>OW203998.1:19119279-20423279 GCA_934047225.1 Ypsolopha sequella
TGGGCAAGCGCGAGTCGAGCTCGCGCACATACCCGTATGGTGTAGTGTTCTGGAACCCTAAAAATATTTTGGTAAATCATGCCATAGCAACATTAAGGCGACTAAAATAAGCCGCTAAAATAGTAGCGCCTGGCAAAGAATTCACGGCGCCCGCTGTGTACGGAACCCTAATATCTTAACCGCTATATTTTTTCTGTAATCTTTAAGTAATCACCTATTTTCACAGACCAATGAATAAATAACTATTACCATGATTTTTTTCATATTTTTCGGTCGTCTTGTTTCGGAGATAAGGGGCGGGGACATGATGACGTCACATATAAAGTAATACTAGATCACGCTAAAAAAATGCTACGTTTTCGAATTCTTTTTGTTTGGGGATCCTACTTGGGTTTTTTTTTTTTTTTTCATTTTTTATTTCCCGTGGTAGAGGCCTAAAACATTTTCTGTGAAAATTTCAACTGGCTGCCTGCAACGGCTGCAGCTGTAGACTTCTGTGACAGATGAACAGACGGACGGACAGACAGACAGATAGTAGAGGCTTGGTAACAGGACCCCGTTTAGCACCCTTCGGGTACGGAACCCTAAAAAGGTGGGTTTTTTAAAGGGCACTGTAATGCTTCACTCAGTGCGCTCGTTGATTTAATACAAATACTAAACCCATTAGTAACGCCTTATCCAGGCTGAACAAATCGATGTCTAGCATTACAACGTGTCCAAGAAGGACGGCCATTACGTGACTTTCTTTTTTACAAAGAGTTATCGAGTCTGACATTGTACCGTGTTAAATCAGGATTCTCTTTGTTTCACCTTCCTTGCCAAGTTACGTACCTCTACCATTCCTTCAGGACAAAGTAGGAACAAATAAAAAAGTTAACGAAATACAGGACCTCTGCCAAGTTTGTATATTTACAGAGTAATGAGGGTTCCGTGGTTAAGGCGATGACACTAACACAAAATGTACTGATGATATTGAATATATTTTCCTATAATAAAATACATTTTCTCAAAAATATACTGTAATGTTATCATTAATACCGTAAAGATAAGTCATTATGTACTTCATCCTGGAGAGTTATTTCAAGTCTCCAGAAAGTGTCGCAATATGTGTCCAGGAAATCCGTATGAAAATCCATATGTTTATTTTTAGGGTTCCGTACCCAAAGGGTAACCAACGGGACAATATTACTAAGACTCCGCTGTCCGTCTGTCACCAGGCTGTATCTGATGAACCGTGATAGTTAGACAGTTGAAATTTTCACAGATGATGTATTTTTGTTGCAGCTATAACAACAAATACTAAAAAACAGAAATAAACATTTAAGGGGGCTTTCATGCAACAGACGTGTTTTTTTTTTGCCGTTTTATAGATAATGGTACGGAACCCTTCGTGCACAAGTCCGACTCGCACTTGACCGGTTTTCTTAAACTATCCGAGACGATGACGTTAGGGATGTGCTTCCACATTATTTTTATTTGTCATAGTGATGTCCTTACACTAGGGATGGGCTTTGACATTTTTTGAGTTCGAAATAGTGATGTCCCGAGTTCGTAGTGATTTCACTGACGTTAGGGATGTGCTTTGACATAGTGATGTCCCTGATACTAGAGATGGGCTTTATCATTATTTCATTTTGACATAGTGATGTACCTCACATTAGGGATGTGCCATTCGTAGTGATGCGCCTGGCACTAGGGATGTACCCCATACTAGGAATGTGCCTGACATTGCGGTTGTTCCTGACAGAGGTATGTACCAGACACTAGGGATGATGCTCACACTAAGGATTTGCCAAAAAAATCGGCCAAAATATTTTTTTCTAAAATATTCTTTCGGGAAAATTTTCTTTCGCCCATATTTTCAGAACGGAAGGTGGTAGACCTGTAAGGGATGTACCAAATGGTGTCAAAAATGGTTTATTTTTATTTTTGATGTCAAAACTTTAAAAGCCCATATCTCCTACATGGCTGAAGGTAGACCCATGTTGATGGTACTCTAAGAAAACGTCTTGCCGAGATCTTTCCGCCGGAAATATCAAAAATTCAAACGGCCCATATTTCCTAAACGGTTGAAGCTAGATCCATGTTTGTAACATTAATGTATTCAAATATAAGAATATCCTAAACGATGGGTGTCGCTATAAAAAAAAAAGTTAGTTTGATTTAGAATAATAATATTTGGAATCTCTGTCCATATATTGTAGCTAAATAATACAGTATACTAGTATACATTACTAAATAATATGTAATCGTATGGAGGACGTATGCTGACTAAGTTTTCGACATACTGAAGAAGGGCCATGTCAAAAGTACCCGGAATAGAAAAGCTTTTATGACTAGATTGATGGATGTGGAAGAGGTGAAAGAGGTGTGTCTGGATCGTAACTGATAGAAATCCATAGTTTCTGCCTACCCCTCTGAGAGACAGGCGTCAGTATGTGTAAGTATGTATGTAAATAATACAGCAAGTTTCTCTTTTTATTCTTACTCATTTGAATACGACTTTTACAGGATTTTCTATTTATGGAACCCTAATAAGACAAGTAAACTTAAAAGTTGTTACGTCACCGGAAAAACCCGGAGGAGAAATTTAAAGAAAGCGCTCTCTAAACAAAGAAGTCAGAGGCAAATCTTTTCGCCTTACTTCTTAGTACGGGAGCCCAGATAGTATTGATTACATCATATCCAGGCCATTGAAATTTAATTTTTCTTAATATCAGGGAATCTCAGCTTAGCTTTATTGACATTTTATTTTATTTTATTGACATACTGTTTGTGACATTTTTCATTTTTTCTTTTGTGTGTAATATGATGTTGTGTTTTTTTTTTATGGAGCCCAGTTCTGAAATAAATTTATTTTATTTTATTTATTTAGCAAAACCTTGAGATTTGATGCTTATTGAAAAGGATAATGCAACCAAATGGCCTAAATTTTTGAAACCCATTGCCTGCTGATGAAAGCTATGGCACTCGATAGTACATACTTATTGTCAATATAAACGTTTACTATGATACCAAAAAAAAAATTCACGGTATAAAAAGGTATGGTAATATAAATGTTAAAAAATATGTTAGGTCTTTGTCGTATTTTTTTTATTAGACAGTTTAGAATATTTTTTACATCCGCTGATAATTAATGAGTATATAAAATCAATAATGCCATCAGTGCTAGTGTATTTTTATCATTAAAAATATTTTTAAATATTTAATTCAGACAAGTTTTTTACACCCATTAAATGTGAGTTAAGTAGGTCCATATTTCCATCGACTGAACGTATCATATACAGTGTTCAAAAATGTAGAAAAAATGTTTTAACAATCTTGAACCCAAAAGTAAAGTAAAATAAGCCATAAGACAATTGATTTTCTGAAACTCCGAAACCCTTTAAGGCGATATGTAAAAGTTTCAGCGTCCCTGTTACTCCATATGCGAAAAAACCCTCAGTGCGAGGGGGATGGATTCGTGGAAAAGTAGCAAAAAGTCGGTTTTTTATTGATATAAAACGTACTAAAGTTGCTATCAAAATTTCGTTTAACCAGGTTCTAGATATCGTTAAAACCCATCTAATAAAATATAATTGCAGTCCATATGTCATTCTAAATTGTCAAACCAGGAGATTTGGTGTCGAAAGAGACCTCATTTGAATAAATATTTCTATCGAGCCGAATTTCTCTAATCACGTTTCTGTTTTAACAGATCCCTAGAAAAAGAATCCAAAAATAATATACTATTTTATCAAAATAATACATAATTTACTGAAATAGATATGCAAGTTCTTAAAGTGTCATTTTTTTTCCGTAGCGCCTTAACCTCTTGCCAAATAGCCAGCCAATAGTAACTCTACTTGCCAATTTCCTCATTGCCAAAGTAACCTTTAAAGTAACTTTTAAAATACTATATTTGTACAAGAATTGTATTTTGTGCAATAAAGAATTTTATTACTCGTATTATTATTTGTTTACTATCCGAGACGATGACGTTAGGGATGTGCTTTCACATTCTTTGTATTTGTTATAGTGATGTCCTTGTAGAGTACTAGGGATGGGTTTTGACATATTTTGACTTCGAAATAGTGATATATTTGTCATATCTCGGAACTATGTAGTCCCGGACCTTTGGAAGGCATGCGTGGTGACGAAGCCAACACGTAGAGGCCCTTTACACCAACTGACGATTATCCCTATACGCACTGTAGGAGTGCACCCAAGGACAACCCCCGGTCAGTGTAGGACTATTGTAAGGAATGGAAACAAAGGGAACCAGACTACTGGGTTGAGGTGCTAGTGGACTAGGTAACGGGGACTATGAAAGGAACTATAGCGCCTGCCCGACCTATGTTAATAACACGGAAACATGGGCACGCGGAGACTCGCCAACTCAATTAAATGGGCCCCCCAAACGGTCGCTTGCACGGAGATACAAGGGGCCACATTTTCTGACCGACTAAAAGGTGGAGAGGTGTCACTGGACTTTAAACGACGATCACTTGCTCCCTGAGGGTCTGGACCTAAGTGGCGTGTGGGCACGTGAGGGTCATCACGTACTTATTCGCCACTTACGTTTCACTCTTGCTCTAGCTCTTGCTACTCCACTCTGACCGGACTCCCATGGCAAGCCAGAGGTGGGGAATCTGTAGCTTTTCATTGTTCACTCCAGCAAGCCAACAAAGGCAAGCCGAAGATGAAGAATAGGGCCTTCCCCCGGGAGCACTTTCGGGTCCGTGGGGTTGCTACTGCCAAACAACTCACCTCAAGCTTCCCTGCGTTCCTTGCCATTGCCCTGTTAGCCGTGTAAGTTTTGTACACGTTGTCCGCCTCTCACGTAGCCTGACGTTTGGCTTGGACGTAAGGTTGGATTTTGAGAGGCTTATTATTTTTATTATTGCCATCTCTGTCTCAACGTTACTGAAATTATAGTTGTCTTACGTTATAATAGTCACCGCTGGCGTAAATACAGTTTTACTTGGTTTTACTATATTACATTCACTCTTTAGTTGCGGGCGTGGCCAAATGTCATGCTGTTTAATTTCCTTATAAGGTACAGGCTCCATGAAATTTGCGAAGATAATACAATCTAGCCAATTTTGTCGCTGGCACAAAATTGAAAACTTGTTTCAGGAGAAACATGATTTTGGCAAAGCTGTGGATGTTGTCAAACATTATTGTTGGTGGCTATTAATCTAGATAACTTTTTCGATGTTTGAATCGTATTACCTTCTTGATTTTATCTAAAACAATAAAAGCACATTTGGCTACAATTTTGTAAAAAAAACGTTAAATTTACATATTTTAGAGGTTGTTTTTAAGATATTAGTCAAATTTCACGATTTTTAGTTCAACTTAAACGTAGACCTAGATAATGCTAATGGACTCCGCCTAAAATATTACAATAACATTCCATAGACACCCCACAATTCGGTGACGGGGTTTGCACTGTATAAGAAAACATATACTGTGGCGTTTGTAAGGAGGGTTGCGCGTGATGACGCCTCTTAATAAGAATTAAGATGTAAGTACAAATATTTGAAAAACAATTAATAAGATAAAGAGATGCGGTTTCTCTTATTTCTTTCTTGCGTATGCGATTTCGCTGCGTACCACATTCCAGATTCGTGGCAAACAAATGAAGATTTGCGACCAGATTCTTTTATTTTTTTTTGTTGATTCAAGAAAAACTACTAGATTTTTTTTCTTCACGTTTCTGAAAACTTTTTTTCATGTGTCATCTATTAAATTCACTCATTTATTAAACGCGGCACTTAAAATAAGGCGTAATTATTCTTATTACCAAATCTTTTTTTATCCTGTTAGATTATTTTAGTGTCATAATAAAAGTCTATCGATTGACATAAGTTTTATTCATGGAATTTTGAGCCAAACGTAAAGTTGTATAATCCTTTGATAATTAATAAAAAAACCTATATGGGTGACAAAATCTAGGGTGAAAATAAACTTAAAAGCACATAAATACCGAAAATAATAAAGATACATAATGAGAAATCATTCTCCCATAAATAGGCTCAGATTAAAAAAAATTAAAAAATCTTGGTAAAAATTAGTCGAGTATACTTGGGATATTTTCCTTCGTTTTTGAAATGCCATAGATATCATGTAAGCAACATTTTCTGGGCCCCGCACATCTAGCGATATCAGTTGCTTCACTGCCTTTCGCCCAGACACAGACAAAGACTCTGCTAGTATAAGATTTTCTGCAATTTATATTGGCCCAGGACAGAGATCAAATAAGATAAAAGAGATAAAGAAAACTTTATTATTTTGTAGCATTTTAAACCACAAAAAAGGAAAACACCGGATAATAGTAATGTAGGCTCTTTTAAAGACATGAATTGTAGAAAATTAAAAATTTACGGTAATACTACAAAACGGTGTTTAACTTTAGACAGTGTTTAAATCTGTTGCTGTCACTTTTTAACGATATAAAAAGAAAAGGTGACAACAACAGATTTAAACACTGTCTAAAGTTAAACACCGTTTTGTAGTAACACCGTTATTGTTTGCCCTTGTTCTAAAAAAAGTGTATATTATACTTAGGATTTTGGCGACTATCCCGATATATCGGGGCTCATAATTTTTTTATATATTTTTTAAAATAAATATTGAATTATTAATAATTGAACTTTTGCCCACGGCTTCAGCCGCGCTGAAAGAGTTCAATATCACGCCTTTATAACATGAATTTTGAAACTTGCGTGTCTACGAGTGGGTACGTGCTATAAGAAACTTACTTATCAAATTTCAAGCTAGTTGGTCCTATATACATATATATGTGCGATCCTATAGTTCCGGATATGTGAGTTAGTGATTGAGTGAACGAGTGAGTGGTATTTCCCCTTTATTTTATACCTATATTTAGATGATGTAACCAAATACATTTCAAATGTACAAATTTACAAATTTCAAATACATTTCCTTACCTTATACAAAAGTACTCTCAAACCACCATACACTCAAATACATACATATTATTGAAATTTGAAATGTATTTGAAATTTGTACAGTTGTACATTTGTACAAAATTTGTAAATTTGTACATTTCAAATACATTTCAAATTTCAATGATATGTATGTATTTGAGTGTATGGTGGTTTGAGAGTACTTTTGTATAAGGTAAGATTGTGTAGGCATGTAATTGGGTTTCGTGTGTGTAATGCGTGTAAATGCATAACTGATCACAAAACGAAAATACTTTCAGCGAAACCTTTCTTTATGTCTGTCCGTTTTTCTGTTACTGTTTGTTTTGGCACTTGCTTGATATTTTTGGGTGGAAATCTGGCCATCACCCAAAGGACACATGTCGTTATGGTTGCGTGTCCTTATTTCCATTCCCGACCCATATCAGTTGTTTACAGACGTCCCACAGGATTTAGTTGAAAAATGGACAAACAAGGGTACATATTTCTATGTGTGCAGTGTGGCAACTAGGTGAATGACACAAATTTAACAATTAATGTACTTTGAAGCACCTTTTGTATCGATGGTACACTAGCATGATAATGGCAAAAATAACAAAAAAAAGATAATCAAATTTATCGTGGTGATCAAGGATCGGGGTCCTAAAGGAAGGGTCCTTCAAGGATCGGGTACCTTAAGGATGAACCCGGTATGATTAGCACAACAAATATTTTCCAGAAATAGTGTAGGTAAAATTTGTTGTTCGACTGATTGTCTAATAATTGTGACACGCTCTAATATATCTTTATATATCTAATATATAATATATCTTTATTTATCTAATTCGCATTATCAATCAATATCAATACATATAATAAAAGAATAGAACCTGGTGAATTAAAGAAACCAGTGAACCCATTGAAGAAAAGTAATAAAAATAGAAAGGAGGTGACTAAAAAAGAGTAATAGAACACAAACCAGCGATTTTTGTCTGTTTGTCGCGCATATCTCCAAAATTACTGAAGGGATTTTCATGTTGTTTTCATAAGTGGACAGAACATAATTTAGATTTATAGGCTTTGTTTCATTAAAATCGGGTGACGGAAAAAAGTTTTTGTAATTAACTTTTCTACTGTTAGAACATAGCGAATAATAGTTTCTAGTTTTAAGGCATATAGACGTCACGAACGATTGTTTAAAAGAAAAAAACTAGAAAACTTTCATTAGAATTATGTAGCGTACAAACTTTTAGTACACAAAATATTTAATAAATAAATATTTAATTATTTTGTTTAAATAACGTCATCTATTTCGGGAAATAAAAATTTTAATGCGAAATTAGTTGCAGCAATTGCATAACAGATGATGATACATTCTTTGAAGAAACGGGCTGATTAACGGGAAAATTCTAAACCTATGTATATTGAACACTATTAAAATATAAAAAAAAGAGTTATGAATGTCTGTACATTGATGAGATTCCAAAAAAAAATAGCGGTGTAGGATACTGATACAAAAAAACACTTCGGAATTTTAGTCGGTGTTTCATGCATCACGCTAGAAAGGATTTTGATGCGGTTACCATTGTACGATCCTTAGCAGTGAGATATGGATTACAAACAAAGAACGAAGGGAGAACACTGTTCGATAACTTATGATCCCCCCCCCCTCATAAAACTTGGTACCCCCCAGAATAATTGATCAAAGATATTTATGTTTCAACCAAGCAAGCATAAGCGTGGCCAACTTAGAATCGAACAAGTCAAACGTCATAGAGTTAAGTTCTACTTTACGCAAAATGAAGTGCTCAATGTCAGGTGCTTTACTTTAGTTTCATTCTTTATTGGTTAAGTGATGTTTTATTCCTATGGAAATTCCATTTAAAAACGATTAATGAATGAATTGACACTTTATTGTACACAAAAGACATATAAAAGAAAACGGAGTATTGAAAACATGATTTAGTACAAAGGCGGATCACATTTTTCATTTATCACATATATCACAAACCATAATTTAAAAAAAAATGTGTCAGGCTTGCCCCTACCAGGCCCCCATGTCTCTCCCCCTCAAATGAAACCCTGGCTACGCCAATGCTTAAGACCTGATTCAGAATGCATCTCATTTGGTTAAACATTAACATAACAGGCGGGCTGCTGAGCCGATTTGAGGCAAACTAAGCCAAATTCACCCGATTTTGGATAAGAAAGCCTTCTGTAAGGTCAAACAGAATCTAGGATTTAAAAAGAACATTAAACTAATGCTTGGATATACTGAATTGCTCAGAAGGTGAGCACTGGATTACGTGCTTGGAGGTCACAGAAAAACGAGGGAATTGTAAGTTTATGTTTTTATTAGAGCGTGCTACAATGAGCGTTTTTCTCGTTATTTTTTTTTCTTAGTTCTTAGGTTTCCTCCAGATGGCGCTGTCCATGTCACCATAGATAATGTTTCGTAGCAATCAATGTCAAAGTTTGTTTGGAATCGGTGCAAATTTTGTATTTGATTCTGTTGCCAAAGAATACGACAGTGCCATCTAGGAATCTTATTTAACACTAAATTTTCATTACAAGATATAAAAGATGAACGAATTGAAACGATGGATTTCACTATAATAGTAGTTTCTGCTACAAGGGCGAAAAGGAATAAATTACGAGGACGATTTAAAACACGAGTGTAGCGAGTGTTTTAAACGTAACCGTGTAATTTATTGCTCTTACGCCCGTGTATCATACTACGTTTTTCAATGCATAGTGTGAGGAAATAAAACAAATATAATCTTGTGAATTTTAAATTATCATTGGCTCAAAAGGACTGTATCCAGAGCCGTTAAACAGTGGAAAAAAAAGTATAACCTTTATGGTACACAGAAAAGGTTGCAGGTTAGCCAACTTCTCGTATATAAATAAAAAAAATTATAATAATAAAGCCCTAGGGCAAAATAATCGACTTTCTGTTCGGTTTTGATGCATAAAAAGTGGGCCTTTACGAGCTTTACGAGAAAAACATGTAATGTTGTTTAATCCGTAAGGTCATAACTGTACCGATCGGTACAGGTCAGTCAAAGTCATGGCAAACGTTTAGTATAAGCAGTATTTATATTATATTATATACAATATGGGTGTCGTTGGAAAGCTAGAAAGACAAACAATTAAAAAATGTAAAAAAAAATTACGGTAATAAAAAAAATATTGTGAGTAGTTGTTTTTGACCCAAATTTTACGCCTCCTTTATTTTATTTTTTTTATTTTTGGTTATAGTAATATATTTTTTATTTTTCATATAAATTTTTTATTTTTATTTTTTTATATATTTGAATAGACAAATATTTTCTCTCGTACATAAAAAAGAATAACTTTCTCTTTATCTTTTTTTAACTTAAAAAAATTTATTCTAATGTTAGAAAAAAAAATCGCATTTGTTTCTGACAACTACTTTAGGAGATATAGCCAAAAACAAAGGTGGGAAAAAAAAGTCGTCCATAGCTTACGGTTTAAATAAGAACTGTGATTTCCTTAACTGTTCGGAGCAACACGTATTGACACGATGACAGCGCCATCTCTGTTCCTATGAAAAAGCCGTGGACTTCACATAACGCTCTCGTGAGCGTTCAATGGTGTCGATTCGACGTAACACGACTTAACTTATTTGATAAGGCTTACACTTTTATTTTGACGCTTGTCCTGTCTTTTTCTTTCTTTATCGAAAATATAAGGATAGAACGCTTAAATTAATTTTAGTCCTGTCAAATAAGTTAAGATGTGGTACCGCGAATCGACAACAATATGTGAATTACTAGATGATGTATCAAGTAATTACAGAATTCGGTGTACGTTGTGTATGTTGTAAAATTAGTAGTGTATGTTGTAAAATTCCATGATCCACGGTTCCAGGATTGAACCTTAGTAGCTCAGTCGGTATAGCACTTACCGTGTAATCAAGAGATCATAGGTTCAAATCCTAGCTCAAGGATTAATCAATCTATTTGAGAATTGTATATTGGTGAACTGCAGTATTCGAGTATATCAAAAATAAACAAAAATTATGAAGTAACCTATAAAATTAAGAAGGAAGTGTCTAGCGTGCCACTAGCGGCAGAATAACAAAAATAATTATTCTACCACAAGTTTATTAGAATGCTGGCCTCTCAATCTCGAGATCCAGGTTCGATCCGCGGTCGGGAATGCACCAATGAGTTTTTTCGGAATTTATGTGCAATGTACATTGTGTATAGTATTTGTCTTAATTACCACTTGCTGAACGGTGAAGGAAAACAGCGTAAAGAAACCTGCATGCCCTAAAAAGCAAAAAAAGGCCCGAAGAACGGCGATAGGGTTCACCAATCATCACGTTGGGACGTAATAATCGTCGGTGAAACGCAGGTGTACCGAGTGACTTTCATTTCGAAGTTCACACTCGAAATACCTCTGACACCCCTCGAGGATTCATTTCGTGACGATATATTTATATTTTATTTTATAAATACATTTTCATTGTAATTTTTTCATCTCACACAATCAATACAAATACTGAATGAAAGTGTGTATTTTCTCTTAGATTCAGGGTCAATACAAAGTACATAACGATAGCCATAACAGCTTTCGCATTTTAATGGAACCTCTATTTCCATCTCTAAAACAAGTCATTTCCGCAAGAAGATTCACATTTTATAGTTGCATTTTCCGTGGCAATATCTATTTTTAAAATGTCTACGGCATGAACGCTAGCATAACATGCAGCCAGACAGATTGACGTTAATTGCAACTGGAATGAATGACGCTGAAACTTTATAACGGAGAGTTGCTTGAACATTATTAGAATATTTGGGAATAAAAACGAAAACACTAATAGACTCTTTCGACATTCTGTCCACCCGTGTGCGTACTTCCGTCTATGCATATTTCATGCATATTTCATCCCACGTACCTATTCGGCCATCGCTGTTCGATCCGGGTGCATGTATTCGACTTGTACGAGTACCTGGTTACACTTAGGTCTACCAAAAGCTCCGCTTCGCTCGTCTCCCCATTTAAGGGGGGCTTATCCCAATTTTGACTCTTTTCTGATTAATTTTAAACCACAAAATTGTGATATTTTTTGTCTGAAAAGAATATATATCTTTTATATATTTAGATACATAGATACATCCTTTTTGCAAATTTTTTTGCGGTTCAAAATGCAATACGTTATACTTTGCTTAATCGAAAAAAAAAACGAAATTTGGTTGATTTTTCATGTTTTTTTCGTTTCATATAAAAGTTTTATTACCAAATAATAGAAAAATTACAGGAAATTAAGGAAAATGTAATTTAGTTAGTACTTTTGCAGATAGTTTTCTGAAAATTTCAGCGTAAAAACGCTTACTGAGTGAAAAACGTGTTTTTTAGAGCTTGCGATGTTTCGGTTGTCGTAACAGCCACGGCTCAAAGCGTTATTTTAAAAGATCGCAGAGTACAGTTCTACTTGATACAAAATGAGGTGCTCAATGTCAGGTGTAACGGGCCCTTAATTTATCATAGCAACCTAACACGCTCCTCCTCGCTTTGCTTTACTTTGCTCGTCGTCTTACTTATTTTTGGCTTATTTCGTTTTTTTATGCCCATAGTGATCTAACTTTACCCTACAAGCCACGGTGTATTTTCAATCTTTACGATAATTCTAAGTTTACCCGGGAAAATCTAGTTTTACCCATTCTTCTATAGCATTACCCGGACATACATAAATACCATATTTTTAAAATTATTCATAGTGAATAAATTTTTCTTAATTGGTCTAAGACACATATTCTGCACTTTTTAATCTGCTTACTCTTGTACATTCAACAAATTAGTTGATTCATAAAATTCAGAAAAGCTTCTTAATTTTGAATTTCTAATTTACAGAAACCAATGAAAATTTTGCGATGGCAACATACACAATACATAGGTAATAGTAATAAGGTTTTGTTGAATAATTATTGAGTAAATTTTGAATTTAAGTGTTAAGTTTCGATGAATTAAAAAAGCGGGTTGTTCTGAATCCAGCTGCGAAACCGCTCTTAAGTTGATGTTTATGTTTATGTTTAAGTAAAAGATGGTCATTAGTCATTTCATTACATTAGCTACCGAATTATACCTGACCGTAAACGCCAGTCAGAAAAACCAAAGATGCATGCTGTATGATAAATATGCCTAATTCTGCCTTGTTTTTCACAAACATTGAAGTGATCCTTTTGACGGGTAGTTTTGAGTGCGTGCGATCAGCGCCCTTCGCGGACAAACTTTAGTCTGCGACAAGGGGTCGTCTCTTGTATTGAACCAGTTGCGACATGCACACATGCTTAATTTTATATATATGTGTTCTATGGTCTGCGACGAAAGCCTGCGCCGTGCGCATCGATATCTGTTTTCGTGATCAATACCGTAAACCCAAGCATCAGTGCCAATCATCTCATCACATTCTGGAGAATCTTCATACCCAACCCCAGCTGGAGGAGTCATAATGGAGATCTGCAAGGTGAGTGAGTGACATTGTGGAGTTTGGTGTAGACTCATTATAACCCTTTATCATTCCGATATTACTATTTCCAAAAACACAATTTACTTTGGAGTAAATATCGAACACATGCTTTTTTTCTGTTATTGACCACTTACTGAGTCTTCAGTATAAATTTGGTTGTATAAATAAAAGCCACCTTATATACTAAAATTAGAGCGACAAAGAAAAGAATAATATGCCCCCTGCACAAGGATGACACGCAAAATCGTGAAGGGTTCCATAATTTAATTCACTTAAAGGATAACAAATTCTAATCACTTAAAAAGACAAAAAAGTCAATATTTAATATTCATTTACAATCATAATAAAAAATATATATATTGGTATATGTACATTACGATACGAGAGCGATGAAACGTTTTCTGACGAGTGTGAGTTTGCGGCACGAGCCGAAGGCGAGTGCTGCAATCACACGAGTGTATAGCACAGTGTGCTATAAAGACATTTATGTACAAATAAAGAAAAAAAGCTATTTGAGCATGATTGTTTGTTCTCAATGTTGTTTTTAAGCAGAACAGGGGATCTAAAACGGCCGACTTGAGTGAATCATAAAATGATTTGAAAGTAGGATGGAGTCAGAGTTTTTTCAAGCTTGCAAAAAAGACGGCTTTAGAACGGAATCATAATATGATTCATCCAAAGCGGCCTTTTTAGAGGACCAGAAGATCACGTGGCTTTCCAAAATATGTCGCAATCGAACGCTCCCTCCGTAATTCCATTCCCTAAACAAAAAGGAAATTAATCTTCTACTGTGTTCCCTAACCCCAACACATCCTTTATTCTTTGGATTGCAATCTGGTGAGGAACGCAAAACATCAAAATACCGTACCCACTGCACATACGAGTATATGGCGGAAACTGGGCGGGTTTAGTCAGTCGGGAGCCTGTGTTTTTCGCCAACTTATAATTGAATGAGAGCTGCAAATGACAGTTTTTTGTTGCGGTATTGGTTAGAACAATCCCGTCTCTGAAACGCATTTTTTTTAAACAACGGCAAGCAAGACCCATATTAGCTTAATAATATTACAAACTGCGATTTTTTCTGTGATCAGCATTGAGCATGCTACGTTAAAATTTCATAGACATAAACTGAGAGTAATTGCCTTTTTTTGCACCTTTAAATAAATGAAGAAGAATTAATTATTTTCGAGATATACAGAGTGCTTGGTATTTCGACCTATTCCTATAAAGGGTTTATACTAGGGATGATTTCTAACAAATAATGCCTATCAAGGAATAGGTAGAATTACCAAGCACTCTGTATATCGACCAACTTGTGATCGTCATCGTCAGTCGAAGTACAAAAATTCTAAACTATTGGAGGATGGTGGGAGAATAACAGGAAGATAAGTTGCGAGAGTGAATGTTTGTGAGGAGGGGGTGATAGGGTTTGTAAAGGGTTGTAAGAGATGACGAGTTTACGCTATGTACAAATATATACATACAAACACACATATTCCCCCATAACATACATTATATATTATTATTCATTTTTAAAATGAAGCTGGCGCACTGACAAGAAATCAGTATTAATGCATGTCAGTGGGCTGGTGGTATAGAAAACTTTTTTGAAAAGAAGGGTTCGAATTTTTAAAACCTTTACGAGCTTGTGAGGTGAAAAATACAACTCAAACCACCCTGAACAATCCATTTATTTTCCGTTATTAACTCTATTCTTATGTGGCAAATTGGCAATGTTATTTTCTTTGTTGATGATACTATACTAATGCTACCTTTGTTAGCAGATATACGATATTAACACGTTAGGTGACTTCGTTATCTTGTTTATTACCTCATAATGCGAGCAGAATGGTAATTAAGCGCCTTGATTATTTTCCGTTTGTAGATAGATATTTGAGACAATTAACTAGTGGAATTACATGACGAACAAAGGGTTTTTGCTTTATAAAGGTAATCAAAAAGCATATCAAGTATATGTTGTATGTATTGTACAAATAATCAACTTATTTCGTAAATGTAGCTGAAATTGCTATTTAAATACCTGTACGGATGCTAACTTGACTATGGCAGTTCTTATTTCGACGTCATAGTTGTTAAAATCATTTACAAATAGGAAACTTTGAAGTGCAGGCGACTGCACATGTCAGCTCAAAAACTCATTCCATTTTCAATAACGCTGCAAGCAGTTGACTGTTATTGCAAAATGGTCGCTAAGCTTTGTTACTCTCGTCCAAACCTCCATGAAGTTAAAAATATGCACAATTAAAAAATACCTCAGATAACTGTAAAAATACCTAAGATAATTGTAAAAATACCTAAGATAATTGTAAAAATACCTAATATAATTGTAAAAATACCTGAGATAACTGTAAAAACTTCATAAAATGTTGTTCAGAGGTTTTCAATATATTATTCAGGCGTACCAGGCGATATATTAGGTAGAGAAAAGAGAAAGAAAGATGACTATATCCATGCCATGTTTAATCTTACCCTTCGGTAATATATCTGAAAGAGCCTCTTACTTTGCGACGACAATTGGAGGAAGGAAGTCGCACAAATAATAGTCCCCGAATAAGACCCCTAAATGTATCGGCTAATTAGGAAAGTAGGCACTTTTGTCTGATCTAATCTAATTGGGACCCAAGAGGACGGATTTCCATTTATTAGGACAATTTCGTTGGTTGTCTCATCTGCAATATTTGGAAGTTGATGAAAGAAATGTCCGACTTCACTCGCTTGGAATGCTGTCTTGCTAATTAGCTGTGGCACTTTGAAGGAGGCTTTTTAGGATTGTGTCATGAAATTAAAAGCCTTATTACGAGACTTTAGTCTGTCCGAGCACAATTAATTACCGCATGCAATAAAAGAGACTTGAGGATAATTCATGATATATATAAACGGCTCACCTCAATACGAGTTATGATCGGGATAGCCGAAGAGATAGTTCTTCAATTGGCGGATTTAAACTTATATTTTTTCTTTCTAATATGTCCTTCTGTAGGTACATATATTAATAGGTCTTTAAATATTAAATTGCCGAAATTTTCTTACAGATTCCGGAGTTTATAATTCCTGTTATTCGATAGCTATTTCAATTATTTTCTTTTTGTTTGAGAGTTGATTGATTTCTAGGTTTTAAATTTACATATTATTTTTTTTTTTATTTTCAGTTTGATAACAAAAATTAAATCTTCAAAAACAGTTCGTCCCAAATGCCATCCATTTCCATGATAATATTCTTGATATTTTTTTACAGCTGACACTTTTCAAAAATTTAATTACTGTTGCTGGTAGCTTAATGTTGTCTCATTCATACAAATAAGAAATTATATAATTTGGATTTGTCATTCCTAAAAAAAAAGCAAAAATGCTAGTACTGAAAATTGAGTTTCCTTCAAATTATCTATAGAAAACGGCAATTTCATACGTAAAGACCATAATAGTAGTTTATGCTACAAGGGCGAAAAGGAATAAATTACGAGGACGATTTAAAACACGAGCGTAGCGAGTGTTTTAAACGTAACCGAGTAATTTATTGCTCTTACGCCCGTGTATCATACTACGTTTTTCAATGCATAGTGTGAGGAAATAAAACAAATATAATCTTGTAAACTTTAAATTATGATTGGCTCAAAAGGACTGTATCCAGAGCCGTTAAACAGTGGAAAAAAAAGGTATAACATTTATGGTACGCAGGAAAGGCTGCAGGTTAGCCAACCATTGTAAATAAAAAAATAATAATAAAGCCCTAGGGCAAAATAATCGACTTTCTGTTCGGTTTTGATGCATAAAAAGTGGGCCTTTACGAGCACTTGCATTGAAATATTATTTAGATATGTGTAGTATATTTTTCTATTGGTCTAGTAGGAATATAAAAATAAAATTATATATAATGTAAAGTTATATATATTATTGTAAGCACATATTATTAAGTATGAGTATAAAATTTATTGCTTAGTTTGGTAGGTTAAGTTTATTAATATTTAAGGGCCATTAATAGAAATCCAAATTCAGCTAAGCTTCATACAACGAAAAGATAAAAATCTGATATCTAATTTGACAGATAGCACACGTAACTGACAATAACATAAATTTAATTATTTAAGAAGTTACATATGACCAACTTAACTGGACCCTTTAGATACATAGAAATTAATAAATCGTAGGTACCAAGTTAAGTTGGACAATTATAATTGCAATTGGAATTAGATTGTCTTTAAAACACTCGGAGCACGAGTCTTAAACGCATTTGACCGATTTTCTTAACTTCAATACTATTTTACGATTTCGGCCATAGCGTGGTCAAACTTGTAGGTGTCAAATGGTAGTAGTTGAAAAGGCCCAGTAACTAGCGGTGGCAATATTTCAAATAATTTTTTGAATAAATGGAAAAGACAAATCTTCAATCACTTGTTTTATTTCTATGCTGTTTTTGGGAATAAGCATTGTTGGGAATAAATTGGGGGCAAAATTAATACTCTTTGTATAATAGTTTTTTTTTTTACTTAGTCATTACAACATCAACAATATTTTTCTTTTAATACCCTCTTCAAGATTTTTCCAGATGGGTTCTTAGGTAGAGCATCTAAGAACACGACATTTCGAATTCTTTTATACTCAGCCACTCTTTCTGATACAAAATCAATAATTTCTTTATCTTTTAGTTTCATTCCATCTTGTAAAACCACAAAGGCTTTGGGTACTTCTCCAAAACGGTGATCTGGTATTCCTACAACTGCTGCATCTAAAATTTTGGGATGTTCTTTGAGAATGCCTTCTAATTCTGCTGGCGGTACTTGGAATCCTTTCACCTGTTGAAGTTTTAATATTTTAGGTTTACATGGTCACTATAAACATGGATTATGGGACTCACCGTATTTACTTTTCATGTTTTCCAAAATTTTCAGTAAAGTTACATCTTCCATGTTCACGGTATGACCGATGGCTGGTAATAGCAGATACGTAACTCTCCCAAAAAATCGGGAAAATATAAAAACTAAACAAAGTGACAAAACAAAAACAATAAAAAAAAAAGTAAAAAAACAATTTTTTAGTGTCTACTTCTGATTTGTTTAACTGTTTAAGTTTATTATAATTATCATATTTGAATCTATCTAGACATGAAAATTATATAGGTATATCGACACCAGTTGCATTAAAGATTCAAAGTTGATAATCTTATTTGCTCAAGAACTAGATAAAATAAACATGCAATCTCATTTATCTTCTGACGAATTTTTGCATCTAAACTATTAAAGTGCAAAATTGGACTACGAATAGGAAAAACAATGGGGTCAAAGAGCTTTCTCCACCATAGCAAACGTGTTGAAATGTCTTGAGATAGGTAATTAATTAACAATATGATCAATTAGATGTCTGTTGTTATTTGATACGAGTGTTGCAATTATTATTTATGTTAACGTACTTTTATGAGTTCTTTCAAGCGATCCTTGATAACCAGTAAACCATTTTCGTCAATACTCGCTAAGTCCCCAGTTTTGAACCAACCATCTTCTGTTATAGAATCCTTTGTTGCTTCAGGATTATTTCTGTAGCCTTTCATTACTTGAGGCCCATGGACCAGTAATTCACCAACCTTTAAAAGAAAGAACATAAAGATAAAGAGATAATAAGAACAAAACCAGCAGTAGCTCAGTCCGCAGAAAGCCAAATAGAATGCCAAACAAATGATGTACTTGTTACATAGTAAATATTTAAATAATCTGTGGCCAAAATCTTAATCAGAATATCCAGAAAGTTCGACTTGTGATTAGATTACCAGTACTTGATAATGTATAGTAGTTTAAAATTAAAATTACCTGATTTGCTTCCAAATTATTAAGAGCAGAATCGACGATTCTTAATCTTGTATTAGGTACAGCATAGCCAACAGATCCGTGGTGTTCAGCATTTCTGGTCATCATTGTGACCAGTGGCGATGTTTCAGTCAATCCATAACCTTGGAGAAAGTCGAATTTCCGCTATAATATAAAAAATATGACTTATATACTTCATCAGTGTTTTGTTCAGAATGAAATTAAACATGACTTTTTCATTATCCTCTAAAAATCCAAGTTGACTTAGATTGATACAGTCAAATTCATGCACAAGACACGGTAAGTAATCAGAACAAAGGTTCAGATAACCTTTTTGAAATTCAAAAAATATTCCTAAGCCAATAGTATGGAAGGATAAAATCAAGTTTTGCAAACGCATAAAAAGTGATTCAACCATTTTATTGATCACAATGTATATTTGGATACGTATAATAGTGTTTTAAGACTAATTAATACCTGAGCTTTGTCAAATAGCTTATCCACATCTGCCAAAGGTAGTGGTGCAGCAGCAGACATGAACATGTCTACATGAGCCAAATGTTTAGCTTTTACTTCAGGATGGCTGCCCAAAAATAGTACTGGAAGAAATCATCATCATCATACTCGTATATATGAAACGAAAAGTCCTGACTGATTCACTGACTCATTCACTGACTCATCAACGCACAGCCCAAACCCTTGGACCTTAAAAGCTGAAATTTTGCACAGAGCTTCCCTTTGTAATGTAAACAAGGAACAAGAAAGGATTTTTCGAAATTCCACCCCTAAGGCAGTGAAACGGGGGTCTAAATTTGGTATGGGGAAACAAGATTAGTTAGTTATTTTATTCGAGGCTTCACAGGAGTACTCCAATCCATAAATAAGTAAACACGTGTTTCAGTTTTTTTCAGAATTCAACCCCTAAAAGGGGGAAATGGGGTGACAAAGTCTGAAAATCAACATGGGTATCGTTTGTATGGTTTATCGGGTCGCTGATTACGAAAACAACAACGATTTTAAAATCCAACGTGGTGGACGTGAAAAAGGGCTTTTCAAGAATTCAACCCCTAAAAGGGAGAAATGGGGTGACCAAGTCTGAAAACCAACACGGGTATCGTTTGTATGGTTTATCAGGTCGCTGATTACGAAATGAACAATGATTTCTAAATCCAACGTAGTGGACGTGAAATACCATCATCCCCTGTTGGAGTGCAATGGGGTTGAAATGTGTAAATATCAATATGCGTGTCGTTTTTATCGTTTATTTGGATGTTAATTACGAAAATGGCATCGATTTTGACATTTAATATAGTGGACATGAACATTCTTGAAAGTATGCGTGCCAGAGCAAATTGGCTGTAACAGACGGACAGACAAACAGCCACACAAGTGATCCTACTAGGGTTCCATTTTTTCCTTTTGAGGTATCTATCTATCTATATATCAACAATCTATCTATCTATCTGTCTGTCTATATCTATCTATATCCTAAGTTGTGCAATGGGACCAGGTTGCGTGTGAAAGCCTTACATAAAGACGTGGTAGAAGCCATTATATTTACTGGGTGTGCTCGAGGTGAATCTGTGTATATACCGCGGATACCTCTTATACCGTAAAAATGAGACGGTTTTGCATAGTGTAGAACGTAATTTGTTCCTCAAATTAATGACTTTTTTTTAAGGAAGAGGAAAAAAGGAGACTATCTATCACGCCGTATAATGTTGAAGATATTTATTGTGATGAAAACATTTGCCAGGTTGACTGTACATTAAGAATAAATAGTATAATGTAATTTCTCAAATCAATTTATTTTATTAACTCATATACCGTGTAGGGCGCAAGTTCATATTATTTTTTTGTTGACGGTAAATGGTCCAAGAGAGCGGCGCGGTGAGGCGCGAAGGAAGGTAGCGGCCAACTCGAAACGAACGCGTAGTAAAGAGGTACTTTAAGTATGAATTAAAAAAACTAATAGATAATAGGCCCCGCCAAAGATACTTTACCTGGAGATCAAATAATTGCACCAAAAACACTCCAAACCAGAGTTAAATACGCTCTATAAAAAGTACTACACAAAAACTAAATCAACGCGGGCGAAGCCGCGGGCAAAAGCTAGTATAACATAATATGATATTGAACATTACCGCTTTAAGAATAAGAACAAAATGTGAGCCGTTTTTTAGACACGGAATGAAATAATATAAAATATGTGTTACTTTAATCGACTTTTAAAAACTATATTCCATATTCTTCTTTGAAATAAAACGATGAAGATTTCTTACATAACTAGGTCATCTTCATTTGAAGACTAGTTTTGATACCATAATTAAAATCTTACCTATGGGAGGAGCAGCGTAGAACAAAGAAATCTTGTGATTTTCTAAGCAATTCAAGAAAGTATTGCTTTGAAATCTAGGGAGAGTTACTAATTGGGTGCCGACTGACAGTTTGTGAAGCATCAGTATTGACAGTCCGTAAATGTGGAATAGGGGAAGTACCACTAGTGTCCTGTCTTGATGATATTCTGTAAAGAAAGTTTATAATAGAAGTATGGCACTGTTAATATGCTTACATATATAATCAGTAGTCTTATAAAAACTTGTTTTCATGTAGTTACAGTTTAAACTTTATTTAATAGGTTATAAGTATTTTAGTTATATCAAACACATTCTGTATAGGGTTTTCCAGATTTAAAAATATATTAGCTTATAACACTTGTTCATAGTTTTCTCTTTCAGTTAATTTATCTGGGGCATGTTTAAAATCTTATTTAAATAGATAATAACTTTTTCTGAAACGAAAATTAAACAAATTAACAGATTAACATGAGCAAAAGACTTATTTTTGTAAAGCGTCATGAGCAAACCAAATACAAGTACCATTTACTAAACGAATATCACAAAATATCGATTTAACTTACTAGTCGTCTCATTGTTATGTCTTATTGTTTCTTCATCTTGCTGAGCTAAATTTGCTACTATATTCCTGTTAGTAATCTCGACTCCCTTGGGCAAACCTGTCGTCCCACTAGAGTAAGGAAGAAAACAAACATCTCTCTCGTTATTTACTTCTTCAAGAATACTTGTATCTATAAGTTCATCTTTTATTAAATCCTTTAGAGATGCCGTACCAGTTGGCAACTGGTCTCCTGGGTTTTGAACACAGATAAGAGGAACGTCAATTTTAGCCAGCTCTAAAGCTTGTTTGATAACTTCGATTAATTCTGGAGAGCATATGATGAGTTTTGTTTTTGATAGCTGGATCTGTCTGGAGACTTCGTCTAAAATGAAAACAAAATGGTAAGTAATTTTTTTTTGTGAAGAAATACGTGGTTATAGACAGTTATTTAGAGGACAGTAATAATAAAGGTTTGAAAACTCAAAAATAGATGGCGCTATTGATCTCTTAATCCTACCGCTGGTCACTGCCATTGCCAAATAAACTCACGCGCAGTATAAATAGGGTTCACTGTAGTAACGACGCCGCCAGCTTGCAGTGCACCAAGGACAACGAGTGGATACTCCGGAAGGTTAGGCAAGATGATGCAGATGACGTCATCGTCGTGTATCTGGAAATGACTTCGAAGTCTGGAAGCCAAGTTGCGCGAGTATTTGTAGAGCTGGTGGTATGTGTAGTGTCGCCCAGAAACTCCGCATACCTGAAAGTGATACGGATGTTCAAGATCAAAAGTGGGATTAATTGTATTAGCCCATTACGTAGAAATCAGTACAGGTACAAAAGATCTATTTTTACTACAGAAAAAATGTATTCGAATCCAAGCACACATTACTAACTTAGAAAGTTGTAGGCCATATTTTAAACAATATAATATATTAACTTTGACATCCATTTATGTTTTAGAGATCTGTAAAATACAAAGAATTTTGCACAAAATCAGGAGAGATATCAAATCGTTTAATAAGACTTAAACATAAATTAATACTGCCACAATCAAAATTAAAATTACACAGCCCAGGTCCCTGTGCAATTTCTATAAAAATCTATAACCACCCACCCGTACCCTACGCGGTAAGAAATGAAGATAAAAACAAAACGTTTATAAAAAACCTTAAGCACATGCTATTAGATAAAACCTACTACACATTAGACGAATTTTTAAAAGATTTTAAATAACTTCGGTCTGCCACAGCTGCCCTTCTTTGTATATTGTTATGCCCCAGCGGGGTCAGAATATAAATGTGAACTGTACATTAATATTTAAGATCCAACACTGTACATATGAAAGCAATAAACGATTGAATATTAATATCTGTATAAAGCTAAGTCAGATTTTTGTATTTTTGTAAAATTGCTTTTCATAGTTTAATTACATGAAATCTTTTTGAGGCATCCATTTCATAAACTTTCATTACGCATTTTAAATCCTTTTGTCGCTATACTCGTATATCACTGAGAAGGTTGTCAGATGTGATTCCAAGTGTGGATTGTCACAAGAAAAAGTCAACACTCCTACACTCTACTTTCACCGACGACTTTTACGCTTCAAAGTGATATGGTTGAGTATTAAAGCCGTACTTTGGACACAAATACACATTTTTAGGACATGCAGGTTAAACTCACAGATTTTTCCTTTACCGTCAACAAGTACTATATTGCACATAAATCCAAATGCATGCAGGCCTAGCAAGATTCGAAGCCGGGTCGCAAGATTGAGAGTCTGAGCTACCACCAACCGTTTTTCACTTTTGTAAAATATACCTACATCACCTGGTCAATGGTCAACTGCTTGGAAATAATTCATAAAAATTACTTATTTCGAAATGTATTGCTGTCAGATCTGAATAAAAACATACTGATTCATCTTTTTGATTACTTACAACGGCAGTTTTATCCGACCATCTCTCCAAGTTCTTCCAAATGTAATCAGGGACAGTCATATCAGGTACGAGTACATCATTGAATGGTGATTTCACGACTCGGTTGGAAGTCCATACACTGTTCTTGCTTAAAAGATTTACAACAATGTTCCTTTTGAATAATAGTCTTTTGGTCCCCCTTGCTATGACTGAAGAAGCCATTATCTTGTTGATATCTGAAAGGTAACGAAATTCCATTATTTCATCTTCTTTTTCTGTGTTTAATACATAATACAACGTCATTCCCGTATACAGGAGGAGGGGATTTGGGTGAACTATCACCCCGAAACTTTTGGTTTTCAAATGTTACTATCTTATTTGGAAAAATCAGTCTTACTCCAACGCTTTCATACTATCTTGCTCAGTGGAAGCGCTCAAAATGTCGCGATTTTGTTCATAATTTTGGAATTAGAAGGATAGGTTTTTAAATATGACGGCCGTTTTAAATTATATTTTTTACAACGTCTATTTTGATATAAATGTGATTGTCCAAAATCGTATACGTAATGCCTATATTTGCGATTTTATTGGATGCAGGAAAATGCAAATACTCGTGTATGGAATGGCTGAAATATATCGTCCGTGCAAAGGTCTCCGTTACTCCAGGCGAGAAGACCCGCAGTGCGAGAGGTACGGCATCGCGGAAAATTGACAAAATGTCGGTTTTAAATAAATACAAAAATAACTAAAATAGCTATGAAAATTTCCATATCCAGTAATTTAGGTATTGTTAAAACCCATCTAAATAAATATTTTTGATGTCTGTATACTATCCCAATTTGTCAGAATATCAAAAAAAGTGTAATTTTAGACCTCATTTCAATAATTATTTCTATCGAGTGAAGTTCTTCCAATCGCGTTTCTCATACACCAAAATCTAGAAAAAGGTCCCAAAATTGTTACACTAATTTATTTAACTTGGGACTACTTTTGAACAGCAGATAAATAACTTCAAAAAGTGTCGATATTGACGATATACCCCCTTAAGATATGGACGAGTACTATCGCCAGTTTCCGGCTTCCGCAACATAATATTAACAACCAGTATAAAAACAAATATTAAAAACAAATACTTACCAAATTATTTTTCACCGAGTAGTCTTTTTATCATCACAAAACATCACAAATAAACTAAATTCACGAATTTTTATTTATTTATCGCACATACTTTTATGTGTATATTTTTATCACAAGATAAACGTACTCAAATTAATATCAATGTAACTGAAATTTATGATCAACATCAAACAAAGATATGTGATAAAATATTCTTTAAAGTTAGATAGTTATCACTAAATCAGTTGCGGCAATCAATAAACGACTGGTAAGGGCCACACGAGATATGAAACTGCAACTAGCTGCGACATGGTACGAGCGAGATACGAGTAAATACACGGTACCAGGTACCAGGTATGGCTAATGGGTAACCCACTACTTCTTTACACGGCCTTTCTAAAGCACCGATTACACTACACTAGGGCTCGTCCTAATTTTGTAGTTTGGAAATAGGTTGTCAATGGTGTCGATTCGGTGTGACACGACTTAACTTATTTGACAGGACTAACCTTATTTTAAGCGTCCCGTCTCCGTCTTTTCGACACAGTAAGAAAAAGACAGAACACTTAAATTAAGTTGAGTCCTGTCAAATAAGTTAAAAGGTGTTACACCGAATCGACACAATTGTGTTAGTTATGCACTATCAAAAAAAGCATACAAATATGCACAAAACAACGGCCAAATATGCATTAAAAATTCAGAAACAAAAAAAAAGACTGCGGTGTCAGATACCTTTTTAAATTAAATTATTCATCAGACATCATACAAAAACAGATTACTACCTATATATATTATATAAATACCTATAGTTATTATTTGTAGGTCTTAATTAATTAGATTGTTTTTGGTTTTTATGACAGTAAACCATTATACCTATTTTTCTAAACGCAGGGCAAAACAGTATATAATTTATTGTGAATCTTTTCCGATATTGTGTCAGCAACTACTGTTTGGGTCCCAATTTTGTGCCAAATTCGTAGCTTTGTACTAAATAAAAATAAAGGTATGTACAATTACATACGGTCCTACAATTACGTAAAAAGCGAGATATAATGACAGATGGTATAGTAACAAAAATTAAGTACCATTTGTGTCGAGCAGGCTTTATTCGTAGTAACTAGTTACCAGTTTATTTATGGACCAAGGCTCGAGAGCTGCTATGGCAACATTAAAGAAAAAAAAATATCACCCAGTTGGAACCGCGACGGTGGCAAAGCCTACAAAAAAGAAATGCTATGACTGGCAACTTTTATCAAGATCTTTTGAATTTCTTAGCTATATGAGGATAGGTCACGCTTGTATCAATCAATGTTACTCCACGCGAAAAGACCCGGAGTGCGAGAGGGACGGAAAAACTGGAAAAATTGTAAAGTGACAATTTTCTTCGCTCATATTATTATTTAAAAAAAAAACTAAAGCTATGAAATATCTGTTCGTTCCGGGGTTTAACAAAGTTTCTACACGTTTTATTCCATAAATAATTATCTATGGGTTTTAGTTCAAATAATCTTAAAAACCTCGACATGAAACTTTTCTTAGACCCATCTTTGGTTATTTCTCAATATTGGAATGACTTCTGAAGATTCTGTTGCGATAAGAGTGTGCATTAATATTCTTTGCAGAAGTACTTTTTTTTTAATATGTAGTTATTATTGCTAGATGGTTTTTAAACAAGGAAGAATAAATTATGGTATTGCGGGGACTCCTATATTTTTTCTTTGTCTGTCGATATGCCCGTCTCTTCGCTCGCGACTTAATTCAAAAACAGCTGGGCCGATACATGAGATCAACCATGTAGGTGCATAGTAAACAGTGAAGTATGTCGTTAATTAATTAATTATTTAATTATTTAATATAATTAATAATAATAACCCGACCGGTTTCAGTTTTATACCATCATCAAGGGTTTAGACTGATAAGATGTTATTCCGTGCAATAAATGATATAGTAAACAGTGAAGTATGTCATATGTAATTATTTTATATAATTAATTAATTAACGACATACTTTACTGTTTACTATATAATTTATTGCACGGAATAACATCTTATCAGTCTAAACCCTTGATGATGGTATAAAACTGAAACCGGTCGGGTTAAATAAGCTAATAAACTGTGAAACGAGTGCAAGTGTGTTTAATTATCATGTCATGTATGTAGGTATAAATGAAGAAAATGATCAATGACGTCAAAATATTTAAGAAAACATTAGCACAGAATAAACTGTGACATTAGCGTGTCAAATTAAGCGTCTTTACAAATCTTTATCTGAGTTACAAATAGTTCACATCTACATTGATGGAACCCGTCTATTCTAGACATATACTAAAATTGTAGATGATGACGACATTGACAGATTTTTTCAATTGTTGAATGAATGAATGAATGAATTCAGAAATTCAAATTTCAGAAAGTACATAATGTAGTATTTTTGTGCGTTACATTATTATATTACTTAGGGCTATCTTAACTTACTTATATGTATATACATTTAATTTACTAACCTAAATAATATACTTAAATATATTAGACATTAATGCACATAATTATTACGGGTATCAAGGGTCGAAAACTACACACCGTGCTAGTAAAAAACTGTTTGACGGTCATGTAGTTCGCCGTTCATAACCTTCAATTGGTTTGCATTAAGTGTACATAGTATTTTAAATAAATAAATAAAACTAATAAATATGTAATTAACAAGTTTGTACATAACATAACATAACATACAAGTTTGTAATTTGTACATTTGTTGAGCCAAACGCGTACCTATACAACTCAAATGCAAACAATAACTTTTCTCAAAAGTCGTATTCATAAGTCATATATTTTTTTGAGATACTAAGCTGCAAAGCTGTATTATAGTGTATACTCCATGTATATTTCTCCTACTTGTGTACGACTTTTATTAATAAAAAAACATCACCAACAAAAACTTAAAACTAACACAAAACACGTGGAAGGCCATAACTGTCGTTGCGTAACCATAACGAAAACATCCTAACCATACCTAACAACCTATCATTACGAACAATCGACATTCAAATCATTCTCAGGCTACTAACAATTAGATTAGGAGCGTACAGTCGGTAACCCTATGGATCGAGTAACAAGATAGCACCAATTTGTAGTTGTGTAGAATAAAAAAACTACATCAAAGTAAATAGGGTTGGCTAAGCGCAACCTGGAGCAATTCGTTTTTGCTAACTGTACAAAATGCTCCAGGTTACGCCAAACCAATCCTGTTTATTTTGATGTAGTTTTTGTTTCTACACAACTAAGAATTCGTCACATCTTGCTGAAAATGAAGCTGGATCGATTTTTCAAATAAATCGATTTTTGATAAAATCAGGATGACTCGTGTTAGTACCAACATGTCCAACATAGGACGCGCAAAGTTAATTTTTTAAGCAAGTTTTAAAAAACTCTATCGAACGCAGTAGATGTAGTAAGGCTCTACTTGTTACTTATAGACGTGAATTATTTATCAGAAAAATCATTTTTGACTGTACACATGTTCCAGGTTGCACCAGCCAACTCTGTTTATTCTGATGTAGTTCTTTTTTTCTACTCATCTCCGAATTGATCACATTCTGTTACTCGATACATAGGGTTACCCACGGTGCGCCCGTAGTCAAAATCACTATCTATCTATCGGTATGTAGATGTGATAAATCAAATATTTTAGTTCTTATTACGTCTACGTAAAGGATTTAATCAAACAATGGTATAACTTTGAGTGACTTTGGTGTTATAATACAAGCATGTGATGGACGTAAAGATAGCCAAGTGAAGTAACTGTACTATTTCGAAGTAGACATTCTCAAAGTTTAAACCAATCGTGTTAATTAACTCGTAAATGAATTCGGGTCACGTTCTTGTCTCCTATATGTATGTTCTTTAAAATTTGTTTTAGTGACAATGAGATCGCCACATATTAAAATTATTAATATAATAATTATTAACCCAAATAGCGTGTACAAAATTGTCGCTTAAGGCGATATGAAAAAAAATTATGAGAGCTTGAGGGGCGTGGTTTAGCCGTAGACGCGGGGAGCGCCCCGATTTCAACATCGCGAGAGCGTGCCGCGCGGCAACGATCTTGCTTGCGTTTCGAAGTTTTAGAAAAGAGGAGTCATGGAGTCGTTCAAAATAAAATAGTGTTGGTTACTTTTTATCTGTGTTATGTTTATACCATCCAGTTGTAAGGCACCCATTGAAGCTTTTACGGATGTAAATGATTTTACTTATGTTAAATAAATATTTTTTGGCTTTGACTATGTATGTAGGTAAACTAGTGTACACGAATGTATGTCTACTTATGTATTAGCAGTGATTGGAATAATCATATACTTAGAACAAATTCACAAAATAATAATTTCCATACGAGTACATTTATTAAATATTTAACTATCCAGAATTTTATCCGGGATATGATTTTGGGGCACAAATACAATAAAAACTACGAAGTAGGTATATTCAGTTATTTGTATTCAATCATCCATTTATTTCTATTTAAAGTTTACAAAATACCATTTCACGCCTTGGGAAAAATTGGAATTAAGGAAAAATATTGAAGTGATGAATATTTTAGACCATTTAATTTTTATACATAACTTTGTTTACATAAGGTGATACTTATTCATACATCCAAATTTATACTGAAAATTCGGTATAAAGGTCCAATGACCCTTTTTCTGGAAATTCTCAATTTATTATTTTCTTTTCCTCTATGAACGCAAGCCAAGCCCTGAGTCAATACAACGAAGGGTCAAAATTTTGTTTTTTGAAATTTGCAAAGTATAACCTTTTGTAAATTTTGCAAAATAAAATTGTGACCTCTTATAGTAATTACGTCTCGGGTGGGCTTGCGTTTGTAGGGAACACGAAAAAATATTTACTTATTTCACAAAATGGGTCATTGAATCTTGATACTGAGCACTTACTGAGTCTTCAGTATGAATTTGGCTGTATAAATAAAACTGAGTTTGCATACTATGTTCTTAAGTTGTTCTAATGTTTATGTTCTAAAGTTGATTAAAAACGAGAGGATTTTATAATAATATTTTACTGCTCTTTATCCGTTTAATTTTAAAAACATCGATCGAGCGGTAAAAATCATAAGGACTAAAGTAGTCGTAAATCAAATTTACAGCAACTTAAGTTCTTATTATTTTTGTAGAAATGTTGAAAACAACGGAGTAATTGAGCAAAAACAATATTTGTTTTTAACAGCCATAAATAAGACTTTGCCAAATCTCCTTCCAATGATGGCTGCAGCACCAGATAATGCAGCATAATTGGTCCTGTAAGAACGTTTGCACCAGCAACCATCTAAAATGACATCAATTATTGGTATTCCGTCTTTACTGACTCTTCTCTTTCAAAGCCGCTTCTTTCTCACGTTCTCCTGCACGTTTTATTTCTTCCCACGCTGTCACTTCCCATTCATCAAAAACTTCGTCTTGGGCATCAAAAACTTGAAGTTTTTCATCAAAAACTTCGTCTTATATCTATAATTTGATAAAACTGGTAAATCTAGCGCTGCTGAAAATTGATTTAGCTGAGCATTACCACAACCTGCTGCTATGATACCCGAAACGATACCCGATACCCGATACCCGAACGAAACGATGATTCGTGTTTTGATACCTCGATCAGATCATTAAAAATTTTTTTCACGTCGACTACTCTATGTCAATCTATGCTCGTGTTTATTCATCCTAAAAAAAAAACATTAAAACACAGGCTTATATAGCGAATATTATATTCGGACTTGGTGAATAGGTACTCTATTTTTAAAATATTTTTTTAATTTTATTTATGACCTATATGTATAGCGTAGTGAAAATGTGTCCGACCATGAGGTCCCGGGTTCAATTCCCAGTGGGGCACCTTTGTGCGTCCAGTCTGCGCTTGCTTCGGAAGGCTCGTTAAGCCGTTGTTCCAATTTGTGCCCGAAAAACGGTGACAGTGCTCACCACACATCACGTTGGAACGGAATAATCGCTGGTGAAAAATGAGTGTTCCGAGCGTGAACTGTGACTTGCAATTTACAGTTCTCACTCTGACATCTACCTGTAGATTCATGTCGTGACGATATGTTTTGTATATTAAATATCCATAGTTTAAAACTACATCAACATATACAGCAAAAGTTTATGTAATATTATAAACAGGCTTTCAACATAGGTTGCTTTTTTCATCTGTATTGAAAACTTTGCTCAATTTAACTATTTTTGAGCTATGCTACGGCCAGCCAGACAGACAAAGGTCCACTTAATATATGTTTATTTTTAGTTATGAAAAATTTGAGGTAACTTATGTCATTATTTTCAAACTCTATTTCGTATGGAAGAGGCTCATCACCACAGCTGACCTCTAGTGAGCACTCAATATTATTTTCTTAGCGTCTTCTCTTTAAATTTTTTTTAAGCTAAAAATAAAGTAAAAGAAAATATTTACGTGTCTTAACATTAGTAATTAAATGTAAGTCGATAAAGGGCAACTTCAGTCACCTGTGTTCTGTCGATCCGCCAACACATTCCGTAGTTAGTTTTACCGCAGGGTTATTATTTTCAATAGTTTTTTCAATTCTACAAAATACAAACACATAGTTTTTTTAACAAGAATTATTGTCATAGGATTTTTTTTCTTCAGGATTAGAAATAAATAAATTACTACCAACCCTTTTTGTTCAAACGAGTTGGCATATTCTTCTTCGTCCAAATTCAAAAATATTAATGGCGACTCCATTCCTTTTTCAATATTAGGTGAATATTAGCAAAAATACGCAAGTATACTTACATTCTCTTTTCTCTCATTTTCTTTGAGGCGTTGAATGTGTCGGGTTTTGTTCAGTACCCTTTTTCGTTTATTGCGTTTATTAGCCATTACAATGTTACAATTTATTATGCGAGTAATCACGGCCGCAACTGACGTAGAACCGTCTCTGACAATGGTCATGAGCGGACTGAGCGGACGCGGGAAAGTGACATCGTTAATTACTTCCTAATGTGAAAATTGAGAGCGCAACAATGCGTATCGATCCAAATAAACATGGCGTAAGCGCCAAACTACATATTATTTATTTAAAAATAAAGTATGCCGTTTATGAAAAATCTGTTTAACCAGGTACTAAAACTTATATTTATCTTCACTTAGAAGGAAATTTCATATTTAAAATGGTATGCTTTGCAGAGTGACAGAAAACAGCGCGGAAATTCGGGGTTGTCTTTGGAATTAAATTCTATCGAGAAAATTTCATCAAATCACGTTTCTACTCTAAGCAGGTCCTAGATTATATAGTCAAGAAACACATATACAAATATCAAATCCACAAGTCTTGATTTGGTGAAGTTATAGGAAACAAGCAACCCCACCAAATATTTTCGTATCGCCTTAATTTCTTTTGGAGAAATGCATAAATTTGTATTAAAATACATTATTTCCCACTACGATAGACATTTCGAAATTTGTAGCAGGTGACCAAATTGTTGTTAAGTTTCATAGACTTGTATAAATAATTTTCGAAAAAGTATTAAAAATAATGGCTAGTTAAAACACTTCTGTGCAGTGAAACGACAGTCAAATTATAAAATTTTACACGATTACTCAAAACATGATACAAGCAGCAAGCATATAATTGAAAGAAAATACCTCGTTTTTTTAGAGCCCTAGTGTGCTTGGGCCCATACCAAACTAACGCTAGAAAGAAATAAGAAGTAATATTTTATACATAATAAACGTACTTATAAGCACTGAACCATTAAGTTGTGGATGTGCATACAAAAACAGGCAAAAAGATAACTAACACTACAAATTTTACAATCCAAGCTTGGTCTTAAGACCCGTTTAGCAGCCGGATTGTGAAAACCCCGCCTATTTCTAATTAAACGAAACAGAACACTTCAATTCAAAATTTACTAAATAGTTCCTAAACAAAACCTGATTACCTATGTATTGTGTATGCTGCCATAGCAAAGTTTTTGTTTCTGTGTATTAGAATTTTAAAATTTTAAACTTTAAAATTCTTATTTAAACAAAACATTTGAAACTTTGCGATGACAGTTTACACAAAACATAAGCAATAGGGTTTTGTTAAGGAAGTACTGAGTAAATTTTGAATATAAGTGTTGAAACAGAACACTTATATTCATTTATTTAGAAAAAGGCGGGTTTTTCACAATCCGGCTGCAAAACTGATCTTAAACTCAAGCAAAATAATAAGTTGTAGCCGCGTGCTTCGCTTTAGCACAACTATCTCTTGGACCAGTATGATCTTCGTCGTCTAATCTGTAGGTACTTGATAAGCTTAGATGGTTATCTGCGTGTCGTTAATCTGTTCCATAATCAATTTATACTGGATTATGACATGGAATACTGAATTAATCTGCGCTTCCAATTATGACGTTATTCTGGTTCACATGAGTATCGGCTATTTATAAATTTTATGAAGATTTTAAACAGGCCTACAGATTAACTGACCTATGTGAAGTTAGCTTTGGCAACTGGTATACGATAATAAAATAATAATGACTGCCATTCGATTGTACAGATATTCTATCTCACGATGACCGTTTGGCTATGGCTGTAGTAGTGCGGGCACGCGCACTTTTTCTAGTGTGCGTAATCTCGGGAGCGCTACAAAACGCACAGCACACACAAAGAGCGCTTATCTGTACACGTCACTACTACAACCATAGCGAAACCGTCTTCGTGACATAAAATATCTGTACTAGGTTTGTATTGTACCGAAAGTTTTAAAGTACCGACATTTAAAACTTTTAATTTTTTTTTTTTCGTGTGTATATACGATTGAAAAATCGGTATAATCTGGTATATACGGACCTAGTACAATCGGATGGCAATATTATCGTTTATCCAGTCGCCAAGTTCGACTGAGTCGGTTCCTGAGACTACTGTGTGGTGCGGGAGGGGTGTGATGACATGACGTGATTGATGCGAGACTTTGAGAGAGGGACGCAAGACGCGATGTCAACTCTCCCGCACCGCTCTCACCGACTCAGACAGCTGTCGGCGCCATACATATTTGAGCATGAGAAAGATAGTTAGAAATACAAATTATGTAGCGTTGTCTTGCAGTCACAGGGCTCAAGCTATATTTACAGACTGTAGCTACACTGAATGTAAAAGTACTGCTAAACTCGCACTTTCAGAGTCTGAAAGCCTTTAGACGTTGCTGATTAAGCATTGTTTTCTCATTTAGTGTAGCAAATTAAGCAACGTTTAAAACAAGCTTAAACGGTCTGTATTTATTCAGCAACGTTTAAAATTTCGGTCTGGCGATCCTGACGCGCCGCGTTGCTTTGAACGGTTGCGTCGTCAAAAGAATGAATGTATGGTTCGTTCCGTTGACGTTTGCGCCAGCGCAGTGGTCACGCCAGGGCTACAGCTTCAGGCTTCTGGCGGCGCTTCTTGCTGTGCTTCCAGGCGGTTTTTGTGACGGGCTTTGCCCTGCCACGACACCCGTTGGCGCCTTCGACCGCATCGGATGTATAGCGCGCTCGCTCGCTCAAAGCGCTCGACACTAGGTTCGTCCTGTGTGCTCGATCACTCTTTCAACCACCCGCCTCCCCGCACACCGCCTTCGCGAGAGCGCAAATCACTCGAAGCAGGACAAGACGCGCGAGCGGCGATCATTCATACATTTGTTCTCTCCGCCGGCGCCGTCGCAAGAAGAACCGCTTGGCGCGCCTCTCGAAGCCTGCAGCTGTGGCCGACCGGTAAGGGGCATGTGCTGGGAAGCGATGAGCACGCACACGTCACACCGCAGCCGCAGCGTTGCGTGGAGTCATTGACCTGTTGTGTGCGTCAGTGCGTCGTTGTGTGTCGTGTGACTTGTGCGCTTGCTTGTTGTTCTTCAAAATGGATTTCTTTGAAGAAACTTTAATTGAGGCCGTCCAAAAATATCCATCCAATATATCAGTAAAGAAAAGACACATAAAAGTCTTGTAATAAAGGAAAACTGCTGGAGAGAGATAGCGAAGGAGGTAAACAAAACACGTAAGCATTTGCCGTGTTAAAAGTTTCCTTTAAAAATAGACTGAGGGGTTTTAATAAAAATATTTCTACTGTGATTAAAAGATGATCTTACCTCAATCTTACACACAGTTTTTCTTGTGCTTTCGATTAATGGTTTTAGATTGGGTATCAAAGATATCTTCATTTATATATGTATATAATAAAATCTTGACAAACAGTTCCCTTGTCACGCGAAAATATTCTATAAGCTTTTCCTTGCTATCCAACAAATGCCTCTTTTTTAATGTAAAATAGCATCCTTCCGTGCCATGATGCAGCAGCAGAGCCTTTCTAGCACTGTGCTTTTTTTCTGAAGCAAAAGATTATTTTTTTTAAGTCTCATATATTTGTTTTTTTTTTATTTATTCCACTATGCAGGATAAAATATAGTCGAAATACATGTGGATGCTATTTTATATAAATTTATATGCAAACATATAAACCCTCGAGTTCGAAAATGCAAAAGGAAATTTCCTTATATCAAAATATTTTATCTTTGTCACAGCCAACGAAGCTTTCATAGTTTCCCTATAAATAATAATTTCTAAAGTTATTCAGTCCGCCTATGTTAAACTAAGTTCAGCACAGAAGGAAGCCTGAACAAACTCTGAGACTAACGTAAAAACTTTAACTTGCTTGATATTTCATGGCGTCGCCAATGACGTCAGATGGTTATCCCGGGAAAAAAAAATTCTCTGAAATTAAATTTACTTATCCACTGGAATATGCCGATCGGCGTTGGGTTTAGATGTTATAAATAACCCGTGCCAAAGAACAGTTTTATAAATGGCGGCCGAAGTATGCTTTTCTGTCAGAATTCTGACAGAACCCTATTCTTCGGCCGCCATTTATAAAGGTTGCCTGGAAGAAATCGCTATAAGTGATAAGCCGGCCAATTATTACCTTCTTTCATAAATTTGTTTTTTTTACCTGATATATTTATGTTGGTGTACAATAAAGAGTATTTGTCTTGTCTTGTCTTGTCTCGTCTTTATTAGCACGGGTCATACAAGATTTCCCTTTCGAGTTTTCTTCCCAATTATAATTTGTTGCTTTTAATTAAAAAAGTTACACTGGTGTTAAAATGAAGTTGTGGGTGCCGCAAACTGGCGATAGTACTTGTCTATACAAACAACTTTTACTATGAAGACAAACCTCGAATCGCGAAAAAAAAACAGCTGTTCTATAGTAAAATTTACCTATCCGAGCAAAATGTATGAAACAATATTTTTTTTTCTCTATTTTTCAATTTTTTTTCTCCAAAAGTTGTTCTTTTGGGAGTATTATCGCCAGTTTTCAGCTTCCGCAACTTCATCTTAACATCCTGTATATACAGGATTAAATTATACTAATTGACAAAATTTAAAACACTGATAAAACTGGTCTATAAAGAACATAATATTCTATGCAAAATTCTCACAACTTTTTTCACCCTGTATATACAGGATTAAATTATACTAATTGACAAAATTTAAAACACTGATAAAACTGGTCTATAAAGAACATAATATTCTATGCAAAATTCTCACAACTTTTTTCACCCTGTATATACAGGATTAAATTAAACTAATTGACAAAATTTAAAACACTGATAAAACTGGTCTATAAAGAACATAATATTCTATGCAAAATTCTCACAACTTTTTTCACCCTGTATATACAGGATTAAATTATACTAATTGACAAAATTTAAAACACTGATAAAACTGGTCTATAAAGAACATAATATTCTATGCAAAATTCTCACAACTTTTTTCAACCTGTATATACAGGATTAAATTATACTAATTGACAAAATTTAAAACACTGATAAAACTGGTCTATAAAGAACATAATATTATATGCAAAATTCTCACAACTGTTTTCACTCTGTATATACAGGATTAAATTATACTAATTGACAAAATTTAAAACACTGATAAAACTGGTCTATAAACAACATAATATTCTATGCAAAATTCTCACAACTTTTTTCACTTTCTTATATTATTTTTCCAGAAGAAAAGAAAAAAGTAAAAAAGTATGTATTATATTACTTATATTTTGCTATATTTTGTATGCTTATATTTTGAGTCTCGCCAAATAATATTACTTATTTAACCTTAAATTATAACATTAAAAATATAAATGTATTTAATTAATTGTTAAATGTTATTAAATTATATATAAAATAACAAATATGACATGTGTCGGAAATCCCCATGCCTGGTAGGCATACCTGTGGTTTTTTTACAAAATATGCATTAGTTGATAACACGTATAAGTAACATGAAGAAACGCCACAAAACGTTTCTTAGCTCTTTGAAGAAACTACGTTAAAATCGATTAGAGTCGGTGTATTTGTTGCCGTAAATGTGCAAAGTTGGTGAATGTTGACATTCTCCGGTGAATGATGTGAATATTGACGAATAGCTTCTTGGAAACTTTGAATTCTTACACATTATGTAGTCATATGTTCAGATTCTACTTTTCTATAGCCATCTTATGTTTTGCGCACTTTCGAAACCCTACTGTAAAATTGTGAAATTTATAGTTTTTACGTTGTTATAAAACCCAGAGTTATCGAAATTATTTAAAATAACTTCTTAATTTTTCGAATTAAACACAAATTATTTAAATTTCTCTTTAAATTTCTTAAACTCAAAGGAAGGCAATTCTTGCAATATATCAATATATTCACTCGAAATATCAATCATTCGACTCTTGATTAGAGCGTGAAAATACCATGCGATTTAAAATTTGATGGCTATAACCCGTCAGATAATGATTACAAAATGTAAGGAATTTAACAGGTTTTCAATCGAAAAAATCGATACACTTCACTCTTCTGCCTTCGCAATTTTTTTTTCTACGTACCAGAAAAGCAGCCGTGTATATAGGCGCTTGTTCCCAGTTGGTCAACATGGCCTGCTCGACCAAAAGAAAAATCTAATTTTGTTGTCTAGCGGTCAAAATTATCCTCTTGAGCTTTCAAATCCCACACATTTTGGTATTGAGATTTACGAAATCTCGTCTTTTACTGGAATTTCCTTCTTGATTCTTTCCAATATTACGAGAAATTTTCTGTCTACTCTCATAAATTTCTAGCTTGAGATAAATAAACCGTCTCAACAGATTCCCTAGAATTATTGATATTTAATTAAAATCCACAGAGACCAACAACGCGTATATCACAAGTGCCAATAGTAAACGAAAAATACACGATATTTAACGATATTAACAATATTCACCGCAACATTCCCGCGTATTTTGCGACAGTTCATCGGACCGATAAGTGAAGGAGCCCATTCACTACATTTAACAATTGCTCCAAGTTAAAGCCGGAGAAAACGTCACGGATCGTGACGTGGGAATAGAAATTTTGTTTGGAATATTAATTTGAACTGTAAAAAATATAAATAATAGTATTTTGTGCAACTGCAACATAATGTGGTTGTGAAAAGTCGTCTGTAAGACATTTTTTAGTGATAAGACCACTAATTGTACTCTATTATAAAATTGTTTATTGATTTGTTTTTTGGTGAAAGAATAAGTGCTTCATTCGTTTCGTAATAGACTGCACGAGTATCCTAATGTCTAATTATGTTTAATTGCACACAATACTTTAAATTATCTACGCCCATCAACTATATCGTCTTTGCGTGACGTGCCACACCCTCTTTACTCGTCGTCGCATGTGATTGGTTCTCTGGCGGTGTTATAAAATTTTGCCAATCACAACTCAAAATTGCGGTGTCATATTGTAATATTATAACATTGGTCAAACAATGGCTATGGAGCGGTCTATGCTTGGCATATCTCTGATGGATAAAATCCGAAACGAAGATATCCGTCAGAGATCGAAGGTGACCGACATAGCCTGCCGAATCAGTAAGCTGAAGTGGCAGTGGACTGGCCATATTTGTCGCCGACGTGATGATCGTTGGGGCCGTAAGGCATTGGAATGGAGACCACGTACAGCAAAGCGTAGCGTAGGCTGCCCTCGTGCTCGCTGGACTGATGATCTGAAAGACGTTGCGGGTGGCGGCTGGATGAGAATGACTGAAGACCTCCAAGAGTGGCGTAATATGGGGGAAGCCTATGTCCAGCAGTAGACGAATACGGGCTGATGGGTGGATGGTCAAACAATGTAGGTACTTATAAAAACGATTTTGATTTTGTAATTACCTTATTGTAGAATGGGATTGGCTAAAACTTGTTAACTTAGATACTCGTACTTAATTAAGTGGTAACCCTATACCGACTAAGATACCACCGTGTGTTCACTTTAAAAGTGGCTCCACTACAAATAACAGTTATTTATTGGTTTATGATATCGAGGTCACTTTGATGGATGGGTAAGAGAGAATATATATGCGGGCGGTGTGGCGGGGGGTACAAGCTTGGTAAACTATAAAAGCAACTTTATCACTTTAGTATAAACATCTATCAACAAGAAATGGACAATTTCTACAGAATATAAGCTAAAAATTTACGAAGACTACATAAATTGTTAGGCCCGGATCTAGGGGGCGGCAAGGCCAGGGGGTGGCAAATTCGTGACGTCATTGGCCGACAGCGCCCTATCGGGTGCTCCTCTAATATGAATTTGAATTTATTTTGCAAAATAAGTAGGTAGGCCAGGTCATGAGTAGGCAACCAGGTTTAAACATTTTTTACGCAATATTTAAATGTTTTTTTTTTGTTTGTTTAAAAACCTCCGTGCGCGCCCCTTAAAACCTTGCGCCTCTAGGCAGTCTGATCGTCAGATCCAACGTGTTGATTTTTTGAATAATAATTTGAACTATGACGATATAATAGATGATTTTGTGGACAAAAAGTGTAGGAAAATAATATTTAGATTATTTATTTTTCATTTGATTGCTTGGTGTAGAATCCTTACACGCTTATTTTTTTTTAACAAGGGCGCCAAATTAGCTTTATGCACCGCCTGTAAAAATACGTAGATTATAAGTATTTTCTTGAGAATAAAAAAATTCCAAAGAGTGATTTTATATTTTTATGCCCTTAGATCTACATTGTAGGTTTTTAAAACCAAACTTTCCCTATAGTTAGGGGTTAGTTTATCCACGTAGGATAATGTTGACTCTACGAAGTCTGAGCAAGAGAAAGTTCCAAATTAGAGTTAAATTGGTAGCACAAACAACATGGCTTAGATTCAACTAGGTGCCTAATGTTCCTAATGTCTCGTTTGTTTTTGCTAAAGGTTTGTGGCATAATAAAATAAATTAACATTTTATCATTGCAGTATAGAAACGCAGACAGAAAAGTAAATCTGGATGTGAGGAGCTCTGAACCGGGATTCGAACGCGGGACCTCTCGCTTATATATACTGATATAATGTTAATGTATATCTCCTTGCGAGGGATAAATCGCCAAGTGTTCAAACATAGAAATTTATTTCTATCATAGTTTCGATAAGAGTAATGTGTAATCTTTACTACCCGATGCTGTAACAGGTGACGGTAGGGCATAATGGTCTTTGACTAGCTTTGAATACATTAGCGTCCTCTAGGCGCCAAGTGGCTCGCTGTAAAGTGGGTATCTATAAAATATCAATGCAGTACGGGAGCACATCGGTAAATTCACGAGTTGTGTTGAGACCTGGATAGCTCAGTGGTTAGAGCAATCGCCCGGTAAGCAAGAGGTCCCGGGTTTTAATCCTGGTACAGAGCTCCTCACATCCAGATTTACTTTTCTTTCTGCGTTTCTATGCTGCAATGATATAATGTTAATTTATATCTCCTTGCGATGGATAAATCGCCAAGTGTTCAAACATAGAAATTTATTTCTCTCATAGTTTTAATAAAAAAAACTTTTAGCCTGATTGTCACAATTATAATTCCTCATCTCCTGTAGTACTTTTTGTCTCTTTATCTGTGTGCCTATTAAAAAATAAGCTCTTCTCAGCAAAACTAACCGAAGAGGTCCGCCAAGGTCCAATTGTATCACCAGTATCGGTGATTTTTTTATTATAGTGCCCGCCCTAAAGTGGAAGTGCCACAAATTATGCGGCGCTTGCATAGATGTGATTCCAATGTTTTTAAATAAAACAATTTTTATTTCTATTGAATTCGCTTACATTCAATTATGTTAAGATGTGTTAATTCGAAAACCATTTCGAGATTTTGGTTTACTAAACCGTATTTTAGAACTTGTGGTCTAAAAAGCCTCATGATGATGAATATTTTTACCAAAATGCGGCAACTTCCATTTGCCTTCTTGTGACATCACTTGAGAAAAGGCTGTTAGCTATCACGATAAATTTATAATGTAGTTTTAGTTTATTGAATAAAAAGGTAAAAATAAAACTTTGGCTCAAGAAATATTTCGGGCCCCACTGGGCCCAGCATCAGTTGGGATTCTCAACTGATGCTGAGCCCAGTGGGGCCCGAAATATATCTTGAGTAAAATTTTTATTTTTACCTTTTTAATCAATAAACTAAAACTACATTAAAAACCTTATAAAAGAGAGACATAGATATATTTATCAAAAAGAAAAATTTATAACAATTTTGACTGATTTGATAGATGGAAGAGATGAGTAGACACACAGAGACAGACCACTTTTTTTTATAAGCAATCACACATCCAGTATAATGCCTAAAACTCACAAGTGACGTCATATCTGAAAATTCTTTAACAAAATCATGAAAAAAAATATTATTAATTTATGTACCAAAATAAGTAAAACTACAACTTAAAATTAATGAAAATATTTTTTTAAAAAGTCTTGGAAATTAAGATATGGGAATTTATTTGTTTAATTTCAATACAAAATAAGCCCTCAATTTTTCTGCACCAGCAGGTTGAAATATTCAATTTTCTAAAAGCAAACCCTCCAAACTCCAATGCAACATGAAAGTTTCAAAATGCTTTCGTCGTCCACTCACAATCTCATTACATTATCAACTTTATGTCGCAAGCAATACACTCTTAACTTTATAATACGAGTAAGATTAATAATATAAACTTGCTCCAGATTCCCTAAAAATTACCGGGCAAGTGCGAGTTCGGCTTAGACCCACGGGTTCTGTAACTGATTTAATATTTAAGGCTTACTTGTTAACAGGTGGTAGAGCTGATGCCGGGCTCGACTGTGGAGGTACCACCATCTTACTTGGAGACCCCCTTGAATTAATTCGAGGGAGAGTAAGAGGACAGCTCACAGGCAAAAACCAGGAGGCCCACCATGCCTGGGATCGATGGATGGCGGTATATCCATCCCTAATAGCCGGGCCTTATATGGAACAGACTGGTGATGGGCAGTGGCGTCACTGGTGCGAGGGTTCCAGCACCGCGCTCACCAACCCGCCTACCCAGCGTGTATGAGTTTGGGCAATTCTTCCAGGATGACCGCCGGGAGTGGCAAAGTCCTGGAAAGGCTTATGTCTAGCAGTGAACGAACTAGGCTGATGGATGGAGATTACCATCTAATTTAGGAGTCTGTTTCAAAAATACATTGTATGTACATGTTTCCATCCATCCATCGATCATCAGCCTGTGTTCGTGTACTGCTGGACATAGGTCTCTCCAATATTTTGCCACTCTTTGCGGTCATGTGTCATCCTCATCCAGCCGCTACCCGCAACGTCCTTCAGGTCGTCGGTCCACGGTTTGCTGTGCGTAGTCTCCATTCCAACGATTTTCGGCCCCAATGGCCATCGTGTCGGCGACAAATATGGCCAGCCCACTGCCACTTCTACTAACTAATTCGGCATGTTAAAGGGTTAAATTTAAATTATGTTTTTTACGTATTTTTGCCACTAAATTTTTATACAAAAAGAAAGTACACTTTATAATACATAATATATAATATAATCGGGTCTACCACGATACATTTTTTCTACCTTTTAACGAAATTTTAATTACAAAACAGAGGTTATTATTGACAGTTTAGTTGACACCTTTAACACCTCAATATAATAATAATAATAAATGAGTTGGTTCACCAACAGTTAATTCCATTTATCAAAGTTCAAGAACTTAGACTTAAAATAAAACGGATTGAAATAAATAAAAGACATTTAGCTTTTTTAATTTCAACCGTAACCTTTCAGAGCAAATATTTTTAAATCTTTTAACTAATAAATCAATACGAAAACTCAATCATTTTCATTCCATTGGCACCAAAAAGAGAAATTCCCAAGCAATTTCACGCCACCAATTCGGAATAAATTAAAATAAAAATAAACAAAAAATCCTTTCATTATATCCGACAGCTTATTAATTCAGTTCTTCAAGATAATTCCTGAACAGCTGTCGAATGGAATTCGTTGATTTTGTTTCGGAAAGGCTTGAGAGAGGCTTTCAAAGTTTTCTAACCATTAATGTAATCCTTTGGTTTAGGGGCAAGAGTGTTTTAAAAGTTTCCCAAAGGTCTTTAATTAATTAGAATTGATGCTTTTCGCTGTTGTTGACAAATAAAATGTCAGATTATATAAGAAATAGCGTTACCCCGTTTAGGAATAAAATATTTTGTTAACAAATAGGGACGTAGCCTCTCTAGTTATACGCCTAATTGATGAAGGTTAACTTGAAAAAAATGCTCTGAAAAAAATGTACCAAAATTTTTATGCTTTTTCTTTTCACAAGCTATGGAGTAAGTGTTTAAGTGCTTCCGCCAACGATCTTAAGTCGAACTGTGTCGGTACAAATATCGACAAAAGCTATATTGAAATAACGTTCATATCAGCGCGCATCGAATTAGACGGTCGCTGCGTCTCCGGATAACGCAAAATAGGAGGAAATGAAACTTTTCACAAGGACACGATGGACAAAAAAAAACAATAATTTTGTAGAACTAAAAAGTGTCTATAATTTTGTGAAAGAATCATTAAAATCGCTTCAGGCATTCGAAAGGAGTAAGAGAATTCTTGCGAAAATCATATAAAACGTTCGATAACTTTCGTTTTTTTTTTTGACGCGATCGCTGAAAAAAATAATTTAAACAATAATTTTGTAGGATTAAAAATTGTCTATAATTTTGTGAAAGAATCATTAAAATCACTTCAGGCAGTAGAAAGGAGTAAGAGAATTCTTGCGAAAATCATATGAAACGTTCGAAAACCTTCCTTTTTTTTTGTCAAAAATAAGAACAGTAGCCTTAGCATGAACACATTTCCGTATAGTTGCGTTTCAAACTACATCAAAATCGTATGGAATCTAGGATACCGCTCCAAGCGGACAGTAGCAGAACTAACAGCTACGTATGGCAACCTAAGTTTAGTTTCAAACGTAATTATAACGGAGATGTTTTCATGCTTATGCTACAGGTAATAAAATGTCAAACTTAAAATTTATTTTTGTTTTCGTCATGCCCATCATATAATATTTTTAAAGTTTTTGGACCACCCGTGTTCCCAAAAAGGGTTAGGCCTTGAAAGACAGGTCCAAATTGCACTTGGAGTATTCATCTTAAGGGTGCATATAAAATCAGATTGAGCACTGAACTCTATGACGTTTCCTTTTAGTTTAAAATAGCGCACTCTGGGCCGTGGCTGTTACGACCACCAAGAAACACGCGCTCACGAAAAACCGAGTTTTTATTTAATAACTCGACTTCTAGTTGAAATTATTAAAATATTCTCAGACTAATATTCCTTTGTTGACTTATTTTTATACAAATTTCAAGTTTATATGATTTTACACTTGAAAAACATAAAATTTAGAGGTAACTTCGTATTTTTTTCCTATGGAGTGAACTTGAAGCTATTGCGTTTTTTCAGAAACGTGCCCACCAAAAGTATAGTCTACTATCTATAATATTTTTATTAACCCATTGATCAAGTTACGCTATGTGAAATGGTCATTTTTTATATTTTTAAGGTAAGTATATGTACTCACTCTTTATTAACAGATACAGACATTTTTTACTACTTTAAAACTAAATAATCCTAAGAAAAAAAATGAAAAAAATAATAAAAGAAAAAGCCCTGAAACCTCATACTAATTAAAATATTATACTAAATAAAACATTATACTAAATAAATGGTAATTTTAAGTTGTGCATTTGACATTATACGGACCCTTAAATACATACAATGGGAGTTAAATACCTTAGACTGACTAGGTATTTTATACTGTAAAGTACTTTGTGAAAATATGACTTTACCGTCCGCAAGAGAAAGAGAGAGATAACAGAATCTACAAATGTTTGATGCTCTAAATCCATTTGTTTTTATTATTAGAGTCTTTGACTTTTATTTGTATGTTCATTGCCTACCTCCAAAACTTTATCATATTTTCTCATTATTTGGTCCTGTCAGATATCTGGCACCGAATCGACACCAATATCTAGTTTACTAAGTAAACATAGATTCTTGCGTCTTTTTCTTAGTTTTGTTTTTTACAAATTGATTATCATGTAGGTTCCTAGTGTAAAGTTATTTTTATTTATTTAAATTATTAATCAGGAAACAAATCTCATATTTAAAAACAATGCCCTGCAAAACTGTATAAACAGTTTGACTGCAGGAATGAGTCTCGTGAGTAACAAAACAAAATAAGTAATTTTCTATTATTTAAAATTAAAATATAAAAGAGAAAAAATAAAATAAAACTTTGTTTATGATTAATTATTGAGTGTCTCTAAAAGATACTTTTTAAGAGACCTCCTAAACTTATATTTATTTGGCTCGTTTCGAATATCCTCGGGTAAACTATTTAGCAGATATGGTAGGCGTTTTCTTAAAGTCCTGTCACCAAAGTAGTTATTTACTTTAGGTACTTCAAATTTACCCTTGGAAATTGAGCGTGTGCCATGATTTTGATTTATTAATGATAGATTATGCTCTTGATTACTATGGTTGTTTATACACAACAGGTAAACTTATGTATATTTTCAATGCATGTGCTCGTAAAGGCCCACTTTTTATGCATCAAAACCGAACAGAAAGTCGATTATTTTGCCCTAGGGCTTTATTATTATTTTTTTTAATTCATTTGCAATGGTTGGCTAACCTGCAGCCTTTCCTGTGTACCATAAATGTCATACTTTTTTTTCCACTGTTTAACGGCTCTGGATACCTAGTCCTTTTGAGCCAATTACAATTTAAAGTTCACAAAATTACATTTGTTTTATTTCCTCATACTATGCATTGAAAAACGTAGTATGATACACGGGCGTAAGAGCAATAAATTACTCGGTTACGGTTAAAACACTCGCTACGATCGTGTTTTAAATCGTCCTCGTAATTTATTCCTTTGCGCCCTAGTAGCATAAACTACTATTATTGTTTAGCAATGTCCAAAATATGAAATATCTGTTTTTTTCCGTTCAGCCAGTGATAAGTATTCATTTGGTAGATACTATAGCCATAAATAAAATATAAAAAATATATATAAATAAAATAAGATAAACACTTATGAGAATAAATTGCAAAAAGTCATTGAGCTAAGTGGTTCAAGTACGTGCAGTACGGCAGTATTCAAAATACACATGTCATTAAATCTACCCGTATGTTGTCATTTAATTTCAAAATGCAAGTAAAACGAGTTGGGCAAACATTACTTTCATTTGGATCGGTTCCAAACTAGACTGGAACTCTGAATAACAGAAATTTTGCTTCAAAAGGCTTTTAATTGAAAGGAATGATAACAAAGTCTCCACGTTCTATTCCGTCTGAATGTTTATTTATACAACAGAATAACGGATTTTCTAGTCCGAGTACAATTAAGTGTGGAATGAATTCAGCTAAGCTTTTTTGGAATATCATCAAAAACTTATAGAACTGGCACGTTGAGATTGGGCAAAATGAGGATAATAGGAGTATTATTTCGAAGGCCCGCTCTTTTCAGTCTTCCGTAAAAATGCAAAGCTATAGAGTCAGTCTATACGGGGCACAACTCGAAATCCTGGGCCAATTTTATTCAAATTTATCATGTATAGTACTTGTAGGTAGGTGCAAAATATTATGTTGACATTCCGATTATCCCATCCCAGCCTAGTTCGTCCACTGCTGGACATAAGCCTTTCCAGGACTTTGCCACTCCCGGCGGTCATCCTGGAAGAATTGCCCATACTCACACACGCTGGGCAGGTGGGTTGGTGAGCGCGGTGCCGGAACCCTCGCACTAGTGACGCCGCTGCCCGTCACCAGTCTGTTCCATATAAGGCCCGGCTATTAGGGATAGATATACCGCCATCCATCGGTCCCAGGCATGGTGGGCCTCCTGGTTCTTTGCCTGTGAGCTGTCCTCTTACTCTCCCCCGAATTACTTCGAGGGGGTCTCCAAGTAAGATGGTGGTACCTCCACAGTCGAGCCCGGCATCAGCTCTACCACCTGTTATATTCCGATCAATATATGAAAAATCTCTACTGAACTCGTAATACAGAAAGTATTAACAAAAACCGGTGAAGTGCGAGTCATGCCTTGCTCGTTTAAGGTTCCGTATATATTTATTTAACTTAAGGTAATGCTCTTATTCTGTCAGACATAAAAACTGCAAAGTTAAGTTGACTGAGTATTCGGAGACGTAACACCAAAACTACAGTTGTTTAAATATAGCATATTATGAACATAATATTACATAAATTCTAAAATTCCTAACTGCTTCGGCCTTTGAGATAGACCCCATAACAAAAATGGTCTAAAAATGGCAACTTTGATAGCTCTCAATTTCTTAATTTTTTGATATAAAAAAATATATTTATATATTTATACTCTACTTAATGAGTTAAAACACAATGACAAGAAAAAAAAAATTTTCGGCTCCATTTTCATCTAAGAAATATAATTTAATGACATTTTAAATTCAAAATTCGGCTTTGAGTCAACATTTTACACAACGTATGAAAATTTCAGGTTTCTGTCTCATCCCCTTTAAGAGCTAGAGACCCGTGACATACGGACAGATAGACGGACAGCGGAGTGACATTAATAGGCTCCGATTTGCTCTTTGTTTACGGAACCCTAAAAATCGTAGATGGTATCAAATGAAGCAAAATACTCGTACATCTACCATATTAACCCCGTTATTTGTGTAGGTATCAAGAATAACTTGACAGACATTTTCTCCGCAAATGAAAAAAAATAAGTATCACATGAAATTTTTAAGATTTTTACTCAAAGGAACTCTCGCATCTAGTTATTTAGATGATATTATATTATATTTTACTTGACATTTTTTATTATTTTCTTAACTAGGTTTATTTTTTTGGGAATTTAATTTTGTATTATTTTAGTTCATATTTTTAAGTTGTTATTTTATATTTTATTAAAATAAGTTTAACCTGTAACATTATGTCTTCTGTCTTAAATATTATTCCACTTGGTGGTAAATACTTAAATTCTAGCAAAAGACAATTCCGCTACCAAAAGTGAAAGTTGCTCCAACTTTCAGCCAACAAAATCAAAACACCGATGAAGCCTACTGCTCTAAAGCACTTCCAGCCAAAGCAATCTGGCACTTAAGTCAAGGTGATTGGTACTTAAGGGCACTAAACTCAATGTATCTAACTTTTATTAGAATTCTTCACAGCCCAATACTCTCTCACTCGACTTGCGATAGAGATGGAAAAGAAAAAAAAAAGTTCGTTGCTCAGTCCAACACTACTCAGGTAAGGTAAATATTTTAGTTTAGATTAGATAAAACGTAAACTTATCGTCACGACATGAATCTCTTAGAGGTATCACAGGCGTTTCCAAGCATTGAGTTATATTACTAGTATATTACTAGTTATATTACTAGTAATATAACTCAATGTTTCCAAGTATGAACTGTGAAATGCAAGTATGCAAGTACACCCGCTTTTCATCGACTATTATTACGTCAAAACGTAATGGGGTAACGCAATAATCGTCCTGTCGCCGTACTTTGGGCACAAGTTAAATTGTTAAATATACATACGTATACTCACGCCTGTCGCTCAGAGGGGCAGGCAGAGACTACGGATTTCCACCTGCTACGATCCTGACACACCTTTTTCGCCTCTTCCACCAAGCTCTTCTATTCCGGGTACTTTTGACATTGCCCTTCTTCAATATGTCGCCAATTTGGTCTGCCTTGGCCTGGTCGAGCTCTACTTTCGACTTGCGCACCATGAATTTCTTTCATCACTCTACTTTCATTCATCCTCTCTACATGTCCAAACCACCGAATCACTATCACTATCACTACATAGTATAAAACAAAGTCTCTTCCCGCTGTCTGTCTGTCCCTATGTACGCTTAGATCTTTAAAACTACGCAATGGATTTTGATGCGGTTTTTTTAATAGATAGAATAATTCAAGAGGAAGGTGTATAATACATGCATAATATAGTAGAGAAACATTGATAATTTTAGAGGTTTCTAATGTGATGTCTTAAATGAACACATTTTTTTGCGCTTATATTGCAAACGCTGGATGAACCCTACGAGATAGATCAAAATAATGTAGCACAGTATTGTAGACCTTAAAAAGGTCTACAAAAAAGTCCGTGATAATACATGTCTATCTCTTAGGGATAACCCACAATAACCATTTTTTATCCTTTACTTTTTACGAGAAATAATGGCTTATTTACAAAACGATTTTAAGCAATACAGCATTAATCCTTATCCAATTAAGTACCGTAAATACAGATCAATATGGCTCTTTACAACATGTAATTTAAATGAGTATTTTCAGGGACATAGCGGTTGCGGCGCGTGCCTATAAAAATAGTATATTTAGTATCAGCATTGCACCCGTGCGAAGCCGGGGCGGGTCGCTAGTGTTAAGGCGATATGTAAAAGTTTTAGCGTCCCTGTTACCCCATATGCAAAAAAACCCTCAGTGCGAGAGGGCCGGATTCATGGAAAAGTAGCAAAACGTCGGTTTTTTTATTAATATAAAATGTACTAAAGTTGCTATCAAAATTTTGTTTAACCAGAGGGCCTATTACGTATTTTTAGTTGCCGTTTGAACTGGGTGCCTATCATCAAAAATATAGATATACTATTGAATTCCGATTGTCTAAGGATATGTTCGCACTTAAACTGACGACACAGTTTGTAAATAGTTCAATAGCCACTAATAGCAATTTTGAAAGTTCCGTTTTTAGCTACATTTTTGATGATAGGCACCTAGTCCAGTTGACAATTAAAGATACAGAATAGAGGGGCAGGTCCTAGATACTGCTAAAACCCATCTAATAAAATATAATTGCAGTCTTTATGTCATTCCAAATTGTCAAACCAGGAAAATTGGTGTCGAAAAAGACCTTATTTCAATAAATATTTGTATCGAGCCGAATTTATCCAATTGCGTTTCTGTTTGAACAGATCCCTAGAAAAAGATATGAAAAAATAATATACTATTTTATGAAAATAACATATTATGTACTGAAGTAGATATACAAATTCTAAAAAGGGACCATTTTTTTTCCGTAGCGCCTTAAATATACTCCGTAGTTATTTGCTGAAGGTTATTACAATGAGAATGCAACTAATGTGACATGTTTAATTATAAGGTAAAGCAACAAACAATGCAACAAATTTCCTAGTGTGTTTCCGCCCACAACAGCGCGGAAGTGCACACAATACATCAGAACAGTCTAAGCAACACCCAACACCTAATGATTTTCAAATATTTTTTTTTTTTTTTTTATATTACATTTATTTTATCAAATTTTTGTTATTTGCTATTGTTAGAGAAGAAAGAAAGAAAGAAAATGTGTTTATTTTGAGAGCTACACCATTACAAAAAACCAAATACTCTTAATAATGAACAGTTTAAGGCTTATACATATAACTAGGTAGTTTATAAGATGCAGCCAACAAAAAGGTCTCTGACTCAGCAAAATGTCACAGCAGAACTGTGACGCTGATCTTCCGTCAGAGGCCGCGAGTTGCGACACATGCGATGTAACAAAATTTATTGATAAAAAGAAATTGTCTTTGTGTGACATTAGAAAATTTACTAATTTAATGATTTATTTACAAAAATAAGAAAATTCACTATCAGAAAATGTGTTTTATTGGGTCAATAATATAATTTAATACAAAAAAAGAAGAAAAATAAAAAAAAATAAAAAAAATATACTTACAAAATTATTAAATGAATAATTTATGTATAAAATAATAAATAATAAACGTGTTATGGAATGAAACACCATTTTTAATGAAGGTACCTGTTTACAGCAATAAAGTATGCTTTCAGACTCTTGATATAGGGTTGCCAACTCTCGAAGGAAACAACCCGGGAGGTTTGAATAAATCAGTGGACAATTGCATGAAAGTCGGTAATATTAGTTAATTTTTGTTTTGTAGAAGCATCTAATATTTGTTGTTTTTTGAGCACATAATCATGAAAGATTTACATGGAAAATCAAAATTTATTTCGTAATTAAATTATTTATTTCGCATGATTTATCTGTTTCGTTAATGACATTAATTACTTATTTTAGAAATTCCGGAGAACTTATTGCATCCCGGGAGCTCAGGAGGTTGAACAATATTCCCGGAGACTCCCGGGCATTCCGGGAGGGTTGGGAACCCTACTTGGTACAAGAAATCTTTTAAATGTTTTTTTTTTTATTAAAGGTAAAAAAAAATTGCGTTGAAATAAAAATTATTACAGAGTGTTTCCTCTTCAGCTGTTTAAAACTTGTCTGAATCGATTCTACATGGAATCAGAAAGTTATTGATATAGCATAGTATGGTATAGGAAAGAATTAATAAATTTATTTCAGACCATCATTACTTATTACAATATAACACAAAATTTAATTAAAAACTTAACTTAAACAATAACATAAGATGTACATACTAGATTTTCTATCGGCTCTTTTCTGCGCAGAAGGATTTTTGAACTTTACACACATTTTAAAAATCAACAAAATTGCTATCCATTTCATGGGCATTTAATAAAAGGTCTAATAAAGACCCAAAGAAACCCCTACAATTTCATGCAGACTAATGCAAGGTTTCTTTGGTGTCATGTAGTATATACAATGTGTAACAGAAAGGTGTAACCATATTTGAAGAGCTTATTCAGTCAATGGCATAGAACAACTTTTACTATGGAGACAACCTTGAAATCTCAAAAAAAATCTGCCCTTCTATACATTTCGGCCGAGCGGCATTGCATTTTTCTATGAAACAGATAAATATTTTTTTCGAGATACAGGGTTTGTTCCATAGTAAAAATTGTTTTATACCATTGACTGAATAAGCTCTTCAAATATGGTTACATCTTTCTGTTACACGTTGTATAATATTATTAAAACTCCTGTTAGCTGACATACTAAATTATTGTTAAATTAGTGTTAAAGTAGCATATAATAATAATTTGTCATGGATATACATAGTAGATAAGACCATCATTTACAGATCCATTTTTTAGAATTTACATAATAACTTTGAACTATTAAGTGTTGAATTGAGAGTGATCCGAAAAACTTTAGCAAACTGATCAGGTGGAAAATGAGTTGAAGCAAGCTGAGCCCCGCCGGCGACGAAAGTGTTTATTAGAGCATTCGATTATAACGTTAGGGGATAAGGGATTTTAGTGTTTGTTGATCACTCGCCTTGTTCAGAGACCAAATGTACGTCACACACGATGTTATGATCGGCTCGATCATAACATAAGCTTTATTTGATACCCTACGTCCATTGTTCAAAAGAAGTTTCAAAGTATACGTAATTTATAATGATTTTCCCAATTTTTCCCGGGGCCCTACCAGTGTCTTCAATAACAAGCCTTGAAATTGGGTTGATCCAGTAGTTTAGAAGATGACATGGTAATGAGTTATCGGAATAATTGTTATTAGATATCAGTAAACGGACCAACGAACGGACAGATGGATAGACGGACAGATGCATTGACGGACAGATGGATAGACACCGCAAAAAGGCTTTCCATTTTTTGGCTAAGCCCTTATTATCAATATTAAACAGTTGCCTAGAGGAAACCGTACCCATAATTATTGTTCTTTGCTGTTTTTTTCATTAAATTTGCTATTTACTTAAGGCCCCATCAACCCCTGATTCTTGCTCTTGCTTCAACTAAGTTGAACTTTGTATTGCACAATTTCAGAGGTCACGGGGCCACGCGTGAAAATTCATTTATTTTGTAGATTTTTTTTATTATTTTAAAGCTAATCCACAAATAAAAAATGTAACCCGGTAAGTCTTTATTGCCATATTATAGGAATTTTATTTTAAAATAAAAAGTAAATTGATCGACAACTAATCAAAATTTTGAGTTCTCGCATGCGAAAAAAATAATTTGATGATATAGCTTGCATTTTTTTGCACATATTTGAAACCTCTTTTTTAAATTTTGCTCCGGTATGTCTTTAATTAGTATTCTTAAGTAGCTACTGTATTTTTCAAAGGATCAGGATTTTATTCGGGCAAATCAAAGAAGATGCCCAAAAATTGCATGTTTTAGAGCGAGATGGAGAGACTCAGGGTCAGACAAGGTCTTAAATGCGTTGTAGATAAGGCGAATACATTATTAAATTATGCTCTTGAACGTAAAAGATATACACAATGTGGGTCGCATGACCTCGCTTTGTTCAAAGTCTGATTTACTTACACGAACACAGTGTCCAAAGAAATACTTGTTCAAAACAACAAAGTCACAACTCCTTAACAATACTCTCAATTAATCCCAAACATCAGCAATATAAACACAAAGTGTGAAAACTCACGGAAGATACCGCGTATTCACGACTTCAACAGCCACAATTATACATTGTAGACACAAAATATGAAGATCTTCGGGTCACTTGTCTATGGTAAATTGCAAAGAAGCCGGCTTAAACCTGTCTTCACAGCACGATAAAAATCGTCGATGAAAAGCGGGTGTACTAAAGTACATTTGTATCGTGCTGTGAAGACAGGTTTAAGCCGGCTTCTTTGCAATATACCATAGACAAGTGACCCGAAGACCTTCATCTTTTGTGTCTACAATGTATAATTGTGTCTGTTGAAGTGTGGACTGTGATTTGCATTTCACAGTACACACTTAGGAACACCTCTGATACCCTCTCGGGGATTCATGTCGTGACAATATATTTGCGTGTGGTCACGATATGATAATAACAGGTCATAGATAATAATATCAAACTGACAATAAAAACCAAGTTTAGTTTGTAGATGTAAACCTTGAAATCAACTTTCAAACAAAAAATAAACAATTGAAATAGCTATTGAATTACAGAAATTATGAACTCATGAATCTATAAGAAAATTTCGGCAATTTCATAGGTAATGAATAACCTATTATATCCGAGGCAATGTCAGAGGTATATAAGGTCTTTCAATTTAAATGGAAAGTAATTTAGGAGGTGATTCAGTATCGTTATTACATCACATTCCACTGCAAAGCACTTTTATTTGCGCGAACTATTTTTTCACTTCTCAGTACAAAGTGGTCCGATCAGCTGACTCAGTTTGTATGGACAAGTGAAGAAAAAGTTCGCGCAAAAAAATTCTCAGTACAAAGTGGTCCGATCAGCTGACTCAGTTTGTACGGACAAGTGAAGAAAAAGTTCGCGCAAAAAAATGTACTTTGCAGTGGAATGTGATTTATTAACGATACTGAATCACCTCCTAAATTACTTTCCATTTAAATTGAAAGACCTTATATATTTTTGAATGTGAACTGTCACTGGATTTTAACATCCCAAGCGTGATCCTTATATACTTTTTTCTGCATATACTTTTTTAGGCATGCAAGCTTATCACTAGAGTGGACGCGTGGGCTACAGGTGTAGACCAGGGTATATTATTGGTGCTTCTTTCTCAAACGCGTCACACTACTGCCCTATTCTTCCGTGTATTCCTCTACTATGGACCCCCGCGTCGCTCAGTAGCGTGTCGCTACCCTCAGCACACGGACTTCAGAACAGAACGACTAATAAAGTGAATGGGCTGCGTATGTAGCCCGCGCGACCGTTCAAGGAATGTGATAAATCCCTATTATTTATGCAAAAATTGTACTAATATTTTAAGAGTACTTCATTTTCGTGTAATTTTTGCATGTTACATACCGTTTCATAACAAATATACTTAGTATTAATATCTTTTTAGGAAATCATGGCGGCGTCTGCGTCTCATGTTGATTATTCCAAGTATTCTATTGTTTCGTTAAAAAGTACCTAAAAAATTCATGTTTTTTATTTTTTCATTATTAAACGATAAAAATAAAGATGATTATTCATTAAATTAAAAACTTTTTCATTCTACCTAAAGATGACCCACAATATTTGCATTCAAAATGGGCTACACATGTACCCCGCGCGACCGTTTCAGGAGTCAATTTGGGCGCGCCTACTCTAGTGTTATCCTACAGTGTCTACAGTTCTCCTTCACCTTTAATCAAGCGGTAAGTTTACAAATATTATGCACTAGGCATTATTTTGACCGGCAATATTCGAACTCAGTTTTTTCAAATTAAGGCGCTTAGTAAATACTAAGTTAGTACCGTCAAATGGGTTCGTTTATTAGCTATATCAGAAAGCTCCAAAAAATGTATATGAATTATGAACTCTAAGACATCATTATGTAACATTTTTTGTATCTGTATCACCAAATCTTCTAAACGAAAAAAAAGATCAACCTACTTGTGTTTTTTGGCTTGAATTCCTCACTGCTCCTAAGCGGCTCCATTTATACATTGAGCAATAAACTGAACATAGGAGTTTTCAATCAAACAATCGTGTCAAAATGTGAAAAGTATATTTTTCTCTTTTTTACCCGACTACGACGAAGCAAAAAGGAGGGTTATGATTTTGACCGGTGTGTATATGTGTTCATCTGTTCCCTCATAACTTCTAAAATACTTATCATAATTTAACAAAAGAGGTATCGTTGGAAGCGTCTTGATTATCCGTTGGATATAGAATACGTGACGTTATATTGAATTGAATATAGCACCCTCTAGAGGGCATAATTTACGAACTAAAAAAAAAATATGTCTTAATTATGCCGTGTTGGGTATCAAATGAATGGGCTTAATTCGCACATTTCAAATATATATATATTGTTAGCAGTTGCTTGCGGCTTTGTTTGCCTGCACCCGATAATTGGGAATAATTTCTATAAGATCAAACTTCACTCCAATCCTTCCTGAAATATAATACTTTATGACGAAATTATATCCCCAAAATAATTTAAATAAAAAATGAGTCCAAAAACTAAAACCCGACTACTGTAATATCACGCTCTAAACAAGAAAATATTCTCATCTTAAATTGTTATGTTCAAACGAATCAATATTTATCGTCTATTAAATAAACAACTTACACGTAATACATTTTTATTTGTATTTTTCTGCTATCGGAAAGTGATCGTCATAACAGCCACTTTGCAATGCGCGCTGATACGAACATTATTTCAATATCGTTTCCGTCGGCATTTGTACCGACACACATCGAGCTGCGATTTTTGGCTTCACTAAGCGCCTTAATAGTCCAACGTCCTGCCAAATGAGCTCCCGCTGCTTTTATAACTAAATAGGGCTTCCATCCGTCCATCTATCAGACTGTCTTCGTCCACTGCTGCACATAGGCCTTTCCAAGATTTCGCCACCGTTCGCGGTCCTCCTGGAAGAAATTCCCATACTCACATACGCTGGGCAGACGGGTTGGTGAGCGCGATGCTATAACCCTCGCACCAATGACGCTGCTGCCCGTTACTAGTCTGTTTTATTAAAAGACCGGCATTGGGGATGGAAATACCGCTATCAATCGTTCCCAGGCATGGTGGGCCACCTGCTTGTGCCTGAGAGCTGAGAGCTCTTACTTTCTACAGGTGGTAGAGCTGATGCCGAGCTCGACTGTGGAGGTCCCACCACCACCATCTTACTCGCAAACCCCCCCGAAGTTATTCGGGGGAGAGGAAGAGGACAGCTCTCAAATAGGCTTTAGGGTTTATATATTTTTTTCTCATAGGTATTAGACTAAAATGAGAAAAACAGTTTGTTTTTACGTACCTCGTAGGTTGTACCGTCTCTGAATCCTCCGGATCCTCGTAATGGAGGAATCCTTCCAAAAAATATAGTACGGTAAAATGTTTTATACTTATCTGATGGTACATATCGTTACATATTTTGAAGAAGATCAAACGATATCGCGATGTAATATATAAGTAGCGCCATCTGGTTTTTAGAAGCAAACGAACAACACGGTCTAGTAAGTACACTGTCAAAAGTATTTTATGATTCTGTACCCGAAAGATGACAAACGGGACCCTAGTACTTAGCCTACTGCTTGCTTTGTGTAGGAAGACGCCGCTTGGCACAGTTGATCCTTGGGTTGTTCTGAGCTGTAGCCTATGCATGAAAACATCTCCGTATAGTTGCGTTTGAAACTACATCAAAATCGTATGGAATCTGGGAAACCGCTCCTAGCGGGCAGTAGCAGAACAAACAGCTACGTATGGCAACCTAAGTTTAGTTTCAAACGCAATTATACGGAGATGTTTTCATGCTTAGGCTACTGATCTAGCCCGGGGCTCTACCGCGTAATTCTCATTTGTATCAACTTCAAGCAAATGCATGCGAAATTCAACGCGTGCAAAAGAGATGGCATGTTAGGCGGGCGTCGTCGCACGCACGTCAAATTTCAATCTCAAGTTGGTGTTGATGTAAATGAGAATTACGCGGTAGACCCACCGATTGACATGAGGTGACGCCCTCTGAGATAGGTGTTAGAGGGGAGGGTGAACGTGCATCTCCCGTGGAAAGAAGAGTGCCTTTGCATGATTTTGATTTTTGGAGTCCATGGAGCTTGTCGTAGCAAGGAGATTCTAAATCTAACGATCGATAATGTTAAGACCCTCTCGAATGAATTCCCATAGCTTAATTTCTAAAAGATTTTTCTCATTTATATTTTATTTAGAGAATATGCGCCATTTTGGACATAATTTTCATTATTTTAGTATATAAATTAACCATTATTTTTTAATGAGTGGTCCTGTATGACGTCACTTGAGAATTTTAGACATTATAGTGATTGTGATATGTGATTGCTTATAAAACAAAGTTAGATAAAGAGAGCCCGAATTTGAATGGGAAGGTTGATGTTTACGTCCTCCTACGTATTATTTTAAATTTTGTGTCTAAAATTAAACTATGTCATAGTTTCGATAAGAGTAATGTGTATTCTTCACTACCGATACTGTAACAGGTGACGGTAGGGCATAATGGTCTTTGACTAGCTTTGAATACACTAGCGTCCTCTAGGCGCCAAGTGGCTCACTATAAAGTGGGTATCTATAAATATCTGTACTTCCGTACCCATATTATAAATGCGAAAGTTTGTTTATTGGTTTGTCCTTCTTTCACGCAGCAACGGAGCAATGGATCGACGTAATTTTGCATAGAGATAGTTTAGATAGTGACATCGGCTACTGTTGAAGCCACGGGCAAAAGCCAGTTCTATATAAATTCAAGTTATAATGCTGATTAAATAGCGTGAATAGACTTTTTAAAACAAATACAAAGGAAAGATTCCGATTCAGCAGCATTACGCCAGAAGGTATAAATCCAGTGTGGTACTTAATCCCGTACGATATCGCGCCGTCAGCAGACACAAATAAACACATTGTGGATTTGCGGAGACAGACTGAAAACGGTTTTAAGTTGGGCTTGTTTGAGTTGCGTGTAGTTGCAGTGCCATGAATGAGGCGGTTATTTAGTGCTAGCGATTTGATTTTACTCGTTTTTTTTGTGATCTAGCGCGTGTATTTACATAAAATGAAAAAACTTTTCAGTTGTGTCGTAGATGCAACCGTAAATTATTTAGGTGGATTTATTTATTAGGGTATAAGTATAACAATAGTTTACTGAACACAAAAACTTGCAAAATATAAAAACAAGTTAAAACTATCCTATAAATAAAATAAACTTATCCATTTAACAAAATTAAACTAATCTAAATTAAAACATCTGCTAAAGAAAAAAAAAATAACTAAGTGACAAATTTTCGCCAAAATAATAAATAAATAATAGGTGTCGCCTCTTTACTCAACCATAATTATATGTCTGTGATGGCAGCGCAATCGCTCACGAGTTTTTTTCAATTGTTTCGATAAAATAAGCATTAACTCATCTTGAGTTATAAACGATTGAAAATCGTTACGATTGAAAATCGTTACGATTGAAAATCGTTACGGTTGAAAATCGTTATCAGTTATATTAAGAAATCGATTTATTTTTCGTTGAAAAAAATCTGTCAACAAATACGCAGATCAAGTCCTAATCTTGAATCATTTTTGCTAAAGTCTTTATCCTTATCTTATTTTTAAAATTAAATACTCTACAACAGCTTTTAAGGTTTTTTTTTTTATAAAAATATACTGATAGATAGGATAATACAAATACAAAGTAATCTCAAGATATATTTCGGGTCCGATCTGGATCTTATCCTTATCTTAAAGTTCGTTTCACAAAATAACTCCCCTGTCAAAGTACTTTCATTGTTTAAGTAGAGTTATTTGGTGAAGTTCGTCCCGGAAGTAATGTACAAGTTCTGAACAGACCCGTCGAGATGCGAACGTAAAAGTATCCACTTCAAATATGGTAACTAGGATAAATAACTAGAGGACATTTTGTCAGGTGATTTTAGGTATTTGTGTTATTAGACGATCTTTGGGTTAAAATTTAGTATCGTTTGGCAGGCGGAGGAGGGGGAGGGGGTCAGGGAGGGGTGCAGGGGGGTGGCCACTACCCCCTGGTACCCCCCCATTAAAAGGTAATCCACCGTTTTTTTATATAAAATTTTTTACTTTTTTGAGGTTATAATCAACAAATTCAGGTTATATTTTTAAAGTAAAGATGCGGAGAGATGGAAAAACTTCCTCATAAGAGGGGAGTGCAGAAACCCCCCTTCTTTTAACCTTGAACCTACCAGTGCAGAAGTCAATTTTTGAACCATTTGAACCTATCAATACTGAAGTCGCTTTTATATCACAAATTCACTTCTGCATCGGCTACGGCGCTGCGGGAAGTGCAGCCCCTTCGCCCTTGCGTAACAAAGCACAGGCCTTCGGCGACCAGCCTCAGCCGCTACGTCTCACACAGGTGCCTAAGCTTTATTACTGCGGGCGGGGGCTGCCCTCTCTTCGCGCCTTCGGCTTTTTATATACACTCTAGGGGTAGTAGCCACAAGACTGTATAGAGTCGGGGTGCTCTGATTCGGTTTTGAAACAGATTCAACCTATTTTAACTATGAAGTGGGGGTATACTAACCTCCTTTTGAGCAGGATTTCTAGGTAAAAACAAATAAAGCAACAAAATATTCATACATTTTTTATTTATTCAATCCAAAATTACCAATAAACGAATTAAGAATGACAGTAACACATGACGCAGTTTTTTTTTTGTTGCGTTCCGTTTCATCGATATTGCACAATATTTTACACCACAGACAATAAACTAGGGCAGATTTGGTTGTCAAACGCCCATTTTAACGTTCCGTTTTCGCCTTTTACCTGATTAGAAGTAAGAAACAATTTTTATAAATTTCTCGAAAAATGTGCATTACCTTTTAATAAGTGTGGTAGCATTATAATCGGAAACCCCATCTCTACCAGCTTTAACCACTTTTACCCCCATTAAAACTGCCAAACGATACTAAATCCAACCCGATCTTTGTATTTTACTATTTTTTATTTGTACATTTACACATTTTAACATAGAGAAAAGACATTGTGTACAAAGGCGGCGCTTATTGCTTATAGCAATATCTCCCAGGCAATCTTTAGGTGGAAAGAAAAAGATGTAAAATTAAAATTAAACATAACAAGGGTATCGTAATTGCTGACGAAATTTTTAAAGTGCTATTTAAGCTAAACGTACATATTATGTTAAGTTAACATAATCTAATAATAAAATAAAAAAAATGTATTGCTTAACATATTCATAGTAAACAAGAAATGTATAAACGTACTCAAAATTAAAATTTATGAAATAAACATTAAACATAAATATACAAGGTGAATTTGTAAACATCGTCCAAATTCATACTTGAGCCTTGGTAAGTGATCAGCATCATGAATCAATAACAATTTTTGTAAAATTCATAAAATGAAATATCGACTCCCCATAGTGATTCACTCAGAACTGGGAGTGAATTACTATGGGAAGTCGAAATCTCATTATACAAATTTCACAAAAATTGTTATCGATCCCTGATGCTGATCACTTACCAAGCCTCCAGTATGAATTTGGACGATGATCAAAAAGTCACCTTGTTGTTAAGATGAAGTTGCGGAAGCCGCAAACTAGCAACAGTACACGTCCATGCTAAGAACTTTTCGTGAAAAAGAAATTGAGAAAAAAAAGTCGGGTAGCTATGTAACTTTTCTATGGAGCAGCAGATATTTTTTTTCGCGGTTCGATGGTCGGCTTCATAGTAAAAGTTGTTCGTATAGACGAGTACTATCGCCAGTTTCCGGCTTCCGCAACTTCATCTTAACACCCAATATTTACACATACTTAAATAAAACTAGGTATTCGGTATGTAAAAAATGCTTCACTTTTATCTTGAATGAGTTTACATATTCAGGCGTAGAGCTGATACCGGGCTCGACTGTGGAGGTACCACCATCTTACTTGGAGACCCCCTCGAAGTAATTCGGGGGAGAGTAAGAGGACAGCTCACAGGCAAAAAACCAGGAGACCCACCATACCTGGGACCGATGGATGGCGGTATACCCATCCCTAATAGCCGGGCCTTATATGGAACAGACTGGTGACGGGCAGCGGCGTCACTGGTGCGAGGGTTCCGGCACCGCGCTCACCTACCCGCCTGCCCAGCGTGTGTGAGTTTGGGCAATTCTTCCAGGACGACCGCCGGGAGTGGCAAAGTCCTGGAAAGGCTTATGTCCAGCAGTGGACAAACTAGGCTGATGGATGATGGATGGGATGGATGGACGAGTTTACATTTCTTAACTGTTGTACAGAAAGCGATAAGCGATAAGCGGTTCCAGAGTCGTGCAGCATGAAAAGTAAATGATTCATTGTATAAACCTGATTTCGCTTCTGGAAGAGCTAATGTTTTGCTATTGCACAGCTAAATCTGTCTACCGTGATCGGAAAGGAAACTAAATCTTTCTCGCGAGTAACAGAGAGCAGAGTGGTTGTTAAGAACACTATGAATAAGAAAAAGAATGTGGACAATTTCTGCGAAGTCGAATGGGGGGCCAGTTTAACTGTGAACGGAATTCTGAATGGCCATACAACGAGGTAACGCTGCCAGCCTGCTGGGTACTCTCCCGCACGATGGCAAACGACATTGAAATTTTTAAATTTAAATCTTTAAATTCACATAAGTAAAACAAACATTTTTAAATATGGAATTCACAAATATATACATTTTCATAAGGTTTTCCACACTATAACTTTTTGCTACGCGTATATATGCCCATAATACGACGTACAGGCCCCGGCAGTAAATAATGCACATCGTATCGTAGCGATATCTCTTTCGACGAGCGATATCTCTGTCTGGTGACAGAGACGGCGTTCTACGAAGCCGAAAATAGTCGATGTGCATTATTTACCGCCGGTTACTGTAGCCGGTCTACAGAGTGAGAAAACTATGCAGTCGTAGCGCTTGCTACGCGCCGCCGCGCCATAAAACCCCTGTTTGTGACCACAAAACACCACAAATGTGTCTAATCCATGGATGGGATTGGTCTGATCTTAGTAGAAATATAAGTACATTTTATCATAAATTATGAAGTTCAAATCAATAAATGTAAAACAAAACCCTCAAATATTTTATAACTTGTAATAGCTCTGCTGCCAAAATTATGTGTTGATATTAACTTAAGGTACACCGGTACAAAATGTGAAAGCTATTTTGTACCGGTGTACCTTAGGGTGTACTGACAAATGACAGCAAGAAGCCCTGACAAAAATTTCCTTTTTTTTCTGTGTTAGTTTTCTTGAAACTGTAATTAAAATATTTACAGTAAAGTTTTACTGTTAAAATTTTAACAGTGAAGTTTTTATTCCTTTTCGGAGTGCTCCTAGGCCTAAATTTTTCAGAACATTGAACTTGGTGATATTATCCGCCCGGTAACAGCTTTAAGCCCTAAAAGCAATTGTTTTAAAGCTACAATATACACACTAGTACTACACTATAAAAAGATATTTTATCGCATTTATTAAAGTGCACACTTGTTTTCAGCTAGGAGTTATCTGTTAATATACTTAATTTTTATATTTAAACGTTATACATTTTATTTATTTATTTATTTAAATTAACTACTAACACTTTTATTACAGGTTGAAAAACCTAATGCAACAGTGCAGGCATAAAAGATAGATACAATAAAAAACACGAGAAATATAAAAAACACAAAAAATATAACATAATTATTAAAGAAAACATGGAATTTTAAAATGTACACAATTTATAGATAGCACAAACAATATAATGTTGCTCTTGTGAACTCACTCAACGACTTTTGTTTTGTTTGTTAATTTTTAGCTAATACTTTTATTGTTATTTTTATTAGTAAATGTTTATTTTTGTTGTAACTGTTTACCATGTTATACGCATTGGACATATTAGGTATGTAATGTATATCGTGTGTGTAAATAAATAAATAAATAAAATATATGCGACGCCAGGTCCCTGGAGGCTAAAATTAGTTTTAAAAAACGAACTATAAGTTCAATACAATCTCTCACTATTTCAAAACGTGGCCTCCTTCGTACGCCAGTTACCAGTCGCCATTTTCTAAAAGTAGGATAATAGGAATCTCGCTTTAAACTGAAGTTTTAATTAGTTGCACTAACGGTTTCGGATATTCGATGGAGTTTAGACAAGGAATAACAAAAAGTGGGTACATTTAGAAGTTCAGTATTGTTCAAAGGGATGGCTTTGACTGAAAGCTTTTGTAGTGTTAAAAGCAACGACTAAAGGATACAACTAGTAGAGATCAGCTTTCTATTTGCTAGCGTTTCAAAACTAATAGAAAATAGCTAGGTATCTATCTGCTAGCGTTTCAAAAGTAATAGAAAATAGCTATCTATTTGCTAGCGTTTCAAAACTAATAGAAAATAGCTATCTAACTGCTAGCGTTTCAAAACTAGTAGAAAATAGCTATATATTTGCTAGCGTTTCAAAACTAATACTTGGAAAAAAGCTATCTATCTGCTAGCTGTAGCATTCGCTATAAGTATTCAACCTTTTTTATATATTTTTAGTCTTTCTTTATCGTTGGCTGCTTTTCTGAATTTTCGAATTCGAATATTTAGAATGATCTTGTCAGATTTTTTTTGTTATTTTTCTCATATCAAAGAAGATCGTGACAGAGGAAGGATAAATCTTTTACAAAAATAACAGCGCTTATAATAATAACTTGAAACAGAGCACATTTGCTCTGAGCATTTTGAAAGCCAGTTTTTCTGCATTTCCTGGTAAGTTTTGTGTAATTTTGGTTTCATTCTCTGAAAATCCTTTTTGTCCCGTTTCCAACACGTTAATTTCCTTTCCCTCATTTCATAAGCATATCTTGACGCTGTTGTTTTATTTCTTTACAGCGACCCTTCGGGATTTTCTAAGGGTTCTGGTTCTCCCCAGTTTGATTATTCATTTCTACTTGAATTCCATCCGCCATCTCGTATGGTTGTACCTATTGAGGCCTGATGTAACGACCACGTCCCTGGTGAGCTAAAGCTTCCGATATTAAAATTGAAATCGCCAAGCTTCATCGACTGCTCCCGGGAACACCGGAAACACCCAAAGTCACGAAGAGACCCTTACCAGGTTTTTAGTATCTGTAGCCTAATATTCAGCATCAATTATTTTTATTCCTTAGTGTAAAGCTAGATAACGATTGCTCGTAACACCTTAATATTACTTTTTCTTTCGGATTAAGAGTTATCAAAACTTCCGTGCAACCTTAGTTTCTGGGATCCTAAAAACTAGTTTCGCCACCAAATTTTAAAATCCATTATTTTATGAACAAATGCGTCGTTCAAGCTAAAAGGAAATCAAAATCCTAAATAAGTGGAATTAAGAATTTCCTTTTTGATCTAATAAGTTCCTTTGTACCGATACTCTTTAGATATTATTGTGTTTTGTACTATATTTTTCTTACTTCGGTTTTGTTATTTTTTGTGTATTTAAAGATAAATTATACGGTTTATTTATCCAGATTTACCTCTTTTTTTGGCTGTCACCAGGCTTGCCTGGTGGCAGTCCAAATTTAGGTCGAAATTACGTTCGTGAATATGTAGTGGCTAAAAACATAAATTTTTTTTTTAAAAAATAACGCTACATAGCGTTCTAAAACTGTAGCTTTGTGATTTAAAAAATACGTGATTACGTGATTAAATTTGATTAACACTCTGTATGTGTATTGTCCTCAACTTCCACAGATTGCATCCGATCATATAACGCGAGTTAAACCTTTCGCAACCTGACTCTGATACTCCGTTGTGAAGAAAAAGTGGCTCTTTTTATTTGGCGCGAAAATTACCATCTTCATTTCCGCAAGTATGTTTCTATGGTAAAGGTGTTCAGTATGATCAGCAGATTATGTAATTTTATTTAAAGATACCTATCTATTTACATCACTCGGTATACACGAACATAATGAAAGTTTTATCTTGCTTCAAGTCTTATAAGAGTTATTTTTAAGGCTTTTAGTTTTGATGGTTCCATTTTAGTTTCTTTAATCGTAATAGGTAAAAAAAAAGTTTAAAATCTACAACCTAACTTTGGCATAAAAGCATGAAACAAAGTCTTTGGCTTTAAAAAGTAAAAGAACTGAAACTGTTTGACAACCCTCTAAAAGACTTGTTTAATGTTTTTGACCCGGGTTTGGGTCTTTAAACTAACTTTTGTTTGAGTTATTGTAAGTAACAACAAACCAACATTGACCTTTTTCAATTAAATATGGAGCTACGCCCTACTAACTCTTTGTTTCCTTAAGAGCGGTTGCGGTTGCAGCCGGATTGTGAAAAACCCGCGTTTTTCTAGTTAATCAAAACAGAACACTTAAATTAAAAATTCACTCAATAGTTATTCAACAAAACCTTATTACCTATGTATTGTGTATGTTGTCAATTCTAATTTACAGAGACCAATGGAAACTTTGCAATGGCAAATACGCAATACATAGGTAATAAGGTTTTGTTGAATAACTATTGAGTGAATTTTGGATTTAAGTGTTCTGTTTCGATTAATTAGAAAAAGGTAGGTTTTTCACAATCCGGCTGCGAAACCGCTCTTAAAATTAAGTTTAAACTTCGATCTTCCTCACTTTACTCGTTCAAAAAAAAGTGTCTTGTAAACTTTAAACATTTTTCAAACGTTTCGTTTACACTGAAACATTAAAGTCACCCGTTCAGGACCCGACCATAAACTATTCTTTATTCTTTATTCTACACACACGGAAATATAAACATAAACAAAATTACAGTGAAAAAAGATGCGCATTGACGAGCTTATCTCCCTGACAACAAAACCATCACAATAGGAAAAAGTAACATAAACGAAGTACCTATTATGCACGTGTACATAGAGAAGAATAACATACAAGGACTTATACAAGTTTAATAACAAAATAAAAATTTATATCAATACTTACTTTAAATACAATCTATAAAATATTATAAATATACATAATATGTAAATAAACTACGTAAACATAAATATATATAATATTTACCTATTCAGATTGTGAGAGGTTTAAGCTTTTTCTTAAAGGAACCGATAGTTAGACAGTCGCGAATACTATGTGGGAGAGCATTCCATAGTTGGACTGATTGGACACTGAAATATCAATTTTTTTATAGAGATTCTCTCCTTATTTCTTATAAACGGGAGGCTCGGCCGCGCAACGCTTTTTTACTTTGTCTTACACTGAAATGTTACTTTTTTAACCTGGATAATCAAGCCAATGGCATCTGCCACTTTCAAGATTAGATTCCTTTGTCTTGCTCCTAAATAGACTACCTAATTTTGGTTTTAAATTTAGAGCTTTTTTTGGCTTTATGAATTGCAAGCACATACAAAGAAGGCCATTTACCTGACTTCTGCTGGATTTTGGTAAATTACTGCCTGATAACCGTTAACATTATAACAAAGAGTGTACTTTTTTAAGTCCACAAAAACTTCCATTTGTTTATCTTAGTTCGTAAGAATTGAAGTTTAGTTAGGTTTGTCACAAGTAGATGGCGCTGTACCGAACTACTTTGCGAATCGCGATATCGATGTGTTTGTACCACAAAACTATTATACAAGGTGAATTTTTGATCATCGTCCAAATTCATAGTGGTGGCTTGGTAAGTGATCAGTATCATGGATCAATAACAATTTTAGTGAAATTCGTAAAATTAAATTTCGAGTCCTCATAGTGATTCACTCGGGACTGAAAGTGAATTTCTATGGGAAGCCGAAATTTAATTTTACGACTTTCACAAAAATTGTTACTGATCCAAGATACTGATCGCTTATCAAGCCTCCAGTATGAATTTGGACGATGATCAAAAAGTCACCTTGTATATAATTATACTCTCATTTTTCACACCTATATGGAGTTTTATTTTATTGCCTATACCTTAAGGTGGATGGTCCAAGGTAGTTTTTATAAAAAACCTGTGAGAACCAATATCGACGACAGAAGTATTATTATTTAATTCTGTTACCTTTTTCCACACGTTCCGTCAACTTTACACCCGCGAATATTCAGTTTTTCTTAAAAACATAATGTTTTAACAGTCTAATTTTGCAATTTAAAACTTTCATACATTGGATTATAAAAGTTTTAAATAACAAAAGTTTGTTTGTAAAAACACTGATTATTCGCGGGTGTAAAGTTGATGGAACGTGTGGAAAAATGTAACAGAATTAAATAATAATACTTCTGTCGTCGTTATTGGTTCCCACACGTTTGTATGAAGATTTCCTTGGACCATCCACCTTAAGGGTGCTTTTTGGGATTGTACAACTGAAACAGACTGAAATGTTCTAATTACTAATGAAATTTATAATTTGTTGACCCAATGATGTGCAATATGAAATAGGAGTTAATGTGAAAAAAAATGTGGAATAAAAGTACAAGAATTTATGTAAAATTGGTTTCACATATGACAAAGTGGCAAGATTTTCTATAGAGATTTTAATGGTTATAAATTTTTATTGAAAATTTTAATATTTTATTTGAAAGTTTAACAACAGATCCGCAGTTGAACAGAGTTGAACTCTCCCGGTTAGTTTTAACGAGCATCAAACGGAGGCTAGAGAGAACGTATAAAGAAGACAAGGTAACGCGTTTTCAATATTTTTCAATGCAAGTGCTCGTTAAGGCCCACTTTTATGCATCAAAACCGAACAGAAAGTCGATTATTTTGCCCTAGGGCTTTAATATATATTCTTTTTAATTTATATACGAGAAGTTGGCTAACCTGCAACCTTTCCTGTGTACCATAAATGGTATACTTTTTTTTCACTGTTTAATTGCTCTGGATATAGTCCTTTTGAGCCGACATAATTTAAAGTTCACAAAATTATATATTTGTTTTATTTCCTCACACTATGCATTGAAAAACGTAGTATGATACACGGGCGTACGAGCAATAAATTACTCGGTTACGTTTAAAACACTCGCTACGATCGTGTTTTAAATCGTCCTCGTAATTTATTCCTTTTCGCCCTAGTAGCATAAACTACTATTATAATACCTCTACAATGTAAAATAGCACTTATGGAGTAAATACACACATATGGTTGGATACCTTATAATATTTTTATAAATTAATTTAAGGCGATATGTAAAAAAATAGAGGTGCTTCTTTTTTGTGTATTTCATGAAATACATGGAAAATTTTAATAAATTTCTGGTATATGCATTTTGACTATATAATCTAGGGTTTTGAAATTGGAAAACATGTTTGGATAAATTTTCCTCGATAGAAATAATTGTTGAAATGAGGTCTTCAATCACACTTTTTCTCCTCGTTTGACGAATAGGAACCATATACAGAACTCAAACATATTTTATTAGGTGTGTTTCAACAATAGAGATTTGATATTTGAAATTTTGCTAGCTATTTAAATTTTTTTATAGAAATTATAAAACTAACATTTTTCGCTTTCGCCCTGAATCCGCACCCTCGCACTGAGCGTGTTTTCGCTTGGAGTGACAGTGACAAAAATAAAATTAATAAAATTAATATCATTGCAGTATAGAAACGCAGAAATAAAAGTAAATCTGGATCTAAGGAGCTCTGAACGGGGAAATAATGATATAATGTTAATTTATATCTCCTTGCGATGGATAAATCGCCAAGTGTTCAAACATAGAAATTTATTTCTATCATAGTGAATTTAACTAATTTAAATTACGCCAGGGAAGGAATCTGCTTTTCAAAAACTACAACTAAAAAGAAGAATACAGCTAAAATTGTTTGTTGCGTGAAACAAGTTAATGTGTAAGTAAGGTGCGTAATGGCTTTCGATTTACCAAATCTACGAGTACATACATACGTGGTCTAACCAGCCAGTATATTCTTATACATTTTCATAAAATCTACACAAATACAAAATATTTTGCAACTCTATGATTGCAAATAATATAACATAACAGATACCTATAAATAGAACAAAGTAAAGCAGCATACCGTCGCAGTTTCTTAAGACTCTTATGAAATAGTAGAGTGTTACACAACACAAAGGAAATAATTCAAGATATTCAGACGCACGAGCGAGTGAAGCGAGCGAGGGTGCTTATAGTTCGAGGTTGTAATTGATGACTTACACCCGAGTTGAATACTCTACTTTTCATCACTAATGCGAGCAAATAAAATACAGAACAACAAAAAAAAATAAGTTTACAGAACAAGCAGAACATATAATGGTACCGATTCGGTGAAGGAACTAAACTTAATTTAAACGTTCTGTCCTTGTTTTTCGATAAAGAAAGAAAAAGAAAGGACGCTTACAATAAGGTTAGTCCTGTCAATAAGTTAAAACGTGTTATGCCGAATCGATACCATTGTACATTGCCATTTAGCCAGAAGACTTACCAGCTAGTGAATGTAACTTCACTCGAGTGACTTACCAGTTAGTGAATTTAACTTCACTCGAATGGCTCACCAGTTAATGAATGTAACTTCACCCGAGTGACTTACCAGTTAGTGAATTTGAAGGAGCCTAATTCGATTTTTAAATTTACTTGAGTGACTTATGCATCGTTAGTGAACGTAAAAGAGCCTCATACGATTTTCAAATTTACTTACATCACTTGGGCTGTAAATCGAATTTATTTACAGGAGCTGTATTATGTATTATGGTGGTTTTGTTTTACCATCTTAGAACTCAAAAGCCAACAGTGTGCTACTGTATTTTCTAATTCCAGATACTTTCTGGCTTCAGAAGTTTAATTCAGTTTTTCGATAACAAAATCATCCCGATACCAGATTCCATTCCAATATTGTTTTTATTAAACAGCGAGGGCCATCTTGGAAAAGAAATAAATGTTCGCCTTGGATAACAACTTGAAATAAGAAGTGGTCACGGAATCAAAGCTTAAGGTTGCGATTTTTAGCTTGATGTTTATGAATATCGCGACCAAATTTGATATTTTTGGCAGCTTGGACAGACTGCTCTTATCTATTCAATTAAAATTGCAGACTAAAACACCTCTCGCAAAAATATGTACGAATGAAATATGAAAATATGATGATTTAATCATGAATTTTAGTTTTAAAAATACCACGTTAACATTTTTGTGTAGTCAAAAATGTAAAAATGCAAACAGATAATAGTATTTTAGTACTAAAAGGATCCGCCCGCATACACCGACCATTTTTCGTTAAAAATAATATTTGAGAGGAGGGTGCCATGAAAACCAGCGGCCACCAACGACATGCAAAAGAATTCCTGTCAAAGAAGTATGAAAAACTGCACACGCAAACAAGTATAAATGATACGCATACATACATACATACATAAAACTCACGCCTGTCTCCCAGGGGGGTAGGCAGAGACAAAAAATTTCCATCTACTACGATCCTGACACACCTCTTTCGCTTCTTCCACATCCATCAGTCTCCTCATACCAGGGATGAGGAAACTTTCCTCGCGTGCCTATATTTACTAACGAAATATATGGCGGGTCAAATTGTTGCATTTTTGGCTATATTATTTACTAAAATAAAAATATTAGTATGTATTTTATGAAACACTAATTTATTGTGCAATATTACAAAATAACTATTGAAATAAGGAAAAAATTACAAATTGCAATTAAATGAAACTTTTACGTTAGCTGTGAAATTTCTAACAATACGAAAACTTCACTTGATTTTTGTTTGATGGTCGCGGGCCTGATTTCAACGCTTCGCGGGCCGGAGATGGCCTGCGGGCCGTAGTATCTCCATCCATGTTCTAGGACGTCCGGTCGAGCTTTATCTTCCACTTGTGCACCATAAATTTCTTTCGTCACTCTTTTTTTATTTACCAAACGAAACTGCTTTTTCACTTTTAAAGTAGATTTTGAGAAAATTTCGTGTTTTATTTTGTTTACTCAATTCAATTGTTATCAGCTGCTAGAGCTGATGCCGGGCTCAACTGTGGAGGTACCACCATCTTACTTGGAGACCCCTCGAAGTAATTCGGGGGAGAGTTAGAGGACAGCTCACAGGCAAAAAACCAGGAGGCGGTATATCCATCCCTAATAGCCGGGCCTTATATGGAACAGACTGGTGACGGGCAGCGGCATCTCTGTTGCATGGTTTCCAGCACCGCGCTCACCAACCCGCCTGCCCAGCGTGTGTGAGTATGGGCAATTCTTTCAGGATGACCGCCGAGAGTGGCAAAGTCCTGGAAAGGCTTATGTCCAGCAGTGGACGAACTAGGCTGATGGATGGAAGGATGAATCGTGTGTTAGTCACCATAATTCACTAACTGTATACTTTAATTCCAATATTAATTTAAAAATTTATTCTATAGTTTTTTGCTTCATGAAATAGAATTTCCGAAAGGTAAAAATGTCGAGGGCTGATCGCAGAATCGGGCAGATCGTAAATTATGAAATCGAGAACCTTTCACCAAAAGTAAAAATAGTTCAAAGACGAACGGAGCGAGAAGGAGCGTGTTAGGTTTACATGTAAATACATATTGGGAGCGGAGTGAAGCGGAGCGGAGCGATGCGTCCCACTTAGTTTCAATAAATATGTGATATGCCTCGGCAGATCATAATATGCCCAATATCACTTCACCTTAGGCCAGGATTAATAAAAAATATATATATCTCCCACTAATCCCATCCCACTGACGACCCCTCGGGGATTCAAGTCGTGAATATATACTCGTTATTAAGGCGATACCAAAAAAAAATGGGGCTTTTTCGAATCCATTTACTCCACTATAACGTCATCTACGTATTTGATTTTTAGGTAAATGTTTATTAAGTATGTATTTGATTAAGATTCTCACTGAAGGAAAACGCGATGGGATGAAATTTTCTCAAAAGAATTTAACTCCGAAAAGACCTCTAAATTGTTTAATTTTTTCCTGTAATTCTGAAATCCTAACTAATTTCATTGTAAAATTGCATTCAAAATGTGGATATTATGTATTTGTAAAGTCTCCTTGAAAATCTTTTCGACAAAATAGCTTAGTACATTTTATATTAATAAAAAACCGACTTTTTGTTACTTTTCCACGAATCCGTCCCACTCGCACTGAGGGTTTTTTCGCATAGGGAGTAACAGGGACGCTACGAGTAAAACTTTTACGTAGCGCCGTTGCGGAAGCCGGAAACTGGGGCTCTACCGCGTAATTCTCACAGTGTTGCCACCTTAGCCCTTTTCGGGCTAGATCTAGCACTTTTTACTGTAGTTGAACTCGTTTTTTGATGATTTAGCCCGAAAAGAGCAATCTAGCCCTTTTCGTTATGTGTATATTTATAGTTCTGTGAACCTAATTCAAACTAAAACCAGAAACAAAATGGGGCTAAAAACAATGATATCCATACTACATATACGATGGGGTTTACAACGACTGAGAGAGTCTTGCTGTTCACACAAGGCGTCAACTGAAATAAAAAAAAACTGTAGGATTCATTTAAAATTTTCGTTCAAATCCGCAAAAAACGCAGATGTTAATCAGCCATCAACTTTTTCTGCGTCAGCAGGTACGATTTTTAACAAATTCAATAACTTAGTTTTAATTACTCTGTTGCATTTTCTGAAATTACTTACTACATTTCAAATAAACAATTTTTAGCACTTTTGATGGCAAAATTTGCTAATTAAAAACCAAGGTGGCAACACTGAATTCTCATTTGTATCAACTTCAAGCAAATGCATGCGAAATTCAACGCGTGCAAAAGAGATGGCATGTAAGGCGGGCGTCGTCGCACGCACGTCAAATTTCAATCTCAAGTTGATGTTGATGTAAATGAGAATTACGCGGTAGACCCGCTGGCGATAGTACTCGTCCATAAACGAACAACTTTTACTATGGGGCCAACTAGGGTTGCCAGATGAGAAAACCTAAATATCTGGGCAAAAATTCAAAAAGTCGGGATTTTGGGATTATGTTCGGGACAAATAATTATTACGAATCAAAAAATTTTTTTTCATTATTAAATTTAAAGTAATTAATTACAACAAAATTCCTTTTTTGCCCGCCGATCGTTGTTATTTGTTATTTGTCGGGACTCTAGAGGTCATATGAAATGTCGGGACAATCCCGACGAATCCCGACCATCTGGCAACCCTAAGGCCAACGCTCGAATCGCGAAAAAAAAATCAGCTCTTCCATAGAAAAGTTACTATCTACCCAACCAAAATATATGAAACAACAGACTTTTTTTCTCAGTTTCTCAATTTTTATTCACGAAAAGTGCTCATTGCTCGTATGTACGAGTTTTATCGCCAGTTTCCGGCTTCCGCAACTTCATCTTAACAGCCTGTATATGTTACAGGTAAATCCCGTTTTCAGTTAAAACTGTTTTTAGTAAAAACTAGCTCTAACTGAAAGCCTTTGTTACAACTAGTTTTGACTAGTTAAAACTAGAATTTAATTATAGAGAAATTTTGATGTAACTAGTTGTAACAAAGGCTTTCAGTAAGAACTAGTTTTTACTAGTTAAAACGGGTTTTAACTGTAGCATATATACAACGTGTAACAGAAAGGTGTAACCATATTTGAAGAGCTTATTCAGTCAATGGTATAGAACAATGTTGACTATGGAACAAACACTGTATCTCGAAAAAAATTTTTAACTGTTTCATAGAAAAATGCAATACCGCTCGGCCGAAATGTATAGAGAGGCAGATTTTGTTTTGAGATTTTGGGGTTGGCTCCATAGTAAAAGTTGTTCCATACCATTGACTGAATAAGCTCTTCAGATATGGTTACACCTTTCTGTTACACATTGTATATTTTATGTATATCATTGTAACAATATCAGTTCAGTTACACCACCAGTCACCACTGCAATGAAAACGAGCACTGTATCGTTCTGATAAGGTAAATAAAATTAAATGACGCCATTAAAATGGGACTTTACATTACATTGACCAGCGACGATATATCCTAACGTATCCACAATTCACGGAGTATCACCAATTTTCGTTTAAAAATAAGGAAAATATTAATATTAAAAAATATAATATTATTATATATTGTAAGATTTATAGTATGTGGTAAAGTGGTGATTTAGTTTATCGTTTAAATAAATAATAACTGCTAATTGTTGGTGAAAACTCCAAATTTCAAACGAGATGTTTTCTGCCTAAGCCCAATGTGAAATTAATTATTTCAACCGAATTAAACAAATTTTTGCCTTTTCGATTAGAGGCGTCATCACACGCAAACCTCCATACATACGCATATATACGCTATCACCAAATTGGGGTGTCTATGAAATTTATTATAATAGTTTAAGCTGAGTCCATTAACATTATCTAATAATAATAATAATAATCGTTTATTCATTTTTATAACAGCTCATTAGATACTTATTATATCCCGCCAAACTGCAAGGCAGTCTGTTTTGGCAGAAATATCTAAATCTATGTTTAATTCGAACTAAAAATCGTGAAAACCATTTTTTACCAAAAGTGTAGCCGATTGTGCTTTTATTATTTTGAATAAAATCATAAAACTAATCAAAGATCGAAAACATTATCTAGAATAATAATAACCAAAAATAATGTTTGAATATGTCCACAGTCTTGCCAAAATCATGTTTCTCCAGAAACAAGTTTTCAATTTTGCGTACGCGACGAAATCGGCACGATTGTATTGTCCTCGCAAGTTTCATGGAGCGTGCACATTATAGCGAAATGAAACAGCATAACATGGGGCCACGCGCACAACTGAGTTGGTCGCGTCATGGTGGCTGTTCTTAAGGGAGGATGGTCAGAAATGTCGTTCCAATCACAAACTACTCTTCAGCTTTTGAATAAACACTGAGGAGAAATGAAAATATATTTTTGCGATGAATTATATTAAGGAACCGACTAGACACGACATTTTAAATATGCAGAGTTATAAAGAAACACAAAAGTAACCAGGAAAAACGTTCAAATTATACTCTAACTTTACATAAAGTTTGAAAGATATCAACAATTTCCGAGTTCATGATTCTGAAGTACATAATGGCCACGCGCTGCTGTTAACTTTTTGTGTTATTTATTATAAATTATTATATTGCTGACAGATCTTCGAGTACCATTCTGAGTACAAAGGTATTATTCATGAGATAAACCTATTATTTTGAGAACAAAGATTTTATTGATGGGATGAATTACGATATTATTGTTAGTCCATCTTTTATTTTAGATACATATTTTAGCCGATTCTGCACTCGTAGCACAGTGTTTAATCGCGCGCGACGCCACTTAGTTGAATCACAAGTGCGAGGAGAGTGACACGATATTTTTGCGATTAAACAGTATGTCACGCTCCTCGCACCTGTGATTCAACTAAGTGGCGTCGCGCGCGATTAAACACTGTGCTACGAGGCCTGAAGGCTTTAATCAAAACTAAATTTTCATCATTGCAAAATAGTTCATAACTGTTAATAAAAGAAGCTAAATTACTTTGGAAAATTTTAAGTTTTGCCATCTCTAAAACTGGAATTAAAGTCTTCAGATTCGGCTTTAATGTCATTAATTTGGTAATTCATATCTTATGTTTTATTTATGACTGACAATGAAAATATTTCGTAGGGATAGATCTATTAATTTTATTAGAGGATACAAATTGGTGACAAATATAAACTTTGGTGACAGAAAATATAGTTCCCTTTATCATCACCTTCAACGGCCTTTGTGTCTATTGGTTTGTGTACTCGAATACTTATCTGGTAACAGGTTCAAATCCCGTAGGAACACTTTTATGTTTTTTGCGTGCTTTGGAAGGCACGGCTATGGGTCCATCGTGACGGGACGTAATAATCTTCGATGAAATATGGGTGTAAACTGTGTATGTTTCACAGTCCACACTCGGAAGTACCTCTAAGACCCCCTGGTGAATTCATGTCATGACGGTGTTTTTTATGTATTTATTTATATCACGTCTATATAAAGACTGTTCATGCTATAGAAGACTGTAGAAGTTTTAGTTTGATTGAACAGAGACACAGGCTGACTTGGAGTTGGGGAGACGTCGCGTCGTTGTCAGTATCAGGTTTACAAGGATATCAATTCGTTTTAGTTGATATTGTGACTTTGAAGTGGACAAGTTTTAAAAAAACTACACCAACTTTCAAGTTTCACTAAAAAGACCACGGTGCTACGGGGAAAGCGCTGACTTTTTAAGTTGTTACTGAAAAAGAAAATGTGAAACCGGCTTTATTAGTTTGTTTATTTGATTTGTTTTAAGGGTCGGTGCTTCGTAATTCAATTCAATTCAAGACAATAAGTCCTGGTCCTCTAAAAAGGCCGCTTTGGATGAATCATGTTATGATTCCATTCTAATGCCGTCTCTTTTGCACGCGTGAAAAAACTCTGACTCCATCCTACTTTCAAATCATTTTATAATTCACCCAAGTCGGCCTTTTTAGATCTCCTGCTCGAATAGTTTTATTTTGTAACTGTCTATCTCGCTCTAAACAATAGCTGCGCATGGAAAACATAAATTATTTTGACTTTTTTTGCATAATGTTTGCGCAGTGTGTAAAAACTATACATCGTATCTGAAAACTGTTTTTTAATAATGTTGTTTGATGTTTTCTTATGGTTTATAAATTGTATCTTTTTCAATGCAATGCAAGGCCCACTCTTGTTGCATCAAAACCGAACAGAAAGTCGATTATTTTGCCCTAGGGCTTTATCATTTCTTTTTTTTTTATTTATTTACGAGAAGTTGGCTAACCTGCAACCTTTCCTGTGTACCATAAATGTAAACTTGTTTTTCCACTGTTTAACGGCTCTGGATACAGTCCTTTTGAGCCAATCATTAACTTGCAAAATTGTAACAATGTTACTTTCAACTTTAATAATTAAATTGTTTTCTTTGATTATATTTGTTTTATTTCCTCACACTATTTATTGAAAAACATAGTGTGATACACGGGCGTAAGAGCAATAAATACTCGGTTTCGTAATTTATTCCTTTTCGCTCTTGTAGCATAAACTACTATAGTCATTGTTATGTCTCTAATTAAACCATAATAGTGATAATACGATAATGCTATTCGAGAGTTTTTCTTGATATTCCTGATTTTTTTCTGAAGTTACTATAAAAATTTACAGCAATTGTTTTTAATGACCTTGTTCTTCATTTTATAAAGCAGCACGTGGTGTTTATTTTGTTTGTTTAGAAATGTAAATCTTTACAAGCATCTAACTAAAGTGATAATGCCAAACCCTGTTTTGCCCTATTTTGTAACACCAACCCTTGATTATTAGTTTGTTTTTTCTTTTAAGTCTGACATTGAAGTCGGAGTATCTTTCTCTTCTCTATAAAATAGGAACCCTAGTTAAATGAACATTTTTATATTGTATTTCAAAAATATAATATAAGCTAACAAACACTTATAGTTAAACATACTGCATTTGCGTAAAATTGAGAACCTCCATTTTGAGGTTGGTTTAAAAAGAGTAACTGAAATATTTCGCTGTCTCAGCAAGGACACTGATACTTCGATAATGAAAAATCAAAATAGTAATAGTGATAAATCAAATCAAAATAGTAATAGTGATAAATCCAAATCAAAATAGTAAGTAATAGTGATAAATCAATTCAAAATAGTAATAGTGATAAATCAAATCAAAATAGTAATAGTGACAAATGAAATCAAAATAGTAATAGTGATAAATCAAATCAAAATAGTAATAGTGATAAATCAAATCAAAATAGTAATAGTGATAAATCAAATCAAAATCCTTTCAGGTAACCGAAGGAGGTAATTAGGTAGAAAGTTTAGCCTATTTCTGTTTAACTACAAACAGCTTCTCCGAACATTGTGAAACTTCAGTTGTAAAGGACGAACGTGACTCTGGGACTTAGACGGAACCTTGCTACAAAATTAGCACGCGGTACTTGACATTTTTTTTTACGAGGTGTTTATATCGTCAAAGAATAATATAAAAAAATAGCGTCACGCGCAGTTTATACAAGAGCATAGAGGAAGCTACGAGAACAAATATCACCAGTTTTTGTTTAATTTATCATATAATTAATTATGTTCTCTATGCTTTTTAGGGTTCCATAGTACCTAAAAGGTACAAAAGGAACCTTTATGGTGAGATTCCGTTGTCTGTCCTTCCGTATGTCCTCATACTCGTATCTTTAGAACCGTTAAATATAAAAACATGAAATTTAGCACAATAATAGCATTAATTTACCAACATATCACGGTGTAAAAAAATATGAAAAATTTTAAATTGTTTAAAATATTTCCAAAACAAAAGTGAGAAAAATAAAAAATATTATCCTAAAAATTGGGTATCAAATTGTAGATATTAAAAAGCTGATTGTAAAATCTTTTTGTAAATTTACTTTTACTATATTTACTGACACTGGTTTCGATAAATCTTTAAAAAACCACAAAAATATGTATGCCCCCCCCCCTTATCTCCGAAACTGGTTGAACTAAAAATATGAAAAGATCATAATTGGCCAATTATAGGTACAGGAAAACAACAGCGATTTAAAAAAAAATGTACACTCTAAGTATGAAAAGAATTTTTCGAAAAATTTGTAAGTCTATAGGTAATTGCAATTTCTACCATTTACCTGGTTTCTGACTGGGTCTCTTGTTACCGTTATACGTGCGAAGAATCAAGTCGATCAGCAATACTTTTTATTTGAGTTGCATTTTAGTGCTGCAATACTTTGATTTCGATCGTGGCCGCCATTTGTACGTTTTATTGGTTTGGTTATCGAATGCTTTGACCACTAATATGGAGGTCGCGGGTTCAAATAATGTAGGGGCACATTTTTGCTCGGTCTGCGTGTTTTGGAAGGTACGTTTAGGGGCAGGTAGTCGCCAACGTCCTTGAGTCGACTTGGGTTCCATAGATGATTTTTCTCAGCAACATTTTCATTGTCTTTTAGTGCAAGAACCATACAAATACCATTAGTGGTTTCAAAGAAATATCTAATTTTACTTTAAAAACAGCTTGACTTTGAACAATATTTCCATACAGATCTTTTATCACAAGAATAATTTTTAGATTTTTTTTATTTCTCGTCCATTAACACTAAGTATACAAGGTGACTTTTTGATCATCGTCCAAATTCATACTGGAGGCTTGATAAGTGATCAGTATCTTGGATCAGTAACAATTTTTGTGAAATTCGTAAAATGAAATTTTGGCTTCCCATAGAAATTCAGTTCCAGTCCCGAGTGAATCACACTATAGGGAGTCGAAATTTCATTTTACGAATTTCACCAAAATTGTTATTGATCCATAATACTGATCACTTACCAAGCCACCAGTATAAATTTGGACGATGATCAAAAAGTCACCTTGTATATACATATATTTTTTCATGATTTTTTAACATCTCATTTAAGAGAAATATCGTCGATGACGCTGGAAGAGGCATCTTAAACTGTTGTTGCCCGAAGTACGGCGATAGGGCCCAACTACCTTCACGCTGTGATGCAATAATTGTCGGTGAAACGTGGGTGCATTTTACAATACACCGGAAACACGTTGTTTGTCGGGTATTACGTCTGAATGGGTCAGATTGAATGGGGCGCGGCACATTCGGACGTAAACTGAAATCGACTACGTTCGAATGGGGGACTTCATATTCAGTTTTTAGGTTTCCGTAACCAAAGGGTAACCAACGGGACCCTATTACTAAGACTCCACTGTCCGTCTGTCTGTACGTTGGTCACCAGGCTGTATATCATGAACCGTGATAGTCAGACAGTTGAAATTTTCACAGATGATATATTTCTGTTGCCGCTATAACAACAAATACTAAAAAACAGAAAAAATAAATATTTAAGGGGGCTCCCATACAACACACATGTTTTTTGCCGTTTTAATAGATAATGGTACGGAAACCTTCGTGCGCGAATCCGACTCGCACTTGGCCGGTTTTTAGCTTTTGTATGAATCTTAAGAATAATCCAGGCGTAAAGCGGCCTCTTAATTGCACTTTATAAAAACAGCAGTTACATTACCCAACAATATACATACTATTAAAATCAATTCAATAAATACTGTACTTTGTCACATAGTAAAGCCGATTTTGAATGCTTTAATTTTAGTATTTGTGTTGTCGAAGCTTAAATTTTTACAAAGTAATTTAGCTTCTGTTCTTAACACTTATGAACTATTTTGCAATGAAGAACATTTCGTCTTAAAGAGATTTTAAGATTTTAAATTGTTAGATTTTCATGTTTTATGTTTTAATTTGATTTTAGTTCTATATATTGACTTATCTAAGTGTGCTTTATGCTCCTACAGAGGAATAAATAAATGATGAATGAATAGTTTTGACAGCACCAAAACTAAAATTAAAGCCTACAGAATCACCATCATTATCTCTTTTGAGCTAACACTAAATCTCACATGCGCCAAGCCACATGACCTAAGTTAACTAACTAACTAACTAACTTTTTATGCTAAGTCCCTATCTGCATGGTTGGATGTTATTATATGTTCTGTGGTTGGGTGTGACAAGGACACAGCATTATAATAGTAGTTTATGCTACAAGGGCGCAAAGGAATAAATTAAATTAAAGGAGTAATTTATTGCTCTTACGCCCGTGTATCATACTACGTTTTTCAATGCATAGTGTGAGGAAATAAAACAAATATAATTTTGTGAACTTTATATTGTGATTGGCTCAAAAAGACTGTATCCAGAGCCGTTAAACAGTGGAAAAAAAAGTATGACATTTATGGTACACAGGAAAGGCTGCAATTTAGCCAACCATTATAAATAAATAAAAAAAATTATAATAATAAAGCCCTAGGGCAAAATAATCAACTTTCTGTTCGGTTTTATTGCATAAAAAGTGGGTCTTTACGAGCACTTGCATTGAAAAGTTAGTTAACTTTTGTCAAGTTGCTTTGTGCAAATCGGTTTTAACTTAATTTGCCATTTGCCTTATATATTTATGGATTTAGGTGGTAGAGCTGATGCCGGGCTCAACTGTGGAGGTACCACAATCTTACTTGGAGACCCCCTCGAAGTAATTCGGGGGAGAGTTAGAGGACAGCTCACAGGAAAAAACAAGAAGGGCCTTCGCAGCTAATTCCATAAACAAAAAAAAAAATTAAAAAAATTGCCTGTATTTCATATAACCACAAAAGAGTGTTTCCTAATTACAAAATAATCTAATAATTAAAAAGATCACAAAAATTCTTATAATCATAAATAAGAAATAAGAAATGCTACTGTAAATTAAAACCTAAAAGATTTTACTTTGTCTCAATTGTTTTAATGCTATTGGTAGCCCTTTCAGCTAGTTATGGGGTATCCAATTTTGCACGTAGGCCTCCTCCACCATTTTCCACTCGACTCTGTTCTTTGCCGTTTGTTCTTAGTTCGTCCACTGCTGGACTTAAAGCCTTTCCAGGAATTTGCCACTCCCGGCGTTCATCCTGGAAGAATTACCCATACTCACGCACGCTGGGCAGGCGGGTTGGTGAGCGGGGTGCCAGAACCCTCGCACCAGTGACGCCGATGGCCCATCATGCCTGGGACCGATGGATGGCGGTATATCCATCCCTAATAGCCGGGCCTTATATGGAACAGACTGGTGACGGGCAGCGGCGTCACTGGTGCGAGGGTTCTGGCACCCCGCTCACCAACCCGCCTGCCCAGCGTGCGTGAGTATGGGTAATTCTTCCAGGATGAACGCCGGGAGTGGCAAAGTCCTGGAAAGGCTTTAAGTCCAGCAGTGGACGAACTAAGAACAAACGGCAAAGAACAGAGTCGAGTGAAAAATGGTGGAGGAGGCCTACGTGCAAAATTGGATACCCCATGACTAGCTGAAAGGGCTACCAATAGCATTAAAACAATTGAGACAAAGTAAAATCTTTTAGGTTTTAATTTACAGTAGCATTTCTTATTTCTTATTTATGATTATAAGAATTTTTGTGATCTTTTTAATTATTAGATTATTTTGTAATTAGGAAACACTCTTTTGTGGTTATATGAAATACAGGCAATTTTTTTTATTTTTTTTTTTTTGTTTATGGAATTAGCTGCGAGCCAACTGCCTCCGTGGTCTAGTGGTCTGGGCCTTGCGCTCTCAATCCGGGGGTCGATGGTTCAATTCCCGCGGGAAACACACATAGTGAATAGCCAATTCGTGAATTGTTCTCAGTTTGTTAAGGACATCGCACGCTGTCTGTAAGGTATGATAAATCCGTGCCTCGGAAGGCTAGTTAAGGGTCCCTATAAGGTCACAACTTCAAATAACCATTTCACATTGTGTAACTTGGTCAAATAATGTAAATAGTAGACTATAGCCCCTTGGCCACAGCTTCAGGCTTCGAGCGGCGCACGAAGCGGTTTTTCTTGCAACGACGCCGATGGAGAGAACGAATGTATGAAGTTGTATAGAGCCGGTCATGGGTCACCGCTCGCGCGTCTTGTCCGGCTTCGAGTGACTTGCGCTCTTGCGACGGTGGTGTCCGGGGAGGCGGGCGGTTGAAACAGTGATCGAGCGCACAGGACGAACCTATAGTGAGTGTCGAGTGCTTTGAGCGAGCGAGCGCGCTATACATGAAGGCGCCGACGGGTGTCGTGGCAGGGCAAAGCCCGTTGCAAAAACCGCCTGGAAACGCAGCAAAAAGTACCGCCGTAAACCTGAAGCTGTGGCCCTGGCGTAAGGCTGATCTAACTATATTTCATGTTTTTCGAGTCTTAAAAGACCTTCCTCAAATTATACAGCCTTGAAATTTGTTTTACATATAAGTGAACTATAACTCCGTCTTAACATTTTAAAACATTTTAATAATTTCATCTACAAGCTGCGTTATTAAATAAAAACTCAGTTTTTCGTACTTTGAACTGAAAGGAAACGTCATAGAGTTCAATTCTGATTGATTCAAAATGAGGTGCTCAATCTGACTTTTGGATCCGGTCACTTTCTAGTGGTCGTTACGTAATGCCACGTCTGAGGCCGCTTCAAAAACTCTGACACCAGGGCTGTTGGGTCAATAGGCCTTGCAGCCCACACGATAAGAAGAAGTGTCAAGCTACAGTTTGTATGATCAACATAAGACATAAGTAACGAGGTCCAGTCCAAACCTGGACCCGTAGACGAGTGATTGATGAAATGAAGAATACTTTATCAATAGTGCGTGTATTTATCAATAGTGCGTGTATTTATCAATAGTGCGTGTATTTATTTATGTATTTACCAAATATTCCTCCCTCACCTCATTTATCACTCTCCTGTTATGTAGGTCGTAGGATCAAAGTGTTTGCGCTTTACTTAAGGCGATACCAAAAAAAAGGGGTTTTTTCGAATCCATTTACTCCACTATAACTCCAATATAATTTTTGGGTAAATTTTTATTGAGTATTTGATTAAAATTCTCACTAAAGGAAAACGTGATTGGATAAAATTTTCTCGATAGAATTTAATTCCGAAAAGACCTCTAAATTGTTTTATTTTTCCCTGTTATTCTGAAATCCTAACTAATTTAATTGTGAAATTGCATTCAAAATGTGGATATTATGTATTTGTAAAGTCTCCTTGAAAATATTTTTGACCAAATACCTTAGTACATTTTATTTTAATAAAAAACCGACTTTTTGTTACTTTTCCACGAATCCGTCTCACTCGCACTGAGGGTTTTTTCGCATATGGAGTAACAGGGGGACGCTAAATTTTTTACGTATCACCTAAAGGGCCCGTTATCCCTGACATTGAGCACCACATTTTGCATCAAGTAGAACTGAACTCTATGATCTTTTATTATATTATAGTTAAAATAGCGCGCTCTGAGCCGTGACTAGTTACAACCACCGAAACATCGCTCGCTCTTAAAAAACACGTTTTTCGCTTAAAAAAACGTTTGACGGTGAAATTTTCAGAGAACTATCCACAAAAGTACTTACTAAATTACATTTTCCATAATTTCCTGTAATTTTCCTACGATTTGGTAATGTAAAACGAAAAAAACATGAAAAGTCGACCAAGTTTCGGATTTGTTTTCGATCAAGCAAAGTATAACGTATCGCCTTTTGAACCGCAAAAATATCTGCAGAAAGAATGTATCTAAGAGATATATTTTTTTAGATACAAAATATCACAATTTCATGGTTTAAAATTAATCAGAAAAGAGACAAAATTGGGATAAGCCCCCCTTAAGTCTTTTGTTGACTTCTTTGTACAGCATTAAAACATAAAAACACAAAACTTTAAACAATCATAGTACCTCCATATAAGAATTATAGCTTAAGTGAATTATGTTAAATATAAAGAAAAATAAAAAAATAAAAATAAAATAAAATAAAATAAAAAATTGAATTATTATTTGGTGAGTGGGTGTGGAATACCGAGTGGGTACCTACCGATATCTATTTCAATTACTAATAATAAAATAGTAAAGAATTCGTGTCTGAACAAATTTTTGTCTGTCTGTCTGTCTGTCGGTATACACCACTCAACGGACTTGCATGGGGTTTTCTGTATTATCATTGTATTGGTAATACCAACATATACGGTGTAACTACAAAAGGATGTTTAACTTTAAACAGTGTTTAAATCTGTTGCTGTCACTCTTTTACAATATGAAAGAAAAGGCGACAATAACAGATTTAAACACTGTCTAAAGTTAAACACCGTTTTGTAGTAACACTAGGCTTTAAGGGATGTCTATAAAATAGCCACCAAGCTGAAAACTGACGATAATTGAAAGACACTTCCACAGGAGCAAATCCGCCGGCAAAAACTAGTATACCGATATAGGAATAACTTATTACTGTCAAGATTTGGATACGTTTTTCTTTATTACCATTGTAGTGATAATATCAACATATAGGCTTTAAGGGATTTTGATAAAATAACCACCAAGCTGAAAACTGTCGATAATTGAAAGACGCTCCCACAGGAGCGAATCCGCGGGCAAAAACTAGTATAGCGATATGCGAATAACTTATTATTAATCCTTAGATCAAGCATCAAATGCAAACACATAGCATTATCAAAACAAAAACACTAAAACAAATGAGCCGACAGTTTCATCACCTATTCATAGACAAAACAATCATTTGCAGTTCCACTATTCTAAATTCAAATTCAAAATCGAACTCGAAACGGACCGCGTCATTATACTGGCACTACTAAATAACGGCAGGGGTTGTAAATCATTGACACGTTTCAAATTAATTCACGGGGCGAACCTGCTCTAATCCGGTCCCGAATCTACGATGTACAGATGTGTGTGTGAGGGTGTATTGTAGTGTGTGTGTCTCAGTGTTGGCTTTATCGATGACGGCGGAGTAATCCGATTTGATAGTTCTGTGGGACGTTTATTCATAACAGACGAAATGGAGTGAAATTTGATTTCTATATGTGATTGATTACTTAAGTCATCAGCAATTTACCTATATATTTATGTGATTTAAGTACAAAATCAAAAAGTAAAATACAATTTTATTGTCGACTTTAACATTCTAAAAAGACTTTAGCTCTAACATCTGCCACCCCCTACAAGTAGGGACGTTTTATCGTGTTACGAGGTCAAAACCTCAAGAGACAGGAATAGCAAATCCAGTTCTGTGTTTTTTGCTACCATCCTGGTACGCGTGCATGGACTCAAGGGTGATCTCCTGCAGACACAAGCAACAGGCACACTCTTTTATCTTTTATAAGTATTTCACTTATACTTCCTGCTTTCGAAGAATGTAGACCTAACAAAATTGTGCCCATATATAAACCACTAAGCCACAGAGATGATCAACAATGTCTTGAGATTATTAATAATACTCGTATCTTAACTAATTAATCAAAACGGATACTGGATCCGAAATTAATAATAGCCAATGATTGATGACCACTGCCGCACTCAGTATGCAATATGCAAAGTAGTAGAATCGATTAGCTAATAATCATAATGGTCATCGGGCTTGTTTACTGTTAAAGTTACCGGTACCCTGTTAAGCGGACAATAACAGCATATTTGATAACACCATACATGATTGATTACAAGCTTGTAATGCATTCTAATAATAATTAGAGTATTCAAAGCAATGGATTTTGCAATAAAAACATATAATCTTAGTGAATTGCATCAGGTATTGTAGCGACGACAGCGCCTTCTGTCCAGAATGAGCAAGGCGTGAAATCACATAACGCCCTCTTGAGCGTTCAGTATGTGCATTACAAGCTGGTATATCGACTAGAAAAAAAAAACCACGAGCATGTATAGTGGAAAAATTCGTCCTTCCAGATACTCGTACTAACCTTGGTTAACCTCGGTCATCTAAGCAGGAGGTCGCAGGTTCAAATTCTGGCCCGATGATTTTTTTCAAAATATTTTTGCTTTTAAATTTGTTTCTGATTGATTGCAAGTTTGTAATGCATTCTAATAATAATAATTAGAACACCATATTTGGTATGAGAGTACTTTAGGGTGTACAGATCAACATTAGCCTAGTCACTGCAAAATTATATAATTTTTTCTCTTCTGATTTTTTCCTTTCTTATTTTTCTTAAAGCTGTAATAGAAGCCTAATAGTACAAATATTTTACTGTACATTTTCAATTACAGCTTTAACAAAACTAAGAAAGGAAAAATATGATATTTTTTTTCTTTTTTTGGGATTCTAGCCTAATATTTTTTTACCAGTACTCCCTAATGTACCCTCATACCAAATTTGGAGCAATTGTCCATAAATTTAGAATGTACAAGATAAACAATGTAGTAGAGAAAATTATACCAAAAAACTACTATGACATTACTATTACATTTACTATTTTACTTAATATTTTGGACAATGCTGCATATAACTACTAAATATAACAAAGAAAATCAATAAGTTACTGTAAAAAAATTTTTTGGGCCGATTAATACGAGTAATTGGGCAAAATGTGGTTCAAAACATTCTAATGACAAAATCATATTTACATGTGAAATGTGTAATTATTTGGGTTATTTCTCCTTGTCACATCACAATTACTCACTGCACAAGATAAACCAGTCACTTTTTATCAATTTAGCTACGTATAATTTAAATATTATAAAATAAAAAAATTATAAAATCCGCAATCACACCCAAGCAAGCGGGACGCTATGGGCACTTACTCGAAAAAACATTGACACAGCGGTTTTTTGTTGTGCATCTCTTTCTCTCTTGCAAGGTGTACATAAAGGTATGATATCTCTTTTACACGCTATAGGCGTCTAATCCTATGTCTATGGTAATATCATTAAGGCACCGTACTAACCAGCAATCATGTTTGGATCACCTTGCAATAGTAGTCAGGACTAACGAGTTGACGTGCTTTTCCGGGCTCGCAGTTTGGACACAATGGACACGTCTTCTTTAGTGAAATATTAGCATATTTGTATAGTAACTGGTCAATCTGTTATAGAAAAACACAAAGCTTTTTGAATTTAAAAAAAAATCACTTTTATTACCGAAGTTAGCGATAGCAATATTTATCAGCTTTAGTATGAAATCGTGTCAGATGACGTCACTGTGGTGCCACTTATGTCGATTCGGGGTAACACGTTTTAACTTATTGACAGAACTAAACTTAATCTAAGCGTTTTGTTTTTTTCTTTTTACACAACATAAAAAAAAACAGGTTTCTATCTCATTCCGTCTAAGACAGGACTAACTTTATTTTACGCCTAAAATAAGGTTATTCCTGTCAAATAAGTTAAGTCATGTTACACCAAATCGACACTAAAGATTTCAAAAGTTTAGATGAGCCCTGGCACCTAAAATCTATCACATTGGTTTTGAATGTGAAATGTCACACTTTTTTCGTATTTCTTGAAATGCACTTTAAAAATTCACGCGATATTGAGACCCTTTTCTCGTAAAAATTAATTAAGGCGTCCAACTATTACAGTGTTCAGATGAGCACTGATTCCAAACGTGTGAGCGTCACCCATTTAAAGGTGAAAACATTTTGGTTCTGTCATACTCCGGTAAGGGCCTATCTTTACTTTTGAAATCTTTGATCGACACCATTGTCTAACAAAAGATGACGTTAAGCCCACTTTGATTGCCAATAACTTCATAATTTTTTGAGATATCGTAAAAAAATGTACTAATGGTTTTAGCTTTTTAAACGCAATGTATTTTCATAAAAATCTTCAAGTCAGAGACGGGCTCATATCCTTAGGGAATATGAAACTGCGACCTCTGGATCATAAGCCGAAATTTAAGCCCAAAGCAACAGAGGCGATAAAAATAACCGTTATATGTTAAAGAAAACGAATTAAGAATCCGCTCCGTATTTTTCGTCTGTTTGATGCGAAGTATTTTTTAAATATTTTTCTCATCTTTACCGCGATATTTTTGTATAAATCAGGGACATACACCAATTCATATTGGCCGTCTTAATGAAGTACTAAAATTCATTTGATTGAATTGTTTCTCTTTTGCGAGTTATTTTGGTACTTAGACATTATGAAAAACTATTCGGAACGGGCTCGTAAGTACCAAAATAACTCGCAAAAGTGAAACAATTCAACCAAATAACTTTAGGCATTCATTTAGACGGCCAATATGAAGTGGTGTATGTCCCTGTTTTTTCAAAACATAGCGATAAAGGCCAGAAAAATGGGCAACAAAATGCTTTGCATCAAAGTTGTCGTCATCGCAGACCGGGCTCTTAACCAAACTACGTTAACATGAAAAAACCGGCCAAGTGCGAGTTGGGCCTTGCTCTTTAGATATTTATTAAATTTAAGGTAATGAATTAGATTCAATGAGACATAAAAACTGCAAAATTAAGTTGGTTGAGTATTCGGGGACGTAACCCTAAAACTACATTATAAATCGGCGTTTTTAGTATTTGTTGTTTTAATACAGTATAATATGGTACATAATATACAGAAATTTCAAATTCCTAACTGCTATGGCCTTAGACCCCGTATCAAAAGTGGTCTAAAAATGGCAACTTTAAAGGCCCTCATTTCATAATATTTTAAAATAAAAATGTATATATATATATATATATATATATACTCTACTTAATGAGCTCTAGATAATGACACCCCACATGCAAAGGATAAAAAAATTTTTTTTCGTCTAAATTTTCATGTTAGAGGCGCCCCCTGAAAAATTATTAAATTACATTTTAAATTCAAAATTTGGTTTTGGGTCAACATTTTACACAACATAAAAAAAATCAGGTTTCTATCTCATTCCGTCCAAGAGCTAGAGACACGTGACATACGGACAGACAGACAGACGGACAGCGGAGTGACATTAAAAGGGCTCCGATTTGCCCTTTGGGTACGGAACCCTAAAAAATAAGAACGCATTCTTTTTTTGCCGCCTAAATATGCTCTTTTTCATTTCTTTCAAATTTATGTATGTGACAAAGAAGAGATTCCTATTTCAGATTGCACAACGCTGTCAGAATCTAAACCCTGGACACTTTATATTACGCTTGACGAGAATCACCATAATGGTACCCCAGGGGCACCATCTCTACCCAGCCAACTATTGTAACTCAAACTATATTTCAAACATAAATAATGGTCTGGCTAGATCAGGGATGGCCAACTTGATTAGACCCGAGATCTGCTGTTTACAGACGGAACCCTGTGCGATCTACCAATTACATACTTCTTGAAATTTTATATGAAACATTAGACAATTCCCATAGCTTAATTCCAAAGTTTTTTTTTTTTTTTTTTTTCATAAAATATTAGGCCATAGTTTTCATTATTTTGGTATGTAAATTAACCATTATTTTTTTATGATTTTTTAAAGATTTGTCAGTTATGACGTCACTTGAAAATTTAAGACATTACGCCTATTGTGATGTGAGATTGCTTATAAAAAAAAGTGGTCTGTCTCTGTCTGTCTACTCATCTGTCATCCATCTGTCAAATCAGTCGGCAGCAAATTTTTATAAATTTATCTTGATAGCAAAGGACACATTTCTAAACAACCATTTCTCAAGTGACGACACACGAAGACAAATGGCGGTTGCAGCTTTTTCCTAAAAATATTCATCTTCATGAGGTTTTTTAGATCACAAGTTTGAAAATACAGCTTATTAGACTTAAATCTCGAAATGGTTTTCGAATTAACACACCATAATATAATTGAATCTAAGCTAATTATGTAGTATTGTTTTATTTTATTATGAAGGCATACACTTTTTCGACTAGACTAATAGCCGCGATCAACCGGTCGATCGCGATCAACCGGTTGGCCACCCCTGAGCTAGATCATAAAGTTGGGATTCATCTTACCTTTTACGTCTATGTCTTAGATAGGTAAATAGGAGAAAATAAATTAGTTCCTGATAAAATGAAAAATATGAATATACGGAATTGTTGCGGCCTCAAAGAAGATGTAGTGACTAGAATAGAAAAAGAATACTTCGGTGGTTTGGACATAAAGAGAGGACAAATTAAAGTAGAGTGAAGAAATTATTTATGGTGCGCAAGTCGAAGATACAGCTCGATCAGTCCGCCCTAGAAGGACGTATGCTGACCAAATTGGCGAGATTATTGAAGAAGGGGAATGTCAAAAGTACCCAGAATAGAAGAGCTTGTAAGACTAGATTGATGGATAGTTCAATCTGATCATGCAAAATTAATTAATAAACATTAAGGGCAAAGAGATAAGGTAAGATGGGTCTCCTAGCTTTATGTCATCCATTTGAGTAAATGCTCTAAGATCATGACCAATCGACTTCAAAGATACCTTTAGGTTACTTACCTTATGATACCATCGAGCACCTAGGGTAGTTTATATTCTCTGTCTAGGGTTAGTTCCTCTGTGTTGATACATACTAATACTAATAAGTCACCCCCATATACAGGGTGGAAAAAATGAAAGGGCCCTGGAGGGGAACTACCTTAAATCCTTTAGTTAGCTCATTTTACTGAAAGGAAACATTCCTTTATTTTTTAAAAGAAACAAAACTGCATTCAAAGATCTTCTAAAATTTGCTTGTCTCACCCGGGAACTGAACCAACTAAAAATTAAAAAAATAAACCCTAGCTATTTTATTATACGAATCGGTAGGATTATTGTTCAGGATAAAAATTTGTCTACTAAACTAAAGTCTTACACTCATCTGTTGTACGAGATACGCATGAAATTGAATATTTATTACAAGTTCTTTATTAACAATACCTAGTACTGTTCACTTGTAAAGTAATAATTACACGCCATTATTACACAATGACAGCACGGAATGAAAGCAAAACAAAACAAAATTTTAATTTCGAACGAAATTTATGGTTCGAACTTCAAATTTGTTGCTCCGCGTTGCAAAAAAAATACATTCCTTTTTTAAACTTTTCGTTAGTACGCCTAGTGCAAGAAGTAATTGTGCTCTGCATACATTTATTATTACCATTTAACGATTTTCTTATTGAAGTCTTCAACAAGGTACTTAAGATAAATAACATTAGCAAGCTTGTACTTCATACGATGTCTTTGGATGTAAGAGAGATAAGAAAATTAGAACGTTGCATTTACTTGTTACAAGTGAACAGTACTATGTAGGTATTGTTAACAAAGAACTTGTAATAAATATTTAATTTCATGAGTATCTCATACAACAGATGAGTGTAAGACCAAATGTTTATTAGACAAATTTTATTCTGAACAATAATCCTACCGATTCGTATGATAAAATAGCGAGGGTTTATTTTTTTTATTTTTAGTTGGTTCGATTCCCGGGTGAGACAAGCGAATTTCAGAATATCTTTGAATGCAGTTTTGTTTCTTTTAAAAAATAAAGGAATGTTTCCTTTCAGTAAAATGAGCTAACTAAACGATTTAAGGTAGCTCCCCTCCAGGGCCCTTAAATTTTTTCCACCCTGTATACCTAGTATGACACTTGAGATTTCGAAAATTGAAAAATGTATGAAATAACTCGGTTGTAATTTTCATGCATGTTGTATGCATAATAAAATTCGGCATTATACAAACGGTGTCGTCAGTTTCTAAACGCTCGCTGTTTTGCAATTTACCGTTATTCAGTTTGTAAAATGCCCGGTGTTTGTAAAATGAATTCGTCATTTTCTAAAAAGCCGAAGTCGAAAGTCATTCACTATAAAGTGAAAAATAGGTGCAATGACGAGTGGAGTGAAGAGGAGCGTGTTATGTTTACATGTAAGTACATATTGGGAGCCGAGCGAAGCGGAGTGGAGCGAAGTGAGCCTCAATACTTTTAACAGAATTGCTAAACACCGAGGCATATTATAAGATGCCGAGTTCTGCTACATGACGATTCGTCAAATAGCAAAATGGCGAAGTACAAGTACCAAGAAGCAACGCAATACGCATATCGCAGGGCTGCTAGTTGGTGCCATTGTCTAACAAAAGTAAAAATGAAAAATAATTTTGATAAGTTCTTTTCAACTGATGACGGGGCCCAGCTAAAACTACAATACAAGTACCTAGTACACAGAACCAAGGGCTATAGAGGTTGTTTTAAATATGCGGCGTTCAAGATCTGAAATGATCTACCTCCACCATTGCATGAAGAGATGAAAACTAAGAACTATAAAATACAGGTAAAGAAAATTTACTTTTATTTACAAAATCTCACTTAGTATAGTAGCCGCTTAATAGATAATTATATGTATTTACGTTATAATTCGCCATAAATTTTATCAGTTTAGTTAATTTTTAATTGTATTTTTAGATTTATATTTATTTATTGATGATGGTGTACTAGCTACTTGCAAAAGAAAAGTTTTATGTTTAGGTTTAATGCGTGCACAGGGACAGGCCGAAAACCAGCGCTGTGTTGCTGCTCGATAGCTCACAGCAGATGCTGAGTCTGCCCTTTTTCGTCACATTTTGTACTATATTATGTAATTGTTTTCTTGCAAGTTTAGTTTTTTAAATTATTTTTATTGTAAGAATATTCCGTTTCTTTATTTGTGACGAATAAATTTCATTTTCTTTCTTAGTTATTTATAACATATCAACAATTTGCTTACCTAACGGAGTCACATAGATGGCTCGCAACGTTCTCTTTTGAAATAACCAGTCTTACAAAGCTTTCCTGTCACCAGATTAGTTGACTTGGCGCCCGGAACTCAACTCCAAAGTCATGTATACTTACTCGTAGCTGTTTCGGACTTTTTCCTGGCCTATTTAAGCCGCTTTATGTTTACATAGTATAAGAGGAAGTGGTTTTTATTGAGGGTTGTAATTCTTAGTGGTTTACAAGAAACGTTAAGGCTTGCAAAGCTGGTGGAATCCAGTTCAAGCCACCTCAAGATGTAAGATGGATCTGAGCTACAATCTGGACTGCGATCTATTGGTTTACTTTTGTTTTAGCCATAGTGAGAATGAAGAGGTTTAAGTACCACACAAGTTATACAACTGCAGAGGCGCCTTGAAGGGTATCCACGCAGCGCTGTGCGAGCTGAATTGCACTTTATTGCCGCGGGACCAGAGTAGTTTTTATTTAAGGCCCTTACCATTGCCAAATGGGTACTTTCTAAAGCCTACTCCTCGTTTATGGCCAAACCAAAAATAATGAAAAAATCTATTATGAATAATCAACTCTTAGACAACATATGCAACAGTTTTCTTTTTCATACCACCAAAACTTCTACATGAATTTTTTTTTTTACTGAATGGTGTTTTTTGACCTCAAATTCCCTACTGCTCCTGAGTTGCTTGGCCGATTGAATTCATCTATGCTGTGATAAATAGATAAACTTTATAGCTATAAACATAACATAAGATTATTCAATCGAGTAATCACGTCCGAGTGAAAAGTATAATTTTCTCCTATTTCGCCCCCTCAAGGACGCAGCGAGCGTCGTAACAGCCGCTTTGCATTGCGCGCTGATATGAACGTTATTTCAATGTCGTTTCCGTTGATATTCGTAGTGACAAATATCGAGCTGCTAATTTGGCGATGGTAATCGCCTTAATTTAGTTGTAAAGTGGATCATGCTGTATATACGTACGTGTTTATACGTAAGTACTGTATGTATTTAATTAGCTATTGGGGCTTTAATTATGGAATGCTCATTATGTAATTAGTATATTTTTAGGATAGTTAAGTTTTTATAAGCTACCTTGTTTAAAATAATTATATTTTCACTAGATTTATTTATTTATCTTCACAAAATGTAAGACCGTATTTGGTATGTATATGGTTTTTGCATTAGTAAATGGGTCAAGCGCGTTCAGAATTCCACGCGGGTATTACAACATCATTAATGTTATTAATTTAGATTTTTTATAATAAGTATTAAATTTATTTTAATTATTATTAGACGAGTGTAAAATTCTTGACTCCTTTGTTTCCTGTGATACTCGTAGGTTTACTGATTAATGTTTTTAGCTTTTTAAACCCAATTGATTTTCATAAAAATCTTCAAGTTTGATACGAGCTCATATCCTTACGGAATAGGAAACTGCGACCTCTGGACCTTAAGCCAAAATTTAACCCCAAAGCAATAGAGGCAATCAAAAATAACTCTTATATAATATATGTTGAAGAAAATTTATCTTTTATTGAGATTTTTGTTTTCAATTGTTTATTTAACCCCTTACTTGCTTTTTTCTGGGATTACTTAACCTGCTGCGTGCCAGAGGCACGCTCGTGTCGGAAGTCTATTATAAATTTATTATTATTGAGGATCAAAAATTTAACAGGTTAATTCTGTAACCATGTAGACGATAAACAACTTAACCTGCCCCGTAACTTTTAGGTTATGCTTTTAACTTATGTTAAAACTTTAAGGTTCCAATGGAAGAGTTGTCGATTTCTGGCGAAATACAACAAACATAAATAGCTCGCAAAAATAATACAGAAAACAGCGAACCAAAACATCATCTTTTCAGTAAATCTTCAAACTTCAGACTTGATGACGTAAGCCAGTGCTCGAGTCAGAAACAATAACCAGATGCGGGTACTTGGAGCTCTACACTCTACCTTGTCTATGGGGAAAGTTTTTCAGATGGTTTCCCCATTGTCGCGAGCGGAAGGGATACACAGAAATGCTTTTTGGGAACGTTTCAGTGCTATGCAGTTGTTGAAAACGCTTTATTTATAATCGCAGATATTTTACAAGTACCATAATTTAAAAAAAATCTACAATCTTATATTGACAAATACAATACATCCATCCATCCATCAGCCAAGTTCGTCCACTGCTGGACATAAGCCTTTCCAGGACTTTGTCACTCCCGGCGGTCATCCAGGATGCCCATACTCACACACGCTGGGAAGCGGGTTGGTGAGCGCGCTGCCGGAACCCTCGCACCAGTGACGCTGCTGCCCGTAACCAGTCTGTTCCATATAAGGCCCGGCTATTAGGGATGGATATACCGCCATCCATCGGTCCCAGGCATGGTGGGCCTCCTGTTTTTTTGCCTGTGAGCTGTCCTCTTACTCCCCCCGAATTACTTCGAGGGGGTCTCCAAGTAAGATGGTGGTACCTCCACAGTCGAGCCCGGCATCAGCTCTACCACCTGATAAAATACAATACAATATTCTTTATTGCACACCAAGAAACAAAATAAATAGACGATTTCAAAAAGTAAAATTAGGGTACAATTTTCGGTATTATTACTAAAAAGATTATGTTTAAAAGCAATAGTAGGTTTACAGGTTTTTATATAACAAATTTTAAAATTATTATTATTTTCAACTGATGCCGGGCCCAGTGGGGCCTTAAATATATCTTGAAATACATTTTTTCCTTTTTTTGTCTTTTAAAATTCCAATTTTTTGTATTTACTGTAAGTGTAAGTAAAGTTTGGTTGTTTGTTATAATTAGTGGGCGGCAAGAGGGAGTGGTTTTTTCGTAAAAGCATAACGTGGATATTCCTGGATTCAGTTTTTATTATAATTTATTATGAAGTACTGGCCACTTGTATAAATTGCTTACCAATAAGCATTTACGTCTCATTTACTTTTCTTTATCGTAGATTTTTTCTCACTGACATTTTAGGTAAACATTTAACATTACTGTATTTTTAATCGTATTTGAATAAAATTTCTCCGTTTGTCATTACTGTTACTAGTTTTTGGATTATATCTTGTGTTGCATATATTTTTTTTCAATGCATGTGCTCGTAAAGGCCCACTTTTTATGCATCAAAACCGAACAGAAAGTCGATTATTTTGCCCTAGGGCTTTATTATTATTATTTTTTTAATTTGTTTGCAATGGTTGGCTAACCTGTAGCCTTTCCTGTGTACCATAGATGTTATATTTTTTTTCCACTGTTTAATGGCTCTGGATACAATTCTTTTGAGCCAATCATAATTTAAAGTTCACAAGATTATATTTGTTTTCATTTCCTCACACTATGCATTGAAAAACGTAGTATGATACACGGGCGTAAAAGCAATAAATTACTCGGTTACGTTTAAAACACTCGCTACGCTCGTGTTTTAAATCGTCCTCGTAATTTATTCCTTTTCGCCCTAGTAGCATAAACTACTATTATATTCGTTTGTACCTACGCTGCATTTGAAATTGCATCTGAAGTCTGATCTACAAGAAAGTATACATACGCGTAGACAGTATACGTAGGCAGATTGCTTGATGATTTTGCTCATAAGTGCGAAAAAAGAAATTAAGACAGTACGTGAGCCTAGAGCTTGAATAACGCCAGATTTTCGAGGATTCGTTTGAAAAAATTCGGACTCTCCTTGTATTGAAAAAAATACATTTGGTTTATTGATTTTTTATCTAAAGATTCTACTAATAAACAATGTATTAAGATTTATACTTTTGTTAAAAAAAAAAATTCCACCCTCCTTTTTTTGGTTTTTAAACGTTCGTTTCAAGAACGCGGTCTTTACCGTTTAGAGATCAACTAGATTTTTTTTTCATGTAATAGGTAATAGAGATTTTACTTAAATCCAATATTTTTTTCCCTACAAGATATTTCAAAATTTGCTAAAAACACACCAACTTGTTGTTTCGCTGCGTGATCATTAGTATTACGGGTCCAAAAAGAAGAGGCCAATAAGCCAACACACATCCACCTCTATCAAAATCAAATAAGGTCTTTGCCATTGAACTTATTATGCTGGACGGGTAATAAAAAAAGTTGCTAGGGTAGGCCATCCTCTTAAGGATACATCGTACAATACGCTTTAATTATTATTAATACTAAGTAAATATATAACGCATTTAATTATATTGCAATAAAATAATACCCTTATGTTTTTGAAGTTGTATTCCTTTTTTTTTCAGTAGCCTAAAATTAAATTGATTTTGTTTTTTATAACAGATTAAATTTTCTTGGAATTTTATAAATTACTAAACAATGTATGAAAAATATATATATGTAACACAATACTGATTCTTTTTTCCAAATGTGCTCTTTGTTCCAAATTACCTCTAGACATATCTATATTAATAATATCGTTTGTCATAAATATGACGTAAGCAACTCCCTTCAGTCGCCCATTAGTTAAATATAAAATAACAATTCTGACGAATTAAGTACCTCATTTAAAAAAGGAGTTAAGTATGATAGCTGATTTTTGTTTCTTTTACCACTGCCCTAGGAATTCGTTCAGGGATTCAAGATTTCAAGGGTCAATCCGTTTCACTTTTTTAATGACTACTATAGAAACTGGATCCAGCGGCTTTTTATCCTTTCGTGGCACGCAGACTTCGGGTATTCAAAACGACATTCGATTACTAAAAACAAAAGTACCTATTAAGACTTGTGACGTTTTCTGCCTGTTCCCGTAATTTTCCGGAACCCTAGTGTTAGTAATTATTAGCAGATAGGCAGAAAAAACAGTAAAACTTTTTTACGAAATACCGAAAACCGGCCACGACTGAAACCAGCCTATTTTCGTTGACTTATAAAGTCAACAGTAACAAAAACATAATGCTACTTCAAGATATATTAGTTCTTATTACCACCTACTAAAGGTTGTAATCGAACAAAATAAACGCTTGTGTAACGAGTGTGTAGTGTGCGAGAACAGAGTAGACATCATCTACTACACAACAACACACATTAAATAAATTTGGTTTTACGCGAGTGGGGCGTGTGTTGTGTGAAGATTTTGACAACTTCTTGTTTACCCTTTTACTGAGTGAACATTAACTTGATGAAGGAAAAACAGTACGGATGCGTACTCACAACAATATATTTTTTGTTTTTACTGAAGCGACTAGCGACCGATTGTCAAATCACACGGCTTAATAAAATTAAATAAATAAAAGTATATCATCATATATCGTTACTTATTCCTATATTTTGATTTTATTCAAGTGTATTTTTTTAAGTAAACTTAAGTAAACCCAACCTTTATTATTCCCCATATTATTATTTATGACTATTTCCTATACACGTAGATTCATTAATTACTTATATTACATAAAAACTGACCTGTAATAAGTGTATCTATGACCTATACCTACATTACATAAATAAATATCTTCATATTTCATATTGAATTTCATTTCATTTCACATGGGGGTTTTAGAGGTATTCCGAGTGTGATTTGTGAAATGCAATGCACTGTCCACACTCGGTACACACCCGCATTTCACCGAAGGTTATTACGTCCCAACGTGGAGGGTGCTGGTGAGCCCTGTCGCCGTAATTCTGGCACAAATACAAGCTTTTTAGGGCAGGCAGGTTTCCTCACGATGTTTTCCTTCACCGGTAAGTAAGAACAAATACTATGCTCAAGAGTTCCGAAAAACTCATCGATAAAAACCCTCTACAATATCTTAACAACCTTTATGACTGTCCTTCTCTACTGAAACAGATCAAGTTAAGAGCACCTGCGCGGTCTTCACGATCCCAGGCCCTATTCTCTTTGCCTTTGACGCGGAAAAACGCCGGTCGTCAAGCACCTCTCAGACGAATCTGCGAGTCATACAATAAAACAATTCTCTCAGCTGACATATTTAATTCAAAAAGGTTTACATTTAAACAACAAATAAGATAAATTCTTGTTGACTCTTAACAACAAATAAATAATCTTATTTCAATCAACCATAATCTAATTAAATAATATTGTTTATGTATATGGTATAATATATTTATTGGTATGTATGTTTATATATTCACTTCCTTATTTTCCGACTTATTTATGTATGTACTTCATCATTATTTATTAACATTGTTTAGATTTAGGTTTTTTTGTGTAGCGTCACCAAATTTTATATTTTTTCTTGTGGAAAATGTTGAAGGGAGTAGATTTAAGTATTTCAAATTTTTTTTTTAATACCTTCTAGTTATTTGTGCAGTTTACTTCTGTTGTTTTTCCCAAAATAAATAAATATATACCCGACCGTTTATCGAAACTGGATCTCAAAATTGAGAGGCCAGCGTTCTACTCCTGAGCTACTGCCGCTTTTATTAAAATTTAATTTTATTTTAATAAACATTCAATAATTAAAATTATTTTTAAACTGTAAAGCAAATTGTTCGTCACTGTAATTTTCTTTTATTAAACTTTTTTGCGTATACAATAAAAATAGAATACTATGTTTTTATCAGGTATATTATTCTACATACATTCAGATAAATAGGTGTAACAATATGTAAAAGTGACAAAATTAAGAAATGGATGAATTTCTGTTATATAAAGTCTTCGACCAAGAGCGGACAAGGGTTATTTTCGAAAAATCATTACTTCGCTGTTATTGTTGTTTTATTGCGATGTATAGATATAACTATAATTGTATAACATACTTGGACCATGATTTTGACCTGATTTTGTATGGAATAATAGATCTAGGGGTTATTTGATCGAAGTATCAAGTAGATAGACATTAGACACGTATTCGTATGTACGTATAACAGTTGCCAATACCACCTGAAACTTTTGGGTCCGCATTATCATAACTTTTGACCTAACAGAGCTCAAGTTCGTTTTAAAACATACATATTATCCGAAGATACAAACTTTAAAAGTCAGGTTTAAAGTACCAAAGTTAATGCAGCAGTGAAAATAAATTACGTGCTCCCTATTCCTCAAAGTTAGAGCTTAAAAGACCAAGTTTTTGAATCAGACAAGTTTATTATGTAAAACACGAAGACTGCTGAAACTCACAGCGTTTTACATATCTCTAGTTTGCTGACGTCGGCTGCACCTGAAAAAGATTCTGAACTTACAAAAACACTAGAGTATGATGTTAAACAAACTTTTTAAGTATTCCATGAAAAATCGAAAACCTCTGTAGGGAAGTTTCATTGTCCGTCCATCTGCCCACGATTTTGGAAAAATCTCTTAAGAATATGACATAGCCAAAACAAAAACCAGTTCCGGGCGTGGCTTATTCTATTTTACGATAGCGCGTGGGGGGAAATTCGTCCCGGTCTCTAAGTTCGCGTCACCATAGCAAAAATACGAATAGAGTGGACGAGGCAGGGTCAAAAGTAATACGTATTTTATTTTATCTAATTTATTACTGTATTTCGATCATCGTCACACGGCATTGATCCTACTTGCTATCACGTCGGGACGTAAATTTATTATGGTCGGCTAAAAGTGGTTTTTTGAGTGTTTGATTTATCAGTTGACCCTCGGAACATTTCAGACACTCCTTTAGAGATACATAATAATATTGTGGCGGTTAATTGTCACCATTACCCATTCTTTAAATATTTTTCGCCCGTTGAGCTGGTTTTACACTTGCGGGAAAATAAATTGGACCAAAAATTTCTATACAAAAAATTTTTACTAAAGTTGTTATTACAAAAAGTGGAAACTAACAAATATTCTCGGAAGGAATGCACCACGTCACTACCTATCTCACTGTAGCCTATATCAATTATGCCTCTCTCATTCAACCACGTTTAACTGCGTTCCTATCTCATTCCAACTCATTTTAAATAGCGTCACTATTTATCTCACTCTAACGCGTGTTAAATGGCATTTCTAATGAACGTCAAATATTTTTACTGCCCGCCACTCTTTCATTCTAAATTCTAATTATTTTAAAAAATACGCAGCTCCTTTGGTAGTAAAATAGCAATAACTTTTTTTTCAAAAGTAATACACAGAAATTGCCAGATCATTTGAAAAACAATATTTGATGAGCCGTTATTTAAGACAATTTGCAAAACTAACATAGGACATTTTTTTTCAGGGTGTGGTATCGAACTAACCTAATTACAAAAAATTGCTCATAAATTGGGTTTTTATTTTTCTTCCTGATGTAACAGCATTTCAAGGTTTATTTTTGACTTTATCAATAGCATGACTATTCAGAGTTGCGCAACAAAAATTTTATTCTTAGAATTTAGAACTGGTTAGCTTTGACTCTCAAAAATCTATTCGAATTTATAAAAGTACCATCAACTCGAAGACTATCTACTTTTTGCTGAGGTCATAATTTGATATTCTGGTCAGTCATGAGCTGGCCTACCAGCCTTCCAAGGGAAAGAGTTGACTTTTGGGACACCTGTTTACCCTTGCGATAAATCGCCAAGTGTTTGAAATGTTCAGGTCTCTTTACGCAAAATGAAAAAACAAAACTCTTTTAGGATTAATTTGTTGTCCCTATGTTTGTCTGTTTGTCCGTTTGTCTAGGCAATTTTTCTGGGTAAAATCAATAAATGCTAATATTTACAGCCCTGTAAAATATACATATTATAACGTTTTTATGGCCTTTTGTTTAACTTTTTCATACAAATTTTCTCCTTATGAAAATATAGAGATCAACACTTTACATAATATTTTGCGTTTGAAAGAAAGCACAGAAAGGAACTCTAGAACAAATAATGTAAAAAATATTAAACCATATCTTTCTATTCTAAAGGGATTAATAATTTACTGTTTGTTCAATGTGGCGATAGCTTTGTTTATTATTTTTTTCTTTCTTTGTTACAAAGATAACAAATATTTTCATACAACGTTTTCCTTAAGGGCTATTTCTCCGAATTTGTAACAAAATATTAAGAAATAATTATAACGGTAAAGTACAACTTTTAGCTAAGACAATTTATTGTTAAAAGTTTGCTATATGCATAAACATATTTTAATGATATTATGGTATCTTCAAAATAATTGGGTTTTCCATAAGCGTGATATCAGATTATTTAAGAAATTTACGGCTGGTATCACGACGACGGATAAGCCAATTATTTTATTACTATTGTAATATAATTAAAAATATGTTAATGCATACAGCAGACTTTTAACTATAAGTTTTCTTAACTAAAAGTTGTATTTTTACTTATTGAAATTGTATTTCTCATCAAGAAGTGCAAAATGACAAGATATTCAAAATAAGTTAATTGAATTTGTGAAATGGTTTCAGGTCAAAACAGTTTTCCATGAAACGGTAATTGTTTATACTTAGCAAAGTGTGTAAACTTAGTCATCTTAACATGAACGACGCCTGTATTTCTGTCTTTTTTATTTCCGGTATAGATAAAAATATACAAACTTGTTAAACTTTGCGTAAAAACGAGGCAATATTGACGATATCCTGACAGCTATTATGATGGTGTTTTACCAAATTTTGCTTTTTGGACTGTATAGAGACGTAGTTAGATGTCACTAGAATATACTCATGAAAAAAGATATGAAGAAAATAAGCTGTAGACTTCACATTCGGTTTATAACTATTGTATGAATTTTAAGAAAAATACAGGGGTAAAGGGACCTCTTAAGGAAAACCTTGTATTAAACTATTTGTTATCTTAGTAAAAAATAATTCAAGGAAAAAAATAAACAAAGCTATCGCCACATTGAACAGTAGATAATTAATCCCTTTAGAATAGAACAACATGGTTTTCATATTTTTTACATTATTTGTTCAACAATTCCTTTCTGTGTTGACTTTTAAATGCAAAATATTATCTCAAGTGTTCATCCCTACATTTTCATAGTGAGAAAATTTGTATGAAAAACGTAAAAAAAAAACGTAAAAACCTAAAACGTAATATAAATAAAAACGTCAAAAGTATGTTTTTACAGCTCTATAGAGGGCCGTTTATATTGGTATTTATTAATTTTACCCAGAAAAAATTGTCTAGACAAACGGACAGACAGACAAACATAGGGATAACAAATTAATCCTAAAAGAGTTTCATTGTTTTCATTTTGCGTAACAGAACCTGAACATGTACCGACAGGATTATCTACGATCTAGTAATTTTGCCATGCACTGTAAATATTTCAAAATAAATTTCTATATTTTAAATGCTTGGCGATTTATCCCAAGTAAGTGTACCTATATAATTTGCAAAAAACTTCACTTATTTGGACCTGAAATGGTGAGCCAATACTACAGGGTAATTTCACGAAAAGGTCATTGACCTTTGTTACAGATCTCAGTAAGTATAAGTAAATTAATTTGGGTTTCAATAACGATTACAAAATTATTCTTTTAGAGTAACATATATTATTTTCCCGCATAAAAGTATGAATTCATTCCAAATTCATTCAGTTTTGTTGTTATGACTATGGCACGATGTAGCTAAATCACTCATACGCATATTTTGTTGAGTTTTTAACGGCAGGAATATGATGCTCCTCGAAATATTACTTTATAAAATTAATTTCAATGTGTTTTGAAGTAGTTTTGGGAGATATTTATAGCTTGCAAAAAAGGGCACAGGTTCCACGTCTTACGGGCGCCAACGCTAGGCGTAGACTGACAATATCTTGCTGCCGCTGACTGCATCAGTGGATTTACGTATTTTTGGAAAAAGGGGGTGCTTTTTTTGACCCGAATAACGTGGTATTTGGAAAATGAATAGATATCATTCACACTAATTTTATTTAAAAAAAACCAACAAAATCGCGAAAGCGATACCTGAAACAAAATCGATAAAAAGTGTGCAATAGAGGGTTACAGAAAAATTCATTGACAGTACAAATATGAATCGATTAACGTGGTTTGTGGAAAATGAATACCTTAAAGTTCAACCAAAAACATGTATTTTTTTTATGGCTATACGTAACCTAATTATTGCAACAAAATCATCCGAAAGCTGACATTTTATTTCTGTTTGTATTTTCGATCCCCTTAAGAAAAAGGGACAGCATACATAAACATCTCAAAATTTATATTTTAAGTGCATTGTTTTACACCATGTTCTAACATCCACATAAATATGTAAATATACCTATTGCAGTTGAGGCGACCACGCTAAAGGCAAGGTTCTAAATTTTAGGAAGTGAATAATGTGCCGCTAGCGGTGTTTTATTGCCATGGGTTAAAATGCCACAAGACTTGTGGCATTTTACCGCATCCTCTTAGACTGGCGCTAAGTGTATGCGTCATGTATGTAGGAAATTTAAGAAAGTTTTTCACCAAGTGAAGCGGAGCAAGGAGGAGCGTATTAGATTTAGGCTGATATTTCACTATCATGGATCCTTCATCAAATATTGTCTGTGGAAACTAGTCCATTATTACAACATGTTGTAATACGGAAAATTAACATAAAGCACTTGTTGTCAAATTTAAAAACAAAATATTGATCAACGAAAACTGATAGTGTAATATCAGCCTTCATGTAAATACATTTGGGGAGCCGAGCGAAGCAGAGCGGAGCAAGGCGACCCCCGTAGTTTCTACAGAATTCATGATATACATAAAAATTTACGGCAATAAAATTTTTTTTTTAGTTTTCAGCACTACAGTCAGTCATACTATTTTGCCGCAAACACTTAGCACTTACTTTGTATACACTTAGCGGCAATCTAAGAGAGCGCGGTAGCATGTGCCACAATGGGTTAAAATGCCACAAGGCTTGTGGCATTTTAACCCATTGTAATAAAACACCGCTAGCGGCACGGTATCCACAGACTAAATTATAATGTGTACCCCAAAGACGATACAATCTCTAATGTACCCAAATGTTTGCTCTCAATCAGTGTATCTTTTTATAATTTTGATTTGATCACATCTTCAGGTGGTTGGCTAAGTAAATTTCTCAAAGAAATAAACTCGCCTTTAAAATTTTTTCTTATTTTTGTTTTATCTGTATATATAAAATTCAAAGTCCTGACTGACTGACTGACTGACTGACTGACTGATATATCAACGCACAGCCTAAAGCGCTGGTCCTAGAGACTTGAAATTTTGCATATAGATACCTTATATAGTGTAGGCATCCACTAAGAAAGGATTTTTCAAAATTCACCCCCTAAGGGGGTAGAACGGGGGTTCAAAGTTAGTATGGGGAAACAAGATTAGTTAGACTATTTTATTCCAGACTTCACAGAAGTACTCCTATTTATAAATAAGTAAACATGTGTTTCAGGTTTGTTCAGAATTCAACCCCTAAAAAGGGGAAATGGGGTGACAAAATCTGAAAATCAACATGGGTATCGTTTGTATGGTTTAGGGGATCGCTGATTACGAAAACAACGATTTTAAAATCCAACGTGGTGGACCTGAAAAAGGGTTTTCCCAGAATCAACCCCTAAAAGGGGGAAATGGGGTGACAAAGTCTGAAAATCAACATGGGTATCGTTTGTATGGTTTATCGGGTCACTGATTACGAAAACAACAACGATTTCTAACTCCAATGTAGTTGACGTGAAATACCATCATCCCCTGTTGGGGTGCGATGGGGTTGAAATTACTTGAAATGTTCAAATGTGTAAACATCAACATGGGTTTTGTTTTTGTGGTTTTTTGGGACGTTAATTACGAAAATGGCATCGATTTTGAAATTTAATATAGTGGACATGAAATTTCTTGAAAGTATGTGTGCCAGAGCAAATCGGCTGTAACAGACGGACAGACAGACAGCCATACAAGTGATCCTTTTAGGGTTCCATTTTTTCCTTTTGAGGTATATATCTATCTATCTATATCCCAGCAAAATATCTTTGGAACGGAAGGTGGTACATCCCTAGGGGTTGGACCATGGGGTGCCAAAAAAAGTTTTTATTTTAATATCAAAACTTTGTCGGCCTGTATCTTCCAAAAGGCTGGAGTTAGACCCATGTTCATGGTGCTCTAAGAAAAGGGCTCGGCGAGATCTAGATGACGGTAAAAAAAAAAACGAAAAAAAAGTTGCCAAAATTTTGATCGGCCATATCTCCCGAACGGCTAATTGTAAGGAGTTCGGGTTTCAACAATAGTGATCAGACAAGCTGGGGCTACATGATCAAAAAAAAATTGAATCTGACAGGTTTTTGACAGTTCCAAAAAAAGTATTCCGATTTGCATGAAACTCAGTATCAAGGGGCATTCGGGGTCACCGATTACACTGTCGTATTCAAATTTGTTATTTTTTTTAACAACTGATAGGGATTTTGACACTTTTTCGGAAAAATTTTGATCGGTGAGTCCCCGTATTTGGCACTCTGGCGAGGCCAAAGGCCGAGTCAAGTTGCACGAGACCGAAAAACGAGCATGTGAGGACGGAAAACGCGCCCGCGAGGCCGAAGGCCGAGCAGGGCGCGTTCGAAGTCCAAGCATGTGAGTTTTTCAGCCGAGCACTACACCTTGACTCCCAGAGGGAGTGAGAGCACTTATAATGTTTGCTTCTGAAAAAAAATCAATTTGTTTCCTGTAGGCCACGCGGGCGAAGCCGCGGGCAGAAGCTAGTCATACATATATCTGATGTTTATGTGCAATATATAAGGTAGTATTGAACGCTCTTCAGCAAATAATTACCATCAAACTAATGTTAAAATTAAATGTTACAGCATCAATACCTGCAACATACTATTAGAATTCTGCTTATTCAATCATGCGAATGTTGGGATTTGAAATGAAATATCAGACTGTTTGTAATTATATATTAATTTGGTTGTTAGCATTAGATAGATTAGATAGACAGATAGATCGATCAGATTCGACTGATGATGGCCTCATAGAAAATGTCGAAATATATCGAAAAATATTAATTTTGTTATTATTATCCAATGCTTACAACTATAAATAAAAGGCTAATACAGCTATAATTATATTCATTTATAATTTAATTAAGTTGTATAATAGGTAAAGCAAGTTCTGCTTGCAAACTAATTGAAATAGTTCCGACTAACTGCTTCAGTTGAGTAAATTTCATTGCGTTGTTTGAGAAAGCCGGACAATTCCGACATATGCAACAGCGTTTGTTTAATATGGAGATTGCCTGTGAAAATGTTTACTTTGATACCCGTGCACCTAACGTACTACGACTTACCGTAAAGCCTTCCAAGAAATGTAATTTTCGTTTACAGGAAATACAATGTATATGTCGTGGCCATATCTTTGGTTGCCGACTGGACTGGGTGCCTATCATCAAAAACATAGATAAAAACTGAACTTTCAAAATTGCCATTAGTGGGTATTGAACTATTTACGAACTGTGTCGTTACTTCAAGTGCGAACATATCCTCAGGAAATCGGAATTCGATAGTATATCTATGTTTTTGATGATAGGCACCCAGTCCAGAAGGCAACTAGAGATACGTAATAGGCCCGCTGGTTGGGCAGATCGTAAAGTATGAAATCAAAAAGTAAAAAATAGGTGCGACGACGAGCGAAGCAAAGCGGAGCGAGGAGGAGCGTGTTAGGTTCACATGTAAGATAAAATAAGGAGCCGAGCGGAGCGGAGCGGAGCGAGGCGACCCTCCCAATTTTAACAGAAATACGATATGGCCAACCAGATCATGGTCAATCCTACGATATCGTCACGACATATATATTATCACGACATGAATCCCTGAGGGGAGGAGTCATAGCTGTATGTATCAGTAGTAGTAGTCTAATAATAATTAACGAAGAAGTAACACTAAAAAAAATAATAAAATTGAAAAAATTAATAAAATAACACAGTACAATCTTGAAAATTAACATGTCACTATGTCATGTCATAATCAAACATTATTAGGAAAATAATTGTAAGTAACAAGAAAATGGTAAAATTAGGTAGGTATAAACAAGAAATGAAAAAAAGACTTAAATATATACAAGGTCTTTAAATTTAAATGAAAAGTAATTTAGGAGGTGATTCAGTATCGTTAATACATCACATTCCGCTGCAAAGTACTTTTAATTGCACGAACTTTTTCTTCACTTGTCCATACAAACTGAGTCAGCTGATCGGACCACTTTGTACTGAGACGTGAAAAAAAAGTTCGTACAAAAAAAGTGCTTCGCAGCGGAATGTAACGATACTGAATCACCTCCTAAATTACTTTCCATTTAAATTGAAAGATCTTATACAAGGTGTAACAGAAAGGTGTAACCATATTTGAAGAGCTTATTCAGTCAATGGTTTAGAACAACTTTTACTATGGAACAAATCCTGTATCTCGAAAAAAAAAATTAACTTTTTCATAGAAAAATGCAATGCCGTTCGGCTGAAATGTATGGAAGGGCAGATTTTTTTGAGATTTCAGGGTTGGCTCCATAGTAAAAGTTGTTCTATACCATTGATTAAATAAGCTCTTCAAATGTGGTTACACCTTTCTGTTACAAGTTGTATATTACTATTATTAATTATTATACAATGATGTCCATGTAAATTTGAATTTTAAATGCCAATATGTGAAATGAAAATATACAATCACAATGGTCGGTGAACCCTTTTTACTACCCCTGCTCGATTTTTGGGGCACAAATGTGGACTCACAGGTTAAGAGGCCCCTTTACGGCTGAATTTTTCTTAAGACTCATACAAAAGATAAAAACTGAATGTGAAGTCAACAGCTTATTTTTTCATACTTTTTTCATAAGTATTATCTAGTGACATCTAACTACGTCTTTATCCAGCCCAAGAAGCAAAATTTAATGAAACACCATCATAATTTATAGCTGTCAGGATATCGTGAATTATATTTAGCGTTTTTACGCAAAATTTAGCCAGTTGTATAATTTTTATCTATACTGGAAATAAAAAGAGAGAAATACAGACGTCGTTCATGTAAAGAAGACATACATAAAGAAGTTTATACACTTTGTTACCGTTTCGTGGAAAACAATTTTTACCTGAAACTACAAATTCGGTGCTTTTTGAATGTCTTGCCACCTTGCACCTCTTAAGGGGAACGAAAATACAAACAGAAATAAAATGTCAGCTTTCGGATGATTTTGTTGCAATAATTAGGTTACGTATAGCCATAAAAAAAATACATGTTTTTGGTTGAACTTTAAGGTATTCATTTTCCACAAACCACGTTAATCGATTCATATTTGTACTGTCAATGATTTTTTTTGTAACCCTCTATTGCACACTTCTTATCGATTTTGTTTCAGGTATCGCTTTCGCGATTTTGTTGGTTTTTTTTTTAATAAAATTAGTGTGAATGATATCTATTCATTTTCCAAATACCACGTTATTCGGGTTAAAAAAAGCACCCCCTTTTTCCAAAAATACGTAAATCCACTGATGCAGTCAGCGGCAGCAAGATATTGTCAGTCTGCGCCTAGCGTTGGCGCCCGTAAGACGTGGAACCTGTGCCCTTTTTTGCAAGCTATAAATATCTCCCAAAACTACTTCAAAACACATTGAAATTAATTTTATAAAGTAATATTTCGAGGAGCATCATATTCCTGCCGTTAAAAACTCAACAAAATATGCGTATGAGTGATTTAGCTACATCGTGCCATAGTCATAACAACAAAACTGAATGAATTTGGATTGAATTCATACTTTTATGCGGGAGAATAACATATGTTACTCTAAAAGAATAATTTTGTGATCGTTATTGAAACCCAAATTAATTTACTTACTGAGATCTGTAACAAAGGTCAATGACCTTTTCGTGAAATTACCCTCTAGTATTGGCTCACCATTTCAGGTCCAATAAGTGAAGTTTTTTGCAAATTATATAGGTACACATTTAAAATATAGAAATTTATTTTGAAATATTTACAGTGCATGGCAAAATTATTAGATCGTAGATAATCCTGTCGGTACATGTTCAGGTTCTGTTACGCAAAATGAAAACAATGAAACTCTTTTAGGATTAATTTGTTATCCCTATGTTTGTCTGTCTGTCCGTTTGTCTAGACAATTTTTTCTGGGTAAAATTAATAAATACCAATATTAACGGCCCTCTATAGAGCTGTAAAAACATACTTTTGACGTTTTTATTTATATTACGTTTTAGGTTTTTACGTTTTTTTTTTACGTTTTTCATACAAATTTTCTCACTATGAAAATGTAGGGATGAACACTTGAGATAATATTTTGCATTTAAAAGTCAACACAGAAAGGAATTGTTGAACAAATAATGTAAAAAATATGAAAACCATGTTGTTCTATTCTAAAGGGATTAATTATCTACTGTTCAATGTGGCGATAGCTTTGTTTATTTTTTTCCTTGAATTATTTTTTACTAAGATAACAAATAGTTTAATACAAGGTTTTCCTTAAGAGGTCCCTTTAACCCTGTATTTTTCTTAAAATTCATACAATAGGTATAAACCGAATGTGAAGTCTACAGCTTATTTTCTTCATATCTTTTTTCATGAGTATATTTTAGTGACATCTAACTACGTCTCTATACAGCCCAAAAAGCAAAATTTGATAAAACACCATCATAATAGCTGTCAGGATATCGTCAATATTGCCTCGTTTTTACGCAAAGTTTAACAAGTTTGTATACTTTTATCTATACTGGAAATAAAAAAGAGAGAAACACAGGCGTCGTTCATGTTAAGATGACTAAGTTTACACACTTTGCTAAGTATAAACAATTACCGTTTCATGGAAAACTGTTTTGACCTGAAACCATTTAACAAATTCAATTAACTTATTTTGAATATCTTGTCATCTTGCACTTCTTGATGAGAAATACAATTTCAATAAGTAAAAATACAACTTTTAGTTAAGAAAACTTATAGTTAAAAGTCTGCTGCATGCATTAACATATTTTTAATTATATTACAATAGTAATAAAATAATTGGCTTATCCGTCGTCGTGATATCAGCCGTAAATTTCTTAAATAATCTGATATCACGCTTATGGAAACCCCAATTATTTTGAAGATACCATAATATCATTAAAATATGTTTATGCATATAGCAAACTTTTAACAATAAATTGTCTTAGCTCAAAGTTGTACTTTACCGTTATAATTATTTCTTAATATTTGGTTACAAATTCGAAAAAATAGCCCTTAAGGAAAACCTTGTATGAAAATATTTGTTATCTTTGTAACAAAGAAAAAAAAAATAAACAAAGCTATCGCCACATTGAAAAAACAGTAAATTATTAATCCCTTTAGAATAGAAAGATATGGTTTTATATTTTTACATTATTTGTTCTACAGTTCCTTTCTGTGCTTTCTTTCAAATGCAAAATATTATGTCAAGTGTTGATCTCTATATTTTCATAAGGAGAAAATTTGTATGAAAAAGTTAAACAAAAGGCCATAAAAACGTTATAATATGTATATTTTACAGGGCTGTAAATATTAGCATTTATTGATTTTACCCAGAAAAATTGCCTAGACAAACGGACAAACAGACAAACATAGGGACAACAAATGAATCCTAAAAGCTTTTTGTTTTTTCATTTTGCGTAAAGGGACCTGAACATTTCAAACTATGATACAAATAAATTTCTATATTTTAAACACTTGGCGATTTATCCCAAGGGTAAACAGGTGTCCCAAAAGTCAACGCTTTCCCTTGGAAGGCTGGTAGGCCAGCTCATGACTGACCAGAATATGAAATTATGACCTCAGCAAAAAGTAGATAGTCTTCGAGTTGATGGTACTTTTATAAATTCGACTAGATTTTTGAGAGTCAAAGCTAACCAGTTCTAAATTCTAAGAATAAAATTTTTGTTGCGCAACTCTGAATAGTCATGCTATTGATAAAGTCAAAAATAAACCTTGAAATGCTGTTACATCAGGAAGAAAAATAAAAACCCAATTTATGAGCAATTTTTTGTAATTAGGTTAGTTCGATACCACACCCTGAAAAAAAATGTCCTATGTTAGTTTTGCAAATTGTCTTAAATAACGGCTCATCAAATATTGTTTTTCAAATGATCTGGCAATTTCTGTGTATTACTTTTGAAAAAAAAGTTATTGCTATTTTACTACCAAAGGAGCTGCGAATTTTTTTAAATAATTAGAATTTAGAATGAAAGAGTGGCGGGCAGTAAAAATATTTGACGTTCATTAGAAATGCCATTTAACACGCGTTAGAGTGAGATAAATAGTGACGCTATTTAAAATGAGTTGGAATGAGATAGGAACGCAGTTAAACGTGGTTGAATGAGAGAGGCATAATTGATATAGGCTACAGTGAGATAGGTAGTGACGTGGTGCATTCCTTCCGAGAATATTTGTTAGTTTCCACTTTTTGTAATAACAACTTTAGTAAAAATTTTTTGTATAGAAATTTTTGGTCCAATTTATTTTCCCGCAAGTGTAAAACCAGCTCAACGGGCGAAAAATATTTAAAGAATGGGTAATGGTGACAATTAACTGCCACAATATTATTATGTATCTCTAAAGGAGTGTCTGAAATGTTCCGAGGGTCAACTGATAAATCAAACACTCAAAAAACCACTTTTAGCCGACCATAATAAATTTACGTCCCGACGTGATAGCAAGTAGGATCAATGCCGTGTGACGATGATCGAAATACACTAATAAATTAGATAAAATAAAATACGTATTACTTTTGACCCTGCCTCGTCCACTCTATTCGTATTTTTGCTATGGTGACACGAGCTTAGAGACCGGGACGAATTTCCCCCCGCGCGCTATCGTAAAATAGAATAAGCCACGCCCGGAACTGGTCTTTATTTTGGCTATGTCATACTCTTAATGAGATATGGGTCGGAGTGCGGTGTGGGGGGAAAGGAAACATATATAAAGATGTGTGCAAAGTAACGAGACTTCCGAAGCACCAGACCGAACACAAATGTTTTGTGTTTTGAAGGGGGTTTGAAACCGTGACCTCCGGATTGATAGTCGGGACATTGAGCCACTTGACCACAGAGGAGATCTAGAGGTGACAGTTGAAATACAATATAACTAGATATTTGGAGTTGTGCATACAAATTACGGTGGCGTAGTAGTGCTACGAAGATTGAGTGCTACAGAGTTTCCTTGCGCGCCGCGCCACGCGTCTCGTAGCAACGTTACAGACTAGAGATGATGAATATAGCTATTAACCGTTAAATTTAATGAATATTGAAAATTAACCATGATATTCAAAAAACAAAATTAACATTATCGAATAAAAATGTCATATCAACTTCTACGGGAGATCCCGTAGAAGTTGAAAATATTTTTAATATTTGTTAAAAATATCAAATATAAATATCTATTTATATTTGGTATTTTCAACAAAAAATTCGATTGGTTATTGGTTGATTATTAGGTTAGTTTTGTTTTGTTACTTGAAACACAAAGACGCGTCGTCACGTTATTGTTGTTTTCCGTTAAATGTGAAGATTGTGAAGTTGTTTCGCAAATTAACCTACTTGGAACCATTTCGATAGGTGTGTGGGAGTAGTAAAATTATAGAGAATTTGTTTATTGGTTGAAAATAGTCGTCAATATTTTTATTCAATGGTCGCATTCAATAAAAATATCAACGAATATTTTCAACCAATAAAATTATCGATATTTTTCTTATCATATTACTATTAACCAATAAACAATTTCAACCATTCACTCGAATTGTCATACTTGTTAGAATAATGACGAGAACCATGTAACAGTATCATTAGATTGCTGACCAAGATTTTAACCAAATACTCTACTGATTACACCGCAAGACTTTTTAAGCTAACACATTCGCGAAAATAACAAACAAATAGAGATGAAAGCAAATAGTAGATACTTGAAAAAAAATAGCGGAGTAAATTTTCTCAGATTTAAGAGTTAATTTTAAGGTATTTTTGTTTTTCTTCTTCACTATGGTGGCATACGAGTATAAATTTTAATTACAGTACACACAAATTTTCCGCGTAATATTGATCACTTGAAATCTACTCATGAGGAAGCTGTTACACGTTTTGTCCTTCATGGAATAGATTGCAGTCTGAATCGATATGAAAGACTGGTAATAAACACACAGCCGTGATACGGACGATTGATGATACAGTTTCATAAAAAGTTGCAATCTTCTGTGTGGATGAAATTTGAAACTTCCAAAAAACCCAAATTCATAGCAGTCCATGATATTGCAAAAAGAAATGTTCATATAAGAAGTGCATTACTAACTTAAGGCGATTACCATCGCCAAATTAGCAGCTCGATATTTGTCACTACAAATATCAACGGAAACGAAATTGAAATAACGTTTATATCAGCGCGCAATGCATAGTGGCTGTTACGATGCTCGCTGCGTCTTTGATAGGGCGAAATAGGAGAAAATTATACTTTTCACTTGGACGTGATTACTTGATTGAATAATGTTATGTTATTTTTGTAGCTATAAAGTTTATCTATTTATCAAAGCATAAATGAATTCAATCGGCCAAGCCACTCAGGAGCAGTAGGGAATTTGAGGTCAAAAAACACCATTCAGTAAAAAAAAAAAACATGTAGAAGTTTTGGTGGTATGAAAAAGAAAAATGTTACATATGTTGTCTAAGAGTTGATTATTCATAAAACATTTTTTCATTATTTTTGGTTTGGCCATAAACGAGGCTTTAGAAAGTAACCATTTGGCAATAGTAAGGCCCTTAACATGCCATAACCGGATGAGATAGCACCAGTGCCTTCTCTGGGCATACACTAATAAATCTAGTTGGCTAACTACCGGCTGGTAAGAAACACTTGCAGTGATGAACTGATGAACAACTAAAGAACGCTGAGATATTTGTCAATATATCAAATGAAAAAATATAGATAATATCGACGACTTGAGGGCAGCCATGTTTGCACATGGGAGAGAATTAGACAAACTATCGCCAACAAGAGATGTTCTCACCTACACCTCCAACGGGCAAATTATCAAGCGTTTTGCTGAAATAATGCTGGTAAACCTATACAAAGTTTAAAGCTGCCTACTGCTAGCGGTTGGAAGATAGAAGATGGACAATTATTTTATTTTATTCATAAACAAAAATCTACAGCAAGTACATTCAGATTACTTAAACATGATATCATCTTATTGTGCCACTAGCGGATTTCATTATGCTAAACTAAACATACTTATTAAAAATTGGAACATAACAATTATTATATGATTAAAGTACATAAAGAATTCGCAAAGAAGACTCCGTATTTATAATTCAATGGTATGTTATTACAATTGTATGAGTATGTTGAGTGTCGGGTGATTAGGGTGTGTGTGTGTGTGTGCGCGCGTATCTCATCGTGTGTCTCATTACATGTAATAACTTCATTGAAAGGGCCAATCAGTCTCAAAGATTTGGACTTAATCTCTTGCATTTGCAAGAAAGGTTGTAGGACATCTTGGTTTGAAACAGAAATGCCTGAAAGATGTTTGCCATATAGGTGTTATATGTTTCAATCAATTTAATTGAGGAAGTTAACCATGTAATTTTGGTGGCTGTAATTTTTTTGCTGTGAAAACTTCGTAATTTTTTTCAGACTTGGCACACTGCCGTGTGTCAGTAAATATTCGTTGTCATTAGTTTCTTTTTTAAGTTCTTAAAATAAAACTAAAAATTAATGTTACATTTTTTATATAATTAATACACAAATTTGAAATAATTATTTGATACCTAATTTGTATAAATCAGTTATATACTTACTGAGATATTCGAGAAAATCTGATACCAGGAGCGGCCATCTTTGTAACGTCATAGCTATAATTTCTCGAGTTTAAAACACAATAACAGAAATTTTTGTGACAAGTTCACTACGCTGATTAAGACGATACCACTCGCCGCTTTATAACTGCTCGGTCCTACGAAAATTAATTTTATATGACTTTGCGTCTCTTCTATAAGGGTCTTGTGGCGACAAGTCCACCAAGACAAAACCGATCTCTAGATCAAGTAAAAACTGCACAAATCTATAATATAAATTGTTTCACAGTTAATTCGTACAAGAGCTGGATATACAATTTTATAGCCTGATTGCAACAATGCGGTCTGACTGAAGACTTACACAATCTAATTGAAATTGTTGCAGCTACTTCCCTGACATTGTTCTCTAAAGGCAGTGTTGCCGGATCACTGCTCCCTCTTTGAACTATTGCCTGTTTGAATTGTAGCCCAAATGGACGTTTTATTATGAACGGATACCTTAGTAAAATATACCAAGGCATCTTTTATAGAGCTGCTTTTACTCTGAAATAGTGGTACGTGACAATCGGTAGTCTATCAATACCTTTCAAAAGGAACAATAGTTGATATTATTACATTTTTCAAGGTCAACTACTCACCTAATATCAATTGTTCAGCAACACTATTCTAGAATATATCAGAAACAAAGGAATAAAAGTTTTTTTAAGTTTTTGCTAATAAATTTTTTCTCCATCCAAAGGTTTCCTGAGAGATATTACTATTAGCAATAAATATTACCTTTGTACACATTATTTGTTCTGTATGTTATGTGTTGTTAATTATTAGTACATTACGATACGAGAGCGATGAAACGTTTTCTGACGAGTGTGAGTTTGCGGCACGAGCCGAAGTCGAGTGCTGCAATCACACGAGTCGAGAAAAAGTTTCTCGCACGAGTTTCGTATAATTTTTTATAGCACAAGTGCGGAAAATGCCGACTTTACGCACGCACAGCAGGGTAACACGTTGTAACTTATTTGACAAGACTAAACTTAATTTACGCGTTCTGTCCTTTTCTTTCGTTATCAAAAAGACAAAGACAGGACCTCAGAATAAGGAATACAAATAGAAGCCTGACTAAAATAAGAACTGGGCATTAGCCATTGTACTCATCTAACGTAAATTACTCCTGTGTGCGAGTGAATGAAACGACGGACCGCACTTACTTTATATTTTTTCCTGGTGTGTCACTAGATTGAACCAAACAAATGTCAGATGGATGTAATTTGGATGTATTTTAAAAATTATAATACCATCAAATTAAATATGTCTCATCATTGTATCGTTGTGTTGTAATATCGTACGTTGCGTGCATCACATCTTAATTTGGTGGCATCGAAATGTCTATTGCATTTTGCGAAAGTTTACAGCTTCACCGAGAGAAATTAAATATTTTGGTGCTCTTCCTCTCAAAATTCGTGAAAGTGTGATTTATTATTGTTTGTGTTGATTGTTTTTTTAACATTGTAATAAAATGTCTTGTGCGATTGAAGGCTGTAAATCGCATACAGGAAGAAAAGAAAACAACAATGAAGCAATATCATTTCATCGGTGAGTTTTGATAGTTTTTATGTTAATAAGTTGCAGGATCATACCTAAAACTCAGTAACAATAATAGTAGTTCTTGTAAATCATACTCGTGTTCAATTCTACACCGATATTTGCCTGTTTTATATAGATTTTCTGCCGACTACGAGAGGTTATGTTTTTTCGTATAGTGATGTACTAAAGTCCGTGTGGCAAACTATCGAACATTGGTTCCCGCGGCAGCCGTGCATAAAGGATAATAGATTAATGAGAGGTTTTCTTTTTGAGTATTAAAAAAAAAACATAGTTTCCCAGAACTCTGTAGATGGTGTTGAACTGACTACGTTGCTAGGTGCCAAAGCCAAAACGATTGAAAAAAAAACATTGCGTCACGTCACGTCACGTCACATACGCTCGTTGGTTGATGACATGTGTGCTGAGCATATTATGTGCGAATGCTTTGTTATGGTCCGTCCAGGTTTAAAATGTACCATGGCTTGTACTCATTGCGCTTTACGACTTTCATCTTTAGGAAAAAGATGTATGCCTCCATTTTTATACAAATCCACAAGGCACAGACTTCTCTTCTTTTTCTCTTGGGACATTTTCTTTCTGGCGTAGAAAACTCATAAAAAGACTGCTAATTATTTTTTTCTTTTTCCTTGTTGTTATTATTTATTTATTTTCAAAATGTCATTGTGATGTGATGTGACAATGACATTAATTACTTTTTTATGTACGTTTCGTTTTACGATCTCAAAATTAAATCCAAGTGCAATAATCAAAAAATTATGTGACGTTCCGTTCCTTGCAGTAACTTACCAAGTTCAGCGCCATCTATTCAGCGACTAGGGAAGAGTAAAAAAAAAAGAAAAGAAAATCCCTCATTGCAGCGCGAGTTAAAAGAAAAATTATGCCGAATAAATATCGCTATAATTTTTTTGTTACAGATTTCCAAAAAAGGAAGAATTAAAAAGTGAATGGCTTAGACGAATAATTTGACCAAATTGGGCAATTAAAAAAGCGGTCATATTTGTTCGAAACACTTTACGTCGGATTCTTTTAGACCAAACGAAATTTAAAATGGAGACTTTTAAAAGCAGATGCCTTACCAACGTTATATTTACCAGATACAGACACATTGGTAACCTTTAAATAATTATGTATAATTGCATTATCAATCTTGTTTGTAGGTACGTGCTTGTACTATACTATAGTATATTAACTCGATAATTTTTCAATTTTAGGCAACAGAACCAGTACCTATGGATGTCTGTGGTTTAGAAAAGTGCATACTTCTATGTTCGCAAATCGTTCTGAAAGGCCTGTTCGTTCACGTTACTGCCGTGATCGACTTCACGAAGAAATTCCGCAGATCAAGACATTTTCGTACTTAGTGGTTGACAATAAAAGTACTTTGACAGGGTAGTTCTATCGTGAAATGAATTTTGGGAATGCTTATTGACTTGAACTGCGCATAATTTGATTTCTTATTACAGGTTATTAGGTATTTTAATCGTTCATTATTTGTTATTAGTTTTTATTCAAGATAAGTTGATGTTTAATTGATAGAAATAAAAAAAAAAAATTACCTCTGTAGTAATTGCGCTGTCATCGCTCATCATTGACATAATATTATTATTACGAATCCTATAAGTCTATGATTATTATGATTTCTATTGTTGCGATTAATTCCTTCTTCCTTGATTGAACAAAGATGCGACATCAACGAACATCTATTTGATTGAGTTAAGAGGCGACTTAAAAAGTATCCACTTAAATAGTTTACGGTTGTATCTCTGATACAAGCTACAGCATTTTTTGTACTAGAAACAAGCACAATTTTGGACTTAACTTATATACCTACCTGCCTACTATATAGTAATTTGTACTTAATAAAAAATATTATGCTAAACGAAAGATATCCTTTTATTAATTCCTTATTTACACAATATAACATGTGTCCCACTGGGGTAGACAGAGACCACTTTGCTATTAATTCTCTTGGCCTCCTTCCAAAGCAAGAGGATGTCACCAGAAAGGTCGGTGCCTCCTGTATTCTCTTTTTTTTCACACTTTGATACGATATGATGTGTGGTAAGGAGATTGGTCGCGGTTCATTTCGATTTGGTTTATTTATCGTAGTCAAAAATCGACATTGTTACATCACTAGCAAAGCAACGAACTAGTGACAACCTACCTAATTAAGAAAAAACTAATACATATCCATCTCTCTCTAACGCACTAAAATGTCGTAAGAAAATCAAGGATAGGTAACTTTCTCCGCGTATTATTTTAGCCAGGTTTCTATTTGTATTCCTTATTCTGAGGACAGGACGCTTAAAATAAGGTTAGTCCTGTCAAATAAGTTAAGTTGTGTCACACCGAATCGACAACATTGACGACGTTTCACGGATGTGCAACGGCGAGCTATTCCATAAGCGTATTGCACTCACAGTGAATGAATTTGTGTACATTCAGAGAAGATACGATAAACCATAAATTTCAGATAGGACACCAGCTGACACAACAATTTCGACAACCAATTTCACGAACCTTCACGAATCTGTAGATACTCGTATTTATAACCCAGTTATTTCAACTGACCATTACACATATCAATTTTGATATAACATAGCGAAAACTTTTAAATGCTGTATTCTGTCAATTTGCTTAAGAACGCTTTGATATTGTCCTTGATACTCTTCCTTCTTTTATTTTGTATCATCAATGGTTTTCCTACATACATAACAAATGACAGCTTAATAGACAAGTAGTTCATATTAAAAACTACAGCCAACGGATGTACAGTCTTAAAGAATTAAAATGTGTGAAAAAGCACCTGGACAGCAATTCTGTCACTACTTTTCACTCGAAATATCAATCATTCGACTTTTGTTTATGTTAACGGGACACCTGACGCTATTACATCAACAACACCAGGTTTTCAAGGGTTCATTAGAATAAAATGGGTCTCTCTTCATATTGAAGAAAATATATTTGATTTATCGATCTTTTATCTAGGGATTCCACCTATAAACAATGAATTAAGATTTATACATTTGACAAAAAAAAATGTTTTCACCCAATTTTTTGTTTTCAAACGTTCGTTTCAACAACGCGGTTAAAAGATCAACTTTTTTTTTTTATAAAATTGGCAATAGAAATACGAAGGGATGTTACCTAAATCCAATATTTTTTTCCTTATAAAATATTTCAGTATTAGCTAAAACACACCAATTTGTTGTTTCGCTGCTTGATCACTAGTATTACGGGTCCAAGAAAAAGAGGCCAAAGAGCCAACATATAATCACCTCTATGAATAGCAAATAAGGTCTTTGCCATTAGACTTATTCTCGTACTGGACGGGTTATAAAAAAGGTTGCCAGGGTATGCCATCCTCTTAATTTGTAAATTTGAATGGCTATAATCCGTAAGATGGTGTTTAGAAAATGTAAACGTACCACAGGTTTTCAATCAAAAAAATCCATATACATTCACATAAAAACCATTTTCATGTCACTCGAAATCTGCCTTCACGTGCACTTTTGCACGTGCCTCAATAGCCGTTTTGGACAGAAAATAATTGATTTCGAATAAAATGTGTTTAAAGTTTGGAGTCGTGTACAAACTAATATGTATATGTCTGGGACTTCCCTTCGCTTCTATTATATAAAAGTAAAAGTTTGTTATCGATGAACTCGAAAATTACTTAATGAATCGGTATGAAACTTTCACCATTTTATTGTAAATATTGTAAATTGCCGTCGTCGGCACTAGAGTCATACGAGTGTTACGCACGCTCTGTGATACACGTTATTAGGTCCTCAAAATATATTTCTATTTTACTCTCAGTCAAGATGCATGTCAGGTCTATTTATCAATATATAATACAGTTGTCGTATATAATGTATGAGTAATAAAACGAAATATTACATCATTTATTTTTTAACAATTTTGCAAACTAAAATATACGGTGACATTAATTTATGCGGCCAAATTCATACTGAAGACTCGGTAAGTAAGGTTTGATGACCTTTTTTGGGAAATTCGAAAATTAGTTCCTTATTTTAAAAAAACCTGTTCCCTACAAACGCAAGCCTAGCGCCGAGTCAGTTACTATGTTAGTATATATTATTTTGTGAAATTAACAAAACTTGTTATCGATCCGTGATACTGATCATTTACCAAGCATCCAGTATGAATTTGGCTGCATAAACACCTTATAAAATACCTCTTTCACGCGTGCAACGTTTTAAACAACCCTACCGAGTGAACAGTGATTTATGTACTTGAGACCGTCACAGTAAAAGAAGCTCTAGCGCGTAGTAATTCCATACATTCTCGCTTGCACGCACGTGTTGTACCTGACTTTAGGCAATTATAAAAAGTTGCCGAAGGGCGGGTGCGAGCTAGTTTGTATTTTATTGCTGCTTAGCGAGAGTAGCTATTTATTTCAATGTTTTTGCAAGATGATTCTTCTGTACGTAGTATTTTATGCTGTGCTTTGGGTACGGAATCCTAAAAAAGATAAGTCTGCAAGCCATATCTCAGCGCAATAAGAACTGCCATTTGGTAGCTTTACATGCAGGCGACCGTACATTGAAAATTAAGAAAATTTTTGCTTAGAATTCCAGTCTAAAGTCTTAAAATACTCGAGGGTGCATATAACCGTATGAGTGTATTTTACTCTTCACTTAAAAAGCAAGACATTTTAAACGTCTTTATAATAGGTCTTTACCTATGAAATTGCCGTAATTTTCTAACAGATTCATAAGTTCATAATTCCTGTAATTCAATAGCTATTTCAATTATTTGTTTTTCGTTTGAAAGTTGATTTCAAGTTTTGACATCTACGCATTAAATATTATTTTTATTTTCAGTTTGATTATAAAAATTAAATCTTAAAAACAGTTCGTCCTAAATGCCATCCATTTCCATTATAAGATTCTTAATATTTTTTTACAGCTGAAACTTTTCAAAAATTGAATTAATGTTGCTGTTAGCTTAATGTTGTCTCATTATTACACATAAGAAACTACATAATTTGGATTTGTCATTCCCAAAAAATATGCAAAAAAACTTAGTACTGTAAATTGAGTTTCCTTCAAAGGAGCGTTTTTCCTTGTGTCAAATTTAGTGTTAAAAAAGATTCCTAGATGGCGCTGTCGTATACTTTAGCAACAAAATCAAAGACAAAATTTGCACAGTTTCCAAACAAACTAAAAACCACTTTGACATTGATTGCTACGAAACATACTTTATCTATGGTGACATGGACAGTGACATCTGGACATATGTAGTATATTTTTATGTTTATGTTATAGGTTTAAAATAACTTTTACATATTGTTATGCACTGATTAAGTTAAATTTTCAAGATAAAAATGTGTTTATGTTTTCCCAAGGTTGACTGGAAGAAATTTATTTTAGGAATAAGTCCGCCCTTGCCTTCTATCTGTTCTTTGTGTGTATCTTGTCTTCTTATTTGTGTGCAATAAAGTGTTTATTCATTCATTCATTCATTCATCTGGAGGAAAGCTAAGAACTAAAAAAAAAACAGCGAGAAAAACGCTCATTCTCTATAGAAAACCGCAATTTCATATGTAAAGACCTAATATTTAAGACGCTTTAACAGTCTTACTAGAAACATTTTCAAGAATTTTCCGACACAGCTCGAATGTAGAAACGTAACTGAGCTACTTTATTCGTAAAATAAACGCGAAAACATGTTTCTGTACACTCGCATAATGTTTAGCCGGTAACATGAAAATTATATTAATTCCCGGGGAATTAATTCAGCAAACATCAACTTCTTATCACTGACAAACAAGTAATTTTCAGGGCTCTTAAGTAAAGTATACGCGTTTGTTCAGCCGTTCATTCCGCTAATACTTTAAAAAGCTTTTATTCACAAACTTCTAAGCGGATTTCTGGAAACTTTATTTCCGAAGACGCGGATTTTAAGACTTGGCACTGACTTAAATAGAAAAGTAGAGAGTGAGGAGCAAAATAAGTTAAGTAAAAGGAAATAATAACGGAATCACGCTTCATTTTGTGTTGAATTAAAAGCATTCCTGATAAATTTAATTGAATAAATGAGTGATTGACTGTATTGTTGAAGAAGAAGAAGATTTGTAATAGGTAAGTCTGGTTTAAGGAATAACACAACATATCATCACGACATGAATCCCCAAGGAGGTGGCAGAGGTTTTAGGTGTGGACTGTGAAATGCATGTCAAAGCCCACACTTGATACACCCACTTTTCATAGACGATTATTACGCCCCAAATGTGATGGGTGGTTAGCCTTATCGCTGTAATTCTAACACTAACGGACCAACAGCTTAAGAGGATGGTATACCCTAGCAACCTTTTTTTATTACCCGTCCAGCACAATAAGTCTAATAGCAAAGACCTTATTTGCTTTTCATAGAGGCGATTATATGTTGGCTATTTGGCCTCTTTTTCTTGGACGCGTACTACTAGTGATCACGCAGCGAAACAACAAATTGGTGTGTTTTTAGCTAATACTGAAATATTTTGTAGGGAACAAAATATTGGATTTAGGTTCCCTTCGTATTTCTATTTCTATTGCCTATTTCATAAAAAAGTACCAAGTTAATCTCTTAACCGCGTTTTTAAAACGAACGTTTGAAAACCAAAAAAAAGAGGGTGGAAAACTTTTTTTTTTTACAAAAGTAGAAATCTTAAAACATTGTTTATAGGTGGAATCCCTAGACAAAAGATCGATAAATCAAATATATTTTCTTCAATATGAGGAGAGACCTAGTTTCTTCCAATGAACCCTTGAAAGCCTGGTGTTGTTGATGTTCTAGCGTCAGGTGTCCCGTTAATTTGCCTAAACAATGTGCACCGCGGAAATTGAACCAGCGACCTACTACTGTCTACCACTCGGACAAAGAGACGGATTGTGAAACAATTTTAAATAATTACATGAAAACATGAAAACCGATTAAGCTGGATATGTAATTACTAATACCGCCATATTACTACAGCATTTTCCAATAAAATTACATCTACAAGGCTGCATATTTTTTCATTTTTTTTCATCAGGTTAAGGCTAAGTATTCTTGTCTGCAGAAAACCTCAGTCAAAACTAACACATAGGTCTGAACCAAAGATGACCATCATAATCCAATTAATAGATATAGGAAGAAAACTGCCTGAATTGTTAGCCTTTGCCAGTTTTAGTTTTATTTAAAAAACATTATGAGATCAAAATTGATAGGCAATGTTTTCTGTAAGAGAGTAATCCTGTTGCGTGAAAAAATCAGCTCCTCCGCTCTTTGCTTTCTCAACCGCGCAGAAAACTCCAAACATAACATGAGCCAGTTTCAGTGATAATACATATTATTTTAGTGTTAAAACGTAATATGCTAATGTTTTTCTTTTTTACAATGTCTCTTAGCAAAATTTTTCATACTTAGTAGATAATAAAACAAGGAAGAAAATCTTGCTGAATTAACTCGGATTAAGCGACTTTCGCGGATTAAGAATTCGTTCTTTAAAAACTTTACCATCTGTAGAACAAGCTTAAAAATGAAAAAGATTCGAGAACTTACATAACCCATCAAGCTATCTAAAATTATGTCTTTCAGACCAAAGAAGTCATTCAAATTTATCATTCTTCAATGACTTATTGACGACATTTATGAACAACACGCAAAAAAATGTTCGGCAGTCACTATCATATCTCAACTTTTATGTTAAGAGGGTGGCCTACCCTAGCAACTTTTTTTATTAGTCGTCCTGCACAATAAGTCCAATGGCAAAGACCATATTTGCTGTTTATAGAAGCGATCATATGTTGGCTCATTGGCCTCTTTTTCTTGGACGCGCAATACTTATGATCACGCAGCGAAACAACAAATTGGTGTGTTTTTAGCTAATACTGAAATATTTATAGGGAAAAAAATATTGAATTTAAGTAGAATCCCTTCGTATTTCTATTACATATTTTGTTAAAAAAAAGAATATTATATTATACAATGTGTAATAGAAAGGTGTAATCATATTTGAAGAGCTTATTTAGTCAATGGTTAAGAACAAATTTTAATATGGTACCAAGCCTGAAATCTCAAAAAAAAATCTGCCCTTCCATAGATTTCGGCCGAGCATCATTGTATTTTTCTAAAAAATTGTTAATTTTTTTTTTGAGATACAGGTTTGGCTCCGTAGTAAAAGTTGTTCTACCATTGACTGAACAAAGCTCTTCAAATATGGTTACACCTTTCTGTTACACGTTGTATATATAAGTGACGCACTATTATATATAGGGGCTAACATACCGCAAAATTATAGTAGTTTATGCTACAAAGGCAAAAAGGAATAAATCACGAGGACGATTTAAAACACGAGTGTAGCGAGTGTTTTAAACGTAATCGAGTAATTTATTGCTTTTCCGCCCGTGTATCATACTACGTTTTTCAATGCATTGTATGAGGAAATGAAAACAAATATAATCTTGTGAACTTTAAATTATGACTGGCTCAAAAGGACTGTATTCAGAGCCGTTAAAAAGTGGAAAAAAAAGTATAACATCTATGGTACACAGGAAAGGCTGCAAGTTAGCCAACCATTGCAAATAAATTAAAAAAAATAATAATAATAAAGCCCTAGGGCAAAATAATCGACTTTCTGTTCGGTTTTGATGCATAAAAAGTGGGCCTTTACGAGCACTTGCATTGAAAACTCCTTTATATGTACTATCTTGTGAAGAAAAATGCAGTCTTAAAATAATACGTCTTTCTCTAAATGTACCTAATACTTATATCAATCCTCAAACAATGTTTCCTAAGCAAATGATTTCACAACTTCCAAAAGATAAAATTGTTTACCATCAAAAATACGAACCCAAAGCATGAAATTCGGCCTGAAATCAATGCAGAAGGGTATAAATATGCAAAAACTTAGCCCGTTATTTCATGTACAATTTTGCATACAAACAAAGCATTGCATATCGAAAATGTCAAACAAGGATGAATATTGCCATTTTGTTTTTACTCAACTCGATTTAATAAATATTTAATAAATGGATCGTTTGTTGACCACAGTTTTCATGCTAAAGTAAGCTTTTTGACAAATCCTTTTATTTGCATTTGCACAATGTCTATTTCAATAAATAATCGAAATTTGAACATGCAAGGTGTTAAGATGAAGTTGTTGAAGCCGGAAACTGGCGATATTACTCGACCAAACGAACAACTTTCCGTGAAAATAATAGAAAAAACAAAAAAAAATATTGTTTCATACATTTTGTCGGGTAGCTATGTAACTTTTCTATGGAACCGCTGAGTTTTCACGTTTTGAGGGTTGGCTCCATAGTAAAATTTGTTCGTATGAACGAGTTATATCGCCAGTTTCCGGCTTCCGCAACTTCATCTTAACACCCAGTATAAATATTAAAAATAATGAGACAACCTTTTAGGGGTGTTTTCAAATTAACTGACGACCTCTTAAATGTGTTAGCGCCACGATCTTGATTTTTATGAACCTTTTTAATTCTATCTTGCAGATTAACTATTTAACATTATTATTTCATTACATAATAGTTATTTGTTTGCGATGGACATAACGTGTTTACTTTTTAAAACAAAAAAAAATTCTTACCTATATAATATATATCTATATAAATAAAAATGAATTGCTGTTCGTTAGTCTCGCTAAAACCGATTTGGCTAATTTTAGTCTTGAAATATTTGTGGAAGTCCAGGAAAGGTTTAAGCGATGAGAAAATGTGGAAAAATTGCGAGGAAAATACTAAAATCGACAATTTTATTTTCCCATACAAACTGTTCTTACCTGTCAAACATTTGATGTTCGCCCCGTCGCGTCGTCGGTTCGGTATTTTAGGAATAAAAACATGTAGATCTAGATTAAATAAGGGTTTGGAATCGACAACATATATCCATAATAGTCTGATTATCGCGTATTTATATTTAAAACATGTAAAATAATGACACTATAATGACACTTGGTTGTTGTGTTGGGTGCGTTCAGAAATATACTTTGAAACAGTAAAGTTCGCTATACGATCTGAAATTGGGTACTTCCCTAAAAATCAAATCAGCGACTCTTTATCAAATGTCAAAACGCCCCGATACTATGAAATTTGTATGAAGATTTACATTATGACGGCACAGTTTTCTGTGATCAAACTGCTTCCTTTTTTCTTAGTTTTTAGCAATTATAAAATTGTCAAACCCTCAAAAAAATCCTGATTGAAATTATCACCTGAAAAAAGATTCAAAACTTGCTTTGTCATTCTGATACTGCTTACAATGCCGAGGAGAAAACGACCTTAAATAGGTCGTCGTAGTCGATCGAATGTGCGACGAGCTACCTCACGCGCTAATCGCACTGATGACCAGCGAGAGACTGATAATGATAACAGTCGCATTGGTTTGGCAGATTTGCATTCTAGAGTGAATTACAATGAAGTGGATAATAGGCATAGAATGGAACGAGTTCGGGCACATCGATCACAACAGCAGCGAGCACGGGAAAATGAAATTTGATCGATTCCGCAGACGCAATGTTCCTGTGAACCTGGCACGAGGAGCATTCTCCTACGATCAAGAAATAGATTATAGTGCCGACAAATCTGTAACTATTGGGGAAATGTCAATCATTTGTCAACATTGTAAAGCTTTACAGCTAAATTTTAAGCTAAATACAGCGGTGAATTTGCAGGATTATGTTGTGCTGGTGGTAAAGTAAAATTGCCACAATTAGTCCCACCACCTGATCCATTAGACTCATTAGTTTTTGGAATGGTTAATTAATTGATTACAGGTGCTGAAACCAACAAAAAAGTCAGTGCTATGAATTTTTATTCAAACAGAATCCGTGAAGGTGAAGTAAATCACATTTTGATGTGTCAACGGCTTTTTCATCAGTTTACAGTTGACATGTATATCAAAATTGAGACTGAACGATTGACGTACATCCGTCTAAACTAACAGCAGCTTCGATCTGAAGAGTACATTCATCTTCGCGATGCTATTAATGCCGATGGCAATGCAAACAATGTGGGAAAAATGACAATTTTGCCGGCCACTTACATTGGAAGGCCGCGCCACCACGGTGTCGTGCATTTGGTTATATTTGTTGATATGTCTGAAATAATATTCAATATGATACAATTCAAATATTTTTTATTAAAGATATATAAATCAACCTTTACGGTAGGAACCATATTTTCTAAAATTTCCGCGATTGACACCTGAATCGGCAACATATCAATTAATCTAACAGCAAATGCGAACCATGCTTGCTAAAAATGTCTTGACTTGCCTCGCCAGGACTTGACGGCGTGGCGGAAGGCCTCGGTGACTCGGACAAATCTGGTAGAACCAGAATATTGCCGATGTTGTGCTCATGACTTTCTTAAATCTCATCCAAATCCTTTAGTTCATCGGCAGTTAAATTAAGTTCTGAAAATGTTATTCCTTCAGATGATGACACAGACGATGATGATGGCATTGTTGAGACGAACTTCGGTTTTAATAACAGTTGTTGTTTCACTCGATTTTTTTGTTCCTTAGCCCTATTAATTCGTATTATTCGGCTCAAATTGTGACCGCACTTTATACAAAACTTGAAGGTATCAGCGGTTACTGTGAAACATTCGTCGCATCTTTACAATTTGTTTGTGCAACTAGGACAGGTACTTCTGTTGTTCTGCCGTTCTATCCACTTTTTACAAAAGGGACAATGCGTTGTTAAAAGTTAACTATAACTTCTGAAAAATAGTTTTGAAATATCAATTATATTTTCTTGGAAAGTTCGGTGACAGTGACACTGACAGTCAGTGTTGGCAGGTTACTATTACGTTTAGTAATTTGGCGTAAACGATACAGACAAAAAAAATAGGCTGGTAACTTATTTGTTAATATAAGTGTCTATAATCTAATATAATTTCTCATGCAAAATAATTATGAACATTAAGCTGAACATGTGTGCGTGATTTGCCCACTCTTTCCGCCCACTATGGAGCCGATACTTAGACTATCTGATGATGCCTTTATAAAGCTGCCGGCTCTGGAATACATACATATGGTTTAAATTAATATGGTTTATATTAAGAGGTAAGTGATACGAAGTTCACCGGGTCAGCTAGTATTTTATAAAACATTAAATCAAATACGTAGCCAGAAGACTTGGTCCAATATATTGTTTTATTTGATTTTTCTCTACCTTACTCCAAACACGGACGTTAAAATATTCCGGACAGAGTTTCGCTATCAAACAACTGAAGCACCCCTAGTAAGCCAACCCGCTTGTTCGCACGAGCCCGGGAACACACACATTCACATCATAGTAAGACAATTTCCATTGTTAGTCCACACACTTACAAACCGCCGCCATTGCTATCAGTATTTACTTAGTTGCGACTCTGTCCGCCTTGTTTTAACAGACTTCAAAAAAGGAGGAGGTTCTCAATTCGACTGTATTTTTTTTTGGCGTTGTTACTCCATAACTCCGTCATTTCTGAACCGATTTGAATAATTCTTTTTTTTACGTTCTTGACTTCACAGTAGTCCATATTTCATTTCCATCCCAATTAAATTTACGTTCCTACCCACACTACATATTAATATGTTCCTGCCTAATACGAGTAAGTATATTAGTTGAAACTTTCTTATTCGATTGTCAGTGTAAAATTTAGCATTTTAATAAAGACGGTGGTATAACCCGGCGCAATAAAGAAAGGAATCTTAGATGGCGCCCATCATCATCCCCTCTCACTCACACAGTATATCTGTTTTCAGTCGCACACCTGCGTACTGCATGCAAAAAAAATAGTCTGGATCCTGGTCTCCACGCGTCTAGTTTCCCAACACATTGTTACTTGTTTCTTGTTAAATTTCACTCGTTCTTGTTGTTTCTTGACTGTTGTTTTTGTTGATCAAAAAAATTTTTTTTTCTTATTTCGCCAGTGGTTTCAGTACACATTGTTCCTGATCACTAACCGAGTCTGCAGTATGAATTCTGGCGGTTGATTAAATTTTACCTTGTATATTAAAATAGACCAAAAATATTACAAAAGAAATATTAAAGAAACAACTTTTATACTGTCTGTATCACTGAGCAATAAAATCACAGGTACATGCCGCCATTTTAGATTCCTTTCTTTAATGCTCCGGGTTATAGTAGAGTAGGTCTATTAAATGAAGGTGTCTCTATCAATGACAGCCCTCACACGTACATTTTAAACAAGCTTCTAGGATTATATTTCAAGTTACCCCTGTTTAATAGCGAAATTTTAGAAATTGATTACGAGAGTGATATTAATAAATCATAATAGTAACTAGTTTATGAAACTGGCACATATAGAGGTGATTAAGACTGTACCTGAGCCTAGAGCATGACCAACCCCAGGCTATCTAAGATTCGTTTGAAGAAATTCGGACTCTCCTTGTATTGAAAAAAATGTATTTGATTTATTAATCTTTTCTCTAGGGATCTTACGTATAAACAATGTACTAAGATTTATACTTTTGTCAAAAAAAAAATGTTTGCACCCTCTATTTCTTTGGTTTTCAAACGTTCGCTTCAAGAACGCGGTTAAAAAATCAACTTTATTTTTCTTTCATAAAATAGGTAATAGAAATATGAAGGTATATCACCTAAATTCAATATTTTTTTCCTTACAAAATATTTCAGTATTAGCTAAAAACACACCAATTTGTTGTTTCGCTCCGTGATCACTAGTATTACGCGTCCAAGAAAAAGAGGCCAAAGAGCCAACATATAATCGCCTCTATAAAAAGCAAATAAAGTCTTTGCCATTAGACTTGTTGTGCTGGACGGGTAATGAAAAAAGTTGCTTGGGTATGCTATCCACTTGAAACACGAGTATGAGTTTAAAAAACGAGCCATAACCAAAATAATGAAAACTATGTCCTTAAATGGCGTTAAACTGTGAAAATAAATTTTAAAAAATCTTGTAGAAATTAAAGTATGGGAATTCATACCGCTTCTTTACTGCGGCAAGCAATCTCTTGTCATGATCGCCATTTTGATGAAAAGACAGATCTTTGCAACTGCACGGTAATATTTCTTTGCGATAGTAGTTCACATAGACTTAGAATACACTATCCTAAGTCTATGGTCGTTCAGTATGATGATGGTTGTATTTAATGTTTCTTAATGTATTTAATGTTTAAAGTTCCATTAACTATCATTTACGATCCTGACTTACTTAAATTAAAATTGTACCGTATTGTTTGTATTCACGAACAAATATGAATAAGGTTTAGTTTCATCTTTTTAATTTATTTCTTGTAAGTTTGTAACATAATATTGCTTATACCCCAAAGGTTATTGTATTTTGAGCGATATCTTGAGTGATTTTCTTTTTATTTAAACGGCTTCAAAAAAGGAGAAGGGTGCTTAATCCGCCTGTATTTTTTTTTTTTTGGTATTTTACTCATAACTATGTAATTTCTTAAGCGATGCAAATGATATTTTTTTGTTTGAAAGCGTGTGCCTCCAGATAGGTTCCTTTTTAATTTAATCATGATCTGATGAAGGTCTTCAAAAGTGGGTATTGGTTTTTTAAAAAGTCTTTTCGGAAGTGACGTTCAAGCTCTGAGCATGCCCAAGTATCCCCTTGAAATGAAATAAATGTATTAATGTTATGTAGATATATCAGATACACTTAATTACAGGTCGGTTTTAATGTAATATAATAAAATTATCTATGTCTATTATAGTCTTATATAATAAATAATAATATAGGGAAATATACAGGGAAATAATAAAGGTTAGATTTATTTAAAATGAATAAAAAAATACACTTAAATAAAATGAAAAATAAAGGAATAAGGAATAAATAATATGATAAATATATGGCTTCAAAATAGTAACCGACTTCAAATGTAACAGCAACCATTCACTAAAAAAACAGACTTTTAAATAATTACGCACTGACCGATGGTATCGAAGTAACACTTTTGCCGACTTCTTTCTTCCTAAAACATACGTTATTTCGAAGTTGGGGCATTCCTTGTGATATAGCAACACAAAAACCAATATGATAGCGCCGATTTCTTAAAAGGCTATGCGAATTTTATTTTTATCACTTGGAGTGCCAAGCGAAAAATCGCGCAGTGCGAGTGGAGCGGATTCAGGGCAAAAGGGAAAAAGTTGCTTTTATATTTGTATTGAAAAAACTAAACTAGCTAGTAAAATTTCCAAAATCAAAAATCTAGATATTGTTGAAACCCATCTAATAAAATATGTTTGAGTTCTTTACATGGCTGGCTGGGAAAAAGTGTGTTAGAAGACTTCATTTCAACAATTATTTTTATCAAAGAAAGTTTATCCAAACATGTTTTTCAAAATCAAATCCTTAGATTATATAGTCAAAATGCATAAACCAGAAACTGATTATAATTTTCCTTGTATTTCATGAGATACACAGAAAAGAAACGCCCGTATTTTTTTTTCGAATATTACTAAGAACATTAGTTTTAAGACGAAAGAAGTCGGCAAAGTGTTATTTCGGTACCATCGTGGCATCGGACAGCATAACATTATTAAGTGAATATCCACATATCTATCTGCTATTACATTTGAAGTCGGTAACTTACTATTTTTTTTGTAAACGGTAAAAGGTAAAATCGGACAATATTGAAAATTTTCGAATGAAACAAAAACCGTAAAATCTAAATGATCTGTCTCATCTAACACATCAATTTATTTACCTTATATTATAATTTGTAGGAAACGTGAGAGTTTAAAGTTATATACATAAATTTATTTTTACATATTTTCCCTAATTGCATTTTGAGAAAAGTGCGCGCTCGTAGAAAAAGAAGCATGCGTGCGTAGAAGTAAGCATGTTTTTCCTGGGGTGGACACACAAGGGGGCACAAACACGGCATTTTGTTTATGTTCACTTACTCTGTGACTTACCGTCACCAGGATTTCTGGGGGATGAAATCACATCACTAGCTTATCAGGAGGGGTGTGCGCCCATGGATAATAATAAGTATAATAGATATCCTTTGCCTCAAATTTCTATGTTTGATCTTAAGTAAGAAACGAAACTATAAAGGTTTCCGTTCTCGATGGAACTCTACCGAAGCAATAGCGCGATGTCGAATGAGACATTAGTCAATGTCTACAAGGAATGTTTACAAGACTCATAGTAGCTTTTCCAAAGAGAAATATCGAGGGCGAACCTGACTGCAGCTCTGTGAGGAGAGAAATAACCGTTTAACGGACTATTACAAAGAGATTCTGGATTTATTGCGTTTGTATGTTTGTTCGCTTGTGTTGAGAAACTATAGCGGATGCCCCACGGCGTTGCTCGTATGAATCCCGTTTGTCCATATCCCGTGGGAAATTCGAAAAATCTCGTCTTACTCCTAGTCCGCATTATAAAGGGAACCTCTACGCAAAATTTCATCTCTGTAAGGGGTCGTTCATTAATCACGTGAGGTTCAAAAGAGGGGGAGGGGGTTAGGAAAAATCACCAAATATCACTATGGGGGAGGGGGGGTGTAGTAAAATATCACGTGTATTTATTTTTTCTTTGAACGCGCAATTTTAAACCGAAAAATAAAATAAATATTTTTTTAATAGGTATACTTTGTACCAAAAAAATACACGTGATTTTGAGTAGGGGGGGAGAGGTAGTCTAAAACCTCACCACGTATCACCATGGGGGAGAGGGGAGTTAAAGAGTTGCTAAAAAACATCACGTGATTAATGGACGGCCCCAAGTCCAAGGGTTTAAGCTGAGCGTTGATGAGTCATTGAGTGAGTCAGGACTTCTTTATATATATTATGATTACAACTGTATGTAGATAAAACTCTGTATTGTTGAAATTAAAACTTTCTTATGCGCCTTGAGCGGTTTTGGTAGAGAAAAATCCTTGGACGAATAAACGGAAGAACTATGTATGTCTTATGGTCTCGGACTCGACCATTTTACTCGGAAACTCCCCCAAAGTTATTCGGGGGAGAGTAAGAGTTCAACTCTCAAACAGGCATACAACCGTGGGCTCTCTAGTCTGGGACTGATTGATGGCGGTATATCGATCTCCAATTGTCGGACTTTATATAAAACAGACTGGTGACGGGCAGAGCGCCACTGGTGCGAGGGTTACAACACCGCGCTCACCAACCAGTATGAATGCAAAGTTCGTAACAGACGGACGAACATACAGTGATATTTGTTCCTTGGTTAGGCAATATGTAAAAGTTTTACAGTCCCTATATACGAAAAAACCCTCAGTGCGAAAGAGACGGATTCGTGGAAAAGTAGCAAAAATTCGGATTTTTATTAATATAAAATGTACTAAAGTTGCTATCAAAATTTCGTTTAACCAGCCCCCCTATTCTGTATCTTTGGTTGCCAACCTATCATCAAAAACATAGATAAAAACTGAACTTTCAAAATTGCCTTTAGAGGGTATTGAACTATTTACGAACTATTTCGTCACTTCAAGTCCGAACATATCCTTAGGCAATCGGAATTTGATAGTATAAGTATGTTTTTGATGACAGGCACCCAGTCCATTTGGCAACTAGAGATACATAATAGGCCCGCAGGTCCTAGATACCGTTAAAACCCATCTAATAAAATATAATTGCAGTCCATACGTCATTTTAAATTGTCAAACCAGGAGAATTGGTGTCAAAAAGACCTAATTTCAATAAATATTTCTCTCGAGACTAATTTCTCCAATCCCGTTTCTGTTTAACAGATCCCTATATACATTATTTACTAATTACTAATTACTAATTTATTACTAATTATTACTATTTATTTTATTACTAACTTAATTATCACTAATTACTAATTACTAATACATTATTTACTAAAGTAGATATGCAAGTTCTAAGTGTCGATTTTTTTTCCGTAGCGCCTTAAAGTACCAGAACGAACGGCAAATAATGTTTAAAATTCACACCTTCCAACAATCAGAGCAGCTTATAAGGATTTCAATGAATTATAAACTTATTCATTCGGAAATCCCTTAATCAAATCTTCGAATCTATCTCCGGATCTAAGACAATGTGTCAGCATAAATTATCTGAAAGACACCGGATCGGGGTGAAGTGACGACGGATAAGTCTCAGGATTTCCGTCGGAAATTCACGATTCAATCTAATTATACAGCACAGTGATGAATATTTAAATATTTTGAACGATGTTTTGTCCTTGTCTCGGCGTGATAATACAGATGAATACCGTAATATGGGGTACATATCTATTATGTATGTATACTGAAACCATATACCTACAGATAGTTTCCATAGTTTAAACGAGCAATATTTGTATAAACAAAGTGAAATTTAATCAACCACCCGAATTCATACTGAAGACTCGGTTAGTGATCAGGGACAAGGTTCAATGATACTTTTTTCTGAAATCATGAAAAAAGAATTTTGTACCCGTCTGAACTGAACTAGTTCCAACACAATTCCTAGTATAGGCAGTAGGTACGAGAGCAAACCTTTTTTTTTTGAATTTCACCTGAATGGTCCTTAAATATCGTCCCTGATCACTACCCAAATCTCCAGTATGAACTCGGGCGACCATTGACTGAAAAAGCTCTTCAAATATGGTTACACCTTTCTGTTACACCTTGTATATGTAATCGGGTTCTAGAAAACGGTTCTAAAGATTTCGATGAAATTTACAGTTTAGAGATTTTCGAGGGCAAAAAATGTATCTATATTATCTATATAAATCACATCAAGTGATGCACATTGGACTTAGTACTGTGATACGCACACCGTGTACTCGGGATCTCGTAGGGATTTTATTGAATTATATCACGTTGTTATTATTTTGACTTCTTGTATATTTTTCTTTTTTCATTTCATGCAGCCTAATTATCAAATGTATATTAAGGGAGGGGAGCTCTAAATCTCGTAGAGCACCCGCTTGTTGTATTTCTTCAAAAACTCATGGAGGAATATTTATAGATGGAGAACCACGTTCGCACTAATCGGACTCTCTAAGGAATCTTGCTCGTGTTTTGTCTGAAAGATCTTTTATACTCGATCTGTATTTATTTTTGGAAAACACGAAATAATTCAGTCAATGCGACGTATGTCGATCCATAAAGGTTATCGATTGCCAACTAAACACGAACAAATAGTCCTTTAACCTACCTATAAAACCTAGCCTTACCTAAACCTAACATATTGCCTAGCTGTATGTTACAGTACCTATATCTTAAATCCTTCACTATAGGGGCTAATGTAGTACGGCAAGTGTATAGCTACAAGATTGAAAATTTGGCATCATTTTCCACAGATAATGTCTTTGCCAACAAAGACATTCGATAGTTGTACCGACACAAGCCGACTCAAGGTCGTTGGTGACTACCTGCCCCTTAAATTATCTCGCGATACGCGACACGTTCCGAATTCGTTTTCAAGCGAGCGAGTGTCTGTCGTCAGCGGACGCAGTCACTCGGACAATTCGTAACATGTCGCGTATCGATGTACCTAAGTCTATCCATTTTTAGGGTTCCGTACCCAAAGGGAAACCAACGCTGTCCGTCTGTCTGTCCGTCTGTATGTCCGTCTTTCTGTCCGTCTGTCCGTCGGTCCGTCTGTCACCAGACTGTATCTCATGAACCGTGATAGTTAGACAGTTTAATTTTTCACAGATGATGTATTTCTGTTGCCGTTATAACAACAAATACTAAAAATCAGAATAAAATAAATGTTTAAGGGGCTCCCATACAACAGACACGTTTTTCTGCCGTTTTTAATGATAATGGTACGGAATCCTTCGTGCGCGAGTCGGACTCGCACTTGGTCGGTTTTTTTAATAATAAATTCCCTAGACATTTTACTATCTGAGCAGAGCTCGGTCGCCCAAGTACCGTACATTTTTAACTATTAAATTCTTTATTCTTTAGTGCACACATCCAAACATAATACAAAAACAATTACAGAAAACAGATATGCACATTGGCGAGCTTATCTCTAATAAGATATTTATTCTAGCAAAATCATCTACATAGACAAATTACATTTATCAAAGTTTTTTTACTGTTTTATTATATATACAACGTGTAACAGAAAGGTGTAACTATATTTGAAGAGCTTATTCAGTCAATGGTATAGAACAACTTTTACTATGGAACAAAACCTGTATCTCGAAAAAAAATATTTTACATTTTCATAGAAAAATGCAATGCCGCTCGGCTGAAATGTATGGAAGGGCAGATTTTTTTTTTTGAGATTTCATGGTTGGCTCCATAGTAAAAGTTGTTCTATACATACCATTGACTGAATAAGCTCTTCAAATATGGTTACACCTTTCTGTTACACGTTGTATATACAGATTTTTATGAATGTTATAGTTAAAATTAAATAAAAAATAAAACTTTCGATATATATTTCGACCCACTTGGGGCCGTCGTCAGTCGAATATGGAATAAATAGATAAAATAGAGTTAACAATAAAATTAAAAAAGAAAAAAACTTAACCTATTTTCTTAACCTATTTCATTCACCTTTTTGCTCTCATCTGGTGAAGGTAGAGAAGGGTGTGTCTGTCGGTCAGTGTTGTCTGTTTAGTCAAACATTTATGTAAAACATGTCCCATCACACACAAAGAGAATAACCATTATTTAAAATTAATTCAATGCCTTTTCATCCATTTATTTTTAAGCCAGCTTTTTCCACCCAAAGGTTGTCTGGAAGAGATCGCTATAAGCTATAAGGCCGCCTGATTTTACATACGTAATTTGTACTTATATAGTTATTTTATTATTTTTGTTGCCTTTTCATTAGTGTGCAAATAAAGTGTGCAAAAAAAGTCCACCAGGGATAAGTTATAAGTTCCTTTAAGAGCGGTTTCGCAGCCGGATTGTGAAAAACCCGCCTTTTTCTAAATAATTCAAACCTTATTACCTTTGTATTGTGTATACTGCATTCGCGAAGTTTCCATTGGTTTCTATAAATTAGAATTTCAAAATTTACAGTTGAATATTTTTTTCTCTGAAGATTAACGCGGGTATTTTTCTTCAGAAAGTTGTTCAATATGATCAGTAGAGGATGTGGTTTTATTAAAAGGTCGCAGACTATTAACACCCTGCCTGAAATTTATTTATACAGCCAAATTGATACTGGAGGATTGGTAAGTAATCACTCTGTATCACGGATCAATAACACATTTTGCTAATTTCGCAAAATTAAATATTGACCTCCCATAGTAATTGACCCGGAGTTGGACACTTACCGAGCCTTCAGTATGAATTTGGCTACATAAATAAATTTTACCTTGTACCTAATACAGGGTGTTAACATGAAATTGCGGAAGCCGGAAACTGGCGATAGTACTCGTTCATACGAACAACTTTTACTTTGGAGCCAACCCTCGAATCACGAAAAAAAATCAGCTGTTCCATAGAAAAGTTCCGCAGGTACCCGAACAAAATGTATGTGACAACTGTTGTTTTTTTCCTCTATTTGTCAATTTTTTTTTTCGTTAAAAGAATTCCGTATGGACGTGTACTATCGCCAGGTTCCGGCTTCCGCAACTTCATCTTAACATCCTGTATAAGATTAAAGGTTTACACGTGAGCGTGTATAAACATTGTTACAAGTACGGGACCCTTTTTGTTTTTCTTAAAACTATATTGACGAAAGATAGATAGGTATAACCACAGATTCAGAGAAAACACGTACTCTTATTTTTTGCAGGGTCAAAATGGTTAGAAATTGCATAAAAATTATATTTTGTTCAAACCTCAGAAAGATTGTCTGTAATATTTCTCAATACAACGTCCTTCTAACGCCTTAAAGAATTACCTTTGTTTCTATCGAGCTCGTGTTTGATCACAAAATAAACAATAAGAAATTCAAAACTAATAACAATCCACAAAGCTTGTATCTATGAGGTCCAGCGACTGCTCAGCTGCTCACCGGTTTATCTCCAATTCCCTCGACAAAGGGTTTTCAATCGCAAAGGATTTTCAATGTTGACTATTTTTCTATTTATTCGCTTGCCTCTTTATTGTATGGAGGACTGTCTTCATGTATAAAAAAAAGTGTAAAAACACTGTGAATATAAAGTTAGCTTGGATTATATCTGTACGCACAACTTTTAACATGGGGCCTTGAAAGTCGCGAAAAATAAGATATTGGCTTTTTCATACAAAATGTACAAATGATTCCACCAAAATAATTTTCAACAATTTCCCTAGTTCTCGTTAGAGCGGTATCGTAGCCAGATTGTAAAAGACCCGCCTTTTTTTAATTAATCAAAACAGAACACTTAAATTCAAAATTTACTCAATAGTTATTCAATAAAACAGACCAGTTTTCATTTCCAAACCGTAGGACAAACTGAACAAATTCGAAATTCGCATAGATTAAATTATGTTAAGGTGTGTTAATCCGAAAACCATTTCGAGATTTTGGTTTAATAAGCCGTATTTTAGAACTTGTGGTCTAAAAAACCTCATGATGATGAATAATTTTACGAAAAAAACTCCAACTTCCATTTAAATGCCTTCGTGTGACGACACTTGAGAAATGGCTGTTTAGAAATGTGTCGTTTGCTATCAAGATAAATTTGTAATAATTTGCTGATTTGACAGATGGATGACAGATGAGTAGGAGTAGACAGACAGAGACAGATCAGTTTTTTTTTAAACACTTGCAGCTGTCACACATCACAATCAGTATAATGTCTAAAATGCTCAAGTTACGTAATATCTGACAATTTTTTAAAAAATCATAGAAAATAATGGTTGATTTATATACCGAAATAGTGAAAACTATGTCCTAAAATGGCGTATATATTTTCTGAAAAGAAAATTTAAAAATATCTTTTAGAAATTAAGCTAATTAGTCTTGTGTCAAATCTACAATAACCTCGTCAATGACACTTATACACCGTGAAATTTAAGTGGTTTTGGAAACGAAAACTGGTGATAGTACTCGTCCATACGATCAACTTCTCCTATCGAACTCATATCGCGAAAAAAAACGGCCCAGTGCGAGTCGAATTCGTAGGTAGTTTTCCGTACCATTATCTATAAAAACGGCAAAAAAAACATGTCTGTTGTATGGGAGCCCTCTTAAATATTTATTTTAGTCTGTTTTTTAGTATTTTTAGTATAGAACACCTGAATTTTTTTTTCGCGATACATGGTTTGGCTCCATAGAAAAAGTTGTTCGTATCAACGAGTTCTATCACCAGTTTTCGTTTCCAAAACCACTTCAATTTTACGGTGTATATGAGTTTAGTAATTTTTTCCCGTTTTCCGAATTAAATCGTATACCTCCATTAATGTACGAGTACGATTGCCCAGACGTCAACATACCCAACAGCAGTTCTTATTTCGGTGTCATAAGAGGTAAGTTCGTAGTAAAATAGATAGTTTAAACTGCAGGTGACTGTACATAAAATCTGCTTTACAAAGTCCACCTAAAAAATAATCCCCATAAAGCTCAAAGCAAACGAACATCCATTACGAGGTTTTTTTTTTTGTTTTGTCGAAAGTCCATCAGAATATAACGAGCAAAATCTGTCTCGAGCGGAGCGGCTTAAAACCGATTATGTAAATCTGAGTCATCATTTAACACGACGAAGTATGTTCTACCAGCTTATTGGCGTTTTTTTTTCATCTCGTTATGTTTTTTTAATATCCACCCTCGTGTGCGACTGGGTAAAATGATATGGGGGAAAACAACAGGATTTGTCGGCGTTAATGCTGTGAAAATATTGGATTTTATCCTGGGTCTTGGATCTTTACCAAAAAAGGAAACCCTTATTGAAACTTTCTCGTTGTTCCATTCGTCTTTTCGCTGCATGATTCGAAAGCAACGGCTTTCAGCCGAAATTGTGCTGAAATTTTACATTTAGGTGTAAAATTTCAGCGTAAAAGTTTAAAAAAAAACATCGTTGCAGCATAAAACCTTGAAGAAGTGTTAGAGGTGTATCCAAGTCACGTTTCAGCGACGATTATCACGTCCCATCGTGATGATTGGTGACTGGTGTAGATGATGGATAAAACCATCAACCATTAAATTAAACGAATATTGAAAATTAACCATGATATTCAATAAACAAAATTAACATTATCGAAAAAATATCATATCAACTTCTCCGGAAGAAAATTGGCAATGTTGACCAACGCGCTTTCTCTTGCTCGGGTCGGCTACGTGATGTTCTGTTGCATCCAGCGAGTAATTAAAAATATTAATTATCTTACATACGTGCATTCAATTGTATGCTCTATCACTCTTACGATGACACGCATTTACTGTTTGGAATATCTTATTCTAAACAAAAGGAAGTGATATTGTTAACACCCATTTCGATTGATTATTGGTTGATTATTAGGTTAGTTTTGTTGTGTTACTTGAAAAACAAAGACGCATCGTCGCGTTGTTGTTGTTTTCCGTTAAATGTAAAAATTGTGAAGTTGTTTGCAAATATTTCGACAGGTGTGTGGGAGTGAAAAAATTATAGAGTAGTAGAATATTTATTTATCGGTTGAAAATATTCGTTGATGTTTTTATTGAAAGGTTGCATTCAATAAAAATATTAACGAATATTTTCAACCAATAAAATTATCGATATTTTTTTGTCAATTAACCTATAAACAATTTCAACCGTTATTGACGTGTGTGGACGGGTGAGCCCAATCGCCGTACTTCGGGTACAAATTATATTGATTGCAGACTGAACACAAAGGTGCCTCTACAGGATTTTATGGCCTTCGGATTAGTGACCAAGATATTCGGGCCTAGACCATAGCGGTCAAACGGAGCACGGAAATTCTGTGAACATCAGGTACGGCCTAAAATTGTCTTTCAGACAGATATTTAAATTGACGGAACCCGATTGTATACGACGTATCTGTGGTAGATTTTTTGCGTAGGTTTAAATCAAAACAAAATTGGATTCCAACGAATAAGTGCAGAAGTGAAAAATATATAAGTGAAATTCCTAAATTTTTGCTTTGCTTTATCTTGATCCCTGCTTATATGAAGGTTTTAAATGAGACAGCATCGGATACCCGTAATTTTTTTTGTCACAGGATACTTATATAGGTTCTTAGGTTCGATTGGTCTTATTTTCGAGGCGTGGGGATATAAGGCAAGATCGTGAACGTAATACGGGAAGAGCCAGTTGAGATTCCGAACGCTAAAGTGGATAATGAAATAGTACTTTGATTTTGGACTGGGATAAATAGAAGGGCTCTTCAGGATTGCGAAACCAAAATTAGAATCTTAGAATATGGAATCGTGTAGCTGTGGCACTGGAAAGGCTCATCTAAGGTGTCGAATTTCACGAAATTCATAAAAGTATCGATAACTTGAATACTATCGAATTTTTACTGAAGTCATATTTTGATATTCTGGACAGTCGTGAGCTGGCCTATAAGCCTTCCAAGGAATAACGTTGACTTTTGGGACACCCTGTATGTTCTCTTGATCTGATATTCCTAATCGTTGTTGCTAGGTTATTATGTAGTGACCAGATTTTTTGTTCGAATCTACTTCAGTAGATTTTCTTATATTGTTTTTTTTATTCGGCGTGATTTCAACATACATTCAAAAATATGTGCATCGTTGAGCAAAGCGAGGAGGTGCGTGTTAGGTTTACATATATACTGGGGAGCTGAGCAAAGCGCAGCGAAGCAAGGCGACCTCCCTCCTAGTTTTAACAGAATTCATAATATACGCAAAAATCCTCATTTTTTTTCAAATACCGACAGAATAAAACTAAAAATTTAATTACCACCGGTGGTAAAACCTAAGCCACTTCCAAATTTTGTAACGTATTTGCAAAAATCACAAAACAATAATTTATCAGTATGATCAGTATAGCATGTGGTTTAATTTCTGAGCACGCCATTTACTCACCCGCCTGGTATATATTAGTGTAATATCGTAATATCTTGTAGTGTAGTCAGTATAACCTAATTTTAGATACTTATATGTTCAAGCTTATTCACATTATAGTCAGTTGAACATCCAATCCTTTCATTCAACTCCCTAACACTCCACCTTACAATCTGATAGTTTATAATTTCAGTTTTGAGTAAGGTTAGGTTACTTACATTAGTATACTGGGTGTTAAGGAAGTTGCGGAAGCCGGAAACTGGCGATAGTACATACACGTCCATACGGAATTCCTTTAATGAAAAAAAAAATTGACAAATAGAGAAAAAAAACAACAGTTGTCACATACATTTTGTTCGGGTACCTGCGGAACTTTTCTATGGAACAGCTGATTTTTTCTCGTGATTCGAGGGTTGGCTCCAAAGTAAAAGTTGTTCGTATGAACGAGTACTATCGCCAATTTTCGGCTTCCGCAATTTCATCTTAACCCTTTTTAAAACAAAAAAAAATTCTTACCAGCCAAATTCATACTGAAGGCTCGGTAAGTGCTCAGTATCACAGTTCGAATATCCTTTTTGTGAAATTCGTAATTTTTTTTCGTGTACCCTACAAATGCCCAGCTCCGGATCAATTACTATGGGAGGTCAATATTTAATTTTGCGAAATTACTCATCCATACGAACAACTTTTACCATGGAACCATCACTCGAAACTCGAATAAAAAATCAGCTGTTCCATAAAAAAGTTACATAGCTACCCGAACAAAATGTTTGAAACAACTGTTTTTGTTCTCGATTTCTCGAATTTTTTCACGTAGAGTTTTGTTCGTATGTTCGAGTAATATCGACAGTTTTCGGCTTTGGCAACTTCTAACAAAGTCCTACCGTGAAATCATAATCTCAGATTTTACAATCATACGGTAAAACAATATCAGTCTTCAAGAACAATATTAGATAACAGTTTCTTGAGTTTCTAAATTCACATCGTAACGTAGACGCGTGTTTATGCTACGGGAGCTCTGTGCTACGGCGAAGCTAGTAAAAAAGATGTATCTCATATTTGTTCTACAAAGCTTAAGAAACCTGTCTTAATAACCACACTGACTGATTATTTTAAGTTTTTTTACGTTAAGTAGTACTAATAATAAATATTTTTTCCTATGGATACCTAGTTGCAGGTTTCAGTTTGTATAAGGGAGTATGATCACGGAAAAAATCAATTAAAATATCTACAACGCTATTTTTAAAAGCTTTTAAAAGCATGTGAATGGTCATCATTTTATATCTTTGTATATATGGAATTATTATTAAGAATAGCGTACGTAAATTTTTATGAATATTGTTCAAGTTTAAAATGAAAAGTAAGAAGATATTAGCCACATGCTTCTGTTTTGCTCTTAAAAACTAACAGGCGTTTTATCGTCCTTCTTCTATTTTTATATTTATTAATTTAATTACGTTATAAATTTATTTATTTAGTAAATATTATTCCACAACTCTTACGGCTAGGGTTTGCAATTCGAATATTCGAATATTCATTTTATTCGAATATCCGCTCCAATTTCAAATTCGAATAATTCATTTAAATTATTCGAATAGTTGAATAATAATAAAGTTTTTGTTTTTGGTCTTATTCTTACTCTGCCCCTGAGTCCCACCCCACCTTGTGTTCATTTACTCGTTCAGCCTCGTTCGTTCGTTCACTCAGTCAGTCACGCGGCCAGCGACAGCGCGCACGCATCTGTGTTGTGTTAACTTGTGTTAACACAAACAAGAAAAATAATTAAAATACTTGATTTTATTTGAATAAAATTATGCAGCAATCAAACCAAACCACAGTCTAGCTGCTTTTGTTTGTTTTGAATTGATATTGTATTGTTTTCAATCAATGTTTAAAAATATTCGAATATCCGAATATTCGAATATTTGGCTCTAGAAGTATTCATTTTATTCGAATAGTAAAATTAAACGAATAGTGCAAACCCTACTTACGGCCTTATTTAAAATATCTGTTTACCTATAAGAAAGTAAGGAAAACGGAAATCACAACCTACAAGCCAAAAATAACTACTAAACTCAAAATAAAAAATCCCGACGGTTCAGTTTAATGTACCGTGAGGTGATTAAAAGCCTGAAGGCATCACCATAATGAGGATAAATTGCATCTTTGAGTGTCCTCTAATAGCTTTCTTAATTATCTATACTTGAACAGCTTTAAGAGCTAAGTGGTCTGTGTTTAAGAGAAGCTTTAAGACTTACAGACCGTTCATGTTAATAGGTGGATTTCCAAGTTTGAATTTTGAAATTAGGGGATCTTTGGCAATTATGAAAGGGTCGAAAGTATTAGGGAGGGGTCCAGAAGTGCCCTAAAACTTTACGATGAGTTTGGGACGTAGACACTACATCGATGTTTTACGTGACAACTCTTAAGTCGCACCTGAGAGGAAAGCTTTTGAGTGAAGAGTGGAGCTTCGACTTAAAAAGCGTTTACTTATTACTTTAACGATGGAACAAAGATTTAGTTTTTAGTAACTTATGGATTTTCAACTTATAACAAGGTTAAGCATTAAGTTTGTAGCAGATGTGCTGCTATAAAAAGTATGAGTAGTGTTTTCCTTTGCACCTGTTTTTTAAAGGCATTATTATAGATATTGTTATTGTGTTAATAAATTAATTTTTGTTTTTTTTTAATTACACTGGGTGTAAAAGAATATTTAAATGACACCACAAAATATTTTCATGTTATCTTATCAATTTTGAAAACCTACTTGAATGTATATGGGTATGTCAATTTGTTTTTTTTTTCATTAGTCAAGTATGTTTCTTTAGGGAAGTTATTCAGTGTGATCAGTAGATAATGTGGTTTGATTTAAACATTCCCGTATATTAATATTATGAAGAAAAACCAATAAAAACTATATATTTCGACTGCTTCAAGAGTCTTCATAAGTCGAATAAATCATTAAACATCAGATATCAGATATAATATTATATGGTACGTATTAAGTAGATCAAATATATATATTTTTTAAATTCCACAACACGATCTAGAAATACAATGTTAAATCTAAGTCTTCAAATGTAGTTTATAAAGTAAATTACAACTGGTTCCTTCTGAGCTTCAGAGATGAATGGCTCTACCCTAATATCCATCCATCGGTCATCCTGGAAGAATTGCCCATAGTCACATAGGCTGGGTAGGCGGGTTGGTGAGCGCGGTGCCGGAATCCTCGCACCAGTGACGCCGTTGCCCGTCACCAGTCTGTTCCATATAAGGCCCGGCTATTAGGGATGGATATACCACCATCCATCGGTCCCAGGCATGGTGGGCCTCCTGGTTTTTTGCCTGTGAGCTGTCCTCTTACTCTCCCCCGAATTACTTCGAGGGGGTCTCCAAGTAAGATGGTGGTACCTCCACAGTCGAGCCCGGCATCAGCTCAACCACCTGCCCTACCCTAACATAATAAATTGGAATTTGTTACTTTCATTTCATAGAAATAGATCTTAGATACAAATTTGTTTATATTTTGTTATTCCATAACAATCATTTATATTATATAATAAAAAACAGATTGAAAATCAGAAGGTTTGCTTTTCCGCTATTCACCTCAAAGACATTTTGCGTAGCCGCGCGATGTTTCACTTTTTACGGATGCTTGGAAAAACCTACAAAGAAAGATTTCAGGATAAACATGATCGCTAGCTGTTGCCACGTACAAGCGGTGAAAATCGCTATTTTCTTTTTTCTTATGAACGTTAGTGCGTAGAATTAGTTCGTAATAGCATAGTAAAACCAGAACAGTAGATTAACTCACGCCCCGTACGAGACTTCAATACCTACTGTGTCAGGGTTGTTCCTTCTTTTATTTTCGTACCTAGCTAATACAAATCAATATTTAAATACATATATTATACATATACTACGTAGATATGTATTATGTTTGTAAATATTAAATTCATTTACATTGGGCCTTCAACTCGATGGCAGCAGCAGCGACAGCCGGTACGAATAGCGATACGTTAAATGCACGTGTTACCAACTTATCTGTTGCCGTAGGCCAAACTAAAATGACTTCTATATTCATTAGTAACAGTCTTCGTTGCCGCGAGTCGCCGAAATAGATAAGTTTGTGGTGCTGACCTGTTCTCAAGGCGGCCCCCTTTGGTGGCACGTTTGATCTACAAAGACGCCACCGCCGCACCGCTGCGCCGCGCCGTAGAGACCCGAATTGACCTTTATGTAGACCGGGAGCTCAGTACCGTATTTTAACCTTATATGAGGTAGATATTAATAAAAAGCACATTTATTTAAATACAACTTCTTTAATTTAAAATGCTTACAATTTATAATATGAAGCACGATATTTTGAAACATTATCTGTCAAATCCTCACGTGATATTAATTGTAGCCATTGTAAGCGCCTGAAAACAACAAAATAAAAATTATGACAAATCAACTGACATTTTGAAGCTTATTATGACAAATGAGCTATCAATCGACGACGTAGTGAAACATTCAAACATACATACATTCATATCATACATAATAAACGTATAGACCTTATAACTCATAAGGAAATCTTACTTGCTTATATTAAATAAAGTAAGAAAACTTGAAAATAATCAATTATAAAATTAAAGATAAGCTCCTGAATTTACCTTAAAAACATGGGCATCGTCAAAAGGGGGAAGGGGGCAGCTGTCCCCCCCTAGAGATTTGAAAAACTTTGAGATTTTTATAATAAAGTAACCGAAAAATTCGCGAGAAACCCAAGAACATTATGTTTATAAGACAATTATTTTGTTTCTTGTAATGAACAATTAAAAACTTTACATTTGTTTATTTTACCTACAATTCATGTCATCTTGCCCCCCTGGCAACGCTTTTGCTTAAAAATCTTTGTGATTGTTGACTAAATTAATCAGTTCAATTCATTTAAGTACATAATAAAATTTAAGTATCTAATCGAACATTGGCTCCTAGTCTATAATTAAAAAATCTTTGCGATTTCAACCATATCAGCTCTACATTTAAAAACACTTTGATTAACTGACAATCATAGCACAGTTATGATCATAGGTACCTATGTTAAATGTGAACAAAGAAAGTTTTACATCTCTCATTATTATTTATATGTACCATAAATTGTGTACTCACCTTTCTTGTTGAGTTGGTATTGAGAAGAACGATAATTCTGGATTTGAGGAATTATTATTGAGGCATCCGAAGACAGAACAATATGTACGACAGCGTGCTGTCGACATATTTGAAGTGATCGGTGCCGCGCTTGTTCGAAAGACTTGACTGAGCGCGACCGCGGCGTGACCCCGACTAGCACCGGCCAGTGTTGCCAACCCCTGCCAAAATTTACCCCCAAGACTTTTTTTTAATCCCCCTAAAAACCCCCAAGTACTTATATGTTTTTATAATAAATAATAAATCTTATTTGATGTAGTGCCCAAGTCGTTCATAATTCATAAAATAAAACGCCTTCATAGTCAATTCGTAATTTAAATTTAAAAAATATGCATAAGCTGCACAGTGCACAGTTGTAGAATGAGATAAAAATGGCGGACACTCTCACTGGTGTGGTGTGTCATGAGTAGCATTGGGAGAATTGGAATTGACGCTATTTTCAAACGCGATCATAATTTTGGAATGAAATATTAACCAAAATAAATTAAACTAACATACAATATTGTTAGCTACCTAATATTTTTTGATACCATATCTTCCCTTCGGTCCGAAATAGAATTACAATGGATCATAAGCCATTCACTTCATACTTTCGTAATCGATTTTAGCGATATAATTCTATTCGGACCGCAGGGCTTGTAACACAAATATAAATTATAAGAGCGAAATGAAATCAGACGGACTAACGAATGTTGCAAAACAAAGGAACTGAGCAACGACAACGAAAATAATTAATATGTTAAGGTTGCATTCCTAAACACCCGGGTAAATGTAAAATTTAACTGTCAACCAACCGAGTTTAAACGTACAGTACAGTGGAGACCAAATCAAGCCATACACTTGCAGTACGACATTAGCCCCTACAGAGAAGAATATAAGATAGGTACAAAGTCCAATGTGTCTTACTTGATGCGGTCTCCACTGTACATAAACCTTGTCAGAAATGTAAAATTCAAATTGACAGTTTAAATTTTACATTTACCCAGGCATTTAGGAATGCTACTTATGAATGAATAATGGTTGACTTGAATGAAGGAACCTCAGAATAAGGAACACCGTGCAATTCGTTCGTTTCATTCTACGCACAGGCTTTTGTTTGATTTAGTTGCAGGTTTTGTTCGAACCCCTAAAAAAAACCCCAAAAAAATCCTGCCCCTAAGAATCCCCCTTTTAACACTTCTACCCCCTAAATTTAGGGGTAAAACCCCTAAGTTATCAACACTGGCACCGGCCTTGCATACCGAGATATTGCTGTTGTGTGCGTACTGTAGTTCGTGCGTACTAGCACGCACACATATTAGCCGCGCGATGTACCTTTGGTTGAAGATAAACTACTGTTCTGGTTTTACTATGGTCATAGTTCGTAAGCCGAACTTTATATATCACCGCAATAAAACAAAACAACTAACGCTCTCGAAGCTGCAACGAGTAAACGCTGAGACGGCAAATACGTTTTATTATTGCATTTAATATTGGTCAGAGACTTTTGTCAATCTGTATGTCCTCACTTTGACAGAGAATAAGTTTAAACTGTATATTAAGCAGGGCCTATTGAAAAAGGCATATTATAAAATAAATGAATATTTAGATGATGGTGAAGCATGGTATGACAGTGATAATGATAGTAGGTTATATTTTAATTAAGTAGTATAATTTCCTAACTTATGATTCCTCTAAGGTGTAAACATTAATTAATTATAGACTGTAGAAGGAAAAATACTATATGATACAGGTAGACAAAGATATATTTATTTTTCTTTTTTTCATTAACCTGAATTCCTGCTGTCTTGTATTTTCTTATCCCTTGGTTAAAGTAGATATAAGTCATATATTGTATAGTATAAGTTTTATGTTGAAAAAAAAGACATGATCTTGCTAAGTTTCTTGCCCTTCTTCTTAGCAAGACTAATCGAATGGGCGGAGGTAGGCAAGGATGGGATTTGGTCGGCCGTCTGGATTCGTGCTGGGGGCTCGGTGGGTGATCATTGAACCTTGTTCCTGGTCCCTGGCCGGGTTTCCGGTATGGGTTCGCACGGTTGATTGGGTTTTACCTTGTATAATATATATTTTACCCATCATAGCTACATAAATTAAATAACCTTTAATTTAGTTCATGAACATTTATTATTTTATTACTTACATAAGTATATTTTTTTTGTTAGATTAAATTTGACGTGTAAAAAGTGTATATATCTATCCTGCTTTGCAAATAAACTATTTGAATTTGAATATGTTAAAATTATTATAATATAATGCTAAAAGTGACTAGTTAGAGTGAGATATTCAGTATGGAGAAAATCTAAACTAAATATTTATCCCGGGCAGGATAACCTCTTGGTCTGCATACTTCGCTTGCACTTAATAAACATGATATTTTAGTTAAATGTGTTCCTTTGTCTCTAACTTAACTTTCTACTGCCCAAAATACTAGCCCCCAAACATTTATTTTTATCACTACATCTTCTTTACCGTGGTGTTTAGGGATCAATTCTTTATATTTCGAATAATAAATTAAAAAAAATTGCATTACAGTGGTTACATTATTTTTATAGATAATATTTAGGTGATTTGTTATGTTTTTAGATTTCGTTTATTTTAATCCTTGGTGCGCCAATATTTTATATACGTGTACTGAACTAAAACCATTTTACCGCAAATTTTACTCGCTGAAGTTTTGTTAAAGGCCTTAAATGCCTGGGTGTCCGTGTATCCGCAGCATAACTTAAGATGGCTGAAATGAAACCCGACATTTTTTTAATATTTTGGCACTTGGCTCGCCTTTGTATATAGGTAGAAATTCTAATTTTTTGCAATAAAGAATTCTATTATTATTATTATTATTTAGGGGAAGATTTACAGAACTTACAGACCCCGAGAAAATAATAAAAAACCTAGACCACATCACGTTTTGAAAATATGCGGGAATAAATATAACGTCAAAAAAAACATAGACAGTCTTGGGGACTGCCGACAAAAGTGAAAACTTTACTGTCAGTAGGTGAAGGTGACGCAAACCCTAAGGTATTCCCATACCAAAAATCGTTCAACGCGCCTAAAGAAGTTTTCACTTCAAACATCTCTCAAATATATTTCGGAAATACAAATAGTGTCCACTAGGATTTCAAAAAAATACAAATTTTCGCATTCGTGATTTCACATTTGTTTTTAGTCTTTACAGTTAAATTCACGATTATGGAAAATGATACTACATTGAATCTACTAAAATATCCCCAAAAAAAACAGTCATATAAACAGTAAAGTACATTGTTTTAAACTGGAAGCAATTTTTTGAGAACTATGCTTATTTCTTACGATTTCATACCAATACTGAAGAATTGAATCTTAAAATTAAGCGTATTTTTCAGCAAATCACTTCTAAGTTGACGAAACCAGTACATAAATATAATTGCGGATAGGTCTGCGTATTTATATCGAACAAGTTACAGTTTTCATCCGCTATTCCGTGGCCTCCCTGCTAAGCCCGTGGGCGGGCCTGAATGTGACGTAGAAGGACCTTTCGTCCGTAATTTTCCGGCTCGCTAATCGCTTCAATTTAAAAATTTCTAGTCCCCTTTGTGCCGGACCTAACTCCCAATATGTTGCTTTTTTATTTCCCTTTTTATTCCGAAGACTCTTTTTGAAGTTACTTTCGATTGTGCTTTAATGTTTTGGTTGGACAGGCCATTGAATTTTGCGCCCGAATGGACAGTGAAAATACTTCGAACATTACGAGTGATAGAAATACTTTTCATTACTTAATTACTTGGGCCATGCGGAACAAAACAAAACTGATTGTTTTTTAGGAGTCTGTAATCACGGGATAACGGGCGCTTATAGGATCACGCTGTTGCCTGTCTGTCATTCTGTCTGTCGTTGTGTCAAGGCCTTTTTTCTCCGGCACGGCATAAATATCGAACTAAGGTCTATAGCCTCATACAATTTTATTCATATATCACATGTCATTCATTTTAACTCATTAGTCATAAGGTTGTATATATTTTATGTCATTTACTATGTATAATTCGACTGATGCCGGCCCCAAAGTGGGCCGAAATTGTAAATAAAATTGTATTTTTTATTCATATATCAAATGTCATTCATTTAAACTCATTAGTCATAAGGTTGTATATATTTTATGTCATTTACTATGTATAATTCGACTGATGCCGGCCCCTAAGTGGGCCGAAATATAGTTTTTGTACGGAGTTTTAATTATACCAAAAAAATAAATGCTCTGTGTAGCAAAATATATATATATTTATTACAAGCATACTTTTGTACAAAATTCAAGTTTCTTTATATAGTTCAACACAATAAAAAGAATATCAAGGCGTATTTTCGCACTAAAAACTCACACAATGTTTAATGATCAAAATCTATAGGGTAGTTCTCGATGACCAACAATCTTGAAATTTGGTACGAAGGGAGGTCTTTTGACAGAAGTGAAGGAATAATTTCAAAAACTATAAGTTTTTAATTCCGTGTGAAATAATACTTGGTCATCTTAACTTAGCAGTGTCTTACATATATTTTGTACATAATGATAAATTTGTATTTTTGTATTCCAGCTTTCTAACTTATTTGATATTTTTTATTTATTTTAGCGTTTTTATTAATCTGTCCCTAAAATCTCCAAAGGAGGGTGACTTTCTATTAATGACTTAATGTTGTTATGTTATACAAGTAAATACCATTTTTTTTTGGCCAAGTTACTCTTTTTTTGTACTCCAAAATAATATTTTATACTGACCGTCTTGGCGTTGGGCTTAAGGCCCTGCCATTCCAAAATGAGCATTTTGTTTAATTTATATTGTCAGTTCAATATCTCATTCAAATACAAGTTAAATATATGTAACAATAGAGGATATACTCTAAACACAAGTTGATCTAAAAACGTAATTGAGTAAACTTCACTCGATAGAAAAAAATCACAAAGTAAGCTTGTCAAATTGCGGTTAAATGTGTTTATAGCAAAGGTGTTCAACGGAGAGAATTAAAACTTTTCCTGAATTTTCTTTACAGATAACTAAAGACACTTATCGACCCATTTTTATTTATTTCTCAATACTTTTTCAGAAATTCCAGAAAAACCTCGCAAATTCACCGATTATGCGTGCTCGCAGCGCACGAAGCGAGCGTTCTAATGTAGACTTTCTGACAATATCATTGAGTTCAAAATTACTTAATACGATTATTGTGTTGGATGCGTAGGGCCTTAAACAAGATAGGGACAGAAAACATTTATTATCGAATTTCCTAAAACGAAGTTTCAGGCATTGCTCTCTGGAGAATTGGTTCTTATTATAACTTTGTCTCCAGTATAAACTGGGTAAAGTACATTGTGAAATGCTTTTAGATTGTTGAGACCAGTAAGTGAGCTCTCCTGGACGAGTAAGTTAGAAGGCCGAGCCTGCAGGGTGAGGACTTTTATTTCATCCATAATAATTGGCTTTTCTCAAAAATATAACGAGACATTTTTTTAGTAGGTACAATAGGATAAGCAGTAAAATTAAATTAAATGAACTTATTAAGTAATATTGAAAGTCACGTTGCTCATATTGGGGCAAAAAGTCGTGAAGAGGTACGTGAAAGCCCTATTGAACTTACTTCAAAATGTTAAGTAAAACAACATTCGTTTCGAGTCGAGTACTTGTAGGCGGAAAATTCGTTTAAGCAAGTAAATTGCAAACCACTATTTTTTTCACTAAAAAAAACGCCATGATTTTTTTTTCTCAATGTGTGAACATATAATTGCAATTATTTTTATTATATTTTTAAATTGGCCGCTTAAAGCCACTTAGCTTATGATTGCTCTCTTGAACAGCTAGTCTTGGATAGTTTGAAACATTAAATATATGGTATTTAATGGATTTTCATACGAATTTACTGGAGAGTTGAAATATTTCTCCAGGATTAAGTACTTCCTGGCTTCTCTTTGCGGTATGAAATGATAACATTACAATGTATCTTTGAGAAAAATAAATAAAAGTCATCAAGTGCCAATGTACCGAGCATTCTCGAACCACCAGGGTTAACCCGGGACGATGACAAGCGGCCCGATGGAATGACGCTCCTTGCATGGAAGCGTGTCAAGCCGCTTGTGTGGGACGCTACATGTGCAGACACACTTGCCCCGTCCTACCTCCCGAAAGCTGCGCAGGTATGTCGCCCTTGGCGAGGGCTACATATTTGCGCCGTTCGGAGTTGAAACTCTGGGGCCATGGGGCCCAAGTGCGCGACGACTGTTTCAAGAAATGTCGTCGCGTCTGGCTGACGCCTCTGGTGATCCAAGAGCTGGAGCTTACCTCGGCCAGAGGATTAGTCTATCGATTCAACGAGGTAACGCTGCCAGTCTCTTGGGTACTCTCCCCAGCGGCAACGATCTAAATCAAATTTTTCATTTAATTTAAGATATTTTTAATTAGTTAATAATTTTCGTTTTTTAGTCTTAGGTATTTAGTATATTAATAAAAATATTGTAATATTAATAGATAAACGTATTAATATATAAAGTCATCTTGTGTACCTAGATATAATATATGTTTAGAAAATATACATATTTTCCTTGCACTTTTTGTTTAATCTACAAAACTTTCACAAAAGACAATAATAATAATACTTATGATTTTTCAACCATTTCGTTTTTATCGAACTTAATTGTAAAAAAGCAAAGGAATTTTGTGAGTTAAAATAAAAAAAAATACAATCTTGTTTCTGTTAGAAAATAATAATAATAAGCTAATCGGTAAATATTGAAATGCGAAAATGACATTTTTGTCTCGCAAAATCTCCAAATTTTCCTAAAATATTCCGTTAGCGTCTCCGACGGCTTCATTACGGAAATATTTACGGAATACCCGTCCACAATCCGTCGGATACCGGACCGGCCGAAAAGCCTTCCGGAATTTCAATTTTAATGCTGTTTATTGTTAACTGGATATAAGCGGAATTGATAACTAAAGTGATTGCCCTGAAAGAAGTCCCGTGACAAAGTACAAGTAAGTATTTGCCAAGTAATAATGACGATAATGCCCACGGACCATTTTTCTTGTCGTTCACTCTAAAGGCAGGTTTACATTAAAGATAGCAGTACAGTAACTTGCTTAACTATTTGTTAAACTAATCTATTTTTATCGCTTTTCACTTTTAACCATCTACATACGTAGCTACTGTAGAGTTTTTATTTTTATTTTTAAATCTTGCAATCTTTTTTAACCCTCGCACTCTACTTGCTACTCTACACGTGTAAACTAGGCATAAGTGCTTACCCAAGTACCACAAATTATTAAAATTATTTACCTAAAGTCGCCGTCAATAGAAATTGTGGACTATGTAAACAAACCGTTTTCTCAATTTTTCTCAAGGTTCTGTCACGGAGTCTCATTGAACATTATTCCAAATCATGAAGCATCAAGTCTTACCAGTCATTCACTGTATTTCATCATGAAATATTCAATAATCACCAGTTAATTACGGAAAATCATAGAATCAATAGTCAATTCTGTACTGCGTCGAGATTGCTGTCATATTTTATTCTCATCGAATCTGTATTGTCTTTGAAAATTGGTGATGTACGAATCTATTTGAATATTAACCTATTTTATTCGTGATGTTATTTTATTCCGTCATTTTTTTTTAACAGCGTTACTTCATAATCTTTGACATAAACGTGTGTGTGATTCTATCGAGAGCTGTGTGATCTTCCAGCGTTGCTCTAAAATGTGTAGCTCATGTCCTAAAAGTAGAAGAAAAAATTAAAGAACTGGATGGGATAATAGATACGGCCAACGACGCTGTGACGAAACCATTTGTAATTAACGTGGGCGATTTGACTAGCGATTCATCAGAATATTTTAGCGATGAATCAAATAAAGAAAACTAATTAAGCACCTAACATATTTTAATCACATACTTACCCATCTCTAGGTAGTTCACCTATTCATAGACAAAGACAACATGGCGCTTTGTTTACATAGTCCACAATTTCTATTGACGGCTACTGTAGAGGAATATGCCTATGCCGCCATTTTTCAACTGTCAAATGTCGAACGTTCGAACCATAAAGGAGATGGTTGTTTTCCTCTATGCTTCGAACTGACAAAAAACTAATCTTTGAATGATTTTTTTAATTCCAACAATAAGGAATATGCTCAGAATAAGGAATACAAATAGAAACCTGGCTAAAATAATACGCGGAGACAGACACCTATCCTTGATTTTCTTACGACATTTTAGTGCGTTAGAGAGAGATGGATATGTATTAGTTTTTTCTTAATTAGGTAGGTTGTCACTAGTTCGTTGCTTTGCTAGTGATGTAACAATGTCGATTTTTGACTACGATAAATAAACCAAATCGAAATGAACCGCGACCAATCTCCTTACCACACATCATATCGTATCAAAGTGTGAAAAAAAAGAGAATGCAGGAGGCACCGACCTTTCTGGTGACATCCTCTTGCTTTGGAAGGAGGCCAAGAGAATTAATAGCAAAGTGGTCTCTGTCTACCCCAGTGGGACACATGTTATATTGTGTAAATAAGGAATTAATAAAAGGATATCTTTCGTTTAGCATAATATTTTTTATTAAGTACAAATTACTATATCGTAGGCAGGTAGGTACATAAGTTAAGTCCAAAATTGTGCTTGTTTCTAGTACAAAAAATGCTATAGCTTGTATCAGAGATACAACCGTAAACTATTTAAGTGGATACTTTTTAAGTCGCCTCTTAACTCAATCAAATAGATGTTCGTTGATGTCGCGTCTTTGTTCAATCAAGGAAGAAGGAATTAATCGCAACAATAGAAATCATAATAATCATAGACTTATAGGATTCGTAATACTCGTAATAATATTATGTCAATGATGAGCGATGACAGCGCAATTACTACAGCGCAATTATCAACTTATCTTGAATAAAAACTAATAACAAATAATGAACGATTAAAATACCTAATAACCTGTAATAAGAAATCTAATTATGCGCAGTTCAAGTCAATAAGCATTCCCAAAATTCATTTCACGATAGAACTACCCTGTCAAAGTACTTTTATTGTCAACCACTAAGTACGAAAATGTCTTGATCTGCGGAATTTCTTCGTGAAGTCGATCACGGCAGTAACGTGAACGAACAGGCCTTTCAGAACGATTTGCGAACATAGAAGTATGAACTTTTCTAAACCACAGACATCCATAGGTACTGGTTCTGTTGCCTAAAATTGAAAAATTATCGAGTTAACATACTATAGTATAGTACAAGCACGTACCTACAAACAAGATTGATAATGCAATTATACATAATTATTTAAAGGTTACCAATGTGTCTGTATCTGGTAAATATAACGTTGGTAAGGCATCTGCTTTTAAAAGTCTCCATTTTAAATTTTCGTTTGGTCCAAAAGAATCCGACGTAAAGTGTTTCGAACAAATATGACCGCTTTTTTTTAATTGCCCAATTTGGTCAAATTATTCGTCTAAGCCATTCACTTTTTAATTCTTCCCTTTTTGGAAATCTGTAACAAAAAAATATAGCGATATTTATTCGGCATTATTTTTCTTTTAACTCGCGCTGCAATGAGGGATTTTCTTTTCTTTTTTTTTTTACTCTTCCCTAGTCGCTGGATAGATGGCGCTGAACTTGGTAAGTTACTGCAAGGAACGGAACGTCACATAATTTTTGATTATTGCACTTGGATGTAATTTTGAGATCGTAAAACGAAACGTACATAAAAAAGTAATTAATGTCATTGTCACATCACATCACAATGACATTTTGAAAATAAATAAATAATAACAACAAGGAAAAAGAAAAAAATAATTAGCAGTCTTTTTATGAGTTTTCTAAGCCAGAAAGAAAATGTCCCAAGAGAAAAAGAAGAGAAGTCTGTGCCTTGTGGATTTGTATAAAAATGGAGGCATACATCTTTTTCCTAAAGATGAAAGTCGTAAAGCGCAATGAGTACAAGCCATGGTACATTTTAAACCTGGACGGACCATAACAAAGCATTCGCAAATAATATGCTGAGCACACATGTCATCAACCAACGAGCGTATGTGACGTGACGTGACGTGACGTGACGCAATGTTTTTTTTTTCAATCGTTTTGGCTTTGGCACCTAGCAACGTAGTCAGTTCAACACCATCTACAGAGTTCTGGGAAACTATGTTTTTTTATTAATACTCAAAAAGAAAACCTCTCATTAATCTATTATCCTTTATGCACGGCTGCCACGGGAACCAATTTTCGATAGTTTGCCACACGGACTTTAGTACATCACTATACGAAAAAACATAACCTCTCGTAGTCGGCAGAAAATCTATATAAAACAGGCAAATATCGGTAACACGAGTATGATTTACAAGAACTACTATTATTGTTACTGAGTTTTAGGTATGATCCTGAAACTTATTAACATAAAAACTATCAGAACTCACCGATGAAATGATGTTGCTTCATTGTTGTTTTCTTTTCTTCCTGTATGCGATTTACAGCCTTCAATCGCACAAGACATTTTATTACAATGTTAAAAAAACAATCAACACAAACAATAATAAATCACACTTTCACGAATTTTGAGAGGAAGAGCCAACGATATTCCATAGCCCTAGATGTCTTACTCCATATATAGACAGTTGTAAATCATGGCCCAAGTTTGTGGTTACATCTATACATCGAAACAAAACAACAATAACATAAGAGCCACGTAAGGATTTTTCATAAACAGACCTTGTCCGCTCTGGCATAAGAGTCTGAACTGTCTGAACGACAACCCCACTCCTCAACTGTATTGAGTGGGCTTGTACGGGGCCACTTTTGGCGCGCTGTCGCATAATCTAGGGCTATGGAATATCATTGGGAAGAGCACCAAAATATTTAATTTCTCTCGGTGAAGCTGTAAACTTTCGCAAAATGCAATAGACATTTCGATGCCACCAAATTAAGATGTGATGCACGCAACGAACGATATTACAACACAACGATACAATGATGAGACATATTTAATTTGATGGTATTATAATATTTAAAATACATCCAAATTACATCCATCTGACATTTGTTTGGTTCAAACTAGTGACACACCAGGAAAAAATATAAAGTAAGTGCGGTCCGTCGTTTCATTCACTCGTACACAGGAGTAATTTACGTTAGATGAGTACAATGGCTAATGCCCAGTTCTTATTTTAGTCAGGCTTCTATTTGTATTCCTTATTCTGAGGGAATATGCCTATGCCGCCATTTTTCAACTGTCAAATGTCATCAGTTCCAATCACGTTTGAACTGATAAAAAACTAAAGTTTTGATTACTTTTTTGATTGAAATAATTCTGTTAGAATCTTTTTGTCGTCATATTAAAACAATGAGTAATGAAATTAATGAACTTGTCGGTCTAATGTTGATCCGTAGCGCCGCAGCTGATGCAGAAGTGAATTTGTGTCAAAAAGTGATATCTGTTCTGACAGGTTCAAAAAATATGCATCTCTGGCAGAAAGGTGACTCCTCTCCCCCCCTAACCATCAACCACCTATAATGGCGACTTATTTTGAGAGTTTAACCGAAAATTCCCTGAAAATAAGCCGTTCCGTGGAACATAACCTCAAAATTTCAACCATGAATAACGTGGTACCATTGGAAAGAGGGAACCCCTCTCTTCCCGCACCTCATTCCCTCATAATTAGTGCTACAAGATACTAATAAAATCCCAAAACAAGAATACCCTCGCCTTAAGACGACAAAAAGAAGTCACTAAAATGCTAGCATCTGGCCATCTATTTGAGTTTCCCGCTGAGTATGGAACCCCAATATTCCAACGGATTTATTTTTCCTATATCTTTACGTAATCATCTATGGCCATGATTTTTTTTTTCGGTCTTTTTGTTTCGGAGATAAGGGAGGGACATGAAAACGTCAAAATTTGTTACTTTTTAAAAAGTTTTTAAAGTTTTTCTTCTCTGGGGACAACCCTTGGTTTTTTCATATCTATATAAATAAATAATCAAGTTTATTGAAATCAGATAGCATATAACAGTGTGTGTTGTACACGATTACTTAAAAACTATTTACATTAAACAAATTGCTAGTAAGTACGTCTGTACCCGAACTAGGTGCTAAAGTACTCTAGACCGGTGTTTCAGGCAACAGCACTATTCAGTATCTTATGCTATTTTTATTGAGTGAGACAAGTAAAATTATATAGTGTAAACTAATGTAAATATGTGAGGGGTGTGCCATGGTAGAGGCCATAGTAATGCATATTCTATAAAAAATGTAACTGGCTACTGTAGACCCCTGTGACAGACAGACGGACAGAGCGGAGGCTTAGTAAAAGGGGTCCCGATTGGCACCCTTTAGGCACGGGAAAACATAATCTCCGATGAGAAGTTTAAGAAGCCTATAAAATTTTAAATGTAGATATTTATAAGTGGTTTTTCAATTTCAGTCCAATAAAGAGCCCACCACAAATTGGCAGTTCACAATTCAAAGATATTTATTAGATATAATAATAAAAAATATATATTATCTGTTTTGCATTATATTTACCTATATTTATAATATTATTAATTACTATATTTTTTTTATTCAAGTGTATTATTTTATAAAAATTTAGTTTTTTTTTTTTAATTGACCTTTATTATTTTTTGTGTATTTCCCCTTATTATTATTTGTGATACAAACCTTTTAAACTTGGATTATGTAATGTAATATGGGTAGCTGATGTACACCTACATTATATACATGTTAATAAATATATATAATGTTTTGCTTTTATAAGCGTTATTTATTCCTTTTGTTTATTTATTAGTATTAAAACAATTCAAAAATTATTACTCGATATATTTCGGTCCTCGGTATGGGGCCGTCTTCAGCCGAAATATATCAAGTAACATTTTTTTTTATTAATACCAATAAATAAATAAAAGAAATACATAAATATATTTCATTTCGTTTCATTTCATTTTGTTATACGTACGAAGTAAAGTAAAGTATACATACGAAGCCAGCAAGGTGCCTTATTATAAAAAAAACCGGCCAAGTGCGTTTCAGGCCACGCGCAGTGTAGGGTTCCGTAGTTGCCCTGCACAATATGCGGACTTCTCCTCCAAGTACATTTCATAAGTTTGTCGACTAATACATATCGCGCCAAACTTCTAGTACGCTCGGAAGTTGCTCTTCCCAAGAACGGCCCATACATTTTGTTCCTACTGATGCGAATCGCCCCGTGTTTTGAGGGGACTAAAAGTTTGGTGTGATTTGTAAAGCCTTCTTACCTGTGAAAGTTTCCCTTTTAACTTCGTTATGTATACTACTGCCGTGATTTTTTCACGTCTCCAAATACAACCATTTCACTTGACTCTAACAAAAATTAACACTTTTAAGCTCAATATTTCGCAAACGGAACACTAGATCAAAAAATGGTCTTCTCACACCCCCAATATTTTTAAATTACCTATTCAACTACATCCCACACTAGGGGATAGACGTGAAAAAAAAATCATTCCCACTTTACGTGTAGGGGAGGTACCCCAAAAAAAAATTTTTTCAAAATTTTACTGTACCACTATATTGGCGTGATAAATATGTATACCCATGCCAAATTACAGCTTTCTAGTACTAATAGTCTCTAAGCTAAGCTGCGGACAGACAGACAGACAGACAGACGGACATGGCGAAACTATAAGGGTTCCTTGTTGTTGACTACGGAACCCTAATAAATGGATTCTTACCACGATTTTTTATATTGCAAGCTTTATGTTCCCAGTTGGACTATATAAGGTTAAATAATATTAGTTAGCGAAACTCAAAACTTAGGTAGTACTAGTCTATATGAACAACTATTTGTATGGGAGCTAAGTGAAATTCGCAACTTTTTTTTTATTCCTCCCATACAAATTGCCCCGATCAGCTGACTGGTCCAGTATGGAAAGGTGAGAACAAATTTTACGAATTTCGCTTAGCTCCCATACAAACAATTGTTCGTATAGACTAGTACTACCTATGTTTTGAGTTTCGCCAACTAACATTATTTAACGTAATATTTAAATAATAAAGTTACAAAATAAACAGAATAAAATGGGTACTCTTTTTATATTTTTAAATAACAACTCATACAAAAAATAGCATTTAGTAATTTAAAATGTTTTGCAACTTCCAATTTTCGGCTCTTTTGACCTTAAATGTAGTCTTATATTTAGACGAATGAATAATAGTTTTGCTAATAAACGGGACGCCCTTTCAAAGACGGAACCCTAAATATGTATCCTATTTAATATTTTAGCAGCAACCACTTGAAACACAATGCCAAAGGTAGAACAAGAAAAGCATACAAAAATGAATAAAGTTTACAATATCCATTATGTATGTAGTGTGAGGAGTGTATGATATCAAATACAATTTGTAAGTCTGTCAAGCATAAGTCACCCACAATGTACGGGTTCCGTCAACAATAGCGTATATAGGGGGACTAAAGGACTGGCCTACCTGAAAACATAAATGTCGTACTTTTCTTTTCTATACTATCATTTCTTAGTTTTGTTGTACTCTATTTCTTTCGAAGATATCACAGGACTATTGTTCCAAATATTCCTGCTACTAAGAAACCTGTGCAACGCTGCCCTAGTTCCCTTCGTAACCAACCAGTGAGTTTGCTCGTAGGAACTATTATAACATTGCACCTAGACTCTACAATATTTTTTTATAATGACCCAAATATTAAAATTTTGAAAAACCATCAAATTAAACCTGTAATACTAAAGTGGCTACAAAAACTGAATTATGATGATGTGGAATATCTGATTAAATCTAATTGTTGACTTCCCTTCGCTTAAAATTAAAACTCTTTTTTAATTTTATCCTCTTTTATAGTCAACATTTAAAAATCATTATCATTATCATAAGTAAGAAATTTAAGGAATTTCATACAATTCACTTTCAACACACACATTTCATAGACCTATACATTACACACCTTCACACACAACATACAAACTCTATATTACAACACAGAAATCGTACATATTAACAATAAGTAAAAATGTCTTTATGTATTTATGTCATACTTACTCATATAAATAAGTAGGTTTTATATTGTTTTATTATCTTAATATTATATATCTTGAAAGCTAGTTAAGACTGTAAATTAACGTCTAAATTTCTTTGTTTAAACATATTTTGGGAGGAGCCTAGTTTCCACTACACAAGGAAACTTTCTGTGGGAACTAGTGTTTTTATAATTTATGTAACTAATTTTGAAATAAAGAAATTTTCATTTTCATTTCCTGGTTTTTAGTCTGATTTCCAGAAAAACCTTAATGAAGTTCACTTAGCCCCCCCCAAAAATAAATTCTGGATCCGCCACTGTCCGGTAATATACCGTGTAACGTTCGCATGACAATTAATTATGCATGATATTAGCATGAATATTAGTGACTCTGGTTATACAGCCCAATTCATACTGGAGACCTTGTAAGTGATCAGTAACAAGGTTCAATGACAAACGCAAAAATAAATATAGGCTTCCTATGTACTATACCTAGTTCCCTGATGAATTTGCTTATTTATGTTGTTATAATAGGTTCATTAAATCAGAATACCTGCTTACAAAAAAAATGTAAACGGAGTAAAAGGTTTTGATACATTTTATTGAGTACCGGTGTCCATCACAACTGAACCCATTAACGAATGTTTGCAAAATTTAATATTCTTTTACTATCTCCTCCATAAACCTGTGTGGGTAGTCGTAAATAAAAATGTTGGGTAAAAATGAGGGCATTTTTCTTACATTTATCTTAGATTCGAAGTATCAACATTTGTTGTTCACAGTTTATAGACAGCCGTGGGCGTGAGTCGTGACTTACCCGGACGTGCTTCTATTGTTAATTTGTTATTAAAAGTTAATCCGAATTGGATCAAATATTTTCTAAACTATGATGGACTCGGTGTTGTTCGTAAACAAGTGTAGATAGGGGGCACAATAAAACTGTGCGTCTTTTGCAAAAAGGGTAATTGAACCTTCGTCCTGAACACTTACCGAGTCTCCAGTATTAATTTGGCTTTATCAAACAAAGTCACTATATACTTATACAATGGAGTCGATTCAGCGCAACACAACTTAGCTTATTTGACAGGACTAACCTTATTTTGAGATTTCTGTCTTTGTCTTTTCGATACAGAAAGAAAAAGTCAGAACGCTCAAATTAAGCCGAATCGACACAATTATGCTTCATTTCACACGCCATGTTGAATATAAGTTTTCCCAGGGTCCCGCTGTATAACGTTAAATAATATTAGTTGGTGAAACTCAAAACATAGGTAGTACTAGTCTATATGAACAACTGTTTGTATGGGAGCTAAGTGAAATTCGCAACTTTTTTCTCTTCCTCCCATAAAAAATGTCCCGATCAGCTGACTGGTCCAGTATGGATGGAAAGGTGAAAACAAATTTTGAGAAATTCGCTTAGCTCCCAAACAATTGTTCGAATAGACTAGTACTACCTATGTTTTGAGTTTCGCAAACTAATATTATTTAACCTTATATACATAGCTAAATACATCAAGTGTAGATAAACCTAAGAGCAACATTTACTTCAATCGGCCCACTCGATATAATAAATATGGCCATAATAAAATAGTGAGAAAATGCGGGTTTCTATTATAGACGGAACCTTGAAGATTCATACATACTGTTTAAAACATCCATTGTTGTAGTGTGAGCGCATCGATTCACTTAAAATCATGTCCGAGGGTGCAGCTTTGATTACTGCTCGCTCGTTCGAATATTGTGCGTTTTATAATTAAAGTGGCTTTTCATGAACAGCTCGGTTAATATCATGGTATAATAAAGCCATGGGTTAATATAAAGTGAGTTTGTCCATGATATAAAATTATTAAAACTTACGTGAGCTGACATACTAAATTATTATTTGTGCATACGGCTTGTTCAAGTGTTCACTCACGTGTGAATCGTGTGATTGTTGTTAACTTTTGCGAGTGTCGTTCTTAGGACGACGACGCGGCGCGGCGGCTGCCAGTGCCCGTGTGACAACGACGGTGAACGCCGCGTCGTCGTCCTAAGAACGACACTCGCCTTGATAATGCCGAAATTGTATCGGTGAAACGGTTGGAATATAGTCAACAACAATTACACGTGAGTGTTCAAGCCGTATGTTTTAATAATTTAGTAAGTTTAGTTTATATTTTCATGTTTTGGTTTTAGGTTATTTATTTTTAACTTGTTTGTATGTAACTTTGTTCGTGTAAAAAAAAACTTCTAGAAAATTTTGCAGTTTAGCAGATAGTAAGAATAAATACAGTAACTTTTGACTACTGAATTGGTAAAAGTATTGATAAAAAATTTATCATAATAGACAAAACGAAATTAATTTAGTAAATTTTTGTCTTAGCTTGGATTTTTTTATTTGTGCTTTCTTGAAATAGTACTCATGTTTGCATTAAAAAACTTTAAATAATTACCTTGAGGGTCAGGTCCGCCAAACATGCTCTCGCGTTTGGAAAATTTAGCATGTTAAATCAGAACATTTTAATTTCTGTAATTTGTTAAGATGTATTTTTCAAATTTAAGACAAGTGTCACAATAATCAAGAAAAAAAATCTGAACGATCACTAAAATCACGAAAATTATAATATTTTGTTATGATAAAAATTTTTTTTTAGCGTTTAAGGTCAAATACATATAATATTTTAATATTTTTAGTTTTGTCATTTTAAAAGAAATACACAAACATTGAAATATTTTTTGCGTAATATTTCTGTACAGAAAAATGTTGAATGTTCGAGTATTTCTTTTAAAATAACGAAAACAAATAATAAATAGTAAATTGTAGAAATACTACTTAACTTTTTTACTCTATAAAAAAATATTTTATTTTGTATTTAGATCAGTAGACTGATCATATTAGTTCCAACGCCAAATAAAACGTTTACGTGATTTTAATGATATTTCCGATTTCTTTCCTCGATGATTGTGATACGTGTTTCAAATCTGAAAAATACGTAATGTAGTTCAACTTTCTAACTAATTAAGTACATAAATTTTATTTTTATTTGTGTAAAGTATTTTGAATTAATATGCTTAATTGTTCAAACGTGAAAGCATGTTTGGCGGAACCGGTCCTTAATCGTTTATACGCTTTTACGTATAAATAAAGGTATTTTATCTACTCCTATACTACAATAAGGTAATTACAACATCAAAAGCGGTTTTATTCTGCGCTGTGATTAGCCAAATTTTTATAACACCGCTTAAGAACCAATCACAAGCGATAACTTCTCTGTCTCAATTTCTTAAGCCACGACCTTCTTACTCGTTCTCACTTCTGGTTGGTTTCAGGCATGTACATACTATTCCATGATCAGCTATCAAGACTATATCATGATGAGTATCATGACGATATATGATGATCACACAATAAAAAACACTCGTTGCACATTGGGACACTCGTGCAGTCTATAATAAACAGGCACTGGTTTCCCAATGTCTCACATTATATCACAGTTGCACAAAATACTATTTTTATCGTGGGTATTAAAACACAGAAAACACTATCAGCTGAACTCATAGTCGTCAATGGCTGAACTTTATAATATTTATTACCTTAAGAACGTTTGTCCACGGTCTGGCACGGCATCCGGCTTCATGATGAACGTTAGAAACAGCCTATGTATTTAGATAATATTCTGTGCACTGGATGTCCGGCCTCCGATATGACGAATTCTGGTAATTGCGCTTGATCAGATCGGACCATTGCCCCGTTTACGCGAATAAATAAATGCGAAAAAAATTCAGCGTTTACACTGTTGTTGATAAAATGAGCTTATCTTGATCTGATATCGGAACCGAAAGCGGGCTAGTGGTAGTGGACAGATTTCGGCATTTACACGGTTGTTAATAAAATGAGCTTTTCTTGATCCAGCGATGCTTCCGTTTCACCGCTCCGTCGTCCAGCGCCCGATATCGGAGCTGGACCGTTGACAAAATTTCTTAAGATATCCATTTATGTACCTTTTATACAGAGCAATATCACCAAAAAAATAATATATTTCAAAATTAACTCTTGTTGACTTAATTGACAAAATGAACGCACTGTCGACCATCGCATAAGCAATGCCTATCATCAATTTGAGAGATGCGTGCGCGCAGAGTTAAGCTCATTCTAGTTAGAACTCCGCGTTGTCACGGTACTGGCGCTCTGACGATAAATCTTTTATCCAGTTGTTTTGTCAAGTGTCCTTTTGTTTTATTTTATGTGGTGAACGCTTTTCTGTTTGTTTGGTCGGTGTGACGGGATCACGGTTGGAGAATGATCGTGTGGCTGGTTTTGTTATTAGGTAAGGCTTTTATTTAAATATAATAATAGTAGTTTATGCTACAAGGGCGAAAAGGAATAAATTACGAGGACGATTTAAAACACAAGCGTAGCGAGTGTTTTGAACGTAACCGAGTAATTTATTGCTTTTACGCCCGTGTATCATACTACGTTTTTCAATGCATAGTGTGAGGAAATGAAAACAAATATAATCTTGTGAATTTTAAATTATGATTGGCTCAAAAGGATTGTATCCAGAGCCGTTAAACAGTGGAAAAAAAAAGTACAACATCTATGGTACACAGGAAAGGCTGCAGGTTAGCCAACCATTGCAAATAAATTAAAAAATGTAATAATAATAAAGCCCTAGGGCAAAATAATCGACTTTCTGTTCGGTTTTGATGGATAAAAAGTGGGCCTTTACGAGCACATGCATTGAAAATATATTTACCTGATAATATCTAATAATGATAGGGATAATAGTCGTATATACATGGTGAATTTGAGAACATCGTCCAAATTCATACTTGAGCATTGGTAAGTGATGATCAGCATCATGAAACAATAATGATTTTTGTAAAATTCATAAAATGAAATTTCGACTCCCCATAGTGATTCACTCGGGTCTGGGAGTCACTGGAATTTCACAAAAATTGTCATCAATTCATGATGCTGATCACTTACCAAGCCTTCAGTATGAATTTGGACGATGATCAAAAGTCACCTTGTATAAAGGTGTAACCATATTTGAAGGGCTTATTCAGTCAATGGTATAAAACAACTTTTATTATGGAACCAACCGTGTAATCTCAAAAAAAATCTGTCCTTTCATACATTTCGGCCGAGCGGCATTGCATTTTTCTATGAAACAGTGAATTTTTTTTTTTCGAGATACACATTTTGTTCCATTGTAAAAGTTGTTCTATACCATTGACTGAATAAGCTCTTCAAATATGGTTACACCTTTCTGTTACACATTGTATAACAATGAAAGGGAAACAAAATTTTAAACAAATTACTTGTCCCTTTGTAGACTTTTTTACAATGAAAAGCAAAAGAAATAATATATAATTGTGTGTCTCGCTAATGTAGTAATTAAAGTATATACCTACCTGTTATCTTATCACTTCTTAAAAAACGAAGTAAATGACGTCATGCGATGACGCGAGCGTACCAATCTCGTTTTCGTTCAACTATGTTACCACACGACCGTCTGAGAGAAACAGAGATGGTGGCTCTGATAAGAACCGTCATGGAGAAACGGAAGTTGGCTCTGAAAAGAGCCGTTCCACGCAGCCGGAGTTTGGAGGAACTGTGTTCAGGATCAGGAAGTAAACTCAGTGTTGAGATTGGAATGGAATGAATTTTATTAAAAGTTCTAGCTTATATATTAAATATTATGACAAGGATGACGATAGATGAACAGAGATGAAAGATGTCGAAGTGCCGAAAACCGATCTGCATCCGAGGTGAGCCGAATGCCGGTTCGAATTGATATATAAACGAGCTCTCGCGCCCGCGCGTCCTCTTAGCTGCGTCGACCGCCGATGGATCAACACTTCGCTCCGTCCGCGCGCCGCTCTCGCCGTGGAATGTCGTCGTGCGCTCCTCCAAACTCCGGCTGCGTGGAACGGCTCTTTTCAGAGCCAACTTCCGTTTCTCCATGACGGTTCTTATCAGAGCCACCATCTCTGTTTCTCTCAGACGGTCGTGTGGTAACAGTCGCTTTCCTTGAGAATTCCCCCATTCTGGCGTGATCGCCCACGCTTATGGTTCATCACATTCGAAGCAGCCACCAGCGATTTAAAAAGAGGACAACAAAGACTCGCCCAGATGGTAGTGGCGCAATTGGAGAGACAGGACATCGACCAGATCACCGATCTCCTATACAACCCGCCTGAAGTAGACTTTTATAAGGCTATCAAAGAACGTCTAATCACCATGTATGAAGAATCAGACAACACTGAATTGCAGAAACTTTTGTCGGAGATGGAGCTCGGTGGACAAAAGCCGAGTCAACTGCTCAGGCGTATGCAGAGCCTAGCCAAAGACAAGTTCCCTGACAAAACCCTACGTATGATGTGGGCAAACCTATTACCACAACACATCCGATCAGTACTAGCCATTAGTGAGACATTCAAGTCCAAGGCTGCACTCGATGAATTAGCTCTCCTCGCAGACAAGATGATGGAAAACGCGCACCAAGTCTCCGTAGTCTCGCCGGCACCAGGACCATCACATCAATCAGACACACAGTTCCTGGTCAACGAATTAAGGAAGCTATCACTAGAAATAGCAGAGCTGAAGAAAAGATCATACTATAATGAGAATAACCAAGGTTACCGCCGCCAGCGCTATCAATCGCATTCAAGAAATACTTCAAGAAACTCTTCTCGTTCCCGCACCCGCTCTGACTCACCAACAACAGTTTGCTATTACCATCGACGTTTCGGAGCAAGCGCAAGACGCTGCACGACCCCGTGTACATTCGTCAAGAATGAAACGGAAAACTAGACAGAACACTGGCAGCAGCGGGTTCCGGTGTTCAAGACAGATCCTACCGCTTATTCATCAAAGACAAGAAGACTAACCTATCCTTTTTGATCGATACTGGCGCCAACATATCCGTCATTCCGAGGAAACCCGGACAGAAACCAAAACCACTGTCATTCCAACTCTACGCCGCAAACAACACAGTCATCTCAACGTACGGAGAGAAAACATTAGAGCTAGACTTCAACTTACGGCGTCCGTACAAATGGAAATTCATCGTCGCCGATGTGTCAAAACCAATCCTTGGCGCAGATTTCCTCAACCATCACGCGCTGATTGTCGACATGAAAAATCGAAGACTAATCGACGGCCGTACAAGCCTCGCAGTCAACGCACCAATTCAAGCTACAAACATGCCGACAATCCGCAGCATCGACTTTGACAAATCATTTCACGAAATACTGGCAGAGTACCCTGGCATCACACGACTAACCTCAATGAAGCTGAGCCCGTCACACAACGTCGAGCACTTTATTGAAACCACGGGGCAACCAGTACATTGCCGTGCTCGTCCAATACCTCCACATCGATACCAACAAGTTAAGAAGGAGTTTGAAAACATGATCCAGCAGGGCTTATGCCGTCCAAGCAAAAGCCCATGGTCATCACCTCTGCACGTCGTACCTAAAAAGAACGGCGATCTTCGAGTCTGCGGCGACTACAGAAAACTCAATTCTATCACCAAGGCCGACCGCTACCCAATACCACGCATCAAGGACTTCACTCACATGCTCTCAGGGATGACCATATTCTCCACCATTGACCTGAACAGAGCCTACCAGCAACTGATGATAAGAGAAGAAGATATAGAGAAGACTGCCATCATAACGCCGTTTGGCCTCTTCGAATTCCCGCGCATGTGCCCAGGCCTTAAGAATTGTGGTCAAACATTCCAAAGATTCATTCATGAAGTGCTGCGAGGGCTAGACTACGCTTTCCCATTTATCGACGACATACTCTGTGCTTCAGCTGACGAAGAGGAGCACCGACGTCACCTGCACACAATCCTAGGAAGACTCGAAAAATACGGCATCACCATCAATCCCGCTAAATGTGTCTTGGGGCAGCGAGAAGTCACGTTCCTCGGTCACATCATATCCAAAGACGGAATCAAACCACCTGAAGAGAAAGTCCGAGCAATCACCGACTACCCAAAACCAACAACAATCGAAGAACTCCGACGTTTTCTCGGCGTGCTCAACTTTTACCGAGACCATATTCCCAACGCCGCTACGATACAAGCACCGCTAAACAGTTATCTCCACCACGTAAAAAAAAGAGACAAAACAATAATAGAGTGGAACGACGAAGCTACGCGTGCATTCGAGATCTGTAAAGAAAGCATAAAAAACGCAACTTTACTAGATCACCCAGACCATCGCGCACCAATCGCGCTATTCTGCGACGCATCGGACTTAGCCGCCGGCGCCGCCCTACAACAATACATCAACGGGTCATGGAAACCCCTCGGATACTTTTCGAAGAAGTTCTCAGACACTCAACGCCGATACAGTACATTCGACCGGGAGCTGCTTGCGATATACATGTCTGTAAAACATTTCCGCAAGATGTTCGAAGGAAGAGAACTTATCATATTCACAGACCACAAACCCCTCACATATGCAATAACGAAGCCACCATCGGATAACGACACGCCCCGGCGCACGCGACAACTACTATTCATCAGCGAGTTTACAACAGACTTACGACATGTCAGCGGAAAAAGCAACGTAGTCGCCGACGCACTTTCACGCATCGAAACAATATCCTGCCCAACAATCGATTACTCGAACATCGCAGAGGCGCAAGAAAGAGATAGCAACATTTCGAACCTACTGCAACAAAGTAACATATCACTCAAGAAAGTTACTATTCCAAATACAAACATCGACATCTACTGTGAAACATCTACGTCACACTTACGTCCGTACATACCCGAAGAATATCGTCGAATCGCATTTGACATCGTGCATAACATCAGCCACCCCGGCATACGAACATCACGCAAGCTCATCTCGCAGAAATACTTCTGGCCTAATATGCAAGTCGACATCGGAAAATGGGCGAAAACATGCATAGATTGCCAGAGAAGCAAAATACATCGACACACAACAAGCAGAATTTCGTCATACCCGCCATCCGACCGATTCGAGCACATCCACGTCGACATAGTCGGACCTCTTCCCATAACGACTCACGGATATCGATATTTGGTCACGATTATCGACAGACGCACGAGTTGGCCCGAAGCAATACCTACGTGTGAAATAACAGCTGAAACGGTCGCAAGATGTATTTACGAAAATTGGATAACCCGTTTTGGCTGCCCGCTTACACTAACGAGCGACCAAGGAAGACAGTTCGAGAGTAATTTATTCGCCAACCTGCTCAAGATATTGGGTGTTCAGAGGACGCGAAGTAGCCCTTTCCACCCGGAGTCAAATGGAAAAATTGAACGCTGGCACCGTACACTCAAATCAGCAATAAAGGCGAAAATCGCAGAGAAAACTACATCGTGGCTCGAGGTGCTACCTACTGTTATGATGGGACTCCGCGCGGCACTACGCACCGAAAACGGCGTAAGCGCCGCCGAGCTTACATACGGATGCAATCTACGGCTACCCGGCGATTTCTTCACTTCAAACAATGTATCGATACCGCCGTCGGAGGAATATACCTACGTCGAAAGAATACGTGAAGCGATCGAGTCCGTCAAACCTTGCGAAAAAACAACGAGCAACAAGAAAATCTTCGTACATCGAGACCTCCAAACATGCAGTCACGTCTTTGTCAGAGTCGACGCAGTTCGCAAGTCACTGCAACCCCCCTATACCGGGCCTTACCGAGTTGTAAAACGGACCGACAAAGTTCTCACATTACAATTACCTGGACGGCAAGCCAACATATCAATCGACAGACTCAAGCCGGCGTACCTACTTACAGAAGATGAAACCTTACCTTCGGCGACGACTAATACTACCATACCTTCCCAGCAAATTACCAGCCAAGATCACCAGGTTACCAAAACCAATACCGTTTTACCTGCCAGCAACGTGACAACGCGACCAGCCTTAACACATACACGCGCAGGCCGCGCCATCAAGAAGCCGGTACGTTTCACTTGAAGGGGAGCACTGTTACCACACGACCGTCTGAGAGAAACAGAGATGGTGGCTCTGATAAGAACCGTCATGGAGAAACGGAAGTTGGCTCTGAAAAGAGCCGTTCCACGCAGCCGGAGTTTGGAGGAGCGCACGACGACATTCCACGGCGAGAGCGGCGCGCGGACGGAGCGAAGTGTTGATCCATCGGCGGTCGACGCAGCTAAGAGGACGCGCGGTTTTTTTTTTTTTTTTTTTTTTTTTTTTTTTTTTTTTTGCGCCCAAGCAAGGCACCCTCCGGAGGTCACGGTGGGAGGGAGGTGGAGAATGCTCATAGCATACCAACGTAACCGGTTACGTTGGTTATGTGGGACTCACTGAGTGCCTACCCACTAAACTCCACCTAATTTGGTTTGGCCCATACGGGTCTTAAAACCTTTATCAGAAGCGACCCCCTCTGGGGAAAGGGGGCGCTAGCGGAGCCCTATAGGGGCATCCGCTGGATAAGAACACTAAGTGTTAATTTCTGGGGGTTGGGAGGAAGAGCTAGGCTCTGATCGTTTGGTTTGAGCCTTCAGCTCATCGAAGGCTTCCAGAAGGAGATTGAGATGGGCTGAGAGTTTGTCAGGGGGATCGGAGAGAACGTTTCTTGGTCTTCGAACCTTGTATCGGGATATAGACGGAGCAGTATAGGAGACTGTCTCGCGTACTAATGGATTGGGGTGTTCTTCAGAAGATTTGAAGAAGGTATCTGAGAGAGATTTCATGAATTGTTGGAGGGTGGGTAGCTCCAAATCACGATGGAGGTCTGCGTTGCGCACGTACCATGGTGCGTTGGCCGCTCTCCGACAGAATAAGTTCTGTACTATCTGCATTTTATACAGGACTTTGGGGTTCGCATGTGCGAAGACAGGGGAAGCGTACGTTAACACAGGTCGGATGCAGACCTTGTATAGTGTTCGCTTGTTCCTGAGAGACATTTTACTGTGCCTGCCTAACATGCTGTTAAGCCGGTACAGATAGAAGCGGGCTGTGCGCGTCACTCTATTGACGTGGGGTGCAAAAGTTAGTCTCGAGTCCAGAGTGACTCCTAGGTATTTGGCAGTGCTATGCCAAGGGACTGGGGTACCTAGCATTCGGACGTTGGGGTTGTCATGGTGACAGCGTTTGTGGTCAAAGCGAATCGCGGAACTCTTTTCAGGGTTCACATCGATGCGCCATCTTTGAAACCATTCTCCAAGGTCATCGATAGACTTTTGGAGTTTGGCGAGGATAGTCGGGGGGTTATGTCCTTTGACATAGAGAGCAGTGTCATCTGCGAAGAGTGATAGCTGTACCCCGTTTGTGGGGACGGGAATATCGTTTGTGTATAACGAGTAGAGGATAGGGGAGAGAACTGATCCCTGGGGGACTCCAGCCCTTAGGGGGCGTGGAGAGGAGAGCAGCCCTTCATGTCTGAAGCGGAATGAGCGATCTTTGAGGTATGATGCCACCGTGCGGACAAGACGGTCGGAAAGGCCTGTCTTGTGTAGTTTAAAGATGAGTCCTTCATGCCAGACTTTGTCGAATGCTTTCGCAACGTCAAAGAAGACAGCGACAGTAGGATACCGTCTTGGATAGAATCCACTTAGGATGTATTCTACTATACGGTGGACTTGTTGGGGGCATGAGTGCCTGGCTCTGAAGCCGAATTGATAGGGGTTGATGATCGGGTCTCCATCTGTTGGGAATAAGTGGGTTTTCATGCGTGAAAGCATAACCCTCTCCAATAGTTTCCCCAATGATTTGAGGAGGCTAATTGGGCGGTGACTGGCAGGGAGGTTGAGTGGTTTCCCTGGTTTGGGAATACCTATGACTATGGCTTCTTTCCACGCTTTTGGGAAGTGGCCGAAATTAAAACAAGCGTTGAATATGAGGGTTAGCAAGGTGAGTACTTGCTGAGGAAGGTGCTTGAGGGCTTTATTGGAGATCCCGTCCGCGCCTGGCGCTTTCTTGGGCTTTAGACCTCTGATGAAGAAGTGGATTTCATCTTCGGTCACTGTGATGGGGTCGGAGGTGAGGGGAAGGGAGTTCTGATAGTGAATCTCGTCCTCCACCTCTTTTATGTGGGAGGGGTCAATTGGTTGGGAGCTGGGAGAGCACTGTGAGGCAATGCTATCCGCAAAGCATTCTGCTTTTTCCTCGTCCTCGAAGGCTGTTGAGCCATCGGGGCAGGTCAAAGGGGGAATGTGAGTGATTGCGTCTATCCTGAGAGCTCTCGCCATTGGATAGAACGCAACGTGTGATGGGGATATCTTTTCCATGAGCTCACTTCTACGGGATTCATTGAGCTCAGAGAGAGCTGACTTAAGTTTGCGACTCAATTGATTCGCGGTCTTTCTGTAATCTGGGGTGGGATAGATTGCTGCTCTTCTTTGGGCTGCTCTCTTAGCTTTCAGAAGGTTGGAGATTTCCAGGGGAAGCTGTTGGGGTGGTTTGGAGGAGATCTTTTCGTTCTCTTTGAGAGAGGAATTGATTAGGTCCGTTAGCATGTCTATTGTAGCATCAATTTTGTCTGTGCTATCAAAGTAGTCAGGTGGGAGGTTGAGGGGGGATTCGGGGGCATCTATGGCCGAAGCTAATGTGTTCTTGAAGCCTTCCCAATTTGTAAAGGTCTTGGGGGGAGGTAGAACGTCATTTGGGGGACCTAGTCTAAGGGAGACTGGGCGATGGTCAGAGCCAAGGTCATCTAGTGTTTCGATTGCCCTCAGATTCAGGGACACGCCCTTCGTGAGTGCAAAGTCTAAAACGTCTGGGGAGTGATCCGTATTATCAGGATAATGAGTCGGGGAGTATGGAGATAAGACATTGATCTCGAGTGCATTTGTTATGCCGAGGAGTTTTCTACCATTAGTATTGGTTTTTAGGCAGGTCCAGTCAGTGTGTTTAGAGTTGAAATCTCCGAACATAATGACCGAATCACCCATAGAGAGGAGAGCTTCAAAGTCTCTTTTAACAGGTTTTTTGGTGGGGGGGATGTAGATAGATGCTATGATTAGCGTTGGATGGCCTGACATAGCTAGTCTACATATAGTGGCTTCCATGGTCTCGAGTGGAGGCGTGGGAAGGGAAGAGCAGTGGAGGGCTTTCCTATAATAAATGGCTGTCCCTCCGAGGGGATCTTCTTCTCTTCTATCATTTCGTAGAAGAGAGAATTTCGGGATCGAGAGCCCCTTAAGGTTCTTAGACTTAAGAAACGTCTCTTGGAGGAGAAGTAGATCTACTTCGTTTTCCTGAAGATAGAGTTTTAGCTCAGGGAGGTTTGAGCGTAAACCTCTGCAGTTGTAGGAGGTGAGCGAGATGCCCTTGGGTTTTTGTCTAGCTGTACGGGCTTGAGACATTATAATGACGTGAGGAGGTGGGAGTGCTCCACGAGCGCTAGAAGGCGCTGTTGGGGGGTGCGTGAAGCGCGCAGCTTATTAGCTAGCGACGAAATCTCGTGCACATTAATGTTCGAGATTACGTCGTGGATTAGTTTCATATCATCAGCCAGGGAGGGCGTTAAGCCGTCTGACTGTGACTGAGACGTCCTGGGGGAGGCGACGGGTGGTGTGTGTGGGGGGGTCCTAATTGGGGCCCAGGCCTTGGTCGGGGGAGGGCCAGGCTGGGGGGCTGCAGCTTGTGGCTGTTTAGGAAGGCTAGGGAAGTGGTTTGGGTTATTAGGTGGGGGTAATAGGGGTAGTGGTTTAGGTTTGGTTACCCTGTTTGGCTTGGGTAGGGTGGAGCGTGGGGCACGGGGGCAGCCTCTGTAATTGGCTTTATGTCCAACCTGGTTACAGAGAACGCAGGCTGGAGGGGTTAGGTCTTCTAGGGACCTTGGGCACTCTTTAGTGCTGTGGGGGTCTAGGCACTTAACGCACCTTGGGGGGGCTGTGCAGTTTGCAGCTGCGTGGCCATAGAGTTGGCAGCGGCGGCATTGGGCGGGGTACCCGCGACGGTTGGGTTTTTCTACTTTAATGCGGGAGAGCCCGCAGATTGTGCGGTCCTCTTTAAAGAGTGCCTTAGCGGCCGGGGTGTTGGTCATAATGACCAGGGCCAGGGGGAATCTCTTCCCTGAGCTGCTGTGCATCTTGTGCACAGCTTCAACAGGGAACCCCTGGTTTTTTAGATCATCCAAGATCTCGTCATTGGATACCTCGAACGGCATCCCCCGAAGGACAGCGCGGACTTTGCGCTCTTCTTCGAGGGCGTGCGTGTGGTAGGGGAACCCTGTGCGAAGTAGGAGCTTAATGAGACTCCTGAAGTCAACGATCGTTGGTGTCATGATTTTGATGGCCACGCCGGTATTGGTGGCTTGTGTGTAGATGATTTTTTCCTCGCTGCAAAGCTTGGAGAGGGCCGACCATTTGGACTTGTCTCGCAACAAGACGGCGGGGGGGGTTTCCTTCTTTGCGAGGCGAGGCTCGCAGCGGGAGGCTACCTTAGGGGTAGTCTGGGTGGCCGGGGGAGGGGCAGTCTGGGTGGCCTGGGTGGGGGCAGGGTTTTCCTCTGTGGGGGAGAGGGGAGGGGAGGCTTTTCCCTTCTTTACCCTCTTTTGCGACTTTCAACCCTGGTGAAAGGGTTGATCTCGTCGTTGTTGATGGAACCTGTGAGGGTTCCATCATTGGACATTTTGTCCGAAGAGTTTGAACTGTTTGAACTCGAGGAGATCGAGGGGGGGGCGGACCTCTTACGGTCAGAATTGGTGGACGAGTTGTCCGAAACCTCCATGCTCTGGGATGGAGAGGCAGGGGATTCTGTCTCGAACCTTTGGGGGTTCGTGACCTCCGAGGAAGCCTTGATGAGGCTTGCAAAGGCATTCTCGTTGAAGACGAGGCCTTGGGATTGGAAGAAGTCTTTTGTAAACGCTATCCATGGACCGTAATCCATGGCTAGGAAAGAGTGGGGGTAACTCGGGACGGGGGTAACTCAGTACGGGGTGACTCGGGACGGGGTGACTCGGGACGGGGTGACTCGGGACGGGGTAACTCGGGACGGGGTGACTCGGGACGGGGTGACTCGGGACGGGGTGAATGGGACGGGGTGAGTGGGACGGGGTGAAGTGGACGGGGCGAAGTGGACGGGGCGAAGTGGATGGGGTGAAGTGGACGGGGCGGAGTGGACGAAGTGGACGGGGTGAAGTGGACGGGGCGAAGTGGACGGGGCGAAGTGGACGGGGTGAAGTGGACGGGGCGGAGTGGACGGGGTGAAGTGGACGGGGTGAAGTGGACGGGGTGAAGTGGACGAGGTGAAGTGGACGAGGTGAAGTGGACGGGGGTGAAGTGGACGGGGTGAAGTGGACGGGGTGAAGTGGACGGGGTGAAGTGGACGGGGCGGAGTGGACGGGGCGAAGTGGACGGGGTGAAGTGGACGGGGCGGAGTGGACGGGGTGAAGTGGACGGGGTGAAGTGGACGGGGTGAAGTGGACGGGGTGAAGTGGACGAGGTGAAGTGGACGGGGGTGAAGTGGACGGGGTGAAGTGGATGGGGTGAAGTGGACGGGGTGAAGTGGACGGGGTGAAGTGAACGGGGTGAAGTGGACGGGGTGAAGTGGACGGGGTGAAGTGGACGGGGTGAAGTGGACGGGGTGAAGTGGACGAGGTGAAATGGATGGGGTGAAGTGGACGGGGTGAAGTGGACGGGGTGAAGTGGACGGGGTGAAGTGGACGGGGTGAAGTGGACGAGGTGAAATGGACGGGGTGAAGTGGACGGGGTGAAGTGGACGGGGTGAAGTGGACGGGGTGAAGTGGACGGGGGTGAAGTGGACAGGGGTGAAGTGGACAGGGGGTGAGGGGGTGTGGGTACAAAATAAAAAAGGGGGGGACTAAGAGCACTAATGCAGGGGGCGAGTGAGTGACCTCCCTGCCGTCAGTGGCAGGGGGGGGTGAGTGGGTGTGATGATCTCTTACGTGACGTCAGAGGTGACTGACGCTTGCTTGCGTCGATGGCGGCGGCGGCGGCGGCCGATGGCGGCGGCGGCGGCGGTAGCTGCGGGGCAGCTCCGCTCGTCGGCGCGAGGTGGCTCTGCGGGCTGCAGAGCGGAGAGCACGGTGAGGCGACCGTTCGGCACGGGTGTGCTGAGCGGAATGACGCGCGGGCGCGAGAGCTCGTTTATATATCAATTCGAACCGGCATTCGGCTCACCTCGGATGCAGATCGGTTTTCGGCACTTCGACATCTTTCATCTCTGTTCATCTATCGTCATCCTTGTCATAATATTTAATATATAAGCTAGAACTTTTAATAAAATTCATTCCATTCCAATCTCAACACTGAGTTTACTTCCTGATCCTGAACACAGTTCCTCCAAAACTACATGAAGAATAAGGATGGGACATTTTATTATTTTTTGTGCCAACGAGTTACACTGTGACTGGTTTCGGTGTAACTCGTTGGGACCAAAGGGTTACTTGTATCACAGCTTCTATAAAGTGTGAGTAAATTAAGTATGAATTAATGTATTAATAAATGAATTAATAAATTAATGAATTAATAATGTTATAATACTTACCTAGGGGTATCATAAAGCTCATGATTGGCTCGTACTTACTGCGTGTCATGCGACACTGGGCCAGCCGTGAATGGCGGAGTTTTATGAGGTCTTCTCATAAATGTTACCGGCCAAACCCGATTTTAGGACAAAATAGTTTCATCTAGGTCAAAGTAGTTTTGGGTTGTCATAAAAAAATACCACGAAGGTTATGTATGGCGGTCATGGCGAGACTCGCCATACCTAACATTCTAACCTAACCTACCGGCTCTCTTCTGCGCTGCAGGACTTTCGAAAAACTAGTTTGGATTAGGCCAAACTAGTTTGTCCTAAAATCAAGTTTGGCCAGTAACAAAAACATAGTTCTACTCTTCCTGTAATAGGTCCCAAAAAATATATTGTCAACTTTGGATAGATGTTCGACCAAGGAAGAAAACCTTTTCTGGTTGGACTCGAAAAAATTTAGGCTGAAAAATAAAAAGTAGCGGGTGTGTCAGAGATACAACCGTAAATTATTTAGGTAGATACTTTTTATGTCACCTCTTTACTCAATCACAGAGGAAGGCATTAAAGGCGGCCATAGATATCATAATAATATGTCAGTGATGGCAACCCATACGCTTACGAGGTCATTTAATTTTTTTATTATTCCGATCAAAAAGGATCAAATATGAGATACGAACAAATTTAAAAAATACTTTAATACATTTAGAATATACCTACTAACTTTGCAATTATTATCGAAAAAATCTTGAAAAGACTCTCGCTACCATAATGGATGACGTAGAATTTACGTTGCAGTCGAAATTTTTGCTGTTTATTAATGTGGCTTTTTGACGTCGAGCTAATTATGTGTTATCAGGTTAGGGACTTCGACAAAAATAGACTTTGTTTTTTTTTTTTTGCAATGGGCTTCGTTGTCACAGACAACGTGGCTATGACCTTGCAATTCGATACCTATGTTTATTTGTCCAAGATGTTAAGGCGATTACCGTCGCCAAATTAGCAGCTCGATGTTTTTCTGTACGAATATCGACGGAAACGACATTGAAATAACGTTCATATCAGCGCGCAATGCGTAGTGGCTGTTACGACGCTCGCTGCGTCCTTGATAGGGCGAAATATGAGAAAATAATACTTTTCACCTGGACGTGATTGTTCGTTTAAATAATCATATGTTATGCTTATAGCTATCAAGTTTATCTTTATGAAAGCATAAATGAATTAAATCGACCAAGCCGCTTAACACAAAGTTAAAACAATTTTTCAGATAGAAGTTTTGGTGGTACGAAAAAGAAAAATATTGCATATGTTGTCATAGAGTTGATAATCCATAATACATTTTTTCAATATTTTTGGTTTGGCCATAAAAGACGAGTAGGCTTTAGAGAGTTCCCATTGGGCGATATTAAGCGCCTTAAATTTCATCATATATTACCGTACATATGTATATTGTATCATCGGTTATTGCAGAAAATGTTAGCTTTATTTACGCAAAAAAAGGAAACATAAAATAAAAACATAAAATAAAAAAATTGTAAGCTTCTTTAATCTCTGGAATCTTATTTCTGAGTGTAGAAATTATTACGTGTAAAAGTTCTCTGAAGATTTCTATACAAAATGCCTAAAAAAGCACAATTGTTTTCTAAGCACCAATTAGTGTTATTTTTCTTTTAGTCGAGGTTTCCGGCCGGAAACGGACCTAATTTTTTTATCTCAGTAATAATTCAAATACCTAAGTCTACAAATAACTTGGAATAAGAAATTGGCAGCAAATAAATCGTGGGTTTTAGGTATATTTAATACTAGCTTTTGCCCTTGGTTGCGCCCGCGCTGATTTAGTTTGCATTTTCCCGGGATAAAAAGTAGTAAATATCTCTATGCAAAAAATTACGTCGGTCCGTTGCTGCGTGAAAGAAGGACAAACTAACAGACACAACATTCGCATTTATAGTAAGGGTACAGATTTGCAGATCTAAACGCGAGTTTTCCTGAGAAAATTTGGTTATTGGCAATGTCAAAACCAAACGAAGGAAAAATCGTATATTTGCTACACCGACAACCCGTACCTCTTTTGCTCAAAATTGCCATATATTTCTTGGACCATATATTTATAATGCGATCAGCAAAAAAACTGTTCTTATTTCTCTCAATCGAAGAATTTGTGCTCAAACTGTTCACCAATTTTTGCTAAAACAAAATTACAGTCAAACTGAAGAGTTTCTTAAAATACACACCTAGCTTTATTTATGTCAAACAAGGACAAACACACACTCACCAATAAACATCATACATCACCATCACACCTTCCACAAAAATACTAATCATAACACACACGTAATTTTCAGTTAATTCTAATATTAATTATTTTTATATAACTCCTAATTTTCGTTGCTCAATGTTTTATTTGTTTTTTATTCTTATTAATGCTTTTATTTTAACTTTTATTAAAATGAATTATAAAATAGTATGTTACTGTAGAATAGGCCTGTGACCCTACGATACACGAATACGTAGGTTAGGGGGCAGGAAACTTATTTTAAGTACCTCTTATTTTTATTAAGAAACAAATAAAGTTATTATTATTATTATTATAGTTTCAATATTGGTTTGTATAACAAGATGCAAATTAGATTTTCAATATTCATTAGACAAGTCAATAGAAAACATGCCCAGTTACAGAACTTTCGCAGAAACCAATAGGTAAATAAATGCAGCAGTTATTGATATGGCAGTTCTTAGTACGCAGAAGGCAAAGTTACCTGAAATATCGATATCGTTAGAAGCTAGAAGCAGAGTCAGTCAAATATGGGGTTGCCATCTGTAAAATCCATAAAATCCATAAACCAAGACAAGAATTTCGAACACTTCGGATTTTCGAGCGTAAAACCATATCTGTTTATGCTGTTTTACCTAGCAAATAAACTAAAATAAATATAAATTGTTGTTGTTTAATTATTTACAAGGCTAAATACCTTACTTTGGTAACAATATCATTAAAAACAGGTGGTAGAGCTGATGCCAGGCTCGACTGTGGAGGTACCTTAAGAGGATTTGGAGACCCCCTCGAAGTAATCCGGGGGAGAGTAAGAGGACAGCTCACAGGCAAAAAACCAGGAGGCCCTCCATGCCTGGGACCGATGGATGGCGGTATATCCATCGGCACCTCGCTCACCAACCCGCCTGCCCAGCGTGTGTGAGTATGGGCAATTCTTCTAGGATGACCGCCGGGAGTGGCAAAGTCCTGGAAAGGCTCATGTCCATCAGTGAATGAACTAGGCTGATGGATGGATAATTAAAAAATGGGAAATTATTAATCGGGCGAATAAAAATATAATTAGCAACTTCAAGTGTCCGGAATAAATACCAAAGCGTGCAACTAAAAATACTGAGTGGGCGAATTTAAATTTCGTTGAAAATAAATTTCATCGAAAATATTTCACCAAAAGTCAAAAAATAGGTGCGACGACGAGCGAAGCGAGGAGGAGCATGTTAGGTTTTCGTGTAAGATAATACAAGGAGCTGAGCAAAGCGGTGCGGAGCGAGGTGACGTCCCTAGAATTATTACTTAAAATTAAAGTGTTACTAAAATATAAAATTGTTCGCTTGAAAATTATTCAACACAACTCAAATTTGTATTTTCAAGTCGACGTTTTCAACATTTTTATTCACCCAGAGCCTTTCACCCACTTAATATTTTAGTACGCTATATTCAGTATTTTTGACACCCTAAACTTGAATTTATTTCGCTCGTTTAGATAATACCCATAAAAAATTAAACAGCCTTTTTCTCCTATCAAACTCTTCATTCAAGAAATTAAAACAAATCTTCTAAGAACTATACCAAGCATGCTTTTGCCGGATAATGCGCGAAAATTTGAAACCCGGACAGTATGCAAAACCCTGGGCGCTCCCTGGACGCCCTCCGAACTAGGACAATACCGAGGAAACCCGGACGGATGGCAACCCTAGTCAAATACGGCCTTTGCTGGATCCGATGTTTACTAATTGCAAGCTCTGGTAGTAGCTACGGCAGCAGCAGCTATTTGCACTACACGTTAGGTACGTGCCACCAGAAAATTACCGCGAATTAGGGCATTTTGGTTTTTATTCCAACGTAGGCAAAGATTTTCCAGGTGACATTTTTGGTGGCGCGGGTGCTTTTGGTAGTATTTTACTACACGAATGTATTTATATAGTACCTAAGTACTTATAGGAACACAGTAAGTATCCTCATGTGTATCAAGTTTGTGGTCCGATACAGCCACTGATTATTCCAAATACACCTTGGAGGACGCAAGGGACTAGGCTGGTTCATTGGCGTAGCCAGGTAGGGGCAGGTGTTGGCACAGCCCCCCAAAACCCGGTGCCCCCCCCCAGAAAATCAATCAAATGTTATACGTTCGTTCTACTTGATGCAAAATGAAGTGCTCAATGTCAGGTGCAGTGGCTAGTGTGATGAAAATTTATTCGAACACAAAAACTTACAAAACATAATAACAATTTAAAACTATCCTTTAAATAAAATAACCCTATCCATTAAACCAAATCAAACTAATCTAAATCTAAAAAGAAAAGAAAAAAATGCTATGCAAAAACTCTTGAAATTTAGGAACCTGCATCTTGAACACTTACTTCACTTATTTGATCCCTTTATTTAACTAAATACATAAAAACAAAGCAGTACTATATCCAGGACAAGAGTAAACGTCCATTTTAATTGTCCTTAATTCAGATCAATTTGTTAATAAGCCAAGACAGCTCATAAAAAAACAAGTAGCACTTCGCTTTATTCATGTCTCATGAGTATAATTACATACTTTATTCCGTGCAAGATGGTCCTTAATGGCTTTTTAAAGCACAATCGGTAGTTTGCGATTTAAACTTAAATTATGTGCTTGCGGTTCCCACAAAACGCTTGCGAAAAGCACAAAAAAACTGACAGCGAAAAATTGATGAATACCTGTATTTTATATATTTTATTTGATTTAATTATTTATGTATGTAAATTTATGTACTATTATTTATATAACTTTGCTTTTCCATGTACACAACACAGCCTCTTCAGCGATCCTATCGTACAATTTCTTACACCTAAAGGTTGTCTGGAAGAGATCGCTTTAAGCGATGAGACCGCCTATTTTTACTTACCCGTTGTACTCGTATTTTGAAGTTCAATTTATTGTATTATTTTCTTTTGTTGTGTGATCATTGACGATGTGTGACAATAAAGCTATATTGTAATTGTATTGTGTTGTAAGCCTTTAGTACTTGTATTGTATTTATTGTATGTATGTATATATTATGTATATGTATATATAAATATATATATATATATATATATATAATATAATACAATTATATAAATTATATATATTATATATTATAAATAAATGTGATGTCAGCCTGTACTGTAATTAGCTACCGTAAGCATGTAAATTGTAAGTTATATTTAAGTTCACTGAGAGCTTATCTGCCAACAAACTGTTATGTAGTTTGGCAGAATATAAATTGTAGTAGTCTTAAGTTTTTTAGATAAATAAATTTCCTAAAAAAAAAAAAAAAAAACTACTTCCTTATAGTTTTCGTGCTTGGGCGAGTTATGCTTGACCTTGATTCACTTGATTTTTATAAAATAAACGGGTTCATCGTCCTACATTAATAATTTTGTTATCGTTGTTACTTACATTTTTACAAACCTGGTCTGAGAACGGGGGAGGGCAAGTGCTTCCACCTTTCCTCATCGTGCGTAAGCCCAGGGGTAGTGAAAAAAAAAGTTTTATGACTTCCATGATCTTTTGGGATATCAAATCCTATTTGTTAATTATCGCTCATCTTCTTTACCTTGCTAGAAGTATACGTTATAGACAATATCATAGATAAATAAAGGAAGGACAGATTGCTCACTCCATACATTAGAACAAAGCCCGCGTCAAACTTATTATTTTCGCCGGTACCTAGTAGTTCGACTTATTATTTTTGATGTCGCTACTATACTAGATAAATTGTGACATACCTAGTGCCATCTATCGAACAGTTGATGAAACGAAATTCGATGTGTGTGTGTGTGTGTTGTGTGTGTGTGTGTGTGTGTGTGAAGCAACTATACTGCGCCCACAAAAACAAAAATTTGCTAGAATACGACAATACGTGTGACAATATGTGCGCCATCTACCGGAATTCAGAATAACCATCTGCACGCTTAGTTAGATTGCCAGCTTACCACCGAAAGTTTCATGTTAAAAACACCTGATTAAGAATTCACTATTTTCTGATGCGATGTTATGAAAATTTTGTATTTTTATTCATAAAATAAATAAATATGATGAACCAGAACAGTAAAATGCTATATTTCGTCGATTTCAGACAAATTTTATTTCCAGCGAGACAAGTAACGCCATCTAGAAACGTTATTTTTAGTATTGCGAACAGTACAAGGAAATAGCAATCTATCCTTCCTTTATTTATCTATGACAATATGGACTAGCAGATTGCTAGCCCCTGGTTATAGTCAAATCTTTCATTATTCAAGTCAAGGTTATAGGCAAGTCAAGACTTTCTGTTTTCTCATTGATTATTAATACGGATCAGAAAGTAAGCGTTGTGGAAGGAGTGGTAAAATGAAGTTAAAGAACAATTGTATTTTTAGATGGTTAAAAATCAAATGTGGACAGCTAACGAGAAAATATTTTGCTAGGCAGGTGAAAAAATCTTGACAAGCGACACACTACAAAAATGGAATAGCAGCCAGTATATCCCAGATTCTTATTCTGAGCAGATATTTGCTGTGTTACTACAAAAGGGTGTTTAAACGATGTTTAACTTTAGACAGTGTTTAAATCTGTTGCTGTCACTTTTTTACAATATGAAAGAAAAGGGGACAACAACAGATTTAAACAATGTCTAAAGTTAAACACCGTTTTGTAGTAACACCGTTGATGTTTACTTGATGTTGTACGATCTCCTTCAATTATATTCAGCTCACGACCCAATTGTTCTAAATCAAGCTTTTTAATCTATTTGCATCGTTTGAATGTCGTGGGCATATCCGCATATCGTAGTATTGGGCCTAAATTGGGTATATGCCTAAACTAAAGTATGAAATCAAAAGACTTTCAACAAAAAGGACTAGTTGAGCGAGCAGGAGCGTGTTAGGTTTTTAAGTAAATAAAAGGGAGCCGAGCGAAGCGGATAGGCAAATCATGATATGCTCAATTCCCATAGCTTCATTTCTAAAAGTTTTTTTTTCAAATGTTATCCTCCATTTTAGGACATAGTTTTCAATATTCTGGTATATAAATTACCCATTATTTTTATGATTTTTTAAATAATTGTCCGATATGATGTCACTTGAGAATTTTACACATTATACTGATTGTGATGTGTGATTGCTTATAAAAAAAAGTGGTCTGTCTCTGTCTGTCTACTCATCTGTCATCCATCTGTCAAACCAGTCGGAAGCAAATTATAAATGTATCTACATAGCAAAGGATACATTGCTAAACAACCATTTCTCAAGTGACGTCATACGAAGCCAAATGGAAGTTGCCGCTTTTACGTAAAAATATTCATCATCATGAGGTTTTTTAGACCACAAATTCTAAAATACGGCTGACTAAACCAAAATCTCGAAATGTTTATCGAATTAACACACCTTAACATAATTTAATCTATGTGAATTGGGCATGCCTAAAATATGAAATCAAAAGACTTTCAACAAAAAAGACGAGTGGAGTGAGCAGAAGCGTGTTAGGTTTTTAAGTAAATAAAGGGGAGCCGAGCGAAGCGGATAGGCAAACCATGATATGCCCAATTCTACGATGTGCTGACGACATGAAAACGGGGCCATGAGAACTTTGTGAGTATAAGGACATCACCCTTCCATCACCGTCTTATACAATAGTACGTGTGTACCTCTCCTTGAGCAGCTCGAGGAGAGAGGAGAGTCTGGTCGGAAAGGGATTACAATCATTTGGGAAAGCGCGTGTCGGACTCGCGCACAAAGGGTTCTTCCGTACCACCACACAAAACGGGTACAAAACTCTAAAAACATGGTAAATTACGAAAATATAGATGTCATAGCAAAATGAAAGCGACACAAACAAACCGCTGAAATGGTAGCGCCTTACATACAATTTTTGGCTTCCGCTGAGTGCGGAACCCTAATATCTTATTCGCTATATTTTTCTGTGATCTTTACGTCATCACCTATAACCATGATTTTTTCATAGCTTTCGGTCTTCTTGTTTCGGGGATAAGGGGGAGAGTTTTTGGAGTTTTTTCTTGTATGAGGTCTCCCCAACAACTTCTACACTTTTTTAAATTTTATGATTTACCTTGATAGAGGCCATGGTAAAGCGTATTCGTGAAAATTTCTACTGGCTACCTATAACAGCTAAAAGCTGTGACAAACGGACAAACAGACAGAAAGCGGAGGCTTAGTAATAGGATCCCGTTTGGCACCCTTCTTGTACGGAACCCTAAAATAAAAAGTAAATAGGAATAGTCAGTGCTTCAATACCATTCCTCGGTAAATTTCCTCAATACCCCATACCGTGGGCCGAAATATATCGAGCAAAAAAATATTTTCGTGTTAATATTAATAAGGAAACGAAAGAAATCAATACCAAATAGCTATGCAGATGCCCGCTAAAGACAGCTTTAACCACATCTGCCCGAGCTCAGCTATTGTGGTCAAAAAGTCAGTGTAAGTCCGTGTAAAGTACAAAAATATACCACCTCATTATTATTAACAAGTGTATTTCCGCATATATCTAGAACTACGTCCGTATTTACGTGAAGCAGCACCATCCTATCCCACGACATCTTAGCATTCATACATTAATGTATTAAGACGCGCACGACTGCTCAATTGAGCGAATTAAGGGAGCTATTCTCTTTGCGCATAACTGTATACTGTGACTAGTTTAAAAGGAGCGCTCGTAGCAGATGAATGATGTAAATTTTCACTATGCATGATACCTACGAGTAGCTAGTCAGTTTCTCGTGTTTTTAGGGTTCTTTACCCAAAGGGTAACCAACGGGACCCTATTACTAAGACTCCGCTGTTCGTTTGTCTGTCCGTCTGTCTGTCCGTCTGTCACCAGGCTGTATCTCATGAACCGTGATAGTCAGTTGAAATTTTCACAGATGATGTATTTTTGTTGCCGCTATAACAACAAATACTAAAAAACAAAATAAAATTAATATTTAAGGGGGCTCCCATACAACAGACATGTTTTTTTTTGCCGTTTTCATAGATAATGGTACGGAACGCTTCGTGCGCGAGTCCGACTTGCACTTTATTTACAATGAGTACTTACAGGATTAAAAATTATTAGATATGCCTAAAATGTTTTGAGAATTCTCCGTATGTGAAGGTTCACCACGCCTGGTGTTCAGTTTTCAGAAACGTCAGAACAGTTTTATAAACCTTTGAGTGAAACAGTTTAGCAAACTTTTCACCATGAATTCTCTAATTAAAAACAACAAATATATTCATTTGCAAGTAAATACACTATTTACAAATGGATTTAAATACCAATACTATATTAGGTCCTATAATATAGTGTTGGTAACTAGAATAGGTCCCCCTTTCGGCCTTTATTGTTCTGAGCCTATTTAACTTTAACTATGATAAACTCAAACGATGTGTTTGCAGTGATCAGGCTATAACACATTTAATGAGCTTCAAGTATGTAGGGCCGCTTCCCCTTCGTGTCAGTAATTTGTTTCATTTAAAAATAAAAATGTAACTCGTCTTTGATGGAACGCGCTGAAGAGGGCCCAGGAAAGATAAAACAAAGTTAGAAAGTAAATATGGCAAATATTTTATTAGCTTTTTAGAGTAATACGACAAATAGACTTTTAGCGAAAAGCGGGGTTTTTTAGATAGAGGTTGGAGCGATTGAGCTGTTTGACACGAAGTACTCTAGGAAGCCGGGTTTTTTTAGGGTTACATAGTACCTAAAAGGTACAAAAGGAACCTTTATCGTGAGAATTCATTGTCCATCCGTCCGTCCGTCAAAGCCTCATAACTTTAGCACCGTTAAGTTTGTTATTTCTATATACTAACTTTTTATTGTAAACTGTCATCTCATGCAAACAAAACATGCCGACCTAGATTAGCGTTAAGTCATATAGCTAAGCACTCGATTTTTGTCTCTCTTTGTATGTATGTGGACCACGGACGGCCCTCACACACGGGCAGGCGGTTTTTTGTTGATTGTGTTTATGTAACTAGGTTAAGATTGTTGAAAAAAAAAAAGATAAGGACTTGAAATTTTGGTGCAAAAATAACGCAAAACGTTCACACAAAACATGGTGTAAAAAAACGAACATTTTGAAATTGCTCAAAATATTTCTCATCCACAAAAAAGAAAAAAAAATCCTAAAAATACAATATGGGTATCAAATTGTAGATATAAAGAGCTGATTGTAAAAATATATACCTTAACTATATTTACTGCTGATTTCAATAAATCTTTGCAAAGCCGCAAAAAGTATATGTAATATATGAATTCAAATCACTTACCAAGTCTCCAGTATGAATTTGGATGATGATTAAAATTTGACCTTGTATAAGTGTGACTTTGACTTATATATACATAAGTATATAACATAAAAAGGTTCCCGTTTTTTGACTGAACCCTAAAAACTAATAACAAACATTGAATATTTACTTTACATATCAAAGATTTTTCCATGAAAAAATATGTAAAGATTTTAGATTCTGTTCCAAGAGCTCGTGATTTTAGATATTTTTTTAGAAAAAACACGTTTATTTCTTTAGTAACATTTCTATTGAAAGGGCTCCAAACAAATTTAATTGAAGGTTCTGTGTAAAGTCAAAGTGAAAGAGATACTTGGGAAACCTTAACATTCGTAATACCCAGACTAACAAAATTACAGATATAAATAGGTATCTAGGTAGCGTTCCTAAACGCCGGGGTGAAGGTAAAAATTAACTAACTGTCATCCGTTCCACATTTTTAGGGTTCCATACCCAAAGGGTAACCAACGGGACCCTATTACTAAGACTGCGCTGTCCGTCTGTCTGTCCGTCTGTCGCCAGACTGTATCTCATGAACCGTGATAGTTAGACAGTTGAAATTTTCGCAGATGATGTATTTCTGTTGCCGCTATAACAAAAAATACTAAAAAACAAAATAAAATAAATATTTAAGGGGGCTCCCATACAACAACCACCCGAGTGACAACGAGCAGCTTGAAGTCATTCAATAGACCTTGTCAGAAATGTAAAATTCACTTTGACAGTTAAATTTTACATTTACCCGGGCGTTTAGGAACGCAACCCTAATGTCTAAGCTTTAATTCAGTGGAATTATGACAGTTCAAGGAAGGAGCAAGTAAAGGAGAAACGATATATTTCATCTCGCTTACTGGTCCTCTAAAATGGCCGCTTTGGATGAATCATTTTATGATTCCGTTCTAATACCGTCTCTTTTGCACACGTGAAAAATCTCTGACTCTATCCTACTTTCAAATCATTTTATGATTCACCCAAGACGGCCTTTTTGGATCCCCAGGTCCTCTAAAAAGGCCGCTTTGGATGAATCATTTTATGATTCCGTTCTAATACCGTCCCTTTTGCACACGTGAAAAAGTCTGACTCCATCCTACTTTCAAATCATTTTATAATTCACCCAAGACGGCCTTTTTAGATCCCCTTATCTCGACGTAAAAACTGTCATAGTTTTTATATTTTAAAAAATGTTGCATTTGTCGTTTCAAGCAGATCACCTAAATTGACGGAAACAGTTCATTGTGAGGACAAACGAGGAGGTAGGTAATCTACGCTTCAAAGACTATATTTTTAGGTGTTGTTTTTTTTTTAATATCAATATTCCCTGTGCCTTATAGTCAACTTGGTATAATTATATATCCCTATCACCCTTGGTTTGCTGGAAGAAATCTCATTATTGAGATAAGCACGCCATTGAACAAAACTTTGTAATTTAGAATTAAGTTTTCTGTTCGCAACAAGATTAAAATAAAAAAATAATAACAATTAATAATTATTGATTCTTGTTAACTTAAATTTTAAATCAGCCTACACCAATACTTACTAAAATTATCGAAGTCTTCATAATGAAAATATTCATTATAATCACTTGATTAAATAAATTGATATTACCTTTATCGGCTTATTTCTTTTATTTTTTTTATATATAATTATAATTATTTATATTATAATTATATATCAAAAAATAAAAGAAATATTATAAATATAAAATTATAATAATAATTATGGGACGCCACATGCGCAGATACTGTGGCGCCGTCACACTTACCATAGATAATACACCCAGACACTTACCAGCGACCTCTGTCAAGGCAGGCTCGGCGGCACAGAATAAAATACTACGTAGCGGCGGCTTACAAAGCAGAAGGGGCTAAGAGGCGGAGATACACAACGTTGGGACAAAGTTACCATTTTGTTCCCTTCGCTGTAGAAATCCTCGGGCCGTGGGGGTCAGAAGCGCGACGCCTCTACAAGGAGATATCGTCGCGCCTGATCGATGCTTCAGGGGATCCAAGGGCTGGATCCTATTTTGGGCAAAGATTAAGCCTCGCGATTCAACGAGGCAATGCCACCAGCGTATTGGGTACGCTACCGGGTGACGACAGCGATTTGGCTTCGATTTTTTATTTAGTATAGTTTTATTAATTATAATCACTATGATAAATATTTATGTTCGTAAGATTTTATATCTATATGTGGCAGGCGAATTGTATAATTCGTCAGTTTACAAACTTCATCGTCAGTTTCTAAACGCTCGCTGTTTTGCAATTTGCGATTCGGAAAAAGCCTTTTACAGTGCTCGCCAATCTTTATGTCGCCTCTGAAGCTAGCCCCAAGAATCGGCGCACTAGCCGTTTTACGGTGTCAGGGGGACGTTACAGGAGCGAGGGCGCGGAGCACACCCGCCTGCGTGCCGCACCACACCCCTCGCTCGCCTCTCAGCAGGTGTGAACACTATGCGTTAGTGTTAGTGCTACGTCCGTACACTACACACGCGCGCGTTGCTTGAAAAGTACCTACGAGGAAAACATTCCATGATTCGTTAAATTAATCGTTGAATCTGTTTGTTACAGTTTATTGTTTCTGTTGCCTTTGTTTGTTGTTTTGTTGATTTATTTTTGTTAAAGTTTTGTTGATTTAGTTTGTTAAAGTTTATTGTTGTTGTTATGCCTCGCGGACGTTATAGCGTTTTAAGGCGACAATGTAGGAAAATGGTGTTTGAAGTACATAAAATCTTCCTTCTTCAAGTAGGGAACCAGTTTTTATAGATGGTGTCTCACCTCTCTAAATAAAGTAACAACGTATTTGCTTATATTTGTACATTATAAATTTACTTATTTTTAATATTAATGCGTTTTATTTATATACTTAAGATTGCACTAAAATAATAAATAAATATTTCAATAGCTAGGTACAACAAGTACACCTTCCCACTTATAGTAAACATTTAATAATCAACCGTTGATATTATTGTTTCCTTGACTGTACCTGCGCAAACTTGCACTCGTAACTCACTCAGAGGCGACATAAAGATTGGCGAGCACTGTACCAAGATGTCAAAAATGGCGACTCGCTCAGTGAAGCGGAACGAGAAGGAGAGTTTAGGTTTACATGTAAATACATATTGGGAGACCTCAATAGTTCTAACAGCTACGATATGCCTAGGCAAATTATAAAATTCCGAATTCTACGATATGACGACGACGACGCAAATTGCAAATTAGCCAGCGCATAGAGACTGACGACGCCGTTTGTTAACTGACGAATTGTTCGATTTGCCTGCGACATTCTATAGGCATATTATAGATACTCACGCAATTCCGTCAATATCCGTCAGCGTTGCTAACTCACACAGGCATCCAACAAACTGCCGCATTCCGAAAGGTCATATCCCAATAAGATGAAATGAATGCTAAAGACTGATGAAGATATCTTTCCCAGGGTTATCCTACACTGCGGCAGTGGAAGTAAACTTCACCGGCGACTGGAAGGCCGGCGTCGGCTGGGAGCTGGTGTGCTCGTGGTCTTTTCCTCAACAAGACCGGTTGCAGTCGGTGCGGCTCTCTCGCGCTGGTCTCCAGTTCAAGATCTACCGACCTGAGGTCAGTCTGCTTCACTTCATGCTGCACAGTACGCTCAAGGTCACTAGTTATGAAGGACGTAAGACGGCGCTCGTCTACACTCGGCCAGCTACGCCAGCTAGGCGAGCGATTAGTCCAGTCAATCTAAGACTCATGGAGTAGGTTGAATTAAATGCACACTGGGTGAAAATTGGAAATAAGTGTATCAGTAAACTAACTGAAAAATTAAAATTCAAAAGAATCTCTGATAAATATTTTTTAAACATTAACCACGTTAATTATACCAAGGCTAAGAACAATATTAGTAAGTTCAGAAGTCTTATTATTTTGGACATTTATAAAAAAAGGTATGTTCTTCCAGGAGAGGGAGAGTGTCAATAATATGAAAATACTATTATTTCAAAGTCATTTTACTAGTGTATCTTTAAGGCGATATGCGAAAAAAATACGGGTGTTTCTTTTCTGTGTATTTCATGAAATACACGGAAAATTATATTTTATCAGTTTCTTATTCTTTAGAATATCAGTTTCTGGTATATGTATCTTGACTTTATAATCTAGGGATTTGAAATTGGAAAACATGTTTGGATAAATTTTCCTCGATAGAAATAATTGTTGAAATGAGGTCTTCAAACACACTTTTTCTCCTCGTTTGACGAATAGGAACAATATACAGAACTCAAACATATTTTATTAGGTGTGTTTCAACAATATCTAGAGATTTGATATTTGAAATTTTGCTAGCTATTTTAGTTTTTTATAAAAATTATAAAACTCACAATTTTTGCTTGCGCCCTGAATCCGCCCCTCTCGCACTGCGCGGTTTTTCGCTTGGAGTGACAGTGACAAAAATAAAATTTGCATAGCCTCTTAATTCGACCTCAAATATTTAATTTAATTTACTTGCCAAGCTGTAGCAAGCTACATAATATATTCTTCCTAATATATAGGATGGATTGATGATTTTATACTAGCTGGATTTTAGTCGCCGAAAAGTCGATAACTAGACTCGACTAATACTGGTATATATGAACTACTTTTAGTATGGAGCAAACGGTGAAATGCCGAAAAAAGTTGGCTACATAAGTACCGATTTGACCAACGCACGGAACAGGTGATTGATTTTTCGCGATTTTGGTGTTGGCGTCATCTTCGTAGTGACCCTATATAGGCTATATCCTATATAGGTGTTGATAAAATAACCGCCATTAAGCCGAAAACTGTTAATACTCCTCAAAGATCGAAGCGACACTCTCACGCGAGCGAAGCCACGGGCAAAAACTAGTATACTCTAGTATATGTATCCACCTGTAATTGGTAAGGGGAATAAATATGATAGGACCATCATGGTCAAACGCGTTTACAAGCAGAACACCCTAACGGTACAAGAAACCTTCCAATTCCCACAGACGAGTGGTCACAGCTTACGAGAAGACTTCCGCGTCCCAGATGGCCAGTGGATGCGGCTGGCCTGCACGGAGACAGATCTGCACAGCGGCACCTGTATCCTGACCTTAGACCTTCTGCAACCACCGACGATCAACCCCGTGGTGTACACTTGCGAAGTGTCGGGCGAGAGGCCAATGTTCCTCATCGAGACGAAAGACTATATGCTGGAACCTTTTGGTAAGCATACTACAAAATGTATGTAACTCAGAAAAAAACAAAGTTATTTAGCTTTTATAATTGATTGAATATAGATTTAATCACTTGTTCGTCTGTAGTGCCTTGTTTCAACTGCTCATCATTCCGTTTTATCTAAGAAAATGGCTTTAAGCTAAGCAGTCAGTTGACCTAATCAATCTTCAGACCTATTTTTCAATAATTTCTTCTGAACCGGTTCGCTCTGTTTACATACGAATCTTTAGAATAGTATTAGTTATTGAATATCAGATTAACAACCTTTATTCCGCTCCATCTTTTTTCAATCTAACTGTTGACTCCACAGAACATTAAATGTTCTGAGGTTGACCAGCTCCCGTCTAGCCTACTTTATCATTTTCTTGTTGACATCCGTAGCCTAGTTACATAAAGGAAAAATCTCCTCTATGCCTAGTTATGAGTATCTCCAGATATTGCCCTCCTACTCTCGATAAGATTTAAGGAAGGAATCACATCTTTAGTTTATCTTTCAGTTCCCTCAAACGACGCTCTCATTGAAGTGAGAATGGATGCTAATCGTTCAAAAAACATAATTCATCTGAACTGTACGGCTACTGGACTTCCTGCGCCGGAGTTGGTGTGGACTGTTGGAAGACAAAAGGTGAGTCCAGCTATCAAATAAATACGGCAAAATCTTCCAAAGAGCTCTGTTTCTCATCCTTGTATTGGCAATACGAAGGAAAAAGAAATAGAAATATTGCGTTTTAGGGATCCGTCCTTATATTATACTTTTTGTATGTTGTATTTTACATAGATAATTATATTAAACACTTGATTAAACAGTTATAGGCGCTATATTCCGACCCCTCAGTGGGATCGTCATCAGGCGAATAGAAAAATATTATATGACATATTAGATAGGTGTTTGAAGTTAGAAAACTGCTGGCATCTATTGACATAAAAATCTAAAAAAAGTATATTCTAAATCACGAATCAGACTTTTTTAAGGGAGAGTTTAGTCAGCCGGCGTTAGGTGGCGTTATCATGCAAAATGCTCCGATCCTGAACTTAGATTTTGTTACATTAACTGTAAATTTAGATTTGATTTGTAAACTTAGGTTTGAGTCGTTTGTTAAATAGTCATATCATTCTTAGTCAGGTGAAATTCAAAAATTCAAAATTCAAAAAGTTTATTTTGCAAAGTAAGTATATATAATACACGTTTCACAAGTCAAATTTTAATCTTATAAAAATATATGTAATAAAATAATAAATGTACATGAACTACTTAGATTAAATGTTTATTTAATTTATGTAGCAATATATATACAATTAAAATTATAGGTAAAATATTATTATACAAGGTGAAATCCAATCAACCGCCCGAACCCATACCGGAGACCCGGCCAGGGACCAGGAACAAGGTTCAATGATCACCAACCGAGCCCCCAGCACGAATCCAGGCGGCCGACCAAATCCCATCCTATATACTACATAGTAATAGGTTACGTATATAAATACATGCCTACCTCCGCCCATTCGATTAGTCTTGCTAAGAAGAACGGGCAAGAAACTTGGCAAGATCATGTCTTTTTTTTTAACATAAACTTAAACTATACATTGAATTACTTATATCTACTTTAACCAAGGGATAAGAAAATACAAGACAGCAGGAATTCAGGTTAATGAAAAAAGAAAAACATATATATCTTTGCCTACCTGTCTCATACAGTCTATTTCCTTTTACAGTCTGTAATTAATTAATGTTAACTCTTAAGAGGAATCAAAAGTTAGGAAATTATATTAATTAATTAAATTATTACCTACTATCATCAAAATCAGTATCACTATAACACCATGCTTCACCATCATCCAAATATTCATTTATTTTATAATATGCCTTTTTCAGTAGGCCCTGCTTAATATACTGTTTAAACTTATTCTCTGACAAAGTAAGGACCTCTTTTGGAAGTTTATTGTAAAATCTTATACCATGTCCTACGAAAGAGGTACTCACTTTGGCGAGTCTGATTTTTGGAAAAGCCAGTTTATACTTATTTCTGGTTTCCTTACAATGTTGCTCACCAAGCCTCGGGAGAGACTCAACATTTTTTCTAACATATCTAAGGACCTGGTAAATATATTCACAAGGAACAGTTAGTATATTGATTTCTTTGAACTTTTCTCTTAATGAATCCCGGTGCTTCATATTATAAATAGCCCGAATTGCTCTCTTCTGCAAAACAAAGACTGCGTCTGTATCCGCGGCTCTACCCCATAACAGCATGCCGTATGACATAATGCTGTGAAAGTAACTAAAATAGACTAGTCTAGCAGTATCTACATCAGTAATTTGCCTTATGCGTCTAACAGCGTATGCGGCCGAACTAAGTCTACCACATAGGTTTTCTATGTGGGGACCCCACTGAAGACGAGAGTCTACCGTAATGCCCAAAAACTTAGTTTCGTTAACTAACTCCAGCTTGGACCCCTGCAAAAGCAAATCACAATCCACTTGAATAACATTTGGTAACGTGAATTTTATACATTTTGTCTTTTTTGCGTTTAAAACTAAATTATTTACAGTAAACCAATCAAGCACCAGCGATAAAGTTGTATTCGCGTCGTCAAGGATATCTTTACGTCTATTAACTTTAAAAATAAGTGACGTGTCGTCTGCGAATAGTACTATCTTAGTTAAGTCTTTAATTAAATAGGGAAGGTCATTTATGTAAATTAAAAACAGCAAGGGCCCCAATATGGAACCCTGCGGGACACCCATTTTAACTAATGCTCCACATGATTTTACCCCATTAATGTCTACCTTTTGAATACGATCACTAAGATACGACTTCATTAACGCCAAAGATTTGCCCCTCACTCCGTAGTGATCTAATTTACATAAGAGTGTTTCATGATTAACGCAATCGAAGGCTTTCGAGAGGTCACAAAATACACCAAATGCATCCTGCTTTTCTTCCCAAGCATCAAAAATGTGCTTAACTAAAGCAACTCCTGCATCTGTGGTTGACCTCCCTCTAGTGAATCCATATTGTTCACAGTGAAGCAACTTATTTAAATTAAAATGAAATAACAATTGATTAAAAACTATTTTTTCATAAACCTTACTCAAAACCGGTAAAACTGACACAGGTCTATAGTTTGATGGGTCACCGTAAAAAGGGGGATCAATTTACTAAACTTCATTAAGTCAGGAAAGATACCATCATCTACACATTTATTAAAAATTAATGCCAAATAAGGAGCTATTAAATCAATAACAGAACTTATAGCTTTCACAGATAGGCCCCATAAGTCCTCGGTTTTTTTCAAGTTAAGCGATTTAAATGCTTTAATTACAGTTAATGAATTAATATGTTTAAAAGCAAATACAGAAAGACACTGCGGTACGTTATCTATTAAAAGATCCTGCGCAAGCCCAGGGCTTGAATTTAAATCTTTAGTTGTTAAGGACGGAATTTCAGTAAAGAATTGTTCAAAGGCATTCGCAACCTCTTTATCTCCCGTAACGACTTCATTGTTAATACTTAACTTAAGCTCGTTATCACGTTTCTTACTTTTGCTAGTTTCAGTATTTATGATGTTCCATACTGTTTTTACTTTGTTATCGGACCTTTTAAGTTTTTTATTTAAGTAGATACTTTTTGCTTTTAAACACACCAATTTAAAGATGCGTGATCACCGTGATGGTGAGGTCATGTCCTTCAGTCAGTGTTGTTTGTTCAGTCCAGGTCTATAATGAGCTCCAAGTGACCATATGAATGATGTCTCCCATGTCCGTAATTCAATGTTGGTTAATGGAGGTGTGAATGATTTTATGATTTAATAATATATTATACTTAATACTTATAACTAGAGACCGGATTATATGCAACATAAAAAGCTCGAAATATGCATGAAAAGTGACATAATATATGCAACATTTTAAGTTTCAAAAACAACATAAAATCAGTAATTTTTGAATAACATATTAGTAATATTATCGGAAAAAAGTATTGTATATAAATTATTTTACATTTCGATACTAATGTAAACAGAAACGATCAGGTACTGTTCCAAATGTTTGGTGGTAATATTGTCTTCGATCGCTGTGCACATTTTTATAAGCAGTAAAAAGCGTTCTATATGGAGCAGTATTTGAATTTTGGTGCTATGTTGGCATTTATTGTTTCTGGCAATATATAATAAAATAGCGCGAAAATATGCATCATCAATTATGCAACAACCGGTGAAAAGGGGCTAAATATGCAAATTGCATAAAATCCGGTCTCTTCTTATTAGTCCGCGGCAAAACTCAAAACGGTTGAACACACTTCTTGTATTGTGCTGACATTGCAGAATAGTTTATAATGCAGTATTCGGTTTTGGGTCAACATTTTACACAAAAAATCCAAATTTCACTCAGTCTTGGTGATATACGGACGGACAGACAAATTTGGTACGAAACCTTAAAAAACATTCTTCATTTTGCAGTCAGGTCGTTACCTAAATTATAACAAAAGACCTATGGCTCGTAGTATTACAGTACTATCAGGGAAAAATACGCTGGCCCACTTCTATGCCGTATTGAAAAGGAGTGAAAAGTGGGTATGAAGCCATTTCCTCAATGATACCTAAGCCACCCAGTTTTTGATCACCGTAACCTATATTATTTGTTCTTCTCAAAACAATCTGACACTATCTCCCCTATCCAAGGTGCAAGGAGACTTCTCCGGTAAGATCTGGAACATTACCACGAAGCTAATGCACGTGTGGTCGACCGTCAAACTAACGCCATCTACCGAAGACCTGCCGGTACTTTGCGTTCCGGAACAGAAAGACTCCAGAAGTCTACAGTTGGGGCCGCCAGCTGAGTATATGCTGCAGAAAGATAACGCCGCTGGAAGATTGAATGGTAAGATTATGTAGCCCTAACATGAGTTTGGGTCTCGATACGCGTTAGCGACTGCGTAAAATATTTTGTATTGGAATTTCTGGTTCCTCTCGTAAACCGCTAGGGGCGCTGTACAATTTCTCATATAAACATTTTACGCAGTCGCTAGTGAGTATCGAGGCCTAAACTTATGGTAAACCTACTATTCTAAGCAAGCACGTATCCAAAGGAGGGGATAGTTGGGATATATTCCGCCCGTTCCGTTCCGTTGGGATATATTAGTGGGACAAAAATATTAGCGAAACATTAATGAAGTAATACAGTCTATGGTGTGCCAAGTAGAAGAATATAGAAAAGAAACCATCCGAAAGTATGCAAGTTATAAATACGTCCTTCTTTCCGACAGTCTTGTCAACAAGTTAATCTTGGCATGGTATCTACGGAGTCGTCAGTCGAGCGATAATTTTCGTGCTTATAAATATAAAAAAATCTTTCCTGATAAACAAAATGGGGGACCAAAGGCTGACTGCATGAGCTTGCTCTAATATCAATTCATCTAGCATTAACCATTGCAGAAGCCATACTTGCTGCAATGGCGAAAGCGGGAACAGGAAAATACTCAAACCACCCCGTTTTTATTTCTGCGGATACGTATATTTGAGCAAGATGTTCGGAATGATCAGTGAAGTATGTGGTATCTTTTAAAGTCGCGCAAGTCTCACAAACTTCGCCGTGCATCCCAGTTTCTCCAGTACTATCCATAGAGCTTCTCGAGGCACACTATCAAACGCCTTCTCAAGGTCAACAAAACACAGGTAAAGTTGGCGGCCTTGTTCCCGGCTTTTTTCCTGTAGTTGACGTATTGAGAAGATCGCTTCACACGTCCCTCTGTCAGGTCGGAAGCCAAATTGGGTTTCGGGGAGAATATTTTCGGACAGCAGCTTCAGGCGGTTGAGAATCACCCGGGCAAAGACTTTTCCGGGGGCTGTTAAGAGTGAAATACCGCGGTGAGAGCCGCAATCAGAACGGTCTCCCTTGTTCTTGTACAGAGCAATGATACGGGACATTTTGAACTCAGCTGGAACTCGTTCTTCTTCCCACATACGAACAAACAATTTCCATACAAGAACGTGCAGCTCCTCACCGCCATACTTCAGTAGCTCACCTGGCACAAAATCAACGCCAACCGCCCTGTTGTTTTGTTGCTGCATGATGGCATTAGCAATCTCACACAATGCCAACGGCTTGTCCAACTCGTTACAAATTGGGAGCTCAGGAATAGACCTGATTTGCTCTAAATCCACTTCGCGATCTACATTGAGCAGGTGGTTAAAATGCTCGGCCCATCTGTCCAACTGATCTTCCTTACTTGTCAAGAGATGCACCCCATCAGCTGACTTCAGGGGCACTTTGACGCGCTGAGTGGGGCCTATCAGTTTGCGGACCTCGCAGTAGAACTCCCCGAGCTGGTTGGTGTCCGAAAGCCATTGCATGTGCTTAGCCTTCTCCTGCCACCAGCTATCCTTTGTTTCCCGACACAGTCTACGCAGTTCTTGACCACTAAGTTTTATCTCCGCAACAGTACCTCCTTGCTGTCTGCCACCTGATTGACGCAAGAGTGCCCGGTGTTTGTCGATTGCTGCCGTCAGGACTGCATCGTTCTCATCAAACCAGTCTTCGTTTTTACGGACTTTTAGACCCAGTGTAGCAGTAGCGGAGTCTAATAGATGAGAGGCGAGAGTCCCCCAGTCAGTATCAACATCACCCGACTCGCAATTCTGAGGCGTCATTATAAGGGTCTCTACATATTTATTCCTCACCTCGAGATCTTTTAACCTGTCCACGTTTAAACACGCAGGTCTTAAACTACAAGATCTACGAGGTGGACGGAGGCGAAGATTTAACTTAGTGATAACTAAACGATGGTCAGACCAGCAATTCGCACCGCGCATTACGCGAGTTACTTGTACTTGGGATACATCACGTTGCCTGACGATTGCATAGTCGATCAGATGCCAATGCTTGGATCTCGGGTGCATCCACGTCGTCTTGTGCTTAGCAGCTAATCTGAACATGGTGTTCGTTACTGCTAAATCAAATTGTGCACAGATAGTGAGTAGCAACTGTCCGTTGCTATTCATATTGCCGACACCGTGTCTGCCCAGGGCTTTAGGCCAGGCCTCAAAGTCACGTCCAACTCTGGCATTAAAGTCCCCCAGTAACAAAATTTGTTCATTGGGACGAATGCTCTCGAGGCAACGCGAGAGCTCTTCATAAAACTTGTCCTTCACCTCGTCAGACTGCATGATGACATGTCGTGTTGTGTCGCTGTTGATGCCGAACAGTCTGACTTCTTTCCCGTTACCTGTGGGGTGAAGCAAGGCTGCGTTTTAGCGCCAACACTGTTCGCATTGTACTTTGCAGTGGTGGTCCGCGAGGTGTTACAAACATCTTCGGAAGGAGTGCACATCCGTTTTCGAACAGATGGAGGACTTTTTAATCTTGGCAGATTCCGAGCCCGGACCAAAGTGTCGTACGCTCTAGTTACGGAAATCATGTATGCGGATGATTTGTGCTTCGTTTCTGAGTCTTCGGACGGCCTGCAGAAGCTAATGTCGATCTTTTCCAAGTCTTGTCTTAAATTTGGCCTGAAGGTCAATGTAAAGAAGACACAAGTGATGTCCTTGGACTCGCTTGGCCATGAACAACTGGTTGTAAGACTTGGTAAGGACGTGCTTAAGCAGGTCGACAAATTTCGCTATCTGGGGAGCACTGTGTCAACCAGGTGCGACCTCGACTCTGAGATCAACAGCAGGATCAGTGCCGCAGCCGCGGCATTTGGCAAACTGAGTCGTAAGGTCTTCTGCTCCCACGAACTGAAGCTGGGCACGAAAGTCTCCGTGTACATGGCGATAGTATTGCCAAACCTCCTATACGCTGCAGAGACATGGTGCTTATACCGCCACCAAATCCGCACCCTCGACCGATTCCACCTTAAATGCCTCCGAAATATACTTAAGATCAGATGGTCTGATCGGGTGCGAAATACCGAAGTGCTGCAACGCGCCAATGTGGGTGGCATAGAGGCGTACATCATGCGGCGACAGCTTCGGTGGTGCGGACACGTGTCGCGGATGGCGGAGGAGCGAGTGGCGAAGCGCATCTTCTTTTCAGAACTCCAGTCCGGAAAGCGAAAAAGTGGAGGCCAGTACCTAAGGTACAAGGATGTTCTGAAAAGACAATTAAAAAGATGCAACATTGAGCCATCGCAGTGGGAGGATAAGGCAGCTCAACGCGCAGAGTGGCGGAACCTTGTTCAAAGGAAAGTTTATGACTTTGAACAAGAAAGAAGGTCCGATTTAGACCGAAAAAGGGACGACCTTAAGTCTCGGCCACCTGCGAACATCGGTTACAACTTCATGAATGGTGTGCTGACGTGCGCCCTATGTGGGCGTACATTTAATGCAAAAATTGGTTACGCGAGTCACTTGAGAGCACATCAGAGAGCTGGACAGCTTAGCTCTCAAACTTGACAGGAGTTAAGAAGCTGTCGCTGTGGCCGAGAACGGCTGTGAAGCTATATATATCTTTTAAAGATACGGAACCCAAATATCTATAAAAAGTAATATGATATAGTAGGTACAGCGATTTCTTTCCCATTGGTGCTTAAGAGGCTAAACGAATTTTATTTTTGTCACTGTCACTCCAAGCAAAAAATCGCGCAGTGCGAGAGGGGCGGATTCAAGGCGAAAGTGAAAAATGTTAGTTTTATAAAAAACTAAAATAGCTAGCAAAATTTCAAATATCAAATCTCTAGATATTGTTGAAACACACCTAATAAAATATGTTTGAGTTCTGTACATGGTTCCTATTCGTCAAACAAGGAGAAAAAGTGTATTTGAAGACCTCATTTCAACAATTATTTCTATCGAGGAAAATTTACCCAAACATGTTTTCCAATTTCAAATCCCAAGATTATATAGTCAAGATGCATATACCAGAAACTGATTATAATTTTCCGTGTATTTCATGAAATACACAGAAAAGAAACACCCGTATTTTTTTCGCATATCGCCTTAAATGAATATCCCCCCGAACCAAGTCTGGATACGTGCTTGATTCTAAGTATTGATTTTCTGTGGAGTCTAGGCATTATTTTATCCAGTGGCCATACTATCCAGCAAATCTCCGAAATAATTGTCTTTCATGTTACCTGTTTGCTTTTCAGATGACTTCAGGATAGCAGTGTTGCTGCTAACGTTGCTCCCATTTTTACGGTGACATTATAAATGAAACAATCTGTTGACTCTCGACTTTTATTATATTTTTCGACAGACTATCGTTGTGATTTTCTATAAAATAAGGAGTGTTTATACATTTTAGTACTAAAGGGTAGAATTTATGTTTATTTTTGGCATCTCTTAGAGGGTAATTTCAAGTAAAAATAATCATTTACAGTAAATAATCTCCGAACTTCTGATAATTTAGTTTGTATGTCAGGAAAATGGATTTATTTTAATATGTTACCCTTATTTGTGTAAGAATTAAAAGGTGTAGAAAAACAATAACTTGCAATGGCATAATAAATGCTTAATAATTTTAGGTTGTAAATTAAATATAATTACTTTATTACATTTTAAGTGTTTGAAACTTACGTGCAAAAATTTATTTCTACCTTGATTTGAGTTAAAATATATAAGTTGTAAATATTGAAATCATCGGACGTCACATCGTACTTATAGACATGGAAACAAATAAAAAATTACACGAATGATTTTAAATGTAAATGCAACATTTTTAGCTTATTTTTTAAGTAAGTATCAAATTAGTCTATTTCATTGATAAATATTGTTAAATATGTAACATTTATAAGTAAACAACATCAACCGAAGTCTTCCTTAGGAAGATCGGGGATCGGGGCATATACGCATAGTACGAGTAAATAAAGTGACTCACTTAATTATTACATATAAGTTTGCTGTAAGATGCCACTCCCATCGTTTACGCGGGGTGCGGGCGGGTGAATGCCCAAGCGCTCCACAAATAAGAGCGCGTAGATAATCGGTCACCTTTCACTATACGTCCTCCCACCCCTTCAACCCGTTGAAACCAAAGATTTCAAAAGTTCAGATGAGCCCTGGCACAAAAAATCTATTGCATTGTTTTTGAACGTGTGCGTTAACATAATGCCGACGCGCGCACAATATGAGTGCGCAATCTGCCTACCTACGGTCAGCAAACTGATCAGACTACTAAAGTCGTAAAAATTAAAAACTTCAAGTGCACTTAAGGCGTCCAACTATCACTGTGTTCGGATGAGCACTGATACCAAACGTGTAAGCGTCACCCATTTAAAGTTGGAAACATTTTGATGCTGTCATACTACGGGTAAGGGCTTATCTTTACTTTTGAAATCTCTGGTTGAAACTATGGAAATGGTACCGAACTTGAAAATTTCAAGTTTACTTACATGAATTCTTTGTTTTTTTTTTTTGAGAAATAAATGGTCGTGACTAATCATTTTAAAAGAGTCTTAATATTTGGCATTCCCACCATACTATATCTACTTCTATACTCCTAGATTTTACTGAAATGTCTATGTAGATTTTATTATCGAGTAGTGATAAATATGTACGAATTAACAACTACGATGGGTCTCACAAATATTATAGTGAAATGACATTGAGATCCGATAGTAACAAATAACGGCATGAATAAGTCTATCGATTTTATATCACAGTGCCTTCTTTCAGTTTAAAAATTATACTTTGTACCAGAAAATGTTTCACAAAAGTAAGATCGTCCGCTGCGATGAGCGTGCGCCCGACGCGGCGCCTGCGCGCTGGTTCTGTTTCTATGGAGCCAATGTTGCCAACTTAGTGCTTTCGGCACTAGATCTAGTGCATTTCTCGATGTTTTAGCGCTCAAAATTCCATGACAGTGCCTAGTGCCCTAACTAGCGCATTTTTAAAAGTCTGCAGTTTATCACGCACGTTGGTAAAAACAAAACCAATCAATGGCGCGTTCTGAAACACGGTTAAACTTCAGAACACTTTGTCTGAGGTATTATCAATAAAAAGATAATCTATTGCCAAAAAAAAAAAGAGTGAGCTCTATTACGTTCCATTTCATACTTTTTTCCGCGGTTCGAAAGAGATGTACAAGTTTAAACTCCAACAATCAACTCCTGGGCCCTCATCAACTCCTGGTCCTTCAACTTCTCAAACAGCAACCGTGAATTCAGACCATGATTCCAACTCTGATTCGGACGACGCGACGATCTAATTTTGTAATAACAACTTAATATTCTCAATAAAAACATCTTTTAAAAAAAACTTTAATTGATTTTATTTATTTGGTGCTCTTTTATCAAAATTAGCACAACCCATTGCATTTTAGGGTTTTTTTAGCGCATTTCTTATAATAGCAGTTGGCAACACTGTATGGAGCCCGCGCGACGGGCGACTCGCCTCATGCAGCGCCTTCTCTATGACAGTAGTGGCATACGCGAGTGGCATGAGAATATTTCTATTTGTTAGAATATTTTTATTTGATAGAATATTTATTTAATGACCAATTTAGCACTATTTTTGGAAATTCATAGCAATTTAGCATTATTTGAGAAGTCATTTAATACCCGACCGTGTTATAGAGTTGGCAACCCTGCCGGTGGCCGCGCCGGGCGCACGCTCAACGCCGCAAATGACCTTAGCGTACAATCTTCTTAATATTCTTTGGTACAAAATACAATTGCTACAAATCCAACTTTCTATCAGTCAACTCGCCGAGCGAGACCAAAGCTACTTTGTTTTAAATACATTTAGAGCAGAGAAAGATGCATTTTACAAAAAAAAAAACGAGACTTACCGCATTGTAGGTACGTAAAGATGTAAACATCTTAATAAACAGATAAAGTTAGTCACAATATCTTTCCTTTTAAAACTGAGGTAGGTAGTTTACTGTGAGGTCATTTTATTTCACCACGACAATAACACTGCAATGTTACTTTATATATATTTTTTTGCTTGCCATTATATTAGGAACGAAATCGCAAGAAACAACTATACCAAATATTTAACTTTGATACTCAAAAATTTGCTATCGGTTAACAACAATGTTTACAAGTTATGTAATTGCGTCAAAATAATTGTGTTTTTCATAGTCGTAAATTTAGATAGTTAGTTAAAATCCTAAAAAAAAAACGCAACTATGGAAAATTGTACCATACTGAAGTTACTATAAAATAATTAAAATGTTTTGGTTAAAATACACCTGTATAAGTTGTTTTTACAGGTCTAGCGCTTAACTGAGTACGTTCCTGCGGTAGCGGAGCGGTGCGGGAGGGGTGTGCGAATTGAAGCGAGAAAAAGAGAGACGTGAGACGCGAGTCATCCCTCCCACTCAGCTATCTAACGCGGCACCTACTCTGTAAGACCTGTAAGGAGCTGCCATGTGTTTTTCGGGCTTTATAATATTGTATTACAATTTCTTAACAAAACTGAAGAATTAACACTAATACTCCAAAATCTTCCTCAGCCCCAAATGTAAAACAAAACACACCATAAATGTTAACAGAATCATGTTTGGAGAAACTGACAAATACAGCAGTAATACACGTATTATTTTTCTAGTAGTCTTCTACATTTTACCTCCGAATCTAAGTCACCAATAGCCACTAAGTTTATTTTATTTTTTGTTTAATTAAAACATTATATAAAAATTATTTTCGAAATATATTTCGGCCCACTTTGGGGCCGGCGTCAGTCAAATTAATTAATTAATTAATTCAGTCAATTCGACTGACGCCGGCCCCAAAGTGGGCCGAAATTTATTTCGAAAATAATTTTTATATAATGTTTTAATTAAACAAAAAATAAAATAAAATAAGTGCTCTATGTAGCAATATATATATATTTATTTCACAGCTACTAAGTATCACACTAAAACCCTGGTTTCTGAAAGAATATTCAAAGTTAATCGTAAACGAGAAAGATGTTTTTAATAATTTTGTTTTTTTTCTTTTCAGTGTTTGTTAAGAGTTATTTATGCCCAAACATTGTAAAAATATATTCTTACGGTGTTACTACAAAACGGTGTTTAACTTTAGATAGTGTTTAAATCTGTTGTTGTCGCCTTTTTTTTCATATTGTAAAAAGTGACAGCAACAGATTTAAACACTGTCTAAAGTTAAACATCGTTTAAACACCCTTTTGTAGTAACACAGTTACTTTTGGGCCAAAGGATCCATTCAACTGACTCGACATGACTTGACCCTTAAGTCAAAAGCATCAGGGACGGAAGAGCTTTGACGAATGTGAAAGAAACAAAAAGGGATCGTAGTCCCTCTTTGAATATATGTACCATCTGAGAAAGTTGGCCAATTTTCACTTTATGACAAACTTAATAAGGTTGAAAAGAAAACTGACCCTGCACAATTTTCCCCGGTAGTATATTATCATAAATTCATAACATCAACGATGAACTTTGAGCAGAAACCAGGGGAATGATTGGTACAATAAAATTGACTAATAATAAAATTAGCTACTAAAATTATTAATTCATTCATAATTTTGGAGTTTTTAACAAGTCTAATGCGTTACACAATATCGTAGGTCGATTAAATTTAAAGCCAGTTGCGTATTTGGGACACTTTTACGTCGCCTTAGGAACGGAGGCGGGGCGGGGTCACTTACAGGACGGATTTCACAAGAAATAGAATCTAGCGATTGAAAAACCATTTTTTATGGATAAATAGACACATCGACCTATGGAACTAGCTGTCCTAACTTTAAACGCTAGGTACCATTAATTGAAATTACATAAGTACTTACCACATTTGTATTAGCTCGAATACGTAGATATACATATAATATGTCTGCAACTGGCTTCATAAATGCATTACATTAAGGTAGTCACACATATTTTATATAAACTATTATTATCACAACGTAAAGTGAGATGACGAAGAGCCATCATAATCCCTAATTAAAGCAAGGACATAATAATTATGACTAGAATTTGTTACATCAAATATGGTAATATTTTTGTGCATTAGACAATCATCGTATGTGCAGAAATATGTTTGACATCATGAATTTAAAGTAACATTGTATTTTTAACAAAATAATATAATATTTAAATTAATAAATTGGTTATTGTAATATAAATTAATGTATAGATTGATGCAAGAATTATCGCAACGTTTCAACTCACATCTGTACAGTTAAAATGTGGAACTCTCTACCGACGCCGTTTATCAGAAAATTTATTGTAACACAGATTTCTTTAAGGGTCCGTATAAGGTCAGATGCACAACTTCAAATGACCATTTCACAATGTGTAACTTGGTAAATCATTTAATAAAAATAATATAGATAGCAGACCGTAGGTCTGATTTAAACATTTTAGAAAAAACGCAAAATACGATAGAAAAAAATATACGAAGTTACCTCTAAATATCATGTTTTTCGAGTGCTAAAGGCCCTCCTTAAATGATACAGCCTTGAAATTTGTATGTATTTGTATCTATTTATATTTGTATTCACCACCTGCAATGTAAACTACACATTTGTTTGTTGTTTATTGTTTATTATATTTAACAGCTAGTGTTCCTTGATAATGCCGTAAGGCGAAACCGGTTGGTGTAAGATAAAATGATATTGTGAAACAGTACAAGTGTTTTTATCAAGATTTTGAAATTTTTATTAAAAATAAGTGACCAAAAACCCCCGTCTAAACATTTTAGATTATTTATAATTTTATCTAGAAGCAAAGTTATTAAATACGTAAAAGTCGCAGTTTTTCGTGAGCGCGTGTTTCTTGGTGGTCGTAACAGCCACGGCTCAAAGCGTGCTATTTTAAACTAAAAGAAAACGTTATAGAGTTCAGTTCTCTGATTGATGCAAAAAGAGGTGATCAATCTGACCTTATATGCACCCTTAAAAGAAGATTATTCTAGGTTTCATCGACGGTTTCCATCGAGCGCGATAGTGGCCAAGCGAAAGCTTAATTAAATGGAATTAAAAAAAACATCTTCTAATTTTCCTCATCAAATTTAGATGTGAATTTTGAAATCACGCATTATCTTCACATTCCCAATCATCAAAATAATAGGGAATATTGAAGATTTTTTTCGTCTAAATTTTTGCTCCCTACTCGTGTAGTAATCGAAAAAGCTATGACAATTCATAATTTCATTCATCGTCGTTTTATTGTATCAAAAGTTTGTGCGAAACTGTGCGTCAATCTTCAGTATAATTAGAGATCACGCGATCTTTGACAGCTCGAAGTTAGTAACTCTGCTCTCTCTTTTTGTCTTCCTAACAACTATATCTGCGCAGCCACTCGAGCCTAACTTCTGGCCGGAGAATATCGCGCGATCTGTATGTTATTTTAGTATTGGTTACCAGTGGGTCTACCATGAGTTTTGCACTCGATACACGTTAACGTTTGCGTAAAAAAAATCGTATTAGAAATTGTGGTTCCCCTCGTAAACCGATAGGGGCGCTGTGCAATTTCTCATATACATATTTTACGCAAACGTTCAGGTAGAACCCAGTGGCCAATACTAACGAGTTGATAAAATTTAATAACGTTTTGACATGACATCAACAAAATCATTCAGTTTAATTTTTTTTATTTATCTTTCCTCGAACCAATCTACTTTTAATAGAACCCCATGAGTTTGCATTATAGCTATAAATTATGATTTTAAACAATTTTCGTATTAAAAATCTGCGAAAGCAATGGAAATCCATTGTGGTTATGTTATAGTCTAGCGGCCGTTGAGGCAAAAGTGCTCTATTTCTTGAATGTCGTCGGAACGAGCTCTATTTACCAAAGACAGGTATAAAAAAATTTCTCGTAATGTCTAGATGACGATCCTGCCTGTCTTCGCGTCAAAATCCGGGGACAAAAGGTATTTATGACGTAACAAAGATGGCGGCTGTGAGTTAGGTTTTTCGCCATTTCCTCGAATTCTGTTCAACCGATTTATTATTGTGGGGTATCATTTAAAAGATATTTTTATGGTCTATTTTTGTTAATTTTTATAATTTATGTAAATATAATATTTTTATATATATGAGGCAACAAGTGATTTGTCAATATAATTTTGTATATATTATTTACCATACCTTCTTAAATATACGTTTAATCAAAAAATATGTTATTATAAAAAAGTTTGCATATTTAATAGGCTATCCAAAAAGGTATGATTTATTATTATACAGCTATAAACAAGCGAGCTACACTGCGACGTTGACTACTACACTGCAAAATATCGCGTCGTGAAAATTTCGAAGTCGATGCGATGTTGTACAGTTGGGACCGCCAAAAGGCTCGTTTGAAAGATATTCCAATATTCTTTATCTTTTTGTTGAATACGAAGTGCATAAATTCTTAAAACAATAATAAAAATATAATATTATATCTCATATATTACTTTACTCACGTATTTTCCAATATAAATTTTAATATACACATTTTTTCGCTATGATCGTTATTATCTTTTAAGAATGTTTTGACAGCTATAAATTTTAATAGGTATATAAAATATAATAATAAAACATAATTTACAATAAAATTATGACCGTTATCATTTCATTGCTCCCACTCTACGCGCGTTTTCCACAGTATAGTAGTGAAGTATTTTAAAGTAGGTGTACTCATAAACGGTTCTGCTTATACAAAAATAAAATAAATATTGGATAATATTATTTATTTATTTTTATGTTCCTTAGTTACATTTAAAACAATAAAGACAAATTATAACTAAACATCATAGCACAAAGAGTAATCAGAAAAAATCATTCTATTTATCCTCAAAATTGTATTGATTATAACACATTTCTTTTCCAGCATGGCATATACCAACCATATATTTTTGTCCTTTACTGGCGCACTCAATTCTCGCAGATCTACCACCTGTCTTGCAATGACAAGTAATGAACTCTGGATCTTTTAAAGATATAGGGGAGTTGGAAGTTTCAATTGGCTTAAGAATCATATTTTCTAATCTCCATCCACAGTCTTCTGGACGTAGCAATGTTGGCAACAGGATATCTGCAGATTTCCATACCAAAGCCTGGTAATTTGCCCTGTAAATGTGATATTTTAGGGCTTCTTTAGAAGGCGGCAATTTCTCCAAACATTTAATATGATGGAAAACTGCAGTTCTCAAATCATTGATGTCGTCAAAGCCTTGAAGAGATGGTTTTTTGTCTGTATAAACTGAAATCACGAACTTTTCGGCATTTTTAATCATGGTCGGTGTTAATGTTGCAGATCCAAAACCCTCCAGAAGCGTGTGACATTGGTCAAATTCTTTACAACAGGATTTTTATTGAATCCTGAAAGAGAGCTTGTCGTGTCACACCCTATTAGAGCATGGAAAGCTAACAAGTTGTTTTTTTTTCGCTCCTAGAATTTATACAATATCATGCACAGGCACAAACTTGCGCTTTGCTGATGTGGCAAACTGAATCCATACATATTATGGTAACTTTTCATAGAAATGTGTTAACAAAAGCATGACATCCGTGTCTCTGCTCATCACATCAGCGTTTCGTAACCCATTTGGGCGGTATCGATAGCATGTAACACAAATCTTGTATCTGCTTCTTCATGTGTGCTTGACAAGTGGCTTGTGTCTCGATTTTTGTTTGTTTTTACAATAAGAGGGTCCTCAAACCCACCAAAAGCAATTCTAGATCATCTTCGTGAGTTGCTGCATAGTTTACTAATTCATGATGAAATCAATGAAAAGTTACCAAAATATGTTTGGATTCAGTTTAGCCCATCAGCAAAGCCCAAGTTTGTGCCTGTACATAATATTGTACAAATTCTAGGAGCGAAAAAAAACATCTTGTTAGCTTTCCATGCTCTAACAGGGTATGTCACGAAAAGTTCTCTTTCAGGATTCACAAAAAATCCTGTTGAAAAGAGTTTGACCAATGTCACACGCTTCTGGAGGGTTTTGGATCTGCAACATTAACACCCACCATAATTGAAAATGCCGAGAAAGTTCGTGATTTCATTTTATACCGACAAAAAACCATCTCTTCAAGGCCTTGACGACATCAATGATTTGAGAACTGCAGTTTTCCATCATATTAAATGTTTGGAGAAATTGCCGCCTTCTAATTACCAAGCTTTGGTATGGAAATCTGCAGATATCCTGTTGCCAACATTGCTACCTCCAGAAGACTGTGGATGGAGATTAGAAAATATGATTCTTAAGCCAATTGGAACTTCCAACTCCCGTATATCTTTAAAAGATCTAGAGTTCATTACTTGTCATTGCAAGACAGGTTGTAGATCTGCGAGAATTGAGTGCGTCAGTAAAGGACAAAAATGTATGGTTGGTATATGCCATGCTGGAAAAGAAATGTTGTTCACGCCACAAGCGTGACGCATGCGCATGGGTAATCTCGCATCACAGCGCCTCGCGCCAAAGGACTCGTGCGCCGGCGCTTGCTTTCTCTTCTGCGCCAGACGTCTATCGAAACGCACGTGTGCACATTCGCGCCGCGACACACCGATAAATCTCGCTTACCTAGCGCTCATACCAGTGTCGTGTTCTCATTACTCCACCAACCAATACATCCTGCCAAGACCAGCTCAATCTTCATCAGCCCAACAAGAAGGGACGCCACGCGGCGCATTCGCCGGCTCAAAGAAACCATCCAGAACAAAGGTTAGTTCACTCACGTTTCTCTCACAATCTTTTCCTGTCTGCTCACATCCTCAAATCCCATCTGCTCTGCATTCATGTAACTAGCGTTTACATTTCTGTTGCAGCGTGCGTGCTCTTTTTTTTTTCGAAAACGGACTCGAAGGACCAGAAATGTAAACGCTAGTTACATGAATGCAGAGCAGATGGGATTTGAGGATGTGAGCAGACAGGAAAAGATTGTGAGAGAAACGTGAGTGAACTAACCTTTGTTCTGGATGGTTTCTTTGAGCCGGCGAATGCGCCGCGTGGCGTCCCTTCTTGTTGGGCTGATGAAGATTGAGCTGGTCTTGGCAGGATGTATTGGTTGGTGGAGTAATGAGAACACGACACTGGTATGAGCGCTAGGTAAGCGAGATTTATCGGTGTGTCGCGGCGCGAATGTGCACACGTGCGTTTCGATAGACGTCTGGCGCAGAAGAGAAAGCAAGCGCCGGCGCACGAGTCCTTTGGCGCGAGGCGCTGTGATGCGAGATTACCCATGCGCATGCGTCACGCTTGTGGCGTGAACAAATGTGTTATAATCAATACAATTTTGAGGATAAATAGAATGATTTTTTCTGATTACTCTTTGTGCTATGATGTTTAGTTATAATTTGTCTTTATTGTTTTAAATGTAACTAAGGAACATAAAAATAAATAAATAATATTATCCAATATTTATTTTATTTTTGTATAAGCAGAACCGTTTATGAGTATCGGTTGGTGATCATTGAACCTGTTCCTGGTCCCTGGCCGGGTCTCCGGTATGGGTTCGGGCGGTTGATTGGATTTCACCTTCTATAATAATATTTTACCTATAATTTTAATCGTATATATATTGCTACATAAATTAAATAAACATTTAATCTAAGTAGTTCATGTACATTTATTATTTTATTACATATATTTTTATAAGATTAAAATTTGACTGGTGAAACGTGTATTATATATACCTACTTTGCAAAATAAACTTTTTGAATTTTGAATTTTTGAAATTTTTGTACACCTACTTTAAAATACTTCACTACTATACTGTGGAAAACGCGCGTAGAGTAGGAGCAATGAAATGATAACGGTCATAATTTTATTGTAAATTATGTTTTATTATTATATTTTATATACCTATTAAAATTTATAGCTGTCAAAACATTCTTAAAAGATAATAACGATTATAGCGAAAAAATGTGTCTATTAAAATTTATATTGGAAAGTACGTGAGTAAAGTAATATATTAGATATTATATTATATTTTTATTATTGTTTTAAGAATTTATGCACTTCGTATTCAACAAAAAGATAAAGAATATTGGAATATCTTTCAAACGAGCCTTTTGGTGGTCCCAACTGTGCAACATCGCATCGACTTCGAAATTTTCACGACGCGATATTTTGCAGTGTAGTAGTCAACGTCGAAGTGTAGCTCGCTTGTTTATAGCTGTATAATAATAAATCATACCTTTTTGGATAGCCTATTAAATATGCAAACTTTTTTATAATAACATATTTTTTGATTAAACGTATATTTAAGAAGGTATGGTAAATAATATATACAAAATTATATTGACAAATCACTTGTTGCCTCATATATATAAAAATATTATATTTACATAAACTATAAAAATTAATAAAAATAGACCATAAAAATATCTTTTAAATGATACCCCACAATAACAAATCGGTTGAACAGAATTCGAGGAAATGGCAAAAAACCTAACTCACAGCCGCCATCTTTGTTACGTCATAAATACCTTTTGTCCCCGGATTTTGACGCAAAGACAGGCAGGGTCATCATCTAGACATCACGAAGAATTTTTTGATACCTGTTTTAGGTAAATACAGCTCGTTCCGACGACTTTTGTCAAAATCAAGGCCCGGCCGATAGACTATTATCTTATGTTATGACTCTTTGAACTTCTGAAAGAGGTTTTTCAATGCTTACAACTTGTTTAAAAAAGTGATTACTGCAAATGTTTTCCACTAAACCAACAGATATTCACTACGAAAAATGTTCAACACATGAATTTTGTAGCTACATCTACATCGTAAATTAATTAAATTTTTCAAAAACAATATTTCCTTACTATCAGCCCATTAGTAGACTTGTGTCCTTAGCACAGGATTACCTTAGAGACAAATCCAATAATACTCTGGACACAACGTATACATCTACTAGTTCATTCCAAGATCGCCTCTATTACTATGATATTAAGGTGTAGTTTGCAGCCACGCACGCAAGCCCCGAGCTCGCTCCGCCACGCCACCATCAGAGATATCTTTACGAGGTACCGGATCTTGCTGTTAGGAGAAAAACCAGTGTCAATTTACTGAAAGCACATATTTTACTATTAGCATTTGCCCGAGGCTTGGCACGCGTTGATTAAGTTTTTATGGGATAAAAAGTGGCCTATGTCTTATTCCAGGTCTAGAACTACACTTGTGCAAAATTTTAGCTCAATTGGCTCAGTAGGTACGGCGTGAAGGAGTAACAGTACATCACTTTTCTATAGGAACTTGACACCCTATTGCAATCCCATAGGAACTGATTTATGGGATAAAAAGTAGCCTATGTCCTATTCCAGCGGGTCTACCGCGTAATTCTCATTTTCATCAACATCAACTTGAGATTGAAATTTGACGTGCGTGAGACGACGCCCGCCTAACACGCCATCTCTTTTGCACGCGTTGAATTTCGCATGCATTTGCTTGAACTTGATACAAATGAGAATTACGCGGTAGAGCCCCAGGTCTAAAACTATATACATATGTGCAAAGTTTCAGCCCAATCGGTTCAGTGGTTACGGCGTGAAGGATTAACAAACATACACCCATCCAAACTTTCGCATATTAATGGGATGGGATGGAATGAATTGCAACTAAGAATAGGACTGTCAAGACGCCATTTTGGTGTAGGACTTTCTCGCGTCATCGCTATACAGAGCGAGAGAGAGATATGGCTTACTCTTTTTGTCCTTATTGCGCGCAAATTCCCTGAGTTGCATTTAGTTAGATCGTCGGAGTACGCCTGCCAAACACCGTAGCAGGATTGCAGATACAAATTCCACGCGTGTAAAAGAGATGGCAAGATAAGCGGGCGTCTTCCGACGATCAAACTGAACGAACCCAGGCTGTGGCATAAATTCAACTGGGAACAACGTGTACAATCAACTTACGTCTCTGGAAATTGCACACATTTCTGCTCAAGAGCTGGAATGACAGGTATTTTTTTATAATAATGGCGCTATATTTAAGAAAGTGCAGTAAAAATGTACTTACAGCAGATAGAGTGATTCTTGTCTGCGATGTGGAGGCAGCATTACATGAGCTTGTTTCTGGAGATGCTGGAAAGTTAACAAAGTTCTGTCAGGGTCTGGTACAGTAAATGTAATGTGCTTGAAATAACAACTACTTATTACACATATACTATTATACAACGTGTAACAGAAAGATGTAACCATATTTGAAGAGCTTATTCAGTCAATAGTTTAGAACAACTTTTTACTTTGGAGCCAACCTTGAAATCTCAAAAAAAAATCTGTCCTTTGATACATTTTGGCCGAGCGGCATTGCATTTTTCTATGAGACAGTTGATTTTTTTTTTCGAGTTGCAGGGTTTGTTCCATAGTAAAAGTTGTTCTATACCAATGACTGAATAAGCTCTTCAAATATGGTTACACCTTTCTGTTACACGTTGTATAATGTTCAAAATGTGATGTCTTTTAACTTTTTTTTTGGGTCCCAGTTTGCCGTTCTTAACCCTTTACAACCGGTTTATATGACCGTATTACAGAGCTCCCGGACCCTCGGCGCTTGCACTTCGGCTTCAGGTCAGTAAACAAGCCGGTAGCAAGGATTAAGGCTGCGCCGAGCGTAGAACGATTAGACACCTCGCTTGTTCTCTCGTGGTCGATTTTTATCGTGGTCCAATTGATTGAATTTAATAGAAAAAATCATATTTAATTTACCAGACAAAATTTTAAAAATGTGAAACGGCCCAATTGTGTTTTATAACGTTTGTGATTGTCTTAAATTGCGGTTGAGACAAAATTCAACAGTTAAGTTATTGAAATGACCAAAACCCCAATACCTTTTTTTGATTTTAGGGCTACTTTAGATAGATTTGTTTCTTATACCATAAGTTATTTTTAATATTCGCTGCGGCGGAAGTGTAGATACATTCGCTGTGATAATAAATATATATTTTATTTATTTATCATTGTAATAATATTCAATAAATCAATTCAACAGTGACTGTCGTTTTAGATTATTTTGCTCGGTACCCTCTTAAATTATGCCACGGAGGGACAGACAAAGCAAGACTAAATAAATAATCTATCTGCATTTTTTGACAGTAGCATCAGTTTTTATAGCTGTAATTTATAATTATAAACAAAAGTTTTGCTTTTACTAAGATAATTTCCGGATAATATTCTCCTGAAGGACAATAAGCACCCGTAATAAGGGTGACTAACCTGTAACAGGTCTCCTCGCGTCCAAAGCGCGCCAAATGTCTCTGACGTCAGCGTGCAGTGCTCGTAGCGAGCGTAGCACCGCGCCGCCCGCCGCCGCCCCACCCCCTTCCGAGCTGCCTGATGACGCGTCCGATGTTGTACCCTCCTGAGTGGGAGAGAATTGTAAGTATCATAGAGAGTTCCATTGAACCACTTTTCGCTATCATTACCATCGTAATAGTGGGTCAGCGCAATTTTCCTCGATCGTACAGTGGAGATCACATCAAGCTAAAAACTGTATAGATGCATAACTAATCTACATTTTGAGTGTTAGAATGAAAATGCTAGCAGTGCAGCACAAAAATACTCGAAGCGTGCGCGAAAAACATACAATAGTTATTTGTGCAACAAAAATAGTACATTGTTCACCGAGGGAAGAAAGGGGAAGATTACCAACGAGGGTGTAGTTTGAGGCCCGAGGCGAAGCCAAGGGCCTCAATACACACGAGTTGGGAATCGCACTTTCTCCCGAGTGATACATAGTGCTTTATACTACACCTGCGAGGAAATAGTATAATTTTACTTTTAATCAAGATACAATAAAAGAAACCGACTGACTCGCGTGCGATTGTCACTTTTTATTTCCTTCTTATTTTTTATTATGTGCAGGAAAAGCAAGTGGCCAGTATCATTTTTCAAGTTTTATGTACGAGTTCGCAAAATAATACTGGCCACTTGGCCACTTGCTCATTCTTTATGTTATTTAAAAAAAAAAACAGCACGTTAACAATGGATTTGCATATACTTTTTCTGCCCGCTCAAGCACGTTAACAATGAATTTTCATACACTTTTGCCGCCCGCATATTTGTATGACAGTAATGACGTATTTTCTGCATCGTTTTCAACAAAGAAAGAAGGTACTTTCCGAGCAGGTGTAGTATAAAGTAAATTTTTGTTGCGAGTGCCGAGTTTAATATTTCGGATTCTATAATTGAAACACGAGCGTATCGAGTTAGAAAGAAACAAATCACTTTGCTCTCGTGTGACACATACAACTTTTCACCTCACTAGCCAAAAAATTGAAGATGTAAGAAACGATAAATTCGAACGAATTAACTGAGACATTCGTATTATTGTGATATCGCCATTGAGGCGGCGTAAGAAGTATTCACTTAGATAATTTACGGTTGTTTCTTTGACTCAATCGGCTTATTTTTCTATGAGAAATAAGCGGATTGCCGTCTGGCTCGAAAGAACAAGTATCCGGAGTCGTAAAATGGTATAAAAAAGAAATAAGAAATTCACAGCGTTCTAAATTGAAATAACTTCTTTTTGACTGAGTGAGCAAAATTGACTTTTGCTCACTGGTTTTAAGCACCAAAGGCGCATTTTTTGAGCTAGTGAGGTGAAAATGTCTTTTGCGCACATTTTCGCCGTTCATCTTGAAAGGAAGGCAAAGTACAAACTGTTTAACTCGACGTGATCTCCACTGTACAAGTACAGTAACCGTCTTCTTTAAGTATTAAAACGCCGAAATATGCAAACTGTTTTAAATTCCATTCAAATAAGAGTTCAGGAGTGGAATTAAAGATACAAAATGGTGGACTTAATAAGAGTTTAAAAAGAGCAAATAAATACACATATTTCAAAGGCGAGATATAGTAAATGTACAGAAAAATCTCGAGAAATGTAAATCAAAAAACCTAAGACATTTAGATAACAATGACGACATTCAAGCTACAATGATTGCACAGTTAATGCATTATCAATTTATCATTATGATAAAGATTTCGTAAGCCAACGACAGGCAAAATTAAAACTATGACTAAATAGATTACCAACCCTAAGTAACCATAAAACAAAAGAGCTGGCAAAATAATGAACGAAATACAACACATGACTGAAGTTGAAACTATGAAACGATAAAAGAAGCCAAAATCAACCAAGAACGAAACAAAGGAAATTCAAACCCGTAACCATGGCAACATGGCGGCTGAATAATCGAAAACATGATATCAAAAAAACAAAACGTCCACAGAAACAAGACAAGACTATAAGATCCGGTTTCGTTCGGGTGAAACGGATGCGACTGTGAATGACCGTATTTTTATATCAATGTATCCTTTTTTATGCCGAGTATTGTCCCGTTCACCTTTCACGAAACCAAATGCCCACCAGAAAGAATGCCAAACCTGCACAATGACAGGCGTGGTGGGATGACTCTCAGCTAAGTTCCTCAAAGCCCGCTCAATGTGCCGCAGCCTTATCTCCTTTTCTCCGAGCAACGCGCGTGCTCGGTGTAACGCCACCTCAAGCTCCGTAGATTCGCGCTCCTCCTTTTAGCACAAAGGACATTTGAGATTTCTTCGAAAATTGGGTACATCTCGATGACATTATCACATCTCCTATGAAATGTGACTTCATTGCAACCATCACCAGAACAAAATTCTTGGTTTTTCTTTTATTTTTCTAATCAATAGTTTCTAAGACGGCTTTTTTAATACACCTGCTCAAAATATGCTAGATTCTGTGCCTGTATAGCGTACGCAAAATTACATATTTTAAACTAGAACACTGGCAGACAGTTTCAGACAGACTCGGCACAAAGTTTTCTCGTATGTTTTTTGTCGACTTGTTATTTTGTTTTACTGTTTCAAGTAATTTTTTGCAGATGTATTAGAAAACGTCGTTCGATACACGTGCGAGCTTCGATATTTTTCGTTCCGACCGTTTTTCGCATCGACTACACCTTGGCAAAAAAAATCAGTCTTACTTGAAATATCGACTATCTCACACTAGAATCAAAATCTACAATATTTATTCTGGCCCATTTTCTATAAAAAATGCATATAAAATATTATTCCTTTTCTTTACAAGTATTTCATGCTCTAGGTTTCATAAACTAGGTTTCTTTTTAGGGGGACTCAAATCTCTCCCAAATGTATACGGGCTTGAAACCGCAAATTGAGTTATGTTCCATTACAAATACGAACTGACACTGTTGGCATTAGATATAGGTCGAGAAGTGCCGTCGAGCGTTTCCACCTCAAAACATATGTTTGTGGATCGCATATGAATAATATCAAACAATCGTAATAAACACCTCATTAAGCTAAAATATGCTGAAAAAATATGAAAGTAGTTGTATCATACCCTCCCTCTCTACCAGAGCACGCTGACGCACCTAGTCTAGCTCGCGGGTGTCACTGCACCACACTACTCATGTTAGGCGTATGCTCCACTGAGCGACTCTCGCGCAGCTACACCCGGCGTCGTCGTCTCAGCGCAGCGCGAGCGCGTCTCATCCCCTCCCTCTATACCACAACTCGGTGACGTACCAAGTCTAGCTCGCGTATGTCACTGCACCACACTACTCACGTTAGGCGCATGCTCCACTGAGCGACTCTCTCGCAGCTGCACCCGGCGTCGTCTCAGCGCAGCGCGAGCGCGTCTCATCCCCTCCCTCTCTACCAGAGCTCTGTGACGCACGAATTCTAGCTCGGGTGTGTCCGCTGTTGTGACGGGACCTGAAATTATAAACAGCGATTACTTGATAAGCCAGCAGCAGGAGGGAGCTATTATAAATAATAGGTAAGGAATTTTACCCCGTAAAACGGACTAAAGCCGGGTTTTTGCCTGCCATGCCACCTATTGTTTATCTATGATTTTAGAGATAATGAGAAATCAACAGACTAACTAACGTGTGTACTGTCTAAGCGGCCCATTTGGAGACTAATTGTAAGTGAAAGTATTTTTTTTTCTAAATAGGCCTCATCGACGACGTTATGAGAACTATTTAATCTGTTGAGTTCACACTATCGCAAAAAAAAAGTTAATCAACAGATAACAGGCATTTTATTTTATTTTTATTTTATTTATTTATGTACAGAAATCAACAGCGATATACAGTTGTGGTCATATAATTAGGAACGACTAATATCGAAGTAACTTTCAGAAAAACAAGTTGCTGTAACTTTAGTTTATATTACTGTTACTACCTTCAAACGACATGATAATATAGCTATGTAAGCAGGCTTTTATAGTACATATATAATATGTAAAATTGTTGAACTTCAATTGAAAATTTAATTAAAGTTCCATTTGAACTATTTATTTGAAACTTTCTAGCTATGGACAAATAATTAGGAACGGGTAAAATAACTTAATTTATTGAATTGTATCAGAAACCATTTTAATGAAATAAACAATACTTATTATAAAACTTTTAACACAGCTTACAAAAAGCAGTATTAGTATTTTGTAGGGTGGCCCTTGCTTACAATAACTGCTCTGCAGCGACGGGGCATGGAATCTATTAAGTTTTTACAGGTTTCATATGAAATATTGTTCCACGATTCGACAAAGGCATCATATAGATCGTTCAAATTGCTCGTCCTTTTCGCAGCCACACTCTTCTTTACTTCTCTCCAAAGGTTTTCGATCGGATTAAGATCTGGACTATTTGCAGGCCAATCTAACACAGTAATTTTTTGATCAGTAAGAAACCTTTTAACTGAATGAGCCGTGTGTTTGGGGTCATTATCTTGCTAAAATATCCAGACTACAGGCAACCTCTCCTCAGCATAAGGAAGCATACTCTCCTCCAATATTTGCTTGTATTTAAATTGGTCTAGTATACCTTCAATCTTTTTAACTGGCCCAACACCATGACCTGAGAAACATCCCCAAACTTTTATGTTTCCTCCCCCATGCTTTACCACTTTTTTCGTGAACTTAGGATTCAACGCTTGCTTAGGTGGTCTACGCACATACTGTTTACCATCAGACCCTAGTCTATTTATTTTCGTTTCATCAGAAAATGACACGTTTTTCCATTGACTTGCTGTCCAGTTGCCATATTTTTTCGCGAACTCTAACCTCGCTTTTCGGTGCACCTTCGTGAGAAGCGGTACACTCCGGGCGATTCTTCCAAATAACTTTGCATCAGTTAAGCGTCTTCGTACTGTACGTGTAGATACTCCTCCGGCGCCAAAAACTTCCCTCTTTATATTTTCAGAACTCTTGAAAGGATCAGCCTTTGCTGCACGAACAATCAAAGCATCTTCACGTGATGTTGTTTTTCTAGATTTAGGCTTTCGAGGTACATTATTCGTAGTATTAAACTTTTTGACGTGATTCACAGCATTAAACACCTTAGTTTAAGAGCACTTCAAATGATCAGCAATCTTTTTATACGACCAATTGGGTTCATATATAGAGCCATAATAATTTTCCGGGTCGATGGATCACAACTCTCCTTTTTGCCCATGATTTCGGAATAATTTTGCACTTTCAACTTAGTCAATATAAAGCGATGTAACCATAGAATACGCGGGAAACAAAAAAATGCCATATTCGTTTTCGAAATTCAAAATTAAGAATCATTTTTTTCCGTTCCTAATTATTTGTCAAGCGGCCGGTACATTTAAAATACAATAGCAATTGAAGATGAATTGAACTTTTGATAGCAGTGCAATTGTTTTGCATATTGGGTATAAATTATTAAAGCCTACTAATATACTGTTATTTTGTGTGGTTTAAATTTGTTATCAAAAAGTTAATACAAAAGTAACAGCTACTTGTTTGTCAAAAATCGACTTTCTTACCAGTCGTTCCTAATTATATGACCACAACTGTATAATAAGGATAAAACAAAATAACATATAACTTAATATTAAGGCCAATTACAGATTTCAATTTTGGTTAATTTTTACATAAAATAATAGTTCTTAAACAACAAATTACTTAAATTATAAAACAAATACAAAAAAGAAATAAAAACTTAAGATAACCTAACAGTTTACAAGGGAAGGGACTAAATTCGCTCAGTTGTCAATCTGGGGGTATTTCGGGAAAAGAGAGAGAAATTTTGTTTGATTACCCACATAATAAAAACAAATAAGTCTATCCTGGATGAAATAAATTTTTGAACTTTCTGTCCTTAGCCGTAAGGGGCTGCATAATGTTAAAATTCAGTCCTGCTCTAACGCTTTTGTTTTTAACTGTCTATCCTGCTCTAATCAGATGCTGCGCATGCAAAACTTCAGTTATTTTGAAATCGCGATTTCTTTATGTAATAAAGATGTTTTTTTCTAGAAAGTATCTCCGTGTGTTGCTTTCGTTTCAATCGGTTTTGAAATATTGAAACTGAATTGTCTTTTTCGTGAATATCATGCTTTTTTTAAAAGTAATATAATTAAAAGAATATTGACAGTATGTTTATTTATAAAGTGTAATTAATCAAATCAGTGAGTCAAAAACATTGGCGGAACTGAATCCAATGCAAAACTGATGTTTAGGATTGTGGAACCCCTTAAGACAGTCTTACCCAATTCACCGAAAGGATATCTCAAGCTGTACGGCGGCTGACACGCTAAGTCAGGGAACTGATCCTCTAGATCGTCCAGTTTGCGCAGTTGTTGCCGCAAAGCTTCTAGCGGAGTGGACCAGCCCTCGCCGCGTCTGAAAAATTATATATAGAAATTATACTTGTGTCAGTTTTTAAAACGTTTGTCCACGGTCCGATATCGGACGCCGGACGCCGGAGCAAGACAGTGTTCAGTTTGTTATCGTTTCATAGATTTATTTCCAATGAGCGTTTTTCCTTATGTCAAAATTTATAATTATATAAGATTCCTAGATGGCACTGTCGTATTCTTTAGCAACAGAATCAAAGACCAAATTTGCACAGATTCCAAACTAACGAAAAACCACTTTGACATTGATTGCTACAAACACATTTTATCTATGGTAATATGAACAGCGCCATCTCGAAGAAAGCATGCAACTAAGAAAAAAAAATAACCAGAAAAACGCTCATTAGAGCTGTTTTAAAGTACAACAACGCGCCACGTGACGTTGAGTTTGCTCTGGCTCATTTCTCAAGGATATGTCAACAGTCAGCAGCCATGGCATATGGTTCTACTATGTCCATGGTCACTTAAGAAGTTATAAGCGTTTGTACACGGTCCGGCTCCGATATCGGACGCCGGACGCCGAAGCCAGACAAGATACTTGAATTTTTATCTCAACTGTCGATACTGCGGTCTTATTTCTGCGGTCTTGCGGATACACTCTTACTATAAAAAAACTAATGACATTTTCTAAAATTGTACATATAACTACATTTTCTATTGACCAAACTCAACAACTTTTTAAAAGAATCACACCATAAAAACATGGCAAAATATGTCTATAACAATTCTACGAAAACTTTACTGAGCGAAGATAGCGTAACAAAAACAGTAGTTCACGGGTAGCGTTTTAAAATAAGTTCTTAAGTTTGCGTGGGAGATCTTTAATATCTTCTTACCTTTACATTTGCGCTCCGGAAAGTATATTAAAAAAAATCTATCGACATCTATTTATAGCTTCTCTAAAATGCTTGCTCGATTTAAATTTTAGGTGAAAATTATAATATTGTTCTAATATACGTTATCAATCTAGCGCTATATATTCTATATTACACCTATACATAATATATGTACATGTATAACTCTACCTTGGTGTAAAAGTATAAATACATCAATTCTTATTAGAGTGCATTACAAACTTGCAATCAATCAGGAACTAATTTAAAAGCACAAATATTTTTGAAAAAGTCCCTCGTGCCAGGATTTGAACCTGCGACCTCCTGCTTAGATGACAGGCGCGCTACCGACTGCGTTACCGAGGTTCGTATCTGCTATGCGAGCACTTACGCGTCGATTAGATAAATTTGACAGATAGAATCGATTGCTACCCTTATTGCAATGAAATAAGAGTTACATTTTTATTTATCGAATCGATGTGGAGTCGATACAAAGTTCATGCTAGTACTGCTGGAACGACGAATTTTTCCACCATACCTGTACCATCAATTTTTTTGTAACTGCTCGATATACCAGCTTGTAATGCACGTAGTGAACGCTCACGAGGGCGTTATGCGATTTCACGCCTTGCCCATTCTGAACAGAAGATTTGTTTCTGATTGATTGCAAGTTTGTAATGCACTCTAATAGATACATACGTATCTAAATAAATACATCAGTTACTTACTTAGGTGAATAATTGAGTCGTGACGTGGAGGCAGATTTTAACCTTGTAAAGCATCGTCTACGACCGTGCCCTACAAATAAAACATAACACTAGATTCACACTTAACACTTATCTTCAACACCAAAGCTGCTTTAATCTGGAAAATAAATAGCAATTCTTAAAAAAAAAGTTAAGCTTAAGGAAAAGTGTGAGGGCAAAGAATGGATGTTACCGTTAATTGGTTCCTTAGGTTTTTCGTCGGCTGTCGTCGCGTCTGAGGAGTCTTGGAAGTCTGTCGATGCGGCTGGAATCATATGTAATAAACTTTGAGTCGTATAAACGTCAGATGAGTTAATGTCGACTCTAATTTTCATGATAATATACAGCTGACGGAAAGGGTTTTTAAGTTTCCATCTATCCATCAGCCTAGTTCGTCCACTGCTGGACATAAGCCTTTCCAGGACTTTGCCACTCTTGGCGGCGGTCATCCTGGAAGAATTGCCCATACTCACACACGCTGGACAGGCGGGTTGGTGAGCGCGGTGCCGGAACCCTCGCACCAGGGACGCCGCTGCCCGTCACCAGTCTATTCCATATAAGGATATCCATCGGTCCCAGGCATGGTGGGCCTCCTGGTTTTTTGCCTGTGAGCTGTCTTCTTACTCTCCCCCGAATTACTTCGAGGGGGTCTCCAAGTAAGATGGTGGTACCTCCACAGCCGAGCCCGGCATCAGCTCTACCACCTGCTTTTTAAGTTTAATGAACCTTTAAAGTTGATGCTACCCCTTACATTGTTCTTGACAAAGAAAGTGACAGCATTCATTTTAAAGTTTTATTAAACTTAAAAACCCTTTCTGCAACTAGCCGTGTGTAATTTAAATTTAATCAACTTCACTGCTACCTCAAATAAAACTCCGAAATGCAGCGCATATTCAGGTATTAAACTGAAATATATCAAGTAAGAGCGATGATGTTTTGCATTATTTTGGGAACTAGACAAAACAGTTCGATTTTTTGATCGAACGTTTTCAAAAAACTTGCGAACTTTCGAGCAAGAAATCTGATTTAGGATCCGCACCCCTTTAGAATAAGTCCTGCTTTAACGCTTTTGTTTTTAGCTGTCTATCTTACTCTAATCAACATGCAAAATTTCATTTATTTTGATTTTTAGGGTTCCGTAGTACCTAAAAGGTACAAAAGTAACCTTATGGTGAGACTCCGTTGTCCGACCGTCCGTCCGTATGTCCCAGCCTTAGAACTTCAGCACCGTTAAAGATAACTACATGTATGTTCCCCCCCTTATCTCCAAAACTGGTGGACCAAAAATATGAAAAATATCATGGTAATATGTGTTTACGTAAAGATTACAGGAAAAATAAAGCGGTTGAGAAATTCACGAAAAAAATGACAAAATTAAATTTGTCATCCACAATACGGAACCCTAGGTACGCGAGTCTGACTCGCACTTGGCCGGTTTTTTGAATATTTTTACATACTGCAGAAAAGCAATAAGTATCAGAAAGAGTTTTCTGGTGTGTCGTTATGGATGGTCAAGGAGAAAGTTAATGTTATGTCGCGTCAAGAGGTCAAATCATTACCAGTAGAAAGAGAAGAATGACGCGGCGGTTACTCCACAGACAAGAGCGTAGCACAATACTCAATGCGGCAATGCTATTTGAGAGCTTTTCTTGAAATTACTGATATTTTTCTGAAGCAACTGTAAAATTTTACACCAATTTTTTTCAATGATCTAATACGTATTCTTATGAAGTAAGAAGTGGTATTTGTTTTGTTTAGAAATTTAAATATTTACAATCATTTAAAGTCTGAATTTGTAATAAAACTGGATTTTTTACTTTTGGCCCTAACAAACTGTATACACTGTTATCAGAAAATATGACATTTACCATTAATGATATGCAGAGCAGCTATGTATGCTTTCTGATTCAATTCAAACAAAAACCAACACGTTAACTTTGTAATTCGTATGTTGCTATCTCATTTCTTTCAGTCTGCCACAATTAACGGACCAGTGTAGTACACTTCAGTTGACAGTACAAAGTACTCAAATTCGAGACAATGTTCGGTTAATTCACCCATAACCGACTAGCTCTATGGCTGGCAATTGCACCCCTTGTGAATTCAGGGCTCAACATGATACATAAATCTGGTTTTTTAAGTAAACTTACCGATGGACCCTCTGATTCTGATTTGTCTCATACTGTATGTGATTTGAGCCAAATAGCTAGTTTATTCTGTGGTATGGCACTAATCTACATAAAAAGCTTACGATTCGTATCCGCTTCTAAATGCATAACTTAAAATTGTTCTTATTTTCGAATTAAATATATTAACACGTTGAAGGACAGAAATTGCCTTCATATAAGTTGTTTTGTGACACATGGTAGTAGAGAGGAAGGCGAATGGGGAAACGGACAGTTAGGCCCATTGGATTGACAGTAGATCTCGTTTGAATGTTCACTTTGTGACACAATAAACAACACTTGTACTGGTTTGTAGATAAATCTCGACGCTGCTAGCCGTTCTGGCACAATTCTACAGGGAATCGATGACGCCATACGGCGTCGTGTTCAGATTGGTATATCTAATAGTACGCTTTAGGACGCTGTCCAGCGTCTCAAATGTGATTAATGCAATTGTGCGAACATAGTTTAACGTCAGTTAAGCTTTTCCGGCAATTTTATTTTATTTTTTGCGTTACGTTGTAAATGAAGGGACACACAAACTCAAAACACGCTTTTAACGTATATTTTTCCGTATGTACGGCGGCGGCTTGCTTGCACGTCAGTATTGAATTGTCCCCCGACACCTTTTGACTTTTATTTTATTTACCTGCATCCCTATCCTTCAGCTTGTCGCGCCTGCGCCGCGGCGGCTCTCGGAACTCCACTTTAGTGCGTCGCGAACGTGACGGGACTGACTTGGCTTCCGTGTGTGACGACTCGGGGGAAACTAGGTTCTGGAAGACAATGTTAGACATGCTCTGAGGTCGTATATACACTTTCCATGTTCTAGGTTTACTTCCATGTTTTGCTTTACCGTTCACAAAATGTGCAAGTCTAGCGCTTGATCCACAATGCTTAACTCCAGGCCTGCTCTAAGGCTTTCGTGTTTAAAATGTCTATCCTGCTCTAAACAACTGCCGTGCACTCAAAACTTCAGTTATTTTGAAACGGTGTCTACATTAGTACATTAGCTATATTTTTTTTTCGTAATAAAGATGGATTTTTTTGCTAATTATCTGCTTGTGTTGGTTTCGTTTTAATCGGTTTTCAAATATGGGAGCTGAATCACTTTTTTTTTAAAGTTAATTCAATTGTGGGAAGATAACTTTGAAAAAGAATGAATTTCACGAAAAAAGTGATTCAGCTCCCATATATTTATGAGGTGTAATGATCTTGAGTGATAATGATATGAAAATCATACCATTGTTTTTTCAAACTTTTATTGTCTACATAGGCGAAATTAAATCCCATGCAAACCTGACGTTTAGCATTGTAGAGCCCCTTAACTGAATATGTTTAGGCTAGAGAGCGGTGCGGGAGGAGTGACTTGATGTCACTGACATCGCGCCTTGAATCTTTCTCTCTCTCTCTCTCTCTCTCTCTATCTCGCGTCAATTCACACACCCCTCCCGCACCGCTCCGCTACCGCAGGCACCTATTCAGCAGTCAAGAGCTAGACCTGAAATAAGTAAGCTTCGGCGGGGTTCAATTCAAAATCCTTCTGCGTAAAATTTTGGTTCTCTATACATCCTCTACGTAGAACACATTGAATGTAAAGAAGCATTAACAAGTAGCAATAATTATTTTCATATTAATATTTTAAACCCTTTGACAATGCTATTATAGCGAAACCAACAAGTTTCCGGTGAATAAAATGAATAAAACTGTAGACAAATACATTGTGTATTTTAATTAGAATACCACACAATTTTAAGTGTACATCATTTAAACCTTCAAACACTTATCACTTCTATGTATGTTGTGCGTTTTGGAACGATACTCGCCGCAACTACTTTAAAAGGATGGCCTACCCTAGCAGCTTTTTTTATTACCCGTCCAGCACAATGAGTCCAATGACAAAGACCTTACTTGCTTTTCCAACCATCCGTCCATCAGCCTGATTCGTCCACTGCTGGACATAAGCCTTTCCAGAACTTTGCCACCCCCGGCGGTCATCCTGGAAGAATTGCCCATACTCAACACACGCTGGGCAGGCGGGTTGGTGAGCGCGGTGCCGGAACCCTCGCACCAGTGACGCCACTGCCCGTCACCAGTCTGTTCCATATACGGCCCGGCTATTAGGGATGGATATACCGCCATCTATCGGTCCCAGGAATGATGGGCCTTCTGGTTTTTTGCCTGTGAGCTGTCCTCTTACTCTCCCCCGAATAACTTCGAGGGGGTCTCCAAGTAAGATGGTGGTACCTCCACAGTCGGGCCCGACATCAGCTCTACCACCTACATTGCTTTTAATAGAGGCGATTATATGTTGGCTCATTTACCTCTTTTTCTTGGACGCGTAATGATCACAAAGCGAAACAACAAATACTACCTATTTTATGAAAAAATAATCAAGTTGATTTCTTAACCGCGTTTTTGATACGAACGTTTGAAAAAAAGAGTGTGAAAAACATTTTTTTTTTACAAAAGTGTAAATTTTTATACATTGTTTATAAGTATCAATAAGTATCAATAAAGTATCAATAAATCAAATATATATTTTTTTTAATACAAGGAGAGTCCGAATTTCTTCAAATGAATCCTCGAAAGTATGGCGTTGTTCATGCTCTAGGCTCATGTACAGTTTTAAACAATATCAATTTAAATGCATGTTTACCCGAGTTTGTGAGGTAAAGTCTGAACACTGAGATCTTACGAATGTTTTTTTTTCGAATTTGTGTGTTTATTGATTAAAAGCAATGAGTATAATTTTACTATTTATAAACTGACACAGCTGACGGAATCCAAAAGAGGTCTATGTGCAAACAAGAATGACAGTTTTTTTTTTAATTCTGAATCCCCGTTATGTTTTCCAAATTGTGAATCCCCGTTATATTTTCCAAATTCTGAATCCCCGTTTATTTTCCAAATTCTGAATCCCCGTTATATTTTCATTGTGACTGATGCCGGGCCCGAATAGCCCGAAATATATCTCACTAATATTTTATTTTATCTTGTTTTATCTAATTTTAATCATTTAAAAAGACGAAAAAGTAAATTATTAATTAAATATAACGTATATTTTCCAAATTCTGAATCCCCGTTATATTTTCCAAATTCTGAATCCCCATTATATTTTCCAAATTCTGAATCCCCGTTATATTTTCCAAATTCTCAATCCCCGTTATATTTTCCGAATTCTGAATCCCCGTTATATTTTCAAACGAAGCAGTTCACTCACATTATCTCCTCGGTCCTTCTTCCTCCAATCTTCGTTGTTATTATCAAAGGACTTCTGCGCGTTGCTCTCAGACAGCGAGGTCTCATTGTCGTTGTATTTGATGACAGGATTGTTGTTGACTCGGGCCCGAGGTGGTTCTGACTCTATGACGGCGCTCACTGATGTCTCGTTTAGTTCTTTACACCTGGAACAAACATTGATGTCCAAGGGATCTTAGAGTTCCAAATCCTTTTTTTTTCGGTTGATTAAATAGATTTATTAGTACAAGTACAAGACTTAGAGGTTCCATCGTCTAAGTTCGTAGGATCTTTACCGGATTAAAAGAGACTACAACCAATCATATGCCCACGCAATGACAAAAACAACTGGTCAAGGAAAAGAGGCTGAGGTGGGAAATACGCTTAATTCTATTGGTCGAATGAGGAGGTACAACATCGTTAGAACCTCTTTAGTTTTGACGTACTGTAGCTACCAAAATAATATAGCTTGATGTTCGTTATGAAACCCAAAGAGAATTTTAAATATTTGAATGTGGAAGAGCGTAAGTGATCTGCGAAAATAGTTGTTCAATATATTGCTCTGACAAAGTGAAATTTGAACGGTTCCAAAACCAAAGAATCAAAAAATTTTTGCTGCGACAAAATTCGTCGAGAGATTAAGGTGAGAATTCCGAACTTATCCTTAATAAAACCATAGACTAAATATACGTAGTAATACTTAGTCTATGATAAAACGAAGATATGTTTTATTTTTAAAAGGCGCTTACGGAACTGTAGTGACCGAACGCGTGTGGAAGCCCTTTAGTTTCAAATTATTTAGACAGAGCACGATTGTATCAAAATAATTGTAGAGACCAATAAAGTAAACTTTTATAAACTGAAAATTGTTGATATCGTTGCGACGTAAATTATTATTATTTTATTATTACCTTTCTAATGATTGTGTAGCTTTGTGCGAGTTAGATTTCTCGGTCTCCGACCCAGTTGTCATGCTCATTTCACGTCTTTTATTTCTGCGTTCTATTGACATCTGAAAAGACACAAGTTTGTTGCTTAAGATCTCGAAAACTAATTAATGAATCGACATTAAATTTTCACTACCAGATAAAGTAGGTCCTGAATTAACAAATAGGTCCTTTTTTCAAATTCAACTCCTTAGATAGTAGAACGATCTACTTTTTTAAACATCACGTGATGACAAAACTCTGTCAATATATTAAGTGTCAATATATTGTGGTATATTTTAATGGAATCACATATTTTACTGATCATACTCAAATCCTCTTTAGAAAAATAATGGTACGGAAGAAAAGGAATTGCCTACTTATGCAAAATTCAAATCTACAGTGGTGTGCTATTTAAACTACGTACGGAGAAGAGGTTTTTTACTTTGGGAAAATGCCGCGGGCAAAGGCTAGTAAGCAATTTATTACTCTATTACCTTGACGTCATGCTTCAATCTCGCGTACTTTTCCTTGAGACACTTGTATTTGTCAGCTAGCGCATTATCGTTGGTGCCTCGTCGCATGGCAGCAGCGCGCTCAGAAGATAATCGAGCCCGCAATTCTTCCAAGTGGCAAGCATGTTGGGTTCTGAGTCTTTCCACCTGGAATATATTTAAATAAAGATTAATAAAAACCGGCCAAGTGCGAGTCGGACTCGCGCACGAAGGGTTTCGTACCATTATCAAAGCGTCCTCACCTCAGCTCTATAATCGTGTCTAAGGTCAGTAACCCTGGCAGTCTGCTCCTCTCTAAGTTGATCCATGGTAACTCTATTCTCGTCCAGGATCCTGGCGCGTTCTCTGTGCATTTGACCTTGTAATTGGGTGCGGATTTCTGAGAGGACGCGGTCGTTTTCTGCAAATAACAAAATTGGCTCAGAAATCTCATAATTACCCGATTTCTTAATCAAAAACCAGTGTACATACCGGGGCAAACAACTTGAACAAAAAAGCATAGTGGAGGAAACGCATAGTCTCTATTTGACTGACCGAAGGGCGAAATTCGTGCGCCAAATTTCCCCCACCACGATGTTTTATTGTGCGAGTTGTTTGCCCCTGGTACAGAACACTTAATAAATTGCCACTGACCTAATTTTCGTTGTCAAATGTAATAGGGGCATAGATTGGGCTTAGAGATTTTTCAATATAACATCCGTACCGTTGTGCAAAAAGTCCGGGTTCCATCGTACAAAGTTCAAGTAATGTCAAATTTGACATTTTAGTCCAGTAAATGAAAGATTTGAGGTCGAGTTAAAAATACACTACTAAAATGACTTCGAAATAATTCATGTTATTGACACTCCCCCCCTCCCAGAAGAACATATTTTGTTTTATAATTTACCAAAATAATCTTACTAATATTGTTGTTAGCCATGGTCTAATTATTGTGGTTGTATTGAAAAAATATTTTTCGGGGATTCTTTTGAATTTAAATTTTTCAGTTAGTTTACTGATAGATCCCCAATTTTCACCCAGTGTACATTTAATTCGACCATCTCCATACAAACATTCTTAGATTGACTGGACTAATTTCCATTCTAAAGAAGATGTAATATATACAGGGTGTCCCGTAAGTAGTGCTCCAAACGAAAACTATAGATAGCTGAGACCATGCCCTGTCAAAATAACTCAACATAGGTCTAACAAATGTCGCATGGTTTTCGAGATTTTTGAACTTTAATGAAATTTCTAGTATTTGCTACCCTTAGTTCATTTTTTTAATTTAATTAGTAAAACTGAAGCAAATTTGACTTTTTTTGTTAACAAGTTTTTCTATAATACGTATAGCACTGTTTTTCAAAAATGGTCATAGTTTGCCAAGAACAAATTTTTGAAAGTAAAAAAAGTTAACATAAAATTGTTTCAACAGCCTTTAAAGGTCTGTGGTGTGAAAAAAAAGTATGGAGACCTAAGTGCCCATCAGCTTGAAAAGTTTTATGTCTTATATCAATTGAAAAACAAAAAAAAAATTATGAATATATTAGCAAATAAAAAGTTGTTGGTATTTTAAAACCGACGGGGACATTTTGTGAAAAATTTTATCTTCCAAATTCAATATTTATTTAAATTGTAGGCCTTGCATCTGGTGCAAACTTGCATAGAAATATGAAAAATAAGACAGATAATACTAAAAAGTAATGATCATTCGTTTATTTAAAAAAAAACTTAAATTTTACAAAAGGTGTTCGAAATGCCCACTAGCTGCCCTGATACAGGCTCTGCATCTCCTAACAAAAGAACGCTTGATTCTTCGTGCGTAGCCAGCGTGTGAAATTTCTTGAGAAGCTGTCTGGATGCGCTGTCGTAAATCTGCTATGTTATTAATAGGTCTCTTGTAGACTTTTTCTTTTATACATCCCCAATAAAAGAAATCTAGAGGATTTAGTTCAGGTGACCGTGCAGGCCACAGAATGGGCCCTAGACGTCCAATCCATCTTCCTGGGTAGTGTTCGTTTTGAAAATCTCTTACACGCAGAGCATAGTGTGCAGGACAGCCGTCGTTTTGCAGCCACATTTGTTGGCGTAAGTTTATCGGGACTTCTTCCAAAAGCATAGGGAGCTGGTTTCGTAAAAAATCTAAATAAATTTCAGCATTTAACGTAGCTAGCAGTTCATACGGACCAATAATTGGCCCGTTGATGATCCCCGACCATAAATTTATCTTAAATTGATATTGAGATTTGTCTTCCCGTTTCGTGTGTGGGTTTCTCAGCTCCCAGCTGTGCAGGTTGTGAAGGTTCATAAAATCCATCCTTTTGGCAGGAAGATTCGTCGCTCCACAGGATTCTGTCGAAGAAATTCACGTCTTCCCGCATCTTTCTTAACATCCTCCGACAAAAAACAACTCTTGCGGCATAATCCCTTGGTAGTAGTGCTTGTACACGCTGCACGTGGTAGGGGTGGAACCCATATCTTTTTCTTAATATAACTTGAGCCGAGCTCTTTGAAATGCCAGTGCGTCGCTCAATCTCACGAACTGAAATAGTCGGATCTGCTGCTCTTTCCGCTAAAACTTCTTCTTCGTCTACTGTACGGGCCCTTCCTTCAGGAACACCACCTATGCTTGTTCCAGGAAATCTCCCTTCATTAAATGCGTTGCTGACGCGTATAAAAACACTGTGGTCTGGATGTCGACGGTTTCTGTACTTCCTTCGGTAGAGTCTTGCTGCTTTCCTGGCGTTGCCTTTAGCTACGCCGTAAAAGTAGAACATTTGCGCACATTCAGGCGGTGAGTATGGCGGCATTCAAAATTCAAAATTCAAAAAGTTTATTTTGCAAAGTAGGTATATATAATACACGTTTCACAAGTCAAATTTTAATCTTATAAAAATATATGTAATAAAATAATAAATGTACATGAACTACTTAGATTAAATGTTTATTTAATTTATGTAGCAATATATATACAATTAAAATTATAGGTAAAATATTATTATACAAGGTGAAATCCAATCAACCACCCGAACCCATACCGGAGACCCGGCCAGGGACCAGGAACAAGGTTCAATGATCACCAACCGAGCCCCCAGCACGAATCCAGGCGGCCGACCAAATCCCATCCTATATACTACATAGTAATAGGTTACGTATATAAATACATGCCTACCTCCGCCCATTAGTCTTGCTAAGAAGAACGGGCAAGAAACTTGGCAAGATCATGTCTTTTTTTTAACATAAACTTAAACTATACATTGAATTACTTATATCTACTTTAACCAAGGGATAAGAAAATACAAGACAGCAGGAATTCAGGTTAATGAAAAAAGAAAAACATATATATCTTTGCCTACCTGTCTCATACAGTCTATTTCCTTTCACAGTCTGTAATTAATTAATGTTAACTCTTAAGAGGAATCAAAAGTTAGGAAATTATATTAATTAATTAAATTATTACCTACTATCATCAAAATCAGTATCACTATAACACCATGCTTCACCATCATCCAAATATTCATTTATTTTATAATATGCCTTTTTCAGTAGGCCCTGCTTAATATACTGTTTAAACTTATTCTCTGACAAAGTAAGGACCTCTTTTGGAAGTTTATTGTAAAATCTTATACCATGTCCTACGAAAGAGGTACTCACTTTGGCGAGTCTGATTTTTGGAAAAGCCAGTTTATACTTATTTTTGGTTTCCTTACAATGTTGCTCACCAAGCCTCGGGAGAGACGCAACATTTTTTCTAACATATCTAAGGACCTGGTAAATATATTCACAAGGAACAGTTAGTATATTGATTTCTTTGAACTTTTCTCTTAATGAATCCCGGTGCTTCATATTATAAATAGCCCAAATTGCTCTCTTCTGCAAAACAAAGACTGCGTCTGTATCCGCGGCTCTACCCCATAACAGCATGCCGTATGACATAATGCTGTGAAAGTAACTAAAATAGACTAGTCTAGCAGTATCTACATCAGTAATTTGCCTTATGCGTCTAACAGCGTATGCGGCCGAACTAAGTCTACCACATAGGTTTTCTATGTGGGGACCCCACTGAAGACGAGAGTCTACCGTAATGCCCAAAAACTTAGTTTCGTTAACTAACTCCAGCTTGGACCCCTGCAAAAGCAAATTACAATCCACTTGAATAACATTTGGTAACGTGAATTTTATACATTTTGTCTTTTTTGCGTTTAAAACTAAATTATTTACAGTAAACCAATCAAGCACCAGCGATAAAGTTGTATTCGCGTCGTCAAGGATATCTTTACGTCTATTAACTTTAAAAATAAGTGACGTGTCGTCTGCGAATAGTACTATCTTAGTTAAGTCTTTAATTAAATAGGGAAGGTCATTTATGTAAATTAAAAACAGCAAGGGCCCCAATATGGAACCCTGCGGGACACCCATTTTAACTAATGCTCCACATGATTTTACCCCATTAATGTCTACCTTTTGAATACGATCACTAAGATACGACTTCATTAACGCCAAAGATTTGCCCCTCACTCCGTAGTGATCTAATTTACATAAGAGTGTTTCATGATTAACGCAGTCGAAGGCTTTCGAGAGGTCACAAAATACACCAAATGCATCCTGCTTTTCTTCCCAAGCATCAAAAATGTGCTTAACTAAAGCAACTCCTGCATCTGTGGTTGACCTCCCTCTAGTGAATCCGTATTGTTCACAGTGAAGCAACTTATTTAAATTAAAATGAAATAACAATTGATTAAAAACTATTTTTTCAAAAACCTTACTCAAAACCGGTAAAACTGACACAGGTCTATAGTTTGATGGGTCACCGTTGTCGCCTGATTTAAAAAGGGGGATCAATTTACTAAACTTCATTAAGTCAGGAAAGATACCATCATCTACACATTTATTAAAAATTAATGCCAAATAAGGAGCTATTAAATCAATAACAGAACTTATAACTTTCACAGATAGGCCCCATAAGTCCTCGGTTTTTTTCAAGTTAAGCGATTTAAATGCTTTAATTACAGTTAATGAATTAATATGTTTAAAAAATGCGTAAATACCACGAAACGACGCCGTCAGTTTCACCAAAGCAAAAAAGCAAACAAATCCTAGAAGTCTGATAATTAGTAACACCGATTTACGATAACGTCTAGCGCGTATGGTACGAATTATCACACTGACTGACCAGGTCCACATTGTGTAATCTTGACATGCTGTCTCTTTTACTCGCTCCTAATGCTGTCTCTTTTACTTTTTCCTTATGCTGTCTCTTTTACTCCCTCCTTGAGCTTACTTATCTCTCACTCAGTCTATCAGGGCAGCTGGTGGCCATTTCGAACACCTTTTGTATTTTTTTTTTATTGGTATGAATAATAATTAATTCCCTTTTTTTATTTTAGTAATTTTCCATGTTTTGATGCAAGCTTCTACCAGATAAAAGGCCTATAATTTAAAAAAGATCGAATGTGGAAGCTTTGAATTTTTTACTAAATTCCCCCGGTGGTATTTAAAAACCAACAACTTTTTATTTGGTAATATATTCATATATTTTTTTTCTTTTTTTCAATTGATATAAGCCATAAAACTTTTCAAGCTGATGGGCACTTAGGTCTCCATACTTTGTTTTCACACAACAGACCTTTAAAGGCTGTTGAAACAATTTCATGGTAACTTTTTTTACTTTCAAAAATTTGTTCTTGGCAAACTATGACCATTTTTGAAAAACAGTGCTAAACGTATTTTAGAAAAACTTGTTAACAAAATATATCATAACAAAAAAAGTCAAATTTGCTTCAGTTTTACTAATTAAATTAAAAAAATGAACTAAGGGTAGCAAATACTAGAAATTTCATAAAAGTTCAAAAATCTCGAAAACCATGCGACATTTGTTAAACCTATTTGAGTTATTTTGACAGGGCATGGTCTCAGCTATCTATGGTTTTCGTTTGGAGCACTCCTTACGGGACACTCTGTATAATCGGACGCCTTCCTGCAAGGCGTAGGCAGACATTTTAAATTTCCACCTGCTAAGATGTTCAATATCTCTTACACCTCTTCATCTGTTTTTATATTTCTGATTTTTTCCGTCTTCTGTTTTTATATTCATCGTACTTCTGTATTTTATCAAAAGATTTGATCTGCTTAAAAATATGATAGTGTAGAACATTTTCTTATTTTTGTAGGGACCCAGAGTGATTTTGGCCAAACAGCTCTATCGGCCGAACAGACACTATAACTTTTATAGAAAGGCATATTTATACAAGCGTTTTCAATCATATTCGTTTTCAATCAGCCTATTTATCACAAGCGTTTTCAATCAGCCTATTTATATTGACAGTGGCGGACACCCCGCAACGTTTCTCAGTCCCGCAGGAATATCTTAAAATCCCTTAGCGGTTTCATGTTCCTACGTCCAGTCGTTTAGTATAGGCGTCGATAGATCAGTCAGTCAAGGCATTCTTTTATACTGCCAGTAGTATAATACTGGGTATTAATTTAATAGCCTTTCTCCTTCAAACAGGTTGTTCTACCCATGAATGAATATGAACGACTTTTCTCATCAAGCCAACCCTGTACTCGCGAAAAAAACATCCGCTGTTCCAACGATATTAGAAATAGCATTGAGCTGTTCTATAGCAAAGTTAAATACCTACTCGTCCAAAATGTATGAAACAACTGATTTATTTTTTGCGCTTTTAGGTTTGGCGCCATAAGTAAAAGTTGTTTATATTAATGGGTACAACACCCCGTTTTAACAGGCGCCATTACGCACAACTTCCATACTAACGCTGTCACTACACTGTGGCATATATGGATTGTTATTATAATATTTTAGACGGAGTCCATTAACATTGTCTAGATCTATGTGTAAATCGAACTAAAAACCGTGAAATTTGAGTAATATCTTAACAACAAACCCCCAAAATACGTAAATTTAATAGTTTTTTACTAAATGTGTAGCCGAATGTGCTTTTATTGTTTTAGATAAAATCAAAAAATTAATACGGGTCAGACATCGAAAATGTTATCTAGATTAATAAGAACCAAAAATAATGTTTGAAAACGTCCACAGTCTTGCCAAAATGTAGTTTCTCCTGAAACAAGTTTTCAATTTTGCGCCGGCGACGAAAGTTTCATGGAGCGTGCACCTTATAGCGAAATGAAACATTTGATGATCACATTTGGCCACGCCCACAACCAAGTTGGTCGAGTCATGACGACCATATTTAAGGAGAAAGGTTATCATCTTAACAGCCTGTATATTTAAGACTCACCCAACTCCAACTCCCTACGTTCGTCAGCGAGTCTCCTAGCGTGTTCTTCTCGCAGCTTCCCCAAGTCGTCCCTGAGTTGTCGTTCCGCATTCTCCACTTCCCTCCTGTATCGTTCTTGACGTTCCAATTCGGCTTTCTGTAGAGACGCTTCGTGTTTGCGTTCGCCTTCTTGGAGAGACTGGAAAAAGCCATATGAATAAAGCTATAGAGTAAAGAACTCCCAGTTAAAGTTCTTATTGTCCAAGAACAAATACGAAAATGCCTTTCGGAAAAATAAGCGAAGATTATAACTATTCTAAAATGAATTAGTAACAAATTGGCAGTTGGACATTTTTATTCATAAACGCTCGCTCTCCCTCCCGCCACACCGCCCGCATCCTTTCCGAGGCCATCCCCCAACCCCTGTACCCCGTGGGCACGGTAAGCACGAAGTTGACAAGCTATAGGCACGCGCTTTTTCGTTACCTTGGACAAGAAAATGAAGCCCTGACAAAGCCCTCACATTGAAGGCGCGGGCGCGAGCAGCGGCGAATACAAATTTACACGCTTGGTCTAAAATATAAAAAGGCTTATTTATTGAACATAAATAAAAAATAATGAAAAAGAAGTTGTAAAGTCTTATTGTGAAAAATTGCAGGCTTTTTTTTACTGACACAACTGACTGAAACCAAAAGAGGTTTATGTGTCGCTGCAAGTTAAATTTAAATTTCAGTCTACAACTACGAGATGTGCAAAGAAAAATTCATAAAGTATTTATAAACGACAGAAATTACGTTAAAACAGTTAGTGAGCTTTAACGCCTTGATCTTCTTTTAAAATGTTTAAAACATACCTCTTCTAACTCTTTCCTATGTATGTCCTCTTGCTCCAACAATCTCCTTCTTTTTTCCTCCTTAAACCTCTCTTCATTTTGTCTCAATTCCTCCTGTAACTCCGCCCTTAATCTCCTCTCCTTCGTCGACCATTCTGCTCGTATCTCTTCCAACTCTTTCGCCAAGGTCAACTCCAGTCTTTTTCTCTCATCTCCTTTATTTCTCTCTACCATCTCTCTAGCTATTTCCGAAGCCGATTTAATGGATTTTGAATAACTATTTTCGTCTTGGGGCGGCTCAAACTGGTACATTACTACAACGTTCTCCGAGCCACGAATAGGACTCTTCCCTTGGGAAATTATTACTCCATCTAGACGAGGACTCACTAAGCCCTTATTGAGGCTAGTATTAGAATCGGAGGCTTTTATTTGTGGTGCAATCATAGCTTTGTTTAGGCCCGGCTTAAACGTAGATAAAGGGCTATTCCATGGACGATCGCTTAAATCTGACTTTAGCGAGCGAATATCAGAAGATATGCTTGGATTTGGCGATATTTTTATAGAAGGACTAAGTATTTTGGGTTCTAATCTTTGAATCTCTAAGCTATCAGATCTGGAGGTATTTTTGGATTCTTCTTTTTGTGAGTTTCGTCTAGATTCTTCTGATTCGGCCTGTAAGGCTCTCATTTGAGGTTTGGACAGAAATTCTAGTTTCGGTACTTTTGTTTGAGGTGGGTCTACTACTTTTGGCAGTTTGCTTGAAGAATGGGTGTGTATTTCTGAGTTTTCTTTTTCTTCCTGTGAGTCTTTGGGACTGGTTACGTTAAAATCTTTGGATTCTAAAATTTTTACATCATTTTTGGAATCGTCCATGTCATTAAGGTCGAGATTGGCAAATTCTCTGTCTGGTGAATCGATAGAAGTCTCGGATTCTATACTTTCCATCAAATTTATGGATATCTTATTCATTTGCGGTATCATTGGTGACCTGAAAAAATTTGATAGATACTTTAACTTTGTATTAAAGTTCTAAGCAACGTAAATCTATGATCGCTTAATAGACGGTCAAACCCCAATTTGAGAATTAAAGCAAAGTTAAGTATGGGCGCTGTGTTTGGCTGATTCGTCACCTAAATATCGCTAAACAAGATTTTATTAATTCAGAAATTTAGTTTGGTCCAACCAACTTAAATAACCAATTATCAAGTCAGATGTCTGCTAGAAGAGGTTGGGTTATATTGTTCCACCAGCAATGACCAATACACAAGATTAGCAGGAGAAAGCAGGTCGATCAGTACGATAATACATCTCACCTCGGTCGAGTTTCCTTATCTAGCACGGGTTTAGTGAGATGCACAGGCGAAGAGTCGATGTCTTCAGGGCCCACCATGTTGGATATGTTCTAGCAGACGTCGGGTTTGAAGGTTCAACCAGCTACGATCTTAAGTTTACAAAGGTTAGGTGAAAAAAGAAGTTTAATGATCTTCCGTCTCACCTTGGTCGAGCTTCCTTATCTAGCAAGGGCTCAGTGAGATGCACAGGCGATGACTCGATGTCTCCAGGTCGCACCAGGTCGGATATCTTCTGGAAGTTCTTTTGGAAGAGGTCTGGCTTGATATAGTCGCCAGCGGGTGGGCGGAGAATGCGACGCTTCGGGGACTGACGCTCGCGGCTGTCGCTTTCTGAAATCATCAAGTTTTGAATGTCTGGAGTAAAGTAGATTTTCGTAAGCAATTGGAGGGTATGTTATTGAAGTATTGTTGTCCGTCCAGAGCATACTTCAAAACTCCTGCTAATAATTAAGTAGTTTTTATGTGTATGATGATGATGCAAAAAATACTCCGGGTACTCAATACAAGCGGACAGATTCAATATCTACTACTACTACTTCACGAGCACCAACACGTTCACACACGTTTATGTGTGTGCGTATATTGTTCTAGGCATAACCGCAAATTCTAGCATAGCCGATCGAGATATCGAGAAGGACAATGTTTTACGTAAGCAACATAGGAGTATGCAATATCTGTGGACAAGTAGAAGAGTTTAATTTTCAACAAAGATATTTCATAAGTTCCACCAAGTGCCGACAATCAGGACCATCAACAACATACGAGTATTAAGTGCTTTGTTTCTAACTTTGTGACGATTATCTTGGCGCACTAAGTTGTTACAGCAGCGCACGCAATTTTGTACTGGTGAAATGCATATGTCGTCGGCACTTCGTAAAATTGGGCATATCAAGATGTGCCTGGACATGTCGTACTTCTGTTAAAAATAAGAGGGTCGCCGCGCTCCGCTTCGCTCGACTCCCCAAATCTATTTACATGTAAACCTAACTCGCTCCTCTTCGCTTCGTTCGTCATCGCACCTATTTTTGACTTTGGTGAAAGATTTTCGATTTCATACTTTACGATCTGTACAAGACATAATATATACATCATCATCAGACATCGTTTTCAAAATTTGTAAGGAAAAGTAAATATATAGGTATATTGTTCAGTATGATCAGTGGATTATATTGTTTGATTAAATAAGTAATTAAATCTTACCAAACGATTCCTTCTCCGATCCCGAAACACTTTTGGACGTCTCTCGTGGGCTCAATATTTGTTCCAAAGAGTTTTGAGGCCGCGGCGGCAAAGGCGGCCTTGTTACAATAGGTGAAAGGATTATGTTGGACGAAGTCATCGTCATGGTGCAAGGTACTAAGGGGATGGGGAACGAAGAGGGGGGGTTAGTTGGGGCGCTAATAATGGAACTCTGGTTGTCGTTGGGTTCCGAAGAGCTGTTGGAGTTTGGGCTGATAGTTGGTTCGACAGGTTCGACCGTTGTGTGCTCTAGTTTGAATCTGAAAAATTAGTTTACAATTAATAACATATCAAGTGAGGCTGTTGTTCGTACAAGAGGAAAAATGTTCCGAATATGTAAGAAGTCCTTCGATAATATTTTAATTGAATCATTTCAACTGGAAATAGAATTAATTAATTAACACTCGGTTTTTCGAGGGTTTCTTGGTTGTCGTAACAGCCAGCCGTCTAAACAAATCCTGTGTTGTACACACACCCTTCTACACCCTCTCACGCACTTCTACACACTCTCACACATCCTCCCCCGCACACGAGCAGGCATAAACTAAATTAAATTAAACTAAATAAAACTCAATGCTTAAATTTAAATTAAACTCAATTTCACCTACTTATTTGTATATTGTATATCTTTTGTTATTCTTTCTTGTTGTAGTTTTAAGTGGTATAATGTTATATTTATAATAAGTGCTTTAAAGAAGAGCGGTGCCTCCTGACACAGGCCTTTTAAAGCTTAAAGGGAGACACCAGCCCCTACCATATAATGTAATCCTATTAATGAAAATAAACGTATTTGTATTATTCGTATTTGTATTTGATTTGGAAGAGAAATATTATCCAAAACTTACCTAACACTTTTCCTATCCTCATCAAAACTTGTAGTTTGCCTTGGCTTACTCAGCGACAAACTCTCCACTTTTCTATTATACGAATCCGCTATTTTCTCTCTAAGGATGCCTTTGGGTGGATCACTTTTAGTCACTGAATCAAGTGGTAGAGACTTTTCAGTGTCTGGACTGGGAAGATCAGCTTTCTTGGCTTTCAGGAACATGCTGCCTTTGCCTAGAAAATTAATATAAATATATATATGTGACAGGCGAAATGTATAGTTTGTCAGTTTACAAACGGCATCGTCAGTTTCTAAACGCTCGCTGTTTTCCAATTTGCCTTTCGTCAACGTTCGCTTTTTTGTGGTTTGCCTTGGCAAATTGTAAAATGCCTCGTCATTGTCTACCCAGTGGGGCCCGAAATATATATTAGATTTTATCGTGATGTTTTATAATTGTGCCTGATTTATATATATTTACCCATATAATTATATATCAAAAAAAAAATTAAAGAAATAAGCTGATAGAGGCAATATAAATTTACAAAAATTTTAGTAACAAAGTAAGTACGATAAGGATAAAGAATGGCACCCATTCTACCTTAATCATTCCTAACTGACAATGACAATACTAAAACTGGTTTGCAAACCTGGTGTCATGAGCTAGTGGTGGAATGAGGACTTGGAGACAGTGCCGGAACTCAGGAACCAGGAATAGTAAAGCAGTCGTGTTTGGACTGTATTTGTAAAGGATGATGAGCTAGTTTTGCTTACTTTTATATCATTCTATTCCTGATTGCCATTTCCTCAATGTGCAGACGCCATATGAATTATATGAATATGTGATATAGTTAAAATCAAAATGGAGCAACATCAGGCAGCTTTCCCTCTGTTGTAGTTCTTAAATTAGATTAACAAAAAAACCTAAGGAGATAGCAGATTCTTTACTTTCAGGGGAGTCACAATTTTTTTTCTAAACAAAAGTTACTTCAGACGACTTGAAATTTAGATGGAGTTGTAGATTTTATTATAATTATAAACACAAATCTAGAAGTGTCATCCTGATTGGTTGGGTCTAAATACCTGTAAGGCGGGCTGAAAGTTTGAAAAATAATGCAGCTACCAATGTCCGTTTTGGAAAAATTCTAAACGGATTCCAAAACCCACGTTTATGGTCAATAGCCCTGATATTACATAATAATGTTTTTGTAAGGGCAGGGTACATTTTCAAAAGTTTGCAAAACAGTAAATCTCCTTACCTGTCAACGGAAGAGCCTTTAGCACCCTCTCTCCTTTACCACTCACAAATAAATTGAAATTATCCTCTTCAGCATTATTCAAGACATGCATCTTCAAATCTATGATCTCCGATTGCTGCTTGAACAGTTTAGGCCTCTCTAACACTCTTCCTATATCTTTATCCTGAGCATTCCTACTAGCACCGGGTTTAAAAGAAAGTGAACCATCTACACTTCTTCTCAGAGGCGAAATTCGCAAATCACCGAGTTTCTTATCCAAAGGCTTTGATATCGGAGCCAAAGGTGGTCGCCCTAAAGGAGCTAGGCGTCTAGGGGCTGGGAATAAGGTCGCAGATGCATTGTCTTTTATTTCAGAGTTGTTTTCGCTGTCTGTTGATAGGTCGTCATCGTCGCTTTCGATTTTGGTTTCGACGCGTTCAAGTAGTTTCGTGTTTTCCTCTGAGGTGAGGAGTTCCTAAAATAGGATAATATAAGTTAAATAATACGGACAGTATGATTATTATGTTTTTATAGATACTCTAAATATTTTAGGGTGTATTACAAACTAGAAAAGATCAAGTAAGCAAATATTTGAAAAAAATCCTTGTGCCAGGATTCGAACCTGCGACCTCCGGTGTGAATTTCACATAATGCCCTCGTGAGCGTTCAGTATGTGCATTACAGGCTGGTAAATCGAGAAGTTACAAAAATTCGATGTACAGGTATGGCGGAAAAATTCGTCGTTCCAGATAAGAACCTCGGTAGCGCAGTCGATAGCGCCGTCATGTAAGCAGGAGGTCGCAGGTTCAAATCCTGGCCCGAGGATATTCCCAAATATTTCTTTATTTGAAATTTGTTTTTAGTTGATCTTTTGTAGATTAAAATATTTATAAGGATAATATACTTAGAAGGTTATATAACTTAAAGAGAGATTTCTTAGCATTATTAAGAAATAAGCTTGTATACGGACTTTTATTATATTACATAAACTTTATTTTTTATTTTTTTATGTTACATTTTGCAATAAGAATAAGCTTAATTTTGTCTTTTTTTCTAACTAAAAACATTATTTTCAACACAAACCGTTAAGCTAACTTGATTTGTGTACATAGAGTAGTAAAAAGAAAAGTCAGTAAAACAATACCTATATATGTTTATTATTTAAATACAGGGTGTAAATAGTCTGCGACATTTAAATAAAACCACAAAGTCTACTGATCATACAGAACAACTCTCTGAAGTAAAATACCCGCGCAAACCTTCAGAGAAGAACTGTAACTTAAAGACTCTATCTCGTAGGAGGAAGTTCTATTTTAGATCGCTGCGCGTTAACAGCTGTTTCACTGAAGACGCTGCCTCAAAAAAACGCCCGTATCTTAATGCGTTAGGGTTCACGCATTTTTGTTAAGTCGAATATTTCCTAAACTAACGGTTTGCGCGAGTATGTTTCTTTGGGAAAGTGGTTCAGTATTATCGGTGGAATATGTGGTTTCTTTTAAAGGTAGCAGTCAGTTTACACCCGGTATAATCGTCACTAAATATATTTAATTTACACCACTATAATGCATTGTCTGTCACTAAAGCCAATTCTGAAGGCTTTAATTTTAGTTTTAGTGCTGTCAAAACTAAATTTTCTTCGATACAAAATAGTCCTTAAAAGTTAGGATTAGAAGCTAAATTTCTTTGGAAAATTTTAAGCTTTGACAGCACTAAAACTAAAATTAAAGCCTTCAGAATTGGCTTTACTGATGCATTATTACTAATTAAATTACAATGTTATTTAGTTAATAATTGCTACACCAGTTGGTAAAATCACACTGGCACAACTTACTTGTACTTACAAATATTTTATTATTTTGTATGATTTAAGATCTTTACAACCTGTGATTTATTGCAATAAATAAATGAAATGAAAATGAAATTATACAGGTGTAAATTTTCAAGTTTTATATTTTGAAACTTTAAGTTACATCACTTGTGTGTTTTTTAGAGGCAAATGTGTTAAACTAAGAGCAGATTTTGATACGGTTATCATTCCACTATTATTTTTATAAATTTCATTATTAACAGAAGACAAAGATAAAATAAAAGCTATACACTTTCAGAGTCACAGAGTTACAGAACTTACAGAGGCAAAACAAAAAACTATTTTAACAAAATATAAAAATGATTTTATAGTGTAAATAAATAAAAATGTTTGAAATTAACCTATAATTAAAAAAAACTTCAGACTGAATAGGCAGAAGTTCCAACAGGTATTTGAGAATGAGTAAAAAGGATATAAATACAACTATGCATGCATAGAAAAATTAATAAACATATATACTTATAAAACAAAATAAAAAATTTCATAAAACTCAATACATATTTTTCATTTAGAGATATGTTTATAAAATACAAAATAATAACTTTTAAAAGACGAAATATTATTTATGAACAGTATTTCAGTTGCATGGATTGTTTACCTGCACTGAAACATAAGTGTCATCCAACATTGAAGCGTCCCTCGCTTTCCGAACCAGCTCCCGGTAGACATTGTCCAAGGGATGCTCCCATTGAGTCTTCTTTGTCTCTTCATTATAGTAGTAGTGGTTTTGTATCTTTTCGTCATAGCTATACATAATACACATTAGAAAAATCATATTTAATATTTTGTGTTTTGAAATAAACACTCTAAGAACAGACATGTATTCTTATTTACGTATTCAGAGCTTTGTGTATAAATGTGTTTTAACACGTTGAGGGACAGTATTAATTCATTGGTTAACCCTGCTGTGACACTATTAATTTTCATACATTGCCTATAGGCATACTGTTACAACACATATCAAAATGTCTATGTTATAAAAAATATGTAAAAAGCTTTATTTATTTCATTGGTTTACTTATTAATATTAAAACAATAAACAAATTTTTTAATAAATATATCTACTGGATATAGTTGATTAGAGTAAAAACGTATTTTTATTGTTTTGATATTAATAAGTAAATGGCAGTAAAATGTATAACAAACATGACAAACTTGTACTATAAGAACTTTTGTTGTGACAGTAGGTCCATTCAAATCACTTTTGTGTAGACAGTACTTATGCTGTTCCTTATACCAGTAAGGAAAAACAATTACCATGAGACATTCTGTATTTATAAAAATTAGAAAACGATTGTCGATCTTACTGTCATATTCCAAAAATCACTATGACGCCTGTGGGCGGTACTGTCTCTCAACATTTTAAGCTGAAGATGGTTTGAAATTCAAATGGATTAGGAGCCACGGTTGGTTCCACAAACAAATCAATATAACTTTTCTAGGAGGCTGCATGTTCATTTTAAAATCAAACATAAATACATACAATATACATACTCATGACTGTCTCCAAGAGGGGTAGGTAGAGGGGTAGGCTGACCTCACATCATTCGACACTTCTACATCCATCACTCTGATCATACAAGGTCTTGAAAAACCATCAATTTGGTTTCGAAAAATGTATTGTATTTGTATATCGCCAGACTAATTTATATGTATATTGAAAATACCACTGACTGACACATTACAAAATTTCGGAAACTATAGTCTTGAAATTTGGCAGGTTTCCTTATACCACACAGACACCTACTAATAATCAACCCAGAGCACCCTATTTCTACATAGTGCTAGACTTCCACTGTTTAAAGAAAGATTTGCCAAAGCTCCAAGAGGAATTAGAGGGGATTTAATGCGTGACAACAAGTTGTGGGAAGCAAGAAGTTTAATTTGAAACAAGTTGTATAAAATACTCACTAAGCCTTCCAAGGTGGTGGAAGGGCTTGCATAAGCCCCTCTTTGGCAAGGGGAAGAAGGTGACTCTCGCTCTCAGGATCAATCCCGATTTGTTGAGCATATTCTGATATTTCTAGAAAACAAAATATTCTACATACAAACAAACATTTCTTTTTTCAAAACCATCACTGAAATTAATTTTATTTGATCTGTGTCTATGAGAGGGCATGTTTCCTTTAATACAAATGTCCACAGCTTTATTCTAACACGTAATACCAAAAAATAAAGCAAACTTCGACATTAAATAAATAAAAATTAATTGAAAAAATTTGCGTAAAAATCGCTAAAAAGAAACATCAATTCTCTTCATGAAATAGCCTTAGATTGTAACCAAAAGTAAGTAAATAATCAAAAATTATTGATTTTTGTAATTACAATAGAGTTTGAGCAAATTAGAGCACGGAATACATGAAAATTTTGATAAAACCCACCCTCTGCAGATGGTACACTGTTTTCATCGAAAACTTCGCGGCAGGGCACCGCAGACGATGAAGTCATTTTTTAATATCACAATTTATGCATATCTATCTAAGTAGAGTAATGAAATTATTAGTTTTCCATGTTTTATTCTCAGAAAAATCATTTTCGTAAAGTTTTGAGAAAAGCGAATTTCCGTCGCCTTGACAAACTTTGACAGCAAAGAAAATTATTGCCAGAATTTAAAAAAAAACCAGTACACCATGGCCCATGGTATACCATGCCATGGCCAAATCAGTACACATACGAACGAAATATTTCCAGAATACAGAACGCAGCAAAATTCACTTTGACAGTTAAAATTCAACTTTACCCAGGCGTTTAGGAACTCTACCTTAGCATGGAGACGGCTATGCCTTAGCTCAACAAATTATCGTTACTTATTATAATTATTATGTATCCTAACTTTTCATTATTTGAAAAGAAAATGAGGGGTTTTCAAACACAAGAAAAAGAAATAGTACCGACAGACTCAATAAATGGCGTAGTCTGTACAACTAAAAGTGTCATAAAATATCTTTTTAGCAAAACTAGATTCTTTTGTTCACAATTTATCAAGTTTATCAAACACGACGCAATTGCAGCAATGAACGAACTCTGCAATGAGTTGCGGCGATGGATGTGTGATAAAAATTTTTACCTGTCAAAATGGCAAATAACATACAGAGATACAAACTTATCTGTTCCAGTGGGCAAAACTAAAATAGCTTCTATATTTACTTTGCGATAGTCTTCGCCACTGCAACAGATAAGGGTATGGTCACCAGATCACAATAAACTACTATTTTTTCCACTATAAACACCCAAGATTCGGTAATGCATGACCTCATAGCGATGCGCGATGGCGAGAGGTTTTTTTCGATTGTTTCGATTGTTCAAACATCTCGATGGTTCTCGATTGTTTCGACTTGGACTCGAGTCTGACTCGGCTTGTTATTGCGACTGGCGCGTTCATTCGCGAGTTTTTTCTCAATGGTTTAGTTAGAGTTTCGATTGCGAATCCAAAGTGCTCGACTCGAGTCTGTCTCGCCTCTAACTAAGGTGCACCTCGGCACCTCGGCTCGATGCACGCAATCGACTGACCGAGCGAGACTCGGCTGACTCGAAACAATCGAAAAACATCTCGATTGTTTTGTGGGACGGCGAGTCGATGGTTGACTCGATGGTTTATTTTAACGACTCCGATTCTTTCGATTGTTAAAACATCTCGGAATCGCCCATCGCTATGACCTTGTGGCGCCCCACTATTTCGACTATACGACCTTTGCTCTCAACTATTTAGATTTGTGTAATCTATGGATATTGTATTGGTTTTCCAAAAAGAACTTGGACAGCTGTCGTCAGTCTAGTAAACACGAGACGGAGTTTTAAAAACTAAGAATATCTTGTATATAGTAATGACCTGTTATTTCATCCTTTATTCATTATAAATACTAAAGTAAAGTGTGCGGAGTTTGTTATTTGTGTGGAGACGGCATTAGCCGTCCTACAACCTCAACAAACGTCAAAAATCATGGGCAAAAATTGTCTGTCAAACGCGATAGTGCAGCTAACTTCAGGCTACTATAAACCACTATGGTATGTACTATAGTGGTTGGTTTATATAGCTGAGTGTGTTTATTTTGTTCAATCTGATGACCACCCCCAAAGTCTTGCAAAATGGTCGTTTAAATAACTTTTTGCAACCCGTTACAAAGTTCATCGCAGCGGGCGATGCGTGGTGTGAAACGCGATAATTGTCTATGGAAAAAAATGTGCATGCGTTCAAAATATAAAATCAATATATCAAGTAGCTTAAACATTTTGGTGATCTATGCAAAACATACCTATCAGTTGTGATAATTTATAATCATTATAATATTTATATTTATTCATCTTGTTATTACAAAATCTTAAATGGAAATCATCGGCATCGTTTGTACGAACAAATAACAATAATCTGTCTGCTCAGTAGTCATAAATATTTTAAATTCTGAACGTCATCTGTCAACCTAAAATTTATAATTCGCTTGAATTTTTGGAAAACTCAAGAGATAAATTAGATTTTGTTCAGAAAATGGCATCTATGAAAGACGTCGCGACTCTGTACCAGTCCCTTAAAACAGAATGGGCTAAGAAGCCACAGAAACTTGACAAATGCGGAGAACTTCTAAATAAAATAAAGGTAACTTTAATATGTGCGATGACTAGCAGTTTCGTGTAAACATAGATTTAATTATTGCTTTTATTTCAGGTGGCATTAACCCAATACACTTTCCTCCCAAGCAACAACACAAGTGCAAATCAGAAGGAATTAATCTTAGCTCGAGATGTTCTGGAAATTGGAGCACAATGGGCTGTTGCTGCTAAAGATGTTAAGGCCTTTGAACGCTTTATGTCTCAACTAAAGTGTTACTATTTTGACTATAAGTAAGATGTCATGTCTTTTTTCACATACGTATATATATACATCTGTCACCTGCCTCCCAGATAGTCGTTTATAAACCCACCGAGTTGGGTGTCCTACCCGGGTCGCAACACTAACCCGTTCAAAAATTAACTCGCGGCAGGGTTCGCAAGGTTTGTATAGGCTCCAAACGTCACCTGACATTCATGTTTAATTTTCGTAAATGACATGACGTTAATTTTCCTATCAAGGGCGTTTTCTCAATGTTATAGTTGATTTATTTATGTTAAATTTCATACAGAGGGGGACTTCTCAACGTTATTATGCTAAATATAATGCAAAAATGACAACTGACATTTGGAGTGTCGCTACATGATGAAACCCGTTCAAAAACTCAGCGTTACAACCCCAGTGTTCCTACCCAGCCCAGGGTTATTGAATGAACGCACTTCAGAGGGGTAGGCAGGGACTACCAATTTCCATCTGCTATGACCATGATACCTCTTCCACAACCATCTACCTAGCCATACAAGCTCTTCTATTCTGGGAATTTTTGATGCCCTTCTTCAGTATGTCTCCAATTTTGCCAGCATGTGTCGGTCTCATCATTTGATTATTCCACTTCAATTTTTTATGTTAGGTAGGTATAGTCACATTACCCTATAATTTCAACTTGTGGAGAGCAGAAGTTTTTAAGATACCAATTTTTTGATATTTAATGAATTTTTGCCATTATTGTAATTGTAATAAGACTGAAAAATTTATATTTCTTTATATGGTACATTATGTGTATGACACTATGAATAACTTTGTCACTTATTTGCAGGGAACACCTACCTGAATCCTCATTTATGTATCAGCTGCTTGGCCTGAACCTCCTCTTCCTGCTGTCACAGAACAGAGTAGCCGAGTTCCATACAGAGCTGGAGCGTTTGTCCGTTGATGTGATAAGAGCAGACCCGTACATCAGTCACCCACTAGCTTTGGAACAGTATTTGATGGAGGGAAGTTACAATAAAATCTTCTTGGCTAAGGTAGTTTAGAAACACATCTTTATTTACTTTTTGTTAATTATTATTGCCTTGTCATTTATCCGTATCTCCCGGATGTCATAATAATCACAAAGTAGAAAATTTTACCTTTTTTAGGGTTTTATACCCCAAAACAAAAAAACTGAGCCCTTATAGGATCACATTGTTGTCCTTCTGGTCGTCCATCTGTCTGTCTGTCAAGACTCTTTAATTATTTAGGAAGTTATCTATAACCAACTTAATTGGACCCTTTAGATATATATAGAGTTTAATAGATTGTAAGTGTCAAGTTGAGTTTGGCTCAAGTGAAATTATTTACCATGTTTTTAGAGTTCCATACATGCATTGTATGGTGGTACGGAACCCTTTGTATGCAAGTCCGACTCGCACTTGTCCAGTTTAACTTTTTACCCTGGCATTACACATTATTGCAAATGCAAACTAGGTTGACCATTCATGATTGGCATCCAAAGATTATGATCCGTCATCATAACATTAACCTCTCGTCTGCCTACTCAGGGATAAAAATATCCTAAAAATACAATATGAGTATCAATAGCCGATTGTAAAAATATATACCTTAACTAATCTGTAGGAAAGCATTTGTCCTAGCTAGACTAAAATTCCAATTCCTCTAAACACAGGCCACTTGATTTCTCTTTTTCTAAGTTTGATCTGTTTATTCAATTGTCTATAACTATACTGTTATAATTTTTTAATTCCAGGGTAATGTACCAGCAGAAAGCTACATGTTCTTCATGGAAACTCTTCTAGACACAGTCCGTGGCGAGATTGCCGCCTGCATAGAGAAGGCTTATCTCTGCATTTCATGTGTGGAGGCTGCGAGACGGCTAAACTTATCCTCGCAGCAAGCTGTATCTGAGTATGGACATAAGGTAACATGGCTGAAAGTCTTTCACCAAAAAGTCAAAAATAGGTGCGACAACGAGCGGAACGAGGAGTGTGTTAGGTTTACATGTAAATACCAGTGGCGAAGGCTCCATAGAAGCAGATTCCCTCCCGCTTACCTTTCAGAAATACCTCCAACCACAATCTTGAATCCACTATTCATTATTTTTATGTGCTTCTAACTACCAAGGATTACTAAAAAAAAAGCCTGCACGCAACCGTATATCAAATCTTCCGTACACATACCTAAACTCATCAACGAATTGGGAATAGGCCGCCGGTCTATTATAGCCGTACTTGCGATGTTGCCAGTTGGTGCAAGATATGTAACCTATAAGTATGTAGTATATAGGATACGATTTGGTCGGCCGCCTGGATTCGTGCTGGGGGATTGGTTGGTGATCATTGAACCTTGTTCCTGGTCCCTGGCCGGTATGGGTTTGGGCAGTTGATTGGATTTCACCTTGTATAATATATATTTTATCTATCATTTTAATCGTATATATATTAAAGCCGATTCTAAAGGCTTTAATTTTAGTTTAAGTGCTGTCAAAACTAAATTTCATTAATTGCAAAATAGTCCTTGAAGGTTAGAAACAGAATCTAAATTACTTTGGAATAATTTTATGTTTGACAACACTAAAACTAAAATTAAAGCCTTCAGAGTCGGCTACATTGCTACATAAATTAAATAAACCTTTAATCTAGTTCATGTACATTTATTATTTTATTACATATATTTTTATATGATTAAATTTTGGCTTGTAAAAAGTGTATTATATATACCTACTTTGCAAAATAAACTATTTGAATTTTGAATTTGAACAAAGATATTTACTTCATTTTCCAAACATAGTTTTGAAAACAAAAAGCATTACATTCAGTTAGGCCGTGCTCTTCCAAGTATGACTATTAATTGCAAGAGGCGAGATGGTTTTTTAAACATTGTCATACTTTTTTGTACGCTAGATATACGTGGATGAGAGGCAGTTGCAAACTGAACAAAGTGTTTTGCTTTCCATGTTTATTATTCAATGATTCGAACACATTTTGTATGGTGAAAGTGGAGCCTTATCTTCTAAAGAAACATTAAGAATTTTTAGAATTGACACTTACATCACGCGGTGAGTGCTATTTTTTTTTGGATCGGCTTACCACCGTCATAATCCCAACCCTCGCCACTGGTAAATACATATCGGGTTATGCTTGTGACAACAAAGATTTCAAAAGTTTAGATGAGCCCTGGCACCTAAAATCTATTGCATTGTTTTTGAATGTATGCGTTAACACAATGCCGACGCGCGCACACTTATGAGTGCGCAATCTGTCTACCTATAGTCAGCAAACTGAGCAGACTACTAAGTTGTTAAAATGATTAACTTTAAGTGCACTTAAGGTGTCCAACTATCACTGTGTTCAGATGAGCACTGATTCCAAACGTGTGAGCGTCACCCATTTAAAGGTGGAAACATTTTGGTGCTGTCATAGTACGGTAAGGGCTTATCTCTACTTTTGAAATCTTTGTGTGACAAGCAGAAATAACGAAACTTCGCTAATAGAGATTCCGTATTTTTTCTGTAGTATTCTGTCTCATATATAGTTTGTGTAAGTCCGTAAAAGTTGTCCCAAAAATTTCAGCGCAATTGGGTGCTTGGTGCTGACAACTGCTACCACTTCAACGCCGCTGAAGAGACCTCCCTCGCAGCGTTCGGTGTCCTGCCTTCCGCTGAGCTAGCGGAACAAACCATAGAGTATGCCCGACATCTTGAGATGATTGTATAAGTGATTTAGACACTAAAATGTATGTTTACTAAATAATAAAGGAACTTTTCGTATAAATTTGAAGTTTTTGAGCTTTGAAAGAAAATTACTTATATTAAATCAGAATCGTTTATTTAGGATTGTTACAAGTGTATAACAAAACAATCACTAATACTTACCTACAAACTATTTATGTATTATATAATACCAAATCATAATTATACATCTATGTCTGTTACCTCAAGAGCAGCGATGCTGTTAAGCTTACAAAGTTTAATAAAATAATCTATGGCATTTCGTAGATCCCAATTTCTCATTTCCAAACACCTGAAATTGAAAAACTGCATAAATATTACGAGTCGTAAAAAGTTATAGATAATTTAAAATGATATTAAGTACTTGCCTTTCGCTTTTTTTTCTATCCAATTCGGTCAATTTCATAAAAATTGCAATAAACTTTTCCTTTAGGTCATCATCAGGGGCAGAATCCAATTTAAGACTGACTTTTTTGGTTTTTACCTGAAACAAAAATAATATAGTATAGGAGGGCTGAACAAAAAAAACCCAGTCATTTTGTTAACAAAAATGTTGTAATTCTACTGTACTTAAATTTTAGTTGTAGTAACTTACGTCAACGTCTGCCTAACTACAGCTGTTGTGTTTGCCCAGAACGGGTCGAAGTCTAATTTAAAAGGTGTAAATACTCGAATGAATCCTCCCTGTTGCAATTTCAAGTCTGGCATAGCTATACTGATCTGGCAACATTACCTCAGGTTTACTTTTACTAATATAGGTACTTGAAAATATGAACTAATATCGAAAATTCATCATCATCACGTATTTACCGGCCTTGCTTTTTAGACATTTACTTGACCCTATTTACATAAACATAACAGCTCTAGCTAGCTACACGTTAACGTAGGTAAGTAACTGAAACTAGATTTAAAAAACCTGTCAAGTGCGAGTAGTAGTGGCGTGCACAGAACTTTTTTCCGGAAAAGCAATCAGAAGGTCAAGTACGACAATAAAAAAAATATGAAAAACTTCAAGTAACACTTTGAAAAAAAAAAGTTTCACACAACACGATTACCACAATCTCGAGTTATGTACTGTCATCCGTTGAAGAGTTCTACGGTGATGAAGCCAAGATCGAAGGTCAGGTGTGTAGACTGGCAATTTTCAAGCAATGCCCTGCAATAAGCACCCTAACACAAACTGATTGCCGCAATCCAAAGTTATGTGCTGTCATCCGTTGAGGAGTTCTATGGTGATGAACCCAGGATCGAAGGTCAGGTGTGTAGACTGGCAATTTTCAAGCAATTCCCTGCAATGAGCACCCTAACACACTGATTGCCGCAATCCAAAGTTATGTGCTGTCATCCGTTGAGGAGTTCTATGGTGATGAAGCCAGGGTCGAAAGTGAGGTGGGTATTCTGATAATCTCCAAGTAATACCCTTGAATTAGTACCCTAACGCAGTGATTGCCGCAATCTCGAATTGTATGCTATGATCCGTTGAGGAGTTCTATGGTGATGAAGCCAGGATCGAAGGTTAGGTGGAAGAATGCCGATTTTCAAGTAATACCTTGTAATCAGCACCCAGGTACAAAGCGATTACCTCAATTTCGAGAGGTATGCTGTCATTTTCTGAGGAGTTCCACTGCCTATATCTGAAGACCTTCATCAGATCATGACCAAACTCAAAATGGGACCTACCTGGAAGTACACTCTTCCAAACAAAAAAGAATTATTCAAATCGGTTCAGAAATGACAGAGTTATGGAGTAACAACGGCACAAAAAAACAGTCTAATTCAGAACCTCCTTTTTTGAAATCGGTTAAAAATTAAAACAAAACTATACTCTTTTCAATGAACTCTAGGGTCTAGACAAATCAAAGGCATCCCATATGCTAAGGTAAGACTTTTTTTCTGCTTCTCTTTCTTGTCTGAGGCACCCTCTGTTAAAATTTCAGGTCTCCTTCTCATTCCGTCCAAGAGTGACATTAATATGGCTCCGTTTTGCTCTTTGGGTACAGTACCCTAAAAACAAAGAAGTACAACTTTTTATGACGTGCTTTTTTTGTTCAGTCCTCCTAGACCAATATTTTTAGAAGTGTTCTTTCACTTTAAAAATACCAAAGACAATTTTACCGTTTGAAATATTATTTTTATATGGCAACATTTTCATTGATTTGCCGACGCCGCTGTCAAACGTCGTGAAGCGAAAACAGATATTGGAAAAATCACGTTTTCTTCTAAAAATCTATTTGTTTGACCCAAAATGAAGAAAAATCAGCAACGACACAAGGTTAGCGACCCCGTTATTGTGTCGCGAGTGAAAAATTATCTTGCCGAAAATGTAGACAAGACTTTCGTCGATGTGAGTCAAATGGCGCGATCTCTCAAAGAACGATATCGCGAATACAACAATAGAAGCGACAGCGCGTTCTGCCAGATGGTTGAAACTGCGTACAAAGTTGTCCTTCAGAGTTACGGACTCGATGGAGCATCCACTTCAGAAGGATCAGAGGAAGAATCCGACATGGAAATGACCGGAAGTATGATCAATGATCAAATTCTTCAAATGTATAAAATGCAAGACAAAAAGCGTCCAGCGTCAACACGACGGAACAACGAGAAAACTGAGGAACCCATTGACATCATCAGCAGTGATGAAGATGGTGGTCAAGCACCAAAGCTACCAAAAATAAATGACCAAATAACCATAACCCCACACAACCCGATCAAAATTGCTAACACTGTAGCCATAGAATACACATCAAAATCTCAACAAAAGCCTAGCAATGAGAAAAAACGAAAATCTGACGCCACAAAAGCTTCCGCCCCTAAGAAAAAATATGATGCCTTTGCCACAAAAACTGTCAAGGTTAATTTTGATGATATCGGTGGAATTTCAGAGATTTTAACACAGATCTGTGATCTTGTACTTCATATGAAGCATCCTGAAGTTTATCAGCGATTAGGAATAAAATCACCCCGTGGTGCTTTGCTACACGGGCCTCCCGGGACAGGCAAAACTTTGATAGCTCATGCTATAGCAGGGAAGTTACAATTACCACTTGTTGCTGTGTCTGGTACAGAACTAGTTGGTGGTGTATCTGGAGAATCTGAGGAACGGATCAGGGAGTTGTTTGACAGAGCTTCATCGGTTGCCCCAAGTATATTGTTCATTGATGAAATAGATGCAGTCTGTGGTAACAGGATCCACGCTCAAAAGGACATGGAGAAAAGGATGGTAGCTCAATTACTTGCCAGTTTAGATGCTTTAGGAGAGGATGACTGTAATGTTTTAGTTCTTGCTGCAACCAATAACCCAGATGCCTTAGACCCTGCATTACGACGTGCTGGACGCCTCGAGCAGGAGATTACTTTAGGAATACCCTCATTGAAGGCTAGAAAAGAAATCATTTCCATTCTTTGTAAGAACATGGTCCTTGGGGAAGATGTTGACATGAATGTCTTAGCCCAAATAACACCAGGTTTTGTCGGAGCTGATTTACAAGCTCTTGTTAATAAGGCAAGCACATATGCTGTAAAGAGAGCTTTTAAGAACATCAGAATAGCTGAAAAAGTACAAATTGTTAAAGAGCCAGAGGCTCCTAAGGTCAGTGAAGAAGTGGCTGTAACAAACGGAGACAAGGAAGATGAACCAATAGTGAAAGAAACTGGAGATGCCCCTGAGAATGTTTCCACTGACTCCACTGACCCAGAAAACCCTGAGAAACCTACAATTGAGCCTGTAAATAATGGAGAAGTGCCTGTTACTAATAGTACTGAAACGGAAGAAGTAATTGACGTTCCTGTTGATCCAAATGTAGAAGTATTAAGCCTCCTTGATGATACTAAGCCATACACACCAGAACAGTTATCAAATCTTGCTATCAAACATGAAGATTTTGTCAGTGCTTTGAAGACAACCAAGCCATGTGCTGTAAGAGAGGGTATCGTGACAGTACCTGATGTAACATGGAATGATGTTGGATCCCTAAGCCAAGTCAGAAAGGATTTGCAACTGGCTGTATTAGCTCCTGTAAAATATCCTGAACTGCTCAAAAAACTTGGCTTAGCGTGTCCTAGTGGCGTTTTACTCTGTGGCCCACCTGGTTGTGGTAAGACATTGTTGGCCAAAGCTGTGGCCAATGAAGCAGGAGTAAACTTCATTTCCGTCAAAGGCCCAGAATTGTTGAACATGTATGTTGGTGAAAGCGAGAGAGCTGTACGTACATGCTTTAGACGTGCACGTAACTCCGCCCCCTGCGTTATATTCTTTGACGAATTTGACGCTCTATGTCCAAGACGCACACAGCAAGACAACAACGGAGCTGCAAGGGTTGTCAACCAGTTGCTGACTGAAATGGATGGCATAGAAAGTCGAGAAGGCGTCTTTGTTCTTGCTGCATCAAACCGTCCCGATATCATTGACCCTGCAGTGTTACGTCCAGGCCGCTTAGATAAGGTCATGTACGTCGGAATGCCTGGCCTGGAAGACAGGGTTGATATACTTCGCAAGCTCACTAAAAATGGGCAGCAACCTCGGCTCGGTTCAGATGTTCAGTTGGAAGTTCTGGCCGGACTAACTGAAGGGTTCACAGGGGCAGATTTGGGAGGGTTGGTGAGAGCAGCTGCAACTGTGGCTCTGACGCATTACATCAACGAGGGTTCTGTTGATAGTGATCATGACCTGTTCGTGTCTTTCACCAACTTTCAAGAGGCCTTAAGCAAATGTAGACCCTCCGTGTCACCAAAAGAACAGTTGCATTACGAAAAGCTAAGAATGAAATATGCATCAGGGGCTGATGAAATGGAACTGGATACTGAAGCGACAAATGAAGAATCTATGGATACCGTTTGAGAATCACTGAGGTGATGTTTTATTCAAAACAAAAACTTAGTATAACAGCTATTTTAATCATTTTAGGCGTTAAGTGTGTGTCTATAGTTTGTAAAATTGCAATTGTGCCAAGTTGCCTACATTTTATGTTGTACAACCCACTTGAAATCATTTCTGTGTAATTTTGCTAAGAAGTAAATGAACTTTACTTTTTATACAGTGAGAACATGAAACTCGTAAGCCCATTTAGATTTAACTTGAAATTTTCCCAATAAAACGAATATTTTACGTACACTGTTTTTTTGATCAACCCCAAAAAATTCAAATTATATTAAAATAAATATTTATGTACCAATTAAATATATCGTCACAACATGAATCCCCGAGAGGGTGTCAGAGGTGTTCCGAATGTGAATTCTGAAGTCAGTCCACACTTGGTACACCCGCGTTTCCCTGACGATTATAACGTCCTAACGTGATGGGTGTGGACCCCTATCACCGTTCTTTGGGCACAAATACACGCTTTTTAGGGCACCGTTCAGCGAGTGGTAAATAAGAACAAATACTATGCACATAAATTCCGATTATTGCATGCGGCACACACTAGTTCCATATCACGAAATCGTGAACTTAGAGTTAAGTAAGTTGAAGGTCAAGGAATCGAACTGTTTTTTTTTTTTTTTTTTTTTGTAAACTGCTGACGCCATTACATACAACTTTTACTGATGTAGTTTTCCTGAAATATGCATTACTTTCCGAGAAAAAACAATAAAATACATTTTTTTTTGTCAATTATTTGTATGTGATTCCTTAGAGTATACATAAATATATAGAGTGATTCCTATTTATTTAAAATTAAACCAACTATAGGTGATTGATAAAATTACGGGCAACATTTAAAAATCTGCGCTTTGGAAACTACTGGCACTTGAAAATCTTGAATTAAAAGGTCAGGGAACCAAACTGATTTTGTTTGTGGTAGACTGCTGCGCTATTGCAGGCACCTTTTACTTAAGTAGTTTTTCTGAAATATGCATTACTTTCTGTGAAAAAATATATTGAATTATTTTTGTATGGAGAAAATTAGTAGGTATTGTTTTTATCAATTATATTTATACCATATTTTTATTTATTATATTTACTTCATACAAAAAAAAATCAATATTTTTTCTCGGAAAGTAATGCATATTTCAGAAAAACTACTCCAGTAAAAGGAATATGTCATGACGTCAGCAGTTTACCACAAAAATATTAGTTCGATTCCTTGACCTTCAACTTTACTTAACCCTAAGTCCACGATTTCGTGAAATGGAACCAGAGTGCGGCGTGCAGCCTGCCCGACCGGGGATCGAACCTAGATTTCAAGAAGGCCAGCATCTACCCCTAAGCTCAGAGCTACCGCCGCCAATATAAGTCTTCTGGAAATTACACATTATTATAATATATGATCTCCTGAAATTTTTTTAATTTTACGTGTATAGTTTTATTGGAATTCTAATACATACAGACCATAGCTATACATATATACTAGATAGGCTTATGCGTTATAATTTAGGAGCACAGCGAGCAATTTATTGTGTGGCATGTCATTTATGGTATTGGTTAATTCTGGAGTGCAGGTCGACGCTGCTTACTTTGACTTTAAAAAAGCCTTTGACAGAGTGAGCAGCGACGTCCTAGTCATAAAATTGGCAGCAATCAGCTGTACACCGCATACTTTAATTTCTTTTTCATGTTATATGAAAGATCTACAACAATTTGTTCAGTTCGGAAATTGCGTATCGAAACCTTATGTTGTTTATACTGGCGTGAGCCAGAGAAGCAATTTAGGGCCACTCGAGTTTCTTATAATGGCGCCTTTTGCTTGCTGTTTGCAGACGATCTCAAGTTGCAATTAGGTATTAAAGATCATTGTGACCATCAGAAATTGCAACAAGATATAGACAGTACCACACTGTCTATATCTTGTTGCAATTGCTGAGAGTCGCGCGAATAAATTAGATTTTAACTTGGACAAGTGTGTAACGATGACATTCAGCCGCGCACATGCTCCATTTCAGAACCGGTACAATGTAGACGGGAGTGACATGACAAGAGTAAAGGCGGTAAGAGACCTTGGGGTACACTTTACATCAGATCTTACATTTCGAAACCATATCGTAGATGTCTGCAAAAAAGCTTTCAGGACGCTAGACTTTGTGTTGCGGCAGGCTCAGGGTTTTGACGGTATTGGTGCAGTGAAGGCCTTATATAATGCACTTGTTTTAAGTAAACTAGAATGTAACGCGGTTGTCTGGGCTCCACATGAAACCAAATATTGCCTCATGCTGGAACGTATACAAAATAAATTCATTCGGTTTTTGTACAAGAAAATGTGTGGGGTCTATCCTTACTACCCCTTGATGTATCCTACCCTATTAGTTTTGGGTATCGTGGGATACCACAAGTTGGAAGTAAGGAGAGATTATGCTCTGGCCGCTTATTTATTTAAAGTGGTCACTGGTAGAATACGTAACCCCAGTATCTTGGAAAATATGAGGCTAGCAGTGCCTAATAGCTACTTTCGCCAACGTCGCGGGAGGCTGTTCAGGCTGCCGAAAACAAGGACAAACCTCCATGGGGAGACACCACTTCAAGGCGCTACCCGAATTCTAAATGAGGTTGGAGATAACATTGATATCTTTTCGTGTTCGTTGAGTGAGTTCACAAGAGCAACATTATATTGTTTGTGCTATCTATAATTTGTGTACATTTTTAAAATTTCATGTTTTCTTTAATTATTATGTTCCTTCCCCAGGGAATCCTACTGTGGGGACTAGAGAACGCCAATCTTTGTTTTTGTACTGTTAATAAATAAATTTGAATTTGAAATTTGAATTTGAACAAAGTTCTTAGATATATCAAGTACATAGGCGACCTTATCTCTAAACAGAGATTTCTTCCAGCAAACCCGGATTGAAAAAGAGAATTCATTATAAAAAAAAAGTAGACATAGATATGTTATATTTTTTGTGTTTTTTTAGATTTTGTCGTGTTTTTTATTGTGTCTATCTTTTATGCCTGCACTGTTGCATTAGGTTTTTCAACCTGTAATAAAAGTGTTAGTTGTGAAATTAAATAAATAAATTTAACAACGCATTACATTTTTTTTTTAAATTGATTGAAACGTCTTTAATAGGAAGTCGTGGATTTGAATGGATTTTATCTGCACAGGTGACTGAAATGTGCAAAACATCACCAGTTTAAATTGGGTAGGTATTTTTTTTTTGGTTCCGTAGTACTATGATGAGATGAGTGAGACTTCGTTGTCCATCTGTACCGGTATGTGACAGCCTCATAACTTTTCTTTTTCACCATGAAAGATAAATACTTAAAATTTGGCACAAAATTACGTATTTTATGTGCGTACGTCTACAGTAGAAAATAATTATTAAATTAAAGCATTGTTTGCTCAACAAACTAATGCTTTTCATTTTTTTTTCCATTATAATACACTGTGGTTTGACTAAGGAGGTTTTAATTCAATTTTGGAAGTGTCTAGCCTGCCACCAGCGACCGTTAAGCAAAATAATATATTCTGCCACTAGCGGCAGAATAAAGAAAATAATTATTCTACCAAAAGTTTATGATTATTGAAATGTACTTCCTAACGTCAACTAGATAAGGTACAATATTCAATACACATTGGTTGATCGTCGTGAGTATAGCTACTGGTGGCTGAATAGCTGAAACGGCTATCCTGCCGCAAGTTAATTTATTTGAGACATTTGAACCTATCAATACTGAAGTATTTTTATGACACAAATTCATTTATGCATCGGCTACGGCGCTGCGGGAAGTGCATCCCCTTCGCCCTTGCGTGTAAGGTCAGGCACCCACGCTCGTCTTCGCAGCTTATCGTCATGAGGGTGGTGCGAAACCACGGCCAAAGTCTAACGCACCGGTTGAAATTAGGGGGTATATCGTCAAAATGGACAAATTTTGAAGTAATTTATCTGCTGTTCAAAAGAAGTCCCAAGTTGAATAAATTAGTACAACAATTTTAGGATCTTTTCTAGATTTTTGAGCTAACGCGATTGGAGGAATTTCACTCGATATAAATAATTATGGAAATGAGGTCTAAATTTACACATTTTTTAATATAATGACAAATTAGGATAGCAAACACACCTCAAATATATTTATTTAGATGGGTTTTAACAATAACTAAATTACTTCTTACGGAAATTTTCATGGCTATTTTAGTTGATTTTGTATTCATTTAAAACAGACTTTTTGTAAATTTTCCGGGATTCCGTCCCTCTCACACGGCGGGTCTTTCCGCCTGGAGTAACAAGGACCTTTGCACGGACGATAAATCAACTTAAAGAATTTGTCAGGTATTGGCCGCTCGCCCTCTAGAACAACAGTTGTAAGTTATCTTACCGTAGTAATCTGGAACGCTTTGTTCGCACAGTCCGGTATCGTCTCGTCCCAGTTCAGAATCTCATTATGGATCCTGTACTGCGCACCGTTGCTGGTTCTGAGAACCAGAGAGCGCGTGAAGTATATCAGATGTTCGTCGTCAGCGAGGGACTCGGATGTCAGTTTCAGGACGCCGCTGATTCTGAATATTGTCGTCGAATCCTGGAAATAAGGTGGCTTGTAGATTGAGTAAGTCTTTATGTATGTTTTTTTTCCTGCTCTGCTTTGGTGCAGGTGTTAGAGCCGGGGCGTGCTGAAACTTAACGCCGGGGACCTCTTACGGGGTAGCCAGTACCTTAACCGAGTTGTCGCTTTGTTAAATGTATTAATTAGGTTGTGTCCCTAATATAATAAGTTTAGTTGCATATATATATATATATATATATATCGCTTTATCACGTATTATGTAAATAAATATTGAAAATTGACTTTTTGTCTTTTAAATGACTAAAGTTAGAAAAACAGTTAAATGAAATTTTTTTGTGAAATATATTTCGGGACATTCGGGCCCGGCATCAGTCACAATGAAATAATGAAATTATAACAGATAGGTAAAAAAAATAATAATAAAAACTATTTATATAAATAGTTTTTTTTTATTATTTTTTTATAATAATAAAAACTATTTCTATAAATAGTTTTTTTTTAATTTTTTTTTACCTATCTGTTATAATTTCATTATTTCATTGTGACTGATGCCGGGCCCGAATGTCCCGAAATATATCTCACAAAAAAATTTCATTTAACTGTTTTTCTATATAATTATAATCATTTAAAAGATAAAAAGTCAATTTTCAATATAATAAGTATAATATTGTTTGTGAATACCTATAAAGTGCCAGTCTTTTGTTTCCTGTTTTTGTTTGACAATAAATGTGTCTTATTCTCATTTTAGTTGCAAGAAGAGACTGTACTTAGCACTTAGCAAACTATCCTTCCACCAAGAATGATTGTACATCAAAAGAAATTTTCCGCCTTGAGTCGAAAAAGGCGGAACATACACCAACTTCGTAGACATAAAAATACCTAATCTTATTTTTATCAGATTGTCGATTGTAGTTTTAAAAGTGAAAGTGGCTGAAACTTTCGTTGTTCTTTGGGTACGATTGAAGCCAAACACAAACTTAACGTCACAATAGGAATCGAACCTACTGCCCGTGAGTCAGGAACCTATATGATATTAAGCCTAGTTTCGTCTGTAGATGTAACTACTTGAAAAGACCCTTCATACGACAACCCACATGGACTTTTTAAGGCCTAGCAGATTTTGAGCTGTGCCGTGGACCGGAAAAACTTACAGAATGATGTAAGACATCAACAAAGAAGGTGTAGGGGTCGTGTTTGAGCGAGGGCCAGCGACAAACGTGCTTTGCGATATTTGCAGCGCCCTCTATACAGTCGTTGTTCCCTTCCTCAATGACTCGAGCGCGATTGAAGAGGTTACGGAAATACCGGTACACGGGGTTGTAGCCTGCGGAAGAGACAAGACTTGAATATTGCATTAAACGTATCAATAGACCTGGGGATTAAAAATGGCTATCAATTCTGGCAGCATAGACCAAACCCACAACCGACATAACACATCACATTATGGGATGCGAGCAGTTGAAAATGTTGTCCTTGGACTTTTGTTTGTTTTTATGCTATCCGTAATAAATAAAATATGCAATATAGACGGAGTGTCGTCTGACGGTGTGAAAGATATGGATAAAGCAACTGCCATGTTTACTCCCCAAGTCTATCGATACGGGTTAAAACGTGAAATAAAGTATGACTTTCAAAATATGAGATCGAGTTTAATTTTTCAACTATCTACAGAGCCACATTATAGGATGTGGAGGCCCCTGGGCAACAACAAAGTAGAGGTAACTTCTTTGGTTCAAGATCGATCATATATCCGCTGTTTCCATAAGTGCTCATATTATGTATTACTATAACAAAAAACAAAACTAATAGTTAGGGAGGCGAATAGGGGAATTTTCGGTAATACTCGAGCGTGGCAGTTTAAGATATGAGAGATACCTTAGACCTAATAGAACAACCTTGTAAAGTATTTAGCTCTATATGTAGTGACGCGCGCCTAGGATAGACGATCAGATTAGTAAAAAAAAATCGATAGTCTGAAATACTCGAGCGCGTCAGATTAAGATATTGGGGGTTGATTTTAGTGTTTTAAGACTAAATTTAACTAATCTGACGATAAGTCCTTGACGCCGCCGAGTTATTGGGTCGCGAACTTGTAAAAAAAAAACGTTAATCCGGCATTCTCGAGCGCGATTTTAATTTTTTTTATTTTGAAGAATATAATCTAAAACTTACTAAAAATACAAAATCTGCCGGTTTCCGCATGACCGGAAGTGTGGAGGAGCCATTTCGTCTTCCGAAAAACGCGTTGCGGCATATAAGTCGCGAACGATACAATTTACAAAAAAAAAGTTTAAATAAACAAAAAAGGTAATTTTATTTTACACAAAAATGGTCTCTTTACATTTTTGTCCAAAGTTAAAACTTTTTGACTTGAAGCATCATAAAAACTCAAACTCCCGGTTTTTTGAGTATATCTCGAAAACTGAGGGTGTTAAAAAATTGATATGAAATAACGATGATTAAATTATGTGACTTTTATTATATCTCAAATTTTTTTTTTCTAAAGCTTCTCGACAATTTTCGTGGACTCGGAAAAAGTTACGCGTATCTGTATACAAAAGTATTATTAACATGTACAGTTTCATGTATGTATATTATTCAATAGCCTGTTGATCCTCAAATTATAATGCAATTTTTATATCATTTAATTTTTTTATACAATAAATAATACAATTCGTACTACATTTCATCTACATTTACGTTGGTTGTATCTATCGCTTTATTGTCATTCTTAAATTCCCCGTTTTATCAAGGAGAAAGAAAGGAAAAAAAAGAAACCAAAAAACCTTTTTCGGTCAGATTAAGAGAACCCACCAACATTTTTGTCAGATTAAGAAAATATGCTTTCAGGATACCGAGATAAACCTCCCCTATTAAAATCTGACGCGCTCGAGTATTTCAAAAAAACTTTTTTTTTTTGCATTTTCAAAAATTCATCGTAACTTATCGTCACGCCGAAATCGTCAGTTTTTTTAAAGGGAGCTTCCTTGGGGCCTACTTAACACCCCTTCCGAAAATCTGACGCGCTCGAGTAATTTTTTTTTTTTTTTGCATTTTTGGCTACTTTATATGCCTACCCCCACCACGCAAACCGGCAGATTAGTATACCGTTGTTATCAGAGGCACTTGGGGCATACGTAGTATGAATATCTGACGCGCTCGAGGATGCCCAAGTAACTGTTTTTTTTAACATTTTTGAAAAACCGTACACGCCAAACCCACCGCTAAAATGGTTTTTACCATACGAGCTTTTCTTTTCGAAATTATTTTATCTTTCGATTTTGATAGGTCTCGACGGCGCCGTTGAATTACGCCATTTAGCTACCTCGCCTCCCTAACTATAAGAATACCCACAATAACATTATCTTATTGTTATAATTTGTGTTTTTTGGCAATTGTGTGATAAAACTTGTTGAATAACAAGCTTTCCAAATGTTTATACTTGTTCGCCATTTTGACGCTTCGCATACAGTCCACTAACATCAATATTTGTTTAATATATTGGCGGAGCCACTATTGTGGGGGCCCCTCTCTTGTGGGGGCTGTAGCCCCGGTTGCCCTCCCCTAAATCTGGACCTGACTATCTAGCAACCTCAGACTATGTCACTACACACCTAGTTAACTTCAGACATAAAAATTTACTTAGTAGCATTTCTGGAAATTATTTTGTAAGACTTCTCTTTCACTTCTGAACACAAGTAGTGAAATGCCGTCCTAATCTCACAAAACACGTTTGATGATGTTTGCTATCGCGGCACTGTCCTCTATTATATCTTTAGTCGAAACTCATCGAACTTTTTTATCGTCTGTGTGTATTACACCCAGTGTTAAGGTTAATCGTCAGTAGCTTAGCGCAAAGTGCATGACTTAACTTTCTTTTTTTTGTCAAATTCAACTAGTTTATTTGCAAAGCAGGTATAAATATATACACTTTTTACACGTCAAATTTAATCTAATAAAAAATATATATGTAATAATAGTAGATTATTAACCAAGGGCTGTATGACATCAATTGCATACGAGGTTTTTGGCGCCTGAGCGAAGCGAAGGCGCTAATTAACCCGAGTATGCAATTGATGCTTACGCCCGAGATAAATACTCTGCTTTACATATCGATTGTGAGGTAAGTAAACAACAAGACAGCAGGTTTCAATGAACATTTATTAAGAAGAAAAAAATGTGTATTTAATTAAAATGAATAGTAAAATTATTACAATTTGTAAGAGATATGGTCACGTTCTTTTTAGGAATATTTATAGTTTGAGTATGAGTTTGTGATGATAAGACTTGAGTTTGAGTGACTTGAGGTTCTTGCATCGTAAATGGCGGCAGTTGACTGGTACTATTTTCTTCATTAAAAAATGGCTCAGATGATGTGCTTTGACGTGGTGATTTCAAGTTTATATTTTCTGTTATTTTAGAAGTAATTTTGCTTTTGTTTGCCACCGAATCTTCGATATAACTGTACAGTCAACTGTCCAAAGATTATTATTTTGTAATACTTTAGCGTAAGCATTTTATAGTTTACTTATTTTGCAAAACAATCATCGTACGATCAGTGAAATATACGCACTCTACATTAGCGGTTGTTTTCTTCATAAATACGCCGCTCTTCATTCAATCATCTATAAAACTGTAGAGAGAAATCCCTACATTATGGTCCTTCGAAACTACTACGACTTGGTGTTTGCTGTTTGCTCTTAGTGTGTTAGCAATCGGTTAGCTGGCCTCCCACAAGCGGGTCTCCCCAGTTAATTGAGAAGGTGCTTGAATCACACGAAAGGGCTGCGGTAGCGCTCTGTCGTACGGACCATCGCGAGTGACAGTGATCTGCGTTCGAGAGGTGGTTCACCAGCATCTATAGACATCTGCAGTCCATAGCATCATTCACTCAAGCATTCATCAGGTAGCCGCAGCATTCAGCTAGCCTACCTGAACATTCAATCAAAGCAAGCCACGTACAGTCAGTCGGGCTTCACTCAAGCATTCGTCAGGTAGCCGCAGCATTCAGCTAGCCTACCTGAACATTCAATCAAAGCAAGCCACGTACAGTCAGTCGGGCTTCACTCAAGCATTCGTCAGGTAGCCGCAGCATTCAGCTAGCCTACCTGAACATTCAATCAAAGCAAGCTTCGTTACTTCAGCCGGACTTCAATCCAGCATACATCAATCAAAACATCATCTTCGCGGCAAGCTCAAGACATTCACTCAATCATCATGGCAGATGTATTATTCAATCGTCAAGGTGAAATTCTTCGAGAGATTGAGAGCGTCAACACCAATTTCAAGAAGGACAGTGCGGCAAGAAAAACCACCGAATACCTCATCAAGCGGGTGGACACACTGGATCTTCTGTGGAGAGAATTTGACCTCAATAACACTAAACTGCAATCTTACGAAGACAAAACCTGCGACTACTTTTCCCGCAACATCTATGAGGAGTTGAAAAGTTATTATGAAAAAACGAAAATTATGATTTCGTCATACAATAAACCGATTGAGCCAAAGTCAACGGTACAATTTCATCTACCGATCTTCACGGATACAGATGAAGTAGGACAGCTAATCAGTCAACAAGGCACAAACTTCAGAGCCTTCGAGCGCCTCATAAACAGGGTCAACGACAGCCGCATGGAGGAGAAGTGGGAGATAGAAGATGAGTTGAAAAACCTACAACGTTTGTGGAATAGCATTGACCACCTTCATTTGCGCATAGATAACATCTTGCAAGGTAGCAATGAGGATTACGAACACGATTTTGAATCTACAGAGCGTCGGTACCTGGAAATTAAGAAGAAGCTTAACAGGAAACTATCTTCCTCCGATCATCTTCGTATTGCGACTCCGCAAATTGATATTCCTGACTTTTTTGGAAAGTACACTCAGTGGCCCACGTTCTATGACCTGTTCAACGAAGGTATTCACAAGAGCAAGTGCTTGACCAAGACTCAGAAGATGCAGCATCTCAAGAGTAAAGTTAAGGGAGAAGCCGAACGTCTCATACAGCACTTGAACATTACAGCAGAAAACTATGACACGGCATGGAATCTTTTAACAAATCGATTCAACAATCCCTTGGTTCTATTTACCAATCATATTGAAGTTTTTCTGAACCAACCAGTCATTCAAAAGCAAACGTCATATGAACTCAAGAAGTTATACGACACAACAATGGAGTGTATTTTTGCCATTCATAACCTGGGAATAGACACATCCACATGGGATCCTATTCTGGTGCATCTGGTATCAAAGAAGCTGGATGCAGACACTTACACCGATTTTCAAATATCTCGCTCGTCGCCGAGAGATTTACCTGTGTTTGACGATTTCATGGCTTTCATTGAGAGAAAATTTATGGCTCTCGAACCTAATCAAAGGAAGGGCAAGAAACCTGCAGCATCCGTCAAACAACCTGACCAACAACAATCGTGGTATAAAGGGAGCAACATCAACTTGCGAAAATCAGTTACAAAAAGCTATCAAGCAATTGCGACATCACACAAGCATAAATGCCTACTTTGTGGCCTAGATCACAAATTGTTCCAGTGCAAACGATTTCTCAATCAACCTGCTGACACAATCATAAAGACGATTGAAAAACTTCATATTTGTCAAAATTGTCTTCACAAGCATAATGACACAATATGTCCATCGAAAAAAAAATGCCAGATTTGCAACGGAAACCACAATACAATTATTCATGACGCAGCGGTTTCCGTGTCTGCTAACCCAAAACCGCCGTCCGTACCTACAGCCACGGCGTCGTCATCGAACTCACAGTCCCGCCAATATAATGTAAATTATGTTGCGAACGAAGATGAAGAAATTCTACTTACAACGTTGTCACTCAATATCAAGGCTTCCGATGGTACATTCATCAACTTCAGAGCTCTTCTAGATCAAGGAAGCCAGATATCTTTAGTTTCTGAAAACGCCGCCCAGTTGTTAGGGTTGAGGCGTCAACATTATCAAGCATCAATATCAGGCATCGGCACAAGCTCAAAACAGAGCAAAGGCAAAGTAACTCTGGAATGTCAATCGATCTATGGCGACTACGAGTTCACTACCGAAGCTCTAGTCGTATCCAGAGTTATCAACAACCTACCCAGTACCACACTAAGAAGAACGTCATGGGAACATCTTCAACATACAAGATTGGCAGATCCTCAGTACCATGTGTCTAAGCCTATAGACATCTTACTTGACGCGAGTGTCTATTCCGAAATTATTATGAGCGGACTCGTCAAGGGTGCACATCAATCACCTATAGCTCAACAAACTAAACTGGGCTGGATCCTGTCAGGTCCAGTTCAGACATTTGCGTGCAATGTCGTAATCAAAAATCTCGATGACATCAAGAAGTATTGGGAAGTAGAAGAAATCAATCAATCATCCGGTCATTTAACAGTAAATGAACAATACTGTGAGGACCACTTTCAAGCAAATACCCAAAGACTGGAGGATGGTAGATACAAAGTAGCCATCCCCATGAAACCAGGCTTTGAGGAGCAGCTAGGACATTCAAAACCTAGGGCTGTTGCACAATTTATTCAACAAGAGAAGAGGATGTCCAAAAGTTCGTTATTATCAGAGAGGTACAAAAAATTCATGGATGAATACGAACAATTGGGTCACATGCGGCCGGCTGACTCACAAAGCACCGGTGCAGCTTGTTATTTACCTCACCACGCCGTACTAAAGTTGGACTCAACTACAACTGCCCTGCGTATTGTATTCAATGCCAGTTCAAGGACATCATCAGGACTAAGTCTCTACGACCTGATGGAGAGCGGACCCAATCTCCAGCAAGATTTACTGTCACTCATCTTAAAGTGGAGACAGTTCAAATACGTCATCACAGCAGACATTGAGAAAATGTTTCGTCAAATACACGTCAGAGAGGCTGACCAGCATCTTCAATCAATCGTATGGAGAGTCTCACCTCACGACCTACTTCGGGAATATCATCTCACTACAATCACTTACGGCACAAAGGCCGCACCGTTCCTCGCAATGAGAACGTTACAACAAATAGGCCGAGATAATGCCGCCACATTCAAACTAGCAGCTTCTGCGTTAGAGAATTCCTTTTATATGGACGATCTGTTGGCAGGAAGTAACTCAATCAATCAAGCAAAGAAACTGCAACATGAACTATCAATTGTTCTGAAAAAAGCCGGTATGAACCTTCGCAAATGGTCCAGCAATGAACCTAAACTCATCAAGGATCTACCATCAGAGCTACTAAATGCCCCATTCGAATTTAGAGACTCCGAATCAAGAAAAACGCTTGGACTACAGTGGAATGCTTCGTCGGACACTTTTACATTCTCAAACAACATCGATTGTAACACAGACAAGACTCAATATACTAAACGACAGTTGTTATCCGACGTAGCTAAAATATACGATCCTTTGGGCTGGTACCAACCACTTACAATCAAAGCGAAGATTCTATTTCAAAAAACATGGTCGTTGAATATCTCATGGGACGACGAACTGCCAGAGAGCTTCTCAAAAGAATGGTTACAAATAAGAGATGACCTGAAAAACATTCCAACTTTCTCAATCCCAAGATACTTGGGCTGTATGGATCACTCATTTCAAATACATGGATTCTGTGACGCCTCGGAAAAGAGTTACGCATGTGCAATATACATAGTAACACTCAATCATAAAGGAGAATCTACATCAAAATTAGTGGCCGCTAAATCAAAAGTCGCGCCACATAACAAGGAAGTCTCTCTGCCCAGGCTTGAGCTCCTAGGTGCAGTTTTGCTATCGCAGCTGATGAAAAAATTTCTGGAGACCGTCTCTGCAGAATTATTCCAGGTTTATGCCTGGACCGACTCTATGGTCGTCTTAGGATGGCTACATGGAAATACTTCAAGATGGAAACAATTTGTAGCCAACAGAGTAAACCAAATCAAGGAAGTCATCCCGTCTTCGGCTTGGCATCATGTGAAATCTGGAGACAACGCCGCAGACTGCGCCACACGGGGAATGAGCGCAGCCAATTTGTTAGAGCACAATTTATGGTGGGATGGGTCAAAATGGCTACTCACTTTCAATCACAATAACATTCAGTTGAAAACATTTCCAGACCCCACACTCGAAGTTAAAAGAGCTAGTGTAAACAGCGCCTTACTACAAAGTCAAGTTTCATTTATAACGGATTTATTAAATAAAAATAGCTCCATAACAAGAAGCGCAAAAATTACTGCATGGATATTACGTTTCATAGCGCGAGTACGAAATACTCAGGTTTCGATGCATAACAGTACATTGAGTCCGGCTGAAATACAAAGTGCCTACAACCTCATTATCAAGAATGTGCAAGAATGCGACTTCTATGACGAAATTAAACAATTGAAGAAAAATGGAAATGTTATTAATAGCAGCAAACTCTCATCGCTTACACAGAGAGTCTTACGAGTCGGGGGACGACTTGTGAATGCCAGCATCAGCTACGCAGCAAAGTATCGCGTTATATTGACGTCTACGAGTCGTCTCACTGAGTTAGTCATCATCAAGAAATACAACGTACCACCGGACAAGTGGGCAATGGGACGCGTCGGGGAGATTCACCCCGGAAAGGAAGGACATGTCCGGGTCGTTACGTTAAAAACGCAAAACAATGTTCTGAAACGTCCAATCAACAAGTTAATTATGTTGCCCGTAAACAACAACGTAATTGAGCAAACTGTTGACACATCACAACCTGCGGAACCAACATCAACGCTAAGCTCAACAAAGAATAAATCCAAAGGACGCCAAAAGGTGCGCGGAAATGCATTAAGGGGTTTATTCGCTACAGCATTAATATTTATGTCTCTGTTGTCACCGAGCATTCAGCAAACGTCAGCATCGTACAAGGTATCGCCACTGAATGGCAGTCAAACCTTTTACTTTGACAAGATCTCAGATCTTCAACATATCAGAGACGAGTGGAAGTTGGTTGTCTACCATAATATGACGTCATTTTGGCAAGGTGTGGAAGATATAAGCCTTTACATCACTCATTTGAAGAAAGTTTGTCGCACCATGTATAAACATAAAAATAATCAATATGAAGGCGTGTTACTTCAGTTGGAGCACCAATTAAATGAAATCATTCACTACAATAACATACTCAAGTTTCAAAACAAACAACGATACAAACGAGGATTGATAAATGGAGTTGGAAATGTAGCAAGCTTCCTGTTTGGAGTACTGGACGATAGATTCGCTGACCAGTACAAAAAGGATATTGAGAAAATTGCATTGAATGAAAATCATCTTCAACACCTCATCCGAAACCAGACACTAATTGTGGAATCAGAATATAATATCCTGCGACGGCATGAAGGCATAATTAACACCCAGTTTCATTTCATGACACAATCTCTTAAGAACGTATCTATGGCAGTCAATGAATCGCGGCTCGATAGTCAGAATGGCCTATTCATTACGTCATCGACTTTGTCCGCAAACATCATTTTATCAAACTTGCGAAGTATTCAACAAAGTTTGATCGCAGCTATAACCGACGTCACTCACGGGCGCGTCGATATTCACCTGTTATCCCCGGAGCAATTAGAAACGCAAGTCCAAACCATCACGCATCATCTACAGGGTGATCTCATCATACCCAATATGGAGAACATCCGAGACTTGTACAAGATATTGCGGGTCTATGCAAGAATTATCGACAACTACCTCATTATGGAAATCAAAATTCCTCTAGTCACCAATGAAGTTTACGAATTGGACAAGATCATAAGCCTACCATACAAGAAAGAACTGCACACATATCGTTTAACAACAGCATACCCGTACTTGGCATTCAACTTGAGAAAGGACATAGCCCTTCTGTTGTCGCAAAACGACATGCAGAGATGCATTCATTCATCACAAAAGAACATACTATGTCCCATTGATACACCAATCTACGATATGAGAACAAGACAATCTATTTGTGATCTGAAATTAGTAAACATGGATCAAAATAAAGAAACAACCTGTACTTCCGAGCTACTAAGTTGCGCCGATAGATGGGTCAAATTACAAAACAAGCAGAATGACTGGCTATACACTTGTTGCGAAGAATGCACAGTGTGCATTTTATGTCCAGCTGATACGGAAATACAATCACTGTCGGGAAATGGCATCGTGAGTCTAGGTCAAGGCTGCACTTTGAAGGGTAATACCTTCACCATCTTCTCACATAAAAACTTTTTCGACCATATCAACACAGAAGTTGAAAAGATGGAGATCCCACAAATGTCCATATTAAACAGCATATTGAAGACCAACGTGCTTGACAACGCTACGCCACCAGTCTTTCAAGAAGACCATTCAATCAGTTGGAATAGACTACGGGCCCAGATTGAGGAACTGAAGCAGCAATCCTCTCAATCTCTCACTATACACGATGTCCACCTATACATCGTATCATACAGCGTTGGGGGATTGTTTATACTGGCGGTACTTATCGTGGGAATCATCTGCATTAGGAGGAGACTACGGAAGACGCCCGCTGTCCAGAACATACCGGTGCCGCAGCCGCGGACACTGCACAGGACTACGGCAGACAACAGTACCTCACCAGAAGTGCAATTAGTAAACTTTGGTGTACCTAAGACTATTTAATTAATTTGCAATATTTAGAAATTAGAAATGAAATAATTTAAGTTTCTAGATTTATATTCTTCTTTGTTCTCGGCAGCATGTACAGTCAACTGTCCAAAGATTATTATTTTGTAATACTTTAGCGTAAGCATTTTATAGTTTACTTATTTTGCAAAACAATCATCGTACGATCAGTGAAATATACGCACTCTACATTAGCGGTTGTTTTCTTCATAAATACGCCGCTCTTCATTCAATCATCTATAAAACTGTAGAGAGAAATCCCTTCGGCCACTTTGCTGGACTTCCAGCCGCCGTGCCTTTTTAACAGAGTGAGGTTGGCTCCCGAATCAGCCAATAGAGTCGCTGATGTTCTGCGAAAGCAATGCCCGGTGTATAACTCTACGTTACTCAGTTTTAAATATGTGGCTATTTGCTTTGGCATGCCTGTAAATTTGTTTTTTCCTATTACTTGTCTGTGGCATTTTCCTTTACTGTAATTAAGAAAAAAACGATTTGTATCCACGTTTTCAGGCCGAAGAGCTTGATATTTTTCAATATAATTTGCAAATTCTTCATGCACAGCAAATGACCGGTCAATTTTAGTTTTCGTGTTAGGCAGTTTTATGAGTAGTAATTTGTTATGTTTTTCTACATTTTCTATTGTCAAGTTTGTCAATTCCACGGTTCTGCAGACTCTCGATATCCCAAAAATTAGAACAACCTGTAAAAAAGACATAAGTTGTATTAAAGGCACCAAATTCGCATAGTATTTTTGTGAAATATTTTGGTAACTTATTAAAAAGGGCAAGTAAATACGTAGGTACCTTTATTGCTAAATAAATTTCATCCGGAGCTTCATTTAAGAATTTCTGTACTTCTTCTGCAGTAAATACCTTCGATTTCTTGCTTTTAAAGCCGTCAGACTGCCTTTTCAAGAAAGCAGTAAGTTTAGAAAAATCTTTCAAATTCACGTCATGTTTTGTCATCATTGTAGATTTTAGCATGGAATAAAAGCACCATAAACTGGAAGGTTGTAGCCTCTTAGATAATTCATCAAAATATGATATAAAAACACTTTCAGAAAGAGATTTCACTTTTTTATCTGACCGCCATTTCATAAATTCGTCGTATGCCTTTACATATCTTTCTTTCGAGTTCGGCGGTAATATATTTTCGACAACTGTTTTTGCCCTTTCTTTAATAAAATCGGGCGTTAGATCTATGTCTTCGTCACTAGACATGTTTAAAACTTTTGAAAAAGAACTCAAACAAGAAAATTAATTACTTTCGCGATGCTTTCGCGCCTACTAGTAGACTGCCTTTTTTTTTTTCACGCACGCAAGCGCGTCAAATCTTGCTGGCCAGTTTGATTTTTAAATCGATTCCATCTAACATACGATGTGGAAACAAATAGTTCCATATTTAAAATAAAATCTTTATAAAATCAATTGTCTAGATTCCGATTCGAGTAATTAATCGATACCGAGAAAAAAAATATTAACTTTTTAAAAATATTCTTCGTGCAGTATGAGTATGACAGTTCTTTTTTCAAATTCCAAAACCTATGCTGTAATGATAGTCATACACCCCGGCATTCAGGGGTGTAAGGGTGTACTTACAGAGCAAGAGATATGTAAAATAATAAATATACATGAACTAAATTAATGGTTTATTTAATTTATGTAGCAATATATATTCGATTAAAATTATGGGTAAAATATATATTTTACAAGGTAAAATCGAATCAACCGCCCGAACCCATAGTCTAGAAATTTAAAATTGAAATGTATCTTGGTATGTGGCATTTGACGCCAATAGTTTAGTATTAGTGATGTTTATGAAGAAAGAGTTGAAAATTGTATACACAATTAGTCATGATCTTCTCAAATCCAACTTAAAATGCTGTTTTAACTTTGTTTGGACAAGATCATGACTAATTGTGCATTCAATTTCAAACTCATGCTTTATAAACCTCACTAATACTGAACTATCGGCGTCAACTGCCACATATCACAATGTTTTTAAATTTTTAACTTCTGAACAAGAGAAACAAAGTTAAGTTATGCACCTTGCGCTAAGCTACTAGTCAACTAACGATGATTTTTTTGAATTTGTCACTTTTTTCCAATCTCATTTTTCGATAGCCAGACTTTATATGCTTATCGAAGTTTTAAGCTGAAAAATTCCCTAAAATGATAAGTTCTGAGTGGGATCCGAACACACACTGCAGTCGCGTTCCAAAGTACATTATGTACGGCTTACCTATGTCTAAGGTTTGATGTAACAAGAACATACAGCACCACAAACTTATCTGTTCCGGTGGCGAAGACTGTCACACAGTCAATATAGAAGCCATTTAAGTTTGTGGCGCTATAGCATAAAAAGTTGCCTGGTGCAAGTGGTCGTAGACTCACGTAATTTATAACAAAACGTCAAGCTCAAGGTCGCGTCCTCATGATACAAGTCCTCCATAGCGAGTCTGTCCTCCGGCGAAGACTCCAACAGAGGGAAGAACACCTCAAGGAATTTCTCTATCACGTCTTTAGCCTCTTCTGGGCAGTAGTTCCGACGGATTTTTGGTAATTCGCCTTTCCGCGGTATGTTTACTCCGTCCTTGAAAAGATGAATGGGGTTACCTGCGGGCCTATTATGTATCTTTAAATCGGTTACCAACTGAGTGCCTATCATAGATAAAAACTAAACTTTAAAAATTGCCTTCAGTGGGTATTGAACTATGACGTCGCTTCAAGTGTAAACATATCCTTAGAAAATCGGAATTCTGTTAGTATATCTATGCTTTTGATGATAGGCACCCAATTGGCAATTAAGATACATAAAAGGCCTGCGGTTCTTTTATCTCACGAGTACGGCGGGTCAGGCTTGGTTGTAATATTGCGTCACTTACACCACAGTAGAGAATAGTAACAGTATTACGTCTAGGCAGTGTCCTTGAAATAACGCTCGATAGACGCACGCATTACCGGTCGGCCATAGCTTCTGGCTTCTGGCGGCGCTTCTTGCTGCGCTTCCAGGCGGTTTTTGCGACGGGCTTTGCCCTGCTAAGACACCCGTCGGCGCCTTCCACCGCATAGGATGTATAGCGCGCTTGCTCGCTCAAAGCGCTCAACACTAGGTTCTTCCTATGCGCTCGATCACTGGCGCGGCTCCCCGCCTCCCCGCACACCGCCGTCGAGAGAGCGCAAATCACTCGAAGCCGGACAAGACGCGCGAGATGCGACCCATGGGCTTCATACATTTGTTGAGGTGCGTCTCACACTCTCCGTGTCCATACTTAACTGCGGCGCACCCCTACTGCCGAGGTATGCTGAGATTTGGAAGCGCGCGTTCGGCCATCTTATAAGATATAATACTGTTACTTTTCTCTAGTGTGCTTATACATTCCTGAAGTGAGCGTGAGCGTTATTGCGTAGCTCCCCCGCTCACGCACACTTCAGCAACGATACGTGCACGTACATACAACAACCAAGCCTGACCCGCCCGTCGTGAGATAAAAGAACTGTAGGGTTATATGTTTTATAGTGACACCCATCGCTTAAGATACCCTAAATATTAGTAGAGTGAATAACAAACTAGAAAAGACCAATTTAGAAACCGATTTCAAGTAAGACAAATATTTAGAAAAAAATCAGGCCAGGATTCGAACTTGCCAACTCTTGCTTTCACAAGTGCGCTACAGACTGCGCCACCGAGGTAAATTGGTGAAAGAATAATCCAGGGTGACATACCATTTTGAAATACCGTTGATTTAGACCATATATTTTAGGAGCCAATAGTTTAGGCACTGTATGTACATTTGGTAGAAGCTTTAGTTTAGTTGTGGAGCACGAAGAGAAAGAACCGAAGAAACCTCAGTTAAGGTTAAACGTTAGTCGCTTAGCGCAAAGTGCATAACTTAACTTTGTTTTTCTTGTTTAGAAGTTAAAAATTTAAAAACCTTTTGGTATGTGTCAGTTGACGCCAATAGTTCAGTATTAGTGAGGTTTATAAATCTAGAGTTTGAAGTTTAACGCACAACTAGACACGATCTTGTTCAAACAAAGTTGAAATAGCATTTTAAGTTCGTTTTGAAAAGATCATAAGTAATCGTGCATACAATTTCAATACTCTTGCTTTATAAACCTCACTAATACTGAACTATTGGCGTCAATTGCCACAGACCAAAATACTTTTCAATTTTGTATTGCTTTACAAGGAAAACAAAGTTAAGTTATGCACTTTGCGCTAAGCGACTGACGTTTAACCTTAAGGTATTATATTGATGTCACAATTATAAATAAGTACAGAGTTCAGTTTAGCGCCCCTTTCTCTATATGTGTCGATATCGATAGTTAGATTCGCACTACAAACGTTAAAACAGTAAAAAATATAAAATTAATACATAATCATTAAGTAAATAAAGTAGGTTGCAACGCGAGCAAAACGATATTCAGTTGTTAAACCGTAAAGGCCCTCTTAAAAGGCCACTTTGGATGAATCATATTATGATTCCGTTCTAATGCCGTCTCTTTTGCACGCGCGTAAAAACTCTGAATCCATCCTACTTTCAAATCATTTTATGATTCACCCAATTCGGCCTTTTTAGATCCCCAGTACCTTTTAGCAATTTTTTGGGCTGCGTCCATTTGCATGCCAAATTGCAGCCCATTCTGCCCCGACATTTTCGAGTTAACCAATAGACAAACACCGAGGCCATAATGATTATTTAACGTATGCCTACGAAATTATATAATGTTCTAACACTTACAATTACAACCAAACTCGGGAAAATCAGCTTTGCAACCCCTATATAGTGTTGCGTGTCCACATAGTCCATACACAGGGGGTTCCCTTCCAAAATCAGAGAGCGTAGGTGTAAACCCTTCAATGGCAGCAGAGTGCTAGACATGCCGTCTAAAAAGTTGTGAGATAAATCAAGATGTTTCAGTTTGGGCGTGTATTTCACTAGTTCAAACCCTCTTAGTGTTCTGAAAGGCAAACAAAATACAGGTTATTGTGGTTGGGAGGGGTCCCTGATGTAAACTTAGTTTTAGACATTGCAGCGTTTTATCTCGCTTTGAGACAAATTTTGCATTTCAAAAATTAATGAATTAGAAAATTTTATATTATCGATTAATTAGAATAAGGCGGGTTTTTCACAATGCGGCTGCAAAACCGCTCTTAACACAGAATTGACAAAAGTCATGTTCGGATGCAATATTTCATAGAACCACTTGAATAATGCAGTTTGTCTTTTCTATTTTATTAATCTTTATATATGGTTCGTGCATTCATCTATAAATAATTGTCGTTGAGTTCGTGACCTGAAGACAACAAAGTCTACTTATCATGTACTTACTTAAGTCTATTCTTAGATAGATTCAACTCTATTAGATGGTCCCACGAAATTGCGCTCTGTAGCTGAATTATGTCGAACTGATTCGATGCATTGTTCAGAGGGTAGTAGATGAAATGGCTTATATCTGAAAACATACCAAGTAATTTATTTTTACTATGGAGCCAAACACCGAATCGCGAAAAAAATCCGACCCCAATGCATAAGACAACTGTTTTTTTTCTTGATTTCTCTATTTTTTTCGCGAAAAGTAGTTGGTATGGACGAGTTCTAACGACAGTTTCCGGCTTCCGCAACTTCATCTTAAGACCCTGTATATAATTTATTTATTACAAAACTTGGAATTTATTATAAGTCATGAAATCGCGAAAAAAATACAGCTGTTCCATAAATTTTGAGTAGGTATTGCACTTTTCTATGAAAAAAACTTTTTTTTTTTGCGGATTCTGTCTTTTTGGGTCCATAGTAAAAGTTGTTCTATACCATTGCCTTAATGAGCTCTTTAAATGTGAGCACACCTTTCTGATGCACGTTATATAAGTATGCATATGGCGTGGGATTAAAAATTTATCCCACTTGAAAATGCGCTCTTAAGCAGGGTTTACATTTTGGCTAGTTAAAAGTAGAGTAACTATATTTAGCTGACTACCACATGCCTTATCCACTCTACTCTCCCAGCTACTATCTTTAGTACTATTTTTTAACTATTTACACCTAGTACTCTACCAGTTACTCTACCCGTGTAAACTAGGCAAAATATGTACGTAAAGTAGGTGTATTTCATTCAACAAATTATTTCGAAAGCATAACTTTCATACATTCCCCTTATTAGTGCCAACGTCGAATATCAGGGGCCTTATTGTGTAATCACGATAGATGTTGAAGTTAAAAATCATAGAGCACTATTATGTTTAAACGCACATTAAGTATTTTTTTCTGCCCTTTCTCCCACTTCACTTCTTACCTGATTGTAAACAAAACGCCGTCAAATCCAACTTTTTCTCTCCGTCGTACGCCATTCGCAGTCTATGCCTCAAAATCAACCTTGGTATAAAGTCCAACTTAGTCAAAGTTAGGTCGGTTATCGATATCTTCATCGGTAAGTTAATATTTTCTGAATCTTTGCGAATGTTAAGACCCATTTTGTGGAATGCAGTCAAAGCGGCGCGGCTTCTCAGTACGAGGAATGTACATTCTTCTGGAGTAAACTGGAATAGAATAACCTCAAGTTCGACAAAAAGAGCGATGCACAGACAGCGTGTAATAGTTTGTATATATACACGAAACATTTTGAACTAAATGAAGCTACAATTAATCAGTTATAGTGCGTTACGCACGGTGCACTAAAAACTAGGATCAAAATTTGATGACGTTCCATAAAAATTATCTATGGACAGAACTAGTTCGATGAATACGTCATTCATTTAACAGACTGTATTAGATTCCTAGAAAACGACTTATATATTAAAACTAGCTGTTTCCACGGCTTCGCTCGCGTGGAAGTGTGTTCGACAGTTTTCGGCTTAGCGATTATTTTATCAACACCCCTTATAGCCTATATATTGACCAGCACGTCTACTGCGTAAGCGCAGTGGTAATCGTAATGAACATCATTAATGAACTTCACGACCAACACTTAAATCTGACAGAATATACAAATTCAACGCGTGCAAAAGACATGGCATGTTAGGCGGGCTTCGCCCGGCGATTAATCTAAACGTAGCCCTGGACTTCAAACGTCATAATGAAGCCCATTACGAACGCCACCATTTTACCCTTTCTTCCGTTTTACCCAGGGTCACTACGATGATAATAGAGAAAGCCGCATCTAAATCCGTTGAGTGGTTCTCGAGTTAAAAGTTTAAAAACAAACAGACAGAGAAAAAATGTAAAAAATGTAGTTTTGGCCTCAACACTATACTAATAACTAAATATGTACAGACACGATATTTTTACTACTCTCCATACTGAGAGACGCGGCCTCCGTATTAAAACAATACATACCTCAGTAAAACATGGAATAAGACTTTTCCCTTTGAGTTGATCCAACAGAAGGTCCAAAACATCTTCCTTTTTGTAATGCTCGGGGTAATCTCTGACCTAGAAAAAAGTACCAGTAAATAAAATAAACAACTTCATGACATTTATCTAGAAGGGAGTGTCTGAGGAGCCAACGGAACATCAACAAGAGCGTCCGGAATAGAAGAGCTTGTGTGACTCGTTTGATGGATGTGGAAGAAGTAAAGAGTCAAGTCAAGACAAGACAAATACTCTTTATTGTGCATAATATAAAAGAAAACTTAAGCAGAAAAACAAGATACAGACAGATTACAACTGGCGGTCTTATCGCTAAAAGCGATTTCTCCCAGGCAACCTTTGGGTGGAAATGAAGCCAAGGAGATACATCGTAAAGGCGGTGTACATCAAGATAAATAATGGTCAATTTAATAAGGGTTTACTTACTATATTCTATGTACTAATACTTAAATAATAAACTGATACATATATACAAATATATTATAAATACAAAAAAACGTAGAGAACCAGTAAATAAATAATAATGAGAGGTGTGTCAACATTGGCCGCCACAAGACGCCCAGGACGGCAATTCTGGCACATGCGACATGTGACAATGCGCGGATTCATAACATGTGTTTACATGTGTTTTAAGGACTTTTACTTTGTAGAATTATCATCACACGGCATTTATTACGCGAGTTACAAAGTCGTATGAAACATAAAGCGCGTGAAAAATGTTTCGAGAATAGCCGCCTTGGAATTCCATATATTTGACTCGACTTTTCGATTCCAATCGGGTGCACTTTTACAGAGCATAGTTGTATCAGGTATAGATTAGATATATTTGCCAAAAGTACTTGAAGACTTTAGGTGCCTAAAAACTTCCGTTTTTTACTATGTCAGAATGCCCCCCCCCCTCAAAAATTAAATCCTGGATCCGCCCTTGTCTGTCAATGTCGTAGAAGATGAAGATCCTGTGATCTCTGCCTACGCCTTTGAGAGACAGACGTAAGTCTAGTAACTAATGTATGTATGTAAAATTATGAACATAATTGTATATTATGTAAGTTAAGTAGATAAATAGATTTAATAACAAATATAAATAATTTAATACCATTTTTGTTTTGTCTTATACATTTTTTAGGAACTTGACCGGTGCAGACCTGGCTGTCAAAAGTTTGCTGTCGATAACCCGACCAAATTAACAAGGTATGAAAATTGTGAAGTATCAAAAAAAATACGGGTGTTTCTTTTCTGTGTATTTCATGAAATACACGGAAAATTATAATCAATTTCTGGTATATGCATCTTGACTATATGATCTAGGGATTTGAAATTGGAAAACATGTTTGGATACATTTTCCTCACTAGAAATAATTGTTGAAATGAGGTCATCTAACACACTTTTTCTCCTCGTTTGACGAATAGGAACCACATACAGAACTCAAACATATTTTATTAGGTGTGTTTCAACAATATCTAGAGATTTGATATTTGAAATTTTGCTAGCTATTTTAGTTTTTTTATAAAAATTATAAAACTAACATTTTTCGCTTTCGCCCTGAATCCGCCCCTCTCGCACTGCGCGATTTTTCGTTTGGAGTGACAGTGACAAAAATAAAATTTGCATAGCCTCTTAAACTGATACATATAGAACACGCAATTGGCCATATTAGTTATCCCACTGTTCATAAAGTATAATTATACTATACACATAGTATCCTAGGAGGTTTAGGGATGTTATGGCATTAGCTAACTGTGGGTCTACCGCGTAATTCTCATTTTCATCAACATTAACTTGAGATTGAAATTTGACGTGCGTGCGACGACGCCCGCCTAACATGCCATCTCTTTTGCACGCGTTGAATTTCGCATGCATTTGCTTGAAGTTGATACAAATGAGAATTACGCGGTAGAGCCCCTGGTCTACCCAACTTATCATACACACTTATGAATGTACCAGATGCTTTCGTCTTGGCATTTAAATTACTAAATGAAAAAACTTACTTGAATTTTGATGAATATGTTATTCGCTTCATAGCCCTCATTCATAGCCTCCTGTTCCATCATCATTGAAGACTGAAAACACCAAACAAGGTTGTATGATTTTTAACGAAATACCTATAACACTAATCAAAGTAATTGATACTTGTCGTTGTTGGTTCTTGATGGAACATTTGAAACATCTTGTCAATAAAACACATCCTAACACATACATAAAACACATAGTGTAATATAGATATAAAAGTGGAACAGTTACCAAGGATGTGTTTTATTGACAAGACTAATCAAAGTCTTCTTGTACGAGTTACTTTTAATTTTATTTCGACATTTATCTACCCTAAGACTTAGTTAGCTATCCTTTTTACTGTTTACCTATTCCAAATTGGAATCGTCGGGCTGATTGGAATTTCCAATAAGCCCGACGATGTCAAATAGACGAAACTAGTCGCAATAATTAAATAATTAAGTAAATAAAATAGTGGAACTCGTACAAGAAGACTTTGATTAGTGTTAGAATGAAGTTCCATCAAGGAGTCACACCTATAAATTATATGAAACACGTATGGGAAACTCTAAATATGATTTGATATAATTTCATATATAATTGGGGGCCACATACAAAAAAAACTCGAAAAAGTAGTATCTTTTAACGTAATCACGTCCCCCTTATCTCCGAAACGAGAGGACCAAAAAATATGAAAATAAAAATCATGGTAATAGGTGATTATGTATATAAAAATTACAGGAAAAATATAGCTGTTAAGATGTTAGGATTCCGTACTCAGCGGGAGCCGCGAATTGTTAGCCAGGCGCTACCATTTAGCGGCTTGTTTTTGTCACCTCAATGATGCTATGGCAACTATACACATTGTTTTTATTTACCATTAAGTTTTTAGGGTATTGTGTTGTGGTACGGACCCCTTTGTGCGCGTGTTTGACTTGCACTTGCCCAATTTTTTATATATACCAATAGATACCTTGGAACTCCTAGCCATGGCAGTGCGTTTGATCCCAACTATGGATTTCCACGGCCAACAAGGCAAGTATCGTATGACAGTATCATCTACAGATGTCAGCATATCCTGTCGCTTGTGCACTGGAACGTGTTCCTCTGGCTTCTTGGCAGTTTCTGTGTTCTCGTCCAATACTTCCCTGTGATAAACAATTATAAGTTGGTAACTTTAGCAAAAATCTCTTGAAATTATTATAAGAGTTTAAAATTGAAACTGTAAGTTTGAATACAATTTCATTTGCTAGAGATGCCAGAGTCGTCGCGACTTCACTCAATGCACTGTTGGCGTCAGTACCGGAATGTGACTTATTTGCTGACAGATTGATGACTGTGATTGATGAATGTTTGACGTTTTGCGAGCGTGATGACTGATATGGTTTGTTAATTTGTTCAATAAAATTTCTATTGTTTTTATATTGTTTCTAGTATTGTTAGTAGATTTACTTATTTTAATAATATTATATTGTATAACGCATTAGTTTTTAAACTGTCATGTTATACTTTTTAAATAAATAAATAATAATAAAATAATAATAATGTGAAGCCATAGCTTAAAATCCCAACAAAACTCTGTTACCCGGTATTTTGAATAAATAAATAATACTATAATTAAGTAACTATTGTGACAAAGCATGCGAATATTGATTTAAGACGCAAACTGTGGCCTTATTGTCTAACATCTTTATTCTTTATTGCACCTTTCACTAAACATATTCAATAAACTTATTATTTAAATAATAATAATAATAGACGTTTATTTCCATAAGAAAATGTTTACCACATACAAATATTTCTGCCAAACTTTAATGCAGTTTGTAGGCAGAAAAAACTCTCTGTTTAAATAATAATAAAAAATAAAATTTAACAGTTTCAATTTAATCTAACAATTAAAGCTTAAGAAGGGAGACAGTGTGCGACCGTGCAATTCTGTCGCTGGAAATTAAATTTTTTTGGGGAAAGAGGATTTTTATAACACCATAAAGTTAGATAAGAATATAAAACTGACGACGGAAACTAATGGGAAGCCATTTAAGGCCCCAGACTCTCTTTGCAACATTTCGATTTCATCTTACCTGAGGCTTTAGAAGAGGCGCTCCCCCCGCTGCATTAAGATGTTAGAGACCGCACCTGAATGTTGCTCTACTTCGTTAAATGAGTGTAGGATTACTTAAAATTTGACATGTGAAGATTTTTAATTATTCAAGTAACGGTAATTTACAAAGTTTGGTTTGTTTATCGGAACAAACAAAATGAATTTGCAAAAGCAAAATAAACAAAAGTAAATCTACCTGGAATAGATGGCTTATTGGTAGCAGTAAGAGTGATTAGTATTTAGACACAATACATTTTATAAGTCATGCAATTATTTGCAGATTTTTACCGAAGGGGTGTCAAGAGGTGTTCCGAGTGTGAACTGTGAGATGCAAGTCATAAGTCCACCAATATGTGTACCTATTAGTACACCCGCGTTTCTCTGACGATTATTACGTCTCAACGTGATGAGCCCTATCGCTCTAAGGAAAACTGCATGCCCTAAAAAGCGTGTAGTTGTGCCCGAAAATTTCTTTATTCATCAAGATTTTCATTTAACTAATGCCTGACATAAAAAATACCTTTATAAAATTTGGAAATGTAGAAAATTAATAATCAAATCGTAACAATGAAAACATTTAAAATTATGTATTCCTAATACTCACACACATATTACAATCAGTTCTTTAAGTAATATAATATCAAAAATAGAAACTCTTAGGGTAATTAAGTGTCTGTCAGTTTGTGTGTCCATGATTATGACTAAGGTGCAATAAAAAAGGTAAAAAATTTAGTTTTAGAAATGTGATGTTTTAATGATAAGAACCGCAGCTGCGTACGTTCTTTTGTTTTGATGCATTATTGTCTAGCACGTTGTTATCTCGACTGTCGGTTTTAGTGACTTCGATAGCTTTTTAAGATATTTTAAATAAAAGTAAGTAAAGTAATAAAAAGGATGTAGCTTCGGCTTTAGTTATTCCAAAAAAGTGGCGACAGCGGTGCTGGTATAAAATTTGTGTCACGCCATCCCCGTGGGTTTTTTAGACCACAACTTCTAAAATACGGCTTTACGGGTTTTCGAATGAACACACATTAACATAACTTAATCTAAGCAAATTAGGGCATGCAATTATTTGCAGATTTTTACTATCCGGATTACGGATAATGTATTATTCGGATAACCGGATACTTATGGTTAAAATTATACTAAATTAAAGCCGCCCAAAAAAACGGCCAACCGCAAACATCTTGAAAAAAAACCGGCCAAGTGCGAGTCAGACTCTAGTCAGAACCTAGGGTTCCGTATTGTGGATGATAAATTTAGTTTTATCATTTTTTTTTCGTGAATTTCTCAACCGCTTTATTTTTTCTGTAATTCTTACGTAAACGCATATTACCATGATTTTTTTTCATATTTTTCGTTCCACCAATTTTGGAGATAAGAGGGGGGACATACATTTTTTTATAGATTTTCAAGGATTTCTCGAAATAGATGCAATTAAATATAGCCAAACTATATATTATTACAATAAGCTTTTTAATACCTACAATGTGATACCCATATTGTATTTTTATATATTTTTTTATTTATTTTACTTTTTTTTATATTTTTAAATCACTATAGTTTTCCCGGTTATTGGTCAGTTATGATCTATAATGGACATTTTTTTTAATATTTTTCTGTCTACCAGTTTCGGACATACAATTAATTGTGTTTTTTTTAAAGATTTCACAAAACCAGTGCCAGTAAATATAGTAAAAGTATATATTTTTGCAATCACCTTTTTAGTGTCTACAGTTTGATACCCATATTGTATTTTTAGGATATTTTTTATTTTTCTCACTTTTGTTTTGAAAATATTTAAAAAAATTTCAAATTTTAATTTTTTTTTACAATGTTATATGCAGGCAAATTAATGCTATTTTTGTACCAAATTTCATGTCTTTATCTTTACGGTGCTAAAATAATGATGCTGTGAAATACGGACGGACGTAGATTAGACTTTATTTTATCGAAACAGGGATTTCTTAAAATATTATTACAAAAATATTTTATCCATAGTTGTTTACTTATTAAATGATAAGTGCAATATTCAAGTAGAGCAACTTTCATGATACAGTTCGCCTCTCCATAAGAATCTACGCGAGGGAAAGGGAGCAACCGTGCGAGCGGGAGGTAAAATGGCGTCGAGTTACACAACACACGTCTGAACGCTGCGATGTCGCAGCAAAACTGAGGGAAATTTCGACGCGTTTTGTGTTTTAAACTCTCGATAAGTTTCGATTTGATAAATGTTCTTAAAATAATTTTTTAAATACCGTTTTTTGTTATTTCACTTACTAATAGTTCTATTCTACGTGTTTTAAATTTGACTACGCTAAACGATAGTTTTCTAGTAGAAAAAAAATATTTTATCAGTGGTTGAATTCATAAAATCACAACTACTTAAAGCACTCGAAATAAGAAAACTAAAGTATTATCCAAAAAAGTAACCAGGTAAGATTATGGTTGAAGATATGGAAATAAATGTTACCTGAATAAATTTCTTGTTTTTGTCATAAGTTTTACGTGACGTGTGCATGAATGAGACTCTCAACGCGTAGAACATAAATAAAGGTATGTTTAAAGCCTAAAAAACCTATTAAAAGTAGCATTAAAGTAAATAAAAAAATGTGTTTTAGAATCTTCAAACTCCACACTATAAATTAACGTAAAATGTATTTTATTTATTGCTTTCTTACTAACTAAAATAAAATCTTTCTTTTCTGATAATTCTGCAAGAATACTGATTTTTAGGGGACTGGAGCCTTAAGCTCACGACGAAATTGAGAGACGTGATCAAATTTACGTAGACCGTAAATTAATCTTATTCCTAGATTTTGAAGCCGTTCAAGTTTATTAACCAGTTCTACACTGGCAACGAGAGAGCACACATCTGCATAGTCAAATAATGGGGGAAGAGATTGAGCGAGCGAGATTTTCGTTTTAAAAGGGAGAAAATTTTGAACTCGCTTCAAGGAATGAAATGCTCCATGGACTTTCCTGCTTATTTCATTGACATTGAGACCCAAGATAGAGTACTGTCGAAAATTACACCCATACTTTTTACAGCATAGGTAAATGCAATATCAGTCCCGTTAAAAGTGCATTTAGTGCATTTAACATAAACCTACCACTAACATCTATCGTTATCACCTCCAAAAGCATGGTGATTGGTTAGAAATAACATCACACATGTTTTTTAGCCAATCACGACAATCTTGATAGTGATAGATAGATAACGAAGCTAGACAATAAAGGGGCCTGTCTCACCTGACAGCTTGCTCCTTGGAGAAGAGCAAGTTAATAGTCAGTTTAGGCTTCTTCGTCTGACTTACGGGACCCAGTCTCCGGAACGCGCTGAGTCGCTTCTGTCCTGTTGTTGGGGACTCCGACCCATCATGTTCTTGTAATTCTTTAAAACACGCAAATAAAATCATGTAAAGTTAAAGCACTAAGGTATTACAGACAGGTAGAATTCAGACTAGAACTCTATAAGTAATTTTTCAATGCAAGTGCTCGTAAAGGCCCACTTTTTATGCATCAAAACCGAACAGAAAGTCGATTACTTTGACCTAGGGCTTTATTATTATTATTTTTTTTATTTATTTACGAGAAGTTGGCTAACCTGCAACCTTTCTTGTGTACCATAAATGTACCATAAAATAATACCTTTTTTCTACTGTTTAATGGCTCTGGATACTGTCCTTTTGAGCCAATCATTAACTTGCAAAATTGTAACAATGTAACTTTCAACTTTAATAATTAAATTGTTTTCTTTAATTATATTTGTTTTATTTCCTCACACCATGCATTGAAAAACGTAGTATGATAAACGGGCGTAAGAGCAATAAATTACTCGGTTACGTTTAAAACACTCGCCCTTGTAGCATAAACTACTATATTAGACAGCCGCAGAAAAAACCCTTACCACTTTAGTATTTAGAAATCGCAGAAACCCACGCATAAGTCCAAGATTAATAATAATCGTATGGCTTTGTGTGCTTTTATAGTTAAATCTGGATATATGCAATAAATTTAATTTTAAGTTCTGGTTCCAGCTTTTAGCCTCTGGGGTAAGTTGGTTTAATTCCGCCAAAATACCACAAGACCAGTGTTTTGGATATAGGCCACGAGTTTCACTGGGGCTCCATTCATATTCTGGCGAGTCTTTGATAATGTCTTGTCTATTTGATATAGTCCAAGATTAAACGTAATACTTTTCTCACCTTCATCAATTAAAGGATGGTCACCAGCTGCTTCCGTAGGCGAATAGGTCCCTGATTCACCAGTCGGGTTGTTCGTTTGAACTAACAGTTGATCATTGGCGAATGGCGACGCCGATTTGGTGAAACTTGACGCAAATGTTGGTCCCAACATTCCGAGGTTTTGTGAAGCCAGATCTTGTTGTCCTTGAGCATAAAATGGGTTGTTTCGGAGGAAACTTTTTGGAATACCTGAAATTTTTCCAAAGGATGAATTAGGTATACAAAAATTATTGTCAAAAATGTATTTGCTTGTAAGTTTAATCATCACTTTACTTACCTTTTGGATAACATAGACCAAATTCATCTAAAGCTGCAATGAAAAAAAACTTGCTTCAGGTACAGTCAACAAAAAGGATAGGTAACCAGGCCTAGCGTAAACACTTTGATCCTAACCTAAGACCGACTGACGAGTGATTGATGAGATGAAGAATACTTAAGGGGCTCCACAATGCTAAATATCAGTTTTGCATTGGATTCAGTTCCGTCAATGTAAATATGGCGTGTTTTTTGACTCAAGACAATTATTATTATTAATTACACTTTATAAATAAACATGCTTTCAATGTTCTTTTAATTATGACACTTGAAAAAAGCAAGAATTTCAAGAAAAAGTCGATTCAGTTTCCATATTTCAAAACCGAATGAAACGAAACCAACACACGCATATACTTACTAGAAAAAACTTTCTTTATTACAACTATTAGTTGTACTATAGTAAAGAAACTATAGTTAATGTCTTAATGTAGCCGCGATTTCAAAATAACTTTTCGTGCGCGGCATGTTTTTAGAGCAGGAGAGACAGTTAAAAACAAAAACGTTAGAGCAGGACTGAATTTTAGCATTGTGCAGCCCCTTAATCAATAGTCTAGGTGTGTATGTAATGACCAAGTATTCTTCATCTCATTTATCACTCACCCGTGGGTCCTAGGATCAAAGTGTTTCCGCTGGGCCTGGTTACATATCTCTTTTGTTGGCCGTACGAATATGAAGTCATAGACAACATAGATGCGTGGTTGTTAAACGCGACAATTCCCAAAGCCGGAAACTGGCGATAGTACACACAGACAACTTTTCTTGAAAAATAATCAGTTGTTTCATACATTTTGGTCGAGTAGGTATGTAACTTTTCAGCTGATTTTTTTTCGCGATTTGAGTGTTGGTTCCATAGTAAAAGATGTACGTATGGACGAATACTATCACCAGTTTCCGGCTTCCGCAGCTTCATATTAACACCCAGAATATTTTATTTTAGTTTATTATTTACGATATTCGTCTTACAAGGTGTCCAACCCTGAGCGTAGGGTTGCGGCATCGTTTCAGGCGGTTGATTTGACCGTTCATTCATAAGCGCCTGCGCTGGTGCCGGCCGATTGGATTTTTTACCCGTCAGCTGGACAATATTTGATCGTTTAGTGGAAGATGCTGTGGTATTCTTGTTGTCTTGCTGTCCTGGAGTTGGGTTATTCAATCTATTCATGACTATATTGGAAGCTGAAATGTAAATTTTGACATAATGTTAATTTGTGTTTCTTTGCGATGGATAAACAGCTAAGTAAGTGTCAAAAATATAGAAGTTTATTTCTATCATAATGAGCGTTTTTCCTTATGTCAAATTTAGTGTTAAATAAGATTCCTAGATGGCACTGTCGTATTCTTTAGAAACAGAATCAAAGACAAAATTTGCACAGATTCCAAACAAACGAAAAACTACTTTGACATTGATTGCTACGAAACACATTGTATCTATGGTGACATAGACAGCGCCATCTGGAAGAAAGCTAAGAACTAAGAAAAAAAACAACGAGAAAAACGCTCATTATGTTAAAAGTAATGTGTATTCTTCACTACCCGATGCTGTAACAGGTGACGGTAGGGCATAATGCTCTCTGACTAGCTTTAAACATATACTAATTGCGGTCTGAGAAGGCATTTGAGTAAATTAACGAGTTGTGTTGTGACCTGGATAGCTCAGTTGGTAGAGTAATCTCCCGGTAAGCGAGATGTCTCGGTCACGAATACCGGTTCATAGCCCTCCTCTAAAAAAGCGCGCTTGGATATGGCAAAAAGCGCGCTTGGATATGGCAAAAAGCGCGCTTGGATATGGCAAAAAGCGCGCTTGGATATGGCAAAAAGCGCGCTTGGATATGGCAAAAAGCTAGATTTACAAGGTTTCCGAAAAATGCGCGCTGGATAAAAAAGAAGTTTTCTTTACGTGTGTTAATTAAAATAAAATGACGAAAAGTTTTTTTTACAATCTTACGTGTGAAAATTCTAGCGCCGAAATCTTAGTAGTTAAAGCGCTACGGGAAAAAAATCGACACTTTTAGAACTTGCATATCTACTTCAGTAAGTAATGTATTATTTTAATCAAACAGTATATTATTTTTGGAATCTTTTTCTAGGGACTTGTTAAACAGAAACGCGATTGGAGCAATTCGGCTCGATACAAATATTTATTGAAATGAGGACTTTTTCGACACCACTTCTCCTGGTTTGACAATTTGGAATGCCACATATGGACTGCAATTATATTTTATTAAATGGGTGTTAACGGTAGCTAGGACCTGCCCCCCTATTGTGTATCTTTAGTTGCCAACTGCACGAGGTGCCTATTATCAAAAACATAGCTAAAAACTGAAATTTCAAAATTGCCTTTAGTGGGTATTGAACTATTAACAATCTGTGTCGTCACTTCAAGTGCGAAAATATCCTTAGGACATCGGAATTCGATAGTATATCTATGTTTTTGATGATAGACACCCAGTCCAGAAGGCAACTAGAGATACACAATAGGCCCGCTGGTTAAACGAAATTTTGATAGCAACTTTACAGACTTTTTGCTACTTTTCCTCGAATCCGTCCCTCTCGCACTGAGGGTTTTTTCGCATACGGCGTAACAGGGACGCCAAAACTTTTACATATCGCCTCAAGTTGGCAACCACATTTTCATTTCATTTATTTAATTCATTCACAATAAAATTGCCTTTGAAATTATTCTTATATACTAGGTATGAACTTAAAGTCTAACACAGAATAAAAATTATACACTGCGCAGTTGCATGCGCTTCCCTTTCCCGCCACACTATCCACCACCCGCTAGCATCTAGAGTACCTCGTCCCGCCAGCGTCTGTCATCCCCCGGGATGGTCGCGTACAATCTTGTTTGTCTATACTAAAGACTCTATAGCATTATTATTTATTACGAATAAACCAACTAACCATAGTAGTCTTTAGGTATATATACTTCACATATACAACGTGTAACAGAAAGGTATAACCATATTTGAAGAGCTTATTCAGTCAATGGTATAGAACAACTATTAATATGGAGCCAAACCTGAAATCTCAAAAAAAAAATCTGCCCTTTCAAACATTTTGGCCGAGCGGCATAGCATTTTTCTATGAAATAGTAAAAATTTTTTTCAAGGTACAGGTTGTTCTATACCATTGACTGAATAAGCTCTTCAAATATGGTTATACCTTTCTGTTACACGTTGTATAGTATACTTCTACATTATTTATTTATGTCCATTATATTTATTATCTTATCTATTTTATTAATTATTTATACACAATATTGTGTTGTGTAAATTAAAGTAGATTATTTATTTAGTTGACAATTATGTTTAAGTTGTACACTTGCTGCCAACCTCTTTAATTTTAACTTTCACCACAATACTGGATGGCTGGAAGAAACCTCTTGCAGAGGTAAGCTCGCCTTTGACCATGTTATTTTCGATTTTGTAATTTTATTTTAAGTTTTTTATGTGTTTACAAAAGGATATAATAATAATATGACAGCAATAAATGTTTACGTTTGAACACTTGGCGATTTATCCATCGCAAGGAGATAGATATAAATTAACATTATATCATTGCAGTATAGAAACGCAGAAAGAAAAGTAAATTTGGATGTGAGGAGCTCTAAACCGGTTCAGAGCTCCTCACATCCAGATTTACTTTTCTTTCTGCGTTTCTATACTGCAATGATATAATGTTAATATAATAATAATAAGGAAGCAATAGTTTAGCAACTGTGGGGGACTGTCCGTTAGTGTATCACAATGATACATTGAGGGAAAGGCCTTCATGGATGCAGCCATCTCACATTTAGATTAAATGGTACCAAAGGCCTCTTCAATGTTGGCTACGGCCCCATGAATGCCTTTCAAATGACCGGGTCCCTATGGGCCCGTGACTGAAAAGTGTACCTACATAATAATAATAATAATAGGTTCTACATACATATTATTACATAATCTATACTTACAAATTTTAACATCTCTCGACTCGGATGTTACATCCTTGTTGGCAGTTTTAATTTGGCCAGACATTTCTCTCGGTTTCATTAAATTCTGTTTGTAGTTGCTGATAAAACTGTGATTTATATCGGAGGTAGTAACCGGCACGACCTCTGATGAAGGCAAAGGCATTTCTTCTTAAACAGTTTAATTTACATTACACTACAAATCAAATACATCTCCCAACGACATAAAACCTCGACGGGGGTCAGGTGTTTCCGATTATGGATTGTGAAATGCAATTACTATACACCTCTGTTTCACAAAATAGATACCACCAGAAGGCCGACTCGACGAAGACGGAGCGAAAACAGACGCACGCATGCATAGACGCGTACGTATGATGATCTCGGCAGAATTTCGTATTGGCATTCGACCGACTTCATCCGAGATCGTCGTACGTACGCTTCTATGACTGCGCCTGTTTTCGCTAGTTTTGCGGAGTAAACCTTCTGTAAGTGGTTATTTTGTGTCTGTTTCACCGACGATTATTTTGTCACATTCGGAAATGTTTGTAAAACATAAAATACGTGTTTACTCGAACGTAACAGCATTATATCATTATTTTTAATTTTTTTTCAATGCATGTGCTCGTAAAGGCCCACTTTTTATGCATCAAAACCGAACAGAAAGTCGATTATTTTGCCCTAGGGCTTTATTATTATATTTTTTTTTAATTTGTTTGCAATGGTTGGCTAACCTGCAGCCTTTCCTGTGTACCATAAATGTCATACTTTTTTTTCCACTGTTTAACGGCTCTGGATACAGTCCTTTTGAGCCAATTACAATTTAAAGTTCACAAAATTATAATTTGTTTTATTTCCTCACACAATGCATTGAAAAACGTAGTATGATACACGGGCGTAAGAGCAATAAATTACTCGGTTACGTTTAAAACACTCGCTACGCTCGTGTTTAAATCGTCCTCGTAATTTATTCCTTTGCGCCCTTGTAGCATAAACTACTATTATTGAGGTACAAAGTTTTCGGGAGTGATTGGGTACCCATATCCCCCCTCGGTATACGGGCCTGGTGAGCTCTATCACCATACTTCGGGCATTAATATGGAAGAACAGCTTAAGGCCTGGTCCATGCCACACAACAATACTAATTACAAATTACAAATACAAATTTATTTATTCTGATATGTTAGTATGTTCAGAAAACTAACCTGATGTTAACTTGAAAAAAAAAACAACAAACAAGTAAATTTTGCACAAACTAACTTAATACACGTTATTTAATAGAATATGCATGCTCCCATACCAGAATCTTCCGTTTCATGGGATGCACAAGTGTTTTTTGCCAGAAGGCGCCCGCCCGTCCTAACATAGATTAAATATATTTTTACTTGAATCTAAAAGTGTGATCCAAAATAAATGTAAAATAATATAGGTATTATAAATAATATATATTTTGAATATCAAATATAATATATGTTATAATAAATAAAATATTTAGTTATATATAAATTATATAAAATATGCACTAGTTTCAATATAAATAAAACATAAAATACCAAGAATGAAAAAAAAAAAGAAAAATAATAATAATAAAATAAAAAAGACACGAACTTATAAAATGTATGCATGAGAGATTTACTATTGAGAGATTTTGAACTTAATTATATTGTCAGAAAGTCCACAGTGAATTTTCAAGGTTTTTCTGGATATGCTGAAAAAGTATTTGATGTAGGGATTTTTTGTCGTGACAACGGGTGTCAGAAGTGTTCCCGAGCCACTGGATAATTCGTAGGTGAGCCGTTTCGCCTTACTTCGGGCACAAATACACGTTTACCTCGGTGTTTTACTTCAGTGTAAAATTAAACAAACCCAATATGCACATTAATCCTGAAAATCTCATTGGTGTGTAGTCGACCGGCAGTATTCGAACTCGGGTCTCATGAATGGGTCTTTTTGATAGACACTTACAGCAAAAAAAAACCACTTACAGAAGGTTCACTCCGCATAACTAGCGAAAACAGGCGCACGCACACATAGACGCGTACGTACGACGATCTCGGATGAAGTCGGTCGAATGCCAATACGAAATTACGTACGCGGCTGTGCATTTGTGCGTTTGTTTTTGCTCCGTCGTCGAGTCGGCTTTCTGGTAGTATATGTTTTGTGCTTACAGTAATAAATACCACATATGTCAATTTATAACAATACGAATAAAAATACAGGGTGAATCGATTTTACACCTTTTTCAAATTTCGCATCGTAATAGTGAAATTACTTTGAATCAATGTTCAAAGTGGAATGCAGTGAATACATATTTAAAACTTTCCACTACATTTTATTAACATTGAATGACAAAGTGAAAAATATCGACAAACGTGATCATTACGGCCTGAAAGAAGATGTAGTGACTAGAATAGAATAAGGAATGCTTCGGTGGTTTGAACATGTAGAGAGAATGAAAGAAAGTAGAGTTACGAAAGAAATTTATGGTATGTGGAAGGTACAGGCCGCCCTAGAAGGACGTATGCTGACCAAATTGGCGACATACTGAAGAAGGGCCATGTCAAAAATACCCGGAATAGAAGAGCTTGTATAACTAGATTGATAGATGTGGAAGACGCGAAAGAGGTTTGTCTGGATCGTAGCAGATGGAAATATGTAGTATCTGCCTATCCCTCTGGGAGATTGGCTTGAGTATATAAAATACAATACAATATTGCTTTATTGCCACACCACAAAAAAGAAGAATACAATCAATTGAACTTAGAAATACGAGTACAAAGGGGTTGGTATTATTATTATTATTATTATTATTGTACAATTTTCTTAATTAGGTTTATTTTTTAGGCATTTTAATGTTATAGTAGTTTTAGTTTTAGTTATTTTTTAAGTTTTAAATTTTTAAGTTGTATTGTAATTAATTATGTTGATTGTTTAAGTACAAAGGGTAAGTACAAATAGGCCGCCTTATCGCTAAAGCGAGTATACGTATGTATGACGTATGTAATGTTTAAAAAGCTCAAATAAAAAATAAAAAAAATATTGGACTACATCTTATGCTGCCCCATTTGATTCAAAGTTTTACAAAAATTAACAAAACGTATGGAAGAAAAAAATTTTTTTCGTCTATTTTTAGTTGAAGCTTTGTTACTAATTAACAAAAATTCGGTCATAAAAATTATCTCGTGCTTCAAGGTCGTACGAAAGAAAAATGTAGCAAAAATGCCTCATATAAAAAATTCTGTGAATTTACAGCTTTTATTTAATTTCAGACGTGTTAATTGACTAATATTTTTATGACCGATTTTTTGTTAATTAGTTTTATGTCTAAAGCTTTAACTAAAAAAATATACAAAAAATAAAAAGAGCAAAAATATATTTTTTTCTTCCATACATTTTATTAATTTTTGTAAAACTTTGGTTCAAGTAGGGCAGCATAAGATGGTATTAGGCCAATATTTTTTATTTGAGATTTTTATACATCGAAACAAAGTTACTTCGCTATTACGATGTGAAATTTGAAAAAGTGGAAAATCGATCCACCCTAGTGTGTAAGGTACCTTTGCTTCCATTTTCCTCATCCTTCATTCGCTTGTCCAATATTTCCTTTACTATTCTGTAAAACTGCGAATCTTCAACTTTATAGGCATTCAGGATGTTATAAGACCTATATTTTAGTTTTACGGCGTATTTCTTGAGGTCATCGATGTCGCACGTTAAATATTCTGAGGGGTGAATATTGTATCGGCGGTCTACTTTTGGATCTGAAAAATATTAAGATTATTTTATTTTATTATTTATGTACAAAAATCAACGGCTAAATATAACAGAGATAAAACAAATAACATATTAATATTGGCCAATTACAGATTTCAATTTTGTTTGGTTAATCTTAAGTAGTTCACTTAGAAAACAAACACAAAAACTTAAATTAAACCAACAGTTTATAAGGAAAGAGACTAAATTCGCTCAGATATTTACAAATCTAGATTATAGATTTATATCCGCGTGCATCAGAATAACATAACATAGTGATAAAATATTTTCAATGCATGTGCTCGTAAAGGCCCACTTTTTATGCATCAAAATCGAACAAAAAGTCGATTATTTTGCCCTAGGGCTTTATTATTATTATTTTTTTTAATTTATTTACAATGGTTGGCTAACCTGCAGCCTTTCCTGTGTACCATAGATGTTATACTTTTTTTCCACTGTTTAACGGCTCTGGATACAGTCCTTTTGAGCCAATTATAATTTAAAGTTCACAAGATTATATTTATTTTCATTTCCTCACACTATGCATTGAAAAACGTAGTATGATACACGGGCGTAAAAGCAATAAATTACTCGGTTACGTTTAAATCGTCCTCGTAATTTATTCCTTTTCGCCCTAGTAGCATAAACTACTATTATAAGCAGGGATTGAGAACAGTACCGATATACCATAAATGACCCATAAATTAACCGAAACGAACAGCGGTAGCCCAAGGCATCTTTTTCAATTCTGTACAATTATTTCACCGTTTTCCTGTTTCGGTACCGATATAAAGACGATTCAGTGCGTGACGGGTATTAGAGGGGTAAGCGAGGGGGTGAGACGCGAGTACGCTGCGCGTCACGAGGACAACATGAAAATACAAATTTCGAATCGGTTATAAGCGGTACATTATTTTACAAGGTGTTAGAGCTGATGCTGGGCTCGACTGTGGAGGTACCACCATCTTACTTGGAGACCTCTTCGAAGTAATTCGGGGGAGAGTAAGAGCAGGATTCCTATATATGTAAACACATAAAATTCGTGGTTTTACAAAATGTATTATTAACACCTCAAATACAGTGCCTGATGATGTCTTAAAACGACGAAACCGTTAGCAAACCCTTAAAAGGTAATTAAACATAATTATATTTGTGGAACCGAGTACCAAGGAGCAACAACATTCATCGTCAACCAAATAGTTTTAAACTTCATTCGAGACAAGATAAACTTCATATTCACGTATAAATTAAAGTCAAGCACATATCTAAGGGGCGGATAGTTAGAATGTATTCTCCTCGAAATCTAAGGTAACAAACAGGGGGACCGGACAAATTTAAAGGCGGCATAATTGGGACAAAAACATTGGCGAAACATTAATGAAGGTGGAGGTGGTGCGTGGAAGAATATAGAAAAGAAACCAGTATGCAGCATTGACGCCAGATCCTGATACTATACTTGATGCAACAGCTGCCAGATGGGAACAGAATAACTTAAAAAGTAATTTAAATTAAAGCTTTTGACCTTAGCTTCACCCGCGCTGATTTCCTTTGCATTTTCCCGGCATAAAAATTAGCCATATAGGCTCATAAACTATCATAAACTCTCCGGCCCATAAACTATACCTATTGAAAAAATCACGTCGATCCGTTGCTGCGAGAAAGAAGGACAAACCAACAAACTCACTTTCGCATTTATAAAAGGGGTACGGATAGGACCCAAGTATCTATACGAAATAATGTGGTACATTAATTACAGATATTTCTTTCACATTGTTTTTTAAATAAATATCCCCCCGAACCAAGTCTTAATACGTGCTTGATTAAAGTATCCAAATAAACATCAACAAAAAGATGATAAAAGCAAAACATGTAGTAAAAACCGGCCAAGTGCGAGTCGGACACGCGCACGAAGGGTTTCGTACCATTATTTATAAAAACGGTAAAAAATACATGTATGTTGTATGGGAGCCCTTTAAATATTTATATTATTCTGTTTTTTAGTATTGTTATAGCGGCAACAGAAATACATCATCTATGAAAATTTCAATTGCCTATCACGGTTCATGAGATACAGCCTGATGACAGACGGACAGATGGACAGCGGAAACTTAGTAATAGGGTCCCGTTGGTTACCCTTTGGGTACGGAACCCTAAAAATTACAAGAAATTATGAGAGGTTTTTCATAGTTAACGATACTATACGTAATTCCAAGTAAAGCAGTACATACACGAAATAGACTTTGGCGGATCCTTAACCACAGCCGAAGGTTTCAATTTTTTTTTCTTTTTGCTTGGTTTTTTTTGATGCTGAATGTTTTGTAAACGTTTCTTGACAAGTTCGGCTTTTTGAGAACTTATTAACGTCTCTTGAAAGCTTGACCATTTACTAATCTGTTCTGGTGTCCACCTGAAATTTAAACAAGATAGTTGTAGAAATTCTATTTCACATTTTGTCGAATTGTATGACATGAGAAAAGAGAAAAGAACAGAAAAAATGTATTTTTTGCCAAAACTCAAACAAAATGTAGCTAATATTTGATTAAAAGAAATACCAAAATACCTAAGTTTAATAAACTTGGAATTATCTGGCGTTTCTTTTAATTAAATACTCGTATATCTTTGCAACAATGGTCCATTATCACAAAACGAAGAAATTCACGAGTGACAATTTGAAAATATACAGATACATACATATACTCACGCCTATCTCCCAGAGGGGTAGGCAGAGACTACAGATTTCCATCTGCTACGATCCAAACACACTCCTTTCACCTCTTCCACATCCCTCAATCTAGTCACACGAGCTCTTCTGTTCCGGGTACTTTTGACATGGCAATTCTTCAGTATGTCACCTTTGATCAGCATTCGTCCTTCTAGGGCGGCCTGCCCCCCTATTCTGTATCTTTAGTTGCCAACTGGACAAGGTGCCTATCATCAAAAACATAGATAAAAACTGAATTTTCAAAATTGCATTTAGTGGGTATTGAACTAATTACGAACTGTGTCCTCACTTTAAGTGCCAATATACGATATATATACGATAGATATGTTTTTTATCTATGTTTTTTATGATATGCACCTAGTCCAGTTGGCAACTAGAGATACATAATAGGCCCACAGGTCGAGCTGTACCTTCCACTTGATCACCATAAATTTCTTTTGTCACTCTACTTTCATTCATCCTTTCGACATGTCCAAACCACCGAAGCATTCCTTTTTCTATTCTAGTCACTACATCTTCTTTCAGGCCGCAACAATCCCGTTTGTCGATATTTTTCACTCTGTCATTCAATGTTAATAAAATGTAGTGGAAAGTTTTAAATCTGTATGAATTTTATAATAATATAATTTTATTGTTTTCAGAGAACATACGCCATTTTAGGACATAGTTTTCATTATTTTGGTATATAAATTAACCATTACTTTTTCATGATTTTTTAAAGAATTGTCCGATAACCTTGTCAGTTGAGAACTTTAGACATTATACTGATTGTAATGTGTGATTGCTTATAAAAAAAACCGGCCAAGTGCGAGTCAGACTCGCGTACTCGCGGTTCCGTATTGTGGATGATAAATTTAATTTTGTCATTTTTTTTCGTGAATTTCTCGACCGCTTTATTTTTCCTGTAATCTTTACGTAAACACATATTACCATGATTTTTTTCATATTTTTTTGGTCCACCAGTTTTGGAGATAAGGGGGGGGGGGGCATACATATTTTTGTAGTTTTTTAAAGATTTCTCGAAACCAGTGGCAGTAAGATATAGTAAAAGTATATATTTTTACAATCAGCTTTTTAATATCTACAATTTTAATAAAATATTTTTTTTAATTATTTTACTTCTTTTTGTATATTTTTCATTAGTGCTGATTTTTTTTTTATCGCTATAATTTTCCTGTAATTGGCGAGTTATGATCTATAATTGACATTTTTTTCGGTCTACCAGTTTCGGAGATAAGGGGGGGTGCATACATATTTTTGTTTTTTTTTTTTTATTTCTCGAAACCAGTGTCAGTAAATATATTAAAAGTATATACATTTTACAATCAACTTTTTATTACCTACAATTTGATACCTATATTGTATTTTAGGCAAATATTTTTTATTTTTCTCACTTTTGTTTTGGAAATATTTTGAACAATTTCAAATTTTTCATATTTTTTTTACACCGTAATATGTGGGCAAATTAATGCTATTTTTGTGCCAAATTTCATGTATTTATCTTTAAGGGTGCTAAAGTTATGAGGCTGTGACATACGGACGGACGGACGGACGGACGGACGGACGGACGGACGGACGGACAACGGAGTCTCACCATAAGGTTCCTTTTGTACCTTTTAGGTACTACGGAACCCTAAAAAGTGGTCTGTCTACTCATCTGTCATCTAGCTGTCAAATTAGTCTAAAGCAAATTATAATAAATTTATCTTGATAGCAAAGGACATATTTCTAAACAGCCATTACTCAAGTGACGTCACACGAGGGCAAATGGAAGTTGCAGCCTTTTCGTAAAAATATTCATCATCATGAGGTTTTTTAGACCAAAACTTCGAAAATATGGCTTATTAAACCTAAATCTCGAAATAGTTTTCGAATTAACACAACTTAACATAATTTAATCTATGCCAATTGAATCTTAATTTATTTAGTACTTCTTGACATTTGCTACAATTTAATCTCCATCTTCTTAGTAATTTCACAATTTGCTACAATTTTATTATTTAAACTTTGACATTTTATTTCTGTTCATCCAATGTCTTTCGTCGTATTATTTTTAAAATGAGCGTTTTTCCTAATGTCAAATTTAGTGTTAAATAAGATTCCTAGATGGCACTGTCGTATTTTTTAGCAACAGAATCAAAGACAAAATTTGCACCGATTCCAAACAAACTTTGACATTGATTGCTACGAAACACATTTATTCTATGGTGACATGGACATCGCTATCTGGAGGAAACCTAAGAACTAAGAAAAAAAAAACGACGAGAAAAACGCTCATTGTCTTTTTTTTTGTAAGATTTTTATGACTGTGTTATTATAGCGTACAATTTTGTAAACTTATTTGTGTACCATGTTTGGTTTATGTTGCAAATAAATATGATTTGATTTGATTTGAAAATGTGTCTTTGATAAGTATGCAGATAGGTATTAAGACAGAATAATATTATTTTAAATAACATACCCATATGGGAATGAGGTCTCCGGGAGTGTAGTCAACCCAAAAGTATTGCATCTGTAAACAAATAAAATATAATATTTGTTTACGCCAATTCCTTGAAAATTAAAATACGCGCTATACTCAGTCGTTCAACTCCTGGTATACCCTTTCCTTTCCCACTCACGCATCAACTACTACGCACCGAGTGAGAGAGAAGATCACGCCGTTATGTTGGCGACGTTGCAAAAGTCTACTGTGTGACAACATAAAGAAAAAATTCTCTTCCGCAAAATGAACCTTCGACGCATGATTGCGTCTCCGCAGTAAGAAATATAAAAAATACACAAAATAATAATTTCCGCGTCTCAAAAGACTAACAAACAATAAAGTGCTCCATCAGTGTTCAGTTTTCATAAGGGTATAGCCGGCCGGCAGTGTTAGTGAAGACTTCGGACCTTCAGAGGAGTGAAAACCAACGGACCCTTTGTGCTGGTTACCAAAGGTGCAGGTGAGTCCTTTTCACTTCTGTTCTGCTATCTTCTTTCAAATCCAAAGGCAGGACAGTTTCCTCTCACCCCTGATCGACTGAGTAAGCACATTCTGTTATTTAGATACATAAACCGCGATTTTAGCTACCGCTTATACAGTCCACTTAATAAATATAAAAGACCGCTAACCGCCTAAACATTTTTTGGTCCTTCGAGCCGGATAACTATTACCGTAGTGATAACATACCGCATTTAAAACCATAATACTTTATACTTTCCGTACTTATTACGCAAATAAAAAATATCTTATCTTTCGTATATACCTACCTACTTACTCGTACATATTTATCCGGGTACCTAGACTTGCTAAACCTCCAGTGGTATACATAATAAGCTGTATTAGTGAGTTATACATAATAGTTTCGTGTATACCTACCTAGGTACTTAATTATTATAACCGCATACTATTTGCCTACCGAACCTATTGTCATTAGAATCGGTATTTAGCACGTTCCATTCGTCATTTCTTCACCATGGCCGCTAAAATAAAATTATTGCAGGCTAAAAACAATGCTATATTCTCTCGATTGACTAATCTACATGATGTAGCTCAAAAATTATCAAAAACAAGCCTAGATCTTCGTTCCGCGGAAACATTCATGGCGGATACCGAAACATTAGAGGTCATACGTAAAGAATTCATTTCAAACCTAGACACTATTAATGAGCTAGGCTTTAAGGAGAACCCAACTTTTGTGCCTAATTATCAGGTTCTCAATTCATTCGAAGATATTTATACTAGGATACAAAGAATGCGTCATCGCGTAAGCGAGAATTCGTCGCAACAAAAATCACACATTTGCGATAATAAAAGTGCGCATCAACTGGTCAAACTACCCCCAATTAACATCGCTTCGTTCGATGGAAAGATTGATAACTGGCCCATATTTTATGAATCGTTTAAAGCGAATATACACTTGAATATATCATTATCTGATGCTCAAAGAATTCAGTATTTAGTCGGAAAATTGACTGGTCCCGCATTGAATATAATCGCTGGCATCATTCCATCAGGCGAAAATTATCTTTCTATTTGGGAAAGCTTGGTTAAAAAGTACCAAGATAAAAGAGCTTTAGGGTGTCATTACATGTCCATTCTTTTTAATATCAAACCCGCGATAAATACTCACGCTTCTTTAAATTCTTTTGTTGAAACATTTGACGCCGCCATTTCTGCTTTAGAAATGTTAAAACTTGACGACTTGAAAGATTTCATTTTATTAAATATGGCAACGCGTAAAATTGACGCAGCTACCGCACATGCCTTTGAAACATTTATCAGAGATAAAGAAATTCCTTCCTATAAGGATTTCATCGGGTTCATTAAAAGCCAAGTAAAAATATTAGAGAGGACTGTTCCGTCTCAATCAAACCGCGCTCCCGCGTCAGTGGAATCACACCTTTATAATAACGCAAAACCTACTCGTTCGCGCAATGCCTACCAATCGCAAACGTTTCTAACAAGCGATGGCAAAGGCAAAAGTGTTGAACATTGTTTAATGTGTAACAAGTCTGATCATCAGCAGTTATATAAATGTCTCGCGTTCAAATTGCTTCCCGCCAAAGGTCGTTTCGATTTCATTAAATCAAAACGAGGATGTGTGAATTGCCTTAGTTTGTCGCATACCGTTTCGCAATGTAATTCTACGTACACTTGCAAATTCTGTAAAAAGGCTCATCATACTTTGTTGCATTTGGATAATAATAATAACAGGGTTCCTGCGCAACAACACACACCGCTCGCTCCCGCGCTCACCGTGAACACGCAGTCGTCACCCGCTACCGCTGCCGCCGCCGCCGTCGGGCCCACTGTGGTGTCGTCGTCTCGCTCGCACTCACAGGCGTCAGATGGAGAAACATACACTCCGTCAAATGTGTCACTATGCGCTCACGCTCGCTCCGTAGAAACTCAGTTTCACAATATAAATTCGCCTCGTACTACGATATTACTTTCGACCGCTCAAGTAAACGTTCTAAATAATGATAAACAAAATGTTTCTGTGAGATGTTTAATTGACAATGCTAGTCAAAATAACCTAATTACGTCCGCATGTTGTAAACAGCTTAATTTAAAACTTATTTCTCTCTCGAATTCGTTTATTAAGGGCGTCGGGTCCGCTTCACAAACGGTTCGTGGATACGTTCAATTGCTTGTGTCCGCTAAAGATAAAAAATATTCTTATAATATTACCGCTTTGGTTGTTGATACCATAACAGACCGCATGCCTTCCGAATATGTTGACACGATTGTAGTGCAGCATTTGGTTGACTTACCGCTCGCGGATCCACTTTGGCACATTCCGGGTGAGGTCGAGTTGATACTCGGCGCTCAGCTGTTTCCGCACTTGTTACTAAGTGGTAGGGTTGTCGCTCCACCCTCACCGTCTGCTATTGAAACGGTATTTGGTTATGTATTAATGGGTGACGCTCCCACCACCGCTTCCAATATTAATAAAAATGACACCGCTTCCGAATTTCAAAAAATAAATACCGCTACCTTCTTTACGTGTTCTGGTTACACAGGGATGGGTGACCGCTTCGATGACCTTCACCTTGATAAAACTTTGACTAAGTTTTGGGAAATGGAGGAAATGCCTTCCAAAGGGTTCATTAGCCCCGAGGAAAGTCAATGTGAGGAAATTTATAATTCTACTGTATCACGTGATTCTACTGGTCGATACTGCACCGAGTTACCTTTTTGCCGCGATCCGTCAGAATTAGGAGATTCTCGCTCCGTAGCTGTCCGCAGACTGCTTTCGTTGGAGCGCAAACTTCAAGACCCGGAGCTGAGAGCCAGTTATAATGAGGTTGTACAGGACTATATAGATAATGATTATCTTTCCGAGGTACCACCTGACAGCAAGGATTATGCACAAGGCTATTTCATTCCGCATCATCCCGTCGTTCGACATGATAAAAAGACTACAAAGATTCGCATGGTAATGGACGCCAGTGCTAAATGTCATAATGGTGTCTCATTAAACTCCGTTCTTCACACAGGGCCGAATCTACAGGCGGATATTTTAATCCTCCTACTTAATTTCCGCTTATTCGAAATAGCCATAGCTGCCGATATAAAACAGATGTATCTCAGAATTCTTCTAAAGCCTGAGCACCGCAAATATCAAAAGATTTTATTCCGCTTTGACCCCTTGCAACCTATACGAGAATTCCAGTTTAATCGAGTCGCGTTCGGTTTAAAATGCAGCCCTTTTTTAGCTATGCGCACTGTGCGACAGCTAGCGGCTGACGAACGCGATCATTTCCCGCGTGCTGCGGATGTGGCATCTCATGAATTATATATGGACGATTTGACAACTTCTGTCCCGACGGTTGATGAGGGAAAATCTGTTTCACGTGAACTCATTGACCTATTCAATGCTGGTGGTTTTCATTTAACTAAATGGGCTAGTAACTCGCCTGAGTTATTGAACTCTGTACCGCCGTCAAATCGCGCTGCAATAGAATTTTCAGATAATGAAAACATGAAAATTTTAGGCCTTAAATGGCTACCCGCTCAAGATATTTTTACCTTTTCTGCTTCTCCGATAAAGGAAACCTTCACAAAGCGAACAATTCTTTCAAGTATCGCCCGTTTATGGGACGTACTCGGGTTTGCAGCTCCAGTCATTCTATTCGCAAAGCTCTTAATGAAAGAGCTATGGCTACTTAAAGTCGGGTGGGACGATCCCTTGCCTGACAATGTACTTTCTTTATTTCAAAAATTTAATGGGCAGTTGCCTCTACTTTCCACATGTGAAATCCCGCGTCACTTGGGTGTATACAAACATTGTTGCACCAATATTGTTGCGTTCGCGGATGCTAGCCTAAAAGCATATGGTTGCGTTGTGTATCTTCACGTCACTGACAGCGAGGGAAACGTGCGTGTAAATTTAATATGCGCCAAATCTAAAGTGGCTCCTGTCAAAGTAGTTAGTCTGGCTAGGCTTGAATTGTGCGCCGCAGTTCTCATGTCAAGACTTGTTCGTCTAATTAATAATACTTACAGCGTTCGTACTAAAATCGATAATATATTCGCATTTTCGGATTCGAAAATAGCGCTATCCTGGATTAATTCTCTACCGCATCGATGGGATATTTATCCGTGGCATAGAGAATCCTAGTGACTGTCTCTCGCGAGGTCTCTTACCTGAACAGTTATTGTCGCATCCGCTATGGTGGCATGGCCCTCATTGGCTTTGTGCTCCAGTGTCAAGTTGGCCGATCACACCGTTCATTCCAGAGGCCTGTGAAACTTTACCGGAATACAAAAGCAAAACGCTCGTTTGTTCCGGTTCTAATACCGCAGCTGCTGGTTTACTTTATGAACTCGCTCAGAAACATTCTTCCTGGAATAAAATTCTCCGCATTATAACATACATTCTAAAATTTGCTAAAATTTTACCTCGTAATCAGTTATCTGCTTCTCATCTCAACATAGCAGAAAGATATTTAATCCGCGACGTTCAGAGCTTTCATTTTGCTCAATTAACTCATAACTTAAATACTAATAAAGTTATTTCCGCACCGCTCAGAAAACTCGATCTATTTATTGATGAACACGAAATTATTAGAATAGGAGGCAGACTTTCTAATAGTAACTTACCGTACGAAGCTAAACATCCCGCGTTGCTACCAAAACATGATCATATTACTCACCTTTTAATTGATTATTTTCACCGCCTACATTGTCACACTGGTGCCAATGTCTTGAGCTCTTTGATTCGCCAAAAATATTGGATTTTAGCCTCACGGAATGTGATCAGACAGCGTGTTCACGCTTGTAACGCTTGTTTTAAAAATTCACCGTCTCACCTTAATACAAAAATGGCAGACTTACCGTCTTACCGCGTACAAGAAACCAAAGCATTTGTTCATACGGGTGTTGATTACTCCGGAATGATAAATGTGACTCTGTGTAGACGTCGTGGTCAAAGAAGCCAGAAGGCTTACATTTGTTTGTTTATCTGCTTAGTGACTAAAGCTGTTCACATCGAACTAGCTACAGATCTTTCCTCTGAAACTTTCATATCTGCATTTAAACGCTTTATTTCCAGGCGTGGTCCTGTTTCGCATATGTATTCCGATAATGGAACAAATTTTGTGGGAGCTAAGTCTCAGATAAACGAACTTCTTACTGGTCACCGCATCGAGTGGCATATGCTACCCCCTCGGGCCCCACATTGGGGGGGGTCTGGGAGTCTAATATCAAAAGTATTAAACTTCATCTTTACCGCGTTATTGGTTCTCAATTACTTACATATGAGGAACTTTTAACAGTCTTGACTCAAATTGAAACTATTTTAAATTCTCGACCGCTTTGCATTTTATCTGAGGACCCCTACCCGGAACCTCTTACTCCTGCTCATTTTATTATGGCCTCTCCTTTGACTTACCTACCTGCCGCGCCTGTTTCCGAGGAAACGAAGACTCTGCGTCATCGCAAAGAGTTGCTCGACCAAATGGTTCATAGCTATTGGAAGAGATGGCGTTTGGAATATCTCAATTCTTTACAAGCTAGGCAGAAATGGCTAACTAATACTGATAACGTAAAACCGAATACTATCGTGTTAATACATCAAGATGATGTTCCCCCGCTTCGCTGGCCTTTGGGTGTTATACAAGAGGTTTACCCGGGTAAAGATGGTAGAGTTCGCGTTGTTTTAGTTAAAACTGCAGCGGGCACGTTCAAGCGACCTATCGTCAAACTTTGTCCATTACCTTCACAATAATTAAACAGTTACATTAATCTTAGTACTGTATAGTTAGGCAAGATAAATATTTCATAACTTACTATATTATTAAATTCTTTTAGTTTTAGCCGCTTTCTTTGATAATACCATGTATTATCAAGGCCGGGAGGATGTTTACGCCAATTCCTTGAAAATTAAAATACGCGCTATACTCAGTCGTTCAACTCCTGGTATACCCTTTCCTTTCCCACTCACGCATCAACTACTACGCACCGAGTGAGAGAGAAGATCACGCCGTTATGTTGGCGACGTTGCAAAAGTCTACTGTGTGACAACATAAAGAAAAAATTCTCTTCCGCAAAATGAACCTTCGACGCATGATTGCGTCTCCGCAGTAAGAAATATAAAAAATACACAAAATAATAATTTCCGCGTCTCAAAAGACTAACAAACAATAAAGTGCTCCATCAGTGTTCAGTTTTCATAAGGGTATAGCCGGCCGGCAGTGTTAGTGAAGACTTCGGACCTTCAGAGGAGTGAAAACCAACGGACCCTTTGTGCTGGTTACCAAAGGTGCAGGTGAGTCCTTTTCACTTCTGTTCTGCTATCTTCTTTCAAATCCAAAGGCAGGACAGTTTCCTCTCACCCCTGATCGACTGAGTAAGCACATTCTGTTATTTAGATACATAAACCGCGATTTTAGCTACCGCTTATACAGTCCACTTAATAAATATAAAAGACCGCTAACCGCCTAAACAATATTAAAGAAAGAAAATATTTTATTGGCGCGTTTACAAAAAAGAAACTTATAGCTAACACAGTAGAAAAAGGTTTACTTAAGTAGGGAGTAATTTATAGATAAAAATAACAACACGACAAAAGGATGTAGCTCAGCTGTGCCATCCAAAACATGCTTTGGTTGGCGCTGGTTTTCAGCTACCTCCGTTACAATTGCATGATAATGTATTTACGAGTCGTTAACAATTTTATTAACTAAAAAATTGAAAAATCAATAACAATTGGCAGAAATGGCTTACAATTAAATTAAAGAAAATACAAACAAAAACCAAAAATGCGTAACAAGAAAAAAGGGTAATAAAGAACTTGTAATAAATATTTAATTTCATGGGTATCTCATAAAACAGATGAGTGTAAGACCGAATGTTTATTAGACAAATTTTATCCTGAACAATAATCCTACCGATTCGTATAATAAAATAGCGAGGGTTTATTTTTTTTTATTTTTAGTTGGTTCGATTCCCGAGTGAAAAGCGAATTTCAGAATATCTTTGAATGCAGTTTTGTTTCTTTTAAAAAATAAAGGAATGTTTCCTTTCAGTAAAATGAGCTAACTAAAGGATTTAAGGTAGTTCCCCTCCAGGGCCCTTAAATTTTTTCCACCCTGTATATACTAGTATAATATGCGTAATTTTCTCCTGTCTTGTTTTTTTTTATCTAGGCTTACTTTTTACATTTAGTTGTATCTAATATTATGAAAAAAATACATCACCTTGATAAGTTTCTTGCCCTTCTTCTTAGCTTGACTAATCAAATGCGCGGGGTTAGGCATATACATATTTATTATATGTATTGCATATATTTATAGTATTATTTATTCCTTATTCCTGTATTTTTATTTTATTCATGTGTATTTTTTTAATAAATTTAAGTGAACCCAACCTTTATTATTCCCTTGCGTATTTCCCCATATTATTATTTATGACATAAAACTATTACCTATACACATAGATTAATTAATTACTTATATTACACTAAAACTGACCTGTAATAAGTGTATACCTACATTACATAAATAAATATATTTCATACACTATGCAGGTACGTAGCAATACTTTATATTCTCTGATACAGGTATGGGCACCAATTTTATAGTACCGAAAATAATCGCGGCATTAATTCGTGTGCAGTGCTCAAAAAATAGCTCCCAACTAAAATAAAAAAAAAATTAAAAAAAAAAACAACTAAAACCCAAGTTATTTTATTTTTGACAGTCCCATAGCATTCAAAAGTCCTATTTTTTACTTTTGGTGAAAGATTTTCGATTACTTTACAATCTGCCCACAACACATATAGGTATAATACGGTATTAAGGGCCTTACTATTGCCAAATGGGTACTTTCTAAAGCCTACTCCTCTTTTATGGCCAAACCAAAAATAATGAAAAAATGTATTATGAATAATCAACTCTTAGACAACATATGCAACAGTTTTCTTTTTCATACCACCAAAACTTCTACATTAATTTTTTTTTTACTGAATGGTGTTTTTTGACCTCAAATTCCCTACTGCTCCTGAGTTGCTTGGCCGATTGATTTCATCTATGCTTTGATAAATAGATAAACTTTATAGCTATAAACATAACATAAGATTATTCAATCGAGTAATCACGTCCAAGTGAAAAGTATAATTTTCCCCTATTTCGCTCTCTCAAGGACGCAGCGAGCGTTGTAACAGCCACTATGCATTGCGCGCTGATATGAACGTTATTTCAATGTCGTTTCCGTTGATATTTGTAGTGACAAATATCGAGCTGCTAATTTGGCGATGGTAATCACCTTAATACAATACCTTGGTATTGTATACAATAGCTAAAACCTTCAGACAATGTATGGAATAAACTGTATTATATATTACATTGTATTGTATTGTGCATGCATTGTACATGTATTGTACCTATAGAATCCAACGTACAGCAGGTAATGTATGAAATAAAACCCAGAAAACCTTATTACCCATGTATTGTGTATGCTGCCATTCTGCCAAAGCAAAGTTTCCATTGGTTTGTGTAAATTAGAATTTTTAAAACAGAAACCAATGAAAACTTTGGGATGACAGTTTACACAAAATCTTTTTGGGAGTAATAAGGTTTTGTTTGGAACTATTGAGTAAATTTTTTATATAAGTTTTCTGTTTCAATTATCAGAAAGAGGCAGCTTTTTCACAATCTGGCTGCTAAGCCATTCTTAAGAGGCCCCATTATGCCTAGGTTTTTCTTATGATTCATAGAAATGGTAAAAACTGATTGTGAAGTCAACAGCTTATTTTCTTCATTTTTTTTTAATATAAATATTTTCACAAAAAGCAACATTTGATGAAACAACATTGTAATACTTGTCAGGATATCGTGAATATTGTCTTGTTTTTATGCAAAATCTAGCAAGTTGTATAATTTTGATCTATACTGGAAATTTAAAAAATAGAAATACAGACAATGGTATCGATTCGGCATAACACATCTTAACTTATTTGACAGGACTAACCTTATTTTAAGCGTCCTGTCTTTTTCTTTCTTTATCGAAAAGACAAGGACAGAACGCTTAAATTAAGTTTAGTCCTGTCAAATAAGATAAGATGTGCTTCACCGAATCGATACCATTGTTCATGTAAAGAAGACAAAGTTTATACACTTTTCTATAAATAAACAGTTACAGTTTCATGGAAAACAGTTTTTACCTGAAACCATTTCACAAATTCGGCGCTTTTTTAATATCTCGCCATCTTGCACATCTTGAAGGGAAACATATATAAAGATGTGTGCAAAGTTTCATTGAGACTAATGCCATCAGGACGTCACAAACACCTAAAGCATTTATATGGCAGCTGAGCATTATGGCCCACCTTAAGCGCAGAAGAGAGCTGGTAGGTTAGGTATGGCAAGTATTCGTCCATCCTCTGTAGTTATTTTTTTTATGACCACCCCGAAAACCTTCAGTTGTGTCCCCTTATCCTAGGAAATGTATCTATTTATACATCTTCAATAAATTGTTATGAAAAATTGTTTTAGTTGATAAATGTTGAATACATAACTGATTTGATTATTTTTTCTTTCATTTTATACTTTGCTTGTTTTGCTTTGATAAAGGCTGACATTCTATACAATAACTGGATTTTGTCAATGACAATGTAATAGCTGAAGCAAGATAAATAAATTTATACATTGTTGCCTAAACCAGTGGCGTGCACAGAACTTTTTTCCGGAAAAGAAATCAAAAGGTCAAGATTGACAATAAAAAAAATATGAAAAAATTTAAAAACACTTTGAAAAAAAAAGTTTGTATGACGCCAGGGTAGGCACTGCCTACCCTAGAGTGAACATTTTCATATTTTTTTTTTGTCGTACTTGACCTTCTGATTGCTTTTCCGGAAAAAAGTTCTGTGCACGCCACTGGCCTAAACAATCATTATTGTGTAGCATCAATCACGGAGCATTCTATACAATGTCTGAATTATATGCATTGCCTGTAACATACATTGAAATTGGATTAAATCAAGTGCACTAAATGGTCCACATTTTACGAAAATAAATAAAATCCAGTATAATTTTCGTGGTGATCATGGTGATTTACAATATTTAGGATAAATAAGGTTATTTACAAATCATAAGTAATCAAAACATAAATGCCAACCCTTACATAGAAGTGGCATTTGCCATGAAAATGCAACTATGTATGTGGAGTCTCTTGCCACAATACATTATTGATAGGTAACAAATACCGTACTCTCTCACGAACCTGCACCACAAATACCTTAATTACTGTAATCGGTGGATTATATGATAGATTGATGGATATATTTGGTGAATGCTTAGGGCTGAGTGATGAGAAACGGAAGAAAGAGTGATACTGTCTGATTAAAAATGTATTTATAATTTAAAGTTGAAATTTGGAATGTATAGCGAACTGGAACCTCTCTGTAACGCTATATCTTTATTGTAAATAAATAAATATAGTGTATAAACAACTATATTGAGTTAAACTATGAAATTTTTATGAATTTAAGTTAAAATGTATTTAAGTAAAAATCAACAAGTATTTTTTTTTAATAAGTATTTAACTTAAATTACAAACGTTTTGTAAAATTGTGTTTTGATGTGGCTTGTTTTTCTGCAATAATATATTTTCTTAATAACTTTCATGTAAACCATGTCTTAAGGCATTCCAATTATTTGAGCCCATTGTATACATACCAGACTTGCAAAAAAGGGCAGATTAAGTAGTTGTGGGATAACTGAGCGGCAGATTAGCTAGAGTACTGTACTGAAATTTGTTCATTAACTAATCTACTCAACGTAACGAACTGGAATTCTAGTTCGTTGATTCAACCATTAGTATTCATTCAAAATTGTATGTTTACTCACTGAGGATGGGCTTGATTTTGGCTTGTATTGCCTGGCTGGACATTATTTCCTTGGTTACTGTGGTGGCCTTGTTGGGTCCCTGAAGTTGACAGTCCAGGAGGCACTGTCTGGTTTTGATTGTTGGAAATCAGAGGTATGTTCGGAGCAGTGTCGTCGGTCAACTCTACAACGGGTGGCTCCCCCGGCAAGGGTATTACAGTGTGACGACTGGCTGCTAACAACAGTGCTGCCCTTCGCTCTGCTATGCGTCTCTTTCGTCGCTCCTTCTTGGATCTGTCAGAATTCAACAATCCAGTAAAATATGGTATGACCAAAATGTTTAAATTGGTTAGGGAAACATAAATTTCTTATATCACATACTCTGGTTCTGGAGTTGGAGTTATCGGAACCAAGTTTTGCTGTTGCAAACTCATTTTGTAACGAAAATTGAGGAAATTATTTAGGAGATTGGACATTGTCGTCAGTGTTATATTCCTTGCATCAATAATAACTATAATACATACATAACATAACTCACAATCAATTCGCAAAAATAAAGTTCCTATTGCTATATTGTTTTGATGTCAGACCATAGAACACATATACTGTCAGACAGACCACAGATGGGTGTATTATCTATGGATCATATAATACAGCACGTTCCGCATGACGCTAATAGTGCCAACACTACCATCAAACTTCTCACACCCATCAAGTCATTCCGAATGGACATTGGCGTCCATCACTGCTAAAACTTATGATCCATTCGGAACGCTTTTGAACGCGATATGGACGTTAACACTTCAAAGTAACAGAATTTTTAGGAATTCGTTTTAAGTTACGTGAATACAAAGGGTATACTACTTTACTAGGTCCAAGAAGTGATTTCCTCTAAATTCATTCTTTGAATCATGGTCTAATAATGCTTCGAATAAGTTATTTTTAAGACTGCCGCCAGCTGGCTGTCACTTTTCATAGATCGCCCACAGTGCAAACGCTCTAAAGCATGGATGATGAAAGCACAACATGGCGTCGTTCATGATATCATCTAGGACGTCATAGCGACCAATGTAGGGCTATCTTTATCGCACTAACACTGACTCGGAATGACCATTGACGTGATAAAATCGATTATGTCGTTATTCGGAACGCGGTGATACTAAAGACAGACTTCAGTGCTCCGTTGCGTTCACTATCTATGGTTCTAATGCAATTTCTGTTCGCATAGATTAAAATATGTTAAGGTGTGTTAATTCGAAAACCATTTCGAGATTTAGGTTTAATAAGCCGTATTTTAGAACTTTTGTTCTGAAAAACCTCATGATGATGAATATTTTTACGAAAAAGCTTGCAACTTTCATTTGACCTTCGTGTGACGTCACTTAACTGAAGGCTGTATAGAAATGTGTCGCTTGCCATCAAGTTAAAAAATATAACTGTCAGAGTCACAGAACAGAACATGAAGTCCATGTCTGGGTCACAGTATAAACCTCAGAATATTCTGAGGTATAAACCGTAGAAAGAGAATACTATAGAATGCTGGACGTCTTCCTTTCCACTCGCACAAATAAAGATAGAAAATAGCAAATTTCCTGTGAAAAAAAGAGACAGAGCTTGACATTTTTTGTCCCTTATCGCGTGCCAGCTTTTTCAAGGTCAGCACATCACAGTAGTGCCAGCTTGGGATAATTTACCCTATATTTAGGGTAAAATGTACGATACGGGGTAATTTTTAGTGTATGAATTTACTTAGGGTATTTTTTGGGGTACCTATTAATTTTACTTAGGGTAATTTTTGAGGGAAGAGTTCTCTAGTTAAAAACATGATTAGAGTCACGACGTAAAAAAAATAATTGCGGCAACGCAACGTAATGACATTTTAATATATTTTGATTAGATGGATATAAAAGAAGGTAATGTATCCTAACCAGACCATATACATACTAGTATAGAACAACTAGCAAGACACTCGAACTCAAAGTACTTTACATTTAAATTTAAAAGTATTTAAAGTATGCTAGTAGATTAGAGACAAATAAAAATAATCGTTCTCCTGTCTCTCTTTTATTAATATGCTAATGCAACGCTATTTTTAATAAGTCATTAAGTATCATATTGGTAATAAGGGCGTGTATCAAATATTATATTATGAATTCCATGGTGAACTGCGATGAATGTTACATTATGATGATGCGAGTGAAATATAAAGATCGTGTACAGTTCACTGTCTTCGTAAAAGTCAGTACTTATGCCAATAACGTAGTTTATCTAAGATTAAAATAAAAATTACAATAATTCAAACGCTTTTTTCATTTAAAGGTTAATTTTAAGAAAGGCAAAAATTACTTCTCTGTGTTAAGTAGGTTTTAGGGTACATACCTAATCAAAATTGAAATTCTAGGTAAAATTAAGGCCAAGATTGGGGTAAAGTCAAAACAAGACCTGGCAACACTGGCACATCATGTGCTAAACAAAGTTTGACGTTTATTACGCGTTCGAAGGAGGTTGTTGGTAAAACGAGTTGAATTTTGTGTGTTTAACCCGAAATACATGAAATATTTGTTTCAAATTGAAGTGGCTAGACCTGCAAAATGGTGCGGTGCAGTGTTTTGGGCTATAAAAGCGATAGCGAGACGAAAATTGACGGATTGTCCTTTCACTTGTAATTAATTGAAATTTTTTGTTAATTGAGTTATTAGATCCGATTTTTCACATTCTGTGGTTCCTTACCGGTTTAAATAAAACATCTAAAGGTGTTTCAAGATAAAATAAGTGCTCTTTTATGCATTTTTAGTTGATGATTTTATATAACCTCGAAACTTTAGTGTTGCCATTTTTTTTCCGCGAATGGTACCCCATATGAGGGGAAATAGTACGCAAATGAAATAAATAAAGTTGATATTGGATCTGCTCACAGATTTCCTGACAAACCAGAGTTACTCAATTTATGGATTGCAGCTAATGGAAGAACTGGCTGGGTACCTAAAAAGAGTTGTTATAATGTTGCACTCCACCATATAGTAAATTTCGTTTTCCATACTAAGTCATCACATTTTCTTTCTCCAATTTGCACAGATTAAATTATATTAAGGTGTGTTAATTCGAAAACTATTTCAAGATTTTGGTTGTATAAGCCCTATTTAAGAACTTGTGGTCTACAAAACTTCATGATGATGAATATTTTTACGAAAAAGCTGCAACTTCCATTTGCCTTCATGGGACGTCACATGAGACATAGCTGTTTAGAAATGTGTCCTTTGCTATCAAATATATATATTCAAATATATATATATTATCAATATATATATTATCAATTTATAATAATCTGTTTCCAACTAATTTGACAGATGAGAAGACAGACAGAGACAGACCACTTTTTTATAAGCAATCACACATCGCAGTTGGTATAATGTCTAAAATTCTCAAGTGACGTCATAGCCGACAATTCTTTCAGAAATCATAAAAAAATAATTTTTATTTTTTCCCAAAATAATGAAAACCATGTCCTAAAATGGCGTATAATCTGTTAAAAAAATATTTTATAAATAGTTTCCCGTAGACCACGAGACATGCAACTGTCTCGAAACGTCGGGTGTCCCCTTTTCGTAAAAAGGTAAAAATTGATCGCGGCAGACCCGATTATATATGTTATAATGATATATGCATCGTTCAAATATATGACCGAACGGGAATTGAAACTGAAAGCCTCGGCCTTGCCTCGCCACTGAAGGCAGTACCCATTACACTATACGGGTTGTCTCATGAATATAACTAGTCCGAAACCCGGGGTAAAATTACATAAGAGAGGGCAACCCTAATTATTTATGTACTTTTGTCTTCTGTCCCTTTCGGTGACACGCTAGGCCGCAGTCTATGGTATCCTATGTCTATGGACCAAACAAACCGGACTTGAAATCATCGTGACCGACTACTGATGTGTCAAATTATTTTGTTCTTTTGGCTAGCGTGCCAAAACACCTTATGTTGTACAATGAAGTAGAAGATATTACTATTTGTTAGATAAAAGTAGCTCAATGCTGGTTCCAAAACCTCAAATGAGATTGTTTTGGAACGATCAAACCCGAGCAACTTTTTCTACTGACACGACCAATATATTGCTTTGCGAAATTATTGCTCCTGTAAGAAGCTGCATGATTCTGAACATGGTGTGATTTTTTTACGTTTACATCTACGACAAATTATTATCTTATTTGTAGACGTAGGTTTACATGGATTTAAAAATTACAAAACATGAACTGAAGGGTGTTAAATGTTTGCATAGATGAGAACTATTCCTATATTGTCGCCTAGAACGTTATTTTTATGCCGCGCTATCTGAATTTGTTTTTTGTTATTTCCTACGAGTCTGAAAGTAATTATCGGTAAATTTTCTCTTTAATTATAAAACCTGTATATAAAAGCTCATCCATCATTTAAACATTTTGTTCTTTCCCCCAAACTTTTCTTTTGACATGTTACTCTATGTCCGTTCCGAATCTCACCAAAGTTAGTCCCTCAGAACAAAGTTATGGATTGGTTTTGGAACGCTACCCTGTAAAGCTATAGTTTCCTTCCTCCGAAGGCGGTGGCGACATTTAGCGGACGCAATATATGTATGACGGCCGTAAAAAGAAGGAATTTTTGAGACTGACGGCCGTCTTTTTACGAAAAAAAAAACAGATCACAAAGTACCTACGTGTCAACGGTAGCAAATTGATGACCTTGATTTAGCTTTACTCGTATATTTGGAAGATTAGCAATCATCAAGTAATCATCAGAAGTATGTGTATAATTTCCATTGTGCATACCTGCTTTATTAAGAATTTCTCCCACTTCACACCACAATTTTGTTTCATCTGCGTCTGTCTGTAGTTTTTATGCTTTATATTAAATAGAATAACCATGAACCCGCACAAAATCTAATAAGATTTCGTCTTCTTCGCTGCTCTAGTTGCATTCATTTTACAATAAATAGTACACTACTATTGAAAAAAACGTTGGAGATTCTTCAACACCGTAAAGAACGCCCGTCGTGCAAATGGCGGCACCGCTATTGACGTTACGGTGTCAAACAACGCTCTCTAGGAAACCACTGCTATCTTGTTTTCATAGCCAACTTTTCAGTGACGTCATTCGATGCTATATAGCGACCGCTAAATGTCGCCACCGCTTTTAGAGGAAACCAGAGCTTAAGACTCGAACAGATAACGTTTTTTAGAACATTGGAAAATGCAATAACTTCAGTTTACTTAGTTCAATATTGCTTCGCTATACATTCCTTTTCTCTTTTTGCGCGCTTTTTGACAGATGACGAAACGAGGATTTCAGCACAAATTTTTTTTTGAAGGATTTTTGAATAAATTTTAATGTACATTCCATCGAGTTTAAACTCTGCTTATGATAAATTATGTGAAAGGCCCACAATCCCTCCGTTTTTGCGAGTTCAGCCTCTCATCGCTTTATTTTTCATAACGAAAAAATTCAGTGACTGCATGAGATGAGAATACTATATATATATATATATAATATATATATATATATATATATATAATATATATATATTATATAAACAACGTGTAACAGAAAGGTGTAACCATATTTGAAAAGCTTATTCAGTCAATGGTATAGAACAACTTTTACCATCGAAAAAAACATGTATCTCGAAAAAAAAATTCAACTGTTTCATAGAAAAATGCAATGCCGCTCGGCCGAAATGTATGGAAGGGCACATTTTTTTTGAGATTTAAGGGTTGGCTCCTTAGTAAAAGTTGTTCTATACCATTGACTGAATAAGCTCTTCAAATATGGTTATACCTTTCTGTTAAACATTGTATACGTACATATACATACATATATAAGTATAGATCTCCTCTGTTACTAGGTGTCCTAAATATTGAACATTATAACTTTATTGAGGGAAGTACCGATAAGGGCTATAGGATAAGAAGGGGACCTGGTCCCAGATTTAGAAACGATAAACTCACTTTTGGTGGCGTTTTATTTAAGCCCATGGTCAACAGCATATTCTTCACAGCTTTTAATAAGCTTTCGTATGCCAGAGACTGATGGGCTCAGCAGAGTCATGTCATCTGCATAACTTATATTATTTACGCATGTGTTATCAATATGGCAACCACGGAATTAGTATGTACTTACATACCTACTCATACCATGCTGGCAACCGACATGTGTTGTGCTGAGCTTAACAATTAAATCGTTAACATAAAGGTTATGTAAATAGTTTAGATGACGGTAACCCCCCTTGTCTTACACCACATTCCATTTTAGGAAAATATGATATGATGTGATTTCTATAGTTATTTTACTCACATTGACGTAGAACGAGTTAAGGTTGGTCCTGTCAAATAAGTCAAGTTGTGTTGCGCCGAATCGACACAATAATCAATGTTTAACACAGATAGTAAAACCTCAGACTTGGCTGTATGGGCTAAGTTCCTTTTGCCTATCCAGTTAATAATAATAATAATAAAATTCTTTATTGAACAAGATAAAATCATCGCACAAAGGCGAGCTTAATACTAATTAGTATTTTCTACCAACTGGAGGAAACGAAAAAAAAAAATCTGCCGTTTATAATTTGTTCACAAAACGTCAGGTTGAGCAGGTTCCAAACACTAATAGCAGGATAGCGTGTACAATTCGCGTAGCTTAATTAAAAAAAGTTTTTTTTTTAATTTTTTTTTTAGAGAATTTACGCGCTTTTAGATCATAGTTTTCAATATTATGGTATTTAAATTAGTCATTATTTATTTATGATTTTTTAAAGAATTTCCGGATGTTACGTCACATGACTCCTTTTAGGCCTGATACTAAATGCGGACTTTTGCCTTGCTTGTAAAAAAAAAAGCTGTCATCCACAGAGTACTATATTGCTACATCTGTCAAACAAATCAAACAACAACAACAACAACGAAACTATGTTGAGTGTTACCAACGTCTGCAAAAAAAAACCCTAAACTGTACTTTGTCAGTCACAAGAGGTGCCTATTAATCAGAGCTGTCACATGGACCAAATATAAGCCCTAAGTTGGTCCGTTCAAATAGGACTCGGACCTGGTCCGATGGACTTTTATGGTGAGCCCTAAACTCCAGCGGACCGAACGGACTAGCCCTATTTCGGTAAAAAGCCGGTCCGGTCCGAGTTGGTCCGAAACAGTCCGTTAGATTACTTCAATAGAGTTATGCAATAAATGCTGTGCTACAATTTGATAAATAGTCGAAAAAATTTCGTGTATTTTATTGAATAATATTGAAATACCTGAAAACTTCGATTAAGATGATGGCATACGCTAGCAACTTTTTTTTAATTTCCGTCCAGCACAATAAGTCTAATGGCAAAGACCGTATTTGCTTTTCATAGAAGCGATTATATGTTGGAAAAAAAATTGTTTTGGCCATATCTTCGGAACGGAAGGTGGTACATCCCTAGGGGTCGGACCATAGGGTGCCAAAAAAGTTTTTTTTTTTTATAAATTACAAAACTTTAACCGCCCGTATCTCCTAGACGGCTTGAGTTAGACCCATGTTGATGGGTGTCTAAGAAAAGGTCTCGCCGAGATCTAGCCCCCCCCAGTGTCAAAACTTTAACGCCCCGTATCTCCCAAACGGCTGAAGCTAGACCCATGTTCATGGTACTCTAAGAAAAGGGCCCGACGAGCTCTAACTGAAAATGAAAAAAAAAAAAAAAAAAACGAAAAAAGAAAAATATTTTTGCCAAAACTTTGATCGGCTATATCTCACGAACCGTAAGTCCTAGCGAGTTGCGGTTTCGACTTCAGTGATCGGTTTGCCAAGGACTTCCTGACCGCATAAAAAAAATTGACATTTGACAGGTTTTGACATTTTTTTGACAGGTCCAAAAAAGTGCTCTGATTCGCTTGAAACTCGGTATCAAGGGGCAAGTGGGGTCGGTGATTACGAATTAATTGTTAAATTTGACACTTTTTGACAACCGACAAGGATTTTGACACTTTTTTGAAAAAAAATTGATTGGACTCGGCCTCGCTGGCGTGTTCTCCGTCCTCACATGCTCGTTTTTCGGCCTCGCTAGAAAGACACTTGAAGGCTCGGCCTTCGGCCTCGCCATTAGATCCGAAGAAATGGCCGATCAAATTTTTTTCAAAAAAGTGTCAAAATCCTTGTCGGTTGTCAAAAAGTGTCAAATTTAACAATGAATTCGTAATCACCGACCCCACTTGCCCCTTGATACCGAGTTTCAAGCGAATCGGAGCACTTTTTTGGACCTGTCAAAAAAATGTCAAAACCTGTCAAATGTCAAATTTTTTATGCGGTCGGGAAGCCCTCGGCAAACCGATCACTTAAGTCGAAACCGCAACTCGCTAGGACTTACGGTTCGGGAGATACAGCCGATCAAAGTTTTAACAAAAATATTTTTTTGTTTTTTTTTTTTTTCATTTTCAGTTAGAGCTCGTCGGGCCCTTTTCTTAGAGTACCATGAACATGGGTCTAGCTTCAGCCGTTTGGGAGATACGGGCCGTTAAAGTTTTGACACTGGGGGGGGCTAGATCTCGGCGAGACCTTTTCTTAGACACCCATTAACATGGGTCTAACTCAAGCCGTCTAGGAGATACGGGCGGTTAAAGTTTTGACATTAAAAAAAAAACTTTTTTGGCACCCTATGGTCCGACCCCTAGGGATGTACCACCTTCCGTTCCGAAGATATGGCCAAAACAATTTTTTTTTCGGTACATCCCTTAAAAAAAAAAAGCCAATTTTCCCATCCCTAGTACCCAGGTACATCACTACGAACTTCGCTCGCTCGCTCGTTCGTGCTCGTTCGAAGGCTCGCCCTTCGGGCTCGCCTACTCACTCGAAAATTTTTTCAAAACTCCCATACAACGACACGTCTCACTAAAATGTCAAAAAACCATGTCAAATGTCAAAAAATGTCAAATGTCAAGGTTTTTCCCCACTCAGTATTAGACACCTGACATTGTTTTCATACATTACTACCATGTCAAAAGACTCCTTCAAACTAAACAACCATGTCAGTCAGTCAGTCAGTGAGTTACCGTTTTGTAGTAGCTTTATATATAGTCAAAAAAAATTAAGTATGGACAATATGAAGAAAATATGAATGAATACATACCTGCAAAACATATATTTCGATTCTTAGTCGTCAACTCGTCATCACATCCTTCGAATAACATTATTTTGTCATGCTATACTTGCATAAAACCATCCATAATCATTTCGTTACACACAACGGACCAGCAACGGACCAACGGACTGAACGGACTAACCCGAAGCCCGAAAAAGTCCGATCGGTCCGTGGTCCGCGGACCTGCTCACGGTTGAAAAAGTCCTATTTGATGATTTAGGACTTTTTATACGTTTTCGGTCTTATACGGACTTTTTATTTGGTCCATATGACAGCTCTGCTATTAATCACGTGACGTATATTTGGCTGAAATTTAACGCCATACCATCTCGGTTATTCAATTTTATTTATTCAAACTATGAACTCGCGGTTCGATCTTGACCGATTTGGCTCGAACTTAAAAATTCAAATTTTATGACGTTCCTGTTAAATAAATAGTAAAGGCTGCTAGTTTAAGTAATTTAAAAAGTGAAACGTCAAGGAGTACAAATTACGAGTATTATTACTATAAATTGATTTTTTTACTCCATTTATACTGGAGAATTAATGGAGTAAAATAATCACACAATGGTACCCAAGGGATGGGAAAAGAAAGAGAGGTAGATCACAAAGAAGGTGGGAGGATGACATTAAACAAGTCGCGGGAACAACATGGGGTAGAGTGGCCATAGTATGGCCAGAATGGAGAAGATTGGAGAAGGCCTTTGCCACCTGGCATACGGACCCACACAAAAATGGAACAAAAGAATTATATATGAATAACAAAAAAAATATAGTCATAATAATATAGTCCGAATGAAGGCTTATATATATATATAACGTATATATATAATATATATATATATACGCCCCCATAACAAATGGCTACACGCACGATGGAACAGGCTAAGAAGAAGACACGAAGTGAAAACAGATTAAATGAGGGGACAGAGCTATGCGAGCAAACGAGATACAATATAGATTGTCTCGGTGACTATTAAAAGTTCTATCTCAGTTTTATCGCATTATGTGCACAAAGCACATTATATTTGGTATCTCTCATGTATGATTGTCAATATTAATCCATCACAGAAATTGTTGTCATCAAAAATGATATTTATTTTAATAATGCATTACTTACTTCATAACAAATAAAATTAACCGATCAATCTGGGATTTCGTAACAAGACAGCAACACTTACTGCGTTCAGTTATGTTTATACCATAGACATAGGATACCATAGACTGCGGCCTAGCGTGTCACCGAAAGGGACAGAAGACAAAAGTACATAAATAATTAGGGTTGCCCTCTCTTATGTAATTTTACCCCGGGTTTCGTACTAGTTATATTCATGAGACAACCCGTATAGTGTAATGGGTACTGCCTTCAGTGGCGAGGCAAGGCCGAGGCTTTCAGTTTCAATTCCCGTTCGGTCATATATTTGAACGATGCATATATCATTATAACATATATAATCGGGTCTGCCGCGATCAATTTTTACCTTTTTACGAAAAGGGGACACCCGACGTTTCGAGACAGTTGCATGTCTCGTGGTCTACGGGAAACTATTTATAAAATATTTTTTTAACAGATTATACGCCATTTTAGGACATGGTTTTCATTATTTTGGGAAAAAATAAAAATTATTTTTTTATGATTTCTGAAAGAATTGTCGGCTATGACGTCACTTGAGAATTTTAGACATTATACCAACTGCGATGTGTGATTGCTTATAAAAAAGTGGTCTGTCTCTGTCTGTCTTCTCATCTGTCAAATTAGTTGGAAACAGATTATTATAAATTGATAATATATATATTGATAATATATATATATTTGAATATATATATTTGATAGCAAAGGACACATTTCTAAACAGCTATGTCTCATGTGACGTCCCATGAAGGCAAATGGAAGTTGCAGCTTTTTCGTAAAAATATTCATCATCATGAAGTTTTGTAGACCACAAGTTCTTAAATAGGGCTTATACAACCAAAATCTTGAAATAGTTTTCGAATTAACACACCTTAATATAATTTAATCTGTGCAAATTGGAGAAAGAAAATGTGATGACTGAGTATGGAAAACGAAATTTACTATATGGTGGAGTGCAACATTATAACAACTCTTTTTAGGTACCCAGCCAGTTCTTCCATTAGCTGCAATCCATAAATTGAGTAACTCTGGTTTGTCAGGAAATCTGTGAGCAGATCCAATATCAACTTTATTTATTTCATTTGCGTACTATTTCCCCTCATATGGGGTACCATTCGCGGAAAAAAAATGGCAACACTAAAGTTTCGAGGTTATATAAAATCATCAACTAAAAATGCATAAAAGAGCACTTATTTTATCTTGAAACACGTTTAGATGTTTTATTTAAACCGGTAAGGAACCACAGAATGTGAAAAATCGGATCTAATAACTCAATTAACAAAAAATTTCAATTAATTACAAGTGAAACGACAATCCGTCAATTTTCGTCTCGCTATCGCTTTTATAGCCCAAAACACTGCACCGCACCATTTTGCAGGTCTAGCCACTTCAATCAGTGTTGCCACCCTTGGATTTTGGTTTTCCCCTAAATGCTTGTAAAAATCCCCTAAATTTGACACTTTTCAGACTTTTTTCTCCTAAGCATTTAAATTGAAAGTAAAACACAATTTATTGTTAACTATTATTGATTTAACTATTAAGTTTATCAGTTTATTTAACTATAAATATTTCAGTAACTTTAAAACAGTCATGAGTAGCGTCCGGCTTTAAAGAATCAATGTCAAAACAGAAAAATATCTTATAAAAAATATCCATTATTGGTGCTAGCGATAGAGAACTGCACACCACGTTCCGATATATGCATACTAAACCTAAAATTCAGTCCAAATAAATTTCCCCTAAAAAATACCCTAAATAATTTCATACCCCAAAAAAATCCCCTAAACATGAAAAAATACCCTAAATTTAGGGGAAAATACCCTAAGGTGGGAGCACTGACTTCAATTTGAAACAAATATTTCATGTATTTCGGGTTAAACACACAAAATTCAACTCGTTTTACCAACAACCTCCTTCGAACGCGTAATAAACGTCAAACTTTGTTTAGCACATGATGTGCTGACCTTGAAAAAGCTGGCACGCGATAAGGGACAAAAAATGTCAAGCTCTGTCTCTTTTTTTCACAGGAAATTTGCTATTTTCTATCTTTATTTGTGCGAGTGGAAAGGAAGACGTCCAGCATTCTATAGTATTCTCTTTCTACGGTTTGGTCTGTTTACGTAACCCACCTTCCAACGATAGCTGCGCGGGCGTGTTGAACTTGTTGGCTTACATGACCGCCCCCGATAACGATAAATCTAGATAAGAGAGCGGGTAATGTGGTTAGTCGGGTACCGTATATTTGCGGGTTTCTTTCTTACTTACTTGCTGAACGGTGAAGGAAAACATAGTAATAATAATAATAAAAAATATTTTTTGCACGATAACAATATGTCTGTACAGAGGCGAACTTAACGCTATAAAGCCTTTTCTTCCAGTTAACCTGGGGCGTTGTAGAAAGAAAATGTAGGGTAGTGCCCAAAAAGAAAAAAAGTAATGAATACTAAATAATATACATGATGTAGGTACTTATATACAAATGAATAAGTATATATGAGCATTTCTCAAAAAATTTGCTACTAATTCAAAAACTTGTCCAACATGAAAATATCGTAAATATATGTATATAACATAAAAATCTGATAATTTATTATGTTTAGATTGATAATATTGGTATAGCACGTATGTGATTTCACCGTTTCAGTGATAAAATTGTGAAAATCCAATTAGGGGGTGAAAAAAAGCGTCCTATTTTGTTACTACTTATTTGGTGAAAATTGGATAAGTTATTGTAGATATACCAGTAGGAAACATTGTTTCTTTAAATTCATGATTATACTTTTAATAATTTCAGCAAAAATATCCCTTTAAATAAAAACATATTTACGAAAACTCTGCAATAATTATGTTTTGTTACCATTGGTACAAACATAAAGGCAAAAGTTTTTATTTTATGAAAACCAAAATTAATTATAGAAAGATAATATTATTTATCCCGACATGTTTCTATTTTTCATTATTAACGATCATTTTTAGGTGTTTTAAGTCAATTAAAACCCAGGAAAATTCAAAATTAATGTTGATTAATTTTGGGACAGTAACAAAATAAGAGTAACAAAATTCCTTTTTTGTTACCTTTTTTGCTACTTTTGTTCGAATTCCTTTTTTGTTACCTAACTTTCCTCTTATACATTACTATGCCAAAGTAACAAAAGAAGAAGTAACGAAACGAGAATAATTTATGTTTTAAAAAAAAAACGAAAAAAGAAAAATATTTTTGCCAAAACTTTGATCGGCTATATCTCACGAATTGTAAGTCCTAGCGAGTTGCGGTTTCGACTTCAGTGATCGGTTTGCCAAGGACTTCCTGACCGCATAAAAAAAATTGACATTTGACAGGTTTTGACATTTTTTTGACAGGTCCAAAAAAGTGCTCTGATTCGCTTGAAACTCGGTATCAAGGGGCAAGTGGGGTCGGTGATTACGAATTAATTGTTAAATTTGACACTTTTTGACAACCGACAAGGATTTTGACACTTTTTTGAAAAAAAATTGATTGGACTCGGCCTCGCTGGCGTGTTCTCCGTCCTCACATGCTCGTTTTTCGGCCTCGCTAGAAAGACACTTGAAGGCTCGGCCTTCGGCCTCGCCATTAGATCCGAAGAAATGGCCGATCAAATTTTTTTCAAAAAAGTGTCAAAATCCTTGTCGGTTGTCAAAAAGTGTCAAATTTAACAATGAATTCGTAATCACCGACCTCACTTGCCCCTTGATACCGAGTTTCAAGCGAATCGGAGCACTTTTTTGGACCTGTCAAAAAAATGTCAAAACCTGTCAAATGTCAAATTTTTTATGCGGTCGGGAAGCCCTCGGCAAACCGATCACTTAAGTCGAAACCGCAACTCGCTAGGACTTACGGTTCGGGAGATACAGCCGATCAAAGTTTTAACAAAAATATTTTTTTGTTTTTTTTTTTTTTCATTTTCAGTTAGAGCTCGTCGGGCCCTTTTCTTAGAGTACCATGAACATGGGTCTAGCTTCAGCCGTTTGGGAGATACGGGCCGTTAAAGTTTTGACACTGGGGGGGGCTAGATCTCGGCGAGACCTTTTCTTAGACACCCATTAACATGGGTCTAACTCAAGCCGTCTAGGAGATACGGGCGGTTAAAGTTTTGACATTAAAAAAAAAAACTTTTTTGGCACCCTATGGTCCGACCCCTAGGGATGTACCACCTTCCGTTCCGAAGATATGGCCAAAACAATTTTTTTTTCGGTACATCCCTTAAAAAAAAAAAGCCAATTTTCCCATCCCTAGTACCCAGGTACATCACTACGAACTTCGCTCGCTCGCTCGTTCGTGCTCGTTCGAAGGCTCGCCCTTCGGGCTCGCCTACTCACTCGAAAATTTTTTCAAAACTCCCATACAACGACACGTCTCACTAAAATGTCAAAAAACCATGTCAAATGTCAAAAAATGTCAAATGTCAAGGTTTTTCCCCACTCAGTATTAGACACCTGACATTGTTTTCATACATTACTACCATGTCAAAAGACTCCTTCAAACTAAACAACCATGTCAGTCAGTCAGTCAGTGAGTTACCGTTTTGTAGTAGCTTTATATATAGTCAAAAAAAATTAAGTATGGACAATATGAAGAAAATATGAATGAATACATACCTGCAAAACATATATTTCGATTCTTAGTCGTCAACTCGTCATCACATCCTTCGAATAACATTATTTTGTCATGCTATACTTGCATAAAACCATCCATAATCATTTCGTTACACACAACGGACCAGCAACGGACCAACGGACTGAACGGACTAACCCGAAGCCCGAAAAAGTCCGATCGGTCCGTGGTCCGCGGACCTGCTCACGGTTGAAAAAGTCCTATTTGATGATTTAGGACTTTTTATACGTTTTCGGTCTTATACGGACTTTTTATTTGGTCCATATGACAGCTCTGCTATTAATCACGTGACGTATATTTGGCTGAAATTTAACGCCATACCATCTCGGTTATTCAATTTTATTTATTCAAACTATGAACTCGCGATTCGATCTTGACCGATTTGGCTCGAACTTAAAAATTCAAATTTTATGACGTTCCTGTTAAATAAATAGTAAAGGCTGCTAGTTTAAGTAATTTAAAAAGTGAAACGTCAAGGAGTACAAATTACGAGTATTATTACTATAAATTGATTTTTTTACTCCATTTATACTGGAGAATTAATGGAGTAAAATAATCACACAATGGTACCCAAGGGATGGGAAAAGAAAGAGAGGTAGATCACAAAGAAGGTGGGAGGATGACATTAAACAAGTCGCGGGAACAACATGGGGTAGAGTGGCCATAGTATGGCCAGAATGGAGAAGATTGGAGAAGGCCTTTGCCACCTGGCATACGGACCCACACAAAAATGGAACAAAAGAATTATATATGAATAACAAAAAAAATATAGTCATAATAATATAGTCCGAATGAAGGCTTATATATATATATAACGTATATATATAATATATATATATATACGCCCCCATAACAAATGGCTACACGCACGATGGAACAGGCTAAGAAGAAGACACGAAGTGAAAACAGATTAAATGAGGGGACAGAGCTATGCGAGCAAACGAGATACAATATAGATTGTCTCGGTGACTATTAAAAGTTCTATCTCAGTTTTATCGCATTATGTGCACAAAGCACATTATATTTGGTATCTCTCATGTATGATTGTCAATATTAATCCATCACAGAAATTGTTGTCATCAAAAATGATATTTATTTTAATAATGCATTACTTACTTCATAACAAATAAAATTAACCGATCAATCTGGGATTTCGTAACAAGACAGCAACACTTACTGCGTTCAGTTATGTTTATACCATAGACATAGGATACCATAGACTGCGGCCTAGCGTGTCACCGAAAGGGACAGAAGACAAAAGTACATAAATAATTAGGGTTGCCCTCTCTTATGTAATTTTACCCCGGGTTTCGTACTAGTTATATTCATGAGACAACCCGTATAGTGTAATGGGTACTGCCTTCAGTGGCGAGGCAAGGCCGAGGCTTTCAGTTTCAATTCCCGTTCGGTCATATATTTGAACGATGCATATATCATTATAACATATATAATCGGGTCTGCCGCGATCAATTTTTACCTTTTTACGAAAAGGGGACACCCGACGTTTCGAGACAGTTGCATGTCTCGTGGTCTACGGGAAACTATTTATAAAATATTTTTTTAACAGATTATACGCCATTTTAGGACATGGTTTTCATTATTTTGGGAAAAAATAAAAATTATTTTTTTATGATTTCTGAAAGAATTGTCGGCTATGACGTCACTTGAGAATTTTAGACATTATACCAACTGCGATGTGTGATTGCTTATAAAAAAGTGGTCTGTCTCTGTCTGTCTTCTCATCTGTCAAATTAGTTGGAAACAGATTATTATAAATTGATAATATATATATTGATAATATATATATATTTGAATATATATATTTGATAGCAAAGGACACATTTCTAAACAGCTATGTCTCATGTGACGTCCCATGAAGGCAAATGGAAGTTGCAGCTTTTTCGTAAAAATATTCATCATCATGAAGTTTTGTAGACCACAAGTTCTTAAATAGGGCTTATACAACCAAAATCTTGAAATAGTTTTCGAATTAACACACCTTAATATAATTTAATCTGTGCAAATTGGAGAAAGAAAATGTGATGACTGAGTATGGAAAACGAAATTTACTATATGGTGGAGTGCAACATTATAACAACTCTTTTTAGGTACCCAGCCAGTTCTTCCATTAGCTGCAATCCATAAATTGAGTAACTCTGGTTTGTCAGGAAATCTGTGAGCAGATCCAATATCAACTTTATTTATTTCATTTGCGTACTATTTCCCCTCATATGGGGTACCATTCGCGGAAAAAAAATGGCAACACTAAAGTTTCGAGGTTATATAAAATCATCAACTAAAAATGCATAAAAGAGCACTTATTTTATCTTGAAACACGTTTAGATGTTTTATTTAAACCGGTAAGGAACCACAGAATGTGAAAAATCGGATCTAATAACTCAATTAACAAAAAATTTCAATTAATTACAAGTGAAACGACAATCCGTCAATTTTCGTCTCGCTATCGCTTTTATAGCCCAAAACACTGCACCGCACCATTTTGCAGGTCTAGCCACTTCAATCAGTGTTGCCACCCTTGGATTTTGGTTTTCCCCTAAATGCTTGTAAAAATCCCCTAAATTTGACACTTTTCAGACTTTTTTCTCCTAAGCATTTAAATTGAAAGTAAAACACAATTTATTGTTAACTATTATTGATTTAACTATTAAGTTTATCAGTTTATTTAACTATAAATATTTCAGTAACTTTAAAACAGTCATGAGTAGCGTCCGGCTTTAAAGAATCAATGTCAAAACAGAAAAATATCTTATAAAAAATATCCATTATTGGTGCTAGCGATAGAGAACTGCACACCACGTTCCGATATATGCATACTAAACCTAAAATTCAGTCCAAATAAATTTCCCCTAAAAAATACCCTAAATAATTTCATACCCCAAAAAAATCCCCTAAACATGAAAAAATACCCTAAATTTAGGGGAAAATACCCTAAGGTGGGAGCACTGACTTCAATTTGAAACAAATATTTCATGTATTTCGGGTTAAACACACAAAATTCAACTCGTTTTACCAACAACCTCCTTCGAACGCGTAATAAACGTCAAACTTTGTTTAGCACATGATGTGCTGACCTTGAAAAAGCTGGCACGCGATAAGGGACAAAAAATGTCAAGCTCTGTCTCTTTTTTTCACAGGAAATTTGCTATTTTCTATCTTTATTTGTGCGAGTGGAAAGGAAGACGTCCAGCATTCTATAGTATTCTCTTTCTACGGTTTGGTCTGTTTACGTAACCCACCTTCCAACGATAGCTGCGCGGGCGTGTTGAACTTGTTGGCTTACATGACCGCCCCCGATAACGATAAATCTAGATAAGAGAGCGGGTAATGTGGTTAGTCGGGTACCGTATATTTGCGGGTTTCTTTCTTACTTACTTGCTGAACGGTGAAGGAAAACATAGTAATAATAATAATAAAAAATATTTTTTGCACGATAACAATATGTCTGTACAGAGGCGAACTTAACGCTATAAAGCCTTTTCTTCCAGTTAACCTGGGGCGTTGTAGAAAGAAAATGTAGGGTAGTGCCCAAAAAGAAAAAAAGTAATGAATACTAAATAATATACATGATGTAGGTACTTATATACAAATGAATAAGTATATATGAGCATTTCTCAAAAAATTTGCTACTAATTCAAAAACTTGTCCAACATGAAAATATCGTAAATATATGTATATAACATAAAAATCTGATAATTTATTATGTTTAGATTGATAATATTGGTATAGCACGTATGTGATTTCACCGTTTCAGTGATAAAATTGTGAAAATCCAATTAGGGGGTGAAAAAAAGCGTCCTATTTTGTTACTACTTATTTGGTGAAAATTGGATAAGTTATTGTAGATATACCAGTAGGAAACATTGTTTCTTTAAATTCATGATTATACTTTTAATAATTTCAGCAAAAATATCCCTTTAAATAAAAACATATTTACGAAAACTCTGCAATAATTATGTTTTGTTACCATTGGTACAAACATAAAGGCAAAAGTTTTTATTTTATGAAAACCAAAATTAATTATAGAAAGATAATATTATTTATCCCGACATGTTTCTATTTTTCATTATTAACGATCATTTTTAGGTGTTTTAAGTCAATTAAAACCCAGGAAAATTCAAAATTAATGTTGATTAATTTTGGGACAGTAACAAAATAAGAGTAACAAAATTCCTTTTTTGTTACCTTTTTTGCTACTTTTGTTCGAATTCCTTTTTTGTTACCTAACTTTCCTCTTATACATTACTATGCCAAAGTAACAAAAGAAGAAGTAACGAAACGAGAATAATTTATGTTTTGAAATTTATTCATCACAGTAAAAACAATAACTGTTTTATTTAAATTCAACTCGAATGTAACTTAGAATATTCTCTTTCAAAAACCAACAATGGTTTTATGAGATATTAACAATTTACCTGTAAAATCTGGTAACAAAAACTGAACAGAAATTGAGCAATAGTAGGCACGTGTACACTCTAAGACGCCATCCAGCAGAGAGAGATTGCTCAACAAAATGGCATACTGAAATGTCACGTAGAGTGTTGCCAAAAACTAAAAATATCAACTTATTGGTATATTTCACAAAAGTAATATGCTAAAATTGGTAACAAAAGAGGATGTCACTTTTTTAAACTTTTCTGGGACAAGATTAAAATGTGTTTTTTGAAAAAATAATGCACTAGTCTCTTCTCAAAGATAATATGAAATGAACCCCGACATAATGATTAAGCAATTAAAATCAAAAAATACGTAGGATGCTTTTGAACTTTCCGAAATATTAGCGATCAAAGTATCAGTAAGTCGTATGGGACACGTGACTTTTCATACATTAAAATTTGGGAATGTTTTTTATTTACTTAATTTTAATTAATATATAATTATTTTAGACATTCAGTATTTTTTTTCGTATTCAAAAATAAATAAAGAAAACCACACCGTCTACAGTTAAATACTGTTAGACCATTTTGTACACAATAATGATAAATAACTTTGTGGGACAGCAAAAAAATCAAGTTACGAAAAAAAATGAGAAATGCTCATATACTAGATTAGACAATGACTCTTATGACAGTGACTCAAAACAAAATCAACAATTTTGCGATTGTAGGTAATGCTGGTAGACTTTATTTTTGAAAACAGCAATAGTTGGCGAATCTCGAATAAATAAAGGTAGACTATTCCAGAGGCGGATTGCGGATACTATAAACGAATAGGAGTACATGTCTGTGTTTTGTATAGGGGTACGAAGGAGCAGAGATTTACGGAACGTACGGAACATAGACTTAGGATACACGCCAGTTTCGATGCGCCAGTATATATATATGGTATGGAAACCTGCATGCCCTAAAAACTAAAAAGCGTGTATTTTGTGCCCGAAGTTCGGCGAACATAGACAAATATCTATGACGGCGATAGAGCTCACCGCTCATCACACGGTATGGTCGTCGCTGAAACGCGGGTGTACCGAGTGGGTTTGTGATTTGCATTTCAGTTCATACTCTGACTTTTCCTCGGCAGTTCATGTCGTGACGGTATAAATCAATAAATATACATCCATCCATTGGCCTAGTTAGTCCACTGCTGGACATAAGCCTTTCCCACTCCCGGCGGTCATCCTGGAAGAATTGCCCATACTCACACACGCTGGGCAGGCGGGCTGGTGAGCGCAGTGCCGGAACCCTCGCACCAGTGACGCCACTGCCCGTCACCAGTCTGTTCCATATAAGGCCCGGCTATTAGGGATGGATATACCCGCCATCCATGGTGGGCCTCCTGGTTTTTTGCCTGTGAGCTGTCCTCTTACTCTCCCCCGAATTACTTCGTGGGGGTCTCCAAGTAAGATGGTGGTACCACCACAGTCGAGCCTGGCATCAGCTCTACCACCTGTTTTAACAGTGTTAAATATACAATATAAGTATATTTTATATTGTGTATACTAGAACCGATTCTGAAGGCTTTAACTTTAGTTTTAGTACTGTCAAAACTTAAAATTTTCCACAATAGGTAATTTAGTTTCTATTCCTAACACTTAAGGACTATTTTGCTAAGAAGTAAATTTAGTTTTGACAGCACTAAAACTATAATTAAAGCCTTCAGAATCGGCTTTAATATAGCCGATTCTGAAGGCTTTAATTTTAGTTTTAGTGCTGTCATAACAAAATTTTGTTTATTGCAAAATAGTCCTTAAATGCTAGGAACAGAAGCTAAATTACTTTGGAATATTTTTAGTTTTGACAGCACTAAAACTATAATTAAAGCCTTCAGAATCGGCTTTAATGTCATACTACGCTATCATTGCAGTTTCTATTGGTAGTAGGCAGGCATGGTATTCGGCCATGTTAGTAGGTATCTGTAAATTAGAACTTTAAAGTTTTAAACATTGAAATTCTACTTTACAGAAACCAATGCAACTTTATGATAACTTAACCTAGTTCTTTCAGTATACATAAACTGCTGCCGTTAATTCGAGAGAATGATGACAGATGGAGTGTGGCAATATCTCGAAAAAATACTACAAGTCAACAAGAGCTTCTTCACGACAAAAATAAATAAAGGCACGTTAAAAAAATATCAACGGTACAACAAATGGGACGAAATAAATCCAAATCATGATTATTTAAACTTTTTTTATAAATAAAAACCCTGGAATAGAATATATATACGATCTTATTATTTGGTAAGGTATATCAGTTTTATAATACGACAACACTGCCTTACACCGCAGATGTTACAAACCTTTTTCTGAAATGTCGATTCAAAAAGTCGAGGATTCATACTGCAGGCATTATGATTGCTGATTTGACAGAAATAACTTGAAAGTATCGCTAATAGACAACTTTTTGCCAAAAATAATATTTTTTGCGCTTTTTTTTTAACTTTTACGTAGAAATTGAGTCAGCTGATTCATTATTTTTTGTACTAGGAAGTGGAAAATATATGCGACAAAAATACTTTTTATTAACAAATGGGACCTTTTAACGATATATAATCTACCTTAAAATCATCATGATAAAAATAAAATATTGAAATGCAAAACAGTAAAAAAAGGTTTTATCCCCTGACATTTGCAAACGTCACCATTCTCTCGAATGAACGGCCGGAGTTTAGGTACCTAACCTATTAAGGTTTTGTAGCAAAATAATAGAGCAAATTTGGATTTAAGGGTTCAGTTTCGATCAGTGGCGTGCACAGAACTTTTTGCTGGCAAAGCATACAATTGGTCAAGAACAACAATAAAAAAAAAAATGAAAAAATTTAAATATCACTTTGAAAAAAAAAATTGTATGACGCCAGGGTAGACAATGTCTACCCTTGAGTGAAAATTTCCTATACAAGCTTTTTTTCTTCAAAGTGATATTTAAATTTTTTCATATTTTTTTTATTGTTATTCTTGACCAATTGCTTGATTTTCCAGCAAAAAGTTCTGTGCACGCCACTGGTTTCGATTAATTACAAAAGGCAGGTTTTTTACAATCCGCTTGCTAAACAAGTAATGATTTAGATAGATATATCGTCACGACATAAATCCCCGAGAGAGTGTCAGAGGTGTTCCAAAGTGTGATTTGTGAAATGCAACAGACGATTATTTCAACGATTGTTACAAAATATCAAGACTTTTTAATTTTATATCTGGTAGCCCTACCTGCTGGGTCCTCTCCTCTCCTGCAAATTACAAATGAAACATTAGTTAGCATGTTGTTGAAAAGAAGTACTGAAATGAAATTTTATACCTATGGGCAAGATTGTAAATAAAAGACAAAGTCCATTCAAGCTCCTTTATTTCAACCAGGTACCATCCGTTCCTCCTCGTTAATTTTCCGAGCACTGCTGTGATTATTCAAATAATGAGTCTGTTAAATAATACTATCTTAGAGGATACATGTATGATATGTATACTCTAATACGATGCAAGAGTGCACGACTGAATGTGGTGTGGAACAGCAAAAAGAATGCAGTTACGACGCAGATGTTTCTCAAACCGATTGAACTTTGATAATGTGCGTGCGCATATCAGCTTCATTATTCGAATACTTTTTAGAGCCATAAAGCCTTACTTATTTATTTTTATTATGTACTAAGTCCAACATAAAACAGCACGGTGTGCAAATGACATATAATTACAAGTTATTTCTATTCACATTAAATGTTGATCAGATTCATAATTTAGCCAGAATGTTCAAATTTAGGTAAGTACCTACCTCATAGTATAGACAATTTTACAATTTTTTTGGACAACAAACGTTTTGGTGTTTTACATAAAAAATTTAATGTGCGCCTAAGCTTAGTTTACAATTTTTTTTGCAAACTTAATTATGCATATAATAACAACAATAAATTAACACAGATCATGCAGCTTTTACAGTGGTCGATTATATTTAATATTTAATTACTTTCACTGTCACTTTTTTAAATAGGTATTAACAAATTAATTAATGACTACGAAATTTTGAGACTAGATTAACTTAAATGTAAGTATATGACGACTTTTTACAAAGTTATGCTAAATTGTAGGTAGGTTAGGTATAACAGAAAAATAAAAGTTTTTTTTTTCTTTTCTGTTTTTTCCGAAATCTTAAAGGCTATCAAGGGGTTTCACAGAAAGCGTTAGCAAAATTTTCATTTAGAAGATAAATTCGTTGATCTTTAAAATAAACAGAAATAAAAAAAAAAACACGACAAAGGACGAACCTTTCAAATGGCAATTCATAAAAGAAATATTTACAAGCCTCTTTAGAGCTAGTATTTTGTTACTTATTTATTTATTTATAACTACATTTTAAAATTATATTATCCTAAGTGAATGAACAATTCCAGTTAAGAACTTGTTGTGTTTGAAGTATTATTTACATAGGTATCAGTTATGTTATGGCTGAAAAAAACCGAGATTTCATATTCCTCAAGCGATGCAAACATTCATACAACATTAAATTCATTTGTCAGTTATAGTAAAAAACGTGATTGTTGCAAAACGGCTCACCTCAATAAGTATTTTTGATCGGGATAGCCGACCAGTTTCAGCAGATTCAGACTACCTTCTTCGGGGCGAGTGAAGACGTTTCCGCGACGACGTTGCGTCTCTCACTGGTCGCAACTGGTCGGTTAACCCGATCTAAAATACTTATTGAGGTCAGCCGTTTTGCAATAATCATGTTATATCCTGAAGTTTCATTCAATTCAATAATAAAAACGTGTTCAATTAAAACCTAAAGGAAGCATTTTATTAAAATCAATTAACATTCTATATCACAGTTCATTTACGCAAAAAAACTTTTAATAAATTGTAGACAAAATAAATACACAATGTAGGGTAAGATTGACTTCAACTTAATGACAAAACAACGGATGCAGTAAAGTTTAATTATGGCAATGTAATACAGAATATAAATTAACCATATAATTTCAATTTACAACATACACCCCCAGAAGTTAAAGCGTAATGATACAAGAACATTTTCTCATACTCTTTACAGATAGAGATAATGAATAGAGTTATGAGATAAAAATATACTTAACTGCCATTAACCAGCCTTTATGAACTAGCTGCCATCGAAATAGAAATGATACAGGGTGTCCCATGAAACGGTTTTAATATTTCTAATATCTCGGAAGAAAGCGTTAAAAGATATTTTCTTTGCTGTAAGTACTTAAAAGAATTAATTAAAAATACTTACTGATTCATTTAATAATGGATGTATTTTTTCCAAGAATTTTGTTCTGATTGATCGAGGCACACTTAATAATACATTATTGTTCGCATCTTTTTGAACATGGACCTAAATTTTCAGAGTCAACATGTTTTAATAACGCTAAACTATGGCGGTTTTAAAATTGATTGTTGATATGTTCCATACACATGTCAACCAGCATCTCGAGCAAAACGCGGCGCAGTGGGGAAAAGTTAGCGCACGAATATCGCTCTTCGGTTTGCCAAAGAGGGACTATGCATTTTTCTTATCTCTATACCAAGAGGATAGCTCTAAATCTATAAATTATTGACAACTTCATCTCATTTTGTATTTGGGGCAAAAAAAGACTTACAAGTCATCTCTTATTTTATATAAAAAAAGAGTTACTAAGAAACCAGTAGAACACCCTGTACATGTAAATGCACTGTGTATAAACAATAAAAACAAGATGAAAGTATCACTACCACAGATATCAGGAGATTTGCATTATGACTATAAATGTTCGTATTCAGATGTTTCCACGTTTACTCCCACTTATTCCACCGACATAAACACAAAAACTATAAGTACGGCACGCATACTAATATTTCTCATGCACACTAATAGTACATTTGCAAAAAGAGGGCAGCGCATCACCCTGTAGCCACGGATAACACAACACATCACATCCCTATTGACATTGCGTCTCGTATGAGACCTATTTTTGGCCTACTGCGTTCGCAAGCGCCACTCCCCTTACCATTAGGTACTCCTGATATCTATCATAACTACCTTATGTAGTTACACGTTTGTACAGTGCTACAAGGATCTGGGGATCTAAAAAGGCCGACTTGGGCGAATCATAAAATGATTTGAAAGTAGAATAGAGTCAGTTTTTTCACGCGTGCAAAAGAGACGGCATCAGAACAGAATCATAATGTGATTCATGCAAAACGGCCTTTTTAGAGGACCTGATGGCGTGTGGATGAGAGTGACAGGGGGGCGCAGCTGTGAAACAAGGAGTATGGTAGCGGCGTTAGTTCCGATTTTGGACACATCCAATCCACGCGCCATAAGCTCCTTGTAGCACTGTATAAGGCAATTAATTCCTAAATTTAACAGACACACACAAAAAAGTTAAACGTGAATGTTATTATGAGATTGTTATAGAATTTTCTTGATTTTATTTTATCAACGTTACATGTCTGGATTTTTAGTTGCTTAAATGCCAAAAACTAGATTCGTAATAGAACTTGTCTTTACGAACAACTTTTACTATAGAGCCAACCATAAAACCGCGAAGAAAACAGCTGTTCCGTAGAAAAGGTAGGTACAACCCGGTTCAGCTAAGTTTGCACCTCACTGGAATGCATTATGTAGGAGACTTCATAATGATGTCATAGTGCGAATATCTACTTGACCAAAATGTATGGAATCTTTTTCGCGATTTCAGCATTGGCCCTGTAATAAAATATTTGGTTGTATCTCCAAATTTCGGTTTTTCAGCAATTTAAAATCCAGCCTATTTACTCGTATATACAATATTTGCATTTTTATGTAGTGGCTAAATTAAGACATACCACTAATTTTTATTAGAGACAAATAATAATATTACATAAAAAAACAAATGAAAATATAATTAGGTACCTATACTTACAAAAAAAACACACCTAAAGGTGAGTCTCCACTTCGCAAATTACAAACCATACGAATTCACCGACATTTCAAATATTTTCATTTAGGGCGATACTTATACAATCTTTGAAAAATCGGATATCCATTTATCTGAAATTAATTATGTCAACTCACTGTGATTTCACTCATTTATTTGTAAATCTTGGATTTACAAGATTTACAAGTAAAAAATAAAGTTTAAAATTCGCTTAAAGTGGAGGTATATATTCCTATATACAAGGTGACTTTTTGATCATCGTCCAAATTCATACTGGAGGCTTAATAAGTGATCAGTATCTTGGATCAGTAACAATTTTTGTGAAATTAGTAAATTGAAATTTCGGCTTCCCATAGAAATTCAGTTCCACTCCCGAGTGAATCACTATGGGGAGTCGAAATTTCATTTTACGAATTTCACTAAAATTGTTATTGATCCATGATACTGATCACTTACCAAGCCACCAGTATGAATTTGGACGATGATCAAAAATTCACCTAGTACAGTCAAATAATTAGTGACATCATCTGACCAAATTTCATAGATTAGTTATTTTTACCACCTATGTGGCATATAAACAGATATTGGTACAGTGGAGATCACGTACAGTTTGAACTTTGTTCTCCTTTCACGGCGAAAATGTACAAAAAAATATGTAGTTGTATGTTTGTCACGCACCCTTCTAGTATTTTATTGCACTGTTGATGGGACTGAGAGCACATACTTTCGAACTCTAAAAAAACCCGCCAAGTGCGAGTCAGACTCGCGTACCTTGGGTTCCGTATTGTGGATTATTAATTAAATTTTGTTATTTTTTTTTGTGAATTGCTCAACTGTTTTATGTGTCCTGTAATCTTTACGTAAACACATATTACCATGACTTTTTTTCATATTTTTCGGCCTACCAGTTTTGGAGATAAGGGGGGGGGCATATACTTTTTTATGGTTTTTCAAGGATTTTTCGAAATAGATGCAATTAAATATAGCTACACTATACATTTTTACACTCAGATTTTTAATACCTACAATTTGATAACCATATTGTATTTTTAGGATAATATTTTTCATTTTCCTCACTTTTGTTTTGGAAATATTTTGAACATTTTCAAATACTGCATATATTTTTTTTACACCGTGATATGTGGACTAACTAATGCTATTTTTGTGTCAAATTTCATGTCTTTGTCTTTAACGGTGCTAAAGTTATGTGGCTGTGACATACAGACGGACGGACAACGGAGTCTCACCATAAAGGTTCCTTTTGTACCATTTGAGGTACCACAGAACCCTAAAAATGTAGAGTAGTTGTGCAGTGTTTAGCTGGATGCGATCTCCACTGTACACGAAAACGTCCCCGACTAAATAAAAAAAACACTTTGTTAAATAGTCTATTGACTATATCAGAATGATGATTATTACCTCACTAAACATTTGACTGTATACATTTAAAGGTATGTAAAGAATGATCGAATGTGACAATGCTGAAGTATTATATAAGAATTAGCTAGTAAAAACGTATATATTGCTTATGTAGGACACAGAACTTTAAGTATATAGTCGGTAAGCAAAGTTGGTACTGTGGGGCTGTCCTCGTTTATCGCTTTCAGAACTGAAAAAAAAGGGTAAAAATATTTCATTAAACAAGATCTTTATATACAAAACTATGTACCTACTGTGTTTATTTGACTATTGTGCAGTTGCAAAAAAAATAACTCGCTATTTTAAATATCTGGCATTCAATACTTATATTACTGGTAGATATAGAAAACACATATCCGGCTCCAAATATATGTATACGTATCAGGGTTCGAAATTATCAAGATAATTATGCTGCTTGATAATTGTCCGATACTATCGGATACTTATCACCAGTGTAAGAAATTAATTTGTTATATTGTTTCATAACAAATGCATTATAATTTGGGCAATTCTAACAAAAAAAAAAAAAATTTATGATTTTTATTAAAAATACAAAACAAATTAACATTAATTAAAGTAAAAATAATTTTTAGTATTATATTTTAAATTATTTAAAGTAGCGCTTTAAAGCGCTGCAGAAACGTGCGAAAGGAATCTAAATCCAAACTGAATTTTTATGGTACGGGGAATCCCCACGGCGCGGCGGCGGCGCGGCGGGGCGCGGCACGTTGACAATTCATGCGTTAGTTTATACGCAAGCGCGGAAATACACGTTCGAATACAGTTCACTTTCATGAACGCAATTTTATTATTATCAATTGATCATTATCGAGCTAATTTTATCAAGATAATAATCACGGATAATCATCTTATCGAACCCTGATACGTATAATATATATATATACTACATCAATTTACTCACGTATGGTAAGTTCATACCTATTTATTTATTTAATAATTTCGGTGAACCCAAAAAGAGGCGGGGTAACACGCATCGTGCATAGACAAGTATTTTATTTTTTTATTGCAATTATCTAACTACCTTTACGTAATAATTATCGGTGAAAGTCTAAAATATCTTCGGTGTAACCGGTGTAACAAACACGACTTAACTTATTTGACAGGATTATCTTGTCTTTGTCTTTTCGATAAAGAAAAAGACAGAAAGCTTAAATTAAGTTTAGTCCTGTCAAATAAGTTAAAGCGTGTTACACGGAATCGACAATTATTATCACACATTCCATGGACGAAGTCCATGTAGTACATTCTAAGAAAGTCTTGTGGATTTGCGTGTATTTAATATCAAATTTTCATTCAAATATTCAACGTTAAATGTCTACCAGCCGTGAAATAAATTCAACTAAGGAATTTTTAAAAAAGGTTTACCGATAGATAGAAAGAATGAAAAAATAAATTCTCGTAGTACAGTTAAAATTCTGCAAAATTCGTCCGATACTTTAAGTTAAAAATGACGTATATATTTGATTTTACGTCCAGTCTTATGGTGAAAATGTAAAGGACGCTGGTTCGCTGGTCGTATGGTTATTACTTCATTTGTTAATGCAACTAACCGGCACTTGTCTCCGTGGGTAAGCGCTTCCCTACCAGCGCGCTGGAAACTAGCGTCTTTTGGTTATTTACTGACGTTGGATTAACATCACAATGGGTTTGAACTCTGAAGCCCCAAAACCCTCTCCTTCTCCTTATATACGTCTAGTAGTTCTGTAATTTTTTTTTCATCCCTTTATAAGTACTGACCGACTCCTTGTCACACTAGCTTGTCACACTTGTGTGACGACGACTTAGCTTTGTCATTGCTATCATTTATATTAGCTGTGCCATCAGTGTATATGTAAAACAGCATATTTATGCCAGGTTTTTCTCGTACGTGTCTCTTGTTTATAAAAGTTATTTGAGGTTTGTACAATATTTTAGTCGTGGATAAATAAAATTTATTTGTATTTTAATCAGGTTGAGACTTACTTTTGATGAGCACTTGCAGGGTCTGATTATTTGGGGGTCCATTCTCCAGGTGGAAGGGAATCACTGTCGTCAGGTACTGGAATAGAGATTGAAGAGTTATTGAAATCAGCAGATAGCAGGTTCGGCAAGATATACAGGATGTTGATTTGGTGCGCTAGTTCTGTGACAGATTAAAGTAAATCAAAGTAAGTCGAGTCAGCTGGGTCAATTAATTCGCAATGGGAAGTAGAAAAATTAATTAGATCTTTTTTTGCTGGTTTGTGGACAATGCGGAAGTTGTCTTAGGGCTATTTTAACTTTCAAACGAATCTTATATAGGTACTTATTAAATCAATATCAAAACTTAAAGGGAGTAACTTCAAGAAATCTTATGAGAAGAAATTTCATGATTTCAAACCAGTCGCGGACCCAGCTTGAGATTGGGGGGGGGGGGGGTTTATGAGCTTTTAAGAACAGACGCGACCAACTCAGTTGTGGGCGTGGCCAAATATAATGCTTTTTCATTTCGCTATAAGGTGCACGCTCCATGAAACTTGCGAGGACTATACAATCGTGCCGATTTCGTATTGAAAACATTTTTCAGGAGTGACTGGCAAGACTGTGGACGTTTTCAAACATCATTTTTGGTCATTATTAATCTAGATAACATTTTCGAAGTTTGACGCGTATTAATTTTTTTATTTTATGTAAAACTTTTAGTAAAAAACCGTTAAATTGACGTATTTTAGTTGTTTGTTGTTAAGATATTACTCAAATTTCACGATTTTTAGTTCTACTTAAACATAAATCTAGACAATGATATTGGACTCAGCCTAAAATATTATAATAACATTCCAGACGACCCACGATGTGTTGACGGCGTTTGTATAGAGGTTTGCGCCTAACGACACCTCTTAAATGAACAAATTCGGGATTCTCACTAAACATATTTCCTCACATAGGTTTGTCTCCTTTGTTAAAGACTTATGCTACTAGACCAGATGCTTGGATATACAGTAAAGCCGATTCTGAAGGCTTTAATTTTAGTTTTAGTGCTGTCAAAACTTACAATTTTCCAAAGTAATTTAACTTCTAACCCTAACAGTTAAGGACTATTTTGCAATGAAGAAAATTTTGTTTTGACAGCACTAAAACTAAAATTAAAGCCTTCAGAATCGGCTATATTGTCCATTTAATCAATTTATTATGTGTAAGTACATTATATTTTATTTATAAGTTATAACTGACATAATGTCAAATAAGAAATCACGTTTAGTGCGGTGTGGGAATGTTGACATAAAACAAGTTTTATGACCACTTTACGCACGCGCAGCACTTGTGCTATAAAAAATTATACGAAACTCGTGCGAGAAACTTTTTCTCGACTCGTGTGATTGCATTGAAACTCACACTCGTCAGAAAACGTTTCATCGCTCTCGTATCGTAATGTACTATAACTACTTTTATCATAATTCATACATAACATTGCATAACAAGCTCTGATTTTACCTTGGATTCCCCTCCACCCAAGTTGGGCGATCTCGGAGGATGGCTGGGCCGCTTTTTCTTCTCAATATGATACGCTCTGCGCTTGTTCTGTAACAAAAACTTTCTCATTTTATTCGGTTTCATCCATCAGCCTAGTTCGTCCACTACTGGACATAAGCCTTTCCAGGACTTTGCCACTCCCAGCGGTCATCCTGGAAGAATTGCCCATACTCACACACGCTTGGCAGGCGGGCTGCTGAGCGCAGTGCCGGAACCCTCGCACCAGTGACGCCGCTGCCCGTCACCAGTCTGTTCCATATAAGACCCGGCTGTTAGGGATGGATATACCCGCCATCCATCGGTCCCAGGCATGGTGGGCCTCCTGGTTTTTTGCCTGTGAGCTGTCCTCTTACTCTCCCCCGAATTACTTCGAGGGGGTTTCCAAGTAAGATGGTGGTACCTCCACAGTCAAGCCCGGCATCAGCTCTACCGCCTGTACACACCTTATTCGGTTTAATTATACATTATTGTAGTTGATGTATAAACCAGACAGGCGGACACCAAGCCTTCGCCAATATGGTTTACTTTAGGTGAACCCTTGAACATAAACCGGGTGTAAATAGAGGATTAACATTTACTGAAATCATATATCAAATTATAGTAAACTAGCTTTTGATAACTATCAATGATGTCTCAAGATAAATATAGGTTGACAAGCATAATCGATATTTTAGTCACGAAATTATGAACAAAACATTAATAAAAGATTACCTTGATTGTAAAATGTGTATAATTTGTTTTACTAAACTACTTGCTTCTAACGTAACGTAAATGATGATATGTAATACCAGTTAAAAAAGGATTGCTACGCTTATATCTGTTTGATAATATCATGATCAATATCGCGATAAGTATCAAGGCAAGGGGCATATGTATCTTGATAATAACAAACCCTGACTTGTCCTAACCGTGTCAACTAAGCATAAGTTGTGGTTAAGAGACACCGTACCTGTACCGCCAGTAGCAGCGATATGAAGGTGTTCTTCAACTCCTTCTCATATTCGAGCTCGTCTCTCAGAGCCAGCTCGTTGATGAGGGTCTCGGAGAACTCTCGGATGAGCACCTCCAACTCCATGTAGATCTCGTTCAGTTGGGTCAGGGGCAGCTGTCTGAGTTCTGGGAAAGAAATGAAGTGGTACTTTGGATTCCAGAAATGTGATCTTTCAGGGCAATAGTTATACAACGTGTAACAGAAAGGTGTAACCATATTTGAAGAGCTTATTCAGTCAATGGTATAGAACAACTTTTACTATGGAACAAATAAAGTATCTCGAAAAAAAAAAAATCGACTGTTTCATAGAAAAATACAATGCCACTCGGCCAAAATATCGCTGGAATGGAAGGGCAAATTTTTTTTATGAGATTTCATGGTTGTCTCCATAGTAAAATTTGTTCTACACCATTGACTGAATAAGCTCTTCAAATATGGTTACACCTTTCTGTTACATATTGTGACTTGTATTGATACAGCCGAATTCATAGTGGAGACTCGGTAAGTAATCAGTAACAAGGTTCAATGACCCATTCTGTGAAAAACACGAAATGAAATTTAGGCTTCCCATACTAATTGACTCGGGATTGTTCTTAACACAATTTTTTTTTGTATTTTGCAAAAAGGGTACTTGACCATTGTTCCTGACTACTTACCGAGACACCAGTATGAATTTGGATATATCAATAACAGTCATCATACATATATGTATATGTATTTTTAGTGTTAAAACAAGTCTTGCCGTTCGCAGCACTACTTAAAAACGACTAATCTGAAATTGATATAATACTATATTGAATACAGAAGTACTATCATCGCAAGTTAATACGTTGGGACTTTGTCTAATTAATTCGAAGAACGGTCAGAAAAAAAGCATTAAAACGTTTACCGAAAGACAGATGACACTAACTTGGGATCATCATAGATATTAAGAGAAATTTTTTTTATAGTACAAGTGCGGAAAATGCCGACTTTACGCACGCGCAGCGGTCATTTTACGCTCGGTGTGCTATAAAACCATTAATGTATTAAAACAGCATTTTAAGTTTGTTTGGACTAGATCACGACTAATTATGCATTAAATTAGAAACTCATGCTTTATACACCTCACTCATACTAAACTTTTGGTGTTAATTGCCACGTACCAAAATGTTTTTCAATTTTTATATTTTAAACGATAAATACAAAGTTAAGTTATGCACTTTGCTCTAAGCGACTGACGTTTAACCTTAATTAATGTACAGCAGTACAGCTAACGAACTGCAAGTGCTGCAAATTCACTGTAAAGGTCCTATTGCGGGGATCATACAGGGTGCTTGGTAATTCGACCTATTCCTTTAAAGGGGTTATACTAGAGATCTTTTCCAATAAATAATGCCTATCAACTAGGGGTCGAAAATGATAATTTTTTTCAAGTAAAACACGTCGATATTTCAAAAATTACAAAATAAAAAAGGTTTTCTTTCCACTTAAGACTTTTTAATTCTGAGATTATGGGAATTCAGGGCACGTATTTTTTTAAATAAATTATCACTCATCTATCATTGATCAGTGCTGAGAGAGAGTCTGAAAGTTTGAAAAATAATATAAAAACCTTCGTAACTCGGAGACCATTTATTTTCGACACCTAGTTGATAGGACTTAATTCTTTGGAAATGATCTCTAGTATAACCCCTTTCAAGGAACAGGTCGAATTACCAAGCACCCTGTATAAGGGAACGCAGCAAAATAGACTTTCGTTCTTTGATATAATCCTAAGGCCCACTTGCAGCATGATCGAAAAAAATCCTTAACCCTCGGGTTAACTAACCCAAGGGAAGAGTTACCCAACTAACAAAACTGAGAAATACAAGAGCGATAGAGCGTAAGCCGTTAAGTATTGACGAAATACGAACTGGCTTTATATCCAGATATATTCCCGCTATACCTCCGCTATATTTCCATTTGGGCACAAATTAAGCGGCATTCGTCAATACAAGAGGGTTACAAAAGCGATTTATACACACCGAGGGGCTTAAAAAGCGATACAAGAGCGATTTATACACCATTCCGGGTCCACTAACTACCTTTAATTTCTATTTGCGATTTCGTTCATACAAGAGGGTTACAATAGCAATTTATACCCACTGAGGAGTCTAAAAAGCGATACAAGAGCGATTTATACGTCATTGGGAGTCCACTAACTACCTTGAATTTCTATTTGCGATTTCATCCATACAAGAGGGTTACAATAGCGATTTATACCCTCCGAGGCGTCTAAAGAGCGATACAAGAGCGATTTATACGTCATTGGAGATCCACTAACTACCTTGAATTTCTATTTGTGATTTGAGTCATATTCCATCTCTTTTTTTTCCTTAAATTGTTTAATGTGTGAACTCTTTCATTTGAAAACGTCAAATGGTGCAAGATACAAATAAATCTGTGAAAGATACGAGACAAAAATAAACAGCAAATAAACGGTAAGTTATTTTTACCTTCTTATGTGTGTTGTGAGTGAAATTCTTTTGCGAAGATAATTTTACTGGTGTTCTGTACATATGTTTTCATTTCGTTTTTAATGCGCCTTCCTAATAATGTGAAATGAGATTAAAAATTCGAGAAATGTGCGTAGGTTAGGTTATATTTTTTGTTATTTTCTAAATTATCAGCAACAATGTACCTACTCCCTCATTCTTTTTATAAAATCTTTCGTTCTTTGTAATAAATATCTGTAACTAAATCATATTTCGATGGATCAACTCAATAGAATAAAAATAACAATGGCGAAATATTTCTTGGTAATTTGTAACTTCTCTGAGCATTTTGTACGTCAGTAGGACGCATATGAGCCGTAGAAGGGCCGTAGAAGGGCCGTAGAAGGCTAAGTTTTAAAGCAATGCAACAGCGGTGTATGTTGCCAAAATATGGCCTTGACAGCAGTTGATCATCAATTTTTAGGGTACGGTAGAAAGTAATGGAAACAATCAAATAATTTTATTTTTTTCTAGAAATTAAAATGTGCCCCATTATGTACCGCAGACTACATAGCATAGCATAAGTTTTTGCAATATCAAAAAGTAGGTAGAGTTGTTACGTTTGATAATTAAAAATTTACGGTGTAACTACAAAACGGTGTTTAACTTTAGACATTGTTTAAATCTGTTGCGGTCACTCTTTTCAATATGAAAGAAAAGGCGACAACAACAGATTAAAACACTGTCTAAAGTTAAACACCGATGTCAAAGAGAGGTAATCACAAGCTTTTCCTATCTGGCAGCCCTATTCCGTTTTGGCCGCGTTCCGTTTTGAGCGTTAATGCATCAGTTTGTTGACGGATAAAACAAAGAAATCAGTTTAGTCAAAGTTCAGCGACGCGATTCATGCATAGAAACAAAACAGAATAATTTTGACATACATTATTAGGAGCACACCTCAATCCAAAAAAAAAACAGTTTCCTAGTACATATTATTAACTTGACGCATGTTTTTTTTTTACAGAAAAAACGCAAATTATAAAAATCCAAAGTTTGACAAGTTTTATTATGGCGGGTAAGTTTCAATCCTAGTAATAACTATGATAACTATATGTATTGAAACTAGTTAAGACTTATTAGCAATACGAAAATTTATTTGGAAAAAGAAACATGAACTAAATTTTGTATAAAGGCTTCTCCCAATGCCAACGACCTTGAACGGTGTAACTTTGTAACAATTTTACACGGTAACTAAATTATTTTTTAAAAGAAGAAAAGTACATAGTAATCTACATGATACAAATAGTGATGTAGTTTTTCCTGAATTTTATTTTAATATACAAAAATGAAGCCAGAAAATTCCAAGTTAACCCTATCTTGAATTTTTGTCCACTTGTTTCATATGACTGCTGCAGTTTTTATCAAAACAGTATAAACAATTATAAATTTCCAGACAAATTAATATAAAATGAAAATGATATGGTTTTCTCAGTACTTGGGATTTAATTTTATTTTGTATAAAACATAACACACTATTTCCGCACTTGTTAGCCGCGGTGACTGACGTAACAGCCACGTTGCAGTGCGAGCTGTGAACTTTGTTTTAACATGGCTTTGTTCGAAATTTCAACTATCATGACTCGAGTTGCTAATTTATCGGACGGAGTCGCCATATACGTCACAACTTGTCATTTACTATTATTTTTATCGTTTACAGAAAAAAGAAGACATTCGTACGTATCAAATAGTGACGATGACTCTACTCAGAATAATTTTTATAGATCAAATAGTTTGGAGGACTCCCCGGAACAAAAAAAGAAGGTTAAGTTCAGTAATTTGCAAGGTAAAACAATAAAGTGATATTTTGATTTCATACTTTTCAGCGCCATCTATTAATCTTTTCGTAATCTTAATTAAACATATGTTAAAGAAACAACCAACTCGGCCCGCGATTAGCAGGGCAGGGATATAAGTTAGAATGCCATCCGCGACATTATTTGAGAATTTATTTCTGATTGATTTGTGCTTGGAGAAATGACCAGTAGTGGCATTATCTTCTGGGCCCCTCCATGCCTCGGATAGCACGTAAAGCAGTTAGTCCCGGCTTGTATTGAATGATAATGGTCGTTAAGCCATGCCATAGCCTTTACGGTGGCCTAAAAAACTCTAACACCCTTACTAATTAGTTCCCGCAGAACGGCGATAGGGCTAACCAGTCACCACCCATCACGATGGGCAGGAGTAATAGTCAGTGAAATGTTGGTGTTCCGGGTGTGGACTGTGAGTTGTATTTTACAGTTATTTTACAGTTCACACTAGTAACACCTCGACACCTCCGACAACACCTTGGGGAGGCTTAACGTGACGATAAATCGTATCAACTCGTTAATATTATGTAGCATACTGTGGGCCAATGGACGCGAGCTTTTTAAAATGTTTGAAAAATGTTTATTATTACCGAAATTAGCGATAGCAATATTTATCACTGTTAGTATGAAATCGTGTCAGATGACGTCACGCGACATGCCGTTAAGCTTACTTTGATTGCCAATAATTTCGTAATTTTTTGAAATATTGAAAAAATAATTTTACTACTCTTTATTGATTTTTAACGCAGTTGATTTTCATAAAAATCTAATGTAGCACTCGGGCTCATTACGTATCTTTGAATTGGTTGCCATCTGGGTGCCTTTCATCAAAAACATAGATATACTATCAAATTCCAATTGTCTAAGGATTTGTTTGCACTTCAGGTGACGTCACAGTTCGTAAATAGTTCATACTCATTGAAAGCAATTTTGAAAATCCAGTTTTATCTATGTTTTTGATGATAGGCACCCAGTTTCTAACTGATTTAAAGATATAACAGGTCCCGGCAGTAAATAATGCACATCTTGTCAAATTGTTGTCTCTGTCGTACGAAGCACTAAACAGTCCGGTGATAGAGACGACGCTCTACGTAGCCGAAAATAGCCGAAGTGCATTATTTTCTGCCAGGTAGGTACTATACATAATAGGTCCACTGGATGATATGATTCAATTCAACAATAGATAATTTTTTCAGATAATAAAGAAAATAGTAATCTCGAAACGCATAATGATGACCATCGTAATGCGTTTGAATATAAACAGCTTGCGCAAAATTGGGACGAATCTCAACATAATATTAGTCCCAGTGCAGTAAATCCAAGATCAGTGCTGATGAAAGATGGTAGTAGCCAAACAGGAAATGATCCAATAGAACATTCAAAAACATTGAAGGCCTCGAATAAGACCTTTGGAATATTTGTTGCTAGCGAACCAGGCACTGTTCCGCCAATCAAAAGGCGATTCGTGATGTGGGAAATTATAAGAATATTCGAGCACGCTAGTAAATAATATTGAATACCAATTTTTCGTGTTATATATTATTTTAGATAAGGTACGTAAGTGGTATTTTTCTTCTGCATGTAATTTATTTATATGTAAGTACTTTATAAAAGTCACTGAGTGATTATAGACGACGTTTGATCAAAGATGGAATTGTGTTAGAAAAGCATATAACATTGCGGCGTAAGACCTATTCTATGAAACGCACTAACCCTCAGAGTATGTATGGTCTAAGCACTAAGCACAGTGCATACCATGTTGAAACATTAAATCGGCAATCACTCAGGGGACTCCGAGACTACACAGTTAGATTGGTAGGTACGTCGTGCGTCACGCAAATCGGAACATACCGTGTCCTTTTCTTGTAATGTTTTATTTGTTTTTGTATGTAGAGGGAAAAATTGTTTTATTTATGCACCTATATTTATATTGTTCATTTCTCTGAAAACGCTAGGAACTTACATAAAAAAGGTATGATCCTTTTTACCGTGTTTTATCCACAAATAATGTTTAAATCCATTTAAGTAGTAGGTAAACAGTGGACAGTGCTTTATGCCGGTTTTCTTGGTTTTCAGTAGATTCTTTAAAAATACCTACCCTTTCGTGTACTTATGAAGGAGATTTTGAGAAGTAAAAGAAACTTTTGAAAATTTCAGGTTTAAAATTTTGTATTAAGATTTCAAGCAGCGGCAACTGGTTCTTTGGACAGTATTGTTCTTAACCCGATCAAACATCAGCAGATATTTTCAAGGTAAATTTACTTTGTACCTATGTTGATTAGAGTGTCGATAAGGTAGCACTATTCCAGTATTTAATACTTAATCTTGTGACTTATGTGACATTGCAAGCAAGCGGTATCATGCCCCCCTTATCCACACTCTGACCGATTTAAGAACTCAAGACTTTATAAGGTAGCTTTAGATAAGGAAATGTAAAGTTTACTTTGTAAAAGTGAAAGAGATAGGACTGAGACGAAATCAATTTACTTATTGTTTTGGAACGGCCACTTTGTAAAGTCAGTTTATTTATGTGGTAAAGGATATTTTTTTGTTTATGTATCATTATTACCATAATTAAAAGGCTTTAAAAGTCATTCAGAAGAACTCTATTACCCAGAAAACAAAAAATTACATGCAATATGACGACAAATTTGTCAAAGTGAAGAGTTTACTGGTCTTATAATTTTAGGTGTCCAAAGTGAATGTTGCATTTCTAAATGACTTCAAGAATTGTTGGAGCTGTTTGTTTTCACTCGGGTGGTTGTGGAATGGGTAATAGTTAATTTTTACCTTTACCCCAGCAATTAGGAACCCTACCTAATAATATTAATATGATATCTATGCTTTGCACACATACAAAACTGTTTTTTCTAGTGTGTAACTAAAACCAGCAGAAATCGTTTGTGGTGTTTTTACTACCTATAACGCACTCTTCTATGTGCGAATCATGGTACCCAATACAAAGCTGTTAAACAAGATAACTAAATAGAAGCCTAAATAAAATGGGCCAGAATGTCTATATGGTACTATTTTTTTTTGTTTCAGCATGTCATACAAAGTTGTAAGGACTGTGGAGCGAGGCAAACCACAACTTACAATATGTCCTGCAGGATGGGAATCCAAGGGTATACTGCACTGGCCAAAAAAAAGGCCTGAGAATTTGGTACATAGTGGCCATTCCAAACCAGGAAGTGGATGGAGTACCTTACCATGCTCCGTAAAAAGATCAAATTTGATGAGCTATGAGGCAGCAGAAGCTGAACTTAATATAATGTGTAATAACACAGACACTGAAAATGAAGATCCCAACCCACAAATTGGATATTTCAACAATTTAGCTTTACAGATGGTAAGTTAATACATATAGGTACTATCGAGGAAAAATCTGCAGACCCACTTTTCGTCCGTATTGCAATAGTGATAAGAGCGAAAAGTGGGTCTGCGGCAATTTCTTCGATGGTACATGTACCTACATGTGTACCTATTTTAACTCTATACATAAAAAATACATTAGTGTTGATTCGGTAGAAGACGACTTAACTAATTTGACAGGACTAGCCTTAATTTTAGTTTCCTGTCTTTGTTTTTTCGATACAGAAAGAAAAACAGAACGCTGAAATAAAATTTAGTCCTGTGAAATAAAATAAATACTGTTACACCACATCAACATCACTGTCTAGAAAAGTCACTGTCTAGTTGTTCACATACAACTAGCCCGCTATCTCTGTAAAATGTGTGCTGTGCCGGGGATAATATAATTTTTTAACTATAAAAATCCTGATAAAAGCTGGATGTTTCAAAAAGTCTGGACATTTAATTCAAAAAATGAAATCATTCCAGACCCAGTGCACATTTTAGAGGGATAGCGGCAGTGGCGTGCACAGAACTTTTTGCTGGAAAAGCAAACAATTGGTCAAGAACAACAATAAAAAAAATATAAAAAAATTTAAATATCACTTTGAAAAAAAAAAGTTTGTATAGAAAATTTTCACTCTAGGGTAGACATTGTCTACCCTGGCGTCATACAAAATTTTTTTTTTCAAAGTGATATTTAAATTTTTTTATATTTTTTTTATTGTTGTTCTTGACCAATTGTTTGCTTTTCCAGCAAAAAGTTTTGTGCACGCCACTGGATAGCGGGGTAGTTGAATTTAGTTCAATAAAAACTGAAGACTAATTTAATACTCATATTTTATAAAAAAAAATTAACGTAATTAGAAAAAGCTGGACGGATGATAACCTTGGTTATAACTAGCTACCAGGTGAATTAAACTAGGACCTTGAGAAGCTAAATCTACAGGGTATTTAACACAGTCCTATAAACAACAGAAGATGTATTAAGTAACTTATTTAACCCTATAATGCCCATGTGTGTGAGTATGGGCAATTCTTCCAGTATGACCGCCGGGAGTGGCAAAGTCCTGGAAAGGCTTATGTCCAGCAGTGGACGAACTAGGCTGATGGATGGAAATCTTCAACTCATCCCGAGCTCGCTGTGGGACAAGTTGACAAACAACCCCAGCTAAATGCGCTTGCTACTTGGATATTTTTTCCAATGCTGTCATTAACAAACTATTGCTATGTTCTCGAAGTAGCAAAAATTTTTAATGAATACTGGTTGAATACAGGGTTATAGTTTTTTAAATGAATTTTAAAGTTTAAATTTTATTTAGGTACTAGATCTTAGTAACAGTTAACAATTTGATATTTTGGATTAGGCATTAAAGGTTAAATAAGTTACTTACTTATCAATAACCCTGTTTAATCATTTGAAATGGAGATTACAACAGATTATATAGAGTACATTGTGTACTTACACTAAAGCACAAGACTTATGCTTTAGTCAAAGATTGTGTAGGATTAGAAGTTACCTCTGCCTATGAATGAATAATAGAGTGGTATGCCTGCAGGGATTAGGCGGATGGTATGCTCTCCAGTTGGAGCTACTCCATCCTCCCATTGCTTGGAGGTATGGTATCCTATGGCCCAGGGACAATTTCTCACATCCTTAATTTTTTTTTAGGCAAGCTCACAGTCTGTCGCTGCAGAAATCGAAATACCATCAACTTCACAAGTACAAGCTGAAAATTTCTTAGTTATGGAAAGTGAAGTTGAACAAATGCAAGCAAAAAAATTTGACAGTATATTAAAAAATCAAGACACCATAATGCACAATCAAGAGAGGATCATGCACCACCTGGCTGAAATGCAAGTAAAACTGGAAAAAGCACTGAGTACGAGTACACAAACACCAGTTGCTTTTAAAAACAGCAATACCGACAGCTCAGCCATTTCATTCGAGAAGGTCAGTTGTATCGAACATCTGACAATGCTAGAAAAAAATCTGGAAAACATTGATTTCCAGATGGAGCTCAAAAAGAAATATAGCATTGTTTGCTCCAGCGGAAAAGGCGGCACTTGTGCCTTTTTTTTGTTGGATGTGATGTTTTCCAGAGAATTTCTAGCAACATGCTCATGGTCCGGTGGCTCTCGGGGAGAAGCACCAAAAGTCCCATTTAAAAGCTTTAAAAATACCATAAACTTTTTTTTCGAGCTGATTCTTTCCTGTGACGCTTCGTTTTCTCTGCAAGATGTAGAAAAATTTTTCAAAAGCGTTCTGAAAAACGCGAATAAAAGAAAAGACGCACTCCAAGTTCGCGCATCAACTACGAGAAAAAGAAGCCGAAATTATGAACAGAGTAGGACAGCTCCGGTTATGGAATTTGAAGAAAACGTTGATTTTGAAGTTGAAATTGTAGAAACACAAGAAAATGTTATTTGGAGCCAGGACACAGGAATGGTTCCTGTTCAGAATGATGATGAGGATGAGGAGGAGCTATCCCTCTGTTAATCTTATAGCTGTAAATTTTTAATGACAATTTTTAAATGTGTGGATTGAAACATAGATTATGCATTCGTGTCGGTCTTTTCATGCTGTACATTTGTCTCAGGTGCATTATATTGTATACTTTATTTTTATAACCTCAGCGTGTGCAACTCGCACTTGACCGATGTTTTTATTGTTTTATTAATTTATTTTCCTTTTGATCTCTATTTATATTATTGATTATTTATAGCACCTACACAACTAAGTTTACACCTGCCCTCGTAGCATAGTGTTTAATCGCGCGCGACGGCACTTAGTTGAATCACAAGTGCGAGGAGTGTGACACGATGTTTTTGCGATTAAACAGTATGTCATGCTCCTCGCACCTGTGATTCAACTAAGCCGCGTCGCGCGCGTTTAAACACTATGCTACCTGGCCAGATTAACGCCATTAAAGCTTTTCATAACTGGAAACAGCACCCGTTTATATGTGGCCAAAATATTTGTATAGACAAGTACTAATCACTTTTGCGTTCCCAAACATTAAAAAATTGTATGTTAAAAAATAAAAATAAAACTACAGGGTGTAATCTTAATTGTATAGTTCTTTTAAAGGGCTAAATCGCTGTTCAAGTCAGTAGATCCTTTTGTGTGAATTAACAACATATCGTCACGACATAAAACCCCGACGGGGTGACAGAGGTATTCCCGAGTGTGATTTGTGAAATAGAAGTCGCTTGGTTATATCCGCTTTTTACCGACGATTATTACGCCCCAAACGTGATGAGTGGTGTGCCGTATCGCCGTGATAGTTAAAGGCTTGGGTATGGTCTAAGGTTAAAGGTAATTTTTTTTATTTGATAAGTTGACTAATGTCAATGTTGTTGTATAACGACACATTCATTCTGTGTTAGTGATCCTATAATTTGTTGAATTTGTTATTAATAAGTTAAATGACCAATGCCAATATTGTTTTATTTGATTTTTAAGGTAACTAACATTGAAAAAGTGAAGACTTGGTAATTAAAGTTAATTAAAAAATATTTTGTTATGTTGCTTCATATTTCAAGAAGGAAATCAGGACTATAAAAGTTGAGATTGTCCTAACAAGTGCCCGTGTTAATATTTTAATAATTGAGACTGAAGTTGAATAGCGTGCAATACGTTATAAAGTAAGAATATGTATTTTTCACCTCAGTAGCTCGAAAAGCGCGCCTTTACTGCTTAAAATCAGTGATAGTCGATTTTGCTCACTGTTTTTAAGCAACAAAGGCGCGCTTTTCGAGCTAGTCAGGTGAAAATAACTATCGTGTTATTTTTTATTGTATTTGAATACAAATAAAACAAGTTGATTTGTAACTGATCACTTTTATTTTTAATGCAAAACCAATTACAATTACCTCCAAACTAAACATGAATTAGAATTATATTTGATTGTTATACTACACACATTTCAGGAATATTTAAAAAGTGTGTAATAAGGGAATGAAATATAATTCTGAATCGAATTTTGTTACAACTAATTTACATTTCACATCGCAGGGGAAACAATGGCATTCTGTCCTCAAACCAAAATCAGAGTTGCTCTTGAATATATTCAGATATGAAGAGTATATTGGTAGATCAAAAACATTTTGTAAGTCATTAAATTTGAAACATTGAATAATAATTTGGTTATTTTCAACTTTAATACTGTTAACTTCCATAATTTCTTTTTTCGTTGTTAAAAAGTACCTGTCTGCTGCTTTAGTAGATAGGACAAAATCCTTTAAATACAGAATTAAGTGGTTAGTCTTTAGATTTCTTTTTACATATGGGTTATTTGTTTTTGGTGGATCAGCACTTTGTTCGTTCTCAATATGCTCGTACTCACCAAGTCTTTTGGCGACTTGAGCAAGGGGTTTATTACCCTGTCTTAGCAAGTTTTTTTATTAAATATAATTTATTTTCAAATTTGTACGCATTAAACGTTTCTAACTTGCCAAAATGACGAACCTCCTCTACAACGTGAATCAAGTTGTGAACATTACTTGTTATGTAGTCAATACCGTAAATTCTTTTGTAATGTGTAACAAAATATTTTAATAGTTCTTCCGCCAAAGACAAATACCGAAAATGTTCCTCACTTGAACATATTGTAATGGCACAGAATAACGCGAGAAAATGGTGAAATGCGTCTTGTTTCAAAACTTTGTGTAAAATTGCTACACTTAAATATAAAAAGAAGGTTCTGTACTCTGAGCCTTTCCAATGGCTAAGACAGTCCAATCCTCGAACTGCTCTGTGTATCTCAGTTGGGGTTTTGGATGAGCTTAAAAAAACATTGACAGTTTGGATGTCATTTGCACGCCACTTGGTGTCCTTTTTTCCAAAATTGCCATCGCGCCATCCGATGAGAAGTCTTTTCATTACACCCAAGTCAAGTAAGTGCAACGAATCTGCGACAGGAAAAGCTTCGATCATGTCGATTGGAAGTTTTAACAAAGGTGAGTCTACTTTGTGATGGCCTCCATATTTTTTTACCCGGAAGTCTTCATCTGTTCTTAAAGGGCAATCGATACCAGGGAAGATGACGGTGTGGGAAACATGAGAATATTCACCAACGACAGTACACTTCAGGCATCCATGTTTGCCGTTGTAATTACAAACACCTGTAAATAAAATAAATACTAACATTAACGTTAATTTAATATTAAAATAAAGAAAATTGATACTTGTATTTAATTAAATTAATGAATATGAATAATGAGTTGGTAGGTATTTCGGTAAGGTATTTTTGACAGAACAGTTTTGCTATAAAAAGTACAATTTATACCTTTTATCATTGCTCTAGCCGGAGAATCACAAACAAAGCATCTTAACTTTACTTCAACCTTTGTATTTTTAATCTCAATGCCATTTTGAAGAATTTCAGTCATTTCCTCAACAAATGGCAATAAGTATGCTTCTAAATCCTTGGGTTTTTCTAAGCCCAAGTAAATGCCACAAATGATAGGCTGTATTTGTGGTTTTTCAGAAATGCTACAAAGTATAGGCCAAAATTGTTGCTTGGAACTATTATAAACTGGTAACCCATCTATGTTAACTGAAATCGAAATACTTTTAGGTGTTTCCGCTGCTTTTTCTAAATTTCTTATTATAGATTTTTTGAGTCCGTTGTGCCAGTATTCTCCTGAGCCCATTAAAGTTGTTGTTATTGCCCTCGTTGTCTTTAGCAATGTACGGGGGTCATTGGGCATAGTGTTGGGTGTTGTTTCATTTAAAATTTCAAGTAGATCCTTTAAAGCAGAATGACTAATATTGTGTTTTAAAGCCCAGCTCCGTATTTTCTTGCGAAGATCACATTTCTTTTCATTTTCTTTAAAACGTTCATAATTTAGTTCATTATCATCACCAACATGTGTGTCAACTTCCGCCATATCTGATCTGTGGAATTACACAACATTAATTAAAAATCACGTCTCCCTGCTGTGATATCTACACATTGATTTTAAAGGTTAACGTCTGTAACAAAACCGCGGTGTAGTACCTAGTTGATTTTTATTACCTAAACTAACCAATCTTACCCAAAAATCTTAGTGTCTCTAAGATCTAAACAGCTTGTAGCAGAAGTTATAAAATAAAAATATAGACAGGACTGGCCATGACAATGTTGAAAAAAACATGCAGGGGCAGCATGCTGCCAAAGAGCTCTCAAAAGTACCTATGTTTCTTCGTAGTGTCTTCCTGTGACCTGGATTGACTTCCTTGAAAAAGTAAGTACATAATAAAGTTGACACCCCATATAATTATAGTATGCACTGACCTTTCATCAGAGTCAGAACCACTAGCGGAGGCATCTCTTTGGCATTCTATTTCAGAAGCATTAAAGTGTCTAGAAAAAAAAAGCAAAATATATAGGGTACATTAGGTACAATAAATTATACCATCACTCCCATGTGGATTCCTTGACTTATATTAATCTACGCTCTAAATCTTTTATTTTATTTTAAATAAAGATTTATATTTGCGTTAGGTATAATCTTATAAGTTATAAATTGGATATGTTTTACATAATAACTAGTATTATATTATCTGTGACATAACCAAGTTACTGCAAATTTCAAGTTACTACATACCTTTCGCCAGCACTCATAACATTGGCATCCAACATTGGCATAAAATTATTTTCAATTTGTTCTGGTACGGAACCCTTACCAATATGTTTTACTTTAAACTTTTTTATGTTTTGGTATACTTTTTTCACTTTCCTGCGATAACCTCCGGTCCTTTTCAATGCTTTCCATTGTCGCTCATCCATTTTTGTTTGTTTTATTAATTAGTACGACTTTTTGTCAAAAATAGGCGACGCGCGCTGTCCGTGGTTTTGAGGTTATGAAACCGGGAAGTAACACTCCCTCTTTCTACTCTTGAAGCTGGTTAAAACACCATTAGGTAATTGTTATCGTTGATATACGGCGTGGTTCCGAATATGAGAGTTATAAATCGCTCTTGTGTCACTGGGAAAATTCTTACTCAATTAGGAAATTATAAACTCTAATAGACTCCATTTAAGCATTCTGTAATTCTACGAGAGTATATAAACTCAAATGTACGTGCTTAGTTCTTATTTCGGAGTTAGTAACATCTGATACACGGCTGCCATACATTGGCGTTATGATTACACCTATTTATCCCTTCAAGACGTAGAGATGATTTCTGTAACTCCTTTATATTTCCTAAGCACTCCATTACTGCCTATTGGAGTTGTAAACCGCTAAAAAAGCATTTACTAACTCTTTACTGAAGCTCAAAGCATCAAAAATCGCTGAGAGCATTAGCTAACGCAATTATATGTCTTCAAGTAAATTTCACCGCTTTTATAACCCTCTTTTGCGTCCAAGAGGATTTACAGAAGCGAATAAAGCAGCTTGTGTGTTAGTTGGGTAACTAACCCAAGGGAAGAGTTAACTAACCCGACATTTTATTAGTCCTATTGTACCATGATAATATTGAAGCGGGTTAGTAAACCCAAGCTAAGCGATTGTTTGACATTTAGAATGTTACCATAAAGTAATTAGTTGCAACCAATGAGGTATAGTATCTATATAATGTCATTGGAAGGAAACAACTACAGAACTTTTGGAAACAACACAATTTAAGTCAAACTGGTAACATTACTTCGCTAACCAGAGTTTAACTCAAGGTGAGCGTCGGGTTAAATTCTGATGACTTTCTTTTAGTTTAACCCTAATTTAACCCGAGATTTTGATTGGTGCAAGAGAGCTTTTTCTTAACCCTCTATTTTTTTACTTAACCCGAGTTAAAGTTGAGTTAAGAACATGCTGCAAGTGGGCCTAAGACAGAAAGATTTACTTAATTTTACAATTTTAGAAAGAACAGTGACTGTTATTACCGTATAAGTAATAGGCAATTATACTAGTTAAAAAAAGACAAACTTTATATTTTTTCGAAATATTTCGGCCTCATCAGTGAGGCCGTCATCAACTCGACTGATGACGGCCTCACTGATGAGGCCGAAATATTTCGAAAAAATATAAAGTTTGTCTTTTTTTAACTAGTATAATTGCTTAAAACTACAAATAAAAAGCTTATATAGCTAAGGTTATATTTATTCGTATAAGTAATAACAAGACAATGTAATAATAACTGTATCTCTAAAATTTTATATTAATAATTTGTTTTGTTACAACAATGTAATTTTATTTCCCACGACATAATCTACAAAGAACAACAATATGACATCTATGATCATACCGAATAATAATTACAACGAGTCGTTACGTGCAAAATTGCTACAAGAACTTATATTGTATAATTATTTGATTGTGTACTTGAGAGGATAAAAACTTGAGCGTCTGGGATAAAGATAATCTCAGTTGTGATTATGATTGGTAGCAAAATCGGCTCGAAGATATTTTGCGACGTTTTTTATTTTGATATTTTTATGATGCAACAATACGTCCATGATGCAACATATAATCCCGCAAATTGCTAATGCGCTCGGATGTCATTTGTTTTCGGTCTCTTGGCACAAAATAACCACTTACAGAAAGTTCACTCCGCATAACTAGCAAAAACAGGCGCACGCACACATAGACGCGTACGTACGACGATCTCGGTCGTAGTCGGTCGAATCCCAATACGAAGTTCTGTCGAGATCATTATACGTACGCGTCTATACATGTGTGCGTCTGTTTTCGCTCGTTAGATGGAGTCGGCCTTCTGGTAGTATCTATTTTGTTCTCTTAGTACTGTTACCATTTTGTTTTTAGTGACTACTCATCAAAATATCTATGACCCCAAGTTAGCGTCATGTATCTTACAGTAAATGTTTTACCATTTTTTCTAACCGTTCTTACACAAACTTAATTGTGAATGTATTTAGACAAAGTCCCAACGTATTAGCAGGCGATGGTTGTACACAAATACATAGTCATCGAAATATTATGTAATGAAAGTATTTGTTAAAGTAATTGTACTTTTTCTGAGTATGTTCTCACTGTTTTAAAAAGGTCATATCTGTACATTGAATATTTTTACGAAATTTTAAATGAAATGGGTTATTTTATTAGTATTGTACTGAGGCCAAAACTACAATTTTTTCAATTGTTCTCTGTCTGTCTGTATGTTTGTTCCGTTTTAACTTGAGAACTACTCAACGGATTTGGATACTTTGTTTTTAATTAACATTGTAGTGACCCTGGTCAACATATGAGTTATAAGGGGTGGTGATAAAATAACGCCCAAGCCGAAAACGGGGCAGAAAAACGTGGGCGCAGCCGCAGGCAAAAGGCTAGCTGTAAGTATAAAAGCAGAATATTATAAAAATCGAAGCTTATATGTATCTATTGAAACTTTTTAAACCGGACAAAAAGCAGTTTAAGTAAGTGCCCCCTTCCAAAATTAGATTCTTACAAATAATAAACCAACAATATAACAATATGTTAAAAAAATATTTTTTTATAAAATACCGATTAAGGGCCTTTTTATTTTTTATATGTTATATTCCACATAAATATAAATACTTAAATGGTTTTAGTCGCTTATATTTCGTTCGACTCCTCAGTGGGGTCGTCATCAGGCGAATAGAAAAATATTATCTATCTAATATCTATTATCTATCTAATATCTATCTGAGGAGTCGAAATATAGCGACTAAAACCATTTAAGTATTTATATTTATGTGGAATATAACGTATAAAAATAGTAAAATATAAAAGTGTCTCAGTGTAAATTACTTACTGTCCTCATAAAGTGGTTGACTGAGAACCTCTTTTCCTTTCTCCAGAGCCTCGTTGTACTCAATGACGTCACCATCCGATGATGGCGTCTCCTGCATCATGTCATCTATCTCTTGGATCACCTGTAATGGATACGATGTAAATTAACGAAGATCCGGTGGCGAAGAATAGTCATAGACATATAAAAAATTCGGCCTTATTCATTGCCTATATTATCACTACATATCACTACATAGTATAAAACAAAGTCGCTTCCCGCTGTCTGTCTTTCCCTATGTATGCTTAGATCTTTAAAACTACGCAACAGATTTTGATGCGTTTTTTTTAAATATATAGAGTGATTCAAGAGGAAGGTTCTTATGTATAATACATACATAAGTAATATAGTAAAGAAACACATATAGTTTTTTTTACACCGTGATATGTGAGCAAATTAATGCTATTTTTTTGCCAAACTTCATGTTTTTATCTTTAACGGCACTAAAGTTATGAGGCTCACTGAGGCTGTGATATACGGACGGATGGACGGACAGACAACGGAGTCTCACTATGAAGGTTCCTTTTGTACCTTTTCGGTACTACCGAACCGTACGGACAAGCATGACAGGCTATACCTATTGGTAGTTCTTATTGCGGCGGCGTCATAGCTACTAAAATGTACGGACATTAGGATGACAGGCTATACCTATTGGTAGTTCTTATTGCGGCGGCGTCATAGCTACTAAAATGTACGGACATTAGCATGACAGCCTATACCTATTGGTAGTTCTTATTGCGGCGGCGTCATAGCTACTAAAATGTACGGACATTAGCATGACAGCCTATACCTATTGGTAGTTCTTATTGCGGCGGCGTCATAGCTACTAAAATGTACGGACATTAGCATGACAGCCTATACCTATTGGTAGTTCTTATTGCGGCGGCGTCATAGCTACTAAAATGTACGGACATTAGCATGACAGCCTATACCTATTGGTAGTTCTTATTGCGGCGGCGTCATAGCTACTAAAATGTACGGACATTAGGATGACAGGCTATACCTATTGGTAGTTCTTATTGCGGCGGCGTCATAGCTACTAAAATGTACGGACATTAGCATGACAGCCTATACCTATTGGTAGTTCTTATTGCGGCGGCGTCATAGCTACTAAAATGTACGGACATTAGCATGACAGCCTATACCTATTGGTAGTTCTTATCGCGGCGGCGCGGCTTCATAGCTACTAAAATCGGAACTTGAACTGCTTAATACTTAATACCTACTACACTCAAATGGCAAATAAATCAAATATCGGAAAGTTTTAAAATGAACGACCTTGAGAAGGAACTGGCTAGACCGATTTTATCACTTGTTTTCCACTTCAAACACCGAAGTTTGAGATCACTTGACTTACTTCCTGACAAACTGGCACCACGCCAGGGTTCACTAGGATGCCTCATTCATTTCCTGGAGAAATGTTGGGGTCAATGTTAAAGCTGCATGATTATGCTTCTTGTTATTTTCAGAAAAAATTCAAAGCCTTGAAAATGTAATATTGATGTAAACTAATACACAGGGTGGAAAAAATTCAAGGGTTGCTTATTTTACTGAAAGGAAACATTCCTTTATTTTTTTAAAGAAACAAAACTGCATTCAAAGATCTTCTAAAATTCGCTTGTATCACCCGGGAATCGAACCAACTTAAAATTAAAAAAATACACCCTCGCTATTTTATTATACGAATCGGTAGGATTATTGTTCAGAATAAAATTTGTCTAATGAACATTTGGTCTTTGAAATAAAAAAAAAACTAATATTAATTTTATTTTATCATCAATACGAAGAACGCATAAACATGAAACATTTTTTTAACGAAGACGGATAAAAGAATCCTGATAAGTTAATGCAAAACAAAACAAAATTTGAAATTGGAACAAATACTTTTATCGATTCTAAAAATTTTGAAAATTATCGTTCACATTTCAAATTAGCAAGCTTGTACTTCATACGATGTCTTTGGATGTTAGAGAGATAAGAAAATTATAGAAAGAAAGAAAGAAAGAAAGAAAATATTTATTTGCTGTGATAAGGGTACATAGGTTATTAGGAGTGTACAAAAGAACGCCTTAATCAGCTAGTGTTATAGCATGCAAATACTTAAATTAATGATAATCTTGTCAACAAATTATTTACAATTAAATACAATTACTAATTATGTTTTACAATGCCTCTTTTTAAATAACTAAGTATGATTATAATTACAAACTTCCCTAAATTCTTTTATTGAATAGAAACAATGTCCCTGCAACCATTTAAAAAGATTACTTTTAAATTGATTAATTGGCAATGACTTGAGGTTATCAGGGATGCCATTGTAGATTTTTATGGCCATATATGAACAATTTTTTTGGTACAATGTTGTCCGGGGTGTAAAGTCAACCACTAGTCTGTCAGGGTTATAACGTGTCATTTACTTGTTACAAGTGAAAAGTACTAGGTATTGTTAATAAAGAACTTGTAATAAATATTCAATTTCATGGGTATCTCGTACAACAGATGAGTGTAAGACCAAATGTTTATTAAACAAATTTTATCCTGAACAATAATCCTACCGATTCGTATAATAAAGTAGCGAGGGTTTATTTTTTTAAGTAACCAGGCCCAGCGCAAACACTTTGATCGTAAGACTCACAGGTGAGTGACAGATGAGATGTGAAATATTTGGTCAATACATACACACATGCACTATTTATTAAGTATTTTTTCAATGCATGTGCTCGTAAAGGCCCACTTTTTATGCATCAAAACCGAACAAAAAGTCGATTATTTTGCCCTAGGGCTTTATTATTATTATTTTTTTTAATTTGTTTACAATGGTTGGCTAACCTGCAGCCTTTCCTGTGTACCATAGACATTATACTTTTTTTTTCACTGTTTAACGGCTCTGTATACAGTCCTTTTGAGCCAATTATAATTTAAAGTTCACAAGATTATATTTGTTTTCATTTCCTCACACTATGCATTGAAAAATGTAGTATGATACACGGGCGTAAAAGCAATAAATTACTCGGTTACGTTTAAAACACTCGCTACGCTCGTGTTTTAAATCGTCCTCGTAATTTATTCCTTTGCGCCCTTGTAGCATAAACTACTATTTATATCATTAATCATCTCACGTATTTCTTTAGATGTGTTTGCGCTGGGCATGGTTACTTATCTCCTTTACTGTCTGTACACCTTCGGCCATTTGAAAATTCGGTATCTTTGAGCTTACCTCATCAGCTGTTTTGACGGGACACTCATGGTCCTGATGCAAGCCCCCGAGGATGAGCGCGTGCATGTCAAGATCTGAAGCCACCGCCTCGTCTTCCGAACTGTGGACTTCGTCATCTGGGGTCATAGTATTCTGAAAAACGAATGGGATTTTTATCGTAAGTTAATAGTTTCGGAGGGCCTAACAATAGGGTGATAGGACGGTCTAGGTGGTAGGTGGTATACTACTACAATACTAACAATAGGGTGATAGGACGGTCTAGGTGGTAGGTGGTATACTACTACAATACTAACAATAGGGTGATAGGACGGTCTAGGTGGTAGGTGGTTTACTACTACAATACTAACAATAGGGTGATAGGACGGTCTAGGTGGTAGGTGGTATACTACTACAATACTAACAATAGGGTGATAGGACGGTCTAGGTGGTAGGTGGTTTACTACTACAATACTAACAATAGGGTGATAGGACGGTCTAGGTGGTAGGTGGTTTACTACTACAATACTAACAATAGGGTGATAGGACGGTCTAGGTGGTAGGTGGTATACTACTACAATACTAACAATAGGGTGATAGGACGGTCTAGGTGGTAGGTGGTATACTACTACAATACTAACAATAGGGTGATAGGACGGTCTAGGTGGTAGGTGGTATACTACTACAATACTAACAATAGGGTGATAGGACGGTCTAGGTGGTAGGTGGTATACTACTACAATACTAACAATAGGGTGATAGGACGGTCTAGGTGGTAGGTGGTTTACTACTACAATACTAACAATAGGGTGATAGGACGATAGGGTGGTAGGTGGTATACTACTACAGGACTAACCATCTACAACGTTGTAAGTATTTGCTGGATGATCCAGAAACTCTTTAAGCGAAGAGGGTTTAAATTTTGATGCCATACAAAAAAAATTGTCGTGTCATTTGTACGCTAATGCATAAAATCCAACGAAATAATTATTTCGATGATAAAATCGAATAAAAAATAAAATAACATTGCCTATCGCCCAACCTATACCGACTTCATATCCGTCAAGTTCGGGTAAAAAATACAACTAAGTACTCGGAAATCTTCTAAACGTCCCATTTTAAATAACTTTTTTTTTTTTAATGTATTAACCCTATGGTAGTTCACAAATACTTGGAAAATGCAGTAGTTTGTTATATAGGATATATTGGATGTCAATATGAAGTTGCGGAAGTCAGGAACTGGCGATAGTACTCGTCCATAAACTACTTTTACCATGGAGCCAATCCTCGAATCGCGAAAAAAAAATCAGCTGTTCCATAGAATAATTACATGGCTACCCGACCAAAATGTGTGAAACAACAGACATATTTTTTCCCGATTTCTCAATTTATTTTCACGGAAAGTTGTTCGTATGGTCGAGTACTATCGCCAGTTTTCGGCTTCCACTACTTTGTAAGGATTGGAAATCGACGTAAAAAGTTTCTGTCGAGCCGTAATATTTCAAGGACAAAAAGTAGTCTTTGAGCAAAAGTTTTAGTTTGACAGCATTAAAACTAAAGCCTTCAAACCAGCTACATTGTGTACACAGTTTGTGACGAGTTTATTTAAAAAAAAGCGACCAAGTGCGAGTAAGACTCGCGTACCTAGAGTTCCGTCTTGTGGAGGATAAATTTAATTTTGTATTGTTTTTTCGTGAATTTCTCAGTAAATATAGTAATTATATATTTTTACAATAAACTTTTTAATATCTACAATTTGATACCCATATTTTATTTTTAGAATAATCCTTTTTTATTTTTCTCCCTTTTTTCTGGAAATATTTTGAACAATTTCAAATTATTCATTTTTTTGCACCTTGATATGAGGGCTAATTAATGCTATTTTTGTGGCAAATTTCATGTATTTACCTTTAACGGTGCTAAAGTTATGAGGCTGTGACATACGGACGGACGGACGGACGGACAACGGAGTGTCACCATAAAGGTTCATTTTGTACCTTTTAGGTACTACGGAACCCTAAAAATACGTCATAAAGAGGCCCTGACGAAATGTCGCACTGCGCTAGGTCGCAGTCGTACACGCAATGAAACTCAAATATGAATGACTTTACAACACAACTATGAGAAATAAACATCTAACACAGTATGCAAATGAACCCCCTAGCTATATTGAAATATATGAATCAGAATCACTAATAGAACGCAGAATCGTTGAAAAAAACGTTTTTTTTTTTTTCATATTTTTCTCTAATTTCATTTTAAGTACGTACATACAAGTAATTTACGTTCATAAATATAACTTTAATAATAATACGATGATGACGATATTTGTGTCGATTCGATATAACACGACTTAAGAGGATAGTTTCCGCAAAACCATAAGTTATTCTTCCTGGTTTGAAGAATCTAGCAATACTACGTAAAAAAGAAAAAAAAAATTTTTTTTTCCGGGAATATAATACACGCTTATATCGAAATAGAGTCCTCGAAGCTATTCCAATATGGATAAATAAAATACAAAAGATGGCTCTAAAAAAAGTTTTCATGTCGACGTTTAAGATTATTAGAGCAAAAACCCGTTTATATTATTTATGGATTAAATTCTGTACAAACTTTATTAAACTTTTAACAGGGCATATATTTCAAAGCACCATTACTTTTTTTTAAATAATAAAATTAGTGAAAAAATTGTCATTTTGACTTTTTTCCAGGATCAGTCCCTCTCGCACTGCGGGTCTTTCCGCATGGAGTAACAGGGTAGTATCATACTACTAGTATGCAAGCGGAACCTATCCTCTTAACTTATTTGACAGGACTGACCTTTTTTAAGCGTCCTGTCTTTTTCTTTCTTTATCGTAAAGACAAGGACAGAACGCTTAAATTTAGTTTAGTCCTGTCAAATAGTGCAATTATACGGGGGTCATTTGTTTTCTTATTTTTAATACAAATTTCAAGGCAAACTGTTTTAAGAAAGGTCCTTTAACACTCGAAAAACATGAAATATAGAGGTAACTTCATAATTTTTTTCTATCGAGCGAACTTAAAGCTTTTGCGTTTTTGCTTTTTCACGAATATCAGCCCTATAGTCTATTATCTATATTATTTTTATTAAAGCGATTGACCAAGTTACACAATGTTTTATGCTCATTTGAAATTGTGCATCTGACATTATACCGACCCTTAATCGGCACACTGATACTTTTAGATATACTGTTGCAAAATTGACACCGCTATATATAATATAAAACTCAATTGCCTCAACCACACGCTCCACGAGTGGCGATGGAAATGGTGAGGGACGTCGCGTCGCGTCGTGTGGCTGCGTTATTCACGCTGCCGCTCGCGTTGCCCAACACTCCCGTTTTTGTCGGTTTTTGTGCGCGAGTCAAGTGCCCGGCAATGTAACGACGAGTGGTAGCCGGCCACACGCTCGCGTTACGCTCACGCAGTACGCATCCTGCGCTCTTGAGTAGTCTTGAGAGAAGCACGTATGGTTGATTTTTGCAGTTATGCCGCCGCATGAATTCCCATGGCTTAATTTTTAAAAGATTTTGATTAAATTTTTTTTCTGAGAATTAACGTCATAGTTTTCATTATTTTGGTATATAAATTAACCATTACTTTTTGAAGATTTTTTAAAGAATACTCCTATATGACGTCACTTGAGAATTTTAGACATAACACTGATTATGATGTATAATTGCTCATAAAAAAGTGGTTTGTCTCTGTCTGTCTACTCATCTATCATCCAGCTGTCAAATAAGTCTGAAGCAAATTATTATAAATTTATCTTGATAGCAAAGGACACATTTCTAAACAGCCATTTCTCAAGTGACGTCACAAGAAACCTAAATCTCGAAATGGTTTTCGAATTAACACACCTTAACATAATTGAACCTAAGCGAATTGCGTGCGGTATGGCGACGCGAAGAGTGTAGCGATGAATAAGGCAAGTGGAGCCTGTGGAGCAGTGTGTGGCTGGGTAGAGCAACATCGCGAGCAGCAGCGCGAAGAATGTGTGGCTGAGGGGAAATCTTCAATACAATTTCTTACCTTTTTATCGCTAAGGTTCAAAGTGGGGATGTGCATCTTCCTGGAAAAGGACTTAGTCCAGTCGATGGGCAAGATGTTGCCGAAGTTACCGGTGATCGTCCACCACATTCTGTCAACAAAGAAACCAAGTTGTAGTTACGAATCCACGAAAAAAAGACAAAAAATACGATCCCAATTTCAAATTCTATAATACATATCGGAGCTATAGAAATTTCAAGAGACAGATCAATAGTATTAGATCACGTCAGTTATCCACTTGCAGTACCAAGTTAGCTCCTATAGAGAAGGATACAAGATAGGTACAAAGTGCAATGTGTATAGCTCGATATGATCTTTTTTTTTTATCCGCTTTCCCCCGATTTAAATTTTTCAGGGACCTTATTATTATTTTTTTTTATTGTATTTATTTATTATTATATTTATTTGCGTCATTATACTTTTTACATTGTTTATTATGTTAATTAAATTTATATTGAATATTATATTACACGTATTCCTTTTAATTGTGTATCGTTAATTAAAGTTTTATTGTTATTATATATAATCAATTATTTGATTTACGCTTCCGGAGACCCAAGGGCTGGGACCAATTTTGGTCAGCGAATAAGCCTCGCAATACAGCGAGGCAACGCCGCCAGCCTATTGGGTACTCTCCCCGATGATGGCGGTGATCTGGCTCACATATTTTATTTGATCTAGAGCCCGCTATGAGACAGACAGGTATTTGTTTTTCTTTTTATATTTTATTTAATTCTATGTTAGCTTTTTAAAAAAAATATCATTATTTGTATGTTATTAATATACAGTAAAATAATGTATTTATTTATTATCGTATATACATATATACTCGTATGTAAATATATGTATGTATATTTATTTTCTTTCCTGGGGCAGTTTGTGCCACTGCTTTCATGACGTCGATGCAGTATTCGGCAAATTTCGGTCCTGAACTCTTACCCGCCAGGAGGGAGCTCCAGTTTGAGGTGAGGTGATCTTGACTGTACTAGACAAAATGTAAATTTATAGGTATTTTGTACGGGCAAAGTTTATAGCATAGACAGAAACAGTCAACGCGTAATAAGCGAGATTCTTACCCAGGGTCGGATTTAGAGAACTGGGGGCCCTTAATTTATTTCCAAATAGGATAAAGGTTCAAGTGTTACAATCACTTATTGCTTTAAATCAAAAATAAAAAAATATATAATATGAATAGTTTTCTTGGATGTTTTTTTTTATCTTATCAATACCTCAGACTGAGAGCATAACAACAGAAATTAAATGTGTTTTCTCCATAAAAATAATCAGCTCAATAAATCTCTTCAGGCAATGAAGCCCGATTTTACCCGATCATCTACGAAGAAGCCTATAAAATTGTAATAAAAGAAATGTTATATCTTATATCTTCTTGATCGGCGATTTAGAGTCATTTATTAACAGCTTACTCTCGGGATATCTCAAAAGGGATAATAATACGGTAACAAATGGTCGACCATATTATTATTGGGCTGACTTGAAGTGCATTTTATCGACGTTTCTGGTAGGGAGATTATCTAAAGCCGTCTTGATTTATCGACTTTGAAGGCTTAAGTTTTGGTCCTTTTGTGTGTACGACTTACGGGATTTGGGCTTGTTTTATTAGGTGCATTTAGATTTTAATTAGTCCGTGGTTTAAATATAGAGTACTAAGAATAAATATACTGTAGATGCTCTTAATATTGTTTGCGTTAGATTAATTCAAGGAATATTAATCGCAGGAACTTACATATCCTTTCTCTGATATATAATGTTTTTCATAATCCCGTCTACCCTAATTATTTAAAAGAAAGAGTTGTCCTTCGCATTGACCGTAGCAACAGAACGCTTCGCTCCTGTCACCATTTCGATCTGGCGATGCCTGCCCATACCACTGATCGTTTCACCAAATCCTTCACGGTCAATGCTGTTCGACTCTGGAATGAACTTCCGCAAACCCTCAATTAACTTCCTTCTGTGTCCTCTTTTAAATATAACTTGAAAAAATTTTACCTCTCCTCTCTCTGAATGACTTATTGACTAATCTACTGTTTGTTTGTATAAGTATATGTATCTGTGTATTTGTATGTAGTATATTTATGTTTAAAATAAATTGACTGGAAGAAATTTCTTATAGGAATAAGTCCGCTCTTGCCTTCTATCTGTTCTTTGTATGTATCTTATTTTCCTATTTTTGTGCAATAAAGTGTTCATTCGTTCGTTCAATTCAAAATTCCCAATAATAATGTTTAAAATGGTTAATTTAGCAAGTTTTGTTGCCCGGGAATGTTGAGAATTTCTCACTTGATTTAGCCACATTGCCTGCACAAATTACTCATCATGATGTACAACGTCTATTTTTACCAGCACATTCATAACCCCGAGTCAAGGCAAGACTTATTCATGGTTGTTGAGTTGTTATACCGAGAAATTTCATCTAATTCCCTTATATCCCTCACTGGAATGAACCGTCTAGTTGAATTCGGAGTCAAGGTCGGACCAAGTCATTCATACGATGCAAAATACATATTTATCTATAGTATAGTATTAAAAACTAGGTACCTACCCAAGAATTTTTACGGTTATATGACATGTCTAAGTATTTTACGAAAATAATAATTATTTTTCCTTGAATGACCCGGGCTATTACTTTTGTTGAGGAATGTAATGATATCTTGCGTTCTCAGAACCGCTAGTACTGATGAATAATCAAAACAGTATTTCTTTATTAATGTAAACTACAATTTTCATGTTCTGCAGTTCAGCAGTGTCGCTGACATAAAGCAGCCAGAGACCACAGCATGCATGAGTCAGCCGGAGGCATAAATTGGCGCTAATTTGAGATCTCGACGCACGCCACCGCTCAATTGAGGAATGTGTCACTTTATGATGTATCAGTGGAACTGACTGAAACTACACAGTTGTTCTTGAACATCTTGCAATGTGGACATGTGGTCTTTGACGGTAGAAGAACTGAGAGAGGTTAGTAGTTCCATTCCTAGAAATCAATTATGCGAATAAAATTCGCAGTTTTTCTATCATGGAACTCCGCAATAGAATTACTGCGAAAGATCCGCAGGCCCGAAAAAAAAACACAACAGAACATCGATCTTTAGCTAGGATAACAAGCTATAAAAAGGTACCAAAGAAGTGTAAAAGTTTGTGATGTCGTAAAATATGCAATTTTAGTAGTATTGTCTGGCTTTAGATAATTATAATCTCGATCATTTCAAGCTTTCATATGAGTTCTTTTATCCCGTATAGAAGGACCTTTGCTAAAGGAGGTTGCAAGTAGTACCTACATTGCCTGCAGTTGGCCGCTACAACGTTCGTAGCCCAGTTCTACTCAGCTGTTGTGCAAGTCACTTATAAAGTGGCTTATCGGAGACGCTCTGTATGACCTTCGAGGTTGATAGGGTCTATGATTGGTACCTACTTGAAGAATGCGTGGGTGGAAAGGCGTTCCACTTGGTCATTAGCGCAAGGACTTGGTTCGGCACTTTCGTAATGTCATGCATGAATCAAAAAGTCGTACCTGAAAAATATTTAAAGAATTCAATAAGATCATAGGTCCTAATTGTAGGTGTATTAGTGTATTTCTTTACGTATACTCACCACCATCTTGGGTATGATTATTCATAATAGACGCGTGTCCTGTAGTGTAATATCAATTTATTTTATTATATTAACCGATTAATTAGTTATAGCAAAGCACAAAAGTTTTTGAATTTTTGAAAAATTCCTTTTATTACCGAAGTTAGCGATAGCGAAATTAATCACTTTCAGTATGAAATCGTGTCAGATGACGTCACGTGACATTCCGTTAAGCCCACTTTGATTGCCAATAACTACTTAATTATTTGAGATATAAAAAAATATATTTTAATACTGTTTTTAGCTTTATAAACGCAATCGATTTTTATAAAAATTAGAAAAAGGCGGATTTTTCACATTCCGGTTGCGAAACCGCTCTTAACCTTCTTTTTTCAGGATACGCCCACAAAGCATCTGGTTATTCGTTTTCAACAACAACATACCGCAAGGCAAAAAGATACAAAAAAAACCGGCCAAGTGCGAGTCAGACTCGCGTACCGAGGGTTCCGTATTGTGGATGATAAATATTTAATTTTGTTTTTTTTTTTCGATAAGGGGGGGGGGACACACAATTTTTTATGGCTTTTCAAGGATTTCTTGAAATAGATGCAATTAAATATAGCCAAACTATATATTTTTACAATCATATTTTTAATACCTACAATTTGATACCAATATTGTATATTTATAAAATATTTTGTTTTCTTGGCCAGTTATAATCTATAATTGACATTTTTTTCATATTTTTCGGTCTACCAGTTTCGGAGATAAGGGGGGGAGACATTCATATTTTTTTTGTGTTTTTTTTAAAGATTTCTCGAAATCAGTGCCAGTAAATATAGTAACAGTCTATATTTTTACAATCAGCTTTTTAATATCTACAATTTGATACCCATATTGTATTTTTAGGATAATATTTTTAATTTTTATCACTTTTGTTTTGGAAATATTGTGAACAATTTCAAATTTTTCATATTTTTTACACCGTTATATGTGGGCAAATATATGCTATTTTTGTGCCAAATTTCATGTCTTTATCTTTAACGGTGCTAAAGTTATGAGGCTGTGACATACGGACGGACGGACGGACGGACAACGGAGTCTCACCATAAAGGTTCCTTTTGTACCTTTTAGGTACTACGGAACCCTAAAAAAGTCTGGCCTGGCGTAGTCATTAGCACAGCGTTGCATCATAGGTCGCGCCATATGGTCGAAACTCAGATATGAGGCGAGTGACATGAACATGAAATTTAATATCTGCAGCCCGAATATGGTGGTCCACTGTGTGATTGGGGACATGTGCAAGATAATTCGCACGGAGGTACAACGAATATACAGGGTGTAACAGAAAGGTGTAACTTTGAAGTGGTAACTTTTAAAGAGCTTATTCAATCAATGGTTTAAAACAACTTTTACTATGGAACAAATCCTGTAAATCGAAAAAAAAATTACTTGCTTCATAGGAAAATGCAATGCCGCTAGGCCGAAATGTATGGAAGGGCAGTTTTTTTTTGAGATTTCAGGGTTGACTCTATAGTAAAAGTTGTTCTATACCATTGACTGAATAAGCTCTTCAAATATGGTTACATCTTTCTGTTACACGTTGTATAAGAACATACGATACAAGTAAATGATAAACATGAAAGCATGGTAGACAGACCTGAGAAGACAGTTTATATTCATACTCAAACCCAAGCGTGCTCAATTATCAAGATCTTGAAGATTTTCTCACAATACTGAGTTTAATCCTTTTATAATTTTTAATGCTTTCTCTTGAACAAAGTTTCATTCATAGTAACTATTTACAAAACAAACTTTTTAAAAGCAGTGTGTTTTCACAAGATCTGCTAAATCAGACAAATTAATATCGTCAAATAAGGCTAAGTTCACATAAAGACGGCACAATCACTTGGCCACTGGCACCTAGCAGATATGGTGTTCTACCGTTAGACCTTGTTTGAGTAGTGCCGCCGTTTTTGGCACAAGTTGTGCCAAATCCTATAACTCAAAAGTTGTACTACCTACTACAAGTCTTAAATTCGGATAATAAATAATACCGTAATTCTGGTTTTAGTTATGTATTCTTTAACCATAAAGTTATTGCCAAAATAAAAATAGATGAACATCATCAATGTGATTGATCGTATCCCATCAATATTCTAAGGGTTAAGGTTATATGTACTTTTATTTTAAAAACCTTCATGAAAATAGTCTTCAAGTAACTTGAAAACGGCAATTCTATATTATTTATTTACCGTTGTTTTTAAGATTTACAGAAAATAAACAACAGACCACCTGAATTGTGGACAAAACATTAAGCCTAGGTCATTTGTATTCTGCTGTGCTAAAGACAGTGAGAGTGTTACCTCATTTAAATACAGAGACACATACGTTGCATTTTAAGGTAATTACGTAATTGACAGGTAAAGTATACTTACTTATTTATCTTCGTTTTTCAAATGTGACAAATTAAATTACTAACACAGATCAAAATTCCAACGATGAATAATATTTCTTAGAGTATGATAATAGAACTCCCACAACGACCAAACTAATCATTGATAAATTTAATTATGATTAAGGATAGCCCGTCTGTATCGAGCTATATGGAAGTATACATACTTATGTACATATGTCTCACCAAAGGTGTAAATTCAAATTCAAAATCTTCATTTGTTGAGACACAGGTAGATAGGATACATAGGTGTTATAGTACTTATACAAAGCGCCTTGTGCTCTGCCACTAGGCGTACAAATTGGGATTACTTATATTATAAACATGCACAATAAAAAAAAAACAAAAGTCAACAGTAAATTAATAACTCAATCACTTAAATAAATCAATAATACAAAATGTCAATAAACACAATCCATAAAATGTTACACAAAATAGTTAAGATTATAATTAAATGTCAGTATCATTCAAAAAAGCAGCAATAGAATAATAAGTTTTTTCAAATAAAAATTCTTGCAATTTCCTTTTAAATGAAAGGTTCTTATTATTATTATTGTAAAAAGCTTCTTATTCCTTTAGAATAAAGATTAATCTTTAGAAAAGAGAAGGACCTGGACAAACAAATTCTATTGCTATAACTGAATAGCTTAGAGCTAAACAGAGATATTGACCTCCTCTTCCTAACTTGGACACGCCAGATTGTCACCAGTGTGTGTAGATGATGTAATGTTTTACTGAATAGGTAACATAACATGTCCCTCAGACCATTCAAACCTGTGACTAGCCTAGTTAAATATATTAACTCACTTAGAGAGGTCATTGAGACTTTAAATATTTCTAGGCTTGAAAAAGTTGGTCTCATTCAAAGTGATTTAGGCAAAGGACCAAAGGAGATTAAAATATATACTTAACATTGGTCTTGATTCAGCATAACACGACTTAACTTATTTGACAGGACTAACCTTATTTTAAGCGTCCTGTCTTTTTATTTCTTTATCGAAAAGACAAGGACAGAACGCTTAAATTAAGTTTAGTCCTGTCAAATAAGTTAAGATGTGCTACACCAAATCGGTACCATTATACTTTTATACTTATTTAGTTTATTTTTTAGAGGAAAACAATGAAAGCTTACAAACTTCAGATTTATGAGCACTCCTTCTAACTTATTAATTTTAATTTCTTCCAGGATTCGGAACACGTGCAAGTATAAAAGAAAATTACAGACCTCCCTCCCACTTTATTGTGAACGTTAAATAAAATTGGCAATAAAGAAATAAGGGTTCAATCATAACAATGAGCGCTCAGCTGCCATAAATGCTTTAGGTGTTTGTGACGTCCTGATGGCTTTGATCTCAATGAAACTTTGCACACATCTTTATATATGTTTCCCTTCCCCCCACTTTGCACTCCGACCCATCTCTCATCAAGAGATGCAAGATGGCGAGATATTAAAAAAGCGTCGAATTTGTGAAATGGTTTCAGGTAAAAACTATTTTCCATGAAACGGTAACTTTACTTTAATAAAAGTTTATATAAATTTATAATCTTTACACGAACGACGTCTGCATTTCTCTTTTTTTTATTTCGGGTATACATAGATAAAAACTATACAACTTGCTAAACTTTGCGTAAAAACGAGGCAATATTCACGATATCCTGACCTGTAGTTAGATGTCACTAGATAATAGTTATGAAAAAAAAAATGAAGTAAATAAGCTGTTGACTTCACTTCAGTTTTTACCTTTTGTATGAATCTGAAGAAAAATCCAGGGGTAAAGGGGCCTCTTAAGAATCACCATTATAATATGAGCTTTCTCAATTATACATGAGCAGTATTTGAGCAGTCATGCATGGAGTCTTTTGGTTCATTATAATGATTGAAATATAACTGTGACCGTAATACATATACGTTTGGAAAGCCCAATTCCTGAATACGTGCTTCAGGAACGTACACATCAATAGAAAAGCATATATCTGTTATATACAGGGTGCTCTTAAATTCAACCTATTCCAACAGATTAAGTCCTAAGTCCTAACAGATTAATACTAAAGGTCAAAAATAAATGGTCTCCGAGTTACGAAGGTTTTTAAGATATTTTTCAAACTTCCAGACTGGTAACGAAAAACAAATTATTCAAAAATAATGATTCCTCTCTCGGCACTTATTTGTTATTTTTTTGATTAATGATAAATGAGTCATCATTTATAAAAAAATACACATGCCTAGAATCCCCATAATCTCAGAAGTAAAAAGTCTTAAGTGGAAAGAAAACCTTTTTTATTTTGTAATTTTTGAAATATCGACGTGTTTTACTTGAAAAAAATTTATAATTTTCGACCTCTAGTTGATGGACATTATTTGTTGGAAATGATCTCTAGTATAACCCCTTTTAAGGAGTAGGTTGAATTTCAAAGCACCCTGTATTTATAAATTAGGTAATTATAATATTTGAAGTAGAGATACAATAATTTAAAAAAACTTTTGCTGCTGACATGTTTGATTCAGACAGAAATGACAAGTTGGAAGTGAGATATTGCATTGATCAATTCGATTTTTTTAATCATCTTCACCGATAAATATATGAAAATCGTGGTAGACATATCCTCTCTGACCTTTTCGTTTCGATAACAAAGAACAAAGCCCACTGGAAGACTAAAAAAAAGACATAAAATCTTTAAGCATCAACGCTCAAACTTTTTAATCTTCCAAGAATCAAGCCTGCATTTCGGCATTCCCGTACGACCAAAAAAGGAGAAGAGAGACGTTGATGTTGCTGATACAAGCTCTACCATTCCACACTTTTGGATGCATCAGTTTTGTAAAGAAAAAACAATAATTTGAAATTTTCAAAGAAATGGAAGGATAACCTTGGTGGAATCTTTAGCAAAAAATATTGTTTAGTAATTGTTTTAGTTTTATACGAGTACAATCTATGCTTTGTGGATGATTGGATAATTAAGGTGGCTCCGTCGGAATAATTAGCAACTCGATTCATGGTGGTTGAAATTTCGAACAAAACCATATTAAAATAAAGTCTTTATCAGCTCGCACTGCAACATGGCTGTTACGTCAGTCGCTGCGGCTGACAAGTGCGAAAATAGTGTGTTTTTAAGTTATTTTATACAAAATAAAATTAATTTCCAAGAACTGAGAAAACCAAATCATTTTATATTATTTTGTCTACAAGTTTATAAATTTTCATACTGTTTCGATAAAAACTGCAGCAGTTATGTTGTTACAAGTCAACAAAAATCGAGAAATAAGGGTAAACTTAGAATTTTTTTGCTTCACTTTTGTATGTTATAATGAAATTCAGGAAAAACCACATCACAATTTGTGTCATGCAGATTACTATGTATTCTTCTTCTGTTGAAAAATGCTATAGTGACCGTATAAAATGGTTACAAAGTTACTTAGTTCAAGGTCGTTGGCGTTGGTAGAAACCTTAAATAGAGAACACAAGACAAGTAAACCAAGCATCGCAATTTCAATACACATTGTTGTCTTATGCACGTTCTGTGGTCTGATGTGATGACTTGTATGTTAAGTAGATATATGAAGAATTTGCGGTTATCAAGCACTAAGTACAAGTAACGCAATATATTAAGGCGATTACCGTCGCCAAATTAGCAGCTCGATGTTTGTCTGTATGAATATCGACGGAAACGACATTGAAATAACGTTCAAATCAGTGCACAATGCGTGGTGGCTGTTACGACGCTCGCTGCGTCCTTGAAAGGGCAAAATAGGAGGAAATAATACTTTTCACATGGGCGTCATTGTTCGATTGAATAATTCTATGTTATATTTATAGATGAATTAAATCACCTAAGCCGCTTAGGAGCAGTAGGAAATTCAAGCCAAAAAACACCATTCAGTTGAAACAATTTTTCATATAGAAGTTTTGGTGGTACGAAAAAGAAAAATGTTGCATATGTTGTCCTAGAGTTGATAATCCATAATACATTTTTTCAATATTTTTGGTTCGGCCATAAAAGAGGAGCAGGCTTTAGAAAGTACCCATTTGGCGGTATTAAGGGCCTTAATCGACCTACATATCGGTACATATTTTCAAGTATGACTACGTAATGAATGAGGTTAAGTTCGCATAGCTTCTTATCTTCTCTCTTGCTTCGTTACGGAGAAAAAGTTGAATGTTTTTGTGAACTGCGTTTATCATTTATTGGTCTGAGCGTTTATCACTGCGGATAAGTGTTTTATAAAGTCGTCTGGGTCGTATAGAAAAGTCATCAAAATAATAAGCGTATATGTAAGATCGCAATTATTGTTCCAATACAAATTATTGGCTGATGAGATGTGAATGATAGGCGAAATAGGTGTATCTAGATCGTAGCAGATGGAAATCTATAGTATCTGCCTACCTCTCTGCGAGACAGGCGTGAGTATATGTATTTATGTATATTCTTTTAATATTGTTATATTCTGTTATTTTACTTTATATTATTGTTTATTCATTTATTTTATTTATTACGCTTAATGTACATTTACACAAAAACATGAAAAAAATATATATTTTACAGTGTACAAAGGCGACACTTATTGCTAATAGCAATATCTTCCAGGCAACCTTTAATTGTTTAATTATTGTTCCATAAAGTCTTGTACTTTATAGACTGCCTGTTCACAAAGATAGTTTTGAAGTTTGTTTTCAAATGACGTGGTTTTGTTACATAATTTTATATCAGTAGGGATAGGATTGTAGACTTTAGGACCGTATACAAAGGCGTCTCTGTATACATGGCAATCTCGAATACATAACAAACAATGTATGAATTAACTACCTATATAAAGGGATTTCCATTCCTTTTAGGGCAATATTTTAAGCACCTTTCTTAAGGCTAGTAAAATGTCACATTACTATGAAAAGGGTGTTGTATTAATAAAACGGACAGTGTACAAAGGTCAGCCTAGCCGAGGTCGAAGGTTCTTTGTTCATCACATCAAGTATCTACTTGAAATATGGAGAGGCACCTGGAATTTATGAAAGGCATTGTATTAGATACTTATATTAAACCAGTTTTATTTTTGAAAAGCGTAAGACGGGGGATTCCGAATAAAAATATAATATACACTAAAGCCTTATGGCTTAAAGCTTAAAGTAAGGGCAATTCTTCCAGGATGACCGCCGGGAGTGGCAAAGTCGTGGAAAGGCTTATGTCCAGCAGTGGACGAACTAGGCTGATGGATGGATGAAAGCCTTAGGTGACACTTTATATGTAGATGTGTCATAGTCACCACTGTCTATGTGTGGCAGTGGCGTGCACAGAGTTTTTACACAGGGTAGACATAAAAACCGGTCAAGTGCGAGTCAGACTCGCGTACCTAAGGTTCCGTATCGTGGATGAAAAATGTAATTTTGTTTTCGTGAATTTCTAAACTGCTATATTATTCCTGTAATCTTTACGTAAGCACATATTACCATGATTTATTTTTATTTTTCGATCAACCAATTTTAGAGATAAGTTGAGGGACATCAATTTTTTTTTGTAGTTTTTCGAGGATTTCCCAAAATAGAGGCAAGTAAATATAGCTAAGCGGCATCGTTCCAAACAGTTTGGTTATTTGAACATAACAAGCAGAAGAAACAAAACAGTCGATTAGTATGTTTACAACCTGTCAGCCAGTTAAATGTTTCATATTGTTTTGGATTGAATTTTCTAGTTGCTTTACCTTTTATTTGAATCCGGTACGAAGCGGCTTTTCTCGATTACTTCTTTTTTTTCAGCATAACACAGTTTTGAAAACGTACCATTTCTTAATTTTTGCACACACACATTCCCAGCACAACTTTCACAGTAGTTACTACCACCACTAGCCATTTTTTGCAATTTTTAGACCCAATTTTATTTTATTTATACTGCTTGTCATCAATTTGCGTAACGAACGAACGCAAAACAATAATGGATGGCGCCGGCTCAGCTGCTAAGGCGGCTTCGTAAGACTTCGGTAATTTTCGGTGAATGTCGTAAAACTAAAAAGACGTCGTCTTTTTGCAGAGTTTTCGCATACATGTCGCACGCAAACAAGCAAAAGCTTTTGCATTTGTGTGCCATGTACTTACAGTAACGCACACAACAAAGATACTGTTGGAATAATGACCCACACATAAAAGCCGGTACTGGCCGGTAGCCACCATTCCGCGATGGCTGGTCCGATATTGAATTACAACGAATGATAAGCCATTCACTTCATAGTCTTTCGTAATCGATTTTAGCGATGTAATTCTATTTCGGAATGCTCGAGCATAGATACTTTATCTATGGCTGGAGTGAGCGAGCGAATCGCAGCTGTGAACTGAGACTCGCAGTTCCCGCTAATGACAATAGATGGCGGTCGGTGTGGCTACACTTTTTTTTTACGATATGCGTAAAAATGCGTAAATGATGTGTATTTGTCAGGGTAGACAGTGTCTTTTTGTCTGTATGGACTGCACGCCACTGATGTGTGGATAAATAAAATCAATGTCAATAGCAAAAAGCAAACAAGTTTGAAATTATTATTGTACGTAAACATAAAAAATAAAATGCTGAATACTAAAACACTGCGCGCGCATGTCAAGGGTTCAAAAACCCCATGAAATGAACTCTTGGGGTACCTACTAGAGTTTTGACCCGGGAATTCTCGTCCCGGGATTTCCCGGGAATTTGACTTTTCTCGATCTCGAGAAATTCAGCTCGAGAAAAGTCGAGACAGCGAGACATTATGATTTTACAATAAAGCAACAAAAAATACCTAGATATCGGCAATTTTGCCCTTTGACTCTTTGTCTTTTGCCGCGCGATGGCGGCATCCTTTGACAGGACAGCAGGTGGCTGTCGGTGTCCTTTGATACTGACAAATGCCCGCGTCCGCGTCCCGCTAATGCGTCATTTACATTTCAACGCTCACCGCGTTCGGACCGAATAGTGCACGCAGTGGTGGATAGACACGTTTACGTTTACGATTGATTACGTATTAAATCGTCTTTACCCCACCGTCGCAACATTTTCGACCAATGATGATCCAGAAGTCGTCCAAGTAAGCGTAAGCCAATCAGAACCCGACAACTTTGAAACTTAGTTAGAGAATGCTATCAAAGGTATTTTGAGCAATGAAGAGTCAGCCGCCGTAGCGCTCTCAAAATAAAAAAAAAATCGTAAAAAAAGAGTTTTTACTATTTGAAAAATCTGGCAAAAGGTCCCCGAATTTGGAAACCTTATACAAAGCATTACTTTCAGTCAAGCCAACTTCAACTGAAAATTAACGAGTCTTTTCAATGGCGGGAAATGTGGTCACTAAAATACGGAGCCGGCTATCAGATAAGACCATTAATGCTTTAGTTTTTCTAAAGGCATATTTTATTAGAAGCAAGTAAGTAGTTGCTGAAAATTTAAAAAAAGGTTTTGTAATTAATCACTTTAAAACCTAAATAGATCATAAAAAAATTATTGATCAGATTTGTATTTGTTGTATTTTGTTCAAAAAGATATTTGATTATTTTTGTTTTTGTTGTTGGAGAGAACTATTTATTTTAGTTCATAAAGAAGTTATGTGGATTGTTTTTAGAGATTTTTAATTATTTGTTTGAGACAGAAGGTTTCATTATTATTTTATTTCTTATAATATTTTATTGATTAAAAATAACTGTTTTTAATTATGTAAGTAATGTATTTTTAACAATTTCTGTTTAAAAATATCTTTTGTTATTGAAGTAATTTGAGAGACTTTGTTGATTTTTGTTCTTTTTAGTAAAAAAAAATGTACATTACCGGCATTTTTATTTATTAAACTAAAATAAAGTAGTAAATACAAATTTCTCGATTTCCCGGGATGACCCGAGAAATTGATGTCGAGAATTCTCGAGACCCGAGAAATAAAAAACCTCGAGAAATCATAATCCCTAGTACCTACGTACTCTGAAACACCAATACAACATGTAACAGAAAGGTGTGGTCAGACATGAAGAGCTGATTAAGACAATGGTAAAGAAAAATTTTTACTACGGAGCCAACCCTGAAATCGCGAGAAAAATGATCAACCGTTTCATAGAAAAGTGCAATAGTTATGACCGAAATGTATACTTAGAAGGGATGTTTGTTTTCGAGATTTAAGTTTTGGCTCCGTGGTAAAAGCTGTTCTACCATTGACTGAATAATCTCTTCAAATATGACCACACATTTGTGTTTTTGTAACACGTTGCGATCCATACACAAATACTAGTTGACACCTTAAACGTGAATAAAGGTCTTTTTGTCGGGGTAACTTGGTCAAAGGATACGATGCGATATCGATCCAAAATCCCCCGCCGCATTACCCCACTAACCCCGTCTGTCGGACGCCAGGGTTCATTGCATTGGTTCAGTAGGTTGGTTGGCTCGCTCATATTTCACCTTCGATAAGGACTTTGCCAAATAGGGCCTCAATCTTTTTCACCCTTTTTTACTTATTTCAATTCTGATAGCAAGTGTTCTATGCGCCATTTGTTCAGGTCAAATTGCGGAAAGCTTTGAACATTACATTGTTTCGCAAACTCGATGTTTGGGGACAAAAAGGGCATAAGGTTGGTTGGCTTATTCACGCAATTTTGGGTAAATCGATAAGTTATAGTATAATACTCAGTGTTTCAGTGAAAATAAAAATCTTTTCAGCATAATAAAGATGTCGACAAGGTAAATAAAAATAAATATGTTCATTACTATTGAATGGACCAGATTATACGCATATTGTTGCGTGTTGAGTTATATTACTTGCGTGAACTAATTGTTTAGTAAGAAGGTTAACATTTTGATGGGGGTCAAGAGAAAAGCTTGAACTTTAATAATATAATATATTGTCACGACATGAATCCCCGAAGGTGTTTCAGAGGTGTTGCGATTGTGAACTATGAAATGCAAGTGATAGTCTACACTCGGTACACCCGCGTTTCACCGACGATTATTACGTCCCGTGATAAGTGGGTGGTGAGCCCTATCGCCGTAATTCGGGCACAAATACACGCTTTTTAGGGCATGCAGGTTTTCTTACGATGTTTTCCTTCACCGTTCAGCAAGTGGTAAGTAAGATCAAATACTTTGCACATAAATTCCGAAAATATCATTGGTGCATGCCCGACTGGGGATCGAACTTGGATCTCAAGATTGAGAGGCCAGCGTTCTACGCCTGAGCTACCGCTGGTACTCTCTCAGCTTTGTATTTAAAACCGTAGAAGTAATGAACCTGTGAGAATGTATTCATGTTTTCAAAATTGAATCATACATATAAGGAAACAATAAACTAAGCATCCAATTTTTCTTTAGAAAATTTAATGAGTGATCGTCGATGCAAGTCGGCAAAGTAACTATTAGATGGGTAAAGATAATAGTAAATTACTCCATAGATAATTAAATCTCATGAGACGGTGCTTATCTGTCTGCCGCATGCCGTTATCTTGGCTGTTAGAAATCACCTCTTTTATGAACATCACTAACAAGCCATGTTAAATTTGCCCATGAAGAAAGAAAGGATTGAGTTTAGATGATTTTATCTACATTATATCCACAAGATACTCAATTTAAGGGGTAACGACTCGTATCCTCTACGAAACGCACAACTTAAGATGGTTCTTCTTATTTTTGATTTAAAGGTATTGAATAAATGTGATTTAGGGCATTTCGCGAACATAGTTTATTGACAGTTAGGCTTTTCCGGCCAAATGTTGATATTTTATGCATCATGTTGTAAATGAATGGGCACACAAACTTAAAAACGTGTTTTGAGTCTGTGTGCCCATACATTAACAACGTTATGCATAAAATAACGAAATTTTGCTGGAAATACCTAACTGACTGAGACTAAACTATGTTCGCGAAATACCATAAATCACATTTATTTAATCATTTGTAGTTTTAAGCAATTATAATAGTTAAAAAAAAGACAAACTTTATATTTTTTCGAAATATTTCGGCCTCATCAGTGAGGCCGTCATCAGTCGAGTTGACAGGTAAAAATTATAAAAAAATTATAAAAAAATATATATGAAAACAAGTTGGTACAGTCTGAAAAATGATAGGAACTATTTACATAAAAAAAAAAAAAAATGATGAAAGAAAGGTGGTGAAATAAAAAAAGAAAGGAAACAGTTTGGAGGGGAGTACTTGTTGATTGGGTCAGTTGGTCGAGTCTGTCAGTGCTGTCTGTTGAGTCCGGGTCCATAATGTGCGCCAAGTGACCAGATATATGCTGTCTCCCAGGTCCTAAGTTCTATGTCGGTCAATGGTGGAGTGAATGATTTAATGATGTGGACTGTGAAGCAGTTGTTGAAAAGTTGGTTGTGGAAGCGGGTGTGTGTCGGGATGGGTAGGATGTTGTTTTGTATAGTGTCTGATGTGTGTCTGTGGTGGTTCATGCGGATGTGTAATGGGTTCTTGGTTTCACCTATGTAGAATGCCGGGCAATGTCGGCATTCCAATAGGTAGATGCAGTTTTCAGTTTTGCATGTCGTGTTCGATTGTGTTTTGTATGTGTTTGTGGTGTGGTGTGTATTGATTTGTGTGGCTGTATTGATTAGAATGCAAGTTTTGCAGCGTGGCCGTCGGCATGGGGAGGTGCCAGTGTATGAGTTTGAATTTTGGATGTCAGTAGGTTGTTTAGTTTTATTGAGTGTGCATCTGAGGTTTCTGTTTTGTCTGTAGCAGATTTGTGGGGTGTTGGGTAGTAAGTGTCTTGTTTCGTCGTTTTGTTTGAGGATGGGTAAATTGTCTTTGATTAGTGTTTTAAGTTTGTGACACCACATACTTTCACGGCAGTTGTGACTGTTTGTGACTGCCGTGAAAGTATGTGGTGTCACAAACTTAAAACACTAATCAAAGACAATTTACCCATCCTCAAACAAAACGACGAAACAAGACACTTACTACCCAACACCCCACAAATCTGCTACAGACAAAACAGAAACCTCAGATGCACACTCAATAAAACTAAACAACCTACTGACATCCAAAATTCAAACTCATACACTGGCACCTCCCCATGCCGACGGCCACGCTGCAAAACTTGCATTCTAATCAATACAGCCACACAAATCAATACACACCACACCACAAACACATACAAAACACAATCGAACACGACATGCAAAACTGAAAACTGCATCTACCTATTGGAATGCCGACATTGCCCGGCATTCTACATAGGTGAAACCAAGAACCCATTACACATCCGCATGAACCACCACAGACACACATCAGACACTATACAAAACAACATCCTACCCATCCCGACACACACCCGCTTCCACAACCAACTTTTCAACAACTGCTTCACAGTCCGCATCATTTATTTATTTATTTATTTTATTTGGCGTACACAACAGGTTACAATCAGAAATATGACAATAGATAATTACAAAGGTTAGGAGCTAGACTGTCACCCAAAAGCGCGCACGCACAGCATGCTAACTATTATTAAAAAGAAAATAACTAAATTAAAAGGAAAATACTAATATTATTACTTAAATACTTAAAAACAGTAAAATACTTAAAAACTATTTTATGAAACAATCTGCTTGATTTGCCTTTTATAGGCAACTGTATTCGCATTAAATATATCAAGGTCTTTATGTCTAGCCGACAGCTCATTATACTGTCGACACATTCTTACTACCGGATTATAGTACGAAGTATTGTTCTTATAGGTATGTAGGGCAAAAGTCCTGGGAAAGCGAGTTTTATATCTGATATTAAGGGTTAGTGACGCTACCAAATTAGGAGAATGAAGAATGGAGTGTACGATTTTATGCAATTTAATAAAATCTTGTTGTTTGCGGCGGATCTGTAGAGAAGTTACATTAAACCTTCGCAATCTGTCTTCGTATGACGCCAGACTTCTCCCTATACCGAACCTGAACGCGACCATTCTTAGGCATTTCCTCTGGACACGTTCGATCGTGTCGGAGTGGACGGCATAATACGGAGACCAGATTACTGAGCTATATTCCAATAAGGATCTCACTAGGTTATTATATAAGTAGATGAAGCTTTGAGGTCTTTTAAAGTTACGCGTGGACCTGTATATGAATCCCAACAACTGATACGCTTTGCTTGTTATATAATCGAAGTGATTCCTGAAGGTAAGTTTGTCATCAAATAAGATCCCTAGGTCTTTAGCCACGGTCTTACGTTCAAGGTTATGTCCGTCAACTTGGTACGTGACTATGAGTTTATTTATTTTGTTTGTAAAGGAGATGACAAAACATTTATTAATATTGAGAGACATCCTATTTCTACGGCACCAGTCAACTATTGTTAGCACGTCATTTTGGAGGCGAGCACAGTCTTCCTGATTTTTGATCTCAGTGAACACCTTGAGATCGTCAGCATATAGGAGACATTGACAAGAAAGCTCTTCAACGAGATCATTTATAAAGATCAAGAAGAGCAGGGGACCTAAATGAGACCCCTGAGGGACGCCAGAGGAGACAGATACTGGAGATGACTTGTGTCCTTTAATCGTGACCAGCTGGCATTCTTAAACTTAGATACGAATTGACCCATCGTAGCAAACTCCCGTGTATTCCATAGCTGGCTATCTTCTCGCTGAGTAACAAATGATCTACTTTATCGAAAGCCTTACTAAAGTCAGTATATATGGAGTCAACTTGTCCACACTTGGCGAAAACGCCACACAAGAAGTTTTTATATTCCAAGAGGTTTGTTACAGTTGATTTGTTTCTTAGGAATCCATGTTGACTTTCAGAGAGAAGAGGTTTAACTTGATGATAAATACGATCATACACTAATGATTCAAAAAGTTTTGCTAAGGTCGACAGGATGCTGATAGGCCTATAATGTTCACAACTGGATTTGTTTCCGGATTTGTGGATGGGAACAATATGAGCAGTCTTCCAGATTGAGGGAAAATGACCCACTGCCAACGAATTATTAAAAATAATAAATAGAGGGCGACATAACTCTTTAGCGCACATTTTGAGGAACTTCGCTGGTATCCCATCAGGTCCAACTGCTTTGTTAGGGTCAAGACTATTTAATTTTTTTAGTATTTCATCCTCGCTAATTATAACATTGGCCAGAGTAGAAACCGATCTGGATACAAAGTCATTACGATGAGAAAGATTCCCACCAGAGGAGTCAAAAACAGAGGCAAAATATTCGGACATTAATTCGCAGACTCCCGCAGGATCAGATACAGACCGATCACCAAGCGTCATGGTCTGCGGTATTCCGTTTGAGGTCTTTCTGTTTTTTATATATGACCAAAAAGCTTTGCAATTTGACTGGAGAGAGTCTTCTGTTGACCTTATAAAGTCATTATAACAGGCGTCGATCAATTCTTTACATCGAGTTCTTAGCATAGCGAAGGTATCATAATCTCTAGGGTTACGATATTTCATAAAACGGGTATGATATTTCTTTTTTTCAGCCAAGCATTTCTTTAAAGCTGGTGTAAACCAGACGGGATATTTGTTAGAGTCATCTCTTTTGAGAGGTGAGTGAGCAGATATAATTTTAATTATGACCTTATAGAAGGTTGCCACTAATTCTTCGACATCATTAGACGATAGTAATTCAGACCAGTTAGTTTTATTTAGTTCGGCTTTCAGTTTTGTGTAATCACATTTTTCAAAATTGAAACGTTGACCTTTGTCACTGTTAATAAATTTAACAGGGCTTGAAAATTCAAAAGTTATGGATAACGGAGGATGGTGGCGATCAACTGTAGAGAGTGGCTAAATCATTCACTCCACCATTGACCGACATAGAACTTAGGACCTGGGAGACAGCATATATCTGGTCACTTGGCGCACATTATGGACCCGGACTCAACAGACAGCACTGACAGACTCGACCAACTGACCCAATCAACAAGTACTCCCCTCCAAACTGTTTCCTTTCTTTTTTTATTTCACCACCTTTCTTTCATCATTTTTTTTTTTTTTTATGTAAATAGTTCCTATCATTTTTCAGACTGTACCAACTTGTTTTCATATATATTTTTTTATAATTTTTTTATAATTTTTACCTGTCAACTCGACTGATGACGGCCTCACTGATGAGGCCGAAATATTTCGAAAAAATATAAAGTTTGTCTTTTTTTAACTATTATAATTGCTTAAAACTACAAATAAAAAGCTTATATAGCTAAGGTTATATTTATTCATATTTATTTAATCAAATAAATATAAATGAAAAAAAAAAATCATTTATTTCAGCCACTTATTCAAACCCATAATTAATTAATTTACAAAATTTTGCAAAACAAGACTTTTGAAATTTTTTAACTAAATACTATAAATAATAAAATTATAATTTTAATTTAAACTAATTATGTCACAATTGTAATTATTTAATTAAAACTAATTATTATACTCATGAAACTAACTATTAAATGAATGTAAATAAATTAATCGGCGAGAGAGTGAGAAATATAGCGACTGGGTTGCTTTGGCATTTTACATATTTTGTCATTATTATTACTGCAGCAAAAAGTTTTGGAATATTTAAAATATAATATCTGTAATTCAAAAATAAGAACCATCGTTTCGTAGAGGATACGAATCGTTCCCCCTTAACCAGCCTTAACTTAACGAGTGAAAGCAAATTGAAGATCATCAGAAATGATAAATAAAGCTCAAAAATTCGCATGTTATAAGTATCTTTATCCTCGTAGTTGAATTTTCCTCAAGAATTTTCATCGTAGGTATATTTAAAAAAAAAATTAGACCGGAAGCAAACCAGACTGTAAAGTAAACCTGCGGGAACAATATGTCATACGAAGGTCGAAAAACGTGTCTGATACTAAACGATGTTGACCTATTTTTAAGTAAAACATAAATATTGTTGTCCCTGATGTTAGACGTGAAGTAATTAGTAAATAAATAGTTATTCGTAAATAAAATACAAAGACAATATTTTTTAAATTTTCGAGAAAATTAAATATCTCCTAAACAGAACTTATCTTACAACACCTTTACCATAGAAAAATATTTGAGCTTTAAATTAAATTACATTCTTAGAATAATGGGGTGCAACGGGTTCGTGCAAAATTGTCGGAAACGTAAAGTTCGTCTTGATAAACGACGAATAAAGTCTTCCTTTACTCGTAAATGCCATGACTATAACTGTTGCATAAAATGCCGCACGTATGACATAAACAATTCTCATAAGAGCCAACGGGGGAGATTCAAAATTAGAATTTTATATCAAGAACGCGTTCATTCGCGTTTGTTTTTTTTTTAATTTCGCCGGTGGCGATGTCACTAACCGGAGTGCCATGTGAATGGGGCCGACGAAAATAGATACCGTCATCGGAATCGTCGCGTGTTTTCCTCAATTTTAATGCGAATGCGATAATATGCGACCGATAAATAGTGGAATGACATTTTAACGATTATTGCAAGTGTCTACTTTTACCGTGACATAATATTTTTTTTTTTATCAAAATTTATACTTGCGATTGTCGGCACTTGATGAAACTTGAAAAACATCTTGAGTTAAAAGCACTTGTACAGTAGTTTCACTTTATTTATGTTTTCTGCCAACCGGTTTCGGAGTTTACACCATTTTCAAGGGAAGATGTTAATTAATAGTAGTTTATGCTACAAGGGCCAAAAGGAATAAATTACGAGGACGATTTAAAACACAAGCGTAGCGAGTGTTTTAAACGTAACCGAGTAATTTATTGCTTTTACGCCCGTGTATCATACTACGTTTTTCAATGCATAGTGTGAGGAAATGAAAACAAATATAATCTTGTGAACTTTAAATTATGATTGGCTCAAAAGGGTTGTATCCAGAGCCGTTAAACAGTGGAAAAAAAAGTATAACATCTATGGTACACAGGAAAAACAAATAAAAAAAAAAATAAAGCCCTAGGACAAAATAATCGACTTTCTGTTCGGTTTTGATGCATAAAAAGTGGGCCTTTACGAGCACATGCATTGAAAAATACATTTCATTGACTCCAGGCACTAGCTCTGAGCAACGTAAACAATGATAGTGTTGACAGAAAATAGAATTCCTTAATAGTGAAAAATTCTATTTTCTGTCAACATTATAATTGTTTACGTTGCTCAGAGCTAGTGCCTGAAGTCAATGAAATGTATTGCAATTAACATCTTCCCTTGAAAATAGTGTAAAATCCGAAACCGGTTGGGAGAAAACATAAATAAAGTGAAACTACTGTACAAGTGCTTTTAACTCGAGATTTTTTAAATCATTTAAAGGTCTAATTACAAATTTGTCAGTTTGTTTAATCTTGAGTGGCATTAAAAATACTTTCCGTCCTAAATTTAATGAACAAGCTTTCCAGGCAAGAGGACGCCCCTGTTATAAGAGTAATTTTATAAACACTGGCAGGCATGCATGAAAATAACTCAGTTTAGTGATTCTCAAAATAACCCAGTGTTTGTTTTTATGTAGAAAGCAGGTGCGAGAGCCCAAGAGGGTTTCACAGCAGGTAGTGGCCATCCGGCCCACTTCCTTAATAAAACATTTTTTTATTTTTTTATTTAGGCGTGTTCTACCATAGCCTTCGCTATTGATGGTTCTACCCAACAAATGAATAGGTGTGAAGATAAAATAAGAGGCAGAAATAACCACATTAAATTAAAGTTTGGATGCTCTGACAGGTTAAATAACAAGCATTTAATAAGGCATTTGTTTGAATGTTATTTCATTAAATACAATGATGAGTATTTTTTTTTGATAAACAATGGCTTATTTTGAATTGAATTCTGAGAAATGTTTATGTAAGAAGATAAGGAGATGAAAGTTTTTCAAAGCTTTTTTTGGATGTTTAGATAATTTATTTTGTTTAGAGGCATTAACGATATGGCGAGATGCTTTACGATTGATTAATGGTTTTAGATTCTTTAACAATTTTTTTGATGCTTAAAGATGTGTATCAACCGTAGAGGTTTATAAACTGACACACAAGGATAAAATTCGGTTTCTATATAGTACAGGATCATGTTACAATATGGCTAAATCCTGTTCTACAAGTGTAAGTTTCACAAACTAAAGCAAATAAGCGTTTGTATTCAAAGACACATAGACAACACGAAATATCCATTAACAATGGCCTCTTACATGACACACCTACGAGGTGCTGACCAAAGAGGTAGGTAAAGCGACCGCCAAATTGTCTATGACTGACCACCTACTGATGTTTGTTGACCTGCAGAGATCATAGATCTGTTGGGTTGAAGGAAAATAAATCTAATGTTCAAATAGACAAAGGTTATTCCAAATTTACAGATGAGTTTGTGAACTCTTGAGCAACACCACTTTGGGCGTACAGGAGCCACACTTTTATTTTATTTAACTTCGTGTGTTTTGTTTACAAAGTAAATATTTCGACGAGGTCTATGTATTATGTTTATTCCTTGACTTACGTCAATGTGTTTATTAAAGTGTCCATAAATGACATTACTAAGATATTGATGGTCAGACCTGTTAAGTCTTTTCGTAACAAGTAATGTTTGTCATGATTTATACTTGCGATTGTCGGCACTTGATGAAACATAGAAAGCATCTTGATTTTGAACATAAACACTTGTACTAGTTGTTTCATAACATAAATATATTTGTTGCACACTTTGCACCGGTTGAGACCGGTTTCGGAAATCAATCCATCTTCAGGGGATACAGAATATTTATTATTTTAATATACGAGTCATAAAACGACAAACGTATATGACAGGTAAACGTAATATACAAATATGACAATAATAAATATTTATTATTTTAATATACGAGCCATAAAACGACAAACGTATATGACACGTAAACGTATATACAAATATGATAATAATGAAATACGTTTGTCGTTTTATGGCTCGTATATTAAAATAATAAATATTCTGTATCCCCTGAAGATGGATTGATTTCCGAAACCGGTTGGGAAGTGTGCAACGGGAAGTGTGCAACAAATATAATTATGTTATGAAACAACTAGTACAAGTGTTTACGTTCAAAATCAAGATAATGTTTGTCAGTCAACAAGGCTCTTTTGTCGCATGGATTCAAGTTTATTTTGCCCACGTTTTGCACACTATACAACCTGCAAACTCGAAATTTGAAACGCGTGATATGAATGAATTTTGTGAAATTTTCAAATTATAAAGGCCAGAAGAACCTAGCCGCAAATGGAAAAAAAAAACTTCTGCCCGAGTCTTTGATTTTTTAGATATTTCTGTTGAATTATAAATTTAACTGGAAAGACTTATCAAGATGAATTTGGGTTCATATTTGTGACAGGGTATCGGTACTGGTAAAAATTGCTTTATACTGGTTTCCTTTTTTTGTATACATATAGAAAACATAATTATGAACTTAATAAAAGATACAGGTAATTTGAAAAAATTATCTCCCTTTTATGTAATATGATAAGATTTTAAAAACTTGATTCATTATAAAATAGTAAAAGAGAATTTTTGTAAACATCAGGTAACAGTGACATTAATAAAAAAACAAAAAAGCTACGATACAAAATTTTTAATAAGCCTTTTAAATAACAAAAAGCAAGGTAAGTTTATTTATTCAACTACATATTGATACTTGCTTATTTTTTAGCCACATCAGAGGCGGGTTCATAAACTAGGGGTCGCGACACGAGGTCTAATGCCATCTCTACCGCACGTGTTGAAAATTGTATTCGCTATCCTGCTGTCAGTGTTAGAACCTGACGCATTTTTTTTTATGAACGGCTATCTGAATTCCCATAGCTTGATTTCTACAAGATTTCTTTTTTTTTTTTTTTTCAGAGAATATACGCCATTTTTGGGCCGTAGTTTTCTTTATTTTGGTATATGAATAAACCATTATTTTTTTATGATTTTTCAAAGAATTGTCGGATATAACGTCACCAGAGAATTTTAGACATTATACTGATTGTGATGTGTGATAAAAAAGTGGTCTGTCTACTCATCTGTCAAAACAGTCGGAAGCAAATTATTCTAAAATCTATCTTGATAGCAAAGGACGCATTTCTAAACAGCTATTTCTCAAGTGACGTCACACGAAGGCAAATGGAAGTTGCAGCTTTTTGGTAAATATTCATCATCATGAGGTTTTTTAGACCACAATTTCTAAAATACGGCTTATTAAACCAAAATCTCGAAAAAGTTTTCGAATTAACACACCTTAACATAATTTTATCTATGCAAATTGTTTATACGTTTTCGAACGTATCGGAAGCCGATTGCATTGTCAACAATTAATTACGTGGGACGGGACATTGCAACATTTTAAGAATGCCACCTTGAAGATTTTTTTAAATAGCGACTTTACGAAGATTGGTTTGAAGTTTTTTTTTTTACACTTTGGCTGAAGACACTTTATAACTTATTTTATTTATTTATTACGCTTTTTGAACGTTTACATACATATTTAACAACACATTTTAACACAGAGAACAGACATTGTGTACAAAGGCTCCACTGTCCCAGGCAACATTTCAGTGAAGATAAAAAGATAAACTAACAAAAATCCACATAAAAAGGGGTACGTAATGTAAATCCTAACAAAAATTACAGAGTACTCGTATTATAGACATAACACACACACTTAAAAGTTACATAAACATACTAAAATTAAAATAAATAAAATAAACATAAAAATATAAATACATATTACATACAAGTTCTATTTTGTCGGGTATTCGGTATGAAAAAAGTGCTTTACTTTGATCTTGAATGAGTTTACATTTTTTAACTTTTGTACAGAAAGCGGTAAACGGTTCCAGAGTAGTGCAAAATAAAAAGTAAATTAATAAATTGTAAAAACCTGTTTTCTCATTTGGAAGTGCCAATGCCAATGTCTTGCACAACCGCATCTCTTTACCGTGATCGGTGAGGTAACTGAATCTATCTCGCAAGTAACAGGGAGCTAACACCATGAAGAAGAAAAAGAACGTGAGCATTTCTGCGAAGACGAATGGAGAGCCAGTTCACACGTAGCGGCACGGTTTATGAGGTGACCTTGACTGCGCTAGTAATTTTTTCTCTATCGCACTTAGTAATTTTGTGTGCGAATGAACATATGCGCTAGGCCCCCACTACTTTTGCCGAGAGGCCGAAAATGGAATTCAGATACATGGTCATATTATTACAGAAATTCCACAGTGAGATTCAAGTGACAAGAGTCCGCATAATCTAAAATAACGAGGAGAAATAATTGCGCTTGCATAATTTTGGTTTTGATTGGCAAAAAGCTCTGCAGACGCTTCATTGCGTGGAGAGTGCTATACATCTTCCTAGTCAAGGAATTATGCGTGAGGAGCCCAAGAAAGTGTATCAAACGCGATCCCTAAGTTTTTGACGAACTTCACTTACATTTGTTTTATGTTTCATATAGTTTACTACAATTATGAGCAGCTTACAATCATAATTTTATTTCCATTTAAGTATGACTTGTTCCTAGTCCTGTGTAATGCCACGTATTACGCAAACTGACCTGATTCACTTGTTAAGTAGGGCTGTAGGGCGCCACGGAGACGCCTAAAACTAATACTTGTCACCACCACAAGGGCATAATTTAATATTACAAGTACCTTTTATGGTAATCTTTGTAGTCGATATAATGTTAATAAGCCTAAGGTATGGTATGAAGATGATGAGATCATGAAGTTTATTTGAATAAATGCGCACTGCGCAAATATATTTTAAAACACCAACTCATCAACTTTAATATTTAGTTTTACTCCTGGTGTCTTGGCCAACGTATAATTTTTTTGACAATCCAAAGTGGGAATTTAGCCAGCATCCTCCTAAACCTAAAGCACCATGTCGATGTCGTAGGGATGCCATTTTGGTTGGTTGCATTTTGCAATTTGCAATTTCACGGTAAGTATTATACTACCACTGCTTTGTTATATGGTTTTTACAGTTTTTATTAATGTATGTCACTATTCTAGTTATAATTTTCTAGTTGGTAGTGTCAATTGCTGTAGCTGCAAGTAAACCATCTTAATCGTACTTGAAACTCAGAATATCAACGTCTTAATCCAAATAAACAATCAAACAAATCTCAAATCCCAATGATCTAATTCGGGCCATTCGTCATCAACGTCTCTGGAAAACTAATTCCGGATTATCGTGCAGAACTTGAATTTTACGTACCTACATATATTAAATAGGTACATTTCTTGTACATTCGGAAGGAACAGAATTGGTAACCGGCCAACCAATCGAAATGAGCTAATAAAATTGTAAATCCATCAACGTTACTGAGAAAAGCCGCAACTATTCCAGTGCTAACCTAACCATAAACAAAGGTAGACCGTCAATCGATGCGTCCTTCAGACACCACCGTTGTACCATAGACAACGCTGTATTCAATAATCACCCTTGCGTTATAAGCATTAAACGTGAATTTATTTAGGTAGGTAACAGTATGACAGACCGAATCTAGGTTGTGGCACTGAAACTTTATTACAAGTTGTAAAACAACGAAGCTTTTGTCTGCCTTGTCATTTTGCGTGAGTAAAGAAAATCAGAGGAACATACTACGTTAGTTTATGCCAAATATATATGCACTAACCATAAAATCACTGTAAAAACACGTGCTTTCTTAATAATATTGTTGAATTGTTGCAAGAAAAAATAACAATGGAAGAACAATATAAAATTCTGGATCTTGGACTCGTTGAATCAATAAGATAATAAAATAATATGCATAAAGACCGTCAAATACATGAAAGGCAGGCAACAATGGGCAAAAGCATAATAATGGCCTTAGCATAATTCACCAATCAACAAACGAGTAAAACCTACATACATCTACGTTTGCAGAACTCTCTATCAAGAACAAGAAACAAAAGAGAGTCCTGAAATTAATCCTAATAGAATTTAGTATCAGACACGAGATCCAATAAACTTTATTAGGTCTAACTTAGGCAATAAGCCAGAGAATAACCTGCTAAAAAGGCTATTGGAGAAAGAAGATAAAATCGAGATAGAGCTTGTTAGGGCAGTTGATTTTCACATGAGGTTCACGAGATAGCCCATAACACTTTATTGCGCTACAACATTTTGTATGCATTGTGCACGTTCTGAAATTGCAATTTAGAAGATTTGTACGGGTATGACCAAAGACCATGCATGTATGATGCTAGATTGCTGTAGCTGCATGTAAATACATTACTTCGACATATACTTGTAGATGAAGGAAGCAATTGTGTATGATCATACTGTCTCATACCATGGTTATTGAAGAGTTGAGTTTGTTGGTATATAAATGCTCTACAAAAGTTTCATATTAATCAGTTATTATTTATCTTAAGAACTTGATCTTTTATTGACTCTATTTTTTTTTCTTATTGTTTACAAAATTGATCTTATTGTTTACAAATATTAAAAAAAAATAGAGTCAATCAGAACTAAAGTTCTGTTATTAAGTTTTTTTTTTTTGAATGACTTTATATTATTTTTGGCCTTTACAACTTTGACTTAATAAGAGGGGGACAGAGAGTACCCAGCCTCATTTAAATAATTTTGTAATTTTTTAAAAAGTTGATTGGATTTCAAAGACAAAGACAAGACAAAGACAAAGAAATTTATTTGTTAAAACATGAGTAAAATATAAAAGATGGTGAACGAAGAGCTTAGATCTATCACGTTTTAGCCTAAAAGGCATACAAATATTAAAGAGGTGACAATGTGCCTCTGGTAAATGTCAGTCGGACTCCTACAATTTGAATATTTAAATTCTAAATTATGTAATAAATTCTAATTCTAATAATAAATTCTAATTCCACATTACATGATATGTCATATTAAGTTATAAAAATGTCAAGTATAATAAATGCAAATTAAGTCATGTTTAGTCATGTACACCTAATACATTATACAAGTTATAAGTTACTCTCAGCTTGTACTTTCAGTTAGATTATCGAGAAGATATTCTTCTATGGTATAGTAACATTTATTAAGCAATATCGTTTTAAACTTATTTTTAAATTCATTTTAATCTAACTCTCGGATATTCTTAGGAATTTTGTTGTGTATTAGAGGACCCATACAGTATACACTTTTATGCATGAGCGCCGTGTGTGCCCTACGAATATAAACTCTCCTCTCATCCCTTTGTTTTCGCCTACTTCCCTCTGATGTGTACTTGAATAAATCAGGATTTGCTTTAACAAACAATGCAGTTTCTAATATATATAATGAAGGAAAAGTAAGGATTTTGTAGTTTTTAAAGAATGGTTTACAGCTTTCTGTTGACTTCATTCCAAACATAGCTCTAATACACCTTTTTTGGGCTTTAAATACAAGTTCTCTATTGGTGGAATTGCCAAAGAAAATTACTCCATATCTCAATATAGAAGCTACAATCCCATGATACGCTGTTAGTAAAGCATCTATGTTAATTATATGGGAGAGCCTGTGGAGAGCATATGCATGAGAACTAATTTTTTTGCATAATTGTTCAATTTGTGCTTTCCAATTTAGATTTTTATCAATTATTAGACCTAAGAATTTAGTTTTGTCAACATTGTTAATTTTTTCATTTTTAAAATTGATATCCATGTTGCGATTCACAGGTATTCGTTGAGTGAACTGTATAAGTTTTGTTTTCTGTAAATTGATTTTCAAGTTGTTACACTGTATCCATTCAATAATTGCATGTAAGGTATCGTTGATATCATTTTCATATAGTGCTTTATCTCTACATTGTATTGTTACCGTGCTGTCATCTGCAAATAAGGACATAGCGTTTGGTGTTGTCCTGGGTAGGTCATTAATATATAAAATAAATAGCAATGGCCCCAGAACACTGCCCTGAGGGACGCCGTAGCAGACATCTCGCTTACGCGACATGTAAACCTCCTCCTGTTTAGTTTTACAGTTAATTCTCGAGATCTGTGTATATTGTTTCCTATTTTCTAGGTAAGATTTAATTAAGTTCCATACATTTCCCCTAATACCGTAGGCATCAATTTTGTTTAATAGTTTGGTGTGGTCCACATAATCAAACCAATTCACCTTGTATAATTATAGATTTTACCTATAATTTTAATCGTATATATATATTGCTACGTAAATTATATAAACCTTTAATTTAGTTCATGTATTGAAGAGCTTATTCAGTCAATGGAATAGAACAACTTTTACTATGGGGTCAACCCTGAAATCTCAAAAAAAAATCTGCCCTTCCATACATTTCGGCTGAGCGGCATTGCATTTTCCTATGAAGCGAGTAATTTTTTTTTTTCGATTTACAGGATTTGTTCCATAGTAAAAGTTGTTCTAAACCATTAACTGAATAAGCTCTTCAAATATGGTTACACCTTTCTGTTACACCTTGTATATACCTACCTACTTTACAAAATAAACTACAGTGAAACCTGGATAAATGAGACTTCAAGGGACCTGCAAATTTGTCTCACTTATAAAGGTATTCCACTTACCCAGGTGTCTCAGATATCCAGGTGTAAATAAATATCGGTCTCATTTACAGAGGGTTTCATTAATAGAGGTGAGAATTGAGGTTATTTCAGTTACAGAGGTGCAAATATTAAATTATTTATTCTGGATGATTCTACAAAGAGTAGATTTTAGTAGTATTATTTGAAATTAGTCTCAGTAAAAGAGGTAAAATATACTCGTGGTCTCACTTAGAGAGGTAATTATGACGATAAAATCGAAAGAGCTAATCCCAGATATAGAGATTTGGTTTGTCCCACCAACAGAGGTAATTCAGTGCTAAAGTTTCGGGACCTCAGCATGAGTTCCAGTTATGGAGGCTTCTCACTTATCTAGGTCCCACTTAACCAAGTTTCACTGTATTTGAATTTTGAATTTGAATTTTGAGTTTATGAAAGTTTGAGAGTCTATGAGTCTTTGTTATTAAAAGTTTGCGAGTCTATAGTTTACTTAGTTTTTATTCATAAGTGCCCCGAGGGGGTCTGGAAACGCTGCTATGGTGGCTGCGATTGATGTATGCAAGAATTTAGATTGTTTTAAGATCAATTTTATCTGCTATCAGTACTTACGAGTACAATCTCTGTCAAGATAGTCAAAACTCTATTTAGTTAGGTTTAATAAATTCGAAGTGAAAAGTTTCAAATCATCTCCCATTTCTACAAGCAACGTTGCGCAAACCTAACTACGATGATCGAAACAATTGTTTGTAATCAATTTGATTGACGTCCGTACATAAGTCAGCTCGATTGTACATCGAAAGCGTATTCAATATGCGCATAAATAACTAATAGAAATCATGTGCATTTATTATTGAAGGCGTAATACCCTTGATGAGAAAACCTTCTATTTTGATATAAAAATGACGTTCCTATGTCATCTATAAAATGATTTTATTTTAACGAAGGATTATTAAATTTATGATTATAGATTGTAACGTTTTTAATCATTCATTATTATTATTAGTGTTATTATTCATGATAAGTTAAAGCTTACATATGATCGGAATAATAACATTTTGAAATAACGTATGCGTATGCGTAAAGAGGCGGCAAAATCGACAGTTTTTGCTGTCGAGCGGTCAGGCGGATTACACATCCCGAGGATGCCTCGTTTAGAGGCGAAACACGTGTCGATAAGTTTTCTTGCTTGTTGCTTTATTTTGTGCTCGTACGGCTTGCTTTGCTTGTGCATGTCTTATGCGGGAGGGCGGGCGGTGCTTGAGTCTGCATTTTGAATAGCATGGTAAGAGTGTTTAGCGGAATATTGCAAATTATTAATATATTCACAAATTCATGATGGACTTCCGCAAAGTAACGCCTTTTTCAATAAATTTTAAACAGTTATTTTCTTTTAGAGGTGCAGTCGCCTATTACAGCATAAGAACTGCCAATAGGAAACCTATCATGCTAGCGTCCGTACCTAAGTAATCATTAGACACAACAACATGTATTTTAAGTAGTGTTGGTCACACGCAAAGAAACGTTTTTGTAGTTTCCAAAATTATCGATAAGTTTACTTTGTAAATAACACTTTAGTGGAGTCATTTAATTAACATACCAGGGACAAAATAGATACAACCAGAAGGCAGACTCGACGACGGAGCTAAAACAGACGCACACATGCATAGACGCGTACGTATGATGATCTCGGCAGAATTTCGTATTGGCATTCACCCGAGTATCTCCGAGATCGTAGTACGTACGCGTCTATGTGTGCGTGCGCCTGTTTTCGCTAGTTATGCGGAGTAAACATTCTGTAAGTGTAAGTTTTGTATTTGTTTTGTTGTAAGTGGTTATTTTGTGCCGGGGGTATCAGAATGGGTACATTTATCCTTATTTGCATGCAAACAAAGGAAATGAAACGAGAAATGGTGCGCGTTATCGCAAGCGCAAGTGTGATAACAATAAAGGAAAGGGCAATGGCCTAGTTACTTACTTTTACCCGCTTCATGAGCGTGCACTTTTTTGCAAATTCAAAAATTCAAAAAAAATTCAAGGGTATAAAAAAAAATTGAATAATATTTAGCTCGTAATGAGTTTTGTTTGTTTCCAAATTTTTTTATTTCCTTTTGTTTTTAGTTTCAGTATGATAATTAAAATTAAATCTTCAAAAACAGTTCGTCCTAAATGCCATCCATTTCCATTATAAGATTCGTAATAGTTTAAAATAATGTTGCTGTTAGCTTAATGTTGTCTAATTCACACACAAAAGAAACTATAAAATTTGGATAAGTCATTCCTAAAAAAAAATGCAAAAATGTTTGTGGAGTCATGAAATTGCTGATTGTAGCAATAAGTAATTGCGCACGACTTATGGCAAGGCACGTAGCCACGCCAGTTCTCTTCCCGACTTTGTGTAGTATCAACGTGTTTTCTTGTGTGGTTGTAGCCACTAGAATATATCGGACTATTAACAGCTAACCTGTGTTTCACTCAGTCAATACCACAACATGCCAAAGTGGTGACCCCGAACGTCGATTTCTGGACAGTGCGTTTTATGGCTGTTGGGGTATCATGTTCGTGAACTGAACAGACAGGACAGCGGGAAGAGAACTCCCCGTCGAGTAGAGTCGTGGCTCGGCGGGAATTACAACGACTTACGTTGTGGTCGGCAAGTATCCAAGAGGCGGAGGCAGAAAAATTTACAAAAACGCCGGCAAGATGACAACCCGGAAGATACAGCCCGGAGGAGAGACATTATCGAAGGACAACAGCAGGAAGTCAGCATTAGCCCGGAGGAAACCCGGAGGTCAGCAGTAGCCCAGATAACAAACATAGCCTAGAGGACAGCATACCGAAGAAAAAATCGGAACGTGAAGGTGCGGACGTGTTGCAAGTGATGACTTCGACACCGTTACCAGAGAAGTAAGAGAATTCAAAAACGTAGCTACAAAAGAAGAAAATCGAGGAATATTTTGAGAAGCTTTCTGAGCCATGGAGGTATTTAGCGATTTTTTATTAGCAACATACGACATGTGCAAAGAAACAAGACCCCGATATACATTACAGAGAAACCAGGTTGTGTATATGAACACACACATAGGAAAGTGCTGACAACGTGTGACAATTCTTGTGACGACCGGATACAGTACAATTCCATGCAGTGATATCGTGTTACGAAGCAACTATTTAGATATTTTATGAACCTTTGTATTTTATGTACCTATTTCAGATTTTTTAGTTTTATTATGTTGTGTTATTGTTTTCAAAAATGGTTTATTTTGACGACTATACAGTCGGGTTTTGCAGAAAACGCTACCTTACTCACGTCGTATCAGAATAGTTAGATTTGTAGATTTTCTAGAGCAATGATTTAAGTACATAAAGAGTATTATTTTTAGTTTTGCATGCAGTACATATTGTGAGGTTCAGTGATAAAGATTCAGTTTTTTGTAAAAGTCGTGTAAATATTTTGTGGTTAAAATTCCGAAAAATGGGTAAACCGCAAAGTAAAAACGAACAAGTTGTCATAGCACAGAATGGTGCAAACGAGTCAAGTAATTCGAAATTAGAAGAAAAAATGGAGATTTATGGAATTGTGATAGTGATAACAGTTATCATATTGTTTTTTTTATCAGTGTACGTATTATATACAAAGTGTAGTAATCATATGCGAAAGTGGTTAAGAAAAGAATTAAGAGCGTCAACTTTGGAGAGTGCCCCGCAGGCATTCCAAAATTCGATGCAGCAACATGTATAGGACGAATGACGTCAACAGGCAAATTGAAACATAAAATCGAAAGTTTACGAAACGGTGACCATTGTGTTATTTTTGTTTAAGGTACAAAGTAGTGATCATACTAGAAAGTAGTTTTAAGAACAGCTAAAGGTATTAGATTTGGGGAATGCGGATTAAGCGACTCAGATCTCAATGCAATAGCATGTGTAACGTAGAAATTATAAAATGAAATGTTAGGGTTCCGTGAGTTTATAACTCGAATATGAACCCGCGAACTAAATGAAACTATAGATACGGGCAAGCCATATTTTAACCTGAACACTCTTCAAGTTGTTCCGAGCCCTCGGTAAATCGTAAAATGGCCTAGAGAGTATTTTGCAAACTATCAAGTTATATATATTTTTTTTCTTTCCGCATTAAAGGGATCCTAGAGAGATTTCCGAAACTTAGATATTTTTTCTTTCTTTTCTTGTAGATTGTAATTTTTTAGTGTTTTATTATTGTTTTCAAGTGATTTATAATGTCGATATATAGTCAGGTTAAGCAGGAAACGCTATCTGAATGACATCGAATTAGAGCAAATAAGCAAAGACGAATAAACAGGGTTCCGTATTAGAATGCAAATGTAGACCCTTGATGCAATGCGAAATTTATTTTTTATTTTTTGAATTTTATTGAATTTCTTGTGTATTATTTTAGGAAGATTATTGTGTATTGAAATGTCATTTATGTTTGTAATTTGTGTAACTATAAAGCATGTAAGTTAAAAAGTCATGAATTTTCGCTTACATGACGTAAAGATATACTATTGGTATACTAGATATTTTTCTAGCTTTTGGATTGATCACCAAAAAGTTATAAAATGTTTAGGATTCGGATAGATGTCAGGAAATGTATTTTTTGTGTTATGTAACAGTTTTGTGTTTGTATTTTTCCTCTATAAATTGTTTAAAGTTTTTTATAATAGCATTTTTTTTTCACATTATTATACTGTGTAAAGTCCAGTTATGAATTGTGTAGTTGAACAAATTGAAAATTTTCCATTATAGCACTATTTTTGATATTATAACACCGTTATTATGTTATTTTACTGTTTCGATATTCAATTGTTATCTGTTAATTTGGTATTCAATTTCAGAGTAATTTCTACAGAAGTTAGTGTTAAAGAGTTTTTCAGTTTTATATTCATTTTTTTTTTGTATTGTTTTCTTAAAGAATCTTGTGTAATTTTACATTATAAAATAGTCTTTACATTATGGTACTGCACAATGTTGAAATTTTATTTCATTGAAATTTATTTTCATTACAGCAAGATAAGAATTGCGTCAGCCAGTAGGCAGTTTCATGTTACGAGCTTGCTTTGTGTTTACAATTGTTTAAATGTCGAGTCAGATTATGTTATTATTGCAACAGTGTATCAGAGTACAATCAGTGTAGTATGTTTTGAAACATTTAGGTACAATCAATGAAAGATGTTTTTAGTTTGTTAAAAATTTTATTTTGAAAAATTTTTTTTTGTAGAAAGGGATGTACTGTGGAGTCATGAAATTGCTGATTGTAGCAATAAGTAATTGCGCACGACTTATGGCAAGGCACGTAGCCACGCCAGTTCTCTTCCCGACTTTGTGTAGTATCAACGTGTTTTCTTGTGTGGTTGTAGCCACTAGAATATATCGGACTATTAACAGCTAACCTGTGTTTCACTCAGTCAATACCACAACATGCCAAATGTTAGTACTGAAAATTGGGTGTATTTCAATTCTCCATACAAAACGACAATTTCATATGTAAGCACCTAATATTAAAAATTTAATACCTGTAGAAGTCTCTCCTGACCGGCTTTCCATAAAAGAATATGCCAAAATCCAGTTTAAAAAAAAATTTAATGTAAAAAAATATATATATTTCGTAATAACGTAAATAAGTAAATATGATACATTTTTTTTAAGTATTTCCTTTCATTTTAATTTGGTTTAAATATACTGAAGAAAACACATAAATATATTATGTACGGGCCTAGCATCATCCTCCTACTACATAGTGAGTAACTAATGCCGGGCTCAAATGGCCCTTAATATATTAGGTCTTTACCTATGGAATTGCCGTTTTCTATAGAGAATTTGAAGGAAACTGAATTTTCAAAACTAAAATTTTTGCATTTTTTTTTTAGAAAAAACCCAACCAAATTATGTTATTTTTTTATGTGTATGAATAAGACAACATTAAATTTAATCTTTGAAAAGTGTCAGCTGTAAAAAATTATTACGAATCTTATCATGGAGATGGTGGCATTTAGGACGAACTGTTTTTGAAGATTTACGGTGTTACTACAAAACTGTGTTTAAACGGTGTTTAACTTTAGACAGTGTTTAAATTTGTTGCTGTCACTCTTTTACAATATGAAAGAAATGGCGACAACAACAGATTTAAACACTGTCTAAAGTTAAACACCGTTTTGTAGTAACACCGTTAATGTTTATAATCAAACTGAAAACAAAAATAAAATTTAATACGTAGATGTTAAACCTCGAAATCAACTTTCAAACAAAAAACAAATAATTGAAATTGCTGTTGAATTATAGGAATAAGTAATTATACTAGTTAAAAAAAGACAAACTTTATATTTTTTCGAAATATTTCGGCCTCAACAGTGAGGCCGTCATCAGTCGAGTTGACAGGTAAAAATTTTTTAAATATAATTTTTACCTGTCAACTCGACTGATGACGGCCTCACTGATGAGGCCGAAATATTTCGAAAAAATATAAAGTTTGTCTTTTTTTAACTAGTATAATTACTTAAAACTACAAATAAAAAGCTTATATAGCTAAGGTTATATTTATTCATATTATAGGAATAATGAACTCATGAAGCTGTAAGAAAATTTCGGAAATTTCATAGGTAATTCCTATCATTTCAAACTGTTAAATTTAATTCGGTTTTCTTTCGTTACAATATTTGTTATGGTTTATCTGTCAGCAAAGCTTAGATGTTAGATGGAAATGGCCTCAGTATTTTACAGTGATATTTATAACATCTGTAAACTAAAAGTGGCGTTTCGTATTTCGCAATCGTCTTCTTTTACTTCTTAAGGGGGTATATCGTCAAAATCGACACTTTTTCATGTTATTTATCTACTGTTCAAAAGAATTCTAAAGTTAAATAAATAAGTATAACAATTTTGGGACCTTTTTCTAGATTTTGGACTATCAGAAACGAGATTGGAGGAATTTCACTCGATAGAAATAATTATTGAAATGGGGTCCAAATTTACATTGTTTTTGATATTCTAACAAATTGGGATAGCATACAGACTTCAAAAATATTTACTTAGATGGGTTTTAACAATATCTAAATAACTGGTTATGAAAATTTTCATAGCTATTTTAGTTAATTTTGTACCAATTTAAAACCGTCTTTTTGTAAATTTTCCCAGATTCCGTCCGTCACACTGCGGGTCCTTCCGCCTGAAGTAACGGGGACCTTTGCACGGACGATATATCACCTTAACAGCAATATCCAATTACATCACAAATAACAGGGACCAGGAAAAATTCCTTGTGCCGCGTGATGTATGACGTCTTTCCTTCCGTCTTCAGTACTACACTTATAACATAAACTAACTATCTAATTAGAACTCATCAAAAGAAATCAGCAAAACAGTTTCGAATTCAAACTACTATGGTCATCACATCATTAACATAAATGAATACGTTTGCAGCTAATTGAGTGTTTTTACTGCTAATTTGGACATTAAGCCTTTTGTTTACATCGTCAACAGTATTGTTTACATTGTTAACTTCTACCAGCTCGTTTATCAACTGGTGGCCAACAAACTGTTTGCCCGTGCGCAGATACACAGATATGGTACTAGAAAGTGGTAACCTGATATCGGGTCACATACGTCACGTCAACTTTGCCTATGTCAAACTATGTGAGCTGCAAATACTCGTAAAATGGTCAGCAAGAGTACTTTTAGTGAAACGGGGAAGGTACCAAATTATTGTATAGTTTTGTAGAGTGATGAGAAGGGGCAAAATAATAAACTACTTATGTATATAGATCCTACCTCGTATCTGATAGATGAGGGAAGAGTGTCTCAAATTCATATTATTCTAACATCAAGGGGTAGACAGAAACTACAAAAACAGCATAGAATTCAGATAGGATACATCTTTTTAGTAAATATTTTATTGGACAGTTTTGTAGAGTGATGAGAAGGGGCAAAATAATAAACTACTTATATCCTACCTCGTATCTGATAAATGAGGGAAGAGTCTCTCAAATTCATATTATTCTAACATCAGGGGGTAGACATAAACTACAAAAACAGCATAGAATTCAGAAAGGATACATCTTTTTAGTAAATATTTATTGGAAGAAACAACAAAGCGTAGAAAAACGGATCACATTTAGTAAAAAGTTCTTTATTCTATGCCTTTTTGGATCAAATTAGACGCAATAAAACTGTGAATTGATTCCAATTACACTTCGTCACCTTCTTTGATGCCACGTTCATGCATGTGTAACTAAGTCGATTGAAATTGAAAGGAAACGTGTTTTTTATTTGAGAAGTAGGGTTACCAACTTTCTAGACAATTGAATAAAGAGTAAAAAGATATCCCTGATGAAAATCATGTTTCGTATAAGTACTTTAATTAAAGAGGCTGTTTATTTATTATATAAGACGGTTTTGGCCTTTTTTTACCCCCTCCTTCCCCTATGTAGGATATAATAAGATTGTTTTATTATAATTGTTTAAGAACCCAGTCCGCGACGACGACAGTTTTGATGCAAAGCATTTTGTTAAACATTTTTCTGGCCTTTATCGCGATGTTTTTGGAAAAACAAGTACATACACCACTACATATTGGCCGTTTAAATGAATGGCTAAAATTATTTGATTGAATTGTTTCTCTTTTGCAAATTATTTTGGTACTTACGAGCCCGTTCCGAATAGTTCTTCATAATGCCTAAGTACCAAAATAATTTGCAAAGGAGAAACAATTCAATCAAATAAATTTTAGGACTTCATTTAGACGGCCAATATGAATTAGTGTATGTCCCTGGTTTTTATAAAAATATGGCGGGAAAGATGAGAAAAATATTTAAAAAATAAATATTTAAAATATTTAAAAAATACTTCGCATCAAATGGACGAAAAATACGGAGCGGGTTCTTAAACCCCCTCCCTCCCAATCAATTTTACGTAAGATCAAATTTTAAAGGAAATATTAATAAAAACCCAATTGATTAATTTATTGGCAGGCGTACAAAACAAGACTAAAATTGAGGAAAAAATATATGCATGAATCTGGACTAACTACTTAACCAATGGCTCGACAGCCATTCAGATGAAAGACTAGAAACTGGAAAACGTATTACATACTCTCACTAAGAAATATCTTGACCCATGTAAAAAAAAAATAAGATTTGATCCGACCCCTTCCCCTCCTAAAACGTCGTAGGTAATTAATAAACAGCCCAAAGTTCAGTAAAATCCACTTCAATAAAAAGAACAACATTAGTATTGATTCGGTGTAAAACATTTTAACTTATTTGACAGGACTAAATATAATTTAAGCGTTATGTCTTTTTCTTTCTGTATCGAAAAGACAAAGGCAGGACGCTTAAAATAAGGTTATTCCTGTCAAATAAGTTAAGTCCTGTTAAACCGAATCAACTCATTGTACAACAAAAAGCATTAAAAAGTCCCTAGTTCGCCAAGTGCATAGTATTATTACGACTGATTTGATTAGTTTTATTTCTAGCGAGTTTTCCCTGGCCATGCGTGAAGACGAATGGCCGGATCAACTCGAACCTGAGAGAATACCCAATTATCTTGCTCTTTTGATCTTCATAGTATCCGTCTTTAGTTTATTAGACATGCGCTTGATTATAAATGGAGTTGGTTTGTCTTTACACCAGCAGAAACAAAAACTTAATTATAGAGGCATTTCAATATTCAATACATCACAGAACATAACATGCAAATGAATGCAAATATTATTATTAATAACCAGGCTTTAGAAAACTGCCTACGCGTATTTGTAAGTATAAATCACACACATCTAGCAGAAAAAGGCAAAGAATAGAGGTTCCTATTACAATAACACTAAGAAAAATAGGCCATTTAGCAGAAAATAAGACAGAGGAATATAGATCATATGACATGGCTAATACAAACGTGTAATAGAAGTCATGCGAGTGCCGTAATCAGGGCGCATGACGTTAGGCACACACACACCATTTATAAGGTTTCACGGCAGCACGTGAGTTTGTAATGAATCAGAATAATCAAGCCGGGAGAAGGGATTGCAAAATATCATCGTAAAAGTTAAGATACTGAAATAGATTAACATATTTAGGTAATTTGATGCTAAAGCGGGGACATGTACAGCTCCCTGGGAGACGCCATATTTCAGTGTAAATACCTTAGAATAATATATTCTAAGGTAAGAGAAAGGATTGCAAAATATCATCGTAAAAGCTAGGATACTGAAATAGATTAACATATTTAGGTAATTTGATGCTAAAGTGGGGACAAATACAGCTCCCTGGGAGACGCCATATTTCAGTGTAAATACCTTAGACAAAGACAAAGACAAAGAAATTTATTTGTTAAAACATGAGTAAAATATAAAAGATGGTGAACGAAGAGCTTAGATCTATCACGTTTTAGCCTAAAAGGCATACAAATATTAAAGAGGTGACAATGTGCCTCTGTTAAATGTCAGTCGGACTCCTACAATTTGAATATTTAAATTCTAAATTATATAATAAATTCTAGTTCTAATAATAAATTCTAATTCCACATTACATGATATGATATGTCATATTAAGTTATAAAAATGTCAAGTATAATAAATGCAAATTAAGTCATGTTTAGTCATGTATACCTAATACATTATACAAAAATCGCTCAATATACAAAAATATATAAAAATATACAAAAATTAGAATAATATATTCTCTAAGGTAAGAGAAAGGATTGCAAAATATCATCGTAAAAGCTAGGATACTGAAATAGATTAACATATTTAGGTAATTTGATGCTAAAGTGGGGACAAGTACAGCTCCCTGGGAGACGCCATATTTCAGTGTAAATACCTTAGAATAATAATATATTCTAAGGTCAATACGTTGTTCAGTTAGGGGAATTTCGCAAATCTATCTCGGTAACTATATTTTGTGTAACCAGTGGACGATACGTGAAGCAGAGCAAGCTGCTTTTGAAAATGTCTAAATGATCTTATTCTTTATATATATATATATCTATCTTTTCTTGAGCGATTTTTCGTAATATTATCACTTCACCTTCGATCGCTTGGCCCATCAACTGATCGTAATTTAAACATCAGTCACTTACTATCCTCGTAACGAAAAGGTGAATGATCGAAGTACGTAATAGTTTCTTACGATTAACCGGACAGATCAACCTCCTTTTAGATTTGATTGGATACGTGGTAATTGCATGAAATGTCGAGACAAATCTTAAATATCGGAGAAACTTGTTTGTTAGTTTGTTACATTGCAATCATACTTGATAAAATCTGGTAAGTTATCTATTTGATGTTAATTTAACCAGTGGCGTGCACAGAGTTTTTACACAGGGTAGACATAAATACCGGTCAAGTGCGAGTCAGACTCGCGTACCTAAGGTTCCGTATCGTGGATGAAAAATGTAATTTTGTTTTCGTGAATTTCTAAACTGCTATATTATTCCTGTAATCTTTACGTAAGCACATATTACCATGATTTATTTTTTATTTTTCGATCAACCAATTTTAGAGATAAATTGAGGGACATCAATTTTTTTTTGTAGTTTTTCGAGGATTTCCCAAAATAGAGGCAAATAAATATAGCTAAGCTGTATATGTATTTTTATGCGCATCTGTAACCGGCATCGTTTCAAACAGTTTGGTTATTTGAACATAACAAGCAGGAGAAACAAAACAATCGATTACTTAGTATGTTTACAACCTGTCAGCCAGTTAAATGTTTCATAACATGGATTGAATTTTCTAGTTGCTTTACCTTTTATTTGAATCCGGTACGAAGCGGCCTTTCTCGATTACTTCTTTTTTTTTTCAGCAACACACAGTTTTGAAAACGTACCATTTCTTAATTTTTGCACACACACATTCCCAGCACAACTTTCACAGTAGTTACTACCACCACCAGCCATTTTTTGCAATTTTTAGACCCAATTTTATTTTATTTATACTGCTTGTCATCAATTTTCGTAACGAACGAACGAAAAACAATAATGGATGTAGCCGGCTAAGCTGCTAAGGCGGCTTCGTAAGACTTCGGTAATTTTCGGTGAATGTCGTAAAACTAAAAAGCCGCCGGCTTTTTGCAGAGTTTTCACCGCAAACAAGCAAAAGCTTTTGCATTTGTGTGCCATGTACTTACAGTAACGCACACAACAAAGATACTGTTGGAATAATGACCCACACATATAACCGGCAGCCACCATTCCGCGATGGCTGGTCCGAAATTGAATTACAATGGATCATAACATGAGCCATTCACTCTCAGATCTGAGCATTCACTTCATACTTTCGTAATCGATTTTAGCGATGTAATTGTATTTCGGAATGCTCGAGCATAGATACTTTATCTATGGCTCGAGTGAGCGAGCGGCTCGCAGCTGTGAACTGAGACTCGCAGTTCCCGCTAATGACAATAGATGGCGGTCGGTGTGGCTACACTTTTTTTTTACGATATGCGTAAAAATGCGTAAATGATGTGCATTTGTCAGGGTAGACAGTGTCTTTTTGTCTGTATGGACTGCACGCCACTGAATTTAACTTCCTCTCTGTATCTGCGCCAGTTATTGATGAATTTAAAGTAAGAGGCATTGATTATTCATTATTCTAAAATAAGAGTGATGAAATATTTTATAACATCAATGAGATACATACATAATTATAATCACGCCTGTCTCCTAGAGGGGTAGGCAAAGACTACAGATTTCCATGTGCTACGATCCTTACACACCTCTTTCGCTAGTCATACAAGGTTTTCTATTCCGGGTACTTTTGATTTATGTCGCCAATTTGGTCGGCATACGTCCTTTCCATACTGAATACTAGGTTAGTGATCAGACTGATCAGGAACAATGTTTAATGAACATTCAGTTGAAATACGAAAAAAAAAGTTTTGCTCCCTTACTGCCTGTATTTGAAGTAGTATACCTATAGTTTGTTGTAAGGGAACAATTTTTTTTATGATTGTTAAATATAGGGTCCTTGCCTTGAACCTTGTTCTAGTATGAATTCGGGCGGTTGATTAAATTTCACTGTATGTATGTAGGTATATGCCAAAAACAGCAATGACTGATACATACATCGTTTTTCTCACGCACTTTCATTGTGTTGTGTGCAGAAAAAAGCAAACTCAAGTACAAATTTTTTGTGGCACAAAGTTTTTATACTTTATTGCAACTGGAGACTTTTTCACACACTTAAGTTCACATATAAGAAATAAAACTGCAAAAGAAGTCATAATTTCTTAACTGTGTATCATGTTAATATTCCAAGATTCTTTTGATGATGATTGTAAAATTTCTTCCGATAAAAAGCAATGTACGCATCAGTAATGGAATTTAAATTACTGGCGGGTCAAAACTACAAACCCTGTGACGCGGCACGCAATTTTTTCGGGAGTTCATTGAACCAATCCATTCAAGAGATGAGTTGCTTTCACCTTGGGTTTTTTGGTAGATAATTGCATGTTATTAATTCATCAGTTATTCGTTCAAAGGCACAGAGAAAGATCTTCCTCTCGATCAAAAGGCTAGATAGATTCCTTTGACAATGCTCAGAAGGGGATCTTTTTGCTTGAATCTCAGCTAAGCCTAAAACTCGTTTGATACCTATGTATATCTTGGGCAGGCACCTCTGGCCGCGCTAGGGCCAGGATCCGCTCCGGTCAAACCGGTATGGGAGAATGTACGGATCCAGTTCGATCGGCGCCAACCCTACTTTCTTTGGACGTGAAGATTGATTTTAGTGCTTATGTGTTTCAAGTTGTGGAAAGACAGGCCGGTTCGCTAAGTTACCTGCTTAGAGCTGTATATCTAGCTGTGAAATTAATTTGCGCAAAATTATCATTCTTCAAATAGTTCTCTAAAAAGCAAATACAGTAAACTTAGTGTTATTTTTTACTGGGTACGTTTGTTTGCAAGAGTTTCTAAAGGCACAATGTGATTAGTCTGAAGACATCCTATGTCGGAGCGCATCATTAGCTGTTTGAGCAACATGTCTAGAACTTTCAAAAATTCAGGACCAGTAAACAGTAAAAATAGCAAACAAAATTTATTTAATTGCACAATAGCTAGATCCGCACATAACAAAACCTTTGCGTTGATGCAATATCAGTAAAACCGTAAGGAATTTTGGCATTGGCCGCTATTGATTCTCCCAGAGAATTCCTGGCTATTTCAGTAAAGCAACTATAGTCCATGATTAGTGACGCCATTTATAGCAAGTCGACGATCCCGGTTCAATGCGAGCTGGTCTTCATTGCATACCTAACTGTATAACATATGAAGCGACACAGAATCCTCAGGGACAGAGATTTAACCAGTGCGCAGTAATCATGATTTGGGTGAAAGAAACAGGTAACGCTACCCAACAAATACAAAATCGTTTCCTCTAACCAAAAATATTTACAGGGAATGAACTCCTTAACTCAGTAAGGTTATGGGAGGGAACAAGATACAAGACTTCGTGCGTGACCGCGTTTACATTAGTGGGATGAGGTAGACGGACGGTACTAAAGAAGCATACGCCTCTTTATGCAATTGTAACGTAATTTGAGACACTGGGTGGGACACGAGTGCTTGTTTAAAAATCGAACGAAGTAAGTTTTGTAATAATTTTGCACGAGTGTTCCAATGTCTAATTACGAGTATGTTCAATTGCACAAAATACTTTTTCTACTATTTTCACTATTTAGAACAGCTTTCGCCCGCGACTTCGCCCGCGTTTATTAAGTTTTGTAAAGTCGTATCGAATCTGTAAATATTTTTAATGTATCTTTGGCGGTCTTTGATAACTGATATAATCTCCTAGTATAGTATGTTTGGTGAGGCTGCAGGCCGAGCCGCGTCTCTGAACGACACTATTTCTTGTTCCCGTGGGAACTGATTTATAGGATAAAAAATAGCCTTTGTCCTATTCCAGGTCTAGAACTACATTTGTGCAAAGTTTCTGCCCAATCGGTTCAGTAGTTACGGCATGAAAAAATAAAAAATATCCAACAATCCATCCAAACACCCACCCAAACTTTTGCATTTATAATATTAGTGGGAAGTGGGATGGGATGGGAAGTAGGATATTTTCAACTAACAATTTCAGGAAAAATGAGAAGAAAACATTCGTTCATGAACCTCGGGTGTGTTATCACGCTAATGCTGCCTTGAAGGCCAATCAGGATAAAGGGGGCGTGGCTTAACAAAAAGGTCGGGACTTATTTCTCATCTCTGCTGTTGATTGGGTTTCTAGCCGTTTTATAATAAATTGGGTCAATCGCAGCGCAGAAACGCGGTATTATAATGTAATATTATAACATCGGATAAACAATCTAGGTACTTATAAACTGCTTTTGATGTTGCAATTGCTTCATGGGAGTAGATAAAATACATAGGATGTCTGAAAAGAGAATAAATCACAGGGTTCATCATAGACCAGTCGGTTTAATAGATATGAAACAGTTGTGCATATGTTGAATACGTACGAGTACTACAATAACTTGTACATTTTTCTCATATTTTAACGAGGTTGTGTTCAGGTGGCTCAAAGGGTGGCTGTCTATAAAGGGTGGAGGAGGGGAAATATTTTGAAGAGGTCCGGGGTGGTTGACGGTGTCTCGGGAAGCTGTCCTTGAAAGCGGTAGGCTCGACAAGGTTACTCGTCTTTTGACTAGCAAAAAATGGAAATAATTTCAGCGAAAATACGTAATTCCTGAATATGACTTATGATGCCTTTGGCGCTGTTGCATTTAATGTGAGTAATACCAATATGACTAAAATTCATATGTCATATTTAAGTGTATTTCCTGTGAGCAATTACTAATTTGAGTCAGGTATAAATAAATCCCGGGCGGCGGAATGACATATGCTTGTACCGCGAAATCTTCAAAATAAAGCCAGCAGTTTTTTTCATGAAGAAATTCATCGAGTATTAGAGATTCTAAATATGGTTAAAGACTAGAGATGCCGCGAATACTCGCTATTATTCGATATTCGGCATTACTCGATATTTTTTTGTTATTCGACGAATACCGAATAATAGCTAGTATTATTCGACATTTGCCGAATAGTTGTCTAAAATAAACTTTTAGTGAACAAAAACACTATAGACTTAAAAATAATCAATTTCAAACAAAACACACTTAGTATTAATTATATTACTATCATTAATATAAAAAGTTTGCCAAAAATTTGTCATGTCATGTTGAAGTAAGGCTTTTTAATTAATTTTTAAAGACAAAAAGAGGCAGATTGTGTTGCAAAAAAAAACTAGTTTTTCTGCACGATTGGGATCAAGTCGGTTGCGCTTTTCTTCATAAATCAAAACTGCCTCGGAAAAAAAAGGGTTTTCAGCATTTAAAAATGTAAAATCAGTATAATATGAGACTGATTTCTTTAACTTTATTGTTTGCCTTTCTCATACATGACCTTAGAAAAAAAATTGATTACAGTAATAAATAAATGATTAGTAAGTTCAAGACTGTATACAAGTATTATAATTTGATAACGAATAAATTATTTTCTATATTCCTTTTTTATGTCGAATAATAATGGCGAGTTATTCGACTATTCGCCATAGGGAATTCATATTCGCGGCATCTCTATTAAAGACACATAATTATAATCACAATAATGATACTGTATGTAGTAGAATATACCGCATGATATAACGGTTTAGCTGACATTGTGGTTACTACTGAGCTGCTATTGAAGCAACAACAAACAAGTAAAAAGTGGGATATTGTCTTCCGTTGCCACTGTCATCATCATCAATCACTGGTATATCACAAACCATACAGCTATAAGATGTAACGGATTCCGAAGATTCGCAATATTTGTCCCAAATTCGAGATTTTCTTATTATTTCCATTCGTTTCGCTCTCAGCACATTTGCATGTGTGCTTGCTTTATCATACACATATCGCAGATGTTGTGTGTAATCTATTTTAAATGGATGGAAGGTCAGCCTCGATGAGCTGCGCGGGAGTTTGATGCAGTTAACATTCGTACTTGTTAAATTAGATAAGAGAGCGGTTTGGGATGTGTACATTGGCACACTGGTAAAATTACAATTATTTTTCAGATAAATGGTTATAAAATAACATCATAATAGTAGTTTATGCTACAAGGGTGAAAAGGAATAAATTACGAGGACGATTTAAAACACGACCGTAGCGAGTGTTTTAAACGTAACCGAGGAATTTATTGCTTTTACGCCCGTGTATCATACTACATTTTTCAAAGCATAGTGTGAGGAAATGAAAACTAATATAATCTTGTGAACTTAAAATTATGATTGGCTCAAAAGGATGGTATCCAGAGCTGTCAAACAGTGGAAAAAAAGTATAACATCTATGGTACACAGGAAAGGCTGCAGGTTAGCCAACCATTGCAAATAAATTTAAAAAAATATATATAAAGCCCTAGGGCAAAATAATCGACTTTCTGTTCGGTTTTGATGCATAAAAAGTGGACCTTGACGAGCACTTGCATTGAAAAATACATAAAGGCCTCACAATACATCACTATCGAACTGCTGTTAATAATTTGACGAATGATAATAAAGGACAAGTTGCGTAGGCGAATTCAAGGAAACAACATATGGTGCGGTAGCGCAGCCAGATGAACATTAATGCGTCACACGATCCTTGGCTTGGCGATAAAATAATAATAAACAATGCATGCCCCATAAACAATATATAACAAACAAAACGATATATAACAATCGTATTGCTTATGTAAAAGCAATTCATGTAAAGGAAATATAATAAACTAAAATGCATTATAAAATCTGTTCTACTCGTCGTTTTTATTTAATTATATCATGTGACCGTAACAATTTTTATTGAAATATAGATCCCACTATCCTGCTCTAATAAAGAATAGAATAGAATATCTGTTTATTTATCTGCCACAATACAATTACATAATAAAAGCTTAAAAACGAGACATTTAACAAAATAAAAATAAGAAAAAACCATGTGACTAAACTAGAAGAAGTCATATATCGCAGCAGACAAAAAGGCCAAAGACTCAGCATATGCTGTAGTCTAACAAAGTAAGACCGACAGCGCTGATTTTCAGTCATATCAGTCAGAATTTTACATTAGCTAGTGGTGACAATCATGCAAATGATACGCTCCAGTCCTCTCATTGTGCTCATCATTACCAACTATTCATTAGCAGCAATAACTGTTTATCAAGCATGTTTGAGTAAAGAAATTCAAAGTTCAATGGTATCATTTACTAATACGCAGTAACGTAGGATAACGGTAAATAGATACCTATTTTAGAAACACATACACATAATCACAGTTTTTCATGTCCTCTTTTCCAAACAAGACCTTTAGTTATTTTTTAAAGAGAATTTTACATTAGCTAGTGGCGACAATCATGCAAATGACACGCTCCAGTCCTCTCATTGTGCTCATCATTACAAACTATTCATTAGCAGCAAGTGAGTTCACGATTGTATTCTAAATCACCATTCGGTGAGTGGTTATTGCACCTGTAATCGACCGTGAAATGGCTCAATTTGCATGTTCTATTATATCATCAGCATCACAATGAATAATGTTTTTTGCTCTACCAGATTCAATGTCAAACAGAAAATAATCAGACAATAACAAAAATTATGAGATGATAAAAATGACAATTACGTATGATGCCATAATTGCAGATTACTTACTTTACTACCTATGCGGTATAAATCACATTTTGGTTTCATTAAAAAATACATTAAACATGAATGAATAGTTAATAGCAAGATACGTACTAATATTAAAAAAAAAAAATGTTATCGTTCCATGTCACTGACTCTCCAGTGTGAATTTTGCCGTCCAAATAAATGCCATCTTGTACTCACTTCATTACTACATTACTTACCCATCCATGTAATGGCCTTACCGTCGTAGTTACGCCCACTACAACAAAATCTTTCTTGAGCTACAGATAAACAAATCGTAGGCCACTTTGTCGGGATATTGTCTCTCCATTTATGGAAGAGGTAACTTAATGCACTGATAAATTTCAAGACACACACATCAATTCTTTGCACAAGTGTGGACAAGAAAGTCGTAGAAGAATGGTAAGAATAAGTCAGCAGAGGAATCGGAGAATAAAACCCTGTGATTAGTTCGAAATATCCATCATCAGAACTATCATCGATACAAATTGTTAGTTCTTTGACTCAAGCCCCAAGAATATAGACTTATTTCAGATGACTGATGATGTCTGTCACTTGGGTGTTGGATGGAACCATACAACTTGTAAGCAATCTAATTTTGGAATGAATGGTTCTTACCAGTCACGTTCTAAATAATTCACTGTTAAATGAAGTCAGCGGGAGACATCGAAGAGCCTACAAGAAAATATTAAACATCGAGGTCAGAGAACGAACGAAGACAGGGATGTGATTAACAGCGTCGAAGACAGGACTCGCGTGGGAACCCCATACCTCCTGAGGTGCTAACTGCACTTTGATGTTTACAATCTCTTATACCGACAAGCTAGGCTCTTAAATTATCAATTGACTGAATACCCGATATAATAAACTAGTGGAAACCAAAGATTTTTGAAATCTTTGGTGGAAACCTGCTGAGAAAACATAATTTAAAAGAAGACGCTAGCTAGAGGATCTTTATTTAAAGCCGATGTTTGATAGCAAGACTCCAGGACAGACACGGTAGTCTGAACAAAGCAGCAAATTATGGCCTGACAATGTGGGTAGGCAAATTGCAGGTCGTTCGCATTTACCCGCATGTGGGGGCGAAGACGTACTGACGGCTGCTTTTTATCGATATCTTGGATTTTATCGTCATGGCCCAACGAACTATAAAATTTTAGTTCGTTGTCATGGCCACTTGGTTTCTGTGAACTGAATGTCTGTATTTATGTTAAAATATAGTTTATACAATTATAGTCGAGACAGGCACATGTGTCTTAATGACATATTTGTCTAAACAAAGACTGACAAAAATGACAGGAAGCCTAAATGGACATCATGGACATTGCCTAAATTTTCAGTTTTACATTGCTTTTGCTGTATCATTGTGATATGTGTGGGCTTACTAAAGAAAGCGATGACATCAGAAATGTAACCAGAAATGGTCGACGCAGCGTAAAAGCTTCAAAGTTCAGCAATACTTTGGAAGAAAGTGTGGAACATATACATAAATACACATGTTACTGTTAAAGCTAGAACTTCGGTAAATCTTAGGATTCGGTAAAGTAAAAATTGTCCTGTAAGTAATCGTCATTCACTACGGGCTTTTACCAGCATTTGCTCAGTGGATCCTCAGAGACACGATGACTCAGACAAACATAATATTTATATTGAACGTCTGTGGGCACGATAAACGTTGAAAACAGTCAAAAACGATTATTGCAGTAGAAGATTTTATAGACAACATTTTTTGTTGGTAAATCCTAAGATTTATACGTAAGGCCTAAAAGTAACCACTATTCGGGATTTAACAGTAACATAATACATAAACTATGCAAATGGATGATATTCCGGCTGCAACGGGCTGACATGCTAATTTCAAATGTTGAAGAGATCTAGGGCGTGCTTCCGTTGAGGAAGGCTGATAAACATGCAAATTGTGACACTTCGTTAGGCTGGTTTTTCAGTTTCTAGTAGCTAGATTAAAATTATAACGTTTTTAGCAATTCAAAAAAGGCATCATCTTATTTTAAAGGTACAGCACTGGCCATCAATCACTTATTGTATGTTTGGAGAGCAGCCTCAACTGTCACTCTTTATTTACAATGAGGAAGGTGTGATGTGGTTCAACGTTGTCTAAAATGATCCCACACTTAGCATATTCACTGTAAAGATTTATTATAATATACTATGGTATATTTGTAATTTTTTTTAATACTTGACTGATGACGGCCCACTAAGGGCCGAAATATATTTCAAGTTTTAAATTTTCTTTTATTTATTGTACCTATATATTTAAAGTTATATTGTGTAATTCTAAATAAAAAGCTAATAGAGGCATATTATATATTTATTATAATAAGGAATATTATTAATATAAAGGATAAATATTTATATATTACTAATAAATGAGTATTTCAGTATTTAGTATTTCAGAATATACATCAACTAAAGAAGGAAATAGATTACAATTTTAAAAAAGGGAAAGTTTTGATCAGTACACTACAAAAGACAAAAATTACCATTTTCGATTTGATTTTACATTCCTTATACGAGAAGTAACCCAACAAAGAATATATTGTGCGAAACCAATCAAGTTAAAGCAGAACTGATCGATTAACGTTTCCAGTATCATAGAAAGTTATGTTCTGAAGGCTACATCAATTAATTTGCTAACTACGATCAAAGATAAACACGCGAATTAATACAAGAGATACCTTATCTACCTGTACGTACGTGTATTGAGAGCTTGGAATAATATGAAATTTTCAAAGTAGAAGTACCCGGAAAACTAAAGAAGCTGACATGTTAGTATTATTTTTGAGAGTGTACGATTACCTACAGATCGTTCACCATTAGAAGTCCCATGATTAGTACTAAGCCGGTACTAAGCCAGAGGACCAAATACAAATTCAAATCATTTATTGGTAAATAAAAATTTACACGTCATTGTTGTATATTAAAAATTAAACTAAAAGCAAGTTAAATATTTGATAAAAAAACAGTTTATCAAAAAATATTAATTATTTAAATAATAATAGTTGAGGAAAAAGATAAATGTCAGTTCTATATAAATACTTTGTATACATTAGATGTTATGTGTATTTACCTGGGCCACCGTGACACCGGTAAAAAACTCTGTATAAACCACTTATGGTTAACGATCTTCACTTGATTTTAGATCTAACTATACACAAGTTATGATGAACACAGAGTATGTACAAAATTGGTATATAATTATGTAGATACCGAGATCTTTATTGTTATCAAAAATAATAAAGTTCATATTATTATGGTAGGTAATTTGAACTTTCGCAGCTCACGATACGAGTACACGCATCTTTGAGTAAACGTAGACCACTACCTATAACTTAAAAGAGCTACGCTCTTGTCGGAATAACGCCATTCTTCTCTTTCTTCTGTTAATGTTTTGACATCTTTACATGACATAGCACACAGAAATTCACAGCATTAACTTTCTCCTTCACTTGAGTGAAGGTCTAGGTCTTACTCTTCCTCTTTTTCCCTCAACCTTTCTTTCTATGATATTTTTCAAGAAACTGTCATATCAAATCAAGTAGATCCAAAGTTATATTACCCTTATGTACAGGATTAGCTTTGTATTCTACTTACTTGCTACTAATATTGCTAAGTATATTAGGATCCTTGATAAAAGACATCGTTATTATGAAAGGATTTCCTTTGCATTCATTTTGGCAAATATCCCTGTCCATCAGAATAAAGGCATATCCTTTGAGGGGAGGGCAAGATAATACAACTCATTGGGTATTCAGGAGTGCACTTTGGAAGACGTGCGTCGTGTGCTTGCGGTCTTGGTAATAGCAGCCCTGTACATCAGTGAATATCAAATAGACGGTCTTCAAGATATTTACATTTTAAGATTATTAATTACTAAGCTTACAGTAAAAGAGATCTTTGATTTAATTCACTGATAAATAATGTTTAAAATTATTACTACACAGGTAGGATTTTTAGCCTCTGAAATGCCGGTAAATAAATAAAGTGAATAAAGTCGATTCTGAAGGTTTTAATTTTCTAAACTAAATTTTCTTGATTGCAAAATAGTCCTTAAGTGTTAGGAACAGAAACTAAACTACTTTGGAAAATTTCAAGCTTTGGCAGCACTAAAACTAAAATTAAAGCCTTCAGGATCAGCTTTAGTCTCAGAATAAGAATGAGGCTTTAGTGTCTATACAAACGTGCCTACTTGACCAAAAAGGTATGGAACAGCTGATATTTTATTCGCGATTTCAAGATTGGCTTCAAGTTTTCGACTTTTCAGAGCTGCGTTCAGCTTGTGTTGCCCTCAGAATATTGCCACTCAGGTTCTATTACTATTTCTTTTACACGCGTCACAAAATGGTATACGCCATCCTGATGTCAGTGTTGAAACTTGACAGTAGTGTGAATTGAACGCCACTCAGTGGCTAAAATCCAACTGTATAGACATAGTGGGTCAAAGAGCAAGTACTAATAGTTGTTATTTTGTGATCATGATTACAACTGCTTTTGTTTTGTATATTATTAGACACAATCATTGAAAACTAAGTACTTAGGTTCAGTTCACCAAAATTTGGCGATGCTATGGACTCATATTTAATACAACAACGGAAGGAGTCATATGAAGTTTAGGACGATAACTGAATAAGAATGGCATAAAACGCAGTTCGTTGAATTTTAATGTAACTCAATTTAAATTGACCGACTAATGACTCATCGCTTCTTTTGGACATGTCAAAGTTATTATAACATAATATGTAAAAAATCGTGGGGCACGGTCTTATGTCTTACGTCATCGCGTCGTGTGGGACATAAAGTAGTATAAAGTAGAGCCACTGAGTGATGGCAGTTATGACAGCTGCATTTAGTGATGAGGTATATTTCAAATTTCGGTTAAAAATAAAAATCAATTGTGACTTTACTCAATATTAGACACGTCATTCAACATTCAACATAATGATACAAAAGGAAAATGTGCCAAAACCAGTGGCGTAGCTATCGGAGGGCTATGCGGTGTAGTGCCCCGGGACCCCCAAGAGATTTTTAAATATCTAAATCGAAAAAAGTATTTTACTATCATTTATTTTCGTTTAGCTTAACTTCGTCATTGTTTTGTTTTTAATTTATTATATTATTGCGTAACTTGGCGACCTCAAACACGACCTATAAAAAATGAGAAACTTTTTAAAAAAAAATTCTTTGTTTCTATACGAATTCTATTGCACAATAAAGCAAAATTCAAATCGAAAAATAATAACCGAAACAAGTAGTACATCACTATCAACAATGAAGTATTACATTTTTTAATTCACACTTGCTTATAAATAATTACGATACTTTGTAGGCATTTAAACCTCATAGGCGCCATCACTCAGTGGCTCTTTATATTTCAATCTACACTTTCGGCGATCAATTATGCCACAAAATTAAGGTTCTCTCTGGGGGCGATTGTTATTAGAACTTTTTAGAGAACTCCAAAAAAGTTTTATTTTTTCATTATTTATTTTAAAAGAAATATCTAATAATGTAATACGAGAGAGAGGGTTTCAAAGTGGAGTCTAAAATAAATCTACGGTTATCAAATTGTGGACTGAAATAATCGTCAACCTCTAAACCTCAACCTCAGAAGAGCGAGAATTCGCTGGCCGTGCAAAGGTATCGCCGGCGATAAAAAGGCGAAGGAGTCGACAAATTATGATTAATTACTCAAATAAAATAAAAAGTAAAGTACGTTTCTAGATAATTCTGAAGAAGAGCGAAATTAGTTTACAGGAATGACATTTTTTTTGGAGTAAATATAATATTTTAAACTTATAATCCATAATGAAGATATGAAAATTACATATATTATATTTCTCCAGAATTTCCTGGTGTTTGGACAACAAATCGTGCTGAATCCGCGATTGTTTTATTTCGTTTTCAATGCAAGGTGTTCCTTGCCATCTGCGCCCCTTGGAACAGAATCACGACAAAATATATCAATGCACGCACCTGTTGTGCCAACTTTTTTTAATGGAATTTAACCATATGTCAGGTGTTTCGCCGTCGGCTTTTCATTTTATTCGCTAGCATCAACAATCCTATTGTTGTATTGGGTTCAAATCCAGATTTATTTATTATTTACGTACGTTTGTGTAATTGTGTTACTACTTACTTCAATGTTAATTGTAGCATTTTTTTATTGCAGAACATAACTTTAATTGGCAGTTAGTTTGATAGCGGACTCGACCTTACAGATATTTACGAATTGTTCGTTCACCGTTATATTTTATGTTTCCCCGACGTTGTGGCATTTGGGTCACCTGGACCATCTCCAAAAAGTACAGTTTGACACAAGAGATGCTCTGTTTACAACACTATCTTAAATTGTATAGGTATAGGTACTTATCAAAGATGCTGGATGTCGATTGTATATTGTAAATTATAACGATGGGTGTGACGGTATCGCATTTAATCGCAGCTTTTCTTCGAATGAAAACCTATCTCAAGAATTGTTATGTGATTGGATAATGTATCACTTATTTATCTACCAGCAAGAAAACCAAGGTGCGTATTGTCAGCGTTTTATACACGCATGAGAAAATGATAAACAGAAAGAAAGTAAGAAAACAATGAATCAGAGGAAAATGTGGTTCCAAGACAATAGTCAATAACTATACTAATAATGTTTCTGATTTCCCATGCAGAAGAAGTTTTAGTAGAAATATTTCATATTTTCTTTTATATTTTATGTAACCTCAATAGAGGAGACGTGGGATTGCTTGTTCTTTCGGAAAAATGGGATTAAATTAAAAATGTGTCCGTGTGATGGGAATATTCCTTTGAAGCATTTATATTATTTTACAGGTTTTAACGAAGATTTACTACAGAGGTTTTGTTAAAAATGTCTATTGTGTGAGCTGATAGGTTCCTTATTAATCTTTGCATTGTGAGACACGATTCTTAGTCTTTTGGGAGTTTCAAGATTTTAATTTACTTTTGAGCGATGGTAGAAGTAAAGGAAGTAATATTGTTATCATGAAAAAAAAAAAACTCTTTATTAACGATCTCTAGCGTTGACTTAGCAAAAAAAATTCATAAAAGTATGCTTGCTTGTCTGTATTATTCGCCCACAGCTCTGTATTTTATAAACAGAGGACCGATTTCAATGGAATTTGGTATTTCGGGGGGAATTTTAAACATCACCGGTGTTCTTCGGCAAAAATATCATAATTATTATTTCAAAATTGACTCATCTTCGGTGTAAAAACTGAATAAATAATATTTTTAAGCCTATTTTTGACCTTTTATTGTTTCAATCCATATCTTAGGTGCACAATTTAAAAAATAATTTAAGAACACATAGGTATTTTATATCTACCTATTTATATTCCTAGAAAAAATCAGATTGAGGTAGACCCTGTAGATCACATTACTTTTTGTCTGAATATTTGTTTAAAACCTTCACGAAATCCGTGACATTCGCAGGTCCAACAGTTTTGGTTGGAAACAAAGCTTTAGATCGCGGCGGGGGCGACCCTATGCGTCATCGGCCGACCACCCTCCGGAACGCGCCCCCAACACCCTCCCTTTGGCCACGGATCGATCCCACTACTTCAAGCCGCATGCGCAAAACCGCCCTTTTTGTTTATACTCCGTATGTTCTTTTGATAAATTCTGAGATTTCTGATGTAAGTTTTATGAATGCTTATTTGGTTTCTTGATTTTCTCATCAGATTTGTTTGTTTGTTTATTTACGTAAAGACACTATCAAAGATAACGAGAAAAATATCCCAAGTTTGCAGATTTCTTCTCAATTTTAAAAGCTAAATACCTACTTGAATTTTGAAATACTCTAACTAAAAAAGTAATGATTAGTAAGTAGGTACTTACTGGCACTCATTCATGATCTCCTCCTGTGAACGGACTTGAACTGGCGCAAGCTTCTCCACACTCTCCTCATAGTTCCCGAAGCACTTAGTGATTTTCTCATCGAAGGAGTTCACCAGATCCTCCAGCGAACCCGAGAAAGTTTCAGTAAAATTGTCTCCTTCATCGTTCTGTATGTTGTTGTCCTGTTTGCACTTATTCACCGGTCTGGGCTCGTCATTATCGTTGATTTTGTTCGAATCTGTTTTCATTTTGGTCATTTCGCGTTTGAGGTTGTTGATGTTGTTCAGATGGATGTCGTTGCCATTGATGGTCTTCTGTGGGTAATCGTTGGAGGTGATGCAGTCGTCGGCTTCCTCGATTTGAGCGAGCGGCGCCTCGAACTCGAGTTCGGCCATCCTGCCTTTGACAACAGCTTCTCGCATGACCATACGTCCACTTGCGCTATTTGCCGCGCGAATACTGACTGCCAGTGTTGCCAGGTCTTGTTTTGACTTTTTGTAACCTTGGTCTAAATTTACCCTAGATTTTGCATTATTTTGAATAAATACCCCAAAACCTACTTAAGTCAGGGAAGTTAAGTAGTTTTTTTTCTTTCTAGTACCTACAATTGAAAAAATAAGATAAATTATTTTATAACTTATGTAGATAACTATTGTACGTTTTATAGCGAAATCCATAGTTTTGGATACTCTAAACATTATTAGTCTGCATGAAAAATTTTATGTAAGACAAATATTTCGAGAAATTTTTAAAAATATTTCTTGCTTACTTGAAATTTGTTTCTTATTGATCTTTTCTAGTTTGTAGTGCACTTTATTATTGAAATTTTAAGCAACCGGATTGTGCAAAACTTTGCGATGACAGTTTACAGAAAACATAGGTAACAAGGTTTTGTTGAGTAAATTTTGAATACAAGTTTTCTGTTATAATTAATTAGAAAAAGGCGGTTTTTTTCGCAATCCGGCTGCTGAACCGCTCTTAAGTGTATACGAATTACCCGTTCGGCCGCCATGGCATGGCAACAGAGTTTCGCAACATCACAATATTTCACTCACTTAAAGTTAAGTTAAGTTAACTTTCATAGCAATTTAACATGGAAAGCTTAAATAATATTTGATATGCGCCCTTATTACCGACATGTTATTTTTGACTTATTAAAAATAGTGTTGCTTTGCAGGAGAATGGTTATTGTTATTTTTCTGTGCACACTTTATAAATGCAAAGTGCTCTGAGTTCGATTGTCTAGCTAGTTGGTCCAGTTTTTCGTCCGATTCGGATGTATACACAACTGTTGTGGAAACCTCCAAATAAAACCACGGCTCCGACGTGGTTGTGGAAACCGCCAACCAATGTCCACGTTATGGCTCCGTAGGAGTAGACGCCGACGATGGCAGCGTCGCTATTTCCCGTCAGTAAGTTGAATTGCCTGAGGAATATACCAAAAGGCAACATCTAGGGCAGCAAATAAAATTCCAAATTGTCCTTGCGCAAAGACTCTAAGAGGCGAAGTGAGGGATACCCGTGGGGGGTATCCCGGATACCTTTTACTAGGCATGTATTTGTTTTCTAAAACGGAACATAACTTTTCCGCATTGGATTTGGATGGGATAAGCCCCTGTGTTACGGCGATACAGACGCGCGGCAAAACTTACTTGACTTTTATAAATTATCATTCAAAATTTGACCTCTCCCACCCGTCTGTTTATTTAAATATCATAGTTGTTCTAACTTTAAATATTCCATTTTTTGTTTATATATATTATTCCAATTCGTTCCTCATGGGAACATGAAGAAACATCTTATAATTCTAATAAGAAAATGAGATATAAGGATTTCAAATTCAAATTCAAATAGTTTATTTTGCAAAGTAGGTATATTTAATACACTTTTTACAAGTAAAATTTAATCTTACAAAAATGTATGTAGTAAAATACTAAATGTACATGAACTAAATTAAAGGTTACTGAATACTGAAATTTTGCAATTAATGTAGAAATAGATTAATTAAAGGTGTTTAGATACATCTAAACGAAGTTATCTATTTAAATTATTATGAAAATACGTTTATATTTATATATTTATGTTTCTGTTTCGCTAAAGGCAAATTACTTACAAATGCAATAGGTTTTTTATTATTACAATTTGCGAACGGAACCAGTTATTAAGAATTTGAGAATATTATTATTAAGAATTATAAAGAAAATTATAATATTATTAAGAATATTTAAATTAATCTATTTACAAAGAAAAAACAACGTGAGCTTACAGCTTAAAGATATCGACCTTCTAGTGACAGTATTGGTACGTAGATGATTATTATGTTATGTAATTGGCTTTAGGTGTTCCCACAATCCTATAGCATTATACAGAATTACATACGTACCTATGTATGTGTTACAATAATGAATGTTACTGCTTTGTAGCTAGTGACTTTGATTACATGAAATGCGAATTTTTGCTTTCACGACAATATATCAGCACACAGTGAAATTGCGTAATAGTGTAATAGGTGGGTGAGTAGTGACAGCTTCACCATCTAGGCAATGAGAAAATAATAACCCTTTACAGCAATATTGTCATGCATGTTATTAAAAATTGTGCGGGTACGCTTTGTGCGCCCCTTGAAAACTACAAAATTCCGGTCGAGTAGTTAGCCGTGTAGCGAATAAATTATAAAATAGATAAATTATATTATTTTAACAAATCTGTGAAGTCCAAGGAAGATCAAAAATGTTAGCTAATGAAGATTGATTGGAGTATAAAATTTTAGCTCGTGGATTGGTGTTTCATTCTTCATTTTTATGTTTGTTATATGATGGGTAAGGCCCTTACATTATTTCTTTAAACATCATAAGGTTATAGTAGAGAAGCGTCTCAAAAGGCTAAAAAATTAAAACTAAAATATGGTCTGCTGAGACCCACGTACAAACTACGTTGCCACCTACTGTAGGCAAATCCGCGTGTTTGTCTGGGGAAGCTGTAGCTGGCTTCAAGCCGTGTGCGAGCGAGAAAGATATTTTATTAATAACAGTATTTTCTTGTTTTTCCATCCAATTATGAAATATACTAAAATGTTGTCATTGCGTTGCGTTGCGTTGTCGTGACTCAAATTTTCTTTCTAACTACAAAAGTCTTACCATGAAAATTACCCTAAGTGAAATAATTACTCCAAAAAATACCCTAAGAAAATTCATACCCCAAAAATTAACCTGTAGCATACATTTCACCCTAATGTAGGGCAAATTACCCCAAGGTGGCACCACTGTAACTACCTGCCGTGAAGGGTTGCCAGATGTTTGACGGCTCAAGTCTCCGATTCGGGACGCTCACTCAGTCAGGGGTAGCCCGAATCGCCATTGAGCGGTTTTCCATACTGACCTTGATCAAGCTTTCAGAGGTAAACATAGATGGCGTCAAACTGCTTTCAAGTGTGGAAAAACTAAGATAATTTTTTTATTTGTGGGCTTTGATTAATTTAAATTAATCAAAGTCTGTGGGCAGCAATATTTTGTGGCCTAAAAATTTCATTCAAGTCAAGTGTCAAACCTAACAACATCCTTTACAAATATATTTTTATTTTGTTGTGTATATATTATTATGGTATTGTTTTCTACTTGGTGTTTCATACAACTTTCAACATGGTCAGCCCATGCGTTGTGGCTAATTGTAAAAATATAGGAACACACAGTTTCCCTAAGAATTCATTACAGAAAGAGCAAGATCTTAGCAATAATACATGTGAGGCATGGATTAATTAACCATAAAAAAGAACGAAGTAAAGACGAAGTGTCAAAATCAAAAGAATCTAGTGTTGCCAGAAAGACATTTTTTGACACTCTTAGTACAGGCTGCGCTATCTATCGAGTCGTTCGGTACTACTTTTTCTTTTTTAATTTGGCTTTGAAAACCCCTCGTTCCATGTATAGTTTTATGTATATCTATAGCACTGGACAATCAGGAAATTACTTTGATCTGTTAATTTTCAAGCGATTCAGGCTTCAATTTTTGTTTTCGCAATAGGCAAGTATTTAGGATGCTATGTAAATAAAATAGGGTTGATTCTGAGGAAGAAAATCAGCCCCCTTATTGTTTCCATCACTATCGCTTTCAAGGGTGTCATGATTGGTTAATAATGAGGTGTGATGTCATTTTAAGCCAATCAAGATGCCTTTGGGGGCGATAGTAGCCAAGGGCGGATCCAGCCTGCGAGCCAGGGGGGGTCACAGGCTCCGAATTAGTCCAAATATATAATACAATTTTGTGTAATTTTAGGTAAATTTTGCGTGTTTATATAGAAAAAACTAGGCCCAGGGGGGAGGGGGTCATGACCCCCATGACCGCCGTTGATAGTAGCGAGCGATAGATGCTGTGTTTAAGTTAGACAATAATAAGGACCCTGTCTATGCATTTTGACGATACACTTTTTCTCTTCATTTGACGAATAGGAATCATGTATAAAATTCAATCATATTTTATTATGATTTATATAAAAACGGCTCACCTCAATACGTGTTACGATCGGGAAAGCCGACCAGTTTCAGCAGATTTAGACTGCCTTCATCTGGGCGAGTAAAGACGTTTACGCGCCGACAGTGTGAGGCGTAACGTCGTCGCGTAAACGTCTTTACTCGCCCAGATGAAGGCAGTCTAAATCTGCTGAAACTGGTCGGCTTTCCCGATCGTAACACGTATTGAGGTGAGCCGTTTTTATATAAATCATGAATTATCCTCAAGTCTCATTTAATTCTATAATCATATTTTATTAGATGGATTTTAACAATATCTAAATTTTTTATTTCGGAAAATTTGCCAGCTATTTTAGTTTCTTTTTTAAATAAAAATAAAAAAATACTTATTTCGGTTTGCACTGAATCCACCCCTCAATATATAGCATCTTAAACAAAATAATTTTTGAGCTCGTATGTATATTTTTGTAGACTTCAATTTTTTTTACGAAGACAAACTTATGTATGTTCGTTCCTTGGTGAGCCTTTAATTTTATGTACGGGACATAAAGTCAAATCCTTTTTTTCCTACATAGGTACTTCATAAACTTTTTTGTTTCGCTATACATATTTGTTGTAAGAGACCCAATCCGGCTTTATCAACAGGAATGTGTAGCGAGGCAATGTTTTGTGTGGTGTGTAGGACAAAACATACGCAGGTGAACCAGCTAAAAGGTACTCTACGGCTAAGGCTAATCTAAATTAAAATGATGTGATAAGGATGCACAGCAAAGAACATCCTTTTGAGGGAGCTGCAGTCACGCAGTACTAAGATGCACAGCAAAGCACATCCTTTGGAGGGAGCCGCAGTCACGCAGTACTGCTACAATTTTCGTGTAGGTATTAGGAAATGTTTCATTTTTATTTTGTATCGCCCAATAAAATTGTCAGCTAGCCCAATTTGCAATAAATCGTCGGGAAGCTCTCAATCGCCCTATCTGGCACCCCCGATCGCTGCTAAATACATACAATCGCTACCGACCGACCGACGCGACGCGACGGGCGTGCTGTGCGTGTACTACGTGTGCCGTACAGAGGATTTGCGACGACGACGACGACGTGACGGGGGATTCCTAATGATCCCTTTACTCCTCAGAACATTTTGATTTAATGTTCTGTGCTTTACTCCCTTTACTTCGTCTGATTTGACTCCCTCCCGACAAATTGAAGAATTCATCCTTTTGTGCCCTAGTCGTAAAGTATCTACTTAGGAAGGTGTACTTAAAATACATTAATCCGGAAACTGGCGATAGTATTCGTCAATTCGAACAACTTTTCGTGAAAAAAAATCGAAAAATCGAGAGTTGTCTCATACATTTTGGTCGGGTATCTATGTAACTTTTCCATAACAGCTGATTTTTTGGCTCCATGGATTTAGGTAAGCTCCATAGTAAAAGTTGTTCGTAAGGACGAGTACCTACTATCGCCAGTTTCTGGCTTCCCCAACTTCATCTTAACACCCAGTATAGTCAATGACAATTATTTTTCTCAGAAAATTAGGCAGTACCCACTTAAATAATTTTAGGTTCTATTTTGACACAACTGTGCTATTTTACAGTTTTTGTTAATTATAAGATAAATACAATATTCTTCTTGCGCGTAAATAAAAACAAATTCTCTTAAAGTAGGGCACATATTTTTTCCTTTTTATTGATTTTACAATGGTAAAAAGCTAAAAAGGCAGCGGGGTGTGTCAAAGATACAACCTAAAACTGTTTCAGTGGATACTTCTCATGCCGCCTCTTTCAATTAATAGCGGCCATAGATATGATGTCATATTAATATGTGTGTCAGTGATGGCATTCGCTTTAGTTAATATCAAAATTTGCATTATTCCGATCAAATAGGAAAGCATTAACTTAATTACTACCTATTAATACTAAATGAATAATGAGCGGTTTTCCAGACTGACCTTGATCAAGCTTTCAGAGGTAAACATAGATGGCGTTACCCTGCTTTCAAGTGTCAAAAATATTTTGTTGTGTATATATGGTGTTGTTTTCTACTTGGTGTTTCATTCAACTTTCAACATGGTCAGCCCATGCGTTGTGGCTAATTGTAAAAATATAGGAATACACAGTTTCCCTAAGAATTCACTATGGAAATAACAATAGATCTTCGCAATAATACATGAATCTAGTGTTGCCAGAAACACATTTATTGACACTTTTAGTACAAGCTGCACCATCTATCGAGTCGTTCAGTACTACTTATTCTTTTTTAATTTGACTTTGAAAACCCCTCATTACAAATAATAAACAATCAAAAATCGTAATAATCTGTGGTCAATCAGAAATAAAATTATCCTTCGTTGAGAAAAGACGTTCCGGAGGTGACGTTCTGAATATTCTCCCCTATAAGAGATGCAAAAAAGAAGTATCCATTTAAAAAAATAGGCAAGACGTGTAGATTTGGAGAAAAAAATATTGTCTTTTGTTTTGTAAGGTCATGCCTACCCTTAATTTTTATTTTATCAAAAAAACAGCGGTTTGTGTCAGAGATACAAACGTAAATTATTGAAGTGGATACTTCTTAAGTCATCTCTTTACTTAATCAAAGAGGAAGGAATTAATGGCCGCCATAGATATCATAATAATACCTTTGTCAGTGTTGGCAGCGCAATCGCTCACGAGGTATTTTTTTATTATTCCAATCCTTGGAGTTCATTCATTCATTTCATTCATTTATTTAATTCATTAAACAATAAACATTGTATTTGAATATTATCCTTAGAACTAAAACACGGTATACAAAATAAAATTAAGATCATATACTGTTAACAAATAATGAGTGATAATTTTATATGAATTATTAAAAAACGCAATAATCTGTAATAAGAATATAAAGTCATTATGCTAATACCTCAGAGCAATAGCTAAAGAACAAAATAACTCCCTCTAAAAGAACTACTTTTATTGTCAAGTTCTAAATAATTAAATTATATCCATGTCCCTAATAATATTATCAGGTATTTATTAAATTAACTAAATTAACATTATATCATTGCAATATAGAAACGCAGAAAGAAAAGTAAATCTGGATGTGAGGAGCTCTGAACCGGGATTCGCTCCCGTGCAGTGTGTTGTTCAATGGAACAAAATGCAGGCTGTGCCTTTTCGTGTGTTTTTTTTTCTAATCCATCATTTTGTTCATGTTATGGGTCTATCAGTTTAGCACAAACTGACAGGACAGCGAGTACGACAGGAGAGACCCATCAGATACTATTAAACCCACTGTACCGTTATTCGAAGCCCAATAAAAACATGAGAGAAGCATTGCTTGTTTCCGGAACAAAATAGCCGTGCATTTCCGGTTCCGTCATGATCTTGTCATTATACCTGTCTTTTTAGCATCGTTTCCGCCTCCCGCCCAACCACCGGCAGTTTAGTTTTGTAGTCTAAATTTTTCATCATTGGCGTTGTGTTTCCGACAGAGGCGGTCGTCTGTTAAATACTAGCGAACGGTCCGCCATTTTTGGAATTTTGTCGTGCTACGAGTATTACCTACACGTGTTAAATTTATTAAGTGGAAAATAATTTCAAGGTAAAATCTTCGAAATTGGTAAGTCTTTACCCCGTTTATACATTCGTTAAAGCTTTGGGCAATTACCTAAAAGGAATTGCTGAATCTTTGCACGTCTAGTTTGGATTCAGCAAAAATATTTTTATTTTGTCCACTTTTCTTGTCCGGCATTACTCATGGTTTTTTAATAAAAAATTACGTTATTTATACGAGTTAACGGTGTTACCGTTCGGTTACAGTATAAGCATGAGTAATGTAATTCCGTCTGGGAGTGGAGAAGCGAACGACGACGGGCACCCAGAGAAACCACCACCGAAGAGACCACACAAGCGAGCGAGGTCGTCCAGCAGCAGCAGCACGACCAGCTCCACCTCGAGCTCTTCCAGCTCGGGAGGGGCGCGCCGTCGCAGGAGGAACAAGCGTAAGAAGCGCCAGGAAAAACGCAAGTTTGATCATTTATTTAATGAAATTTACAACCTAAAACGACAGTTACATGCTGGGTCAAGCCATAGTGTTCACGAATCTATTGCGGACAGTGGCAATAAGGATGATCACATTGATTTAGATGCTAGCGATGAATTATTTGAGAACGAGGCCCATGTCGAACCCGTTATTAGCCTGTCGATCGCTACTAAAACAAAAGAACCGGCTGTACCTCTTGCGTCGTCCGAGATGTTGCAACAGCTCAATGAGCTGCAGCGTTTCGATAATGATGACTGGAATAACGTTCGATACGCGGACGTGCAGAAATCATGTGTTTTGACACCTGGCTTTACGGATTTGGATCCCAACGAAGAGGTTAGACGTTACGATGTTTCAAAAACCAATTGTAACATGGAAAAAGCTTTTGCGGGCATTACCTGTGCCTTGTTAAAACAGCGAGATTCGCTACAAAATGAAATGCAACGTTTTCTGACCTGGGCTCGTCAAGCTAATGATCTTAATTACAGCGAAGTATATGCAAAGTTGACAGAGGTTTTTTCACAAGGTGAGTATTTCAAGGCATCAAGCGATACAATTCAACTAGTGTGTGGACACAGAGCCGAACTTATTCAGCACAGGAGGGAAGCCATACTGGCCTCTGTCAAAGATCCCTATTACAAAAATGTGTTTCGCAAAATACCCCCAACATGCTTGAATCTTTTCAATGCTGAGAAATTTAGTGCTGTGCTGGAAAAGGCTGGAGGAGTGAAGAATGTGTTCTGGCCTAAAGATAGGGATCGTATTACCTCTGCTCCGCAGACCGATCCCAAGACATCTTTCCTAGCTCCAGGGCAGACGAAGTTTGCGAATCAAGCATCACGTGGTAAGTACGACTCGCGTAAAAAAGCGAGTACTAATTTTCGAGGGCGAGGAAATAAGAATCCAAGCTCCAGAGGCCGCGATAATTCGCATAGAGGAGCTCGACACCGCTCGCCTACATCCCACCGGGATAAGAGAGGTCGTTTACACAAATATTGACTCAAACAAGACGTTTCGTGCCGGACAGCTCAGTCTGTACTACAGCCACTGGGAACAGCTTGGGGCTCCGCCTTACATTCTCAATATAATAAAAGGTTATCGCATACCGTTCAAAAGGAAGCCACCGCTTTGTCCACCGAACTACAGCAAAAGCAACACCTTAGTCTCCAAAGAAATGTCGGAGGTCATAAACAAAATGCGAGTTCAAAATGTATTGAGGGTAGCCAAAAACTCACCGAGTTTTGTGCCTACAATATTCCTCCGACCCAAGAGCGACGGTACTTCAAGACCAATTTTCAATCTCAAGAACTTGAACCAATTTGTTCACACCGACAAATTTCGACTGGTAAACGTGCACAGTGTGCTAGACTTTCTACAACCCCAAGACTGGATGGCAAAGATCGATATTTACCAGGCATACTTTCATTTGCCTGTTTCCATGAGCCACCGGCGCTTCCTACGTCTGATTTTCGATGGCATTCTGCTAGAAATGACGTGTCTACCATTTGGTCTGAGTTCAGCCCCGAGGATTTTCGCATCCCTTACCAACTGGATTGCTCATCAACTAAGAAACCGGGGAGTACGTCTACTCGTCTATCTGGACGATTTTTTCTTGAGCCACCAAGACCTGAATACTCTGAAAGAACAAATTTTCATGACGGTGGACCTACTGGAGCACCTAGGATGGACTATCAACAAAGAGAAGTCTGTGCTCCAGCCACAAAAAGCTCTGGAATTCCTTGGAATTGTATGGGACACGTGGCAGAATGTGAAGTACATTCCAGACAGATTGGCGTTCAGGCTAGAATCACAAATACAAGACTTAGTATTGAAGGAGAAAGCAACTCTTGCAGAGCTGCAGAAACTTATAGGCCTCATGAATTTTGTCAGTTTTGCGGTCCCAAGAGGACGTCTGCACTATCGCGCTTTGCAGGTACAAGCCAATACATTACTTCGAGCGGATATAATGAGGTCATGTCCGTTGCCCCAGAACGCTTACAAGGAGCTAAAATGGTGGCTAGAGAATTGCAGACGAGGCTCGATCATTCACAGTCCCTTGCTGACGCATTATCTTACAACAGATGCAAGCGATTTAGGATGGGGGGGCAAAATGGACAGCAAAAGCATACTTGGAACATGGACAGCATCAGAGCAAAAACTCCATTGCAATCAAAAGGAAATGATTGCCATTTTAAAAATTTTAAAAGGTCATTGTCAGCACCTGAGTTCGAAGGCTCTTTATGTTCAGTGCGACAACAAGACTGTTGTCTCTTACTTGCGCAACGAAGGCGGAACGAAATCCGCAGCCTTGACAGAGTTAACAGCGAAAGTTTTTCAAATTCTGGACCTCTTCAATATACACATGACAATATATCACATTCCTGGAAATTACAATTGTCACGCCGATCACTTGTCCCGCCAAAAAACTCCACCGGAGTGGCATTTGCTCCCACAAGTGACACAAGTTATATTCAACAAATGGGGAGTCCCTGTGATGGACCTGTTTGCCTCTCGTCAAGCCCACGTAGTGAAGAGTTACTGTACACTCGACAGGTCAGACGAGGGGGCGAGCGGCTACGATGCACTAGGAATGACATGGAACTTCTCCCTTGCATGGATATTTCCTCCCCCCTATCTCATACCCAGAATATTATCATATCTGAACAAAGCCCAGGGAACTTACCTGATTGTAGTCCCTCGATGGGAAAAGGTATATTGGAGGCCAGACCTGAAGAGCAGGGCTCTTGCAGCACCATTCACGATCAAGAACCTGTCGCAGGTTCTAGTAGATATATCGACGGGCAATCCACCGCCCAAAGTAGCAGAAATGATGCTGGAGGTATGGAAATGTGGGGGTGGAATCCGCACCTAATTGGTTGGACGGATGAACAGAAAAAGTTATTGGCCTCGGGTTGGCGTGTATCAACATTAAACACTTATAAACCAGCATGGAATAAATGGACAAGATGGGCAACCAATAATGGTATAGATATCTATAAACCAAGTGGCTCCCAGTTAGCTAGATTTTTGGCTGACCTTCATCAAAAAGAAGGCCTTGCGCTAAGTACAATTTTAGTCCATAAATCAGTAGTGTCAACTTTTTGTGATCCCAACGAATCTCAAAAACTAAGCAGTCACTCGATGGTAAAGCAGGTTTTAAAATCAATATCCCTTGCAAAACCAAAACGACCAAAGCCGCCTATTTGGGACATTGATAGACTCATACAGTATATGAGTAGCAAAGTACCTAATACAACAAGTTTGTATGAGACCTCTAAGTACACAGCGGCTATACTTCTCTTGTGCTCGGGCAGACGGGTTCATGACCTGACATTGCTAAAAATTTCACAAGATCACTGCACAATCTCAGACGACAGTATTATACTCTTCCCCGCTTTCGGTTCCAAAACTGATACAGTGACTCGTCAACAATCCGGATGGAAACTTTTGGCGAATAAGGATAACAAAGCTACAGACCCAGTATTCTGGACAAACAACTTGATCAAGTTGTCTCGGTCAAGAAGGGACTTGATCAAATCCGATAATTTGTTCCTTAGTACATCGGGCGTTCCAAAGCCAGCAACACGTACTATTATCGGAGGCTGGATAAAGAAATTACTCCAAGAAGCGGGTATAGAAGGGACTCCAGGCAGTTTTAGATCAGCTGTAGCGTCTAAAAACTGGATCGAGAACTTTTCATTAGACGATATTCTCGCGAGAGGTAATTGGAGATCAGTGAACACGTTCCGTAAATACTACTGTCGAGAGATTGCGAAAGCATCTACCCCAAATGCGAACATTATTACAAAACATTTTCTTCCGACAAGTTGATTTAATACAAAAGCTATGTTTTGATTTTTAATTATATGAAGTTTAAATTAACGCATTTATTTTGCAATAACACGGATATTGTGATTGTTATTTGATACAAATACTTTGAATTGGAGAGGTAAATAAATGATTGATCAGTAATTTACATTTTTTGCAAATTAATCCTAGTATTTTTTGCTACAAATGCTTTTGTCATTTCATAAGTATCATCTTTATCAGTCACATTGGCGTTATTCACCACCAACCACCAGGCGATAACAAACACGTCTCTCATGTTTTTATTGGGCTTCGAATAACGGTACAGTGGGTTTAATAGAGCCGTTTTACCTGTAAATAAAACGGTTATTAAACATACTTACCTTATTCGAAGCCCAATAACTTAAAGCCTGCCTGGTGGCATTAACATAGAGACGCAATGATGAAAAATTTAGACTACAAAACTAAACTGCCGGTGGTTGGGCGGGAGGCGGAAACGATGCTAAAAAGACAGGTATAATGACAAGATCATGACGGAACCGGAAATGCACGGCTATTTTGTTCCGGAAACAAGCAATGCTTCTCTCATGTTTTTATTGGGCTTCGAATAAGGTAAGTATGTTTAATAACCGTTTTATTTACAGGTAAAACGGCTCTATTATTGAGGCAGAACAGGCAGTATGGCTTAGCCTTTCCCTGACGGGATAAATTACAAAGAATAAAAAAAAAAAATGCATTGGCAATGGCAACACTCGTCAAGAAATGTCAAAAAATGTCAAATGTCAAAGCACAAAGTGCCACAAACCCAAAGCAAAAATTTGCACTACAAAATATGATAATAACCAAAATGTAGAATCATTTTCACAAGATTACAAATTTAGATACAGATACTATTAAAATAAATTCGTAATGTCTTTTATTCTCAAGCCTAACTTTAAATCAATAAGCGCTTTTTTCCGATTATACAGGTAAGTAAACATAGATTTATTTCACTCTATTATCTGAAACGTCTCTTGAAGTTTTTGTTTTATATAATTTCAGTGTATCCAGACAGAATCATTACGAAGTTCTTAAATTGCAGAAGAGTTGCAGCGACAAAGATATCAAGGAAGCTTTCTTTAAATTGAGCAAAGAGGTAAGATTCAAAAATTTCCAAAATAACAGCTGATTTGGTTTTGGTGTATAAACTAAGAACTAAGAATAATTCATACCAAAGATTTTCTTGGTTTCTATGTAGCGTTTTGCAACTAAATCTAAAATTTCATCAACAATCTGCTTTTGTGCATGTAATACTGTTGATAGACAGATCTGACCCTCTGTTATAAAGCGTTTCTGTAACATCCAAAACTGGCAGATGAATGATATCAAGTTTGTGGAGTACCTACATAACCTATGCCATGACCCTAAGCATCAAGTATGCGAAATGAAGATTTCTGCAACTTGAAAATTGTTGATTGGAAAATTTGAAAATCATCACATTACAAGAACAAATTAGTTAAGAGCTTCGGACACATCACAGACAGTGGTGTGCACAGAACTTTTTTCCGGAAAAGCAATCAGAAGGTCAAGTACAACAATAAAAAAAATGTGAAAAATTTTTAATAACACTTTGAAAAAGAAAGTTTGTATGACGCCAGGGTAGGCACTGCCTTTCCTAGAGTGAACATTTTCATACAAACTTTTTTTTTCAAAGTGTTATTTAAATTTTTTCATTTTTTTTTATTGTCGTACTTAACCTTCTGATTGCTTTTCCGGAAAAAAGTTCTGTACATGCCACTGATCACAGATTATATAATTCCAAAAGTAATTTTTCTAGAAGTGTAAAATTTTAATAATTCCAGTACCACCCAGACAAGAACAAAGATGTCAAAGCACAAGAACATTTTGTGCGCATTGTGGAAGCGTATAATGTCCTCAGTAAACCGGGGAGTCGAGCACAATATGACAGCATAATGCATGTGCCAAGTTCAAGCACTGGCTCATATGAATCCTATGTGTACAGAACACATGTTCCTTACAAGTAAGTATTTTGATGTTTAGGTGCGGTCATAGCTTACACTTTTTGGGGGGGTCATCTTGGCTCAAGTACAGTTCCACGCGTTTATTATTTTAATAAATCTTTTGAGTACTTTTTTACTTTTTGGCTATTTTTTTTCATTTCATTGGTTAGACTTTTAGCAGTTAATAATCCATTCAAAACGGTCCTAAACTGCAAAGTTTTAGGAGATTTTGGAATTAGCGCAGATGATTTGAGGGGTCATGATCCCTGTGACCCCCTCCCTCAGACCGCCACTGTCTATATTTCTGTCAAGAAAATGACCCAAAGTTGAGGGTCTATGTGTTCTACCGATAACAGAAAACTTGAAAACAAGGCTTTACACCGGATTAAGCACCATTTAGCAGCATTGTGAAAAACCTGCCTTTTTCCAATTGATCGAAACAGAACACTTACACTCAAAATTTGTTAAATAGCTATTCGGGTAGTTCTTTTTTATGACCAATTTGAAATGAAAGGAGTTTAGGTACTTTAAAAAATGTTCTGATGTGTTTTTATTTATAATATATATTATGAGGTTAGCTTATATGATAGCTAGATAATGGTATAGTTACATGAGATAATCAGCAATAATCTATAACAATCGGAATAAAATAAATTTTCCTTTCTGTTCCCTGTTTATACGGAAAAGTGTTCTCCCTTTTGCACCTGCATCACAATACTTAATTTACATGGTGTATAATATTCATATATAAGTATATAGATAATTATACATATAATACTCTTAATATTATTTAATGGTACGTTAATTTAGCTGCAAAACAATAGAAGTTCAAAGTTCCTAAAAATGGCTATTGTTTTTTATGTGTTTTAATCATAGTTGTGTTAATTTTTGTTTATTGTTTTAAGTATCCTTATGGATGAACAGGCAGTGACAGAATAACAGCGTCTCTTTGCTTCTGGCTTAAGGGACAAAAGCTGAGTCACCGACTTTTTCAACAGAACCTGTCTAATCCTAAATAGTCTTTAAGTATTATGTGTTTTGTGTTATGTTCTGTTGAATAAAAATCTTTTTTTTTTTTTTTTTTAGATTCGTGCAAACATCGAATATTACGTTAGTGAAATTTAAGATAGCAACAAGAACATTTAAAAAATATTTGTATAAACTAAGAACAATACAAAATTCTGATTAAGTGCTCCTGCGTCACGGTTTTTGCAACGTATAAATAGAAATAATAAAAAATTCACGGTATAACTAAAAATATGTTATGATTTCAGAAATAAATTTTGTTAATGTTGTAATTCTTCATAATATAAAAATAATTCAAATATATTTTTAAAACATATTTTATACAGGTTGAGGACAATTTTGTGGTCATAAAAAAGGAGAATTACCCATTCAACAAAACCTACCTATGTATTGTGTAAACTGTCATAGTAAAATTTCCATTGGTTTCTGTAAGTTAGAATTTTAAAATTCAAATTTACTGAAACTAATGGAAACTTTGCATTGGCAGCATACACAATACATAGGTATTGTGTATGCTGCCGTGCCAATGAAGTGCCAGTGCCCCCGTCCGAGTCCGTAGATAAGGACTGTCAGCTTTACCAGCGTTCCAAAACACCAGTCTCCACACCTGAACCTAAGAGCAAGGTTACCCGTCGAAGGCAACGTCGCCGTTCTGCTCGCCTTCGTCGAGGCTCCAGTCATGGCGCAGAACCATCATCCACTCCTGCAGTGGAAACCGTGTCAGACCCTTCACCTACATCTGACGCGCTGCCCACGCCGAGCTCTTCCCCTCAGCCCTCTGAGCCCTTGTCGGTTGCTGCGTCAGCGACTAAATCCTCGGCGTCGCAAGGACATAATACTGTTGTGTTTACAGACACTATTGGAAAAAAGGTTTTGAATATCTTTTGAGCAAATTTTAAATTTAAGTGTTCAGTGTTAATTAGAAAAAGGCGGGTTTTTCACAATCCGGCTGCTTAACTACTCTTAATGAACCAAATTATTTCTCAACTCCAGCCTCAGAAACAATCCTCAATACAGCTACTACTATGAAACCAAAGAAGATACAAAACAGACAAAGAACAGATCTTACTACGGGTTCACTGGAGTCAAGAAACTGCCCAACTCTTATATTATACTGCTGTGTTTTACATTTGCATTAGTTGGATTTATTGTGCAAATGATTGTGATTAGGTAAGACAAATTGGCAATGTGATCCCAAATGATGTAATTGACTATTTTGGGATTGCATCTAGCCATTACTTTTTAACATGACATAACATAATTATTGTCACGACATGAATCCTCGAGGGTGAGTCAGAGGCGTTCATAACTGTAAACTGTGAAATGCAAGTCACAGTCCACGCTTGGTACACCCGCTTTTTACCGACGATTATTACATCCCAAACATGATGGGTGGTAGTGAGCTATATCGCCGTACGTGCGTAACATGCCTTCCGAAGCGCGCAGACCGAAATTAATGTGTACTGCGGGAATTGAACCCAAAATCTCTGGGTTAGTAGGCGAGTGCTGTAGCAGTTGGCAACAGAGACAGTTTGTTATTTTTTACATCAATATAAACCTATTTTTATTATACAGAGCATCATGAAGAAATTTGGAGACCGAGTGAAATTAACTTAGGGTACTCAAAGCTACTTGAATTAAAGTTGTAGAAAAATTTAGGTTGACTTGTCCGTATTTTATACAAATGGAGTTACACTGCAATTTGTATAATTTCCAGGAATTCATTCTTCATGCATCGCCGGCAATTACAAGAGAAGTCCATGAGGAACGCTGAAGAACTTGACAAAGTCAGAGCACGTGCTGCGGGTAATGGAAATGAGGTAGATGGTCACATACTTTTTCACAAGATAATGGAAGTGGCATAAATTTAAACTTGCACTTGGACAAAAATATGAAAAAATTTAAGAAATAATGAAACATTTGACAAAGTAGAAATTATTTTATACATGTAGGTAATCAAACCAATCACATATACATTTTAAAGGCTGGAAATTAGGCAGATATTCATATACTTACACTTACGATAGTGGAAACAAGATTTTTAGTTTTGAAAGGTAGATAATTATGGGTGGTGAGTAAGGTTGCTTACCTTTGCTTAAGGTTGCTTTCAATAAGTTTAGACCCAGAGATTTTGGAAAAGTCGCTGTTTTATTAAGGAAAATTTTTTTTTTTAATAAATATAATTAATTACAATACAATACAAAAAAAAGTGTTGCTCGGACCTGCTAGATTTCTAAAATAATATTTTTTGTAAGTTTGTGATTTTTTTCAGCTATTTCCGATATTTTCTTGCTCTGGTTTTTAAAAGAACATTAAAAAGTTCTTGGAACTTACAAAATTTAACTTTACTATTAACTCCGACTTCACCATATCGACTGATACTAACGTGACAGGCTGTTAGTAACAGCCGGCTCTCACTTGGGTGTATTATCTATGCTCTCACTCCCACCGCCCGGTCCGACTCGGAGATAAACGGCGTTAACCCGTAGCCCGGACAAGCACCACGCAAAAACTCAGGGTCAAACCCGGAGGGTTGGCAGCACTAGTGGTGAGCACTTTCGCCGTTCTTCGGGCACAAAATATTATTTTTAAGGCATGCTGGTGTCTTCACAATGTTTTCCTTCACGATTCAGCAAGTGGTAAGTATTAGGCAATACAAATACTATGCACGTAAATTCCGAAAATAGTAGATTACACAACAACTGAAAAAAATAAGAATTCCCTTCGAGGCAAAAAGTTTGATCCCGAGAGCAGCGAAGGATTCTAAAGTTGAATCCCGAGCGTAGCGAGTGATTCTATATTAGAACCCTGAGCGGAGCGAGGGATACAATAGGCGAGTTGTAATTTTTTTTTCACAAGTTTTGTTGGTACTCTACTTTTTACCATTGACTAAGAGAAAATAAGTAGTACATATAATAACACTTAGAATAACATTGTATTATGCTTACAAATGATCGGTAAATAAGAGAATAATTATATATCATACATAACATTGCTTTAATCAGGCTGGATCTTAAAACTAGTGGTTGTTTACTTAAAGTACCGAAAGTGGATGTGAGCTTTTGAGTTATCTTAAGAAGAATGAAACAAGAAATGACAAATTTAATGTAGATGATGAAATAAAGAAAATCAGACTTAGCCATTGGTTCCTTTGAATCTAGACAAAAAAAAAACATAAGACTTGGCTGGTCACAGATACCTTTGCCTTTCTCAGAAACAGTATGAACAAATTAAAAAATTAGTTTCCTCCTCACTGGCTCGAAAAGAACGTATAGTCTCACAGCGTGTATGGAATATGTATATCCTAAGTATATGGTATGGAATCTGTACCATAGACTATGGACTCTGTATAAACCAATGAGCTTCTACCAAAAACGGATAGAGTAAAATGCCCGCGTTATGGTTGTGTTGATTTGCGTTTTCGATCAGTTTGTCAGAGATTTTTGACGGCTTTTGGGATTCAATTAACATTCCTTACATTTTTTTTCATATGCAATATTTTTATATGGTGATAAATACACATGAGGATAAATTTGTAATTTCCTATTTAACTCCTTTCCAGCTACAAACACGTCTTCTGCTAGACAAGATCGTAGAAGCCGCCAACCCGTCCGTAGCGACCGCGTCACTCGGCCAAGCGCTCGCCACAGAGAAGAAGTGAGACGCTTGGAATTTAGTACAATTGCCTAAAATACAGGTTTTAAATAGACAGGTAACATTAAACTACATAATCTGCTGATCATACTGAACAATTTTACAAAGATAGAAAATCAATCAAAAACAAATTTTTAAAGAAAATTAAATCTCAGGTAGGATTCGAACCCGTCTCTCTGCTTTATCATGAACCGGCTACTTACTAAGTTCGTACACCGAGATTCTTCTATTCTTTCAAATTTTTCTATTAAGAGGCGTCATCACACGCAAACCTCCATACAAACGCTGTCACTAAATTGTGGGGTGTCTATAGATTGTTATTATAATATTTTAGGCTGAGTCCATTAAAACTATCTAATCTATCTATACTCTATTTTAAAATGGCAAATAATGTTTGTAAACAACTTTATAACCTAAAAGTGATGAAATATATGTTCAACTGCAATTTTTGCTGCACAATTAAACATATGAATGTACGTGAGTTTACTTTTATTAGTTTAAACCAAAATTTATAGGTATAAAAATGCTTTCTTACATCATATTTCATCACTTAGGTTACAAAGTTGTTTACAAAAATTATTTGCCATTTTAAAATAGAGTATAGATCTATTTTTAAGAGGAATCGTGAAATTTGAGTACTATATTAACAACAAACCCCTAAAATACGTAAATTTAACGGTTTTTTACAAAAGTGTAGCCGAATGTGCTTTAATTGTTTAGATAAAATAAAATTTCCTTAAATACACTTTTTTAATAATATTTTCTTTGTATTTTAGCGCAAGAACCGTACAAATACCATTAGTGGTTTCAAAGAAATAACCAATTTTACTTAATTTTAGTCTAAAAACAGCTTTTATTTTGAACAATATTTTCATGCGGTTTCTTATATGCGAGAATAATTTCCTTATATCAGGTTGTTCATTATAGTTTAACTAACAATAATATATGTATTTTTCATAATTTTTAAACACACCGTTTAAGAGAAATAACTTTTCGGATTTTATCATAAAAATTCACAAATAGTATTTCTTCATTCGCACTGGTATGTTTATTTTCGGGATAGTTGTTCAGTTTGACCAGTATGTGGTTTAATTTCATGTTTCCAGTCTTTTTATGCTTGGCATTAGATAAATTTTAATCATGAGTCATTGAAGCGGGCGTACACTAACATGTTAAGGTACGAAAGATAAAGAAAATGAGAGAAACGACAAATATCTTAGGCATCTGAAAGAAGTTTGTTTTATCTTGTAGAGGGGGTAGTCTGCTTTAAGGCCGCTTCACATTCTCGGCGAGACAAAGCTATATGAGTGAAGGAGATAGACTCTATTGCGTTTCGCCTTACTCGTATAGCTTTGTCTCCTTCAGACGGGAGTCTCGCCGAGAATGTGGAGCGGCCTTAAAGTAGATTGCCCCTCTACATGATAAAATAAACTTTTTCCAGATGCCTAAGGACAATATTTGTCGTTTCTCTCATTTCCGTTATCTTTCGAAACAAATAGCGCAATTTTTTTAATTTTACTTTGGGTTTTATACTTATATAAACAGACGGTTTTCATTCAAAATCATTTTTTTATGAATTTAATACACTGTTAAAGATCCTTGGCGCACAATGAAACTAAGCAAGGATCAACTTTATAGTATAATACTATGTTTTCTATTGAAGTTGCCCAGTTTCAATGCTTTTGAGTTTAGACTTAGTACTTTTTCGTTACAGTAAATGTAAATATATTAGGGTAAAAGTTGTTACGTAAACGTAAATCTTTTCACTCGCTTGGCGCACAATGAAGCTAAGCAAGGATCAACTTTATAGTATAATACTATGTTTTCTATTGAAGTTGCCCAGTTTCAATGCTTTTGAGTGTAGACTTAGTACTTTTTCGTTACAGTAAATGTAAGTATATTAGGGTAAAAGTTGTTACGTAAACGTTTACTCGTTTCAACGTTTAAATATTTTCACTCGTTTTAAAACTGTAGTGTATATAAGTACGATATTTTTGCAAGTTTTAAATACCTCGTTGATTAGATTAAAATAGTTGTAAATATGTATGCATATTGACCTAGTTATATAATATTTATAAAATATTGTGCAATATATTTTTTGGAATTATACAATAATTGTGAGACAATTTAAAAATAGTTTATTTTGGTTTTTTTTTAATCGACCCTTAGTGTATCAGATATTGCCACTTAATTATTTTATATATTTATTATTATTATTATTATTTTTTATAATTATATTACGTTTTTTTTTCAGACAGTCATCAAACAAATTACTTTCAGAGCTAGATGTGACTGATAGTTCAGAAGTTCATGCAATAATCATTGAAAACATGAGGGTAAAATTATTTAAAATTTTAGTTTGTTTTTTGCGTGTGATTGGCCCAATTTACACCGCTGATGGCCAATTAGCGACTAATATTTCTTATTTTGTTTGGGCTAGGCCAGTGGTCGGCAACCCGTGGCTCGCGAGTAGCATGCAGCTCTTTTGTCCCTTGAGTGCGGCTCTGTCAGATGACGAGAGACGCGGCGCAGGCGGGCCGCGGGGGGTTATTTTTATTAATAAATAAGATCAGGTTTATGATACAAAAGTTTTATACAGTTTAAGTACCTACCTATAGTTGAATTATAAAACGTCAAACTTTAGGTTAAATTTATTTAGTTAATTTATCAATAAATAGAGTACCTACCTATATTCAGGGTGCTGGGTAATTTGACCTATTCTTTAAAGGGGTTATACTAGGGATCATTTCCAACAAATAATGCCTATCAACTAGGGGTCGCAAATGATAATTTTTTTTCAAGTAAAACGTCGATGTTTCAAAAATTACAAAATAAAGGTTTTCTTTCCACTTAAGACCTTTTAATTCTGAGATTATGGGAATTCAAGGCACGTATTTTTTTTATAAATGATCACTCATCTATCATTGATCAGAAATATAATAAATAAGTGCTGAGAGAGGAATAGTTATTTTTAAATTATTTATTTTTGGTTATTAGTCTGAAAGTTTGAAAAATAATACAAAAACCTTCGTAACTCGGAGACCATTCATTTTCGACACCTAGTTGATAGGACTTAATTCGTTGGAAATGATCTCTAGTATAACCCCTTTCAAGGAATAGGTCGAATTACCAAGCACCCCGTATAATAGCTTAAGCTTAAAAAAATATCTCAATCGTTGTACTGTTGATATTTGGCTCTGTTGACTAATAAGGTTGCCGACCACTGGGCTAGGCAAAGAGTAGCTCCGCCATGTAGTCTCGAATGCTCCTACAGAACATCTTCAATAAGTAAATTACCGACAATTAGGCTCAACAGCTAAGATCCTTGCCTAAACTTTAATAGGATCAAACAAAAAAAGGGGTTTGAAAAAAGGCGCGAAGATGTTATGGCGTCGTTTTTTTGTTTTATTGAAAAAATATTGCATTGTGGGTGTTTTGATCAACAATAGTGATAGAATATTGTGAATTAAAATCGCCGTAACCTGTGTAGTGTGTTGTTCAATTCAATAGAACAAAAGTGCGGGCTGTGACTTTTCGTGTGTTTTTTCTAACCCTGTTGTATTTGCGTTATAAGGCTATCATTATAGCGGAAACGGCAGGAAACGGTGACTTAACAGGACAGACCTTTCAGATGATCCCCAACAGAAGAGGATAGTGCATATAAACAGATAATAACTATAACGTAGACATGTATGGGCTAAGATCCCTTTGCCTTTCCACTTAGTGGGAAAATGAAACAAAAAAATATGAATAAAGAATTCCGCGTTTTCTTTTTCCCATCCATTAGCCTATCTTTGTCCACTGTTGGACATTGGTGTCGATTCGGCGCAACACAACTTATCTTGTTTGACAGGACTAAAGCGTCCTGTCTTTGTCTTTTCGATACAGAAAAAAAAAGACGGAACGCTTAAATTAAGTTTAGTCCTGTCCAATAAGTTCAATCGTGTTACATAGAATCGACACAATTGGCCTTTCCAAGGTTTCGCCACTCTTGGCGGTCCTCTTGGAAGAAATGCCCATACTCACAAACGCTGGGTAGTCGGGTTGGTGAGCGCGGTGCCGTAACCCTCGCACCAGTGACGCCGCTGCCCGTCACCAGTCTGTTTTATATAAGGCCCAGCAATTGGGGATGGATATACCGCCATCAGTCGGTCCCAGGCATGGTGAGCCACCTGGTTCTCTTACTCTCCCCCGAATAACTTCGAGGGCGTTTCCGAGTAAGACGGTGGTACCTCCACATTCGAGCCTTCTTTTTCCCATATTCATGAAATTTTTAGTTGAGTAGATTATAAGTAATGTCATCCAAAGACGATATTTTCGATGTCCGTCAATAAAGTATTGGCAACTGAACATAATTTAATTAGTCATTAGGAGACTCGTGCAGCCTATTACGAAACTGAACTTTGCTTCGTGTCCCAATGGCTCTCATTATGTCACAGTAGCACAAAATACAATTTTTCACATTTTATTACAAATAACCATTACTATTACAAGTTTGATTCATAATTGTACAGTTTATGAATGCTTGTTTTCAGGAACGAATAACAAAAAGGTGAAATAAATTGTTCCAGATCTCCAAATTGTGTCCATTATAGGTGTTGTGAATTACTACTGTATATTTTTATATTTTTGTGAAATCAAGTACAAAAGATCAATAAATATAATTTTATTACATTTTTAGATTCATATTTTAAACGGCGGACTAAAATAGAACGGTCACTATTTCTACTCCCAAGGTCTATTGATTCAGGTTATACTAATTGGAATAAAAATACATTAATACACATCAGTAATGTGTTCTTGCAACACGATACCTTTTACATTGTGATATTTGTTGGCCCATTCGATAAATTGATATTTATTGGCCGAAATCTACATTTTCCATTTCCTTTTGAGTGGATTTTGCATGTCATGCATAAAAATAAAATAAAAAGGAAAATCACTTGTCTTAAATTAGAATAGCAGGCGTCCATAATAAATATCTATACCAATGCCCAAAATAAATAATACCAATGATTAATCTCAAAAATATTACCATCTTACAGTTTGTGAGCTACAGTGATTAAAAACTTGATAATTTATATTTTACTAGGTCCCTACTTAGTCCAACTTCTTATAACTCCTTAATATAAACTCTGTCATCTACATGTGGTGGTGCAGGAACAATTAACGGTTTCCCATCTTTCGTAATCTCCGTGTACTTGGCTGAGTAGACGCAAGTGAAGCCAAGTCTTTCCGCGGACTTGGCAGAGTATGCGCTCGAACAGTCCATGCGGAGAAGTCTAATGCCCCGTTCCTTTGTTAATGCTCTGAAAGTAGTTAAAAATATAATTCATAACATAAATTCTCTTTATTGTGCACCAAAACAAAAATTTATAAAACATTTTTAACGGAGAGGGTACAATTAAGCGATTTCTTCCAGACAACCATTGGGTGGAAGATAATGTAAACTAGAGGATAAGGCGTACGGTAAAATATATATTGTATACAACGTGTAACAGAAAGGTGTAACCATATTTGAAGAACTTATTCAGTCAATGGTATTGAACAACTTTTACTATGGAGCCAAACCTGAGATCTCAAAAAAAAAATATATATATATATATACTAATATGTATATATTCATATACTAATTTCAGAGAGATAAATACATACATAGATCGTCACGGCATAAATCTGTGGGTGGTGTTAGGGTGTTTCCGAGTGTGCACTGTGAAATGCAAGTCACCATACACCCACGTTTCACCGATCATTACTACGTCCTAGTGGGTAGTGAACTCTATTAGCCCAGGATTATTAGCATATCGATAGGAAATCTGCCATAACCAGCTAAATTTTGGCATACGTGGCTTTAGTAACATCAAGAACCCCCTCAGTCTGTCTTGTTCACGCGACAGCGTGACGACGCGCATGCGCGGATAACGAGACCCCCCGCCGCGCGCCGGCTCGAGGCGCGCGCGGGCGCTGGTCTCACTCTGTTTCGCCGCAACCGTCGACCGAACGATACGTGTGTGCACACATTCGCGCCGCCACAACCAATCTCGCGTATTCTGTGTTGTATACCAGTGTAGTGTTCACGTTATTCCAACCAAGATATCCAGCACATTCCTGACCAAGACGCCGTCTCCATCAGCCCAACAAGAAGGCTCAGCCCGTCAGCGCATTCGTCGGCTCGCCCATCAACATTCCAACAAGGTCAGTGCACCCACATTGTTTCCCACAATTCTCCCGTGTCAAATCCCATCAGCCCTGCATTCCTGTAGCCAGCGGTTACATTTTGGCCCTTCGAACCGTTACTGAACCAGCCCCCGTCGATTTATTACAGTCCATTTTCAATCCAAGAAAATTTTTGGTTTATATCATCCCCCGCCGGCCCGTAACTTTGTTTGAACCAGCCCCCGTCGATTTACTACAGTCCATTTTCACCCGGTTACATATTTTGCCCCCTTTCCCGGCAAAAAATATTTTGTGGTCTCGAATACCTATTGCGGGTAGGTAATTAGAACCGCCGCCTAGAACATTCCATTTATCGGTATAGAACCGGCCCCCCCCGCCCCTTTACAGAATAAACTCATTTTCATCCCGTTTGTTATTATTATTCAGCTCAGATAATATAATTATATCCATTCAGCCCAATTGTTTACAGTCCACTATATATCTTTAGTAAATCTGCCCATTGTCAAAGATAGGTTTCTTATCTTGCGAGATATATTTTTTTTTTGGTGCGAGTATAAATTTGCTTTATTTCGTGCATTTACGTAAGTTACGCACATACGTAAAACCCACGTATACATAAATTATTACGTTACCAAAGCTTGATTTGCATCATTGGATTGTCCGCTCATTTAGATCCGATTTCGGCTAGGTAAATACATTCTTTGTTTGTTTACGCTCTCAAAGCAGTAGGTAGGTATTTTATTCTATAAATAGAATTTTCGACGACGAACCAACGCCTATTGTCGGCACATGATTTCAAGGCAAATAACATAAAAGTGAACAGTGCATACATAGCTGTTTGTATTTTTACAAGTGTTGTTTAAATTAGTGAACAAGTTCAGCCCTTTCCGATATTTTATGTTACGGTAATCTTGTGTTACAGTAATATATTGCCGGACCGTTTATTTGTGTTATTGTCTGCTTTTTTTACCCGGGTATATATATAGCACAAATATAGTAAACAATTTGTTTTTTCATCTCATCTCTGCTCTTGTTGTTTGTGGTACACATATAGGGTGTTCCAAGTTGGTGTATCAGCTCATATACAGGTTGTTTAAAAAAAAAATTTTTTTTTTCTTTCTCTGTCGTGTTTATTTCCGTGTTCCGTTTGAACATAGTCATTGTTACTTCATCCGCGCAAGTATCTCAGCTCTATTCATCTATCTCATCAATTATTTTAGTTGTACGTTCGCTCTTATAGTTCAGCTCAAACTCGTTGCGTATTTTATCTTAGTAATCAACCACCTAGTTTAACAAGATTAAGATGCCTTCGAAATCACAAGCTGCGATGTTTCGTGAGGCCGTAAAGGCGATAGTTCTGTTAAAGGAGATTGGTGCGGCGGTCGAGGCAGGCGACAGAAAAACATATTCTGTGGCGGACTTCACCGCTCGTTACGCAAACATACAAAGCGTTAAAACTAAGTTAGAGGACGTATATTATGAGATCCTTGACGATGAGGATTTGTCCGACGAAACTGAGGCAACCTACACAAAAAATTTTCAGTCGGCACTTAGCAACTATGATGCTATCCTAGTGGCATTTGAAAAATTTAATGAAAAATCAGCTCTTCCGGACAAGACGCAACCCCTCAGCTCAGGTACACCCGTTGGTGTTTTACCAAAAATACCCATACCGGAGTTTCATTCGAACGTTGAAGAATGGCCCTCATTTATTGCCGTTTTTAGGAGCCTCGTCAGTGAGATGGCTACAGTCTCGGATGCTGTCAAACTGCATTATTTGTTAGGCGCCCTAAAGGGTGAGGCACATGATATGGTGAAACACCTCTACCCTACCAACGAGAATTATCCCATAGCCATGGAAATTCTCACCAAGCGTTACGACAATCGTCGCGTACTCATTGACCGATTTGTGGACATTATAATGAACCTTCCGCACATCCACATGCGCTCGGATATCCGCACTTCGTTCTTAATTCCGCTTATCTCAGCGCAAAGCGCTCTCCGCAATCTGGATCTGCCCATGAAGGATTCTGACTATGTTTTCGTGTCCATGGTAGTGCGAAAACTACAAGGCGAGCTCCGCACTCTTTTCGAGCGGAAGTACGGATCTCGTGCAACTCTGCCCACGCTCAAGAACCTCATTGAGTTTTTGGAAGAGCACGCACGCTGCAAGGAGAATGAGTCATCGTCCCTTGCGTCACAGGAGGCTCCTTCTTCAGCACGGCTCGGCCCGTCAGAAAGGCTCGCTCAGCTCAATAAGCTGCTTCAGCCCACTCGAGGTACTCCACGTCAGCCCTACCAGGCTCATCAAGAGTTCCGCCCCATAGCTCCTCGGCAGGACAATCGCTCCCCCCGTCCTATTCGTCAACCATTTATGGCATTTGAGACAGCGCCAGTTTACTCGGCCCGATCATCCCCATCACCCACTCGCCGACAGAATTATTCGGCTCAACCTTCTTCCCCTACTGGTGGTATGCCATGCCCATACTGCAGGAATAGGGGACACAAACTCATCGCATGCCCAGGATTTAATAACCAACCGGTTCAAGGTCGGTGGGACTTTGTGAACTCACGCAACCGGTGCCGACGCTGTTTGGGTCCTCATTATGAGAACGAGTGCAGGTCTACACGTGCATGCAAGGAGTGTGGGCGGTCTGACCACCACACTTCACTGCATCGCCATGGGGCCATGTCTCCGACACGCTCATCTGCTCATTTGCTGCCTCCGTCTCTACGTGAGCAGCCCAGACAGCGCTCAGCGCATGAGCCTCAATACCATTCGGCACATGCTACACAGGCATATACGTCCCATCCCAACTCGCCCACTCAATCGCGATCGCCAAGTAGGTCTCGGGTAGGTAGTCAACAGTGACTACCTACAATAACAGAGCACTATGAAGGCGAGGACGACCAGCACTCAGCACACTCAGCACACTCATCACACATTCACTCATCACATACACACTCAGCTCATTTTCACTCAATGACTTCAACTCCAACAGAAAATTACTGTAACTCCGCACAACGTGTAGTGAACGTCACTAACACACCAATTTTGTTGCCAACCGTCTCACTTAAAATAGCAGACGTACATGGTCAATTTCACTCAGCACGAGCCCTGTTAGACTGTGGAAGTATGCTGACTCTTTGTTCTCAGCGCATGGCCACAATTTTAAATTTACCATTAAAACATACATCTCTAAAAATCGCAGGAGTTGGAAATCAGCACACACAAAACTCAAAGGCATCAATCACAATTGTATGCCGACCTACTCACCGTGACACACCTATGATCACGGCCACAGCCCATATATTGAAGAACGTAACTGGGTACCTACCGTTGGAAAAGGTTCCAGATCTCGCTCAGTTAACAGGTCACCCACCGATTCCTCTTGCTGATCGAGAATATCACACACCAGCTCCGGTTGATCTAATACTAGGATCTGACGTTCTTGGTCAAGTGTTAGACGGAACCAAGGTTTCGCTCGGCCCTGGCAAGCCTATAGCCTTCGGCACGATATTTGATTTTACATTGATTGGACCTTTCGAAAGTTTACATACCTCACCCACGAATCAGGTCAACTCAGTTCACATTGTCGGCTCTCACACGGACTCAGAGCATTCCACTCATGACATTCACAAAAGTCTTGAGAGGTTTTGGGAATCCGAGGAACCCCAAACCTACAAGCATACCAGCCCATTAGAGGATCAGTGTGAGGACATTTTCCGCACCACAACTACTCGTGAACCATCAGGTCAATATGTGGTTACACTGCCCTTTCTGCACAACGCGCCGACATTAGGTTCCACTCACGCTATTGCGCTACGCAGGTTTCTCAATTTAGAGAAAAAGCTGCTAGCGAACCCGCCCTTCCGCTCGAAATACGTAGAGTTCATGTCAGATTACATAAAATTGGGACATATGTCGCCGTGTCACCCCAATACCTTTGCTCATAAATCCCATTTCTATATCCCACATCATGGCATATTCAAGCCAGGGTCAGAAAAGTTACGCTGCGTGTTTGACGGAAGTTGTAAAAGCTCAAACGGCGTCAATTTAAATGATTGTCTCCATACAGGTCCAGCTCTTCAACAAGATATTGTTGACATTATCATGTCCTTCAGGATCCACTCACAAGTTTTCAGCACAGACATCCGAATGATGTTCAGAAATATACTCATTCACCCAGAGCAAAGACCTTTTCAACTCATTCTCTTGCGGTCTTCACCCGACCAGCCCCTGCTCACGTATGCCCTTAATACCGTCACATATGGATTAAGGTCCAGCCCATACCATGCCATCCGCACTTTACTCCAATTGGCTGATGACGAAGGTCATCGTTACCCCCACGCTGCTCAGATCCTCCGCAAATCAATATTTGTGGACGACATTCTCTCAGGTGCAGATTCTGTGGAATCTGCTCAGTTGCTCCAAAGCGACCTGATCGAGTTACTCGCCCTAGGTGGCTTCCAGCTCAGTAAATGGACCTCCAACTCGCCTCAGCTCCTTGAACGGTTCCCAGATGACCAGTGCGACATGCCCAAGGACTTTGACTTCAGTCCCGACTCTAATTCCATTAAGGTTCTGGGAATACAGTGGATTCCTCAAACTGATGAGTTCACTTATCGCATTTCTCTGCCCACTCATGCTCAAGTCACAAAGCGCTCCATTCTCAGTACAGTAGCGTCTCTTTATGACCCCAATGGCTGGGTTACTCCAGTCATCTTCCGCGCAAAGATTCTTCTCCAGAAGCTTTGGCTCCTGAAAATAGGATGGGATGAGCCTATCTCTGAAGAAGTCCACACAGAGTGGCAACACATCTCAGAGGATCTTCCTCAGCTCTCAAACCTCCGTTTACCTCGGCACATTTGTAAGTATAAGCCCACGTCTACTTACTCACTTCACGGGTTCGCGGACGCATCAGAGGCTGGCTTTGGTGCCGTTATCTACCTTCATGAGCGCAATACCACTGGACATGTCAATGTACACCTAATCATTGGCAAGTCCAAGGTCGCACCCATAAAGACTCGTCTCTCAATCCCGAAATTGGAGTTGTCAGCCGCGACTCTTTTATCTCAGCTCATGACTCGAGTGTCAGCCCAACTGTCAGCTCATATAGCCATTCAAACACACACATGCTGGTCAGATAGCACAATTACAGATTACAGACTTTCGAGGCCAATCGAGTGGCTAAGATCACAGCTACTTCAACTAGCCATACGTGGAGGCATGTGCCCACGAACCTCAACCCTGCTGACTGTGCAAGCAGAGGCATGTCTGCCCAGTCTCTCTCACTTCATGACCTTTGGTGGTCACCCAGTTGGCTCAAAGAACCTACCTGCACTTGGCCCAAGATGCCACCCGCTTTAGGCCATCATGCTCTCCCAGGCCTTAAGCCCAAAAAGGTACCAGCACACATAGCAGTCCCAGATATCGATCTGGACTTGCTCACTCGCTACAGCTCACTTGACAAGCTCGTCGGAGTGACGGCTTGTATTAAAAGGTTCATATTCAATTGTCGGCACAGCCCAGATGCACGGCGCTCTGGTCCGTTGACAGCTAGTGAACGCAGGGACGCTCTGTTGCACTGGGTCCGCTCTGTTCAGCACAATGAGTTTGCTGAAGACATTAATCGTATCCAGACTGATAAGGTTTGTCCCGTTCGGCTCCAGCGTCTCTCGCCCTTCATAAAGGACGGCCTCTTGAGAGTCGGTGGTCGTCTCTCTCACGCGTCAATTAGGTATGACGCTCAACACCCACTCATTCTACCCAGCTCAAGTCCGCTCATTATAGATCACTATCACACAATACACTGCCACCCTGGAGCTGACACATTACACGCCATATTACGCCAGCAGTACTGGATTCTGTCCGCTCGTCGTATTATTAGACACCGCGTGTTTAAATGTATTAGATGTTTCCGGTGCCGCGCTCAGCCTAAGGCTCCGCTTATGGCTGATCTCCCAGTAGACAGAGTTACTCCTCAACCAGTTTTTAGTCACGTCACGACGGATTTTGCTGGCCACTTCTTCGTTAAATCCAGCACGTTGCGGAACGCGAAACTCATAAAGGCGTACTTTTGTATTTTCGTTTGCCTCGCAACAAAGGCGGTTCATTTGGAACCAGTCTCTGCACTCTCAACGGAAGCGTTCTTTGCGGCATTGCAACGTTTTATCTCACGTCGCGGTACTCCGGTTCTCATTCGCTCAGACTGCGGCACAAACTATGTACGTGCTAGGAATCAGCTCATTGAAGTTCAGAACTTCCTCAGGTCAAACAATGATGCAATCACTCACAAGCTCGCGAATCAGCACATAACTTGGTTACTGAACCCGCCTAAAGGGCCTTGGTTCGGCGCTCTGCACGAAATAAACGTAAAATCCAACAAGCAACTACTTTATCGCGTGATAGGTGAACAGCACCTCACTTTTGAGGAATTTTCTACCCTTTTGGCTCGAATTGAGGCTGTACTCAACTCAAGACCCCTCTGCCCAATTTCATCCGACCCTACGGACTTTGAACCTCTCACGGCCGGACATTTCATTATTGGTCGTCCGCTCACCGCTCTACCTGAGCAGTCTTTTGACGACAGACCCATATCTGCTCTTAAACGGTTTCAACTCATTCAAGCGCTCTCTCAGCGATTTTGGACTCTCTGGTCCAGATCCTACCTCCATACCCTGCAAACCCGCTCCAAATGGCTCTCCCCTTCTTCCCCTCCTCAAGTGGGTGAACTGGTCCTCATCAAAGAGGATGACCTGTCTCCGCTCCAATGGAAGTTGGGGAGAATTCTCCGCACGATACCTGGCAAGGATGGAGTGATCCGAGTTGTGGATCTGGACACAGCTCATGGAAATCTGCGACGACCTGTGTTCAAGATAGCCAGGCTGCCGTTGGATTCAGCTCAAGAGGAGTCACAGCCCCGGCCCCCCCAGGATGTTCACGCGACAGCGTGACGACGCGCATGCGCGGATAACGAGACCCCCCGCCGCGCGCCGGCTCGAGGCGCGCGCGGGCGCTGGTCTCACTCTGTTTCGCCGCAACCGTCGACCGAACGATACGTGTGTGCACACATTCGCGCCGCCACAACCAATCTCGCGTATTCTGTGTTGTATACCAGTGTAGTGTTCACGTTATTCCAACCAAGATATCCAGCACATTCCTGACCAAGACGCCGTCTCCATCAGCCCAACAAGAAGGCTCAGCCCGTCAGCGCATTCGTCGGCTCGCCCATCAACATTCCAACAAGGTCAGTGCACCCACATTGTTTCCCACAATTCTCCCGTGTCAAATCCCATCAGCCCTGCATTCCTGTAGCCAGCGGTTACATGTCTGCCATAACCAGCTAAATTTTGGCATACGTGGCTTTAGTAACATCAAGAACCCCCTCAGTCTGCCGGCGCTTGCGTCCCCTAGCTATACCCCGCCCCTCCTCCCTCCACCCGGAAAAATCATTGCATTGTGTAGAAAAAATTACATTCGGCCTTCTATAAAAGCAAGCACAAAATGCAATGGTGTTGATTCTAACTTAAGGCGCTCTTATCCCAGAAGAGTGACTCTCTGTCTTTTTCTTTACGTGTAAGGAGTAAAGAAAATAACCACACTTTTTTACTTTTTCGTTGTTTTTATCGGTTTTTAAATTGTTTAAAAATAAAATTTAAAAGAAAATTAGAAAATTTAAAGAGCAATATTACCAGATATGTTTCGTTAATAAAAGAGTGGAATTATGGAAATGGCATGATTTGAAAGGTCTTATTACATGCTGTGTTCGTGAATTATTTTTATCGAGCAAAGTTTATCTGATCGTGTAACACATGCGTGGAAGACCTAGATAAAGGTTCGAACTATATTGCGTATTTTTTTTTGGAAGTTGTAGACGATATTTGAAAGTTCTATTTGACTTTGAAATTACTGATTTTGGGATAAGAGCGCCTTAAACCCAACAACTTCAACGCGATCATCAGTACCAGCTTTTGACTTTAGAAGATCGTGTATTGTTTGCGGAAATGTAGCAGATGAAATCAAAGAAAAAAAGCTTCCCCAGAAAAACAGACGTCTTATTTGTGAGGTTACCACTCTAGAAATAGTAAATAACTTGAATTCTGTTGTTGAAAGTCTCAACGATGCCTGGGGGAGAGACATTTAAACGAGAATATTAGGTGTCATTGATTCAGTAGCAGCTGAAGGTCGTTACCATAAAGATTGCTATGCTAAGTTCTTACAAGTTCCAAGTGGATTTAATGATTCGAGTGCTGAGCCTCAAATAAGCACTAAGGAAAAAGCTTTTCAGAAGCTTTTTATAGAAATCGATCAAGGCCAGGAATGTCAGTACACACTTTCAGATATTAAAGATCGTTTGCCTACCATCCAAAACGTCTAAAACAGAAGTTGCTGAATCATTATGGTAACAATATTATCATATCAAGTCTGCACTCTTTAAATAGACTTTTAAAGGACCTTTAAAAACAAAATAAATAAATAAACTTTTACACAGGTTGGGTACTCTCTGTCCCCCTCTTCAAGGTAAAGCTGAAAAGGCCAAAAGGCCGACAGCAAAAAAGAACAACCCAAAAAAAAAAGTCTGCACGGACGATCCCCAATCATTTGTTTTCGTGAGAGTGTTGATAATATGATCCACAAACAATGGTATGAAGAGAGAAACTGATAAATCCGAAGAGCGTATCTTGATAGTAAAAGCAGCAGCTTATATCACCGTATTTCGTACACAAATTGGACCCACAGCTTAACGTGCTTTCCGAAGCACGCAAACCGAACACAAATGTGCCCCTACGGGATTTGAACCCACGACCTCCAGATTGGTAGTCGAGTCTCAAACAGAGGTGGTCGAGAGAGAGAGAGAGAGAGGTGAGAGAGAGTCTCAAACATGAGAATGAAAAATATTTATTTCATATAAAAAAACCATAGTGAGTCTGTACCTACCATGGGTCACCGAAAATTACCGAAGTCTTACGAAGCCACTTTCGACGCGACTTTGTTTATATTATTGTTTCGTTCGTTCCTTACGCAAATAGATGACAAGCAGTATAAAAAAATAAAATTGGGTCTAAAACTTGCTAAAAATGGCTAGTAAAATAAATAAAAATAAATATTTTATAAAAATACAAAATATGGGTATCAATTGTAGGTATTAAAAAGTTCATTGTAGAAATACATAGTTTGGCTGTAGTATTTAATTGCATCTATTTCGAGAAATCCTTAAAAATCATAAAAAAATGTATGCCCCCCCTCTTATCTCCAAAACTGGTGGATCGAAAAATATGAAATAAATCATAGTAATATGTGTATACGTAAAGATTACAGGAAAAATAAAGCGGTTGAGAAATTCACAAAAAAACTAAAATAAAATTTATTATTCACAATACGGAACCCTAGGTACGCAACTGACTTGCACTTGGCCGGTTTTTTATTACAAACTGTTGTTTATTTTATGCAAAACTAAATTAATTTTGATATATTTTTATATCAAGAACATAGGTACTCATAAATATCTTGTGTAAGTAGTTTAACCTTTTTCGATTTTAGTAACCGACTCTTTGTTTGAGCTCGCTACTTAGTGAGTCAGTAAATTAACCGCAATTGAACATTCAGTACCTTATTACAATCCTGCCCCTCTATTTTGTATCTTTAGTTGCCAACTGGACTATCAAAAACATAGCTAAAAACGAAACTTTCAAAATTGCCTTTAGTGGGTATTGAACTGCTTACGAACTGTGTCGTCACTTCAAGTGCGAACATATCCTTAGACAATCGGAATTCAATAGTATATATATGTTTTTGATGATAGATACCCAGTTCAGATGGAAACTAAAGATACATAATAGCCCCTCAGCGGGCCTATTATGTATCTCTAGTTGCCTTATGGAATTCCGATTGTCTAAGGATATGTTAGTACTTGAAGTGACGACACAGTTCGTAAATAGTTCAATACCCACTAAAAGCAATTTTGAAAGTTTAGTTTTTATCTATGTTTTTGACGATAGGCACCCTGTCCAGTTGGCAACCTAAGATACAGAATAGGGGGGCTGGTCCCGTAGCTTAGTGTTTAATCGCGCGCGACACCACTAGTTGAATCACAAGTGCAAGGAGCGTGACGTACTGTTTAATCGCAAAAACATCGTGTCACGCTCCTCGCACTTGTGAGTCAACTAAGTGGCGTCGCGCGCGATTAAACACTATGCTACGAGTGATAATTTCATTACTTTATGTATGACATATAAAACAAGAACTTCTTACTCAGTCGTCTCCAACAGTTTGTTCATTATTCCTCTCTTTCGCCAGCTTGGGTCAGTAGCTGCTACGTCCACCTCCACCAATTTCTGGTCATTAGGATATTTCTCCCAAAGTCTGGCGTATTCCGTCCGCCGAGCCAGAATGTATAAGATCTTCTGAAACTTGGGATCTTGGCACTTTTTTGCTTGACTGAGTAGATCGTTGCCGTTGTCGTCCTGAAATTAACGATGTTATTTGTGATACTTATATCGATATATAGGACAGGTTATGGACCCAGATTTTTTGTCAACAAATTTTATACCTACTTAAAATAACCCCGCCATTATCTAAAAACCACTAGGCTGATTCAACTGAAAGGCGTGTCAAATACAACTACCTATAGGCAAGTGAAGTATTTCCAAGCGTAACCAATCTCCAATTGTGAAGTCTGTGTAGGTACGACGTATATAATATGTATGTTCGGTAGGCTTTATTTGTACTTAGTTAAGGCGAATGGATACGCCAACTGCAATTTGGACCTACTCCTCCCACACGGGTGGTCCAAAAACTTTCACAAAAATATATGATAGGCATTATAGAGGCAAAAATAAAATTTAAGTTACATAAACTGTTTTTCTATTGTAAGTTTTGACAAAAAAAATCGAAAGTCATCGAAAGTTTCACATGATTAATACAAGAATTCTCTTACTTACTCCTTCCAAACGCCTAAAGCGATTTTGATTATTATTTCACCAAATTATAGGAAGTTTTTAGATCTAAAAATTTAAGTTCAAATTTTTTTTCCGTTCATGGCGTCCTTGTGAAAAGTATTATTTTCTCCTATTTTGCGCTAGCCGGAGACGCAGTGGTTGTCGTAACAGCCACTTTTCAAGGCACGCTGAAATGAACGTCATTTCAATGTCGTTTCCGTTGATATTTGTACCGACACACATCGAGTTGCTTATTTACCGTGGTCATACACCTTAAGTTTATGGTTTAGTTGAGTCTTTCCTAATATTTGTATCAGTGACAAGGTGCCAAGTAGATTAATAACAACGTGAAACTTATTATAAGATCAGAGACGCATCTGGACGTGATGTTTTATTTATTGACACAGTTTAATGCACGTGAAATTAGCAGAATGACGGTTGAGTGACGCAGTAACTATGAGTTATGTTGATTGCCTCCTGTTTTGTAGAGCATTTCACGCTTGTAGCTACCGCGTCATTGTTATAATTAGTAAAACTGCGTGTTACTGGCAAACAAAATATAGCTACTGTAACATTTTATTTATTTTCGCGGCAAGTTTCTTGCTCTTCTTCTTAGCAAGACTAATCGAATTGGGCGGAGTTAGGCATATACGTATTTATTATACAAGGTGACTTTTTAATCATCGTCCAAATTCATACTGGTGGCTTGGTAAGTGATCAGTATCATGGATCAATAACAATTTTGGTGAAATTCGTAAAATGAAATTTTGACTCCCCATAGTGATTCACTCGGGACTCGAACTGAATTTCTATGGGAAGCCGAAATTTCATCTTACGAATTTTACAAAAATTGTTACTGATCCAAGATACTGATCACTTATCAAGCCTCCAGTATGAATTTGGACGATGATCAAAAAGTCATCTTGTATACATATATAGCATATATTTATAATATTAATTAATTCCTTATTCCTATATTTTAATTTTATTCTTGTGTATTTTTTTATTAACTTTAAGTTAATCCAACTTTTATTATTTACCTGTGTATTTCCCCATATTATTATTTATGACATAAAACTATTACCTATACACATAGATTATTTAATTACTTATATTACACTAAAACTGACCTGTAATAAGTGTATGTTATACCTACATTGTATAAATAAATATATTTAATTCCATTATATCATTGCTGTATAGAAACGCAGAAATAAAAGTAAATCTGGATATGAGGAGCTCTGAACTGGGAATCGAATTTGGGACCTCTCGCTTGCCGGGCGATTGCTCTAACCTCTGAGCTATCCAGGTCTCAACACAACTCGTGAATTTACCGATGTGCTTTCCCATACTGCAATGTTATTTATAGACACCCACTTTATAGTGAGCCACATGGCGCCTAGAGGACGCTAGTGTATTCAAAGCTAGTCAAAGACCATTATGCTCTACCGTCACCTGTTACAGTATCGGGTAGTGAAGAATACACATTTCTCTTATCGAAACTATGGCAGAAATAAATTTCTATGTTTGAACACTTGGCGATTTATCCATCGCAAGGAGATATAAATTAATTGTTAATTTATATCTCCTTGCGATGGATAAATCGCCAAGTGTTCAAACATAGAAATTTATTTCTATCATAGTTTCGATATTTAATTCCATTTAATTTCATATATCATATCAATAATCTTACTGCTAAAGGATCTGAACTCACCTCCTTCAAAGGTGTAACACCACTGATCAGTACCCCTACGATATTTCCTTCTTTATCCACTGCTTTAAACGAGTATCCTTGCAGCAATGCATGACCGCAGTATTCGTCCAGATAGGGACAGGAGTCCACTCCATCGTCACATAGCCCCACGGCCTGGTTTAGGGGCTCGTCTATGTAAAAAGTTCTGTTGATTGATGAATGGTCAGTTGGGTAAATAAATATAGAAATTATACCCACTACGTCCACCTAAGCACGCTCGTCTTATCCAGATACGAGTAGTATACTTGTCTACACCAACGATGTTCGATTGTTGGCAGATTTGACCCCTGCCATTTTAGCATGCTTATTTTCTGAGCTATATCTGCCACATTCTTGACTTTTATTTATTAGATATTTATTTTATTTTATTCAGGTCAACAAACAGTCACAACACAAATAGTAAATATAAAAAATAACAAACACAAACAGAACTTAAGAAACCATAACAATCAAATAAAACTGTAATTACGATACATTCTTACAAACAGATTTTTTTAAATGCAAGAAATTCAAAGGTTTTACAATTACATAATTTACATAAAATAACAGTAAACGCTACACAACATAGCGTAATACGCTGGTGAAGATGCGAGGATGCTACGAGTATTTAAACAGTAATTTAGCTGCATTGGTTTTCAAAGAGTTAATGCTTTTGTTAAACAAATCGATGCCACTAAGTTTTTCGTTGTACATTTGGGTTGTACGTATAAAGAATCTGTGTTTAGCATAATTGGTACGACAAGTTTCAGTGTGAAACTAAAAAGCGATACGACGTGAGGAGGTACGTGGAATCTTTAATTTAAGAAGACTCAAAAGGTTCGAGCAATCTATGGTGATATTAAGTAATTTACTTAGTCAATAAATGAGCGGCGCTCGGCCAGACTGCAAGTTATGCTTATGATGCTCGGCAAATGTTACTTTAATATATTCAGAGCTGCTAGGTCCCGTCCTGAAAAAGGGGGACTTAAAAACTTGTTTTGTATCCTCTCAATACGATCAATATGGACTGCATAATTAGGACTCCACACCACACTACCACAGTTTAAAAATGAAAAAAATGTGGGCTCAGCCACTTTTTTTTTTTTTAAAACAGTTGCTCTGTACTCCCTGTGCATCGAAAAAAAAATTCAAATTTATCGGGTGGTGGGAAGGGGTTGCCAGCGTTAATTAAAAGTACCAAGCCACCGTGAGCCGTGAGCGCGCTCACGCGTTCGCCGGCTGATATCTGAGCCCACATGAAAATTATTATTATTTTGGTACTTTTAACTAATGCTGGCAACGTCTTCCCACCACCCGACCGATTTAAATTTTTTTTGGGTGCACAGGGAGTACAGAGCAACTGTTTGAATAAAAAAAAAAGTCGCGGAGCCCACATTTTTTTTTCATTTTTTCCCCACCCCACTACACCCACACCCACAGCCCGCGGCCTGCCAGCACGAAGATTATCGGAAAAGGTTGTTCAGGGAAGTAGCTAACGGAGTTTCAATACAGCTGAAGCCACATGACGGATTTGGTCGCTAGCTCTCCGTCTATATAGGTTGTTGGCGTTGACATATTCGAAGGATGAAGCCGAGCTGTCTAAAGGCTTTTTGTATTATTAAATCAATATAATAAGTAAAATCTAATTTAGAATCGAGTATGATGCCTAGATCCCTTATGTGATTGACACGTGTTATGTTTTTACCAGCATAGAGCTGATAATTATTAATTAAACAAATGTATGTATAAGTAGTACTAAATAACATTGGCCAGTTATTAAAAGGTTCCACAGATACACAGATACTAATAATCTTGTTATAACAAACTTTTTTCTTTAAAAGATAAATATAGGCTGTGATTTCAGTAGTGTAGGTAACATTTTGTCGAGGTTTACCCAACTAACACACAAGCTGCTTTATTCGCTTCTGTAAATCCTCTTGGACGCAAAAGAGGGTTATAAAAGCGGTGAAATTTACTTGTAGACATAGAAAAACGTTAGCTAATGCTCTCAGCAATTGTTGAAGCTTTGAGGTGCAGAAAAGAGTTAGTAAATGCTATTTTAGCGATTTACAACTCCAATAGGCAGTAATAGTATGCTTAGGAAATATAAAAGTGTAATCATAACGCCAATGTATGGCAGCCGTATATCCGATATTACTAACTCCGATACAAGAATTAAGCACGTACAGTTGAGTTTAAATACTCTCGTAGAGTTACATAATGCTTAAATGGAGTCTATTAGAGTTTATGTTCTCTTAATTCAGTTAGAATTTGCCATTTTAGACCAGTGACACAAGAGCGATTTATATTTCTATTATACGTGACATCGCCGTATAGGTGCGAGTAGGACTCGTGCCTTGAGTGTTCCGTACACACTTTATCAATGAAATTCATGTTTTTTGTTAAATTAGCTTTTCAAATAATTTGTAATAGTTTTAAATAATAATAATAATAATATGATGATGATGATGATGATGATGATGATGATGATGATGATGATGATGATGATGATGATGAAGATGATGATGATGATGATGATGATTATGATGATGATGATGATGATGATGATGATGATGATGATGATGATGATGATGATGATGATGATGATGATGATGATGATGATGATGATGATGATGATGATGATGATACGATACGATACGATACGATACGGTACGGTACGATACGATACGATACGATACGATACGATACGATACGATACGATACGATACGATACGGTACGATACGATACGATACGATACGGTACGATACGGTACGATAAGATACGGTACGGTACGGTTCGGTATGGTACGGTACGGCACGGTACGATATGATACGGTACGGTACGGTTCGGTATGGTACGGTACGGTACGGTACGATAAGATACTGTACGGTTCGGTATGGTACGGTACGGCAATGTACGATATGATACGATACGATACGACATGGTACGGTACGGTACGGTACGAAGAAGTACGGTACGGTACGGTACGGTACGGTACGGTACGTTACGGTACGGTACGGTACGGTACGGTACGTTACGGTACGGTACGGTACGGCACGATACGGTACGGTACGATACAAAAAGTACGGTACGGTACGGTACGGTACGGTACGGTACGGTACGGTACGATACGGTACGATATGATACGATACGATATGACGTGGTACGGTACGAAGAAGTACGGTACGGTACGGGTACGGTTCGGTACGGTACGGTACGGTTCGGTACGGTACGGTACAATACGGTACGATATGATACGATACTATACGACATGGTACGGTACGGTACGGTACGGTACGAAGAAGTACGGTATGGTACGATACGATACGGTACGGTACGATACGGTACGGTACGGTAGTACGGTACGATACGATACGTAATATAACCGACACCGACCCGAAATATATAGATGAGATAACAGTATTTATATTTAAATTATCATGTCTATCAGTACCTATTATTTATATTTATAAAACAAAAAACATTAAAAGCTTTTATAGTGTATTTCATTTTAAACCATTATATATTTGCTACCGTACCCTAAAATTTTATGATCGATTGCTATCAAGGCCATGATTTGGCTTTATACACCGCTATCATATTGCTCTAAAACTTAGTCACCTACTTTCTACGTCCTAACGACGTATGAAATGCTCAAAGAAGTTACATACTCCTAAGAAATATTCCGCCATTGTTATTTTTATTTTGTTGAATTGGTTCATCGAAATTATCGTTTCGTTACAGATATTGACGACAAAGAATGAAAGAATTTTTAAAAAGAATGAAGGAGTACTACATTGCTGCAGTTGCAGCCGATAATTTAGAAAATAAACGAAATGTCTAACCTAACCTCTTTGCACATTTCTCTAATTTTCAATCTTCTTTCACATTATTAGGAAGGCGTATTAAAAACGAAGTGGAAAACTATATATAGAATACCAGTAAAATTATCTTCGTAAGGAAATTTCACTCACAACACACATAATACTATACCATGGAAAAAATAACATCCAATTTATTTGCGTCGCATATCGTTCACTTTATTTGTATCTTACACCATTTTAGGTTAAGTTTTAAAATGAAAGAGTTCGCAAATTAAACATTTCAAGGAAAAAAAGAGATGGAACATGACTCAAATCGCAAATAGAAATACAAGGTAGTTAGTGGACTCCCAATGACGTATAAATCGCTCTTGTATTGCGTTTTGGACTCCTCAGTGTGTATAAATCGCTATTGTAACCCTCTTATATTGACGAAATCGCAAATAGAAATTAAAGGTAGTTAGTGGACCCCGAATGACGTATGAATCGCTCTTGTATCGCTTTTTAAGCCCCTCGGTGTGTATGAATCGCTATTGTAACCCTCTTGTATTGACGAATGCCGCTTTATTTGTGCCCAAATGGACATATAGCGAAGGTATATCGGGAATATATCCGGATATAAAGCCAGTTCGTATTTCATCAATACTTAACGGCTTACGCTCTATCGCTCATGTATTTCTCAGTTTGGTTAGTTGGGTATCCAAAGATTTCAAAAGTAAAGAGAAGCCCTTTCCGTAGTATTGACACCACCAAAATGTTTCCACCTTTAAATGGGTGACGCTCACACATTTGGAATCAGTGCTCATCTGAACACAGTGATAGTTGAACGCCTTAAGTGCACTTAAAGTTCTGAATTTTTACGTCTTCAGTAGTCTGATCAGTTTGCTGACCGTGGGTAGACAGATTGCACACTCATAAGAGTGCGCGCGACGGCATTATGTTAACGCACACATTCAAAAACAATGCAATAGATTTTAGGTGCCAGGGCTCATCTAAACTTTTGAAATCTTTGGGTTTATCCATCAAAGAGACAGCTCTTCTCTCGGTATCTTAGCAATAGTGCCTAAGAAAGATATCAGTAAACATCGCGCCTATCGAAGTCACCATTAACTTACTTTTTTAGTAGCCGGATGACGTCATCAACATCTTGTTCTGTTATCAGTTGCACTGTGTACTCATAGTTTTGTGCCATATTGATACTGCAATAACAGGAAAACAAATATATTTTATTATATGCAAATATGATTGGCTAAACCTGTCGTGGAATTGTGTAGAAAAATCGTATTGAAATCTGAATTGAGGATAATCTACGTAGTTAGGCCTAGGTCATCGACAAAATATACAAATCCTAGTTTTGTATCACATTTATGATACAAAACTATCTTTTAGTTTATTTCTTTTGTTCATTATTATGGGAGAAAAAAAAAACAATTCTAGGAATGTACTACCTAATTATTAATTGATGACCTAAAAACGGTACAAGAAAAGAGAGATGATAAAAAACAAATTATATTCGAGCAGCGGGTCTACCGCGTAATTCTGATTTTCATCAGCATCAACTTGAGAATGAAATTTGTCGTGCGTGCGACGACGCCCGCCTAACATGCCATCTCTTTTGCACGCGTAGAATTTCGCATGCATTTGCTTGAAGTTGATACAAATGAGAATTACGCGGTAGAGCCCCTGGTGCATGAACAAAAAAAGAAAAATTGTATGTATTACCTTAGTTTCAAAACATTCATAAAAGCATTAAAAATATTAGGGATCATACATATTTTTATGACAAGCCTCAAATTAATACAAAATATCCCTCCAATTTTGCTTAAAGAGTAAATAGCACAGAACATATAAAGAGGATGACCTACCCTAGCAACTTTTTTTATTACCCGTCCAGCACAATAAGTCCAATGGCAAAGACCTTATTTGCTTTTGATAGAGGCGATTATAAGTTTTTCTTGGAATTTTCTCTTTTTCTTGGACGCGTAATACTAATGATCACAACAATTTGGTGTGTTTTTAGGTAATACTGAAATATTTTGTAGGGAAAAAATATTGGATTTAATTAGAATCCTTTCATATTTATATTACCTATTACTATGAAAAAAAAAACAAGTTGATCTCTTAACGGCGTTCTTGAAACGAACGTTTGAAAATCAAAAAATAGAGGGTGGAAAACATTTTTTTTGACAAAAGTATAAATTTTAATACATTGTTTATAAGTATAATACCTGGATAAAAGATCAATAAAATAAATATATTTTTTTCAATACAAGGAGAGTCCGAATTTCTTCAAACGAATCCTCGAAAGCCTGGCGTTGTTCATGCTCTAGGCTCATGTACAATAGTAGAGAAGTTTCCTCTATGGTAGTAGGCTAATACAATTTTGTAATAAGTACTACACGATTCCTAAGACAAATTAAATAATTATAAATTTCAAAGATTTAAAGGTATTGTTTGTAAATAAAATAATAGGTCTTTACCTTTGAAAGTGCCGAAATTTTCGTACATATTCATGAGTTCATAATTCCTGTGAGTCAATAGCTATTTCAATTATTTGTTTAATGTTTGAAAGATGATTTCAAGGTTTAACATCTACGTATTCAATTTTATTTTTATTTTCAGTTTGATTATAAAAATTAAATTTTCAAAAACAGTTCGTCCTAAATGCCATCCATTTCCATGATACGATTCGTAATAATTTTTTGCAGCTGACACTTTTCTTAATTTAATTAATGTTGCTGTTAGCTTAATCTTGTCTCATTTATACAAATAAGAAATGACATAACTTGGATTAGTAACTCCAAAAAAAAAAAATACAAAAACGTTAGTACTGAAAATTGAGTTTCCTTCAAATTCTCTATAGAAAACAGCAATTTCAAATAAATATAACACCTGCTAGCCTAACATGGTCGGTTTTTAACACCCTCTAAACACCTTTCGACAGCCCAATTTGACATTAAACACATGGAATATGGTGTTTTGTTGTGTCAAAAGGTGTTAATGTTAGGCTAGCTGGAGCATTTGACGCAATCCAGCAGCGTTCATAAATACCAAGCTAGATTCCTTCTAAGAATCGCACTTACCTCGGTATAACTTTTCTATAAATAACACTGGACCGGACAGTCACACTACGATGCTAAAGATAACCACTGAACTCTTTAGATAAGATTGTTATCGGAAAAGAATTGTTTTTTTTTAAATATATTTTTCGTGTGCGGTCTACACACGTTATTGTGTTTGTATTCGTTGCGACGGACGAGCTCACTATACTGCTTGCGCATTAACATATGTAACGGTATACGATAAAAAATACATACGCGATGCCAAGCTATTTGGTATAGCAATGATATGGGACATGGTAAAATATGGTTGGACTTTTTCCACTTGGTGTGCGATACGATGTACCGACTTATATCCATTACCAGCTATTATCTTATTATCTTTGTTGCAAAATGCAACAACCAAGAATGTTGTACGGATTTCTGATTATAATCAGTATGTTGATTGATAACTATTATATTTTCAAACACAGTTTTTACATTAAATCTTCACTGTTTCACATATAATATAATATAATTTTTTAAGACGCGTCCCCCAGCAAAATGGTGTACTCAAGTTCTTGTTAAAAGGAAGCAATGATAGAAATTAAAATAAATGAAAAATACAGCCCTTATCTCAAAATTTTCACCGAAAAGTTCCACAAATCAATCATTTTTAGGGTTCCGTACCTCAAAATGAAAACACGGAACCTTTATAGGATCACTTTGTTGTCCGTCCGTCTGTCTGTCTGTCAAGACCCTTTTGCTTGAGCCCCGTATGAGATACTAAGTTGAAACTGATACTTCCTACAGAAATCTACGGCCCCATGGTGCTGCAAAAAAATCAGGTTTCTAACTCGACGCGAAAAAAAGTTATTGCACTTTACATAATCAATTTCATACAAATTTGCTTACCATTAAAACGTATTAGGGCACTTCCAGTTGACTTAGAAACTTGAAATTTCGTTTACAGGTAGGTCTTATAGCACACACATAGGAAAAAATTCAAGTGTTCTGTCTTTTTCTTTTTGTATCGAAAAGACAAAGACAGGACGCTTAAAATAAGGTTAGTCCTGTCAAAAAAGTTAAGTCAAGTTATACTGAATCAACACCAATTATTATTCTTGCTTTTGTCTAATATACATAGTTATGTCTGGTATACAGTGTGTCCCTCGTAAAAGTGCACAGCCGAAAAGGGGTGAAACTAGACCTTATTTTATCGACAAAATTTTTTTTTTTTTTTAGAAAATCTTTGTTTTATAAATTTACGTTTTAAATTTTTTTTTGCCTACCATGGAGACTGTAAAAAATATGTCATAACTTTTAACCTATCGCGAGTAATGCAATGAAATAAAACTGTTATAATCCTTAAGAATAGACGTTGCATACCAAATCAAAAACAAAACATAATCAACTACAATTACCATAAAAATAATGTCCTAAAAGATGATTTCTTTAATTTTTCTGTCTTTTTTTTCAGTAATAGTCAATTTTTTCAAAATAATGTCCCCATTTCACTATACTTTTATTACTATTTATCATTGCCTATTCCATTATATTTCTAACAAAAAAAAAATACAACGTTCTATCATAAATACAATATTTTCTACGAGCGGTTAACCAAAGGCACTGCGCTCGCGTCCCATACAAAGATACCCAGGTGGAGTATTTTATCAAGATTAAAAAAAAAAATTCAAAAAAATTTTTTTTCTTTGTTTTTGTAGATATATTTAGATCTAGTTTCACCCCCTTTCGGGTGTGCACTTTTACGGGGGACACACTGTATTATAGTCAGTTATGTCAGTCAGTTCTTGTCAGTTATGATTGTTTTGTCCTAGTAAACTTTATAGTTTTTATCTTCTAAAATCAATGACATTTGTCTAAAATAATAGGTGGCTGATACTTATAATATGCTACTTTCTCAGGGATGAGTTTGTATTTGTAGGCTATAAACTGATGAATAATTCTAGCAACTTGTGTCTATAGTCAGTTTTTTGTACGATAAACTTACAGGCGCTTGTTATGTGTTGTATAGTTTCTGATGCACTGTGGCGGAGTCGATACTGATCTGTACGAAAGTTCTAGGTTGGGGTATAATGTGTTTTTGCTAATTGCGTGTAGCTATAACCTGATCTTGTATAGCCATCATGAAATCTTCAGGTTTAAGGAAGAGCTCGCCTTGTCGCAACCATGCATTTGACCCTTTTATATCAAAATGGGAATGTAGCAGTTCTTTTCGGTGTCTTCCGTGTGGAGACTTGCTCGAAAGCAGAGATTCTTAGGGTTCTGTGCCCTAAGGGTAACCACGGGACCCTATTACTAAGACTCCGCTGACCGTCTGTCACCAGGCTGTACCCCATGAACCGTGGTAGTTAGACAGTTGAAATTTTCACAGATGATGTATGTCTGTTGCCGCTATAACAACAAATACTAAAAAAACAGCATAAAATAAATATTTAAGGGGGCTTCCATACAACAGACATGTTTTTTTTTTGCCCTTTTTACAGATAATGGTACGGTACCCTTCGTGCGCGAGTCCGACTTGCACTTGGCCGGTTTTTTTCTTTTTCATCGGTTAGGATTTCATTGTGTTGTTTATCTAAGAAGTGCAAGTTAAGTGGTGTGAGATAAGTATCTGCTTGGGCTATTGTTTTTTGCAAATCTGAGTCATTTGATCAATTGTGAAAGAAGTTCCTAAGAGTGGTTATTTGTTTATTGTGCAAGTTTTTGATGACCATTAGGCTTCTTCCCCCTTGGGGTGGCGGGTCATCTTTGCACGCAAGATTTTGGGTGATGTTTGTGGTGTTTTGTTAAGCTAGTGTTTATTATTATTTATGATTTTAATAGGCCGGTCTCAGACCATTTTATTATTCCGAATAAATAAGTCAGTATGGGTATGGCGTATGTGTTGATAGCATTGATGGTGTGTCGAGAATAAAGCTGTGATTTTCATGCTTCGGTCACAATCTGAAGGGTCCATGTCAAGAGAACCACGTTTCCTAATGAGTGAGATACCTTACTTTACCTTACCTATCCCTATTGGTATCAGGTCAACGTTAAGGCTGGTGTAGCCTCCAATGATTTGGCCACGCCCATAACTGAGTTGGTCGCGTCATGATGTCTGTTCATAAGTAGTCGCCCACGACCTTGAGTCAACCTGTGTCGGTATAAATATCGACAGAAACTATACTGAAATAACGTTCAAATTAGCGAGCACTGCATTACGTCGCTGGGTCTCCGGATAGCGCAAAGAAATTTATAAAAAAAATTTAGCTAGAACTTTTAAATAATATCGTCAATATGACTAAGTTTCAATTTGATTATTTAAATCGGACTTTAGTACTAAATTGGACCCTGTTTTGGTAATTAATTTGTTAAATTATAGATAAAAATTTAAAATTCTAATCAATGCATAACATTCCACATTATTATGTAGTAGAATTCATGTTTCTTTCTAATTTTTTACTAAATTAACATGTCAGTAAAACCCGACCTTAATTGTGGCTTTTATCGGTTACCAGTTGTAAGGACCACCTTAAAACCTTGACTTGTTCAGATTATTAATCTGTAATTCTACAAGAATGTAAAAAAGTAACTAAAATAGAAATACGTTTTGGACAAAAGAAATACATCTTAAATTCAAGGACATTCCTAGGCTAGGAATCCTAGCAATGTGCAGAGCCCTTTTCTTGAAGAAATAAAGATGTTTTGTAAACGTGGTTTCGATCTAATATGTTGATGATGATTGATTGTAGGTTACTGAGCGTTTTCGCAGCCGGATTGTGAAAAACTCGCCTTTTTCTAAACAATCGAAACAGAACACTTAAATTTAAAATTCACTCAATAGTTATTCAACACAACCTTATTATCTTTGGTTTCTGTAAATAAGAAATTCAAATTTACAGAAACCAATGGAAACTTTGCGATGGCAGCATACACAATACATAGGTAATAAGATTTTGTTGAATAACTATTGAGTGAATTTTGAATTTAAGTGTTCTGTTTTGATTAATTAGAAAAAGGCGGGTTTTTCACAATGCGGCTGCGAAACCGAAATGTAGCAGTGCTTTACTGTAAAAACGATAAAAACATTAAAACAAATTTTATTTAAATTAATAATTTTATTTAATGTAAATATCAAACATTATACTAAATACACAAATAACAATTATTTCATCAGATTGTTGCTAGTTATAAAATTTATAAATAATATTCACTATTTTAAACATAGATAATTTTAAGCTAGGAACTAAAGTTTATATGCTAAAAGGAAGTAAGTTTCGCTATAAATTTTATTCAATGTAAACGTGAAGTCAAATTTCCTGATGTTAATATTAGAGCAATATTTTTGCTCGTATATCATCTTAATAAATTATTCTTATTTAATTACAATTTTAAAATAGATATACTCAAGAAAACGCATTAAATTAAATATTATGAATAAGATATATTTCGGGCCATTCGGGCATCAGTCACAATTAGGCACAATAAAGCATAGACATAGAACACTTTTTTTTTTTGTTGTTGTTTCCCGCCCTGGCTCAGAGCAAAAAGCGACAATATCAAAATTTTATAAAATATTCTAGTATTCCATCGAAATTGTATCTTGTTTTGTACCGAAATGTCCGATAAATCACCTAAAAAATGATGGGAAACATCAATTTCACAGGTAAATACGGATATGGTAAACAAAGTTTGATGTACATATTTATCCATCCAAAACTGCAAAAAATGGCGTAAATAGAGTATTAAGTTGAAAACTATAATTGTTTGTGTTAGTAAAGTGCAATTTTTTTCAAAAACATTGCATTTCAAAGATTTTCTTACGTAAGAAAAGATTTGCTGGGTTTACTTTAGGGGCGTACCCTTACAACGAACTTACAACGAAATATATATCTTGAAATATATATCTCATTCAAGTAAGTATATTTATTTTAAAATTATAATAAATTATAAAATGGTCAATAAATCATATTTATTTACTTATTTATTACATGAAACTTCCGTTTAATCGGCACAGCCGAATAACGCTCTAACGATCGGACAGAGGCTTTATACTTTATGGGTTTTCGTATTTTTGAAAATTACGCATGGAAGACTAGGTTTCTTTATACAATATCTAATTAAAGGGAAGACACTTAGTTGTTTGTCTACTGTTTGCAACAAAGAACAACAGGATAAATACTTCTACAATCATTGAGAAATAGATGTTGTTTATACTTGAAATAAACGGATTAACTCATTTTAAAATCTGTGAAACTTCAAGACACTTTAATAAGGTACGTTTGGCTGAGATCGAATTCAGTGTAATACCGTATAATAAAAAATCCGGCAAATTAGGGGACAACTTTTGCTGTTGGCTGCAAAGCCTCTCCTACTGACCACGTTTGTTGCTTCGACTGAAATGACGTGATTTATGGCCAGTGAAGTAAATAGTAGCGTTTGGCTTGTTTTTTCGGTGATGCGATCTTATACCGGTCAGTATTGGCTTGTTTTAACTCTTTTTCTGACTGAACCAACATGCAGTATGTGGCTTCTAGATTGAAGTGATTCAAATTGAACTAGGATCCGGTCTTACCAGTAGCGTTCGAGGGATTAAAATCGTCCGATCTTTTCCTGTATAAAAAAATGAGACCGGTTCTCAAACTTTTTGAATTTGTACTCTCATTACAAAGTGTTAACTAGCATTTTAAATCTGATTTTAAAATGAGATTATCCACTTATTAAAATGTATGTTAACTTCTTATAATTTCAATCATATAATGGAGATGTCCGAAGGTAAAATTTTATTTTTTATAAATAATATTATAATAAATCATGCTATATAATTGCTCTGCATAAGTAGATCACAGACTAACATAGGAAACTTTACAAATAGATAGTACCTACCCACGCTAACTAACTTGCATAAATTAAAATGATTTTTTGTCCGAAGTGTTGTACACTAAAAATGCACTCTTTCCTACTCCATAAATGTACTCTGTCTACATTTATGTTTAGGTCGGTTATCTGTATAAGTTTAATTAAAAATTTACGAAAGTTCAAAATATTTTCTAAATATTACGTCGTTCTTATTTTTCCTTGGGTCCCAGATAATTGATTTGGTTACATGTCAAATTTCATCTCAGTCCAGCCATTCTTGGCACAAAATTTCGAAATTCAAAGGATTTTTGTGCAAACTAATTTGGCAACTAAACTAGTGACTATTCGTCTACACGTAAAACTAATATGCTAAGACTCAGGACAATAAATACATTGATGTCCTGAGAACACTGGAGAGGAGAATCTTGTGTTTCGGCGCAGGAGCCACCAGCAAAAGACCTGCCTCTTTATTCATCTTCACATTCGTACTCCGCCGAAGAATGGTCTGTAAAGAAAACAAATATGAAGAAATCTATATAATTTTAATAATATTGCAGTGGTCCACAACATTTATTTTGTTTCAAGATTCCATTTTTGTTTGGGAATAAAAATAAAAGTAAACTATATTTAAAAAAAACCGACTAAGTGCGTGTCGGGCCATGCGCAGTGTAGATTTCCGTAGTTGCCGTCACAATATCCGTACTTAGAAGGTTCATAAACTTATATTTACTAGCTGTTACACACAGCTAACAACTTCATCTGAGTAATTTTCAATGGAATTTGTACAAAATTTTCATTTTACTCGTTAACTTGCAGTAAAGCCTTCTTAGCTGTGGTAGTTTTCCTTTTAACTTAGTTATAAACACTACTGCCGTGACAATTTTTTCACATATCCAAAAAACATTTTTTTGTTACCTATTGAAAATAGCCAAGAAATAAATGTACCTTAAGACAATCATCCCACCTTAGATCTCCTTGAGGTAAACCCTGGCCTCGAGATGCGGCGGTTTGGGCACTGGCGCACCAGGAAGGTCTTCGTACTTGATTGCGTAGATCTTTCGATAGCCGGTTCTCTCCGCCACGGCAGCCGAAAATGCTGATGTGGCGTCCATGCGCAAAGCCCCCGCACCGATGCTACGGGCCAGTTTTCTGTGGAGAAATGTTCAAGTTATGTTAGTACCAGTCTCGATTCTCCACAGTGGCATTCCTGTTGACCCTTGATTAAGGCGTCATTGCTGCTTATACAGGCTGCAAAAAATTTAAGGGCCCTGGATGGGAACTACCTTAAATACTTTAATTAGCTCATTTTACTGAATGTAAACATTCCTTTATTTTTTAAAAGAAACAAAACTGCATTCAAAGATCTCCTAAAATTTGCTTGTCTTACCCGGGAATCGAAACAACTTAAAATTAAAAAAATACACCTTCGCTATTTTATTAAACGAATCGGTAGGATTATTGTTCAGAATAAAATTTGTCTAATAAAAATTTGGTCTTTAAAATCAAAAAAGTGAAAACTAATATTAATTTTATTTTATTATCAATACGAAGAACACATAAACATGAAACATTTTTTAACGAAGACTGATATTAAGAAGAGAAAAGAATCCTGGTAAGTTAAAGCAAAACGAAACAAAATTTGAAATTGGAACGAACACTTTTATCGATTTTAAAAATTTTGAAAGTTATGGTTCGAATTTCAAATTAGCAAGCTTGTACTTCATACGATGTCTTTGGATGTTAGAGAGATAAGAAAATTATAACGTAATTTACATGTTACAAGTGAACAGTACTAGGTATTGTTAATAAAGAACTTGTAATAAATATTCAATTTCATGGGTATCTCGTACAACAGAAGACCAAATGTTTAATAGACAAAATTTTATCCTGAATAATAATCCTACCGGTTCGTATAATAAAGTAGCGCGGGTTTATTTTTAAAATTTTTGGTTGTTTCGATTCCCGGGTGAGACAAGCGAATTTTAGAAGATCTTTGAATGCAGTTTTGTTTCTTTTAAAAAATAAAGGAATGTTTCCTTTCAGTAAAATAAGCTAACTAAAGGATTTAAGGTAGCTCCCCTCCAGGGCCCTTAAATTTGCTCCACCCTGTACACAGGTAGACAATGCGCGGATCAGGTGGGTGCGATGTTGGGTCACTTATTCCTGTAGCGGTAAAATGTGATGCTAGGAAGTACTGTCGTTAGTTGACGTTTGTCATTAACGTCACTAAATTCAGCGGTTCCCCTTAAGAGGATGGCATACCCTAGCAACTTTTTTATTACCCGTCCTGCACAATAAGCCCAATGGCAAAGACCTTATTTGCTTTTGATAGAGGCGATTATATGTTGGCTCAAGGGCCTCTTTTTCTTGGACGCGTAATACTAGTGATCACGCAGCGAAACAGCAAATTGGTGTGTTTTTAACTAATACTGAAATATTTTGTATGGAAAAAAAAAATTGAATTTAAGTAGAATCCCTTCATATTTCTATTACCTATTTTATGAAAAACAAAATCAAGTTGATCTCTTAACCGCGTTCTTGAAACGAACGTTTGAAAGCAAAAAAAAAAGAGAGTGGAAGACATTTTATTTTGACAAAACTATAAATCCTTGCTGTGATCGCTCATACTACAGGATATATTTATCTCTCGCTCCCCAGGTGCCAAGTTAACTCGGCCGGGTTGAAATGATCTGATGAAGTGTTACGAACTGGTATTAAAAGCGGTAATAAAGAATGCAATATCCAGTTTCTACTCTACGTTTAATTGATGTCACTTGTTATTTATCTTGATCTTGCATAGCAGTACCTAGACAACTAGTCACCAAAACAATAAACTAAAGACAATTTACTGTAATATTATTAAAACTCGCGTGAGCTGACATACTAAATTATTATTACATACGGCTTGAACACTCACGTGTGATTGTTGTTGACTATATGCCAACCAGTGCCCGTTTGACAACGACAGTGAACGCCGCGTCGTCGTCCTAAGAACTACACTCGCCTTGATAATGCCGAAATTGTATCGGTGAAACGGTTGGCATATAGTCAACAACAATTTACTGTTTTATGAGCCTCTGCTCAAACTGAACCCTAAATAGGTCTCACAGATAGGTAATCATAATTTCTTGCAAATTTTCTAGCCAACTCTATTCAATTAACCCATCATTCCGAACAAGCAGACAGCTGAATGTCTTATTCATCGCCATGTTTATTATTTATGACACCATACCATAATCAACCACAGCTTGTTGCTGAATACAGTGGCGCGGCTGTACAATTTTTGCCCACAGGCAATGATTTTTTTACCGTAAAATAAAGGACTTCAACCTTTATCTTTTGAAGTATGGGCATTCGAATTGAATTTGAATAGTTTAATAAATAAAATAAAATTTGTTGTCCTTAAAATCTGCCCCAGGTCTATTACTAAATCCGCCACTGACAAGATGTCTTCCCCGGTTGGTTAGCTACTTGGGATAATAATTCAACGTGTAAAGGGAATCTAGCACATATCATTGTTATAGTGACATTCAAAGTTGCAGATTATTGTTGCAGATGGTACAGTGCTCGCCAATCTTTTAGTCGCCTCTGAAGCTAGCCCCAAGAATCGACGCATTAGCCGTTTTACGGTGTCAGGGGGACGTTACAGGAGCGAGGGCGCGGAGCACACCCGCCTGCGTGCCGCACCACACCCCCCGCTCGCCATTCAGCAGGTGTCAACACTATGCGTTGGTGTTAGTGCTACGTCCGTACACTACACACGCGCGCGTTGCATGAAAAGTACCTACGAGGAAAAAATTCTATGATTCTTTAAGTTAATCGTTGATTCTGTTTGTTATAGTTTATTGTTTCTGTTGCCTTTATTTGTTGTTTTGTTGATTTATTTTTATTCAAGTTTTGTTGATTTAGTTTGTTAAAGTTTTAAGACGACAATGTAGGAAAACGGTGTATTAAAATAATTATTGAAGTCAGAGACAATGACAATGGACCCGACGACGATACTGAGGAGGACCAAAATTCTACAGACGATAGTGATTCGGACGAAAATCTTCCTTCTTCAAGTAGGGAACCAGTTTTTATAGATGGTGTCTCACCTCTCTAAATAGAGTAACAACGTATTTGCCTATATTTGTACATTATAAATTTACTTATTTTTAATATTAATGCGTTTTATTTACATACTTAAGATTGCACTAAAATAATAAATAAATAATTAAATAGCTAGGTACAACAAGTACACCTTTCCACTTATAGTAAACATTTAATAAATAATCAACCGTCGATATTATTGTTTCCTTGACTGTACCTGCGCAAGCTTGCACTCGTAACTCACTCAGAGGCGACTAAAAGATTGGCGCGCACTATATCACAATGGTCGTTGAATAAGAAACAATGTTTCATGTCATGACTCTCGGGACGAGAATGGTAGACACATTATACAAGGTGACTTTTTGATCATCGTCCAAATTCATACTGGAGGCTTGATAAGTGATCAGTATCTTGGATCAATAACAATTTTTGTGAAATTTGTAAAATGAAATTTCGGCTTCCCATAGAAATTCACTTCCAGTTCCGAGTGAATCACTATGGGGAGTCGAAATTTCATTTTACGAATTTGACAAAAATTGTTATTGATCCATGATACTGATCACTTACCAAGCCACCAGTATGAATTTGGACGATGATCAAAAAGTCACCTTGTATATGAAGCTATGAAAATGGAAAATCAATTCGGAAAATATCAGATTAGTGAGACTGGTTTTAGCCATCTGTGTAGTTCTCAGTGGATAAATAGGTTGAGTTGTAGACCCGCGGCAGTCAAAACTGTAGCTTCAAATTCGGTCCGTGCTTTATCTTTTGAGCGTTTTTCTCGTTTATTTTTTTCTTAGTTCTTAGCTTTCCTCCAGATGTCGCTGTCCATGTCACCATAGATAAAACATGTTTCGTAGCAATCAATGTCAAAGTGGTTTTTAGTTCGTTTGGAATCTGTGGAAATTTTGTCTTTGATTATGTTGCTAAAGTATGCGACAGTGCCATCTAGGAATCTTATTTAACACTAAATTTGACACAAGGAAAGACGCTCATTTAATTTTGAATAATACACTCTAGAGTTTAGATATAAAATGTGATTTTAAGCTAAAACCATCGATTTGGAGCTCTTAAAAATTAAAGTTTTACTTTTTAAAGAATCATATTTTAAATTTAAATTCTACATGCTTACTTTAGTTTAAAAAAATGAAATTCAGGGAAGGTCAACCATTAAGTTGACCAGGTAGAAAATTCCATAGTAGGTGTCTCAAAAATAGTATGGAGAGGTAAAATAGTCATTATTTGGGATTGTGGTTTCTTTCAGTTTTAATATTCAAATAAACGGAATATTTCTTTAGTATAAGTAAATCATTCGGATGTAATAAATAACCCATCAACGTCTTCGCAATGAGGAATTTTCTTATATGACGCAGAAAGTAAAGGTAAATTTTTTTTGTTACGATTTTTTGTAATAATGAAACTTATTTAGCTGATTGACGGAGATGTTTGTGTCATATTTGACGTTAAACTTAGACGTAGAAGAAGTGTCAACAGATAGGGCACTCATTTAATTGTGCAAGTGCAATGTATGACTAACATCTATAGTGTAAACAAATACGTACTAAGTTTGTTTCGTATCAAGAAGGCCAGACGACGAAACATACGAGTACAGACCAAAGATTTCAAAAAAGTTTAGATGAGCCCTGGCACCTAAAATCTATTGCATTGTTTTTGAATGTGTTTTGAATGTGAAATGTCACACTTTTGGCTTTATTCGTGTTTATTGAAATGTAAGTGCACTTTAAAAATGCACACGACGCTATATTGAGACCCCTTTTCTCGTAAAAATTCCCAAAGATTTCAAAAAAGTTTAGATGAGCCCTGGCACCTAAAATCTATTGCATTGTTTTCGAATGTGAAATATCACACTTTTGGCTTTATTCGTGTTTATTGAAATGTTAGTGCACTTTAAAAATGCACACGACGCTATATTGAGACCCCTTTTCTCGTAAAAATTCATTAAGGCGTCCATCTATCAGTGTGTTCAGATGAACACTGATTCCAAACGTGTGAGCATCACCCATTTAAACATGAAAACATTTTGGTGCTGTCATACTACAGTAAGGACCTATCTTTACTTTTTGAAATCTTTGGTACAGATAGCAAAGGAGATAGTACCCAGGCTCAGCGCAAACACTTTGAACCCAAGACCCACTGGTGAGTGATAGATGAGATGTGAAATACTTGGCCCATCTCTACTCCGTGCCTTCCGATATGAAACAGTTGTGCGAACAACACTACTCCAAGTGTTCTATGAGCTGACAAGACAGTTATGAAGATTTATAACTTTAGGTTATGAGAACGGCTAATTAAATAGACAAGAAAACCACTTTGCTGTGCCATTCATTTTACGTTATTTAAATTCATAACTTTTAATTGACTTGTTTATGGAGTCGGTCTGAGTGAATAGCTGAAATTGACAGACGGACGGGTATCACTAAAAGGGCTTTAGTGTTTTGACAGAACCCTAAAAAGCAACAATAGTAGGGGGTAACCGGTAGAATGCCTAGTCTCAGTCCCGGTTCGAGATTAGCCAGGGCACTATTACGTTGGGACCAGATAATCTTTGGTTAAAAGTGGATGTACATGTCGTCAGTCAATGACAATGTTGTTCTCGAAGCACGCGTTAAAAACTAATAATAAGCAACATTTGATTCTAACCTACTGCATTGCATTTACACAGGTCCTACGGAAATATTTGAATTGACGCAGTTTCTTAGATCTTATTAGGTACAGCTGCTTTATATAGCCTTGAAATAGGTAGCTTAATCGTTATTAAACCAGCATTGTTAAAGACTAGGTATAAACAGAGGTGTAAGTAGAAAAATTGTGCCCCGGGCGAATATACTCTACCGCCACTAGCCAGCTGCCCAGCGGGCCTATTATGTATCTCTAGTTGCCTTCTGGACTGGGTGTCTATCATCAAAAACATAGATATACTATCAAATTCCGATTTCCTAAGGATATGTTCGCACTTGAAGTGACGACACAGTTCATTAATAGTTCAATACCCACTAAAGGCAATTTTGAAATTTCAGTTTTTATCTATGTTTTTGATGATAGGCACCTCGTTCAGTTGGCAACTGAAGATACAGAATAGGGGGGCAGATAATGAAGGGGCGGCAAATCCTACTTCGCTACTCTAGCAACTGCTTCCAAACGAATGCCCGGGCACTTGCCCGTATAGATAAGCTTCTGGATATCTATTATAAACTACTTGTAGTGCAGATTTTATGCAAATATACACACATTTATGTAATTGAATCTATGTAATTTCAAATACAATGATTTGTGGTTGAAACTTGGCAGAATTGATTGCGTATTACAGTTTAGAACATAAAATTCAATTATTTGGACAAGAAAACGTAAGATTCGAGAATAGGTAAAGGTAAAAGATACTTGGCTTGGGTCTCAAATTGCTACTTTACCTGCTACTGGCTGTCTATCTATTCTTTGTATCAACATTTTATTCCAAAAAATTATGACGCCAGTGACGTACATACGAACAATGAAGTCTTACTGTAGTAATTCTTGGTTAGGGTTCCGTACCCGAAGGGTACCAAACGGAACCCTATTGCTAAGCCTCCGCTGTCCGTCCATCCATCCGTCTGACATAATTGTCGTAAGCTGTAATCAGTTGAAATTTTTAGAGATTACGCGTGTAACTATGGCCTCTATCATAGCCTGGTTTATTCGTCCAAGATCAAAGCAAATTTATAAAAATAAAAAATTGAGAACCAAGGGAGGGTACCCATACCAAAAGCTTCGAAAAAGTAAAATTTTTAGGGTTCCGTTCCTCAAAATGAAAAAACCGGCCAAGTGCGAGTCGGACTCGCGCAGGAAGGGTTCCATATCATTGTCTATAAAAACGGCAAAAAAATCACGTTTGTTGTATGGGAGCCCACTTAAATATCTATTTTATTCTAATTTTTAGTATTTGTGGTTATAGCGGCAACAGAAATACATCATCTGTAAAAATTTCAACTGTCTAACTATCACGGTTCATGAGATACAGCCTGGTGACAGATGGACAGACGGACAGACAGACGGACAGCGGAGTCTTAGTAATGGTCCGGTTACCCTTTGGGTACAAACGGTACCCTTTAGGACGGAAAAACGGAACTTATAGGTTCACTTTGTTGGTCGTCTGTCTGTCTGTCCGTCTGTCAAGACCATTTTGCTTGGGCCCCGTGTGGAATAATAATTATTAGATTGAATAAAATTATATACTTACAAAATTAAAAAGGTGGGGATAAATAATAATTGTGAGGCAACAAAGACAACAGAGTTGATATGTAAATAATTATCCACAAATAAAAATCCATAACATAAGTTAAGAAGAAGGCCAAAAAGCTTGTATTATTTTAATAAAATATTATTTAATTTTTGGAATTTTATTCTAGGGTTCCGTCCGCTTGAACAGAAACGATTAGAGAACTTCGGCTCGATACAAATATTTATTGAAATGAGGTCTTTTTCGACACCAAATCTCCTGGTTTGACAATTTGGAATGACATATGGACTACAATTATATTTTATTAGATGGGTTTTAATAGTATCTAGAACCTGTTTAAACGAAATTTTGAGAGCAACTTTAGTACATTTTATATTAATAAAAAACCGACTCTTTGCTATTTTTCCTCGAATCCGTCCCTCTTGCACTGAGGGTTTTTTCGCATATGGAGTAACAGAGACGCTTAAACTTTTGCATATCGCCTTAAGGCGCCTCTTCCTAGCGTCATCCAAAAATTACTCTATAGATATAGTTATTTTAAAAACGGTAGGTTTTAAAATTGTGAAAAAAAAATACATAATTGTGTCCGACACGACTTAATTTATTTGACAGGACTAAACTTAATTTGAGCGTTCTGTCTTTTTCTTTCGTTGTTTCTTTGAAACCACTTATGGTATTTGTATGGTTCTAGCACTAAAATACAAGGAAGATATTGCTTAGAAAAATCATTTACGGAATTTTTTTTTGTCCATCGCGTCCATTTGAAAAGTATTATTTTCTCCTATTTTGCGCTATCCGGAGACCCAGCCAGCCAAGTTGTAATGCAGTGCGCGCTGATATGATAATTATTTTAATATAGTTTCTGCCGATCTGTTTCATTCAACAAGAATGGACAAAAGTAAATTCAAACATTTCTTGTACTCCACAAAGGAGTCCCCATTAAATTATCAATTAAGTATATAAAATTAAGCATAGTTTTATCACGCAGATGTCGGTTGGTAAACCAATAAATAAATATTTGTATAGACACAGACTGGTGACGGGCAGCGGCGTCACTGGTGCGAGGGTTCCGGCACCGCGCTCACAAACTCGCCTGCCCAGCGTGTGTGAGTATGGGCAATTCTTCCAGGATGACCGCCGGGATAGGCAAAGTCCTGGAAAGGCTTATGTCCAGCAGTGGACGAACTAGGCTGATGGATGGATAGACACACGTCGACTCAAGGTTGCTGGCGACTACCTGCCCCTTAAGTCCACTTACTCAGATTCCTGACAAAGCGCCTTCATCAGTCCCTTCCCCCGCCAGTCTGAGTGCGTGGACGCTATCCGCACCTCCAGCACCTTGGTACACTCCTGTGGCAGCTGTTCCCAGATCTTGGCTTCCTGTTCCAGATGCTTCAGCACTTTCAGGATGCGGCAAAACTTTGGGTTTGGACACTCTTTTTCGTCTGATGGTTTACCGGCGTCCTGCAAAAAGAAGTAAGGTTTATCCATGGCCTAAGCGTTTACCATTTTTAGGGGTCCGTAGTCAACAACAAGGAACCCTTATAGTTTCGCCATGTCCGTCTGTCTGTCTGTCCGCGGCTCACCTTAGAGACTATTAGTACTAGAAAGTTGTAATTTGGCATGAGTATACATATTTATCATGTTTTTATTTTTTGTTTAATCAAAACAGTGTATAGAACTTATTTTCGAAATATATGCCGGCCCCATGGGCCGAAATATATTTCGAAAAGAAGTTTTATACACTTTTTTAATTAAACAAAAAATAAAAATAAAATAAATGCTCTATGTAGTAACATATATATATTTATTTCATATTTATCATGCCAATAAAGTGGTACAGTAAAATTTTGAAAAATATTTTTTTAAGGGTATATTTCCTACACGTAAAGAAGGGATGATTTTTTTTTTCTCGTCTATCCCCTAGTGTGGGGTGTCGTTGGATAGGATAGGAGAATACTATTTTTCGATCCAAGCTTCCGTTTGTGAAATATTAAGCATTTTTGTTAGAGACGTGAAAAAATCACGGCAGTAGTATACATAACGAAATTAAAAGGAAAACTATCACAGCTAAGTAGGCTTTACAAGTTAACGAGTACAGATCGCGCTAAACTTTTAGTCCCCTCTAAACACGGGGCGATTCGCATAAGCAGGAACGAAATGTATGGGCCGTTCTTGGGAAGATCAACTTCCGAGCGTACTAGAAGTTTGACGTGATCTGTATTAGTCGACAAACTTATAAAATTTATGAAAGGCTTATAACAATATAAGTAAGATCAGGGTGTGTCAATAATATGAAAATACTATTGTTTCGAAGTTATTTTAAGAGGCTATGCGAATTTTATTTTTGTCACTGTCACCCTAAACGAAAAATCGCGCAGTGCGAGAGGGGCGGATTCAGGGCGAAAGCGAAAAATGTTAGTTTTATAATTTTTATAAAAAAACTAAAATAGCTAGCAAAACTTCAAATATCAAATCTCTAGATATTGTTGGAACTTGGAACACACCTAATAAAATACGTTTGAGTTCTGTATATGGTTCCTATTCGTCAAACGAGGAGAAAAAGTGTGTTTGAAGACCTCATTTCAACAATTATTTCTATCGAGGAAAATTTATCCAAACATGTTTTCCAATTTCAAATCCCTAGATTATATAGTCAAGATGCATATACCAGAAACTGATTATAATTATCCGTGTATTTCATGAAATACACAGAAAAGAAACACCCGTATTTTTTTCGCATGTCACCTTAAACGTCAGTCGCCAAGGGCAATAACTTAACTTTTATTTTTCTTATTTAGAAGTTAAAAATTGAAAAAAATTAGGGGGTGTGGCAATTTACACCAATAGTTCTGTATTAGTGAGGTTTATTAATCATGAGTTTGTTTAATGCACAATTAGTGATAATCTTCTCCAGCATTTTAAATTGGTTTTGAAAAGATCATGACTAATTGCGTATACAATTTCAAACTCTTGCTTTGTAAACCTCACTTATACTGAACTATTGGTGTCAAATGCCACAGACCAAAATGCTTTTCAATTTTAAATATCTAAAGAAGAAAAGCCAAGCGACTGACGTTTAACCTTAATTCGACCTCAAATCTTTCATTTACTGGACTATTAAAAAGATTATAAAGATCTACATAAATTTACGTGGTCATTATAGTTGCTGTGATCGATTAGTATTTAATTTATCACCTAGTTTCACTGGGTAATTGTTATAAGCTGACCAACCTGACAATGGTATAATTACAACTATTATGGTATAAGGACAACGTGACGGTCACCCTTAATTGAGTTAGCCTTTATTGCCGTTTAGTTTGGATAATATGCCGCTAATCGTTGGCTAATTAAATATAGAATATTAACTTATTAATTATGTAGTAATTTAGAGTGCATTACAAACTAGATAAGATGAAATAGAAACAAATGTCAATTTGGAAAAAAAAAATTGGTTCGGGATTTGGATCTACGACTTCTTGCTTACACGGCAAGTGCGCTATGTACCGGCTCCACCACCGAGGTACCAATCCTAGACCAAACTTCAGTTAATTTAATTTTATCAGTAGATATAATATTACATTATAATATCCAAGGTGACTTTTTGATCATCGTCCAAATTCATACTGGTGGCTTGGTAAGTGATCAGTATCTTGGATCAATAACAATTTTAGTGAAGTTCGTAAAATGAAATTTCGACTCCCCATAGTGATTCACTCGGGACTGGAACTGAATTTATATGGGAAGCCGAAATTTCATTTTACGAATTTCACAAAAAATGTTACTGATCCAAGATACTAATCACTTATCAAGCCTCCAGTATGAATTTGGACGATGATCAAAAAGTCACCTTGTATATAATCGGGTCTACCGCGATAAATTTTTACCTTTTTTACGAAAAGGGGACACCCGACGTTTCGAGACATAATGGTGTCGATTCGGCTAAACACAACTTAACTAATTTGACAGGACTAACCTTATTTTAAACGTTCTGTATTTGTCTTTTCGATACGGAAAGAATAAGACAGAAGGCTCAAATTAAGTTTAGTTCTGTCAAATAAGTTAAGTCGTGTTGCGCCGAATCGACACAAATATTAACATAATACATAATATTACAATTACAATATAGGTATTCTTTCTAATGTTGCTCGACTATCTATAGTACACCTTGAAAATTAGTAAAATTATCGATTTTCATATAGATAGTATCGATTATAATCGAAAAATATGCAATATGTTCATATTTATCGTTATTATTTTTACACCTATTTTTGATAGGACCATTGTTACATTGTTTATGGCTCGTAAAAATAATTGATTTTAAACTCGTAAATAGTGGAATAAATAACCGAAACAATACAAGTGAAGTTTAACAATGTTTTGTTTTGTACGGGCAAGACCTTTATCCGCCAGTAAATCTTGTGGTCTTGAGGTCTAAAAAACCTCATGATGATTAATATTTTTACGAAAAAGCTGCAACTTACATTTATTTGCCTTCGTGTGACATCACTTGAAAAATGGCTGTTTAGAAATGTGTCCTTTGCTATCAAGATAAATTTATAAAAATTTGCTGCCGACTGATTTGACAGATGGATGACAGATGAGTGGACAGACAGAGACAGACCACTTTTTTTATAAGCAATCACCATGATCAGTATAATGTCTAAAATTGTCAAGTGACGTCATAACCAGGGATAGGATAATTGGATCGATATATGTATACCTAAAGTTAAAAAAAACTGAGAAAGTTTGTAGGTGTGGAGTCGGCTTCTTATAATATTATTTTGATAGTAAACATCTTAATAGATACTTAATATATATGTTACCGGCAATCTAAATAAATAAATAAGTGAATTTAAAAAAAATTGGATTTTAATACAATTCCTAGGAAATTTATAAAATGCCAAGCTTATTTAGGCCGAACAGAGCAAAAGCCAAAACAGAAGGCTGATCAAAAATAAAATAAAATAAAATAAACAAATAAAAAATTAACATTATATCATTGCAGTATAGAAACGCAGAAAGAAAAGTAAATCTGGATGTGAGGAGCTCTGAACCGGGATTCGAACCCGGGACCTCTCGCTGAGGCGATCTCCTTGCGATGGATAAATCGCCAGGTGTTCAAACATAGAAATTTATTTCTGTCATAGTTACAAACGGATATATTTCCTAGAAGTTGTATACAATTTCTAAATAATATAAATTGACGGTATTAGGTACATCATATTATATAATATTTTAAGAATCCTACTCTACACCTACAAACTTTTTCAAGGATTTTTCCAACTTTAAGTATATATCGATCCGATTATCCTATCCCTGGTCATAACCGACAATTCTTTAAAACATCATAAAATAATAATGGTTAATTTATATACCAAAATAACGAAATCTATGTTCTAAATTGGCGTATATTCTTCTCTGAATAAAAAAATCTTTTTGAAATTAAGCTATGGGAATTCATTGGCCTCTTATTTCTTTTTTCAATATTTACGATTCGAAAACCATTTCGAGCAATATCTTTCCTTAAGGCGATTACCGTCGCCAAATTAGCAGCTCGATGTTGTCCTGTACAAATATCGACGGAAACGACAATGAAATAACGTTCATAACAGCGCGCAATGCATAGTGGCTGTTACGACGATCGCTGCGTCCTTGATAGGGCGAAATAGGAAAAAATAATACTTTTCACATGAACGTGATCGTTCGATTGACTAATCCTATGTTGTGTGTATAGCTATCAAGTTTATCTATTTATCAAAGCATAAATATATTAAATCGACCAAACCGCTTAGGAGCAGTAGGGAATTCAAGCCAAAAAAACAACATTCGGCTGAATTTTTTTTTCATACAGAAGTTTAGAAGTTAGAAGTTACGAAAAAGAAAAATGTTGCATATGCTGTCTTAGAGTTGATTTTTCATAATAATTTTTTTTCAATATTTTTAGTTTGTCCATAAACGAGGAGTAGGCTTCCATTTGGCGATACTAAGCCCCTTAACCGTTTCTGGTATACATATATAAAAATACGCATACATAATATGCACATCCTTCATTAAATCACAGATAATAATGAAAAAAAGTGATGTCTTTCATTCGACCTTTAGTGACGTAATCATCACACAGTGCAATACGAAAAATATATTTCTAGAACAAGGATACCATTTAATCTAATATGATTACCTACGTCACTTCCTGTAAATACTAAAATACTTATAAAATAGGTTTAAAAGCACGAAAATATGTGTTATTGAAATATCATACCTAAATTAATCTTTTTATTCCAAAAAGCAGAAAAATGTTCACAAAAAAAGTTTAAAAAAACGACAGAATTCCCATAGATATCTTTTAAATTTTTTTCCAGAGAATATACGCCATTTTAGGTTAAAGTTTTCATTATTATGGTTTGTATATAATTTGATCATAACTTTTTATGATTTTTTTAAGAATTTTCATATATTACGTCACTTGGGGCATTTTAGGCATAATACCGATAGCGGATCTTTGCCCTGCTTATAAAAAAAAAGTGGTCTGTCTCTGTCTGTCTTCTCATCTGTCATTTATCTGTCAAATCAGTCTGAAGTAAATTATTATAATTTATCTTGATAACAAAGGACACATTTCTAAACGGCCTATTCTCAAGTAACGTGACACGAAAATCAAATGAAAGTTGCAGCTCTTTTAATTTAATATTCGGTTTAAGGTCAAAATTTTACGCAACATATCAACTTTTCAGGTCTCTATCTCATTCCGTCTAAGAGCTAGAGACCCGTGACATACGGACAGATAGACGGAGAGCGGAGTGACATTAATAGGGCTCCGTTTTGCCCTTTTAAGGCGCTCTTATCCCAAAATCAGTAATTTCAAAGTCAAATAGAACTTTCGAATATCGTCTAAAACTTCCAAAAAAAAATACGCAATATAGTTCAAACCTTTATCTAGGTCTTCCACGCATGTGTTACACGATCAGATAAACTTTGCTCGATAGAAATAATTCACGAACACAGCATGTAATAAGACCTTTCAAATCATGCCATTTCCATAATTCCACTCTTTTATTAACGAAACATATCTGGTAATATTGCTCTTTAAATTTTCTAGGTCGACCACGTAAGTGGGTTTTAATAAACATATCCCTTATTTTTAAACAATTTAAAAACCGATAAAAACAACGTAAAAGTACCAAAGTGTGGTTATTTTCTTTACTCCTTACACGTAAAGAAAAAGACAGAGAGTCACTCTTCTGGGATAAGAGCGCCTTAAGGTAACTTCCACCATTATGAAATTTGGCACTAGTAGAGAATGCTTTATGGTAATAAATAAATAAATATATTAAGTTTCGCCTACAAAATGACATTATGACGTAGATTCAGATTTATTAGCACCAAATTATAGTCTATTCGGGGTATCAGGATATCAGTTAAGTTTCATTGTTTAACTTTTATTTACTACTATTAGAGGCTAATTTTGATAAGCCACCAGAATTCGGGGATTAACCATGACTTTTAATGACAAGTAATAGAGACTGTTTCAATAGAGCCCATGCTACAAATGTCGCGGTAGTTTGAAATGTCACAGATATCATGATATCCTTGATGTCCCGAATAGACTAGATTATCTGCGGTACTGAATATAATTAACTATAATTAAATAAATAAATAAATTATTCGGTTATTTAATTAGATTGCAGTCAGTCACGGATGGAACTATATTTAGATAAACAACAAAAAATAGTGATTTTGATTCGCAGCGCATGCTAATATGCGGGTATGTTATAATCAATAAGGAAGAAAAAACCAGAATATACATGAATGACAAAAAGTGTAAGCACGAAGTATCTAAATCGAATGCCTTATTCTTAGCTAACTGATTTCCGGGTATTATTAAAAATTAATACAGGGTGTTAAGAAGATAACCTTTTAAAAATGGGTTGTTTTATTCATTATCATTAACAACTTTTACTATGGGGCTAAAACTGAAATCGCAAAAAGAACAACAGCTGTTTCATACATTTTGCCCGAGTAAGGTTTTTTTTTCTATGGAACAGCTGATATTTATTGGGTAGAACAGCCTCGTTGAAGGAAAAAGGTTATCAAATTAACACCCAATATAAAAAGATGCAGTTTTTGCTCAGTATATTTGCAGGCTTCTTTTGTGTTTACGTAGGTAAGTCTGTATCACGGATTGGAAACGTGGTTGTACCATCGGGGAAAGTTTTACTGACCCCTGTTTTCAATGAAAAAAAAAAACTTCACCATTAAAAAATAAATAAATTTTCCCTCGTACTAACTCTAATTTTTCCTCGAACTACTGCGATTTTTTTTCGCTCTTTGGTACCAAATATTTTTCAAACAGATTTTGTGAACGATGATTTATTTTTATCCAGATATTTGAGAGATATCAAAATTGATTGATTAATGATTAAGTAAATAAATAAATAAAATAAAAATCTTTTATTTCGGACAACTTTGAATCCATAGAATAACCTACTTACAGTTGCCACAAAATAAGAGGCCCGTTTTGACAGATAAGAACGACGATAGAATATAACTTTACATGTAATAAATGAAACGGTTAACAAATAATTATTAACTTATTGGGTTTAAAGAAAATAATAAACGTTTTTTAATTATCACGGAACATATTTCAAGTACTATTTTCACGCATATTCCAAAATAAAATGCAATTTTGAATTACTACACAATGTCTGAAAAACAGTTACATTCTCAGTCAATTTTTTCTTAATAATAGTGTTGTAACCAGATAATCGCCTAATTTCACGGACTCAATTCGATTCCACGTGAAAATAATTAACTTGTTTTAATATTGATAAAATAATTGTAATGATCTGTAATTAGCTTTTGTGAGACCAGTACACAAAAAGCCAAGTTTAAATTTCCTTTTTTTTTTGCAAATATAAACTTTTTAGATTTGAATTAGTCGCGTATACCGAAAAATATAATATAATAATTGTGCAAAATAATGTTACATACCACTTAGCTTTTAAACTTATAGTTTACAAAAACAAAATATATAGGTATATATATATATAAAAACATGCATTTATTGCTTAAAGTCCCATTTTTTTTTATTAATGAATTGGTTTACAGGCAGTTTTCCATAAATCATCCTATCAATAGACAGATTGGCTGGTAAGAAATATGGCAGTATTTTTTTTTATAAGGCATGGAGCAATTTTTTCATCTTGAAGCCTACATATTTTTCTTACTGGCCAGTATTTTATATCTATCAACGCTCAGGCCTCTATCTAATTTGAGGTCAGTGAAGTACAACATTACAAAATATTACTGGCACGTAAGAATTTCCATTTCAGATTCTTTTCGTAGAGAAAAAAAATTAAAAGCTGGTTTTAGCACCCGAAATATCTTTCTATCACCATATTGGAAGTCGTTGTGCTCCCGTTTGTTTTTAGTGTTTTTTTCTTGTGACTTTAGGCTTTACTTTTGAACTGTTTATATTTTCTTTCACGTTGACTTTGGCAATTATGTTTATTCTGGAAATTATAACCAATAAACTTGAAAATATTTCAAACACGTAAGAATTTCCATTTCAGATTCTTTTCGTAGAGAAAAAAAATTAAAAGCTGGTTTTAGCACCCGAAATATCTTTCTATCACCATATTGGAAGTCGTTGTGCTCCCGTTTGTTTTTAGTGTTTTTTTCTTATGACTTTAGGCTTTACTTTTGAACTGTTTATATTTTCTTTCACGTTGACTTTGGCAATTATGTTTATTCTGGAAATTATAACCAATAAACTTGAAAATATTTCAAACGATAACAAACTCATAATATTTTGAATCGATTTCTCGTGAGAATCGGTTGGCATAGTTACCGATTTGCATGGTTCACATCCATAGATACGTTGCGATGACATATGTCAAAACGGACCTATTACATTGTGACTACTTTAATAACTATACAAAACACTATGAAAAATGTACCAAGAGCGATCAAGGAGATGAGCAGGTCTTCATGATCACTCTCCGCACAAAGCACCTCAATTAAAACAAGCCCCGTTCTGTTTTGTTTTGTTATGTTATACTATATAGGTACACACATTATACCGGGTATTAAGGATACGTATGAATTATTTTTAGAGTGCATGAAAACGGCCTCACCTAGTGTTGCTCTAAATACCTCGAGCGCAGTTTGCCAAATCTACCAGAATTCCGAGATTCTCCCGGAAAAGGCTCCAAATTTTTTTATCTACTCCCATACTGCAATAAGGCAATTACAACATCAAAAGCAGTTTTATAAGTACCTAGATTGCCCCATACAAAAAAAACTCGAAAATGTGGCATTTTTTTCCGAAATAAGAGGACCGAAAAATATGCAAAAAATCATGGTAATCGCTGATTTTGTAAAGATTACAGGAAAATGCTCAGAGTGAGCCGCCAATCGTTTGTCAGGCGCTACCATTTTAGCGGTTTGCTTATGTCGCCGTAATGTTGCTAAGACATATTGTATTTTTACCATGTTAGGGTTCCGTACCCGTATTACGTAGTGGCAACCCTTTGTGCGCGATTCCGACTCGCATTAGCCCAAATTATTTCGCTTAATTTCAGAGGCCCTGAAAGAAAAGCTGTTCGGTATGATCACAGATTTGTAGCACGTCGTAAGTGTACGTCGTAGATGCACCTGGCATTACAGAACTGGTGTCAATGACTAGACTTGGTAAAGTTTTACAGCCGATGGACCGGATCACGCAGTCAGCCGTACTCCCTTCCATTTAGACCTTGGACTTGACCGTTGAATGACATTTGCTGAACATGATTCTCAGAAAGAAAGAGATTGTAAGATTTGTAAGTTGTGAAGTGGATGCGCACGGTTTCGTTTCCATACGCACAACTTATGACTGTTTGTCTTATTCTTGAATAGAAAGTATTATAGGTAAATGTGATTAAATTAAATCGGACCCGAAATATATCTTGAAATTACTTTATATTTGTATTATCGTATCTATCAGTATTTTTATATTTAAACAAAAAACATTAAAAGCTGTTGTTATGTAATTAATAAAATAAAAAAGTATGTATAATAGTAGTTTATGCTACTAGGGCGAAAAGGAATAAATTACGAGGACGATTTAAAACACGAGCGTAGCGAGTGTTTTAAACGTAACCGAGTAATTTATTGCTTTTACGCCCGTGTATCATACTACGTTTTTCAATGCATAGTGTGAGGAAATGAAAACAAATATAATCTTTAGCTCAAAAAGACTGTATCCAGAGCCGTTAAACAGTGGAAAAAAAACTATAACATCTATGGTCCACAGGAAAGGCTGCAGGTTAGCCAACCATTGTAAATAAATTAAAAAAAATAATAATAATAAAGCCCTAGGGCAAAATAATCGACTTTTTGTTCGGTTTTGATGCATAAAAAGTGGGGCTTTACGAGCACATGCATTGAAAATATTATTTTTATATTTATCGTAAAGAACCGGATGACAAAGTTATATTAACTCACTTTCTTGTTTGTTTGTGTGTTTGTTTATCATCCAGCAGAGCAGGTGAAAAAATACTGAAAATTTCCATTTGTCTCTGTATCATGATCATAATCCCATCAGGATGTTTAAAATCGATTGCAAAATAAAAACGTGGAGCGCATGCCACTTAAGGCGACTATCCTTATGAAATTCGACATTTTTGAATGTTTGAACTTGATTCAGGGTCCGTTTCGCCAAACATGCTCTCGCGTTTGGACAATTTAGCATATTAAAACAAAATATTTTTAACAAATAAAATTTGTGTAGGTAGTTAAGGAGTTGAACTACATTATAATTTTTCAGATTTCACACAAGTATCACAAGCATCGGGAAAAAAATCGGAAAGATCACTAAAATCACGAAAAATGTAATTTGGCGTTGCAAACAAAAAAAATTTTTTTTTGTTCCGAATTGAAATATATTTTTTACGTAAGGAGTTCAAAGTACCTTATTCATATAAAATATTAATATTTTTTTCCTTTCGTTATTTAAAAAGAAATACACAAACTTCCAAATTCTTTTTGCGTAATTTTTCTGTACAGGAAAAAATGTAGAATGTTTGAGTATTTCTTTTAAAATAACGAAAGAAAATAAAAAATAAAAAAATCCGTAAAGGCTACTTTTATTTCTTTGCTCTTTAAAAAAATATTTTAGTTTGTAGTTAGATCAGTAGACTGATCATACTAGTTCCAAAGCCAAATTACGTTTTCCGTGATTTTACTGATCTTTCTGATTTTTTTTCTCAATGATTGTGATGCTTGTGTCAAATCTGAAAAATTGTAATGTAGATCAACCCCTTAAGTATTTTATTAAAATTTTATTTGTTAAAAATATTTTGTTTTAATATGCTAAATTGTCCAAACGCGAGAGCATGTTTGGCGAAACGGACCCTTAATCTAAGGTACAATCTCCAGTGTTTTTACATATTTATCATTTTATAGCTATAAATCAAGAAAAAAATAAATAGTTTTTCACCCTTTTCTCATCAAATACGGGATAAAACGCAGAACTAATCACCTAAGGATATGTGGTTTGGTTTATAAAAATGAAGAGAACCATCTGCGAGATTTTTCTTAAATTTATTACTACGGTACACTTTTCAGTCACGGGCCCATAGGGTCTCGGTCATTTTCTTCTTGGCTTACATTAGATCTGATAACTTTTTAAAAGCTAAAGCGTTATGAGGTTATGAGTCTTGGTAACCTACTTGAAATATTTTTGGTGGAATAATTATTTCTTGATCATTTGGCCATCCTGTTCATAGGTATATTCATTAAACTTTTTAGGGCATCATATGATAATTTATACATATAAATGTACACAATAAACTTTGGTGAAAGCTCTTTTCTGTACAGATCGAATTTCAATCAGAAACAAATAAAAGAAGGTAAATAATTTTCGTCGACGAGATGAAGAAAATCCGAAGGTAAGTATTTTCTAACTCGTGCTGTTTTCTTTCATCCCTGACTCAAAGTTATTGATTTTCTATCAATAGCATTCGTTTTAGCTTACAAAGTTCCTTTTATAGGGTTCCGTACCCGAAAGGTGCCAAACGGGGCCGCAATACTAAACCTCCGCTGTCTGTCTGTCTGTCCGTCCGTCCGTCTGTCACAGGGGTCTACAACTTCAGGCGTTATAGGTAGCCAGTTGAAATTTTCACACAATAATAAAAAAAGACAAAAAAAGAAATCCCATTCCCCATTCGAAAAACCCCAAAAAGTAGTATTTTTTAACGTTAGAAACATACTGTACATAAACGCAACTATACGGAGATGTTTTCATGCTTAGGCTACTGGTTTCGATTCGGTGTAACACCATTTAACTTATTTGACAGGACTAAACTTAATTTAAGCGTTCTGTCTTTTTCTTTCTGAATGGAAAAGACAAAGACAGGACGCTCAAAATAAGGTCAGTTCTGTCAAATAAGTTAAGTTGTGTTGCGCCGAATCGAAAACGGCCGTTTTATATCTCATCTTATACGACGATTTTTTATATGCGAGTACGATGAAGTTTTATTGTCCAAAACCAATAACCAATAACTATAATAAAATCATATCTAGATCAGATTTTAGGCCTTTCTTTGCTATAGGTAACGATTCGGTGAAGCACATCTGAACTTATTTGATAGGACTAAACTAAATTTAAGCGTTCTGTCCTTGTCTTTTCGATAAAGAAAGAAAAAGACAGGACGCTTAAAATAAGGTTAGTCCTGTCAAATAATTTAAGACGTGTTATGCCGAATCGATACCATTATATCACTAAAATTAGGGTGACTGTTCATCATAACCAAATAGATTTACAGCTAAGACTCAGTTTGATTTTTGCTAGAAAAACTCAACGTTTCTGCTGTTTTTTGCTCTTTGAAACTATATTTGCTATTTTATTGAATTCAAGTAATTGCGTATCAAACGGCCGAAATATTAAATCAATCTTCAATCAAAGCGTGAAATGTGTATATTGTGAACATCGTCCAAATTCATACTTGAGCCTTGGGAAGTGATGCTGATCATGCTGGATCATGAACCAATAACGATTTCTGTAAAATTCATAAAATAAAATTTCGACTCCCCATAGTGATTCACTCAGGACTGGGACTGAAGACTAGGAAGTTGAAATTTCATTATACGAATTTCACAAAAATTGTTATCGATTCATGATGCTGATCACTTACCAAACCTCCAGTATGAATTTGGACGATGATCAAAAAGTCACCTTTTAAGTTTTTATGCATGGTTTAAAGAGTTCGAAAAGAGACAAAATTGGGAGAATCACCTCTTAAGGGCGGCACAATGCTAAAATTCAGTCCTGCTCAAACGCGTTTGTTTTTTAACTCTCTATCCTACTCTAATCAGATGCCGCGCACGCAAAACTTCAGGTATTTAGAAATCGCGGCTCCATTGGGACATTAACCATAATTTCTTTATGTAATAAAGATGTTTTTTTCTAGTTAGTATCTGCGTGTGTTGGTTTCGTTTCAATCGGTTTTGAAAAACGGAAACTGAATCGCTTTTTTCGTGAAATTCATGCTTTTTTAAAAGTATTATAATTAAAGGATGATTGAAAGTATGTTTATTTATGAAGTGTAATTAATAATTGTCGTGAGTCAAAAAACAAGCCATATTTTTTTCAAATTTCTGCCATCTACATTGACGGAATTGAATCCAATGCAAAACTGATGTTTAGCATTGTGGAGCCCCTTAAGGGGCTATACCGTGAAAATTGACACTTTTTGAAGTTATTTATCTGCTCTTTTAATGAAGTTCCAAGTAAAATAAATTAGTATAACAATTTTGGGACCTTTTACTAGATTTTGGTCTATCAGAAACGCGATAGGAGGAATTTCATTCGATAGAAATAATTATTGAAATCAGGTCTAAATTTACATTTTTTTTGATATTCTGACAAATTAGGATAGCATACAGACTTGAAAAATATTAATTTAGATGGGTTTTAACTACACCTAAATTACTGGTTATGGAATTTTTTGTAGCTATTTTAGTTAATTTTGCATTAATTTAAAACCGACTTTTTGACAATTTTCCCCGATTCCGTCCCTTTCGCACTGCGGGTCTTTCTGCCTGGAGTAACGGGGACCTTTGCTAGCACGGTATATCACCTTCAAGGTTTACTTCGCCTGTTTCTTTAACTAATGCGAGCATGTTACGTGACTGGGTTCTGAAAGACAATAGCAGCACAGCTGTGCGGAAGTGCTTTAGATTCTATAAAGGTGACAATAAGAACTGTGTGGATGTAGTGCAAAAATAATACTCACTGATTCATTGATATATTTGATGTCAATGTACTGATCCACTTAACTCTTTCATTATGATACATTGGTGTCGATTCGGCCTAACACGATTTAACTTATTTGACAGGACTAAACTTAATTTAAGCGTTCTGCCTTCTTCAGAAAGACAGGACGTTTAAAATAAGTTTAGTCCTGTCAAATAAAGTCGTGTTGCACTGAATCAACACCATTATAGGTACCCCATTTGCTGAGATCGAAATAGATTTATTTTTGGCACGCTCAATCTCTGGCCCTCTGAATCAAATGAACTAGGTGTTGACAATGAATCCTTGTAACATTATCAGTCTCGAAGAATAGTGTCTATGACAGACTGAACACAGACAACAGAAACGTCAGAACACACGAGTCCATGAAGGTTCCTTTTTTGGGTTTCGTACCCAAAGGGCAAAACTGTCACGTAGACAGAACGAGATAGAGACCTGAAATTTTGACATATTGTGTAGAAAGTAGACCCAAAACTGAATATAGAATTAAAAATAAAATAAAATAATACTTCATACATGAAAAAGGAGCCGAATTTTTTTTTTTCGTGGCATCTGTCTGTCATTGTCTAGAGCAGGGGTCGTCAACGTGAACGTGAACCACTTCGGTGCTGCCCTCAAGGTTCCCAATCGCTGCATGATAACTGTGTTTGGTTGTACATATTTGTGTGAGCAGACATTTTAGACGTAATATACTGCACATTTCCACGTCTAAAATGAAAGTCAAATGCAGCCGCAAAAATCGCATTTGATTTTAATAATAAATTGTGTTTTAAACTACAATAAATATGATACGAAATTGAATAATGCGTTATTTATTATATGCGGACCTCGCTGATCCCCTGGTAACATTTGTGGCCCTCCTATGTCATAAGGTTGCCGACCCCTGGTCTAGAGCTCATTGAGTAAAGTAGGATTTCTTTTTGTCTTCAAAAATAAAGAAATGGGGGCCAGTTGTCAGTTTTAAACTATTTCTGTTATGTGGGTTATCTCAAAAACTAAATTACTTACTTAGGAATTTATAATTTCTGTATTTTATGTGCCATAACAATATACTGTATTTGAACAACAAATACTGAACACGCCGGTTTTTAATGTAGATTTAGGGCTACGGTCTTTTATCTTATGACCCAAACACTCGACCAACTTAATTTCGCAGTTTTGTTTCATACATTTTGTCAGTACATATGAGTTTGTAATTCTATTAAGACCCGTTTAGCAGCCGGATTGTGAAAAACCCGCCTTTTTCTAATCAATCGAAACAGAACACCTATTTTAAAAATTTATTCAATAGTTATTCAACAAAACCTTATTATCTATGTAATGTGTATACTGCATTCGCAAAGTTTCCACTGGTTTCTGTAAATTAGAATTTCAAAACTTTTATAATTAAACATTTTTAAAATTCTAATTTGCAGAAACCAAAGGAAAATTTGCGATGGCAACATAAACAATACGTAGGTAATAAGGTTTTGTTGAATAACTATTGAGTGAATTTTGAATTTAAGTGTTCTGTTTCGATTAACTAGAAACAATCCGGCTGCGAAACCGCTCTTAACTTATTTAAATGGTACGGAACCCTCAGAGCGGGAGTCCCACTCGCACGACCGGTTTTTTCATTTTTGACTACTGAACCATAAAAACGAAGGTCTTTCGTTCGTTACCCTATTAGTAAAAGCTTTTCCTTGGAGTTTTTTGTATCCTCCTGTTTGAAATGGCCTTGATTTATTTTCGTACGAGCAAAAAAGTTCTTGTTGTGTCCAATCAGTCGATTCGTTTGTAGTTTTTGTTACATTTCATTGGCAAGTCATAGAATGAAGGTAACCTTGAAGACTTTATCCCTTCGATACAAGATACACCGGCTGTAAGTCCTTGGCTCCTTGCCCTACACACAGATCAGTTAATTCAGATCGAATGGACTACATTGACCTTTTGAAAGTTCGAGTAGCTTAAGGGCCTTCGTATCGCCAAATATGTACTTTTTGAAGCCTACTCCTCGTTTATGGCCAGACCAAAAATATTGAAAAAAATGTATATGAATTATCAACTCTAAGACAACACATGTATATTGTTATAGAATATGATAGACATAGATATAGACATAGATAGAGATAGACAATGGCAATATGGCTAAGTATAACCACACCCCCGACACTTCATAGTCCACGCTCAAGTTATTTACCTACACTCTCACGCGCGCATCTGGCTTGTCCGCACACGCTTGTGTGTGTGCGTGAGCTAGTCTAGGGCTGGCAGCAAGCGTGTGAGCGTCGTCAATCGAGAGGGACAACATCTATAGTCAGCAACTTATATGATTCTCTTCCTAAATTTTAGCGTGGTTAATCCCTAGGTCCTAGTTCTGGTTCATGTAAAGGTTCATGTAAATGCATCATGTAAATTCTGAAAAACTCATTGGTGCATGCCCAACCGCGGATTGAACCTGGATCTCAAGATTGAGAGGCTAGCGTTCTACCCCTGAGTTACCGCCGCTTTTCATAACTTTAAAAATAAATTAACATAAAAGAAAATGGCTTAGTTCATCGGAAGGAAGCAAATTTGAAAAATCTTCGTTCTTTATTGGTTGCTCCGTTTTCTAGGCATTCATATATACCACAATAACGAACCATATTGATTAAAAATCAGTATCGTAATAAAACAAAACAAGATTTATACTTGCGATTGTTGGCACTTGATGAAACATAAAAAGCATCTCGATTTTGAACACAAACACTTGTACTATTTGTTTCATAACATTTGTTTTATGTTATGAAACAAATAGTACAAGTGTTTGTGTTCAAAATCAAGAAAACAAAACAAAATACGCGCGCAGCGAACGAGTGCTACTCGAGCTCTGCCTGCCTCCAGATTTCCACTAACTTGCGGGGGACCGCGGGGGACGTTAAATTCGCGCGGGGAGGTGAGTGTCGCTTCTTTACGTAGTAATACTTTATATTCTCTGGTATAACTGAAAATTTTACGTTTTGACATGCATGAATTCCATGTGCTATTTTTGTCTCCTTTTTGGATAAATTTAGGTATGTAATTTTAAACATATTTTTTGTGTGCTGTCATACTGATTTTATAAGTATTTTAGTAATTAGAGGAAGTGACGTAATCATATAAGGTTGAATTATTGGATCCTTGTTAGACTTTAGGATGCGTTCAAAAATATTTTTTTCGTATTGAAATTGTGTAGTGATGACGTCACTGAAGGTGAAATGAAAGACATCGCTTTTTTTATTGAATAAAGGATATGTACGGTTATTTTAACATCTATCTACTAGAAAGAGGTTAAGGCACTTAGTATCGCCAAATGGGTACTTTCTAAAGCCGTTTATGGCCAAACCAAAAATATCGAAAAAAAATATTATAATTGTCAAGTCTAGGACAACATATGCAACATTTTTATTTTTCGTACTACCAAAACTACTGTATAAAATAAAATTTTAACCGAATGGTGTTTTTTGCCTTGAATTCTCTACTGCTCCTAAGCGGCTTGGTCGATTGAATTTATTTATGCTTCGATAAATAGATAAACTTGATAAACATAACATATGATTATCCAATAGAACAATCACGTCCATGTGAAAAGTATTATTTTCTCCTATTGCGCCCTTTCACGAGCGTCGTAATATGAACGTTATTTCAATGTCGTTTCCGTCGATATTCGTACAGACAAACATCGAGCTACCAATTTGGTGACGGTAATCGCCTTAAGGAAAAGAGAAGAGGTTAAATCTGAGTAAACATTCTCTCCCATTGACCAATATAATGTCACTGCAATAAATTGTTTTTCAATTTTCAAATCTACCAAATGAAAATAATTGTATCAAGACAAATACAATTTTTCGTTGAATACACTTAAACACACTTTCGCTACTGATTCGCACGCCACACGTTTACACTGTAGTATATACCATCCATCCATCAGCCTAGTTCGTCCACTACTGGACATAAAGCCTTTCCAGGACTTTGCCACTCCCGGCGGTCATCTTGGAAGAATTGCCCATACTCACACACGCTGGGCAGGCGGGTTGGTGAGCGCGGTGCCGGAACCCTCGCACCAGTGACGCCGCTGCCCGTCACCAGTCTGTTCCATATAAGGCCAGCCTATTAGGGATGGATATACCGCCATCCATCGGTCCCAGGCATGGTGGGCCTCCTGGTTTTTTGCCTGTGAGCTGTCCTCTTACTCTCCCTCGAATTATTTCGAGGGAGTCTCCAAGTAAGATGGTGGTACCTCCACAGTCGAGCCCGGCATCAGCTCTAACACCTGATAATAATATACCTATACAATATATAGACATACGCTTGTAAATACATAAACACACTTTCTTTAAGGTGGCTCCGTCGGAATAATTAGCAACTCGATTCGTGGTGGTTGAAATTTCGAACAAAACCATATTAAAATAAAGTCCTTATCAGCTCGCACTGCAACATGGCTGTTACGTCAGTCGCTGCGGCTGACAAGTGCGAAAATAGTGTGTTTTTAATTTATTATATCTAAAATAAAATTAATTTCCAAGAACTGAGAAAACCAAATCATTTAATATTATTTTGTCTAGAAGTTTATAAATTTTCATACTGTTTCGATAAAAACTGCAGCAGTTATGTTGTTACAAGTGAACAAAAAATCGAGAAATAAGGCTAAACTTAGAATTTTCTTGCTTCACTTCGGTATATTATAATGGAATTCAGGAAAAACCACATCACTATTTGTATCATGCAGATTACTATGTATTTTTCTTCTGTTGAAAAATACTATAGTTACCGTATAAAATGGTTACAAAGTTCCTTAGTTCAAGGTCGTTGGCGTTGGTAGAAGCCTTAACAAAAGTATCGTGACAGTCGACATCTTGCACTTTGTCGTGACAGTCGAAGTCTTGCACTCTGTCGTGACAGTCGAAGTCTTGCACTTTGTCGTGACAGTTGAAGTTTTGCACTTTTTTCAGCCCTCATTCGCCAAGTGTCTGGAGTGTAACGTGCGATAAGGAACTTAGTTCCAATAGTCAGTTCATAAACCTTCAAAAAATTACCAACCTTTCTCTCCACAACGCCATTGATGATGACTCCGACGAACTCCCCTCCATCGTCCACCGCCACAAAAGACACCTCATCCTCCAAGGAGGAAGCCGAGTACTCCTCCAGCTCAATGCATCTGGACTCGGGCGTCTCGAGCAGGTCAACGGCATTGTTCATCGGCTCATCCCGGAAGAAGAACCTGGAAGATGAATTAAGTCAAATATGGTTGTTCAAAATATCAAAGATTTTATTTGCGTAACCCACTTCTACATATTGTAAATAATATTTTCCTCACCACCAAAGGTTTGCTGGAATAAATTGCATTTGGTGCCTTTCTAACTATTATCGTAATTTGTATTTTTTTGCGGGATTGTCGGCTCCACCGAAAAAAGAATTGAGATCAAATTGTGTAAGTTACATCATACATCCAAATAATTCACTATGACCCGACCCGAGTAATTAGCCCTCTAGCAAACAAACAAATTTCACCTCTTTATTAGTACATTACGATACGAGAGAAAAGTTTCTCGCACGAGTTTCGTATAATTTTTTATAGTACAAGTGCGGAAAATGCCGACTTTACGCACGCGCAGCGTGCGTAAAGTGGTCATTTTACGCACGGTGTGCTATAAAATATATTAATGTGGATTCGAGTACATAGCAAGATATAAAAACCGGTCAAGTGCAAATAAGAGACGGGCCCTGGGAGTTTCGTTGTTATGCAGGATAATTTACAAAATAATGCATTAAATAACACAACTTTGCACAAAAGCCTTGGAATTAAATGATGCTTGCATAATAGCATAAATAATAGTTATTTTATGCTTTTTATTCAAATATAAGAATAAAAATCATAAAATTTGCGTTTCGGAACGCGATCCGTTGTCGTTGCATAATATGATTTCCGCGTTCCGTCAGGTCGTATTAAAAACCTACAGAGTATTCCCACAGGAAGATACTTTACGTGTGTATTGTGTGGTGGTACGAAATCCTCTGTGCGCGTGTCCAACTCGCACTTAGCCAAGTTGCAGTGAGGGCGACGTCATAGCAAAAGTGATAAAATGGGTAAACCTCCCAACCAGCAAAGTAGTCGTTTAAGTAATGCTTTTGTCACTAAAATGTAACTAAAACACTAAAATAATATAAAAGTAACCGTTACGGCCACGTGTTCTATAATAGCGACTTAAAGAATATTTTAGCTGTTTAAACAGCATTTTGGTAACAATGATAAATGTTGTAAACGCTTACATCAGCGCCATATATCACAACATCACACCTTTAACGCAGTACTGTAACTTCCTCTGCTACATCAACTACAGAACCATAAATAAAAAGAAAAGATCCCTCCAATATAGTAGAAAACGGTCCTTCAATAGAGTTGTGGTGGATTTTTTGGAACTTTTTTTTTATGAAAGCGACACAACAATCACTGTTAAAACCTTGAAAAGAGTTACACAATACAGTTATAGTACAATTGTAGTACTAAACTGTGATGTATAGAGCCACAACAAAATGGCTATGTCACTAAATTGCGATGTAACTGTGCCAAATCCTGCCTGAGTAAACGTTTACATCATTATTTATATAAAAACGGCTCACCTCAATACGTGTTATGATCGGGAAAGCCGACCAGTTTCAGCAGATTTAGACTGCCTTCATCTGGGCGAGTAAAGACGTTTACGATGACGACGGTGTGGGTATGTGAGGCGTAACGTCGTCGCGTAAACGTCTTTACTCGCCCAGATTAAAGCAGTCTAAATCTGCTGAAACTGGTCGGCTTTCCCGATCATAACACGTATTGAGGTGAGCCGTTTTTAAATAAATCATGAATTATCCTCAAGTCTCATTTAGTTTACATCATTGTTATAGGACTTGTATGGAACAGTAATTAGTGTTTCTGAAACGTTCTCTCGATTGCTATAATACACACTACTTGCTGCTAGTTGGGCTACTGCTTGTTGTCTTAGGCAAAATGCAACGTATAGTCTGGCCCGGTGTATGGACTACCAACCTCCGAAGAAACTCCAGTGCTGGTTCCTTATCAGCTGCAGTAAGCTTCCGCACGCTATACCCGGGCCTGGCGCTTGTCATCTTGCGAGGATGCAGATGCAGCTCCGAGAGCTTCGCTGGCATCTGGTCTGCCAGCTGGGACAAGGGAAATAACACCTTAGTACTTTGAAACTAAAGTACAGGGGCTCTACCGCGTAATTCTCATTTGTATCAACTTCAAGCAAATGCATGCGAAATTCAACGCGTGCAAAAGAGATGGCATGTTAGGCGGGCGTCGTCGCTCGCACGTCAAATTTCAATCTCAAGTTGATGTCGATGAAAATGAGAATTACGCGGTAGACCCGCAGTTGACTTTGCAAGGTTGTCTTCATCCTGAAATGATGAAGGTGGGAAAGGATTTGGTGATTGGTGAGTTTCTTGCCCTTCTTCTTAGCAAGACTAATCGAATGGGCAGAGTTAGACATGTATTCATATATGTAACCTATAACTATGTAGTATACTATATAATTATAGATTTACCTATCATTTGAATCCAATATACTTTGCTGCATAAATTAAATATTTACCTTTAATTTAGTTAATGTCTGTTTATTATTCTATTAAATATATTTATATAAGATTAAATTTGACATTTAAAAATTGTTATGTGTACCTAATTAACAAAAATTTGAATTTGATGAGCAAGTTTAGTTGGTACACTACATGTTAGATTTTACCCGCAGCTTTGTGACTCTTTTAATTATCGATAGTTTTCGGCTTGGCGGTTATTTTATCAACACTATTTATATGTTGACCAGTGTCACTACGTATGATAATAAAGAAAACCGCATCCAAATCCGGTGAGTGGTTCTCGAGTTAAAACGGAACATAGAGACAGACAGATAGACAAAGATTGTAGTTTTGACCTCAGAAGAATAAATAACCCATTCAATTTAAAATTTCACAAAAATATTCATATAACACGGCTTTTTTACCACCTTAATAAAAAGCACGTTCTTTAATTTTAGGTTTAGTGCTGTTAAAATTTAAATTCTTCCAAACGCGAATTGATCGCGTTTTTGATTTTCGTAAGGAGTTAAGGGGCTCCACAATGCTAAATATCAGGATTGCATTGGATTTAGTTCCGTCAATGTAGATGGTAAAAATTTGAAAAAAATATGGCGTGCTTTTTGACTCAAGAGAATTATTAATTACACTTTTTAAATAAACATACTTTCAATCTTCTTTCAATTATAATACTTTTAAAAAAGCATTAATTTCACGAAAAAAGTGATTCAGTTTCCATATTTTTGAAACGAAACCAATACACGCAGATACTAACTAGAAAAAAACATCTTTATTACATATATAAATTATAGTTTATGTCCTTATGTAGCCGCAATTTCAAAATAACTGAAGTTTTGCGTGCGTGGCATCTGATTAAAGCAGGATATTGAGTTAAAAAACGAAAACGTTAGAGCAGGACTGAATTTTAGCACTGTGCAGCCCCTTAAAGTGGTGATCTATTCGTTACCACCGTAATTGTATATTTTGTCCCATTTATTTTAGTATAATTAGGAATCCACTTTCTCCGCCTTATCTTCGCGAACGTTCTGGGACTTCTTCCCTTCTTAAAACCCCTGCCCATAATTTGTGCTTATGGCAACCCGTTCAATGTCTTAGAGTCTGGTGTGGAAGGTTCTACCGCGCAGCATTCCTTTAAAAAAAAAAAGCGAAAGAACATTACCTGTCATTGTCTGAATAGGTAAAGGAATGTTGTGCGGTTGCGGTAGAGCTTTTTACACCACAGTCTAATTGATTCGACATTGAACGAGTGAGTAGGTACGTATAATATTATATATATTAAAATGTATGTAGTCTATTGTATGTATTATATGAAAATAAAAATTTCTTTATTTCAAAATTAAGTACATCATTTATAAAACACGATTTTCCACAGAAAGATTACTTGTGTAGTGGAAACTAGGCTCCTCCCAAAAAATATTTAAAGAAAGATATTTAGACGTTAATTTATATGGAGTCTTAAATAGCTTAATAGGTGTATAATATTTATATATATCGATAACAAAACGACTTATTTATATTAGTGTCAATGATTGTGTGTTGTATTAGAGAGAGCATGTGTGTGTGAGAGTGAAATGTATCAAATTCCTTCAGTTATTGACTTATGGTAATGGTGTAATGTAATGAATGATTTATTAATGTTGACTATAACACAGGATAAATGTAGAAATAAAAGTTTTAATTTTAGGCAAAGAAGAATCAAGAATCAGGTTTAATCAAATGTTCCACATAATCATTAATTCATAATTCAGTTTTTGTAGCCAATTAAGTATTACACGTTTAATTTGATGGTTGTTCATTAAAAAAAATTGTCTAGTTGCAATGTATGATTGATTGTTCTGTCTGAAATGTTTCTTTTTTAAGGTTCCGTACCAACGGTACCCTATTACTAAGACTTCGCTGTCCGTCTGTCTGTCCGTCTGTCACCAGGCTGTATCTCATGAACCGTGATAGTTAGACAGTTGAAATTTTCACAGATGATGTATTTCAGTTGCCGCTATAACAGCAAATACTAAAAAACAGAATAAAATAAATATTTAAGGGGGCTCCCATACAACAGACATGTTTTTTGCCGTTTTTATAGATAATGGTGCGCAACCCTTCTTGCGCGAGTTTTTTTGTTGCTTTTTTCTCCTGGTTGTGCTGTAAGAAAAATGTTTTTTGCCGTTTTTATAGATAAGCGCGCCTATGTAAATATAATTATATTGTTAATATAATCTGTTTTCGTGTTTCTGTATTTGCGCGGTAAAGAAAGAAATTTAGCTTCTGTTGTTAGACTTAAATACTATTTTGCGATGAAGAAAATTTAGCGTTGACAGCACTAAAACTAAAATTAAAGCCTTCGGTATCGGTTTTATTATTAGTATTAGATTACGCAGATATTTCCTACACTAAATCTGTAGCGAAATTCGAGTTTATATCTTACAATTTATGATTCAACTCGATTTTGATTATAGAAATAGTGGCGAAGATTTGTAAGTAATATGTTTAGCAGATCTGTATCGAAATTGGACTTCTTTCCACGCGCTATAGTTTTGTTTTGATACAGTTTGCGCGAACATGAAAATTGGAAAAATTATTCCGTTAGATCAGTGGAAGAGGTTGAAGTAAATGTCAGCCATCTATTTTATAGTAAGTATATTTGTATATCAGGGAAATACAAAGGCAGTTATCAGATAATTGTGCATTTGTGATGACCGTATTTATCAGCGATCGACCTAGATTGAAAGCCATAAGGAACTTAAGCAAGTTATTCAGCATTATTTAATTTTTGTCAGTTCCTAAGAATTAGATTATCTTGATAGGGGGAGCCAGCGGCAGTCAATTATATAATCAGTCATCATATCATTATATCACCCACATCAAGGACGTAAAAAACCGGCCATTATCTATAAAAACGGCAAAAAAAAACATTTTTGTTGTATGGGAGCCCCCTTAAATATTTACTTTATTCTATTTTTTAGTATTTGCTGTTATAGCGGCAACAGAAATACATCATCTGTGAAAATTTCAACTGTCTCCTATCACGGTTAATGAGATACAGACGGACAAACAGACGGACAGCAGAGTCTTAGTAATAGGGTCCCATTGGTTACCCCCTTGGGTACGGAACCCTAAAAAAGAAAATGGCCAAGTTTTGGTTACATTGCAATCTCGGGTATGTATTTAAATAATTATATTGTTAGCTTTAAAAAATTTGTTTATAAGTTATACATAGATTCGTCTTTACATTTTTTACATAATTGATAAATTAGGTAGCTTTATGAGATTTATACAAAATTTACGATTGCTGGAGTTTATAAGCCTTTTTGCATATTTTTTAATAAATCATTCCTCGTATTATTTTAGTAATTCTCGATTTGATGTGTCCGTCCAAAATGATGATAAATTTTGTTATTTTATTAAAATGCCATGCAATGGTTTGTTTACAAATAATATAATATGTTTTCTAAAGGGTTCCTGGTATCAAAACTTGGACGAGATTTTTTCTTTTTCCTGGTGTAGTCAAAATCTCGCTGGATATGATTTCAGCAACACTAATGTCACTAAAATGCAGATACCTAATAGAAGACCTAAAATCGATTGGAACCTACTTGTTATATGGAAGAACGGGGTATCCTGGCACAGGTATCTTGTAGGTACTTAAAAGGAAGCCCCATCAACGGATGTAATTAGTATGTAAGTTTTGCGCAATAAAGAAATTTATTATTATTATATTATTATTATTCTGTTTTATTCTTAATTTCTCTCTTTTTCTAAGAGGTAAAAGTGGCACGGACCGAGGCCAAGTGCAGAGTAGTTTACATGAATAGGTATGTGTTCTGGGATGAGTTAGACTGTAGGAATTTTCTTGTGATACGACAGGTGTTCAGAATTACAGCTTTTTGCAGAAGATAAATTGTATGAGTCGGGATATCCAAAGTATTTAAACTAGTTACAAGATTTTTAGGAATAACACCTGTAGTTGATATTACGATAGGGACTATTTTAACAGTGTTTACACGCCACTGTGTTTTAATTTCCATAGCCAGATCTTTGTACTTGCTTATCTTTTCTGTGTGTGTCGATTGCATATTGTGAGTATTGGGTATCGCTATATCTATCAAGTAAACAATGTTCTTTTGTTTGTCGTGAATGGTGATGTCCGGTCGGTTAAAATGTACTGTTTTATCTGTTATGATTGTGCGGTCCCAGTATATTTTCAAAAGGTTATTTTGGAGAATTTTTTCAGGTTTGTATTTATAATATGGGGTCTTTTGGTCTATAAATAATATTATAATAATATAATATATAGACGAAGAAACTGCGTAAATATAAGAGCAATTTATTAACAGTTAATTAAAAGAATTCAATTAACATTGTAGAAGAATGCCTTGCCACATTTGTTATATTATAATTCGTGTAACTTTAAACACCCTGCCTCGTATTTCGACCTGTACAAAATAATATAAGAAAACTAAATTGCCAATTATCTATTCAATATTCATCCATAATTAATTTATTGCAAGGAAGTACCTATACAATATCGACAAGTCTGTCTCTATGAATCACGAACTCACGACGTTAAATTTATGTCGTGTTTTGTATAAATAAACAATTCTTGTAACATAACCACCGGCTTTATATGGCATGTCCTTTACTACCAGTAGTTACAAGTAGAACGGAAGTCAGAAATTCATAGAAATACAATGCTTTTTTAGGGTTCTTTCTTAAACTGAAAACCGTTGTACGTATAGTTAGGTACTTTGTCTCCCTCTTAACAGCAACAAGATTAGCAGCTTTTTATTCTGCCGAATTCCTTCTGGACCTTGGAAAGTGTTTATAAAAACAATGCCCAACAATGTACTATCCAAAATATTACTACATGAACGGTGAGTCCTTTTTAATTAATTTTGTGGGAACCATGTTGTGTGTATGCTAAATACACACTTCACAATCTTTTTGCATTGTTTGGTTCCAATAAGTGTTTTGCTATGCGGTAGTGTGGTGTGCAGATAGGAAATTGTATTACCTAGGATGCCTTACATAAAGGACGTGACATATACAAGGTGAATTGGTGAACATCGTTCAAATTCATACTTGAGCCTTGGTAAGTGATCAGTATCATAAACCAATAACGATTATTGTAAAATTCATAAAATGAAATTCACAATTATTGTTATCGATTTCATGCTGATCACTTACCAAGCTTCCAGTATGAATTTGGACGATGATCAAAAAGTAACCTTGTATATATATATGTTATTATATAGGTATTGATATGACAGGTGTGGCAAATATCCATCCATCAGCCTAGTTCGTACACCGCTGGACATAAGCCTTTCCAGGACTTAGCCACCCCCGGCGGTCATCCTGAAAGAATTGCACATACTCACACACGCTGGTCAGGCGGGTTGATGAGCGCGGTGCCGGAACCCTCGCACCAGTGACGCCGCTGCCCGTCACCAGTCTATTCCATATAAGGCCCGGCTATTAGGGATGGATATACCGCCATCCATCGGTCCCAGGCATGGTGGGTCTCCTGGGTTTTTGTCTGTGAGCTGTCCTCTTACTCTCCCCCGAATTACTTCGAGAGGGTCTCCAAGTAAGATGGTGGTACCTCCACAAATATCAAATATCTATATAATAGTGGCAAATATCATTATAAGTTAATGGTAAAAAAATGCTCATGTTCTTCACTACCTTTGTTTCTTTTGAATCCCGTTTCTTAGTACCAGTTTACTACGTCAACGTAGGACATGATTATAATATTTACTCGAAACATAAGTAAAATATTCCTGCAATTACAGTATATATAAACTTTATTGTTGTCGTATTTTTTCTACTTAAGGCGATTACCGTCGCCAAATTAGCAGCTCGATGTTTGTCTCTATGAATATCGACGGAAACGACATTGAAATAACGTTCAAATCAGTGCACAATGCGTGGTGGCTGTTACGACGCTCGCTGCGTCCTTGAAAGGGCAAAATAGGAGAAAATAATACTTTTCACATGGGCGTCATTGTTCGATTGAATAATTCTATGTTATATTTATAGCTATCAAGTTTATCTATTTATCAAAGCATAAATGAATTAAATCACCTAAGCCGCTTAGGAACAGTAGAAAATTCAAGCCAAAAAACAACATTCAGTTGAAACAATTTTGCATATATAAGTTTTGGTGGTACGAAAAAGGAAAATGTTGCATATGTTGTCATAGAGTTGATAATTCATAATACATTTTTTCTATATTTTTGGTTTGGCCATAAAAGAGAAGTAGGCTTTAGAAAGTACCCATTTGGCAATATTAAGCTTGTTCCTGATTAGACAAAAACTAGAAATTTTCGACGTCAAGTGTAACTTTGCTGAACAGACCCAAAGCAACGAATATATCACTGACCCAAAGCGTCAAAAAAATGCTATGCATTGCTGAGAACATTGATTAAATGATTATTCGAACAGATATAGTAAAAATGATTAATTGTCAGTAAAAATAAATTGCAAATGACGCCTTGAAAATAATCTTTCGTCACAGTCTCGGAATTTTGAGCGACAACAATTTTTTTTCGGAAACCATATAATAAATGCATAATCGAGCACTTTTCTCACATAAGCTTTAGTTTTAAATTTTCATTCTTTTTTATCACAAGCGCCCTTGAACTAAACTAAATATGGTTTTCGTTTGTGGGTGGCTTAGTTCGAACAAGACAAGTGTAATTAGTAACTAAAGACCATGTACTCGATTACTCGAAAAAGCTATTACTCTATTTTGATTAATGTTTTGAATATAAGTAGAAATACTTTTCAGAAATCTATTATTTTAATCAATCATACCAATCAATCTTCTCATATATAATATTCTGCCAATCATTTATGCTTGATCAAAATGCAAACTTATTTATGATTCAAGGTCATTATTCTACCAATAGTTTATGCTTGATCAAAATACATACTCAAGTATCACTCTCCTGACTAAGGAAATGCGCTAACAGACAATATCGATTATTGATCTAAGTAGTCGTAGTATGCCGGATGTCAAACATTATCTAAAATACTTATCTCCTTTTTAGATACGAAACGCACGTGTTAATAATCTTTCATTGCATATTTTTAAGAGAAGTACATTACGGTTTTTTTTTTGTAATGAAAATATAATTTAATAGAGAGTGATGGTTTAATGGCATTGAGGAAAATATGTTCAATGGTCACTGAAATCATCCTTTTGATGAAGTATCTCTTGAAAATTCGGATAGGTTCTCGTGTATTTATGTCGTAGCCTGTCGGTCAGATCGGTCTTAACCGCGCGGCGTACATGAAATTAATTTGTACGATAATTCTTGTTAGGTTTATTCGTAGCTAGTTTCACTTTCATGATAACATGGACACAGATTTTAAAATAACTTAAATATAAAATACTGTTTTCTATTAACAAATACCAAAACTCAGCCATGACAAATGTTGCGTTCCAAAATAAGCACAGAACTATACGATGAGCGCACCAAAATATGCATAGTATTTGAACGCAGCACGTTTAAAAAGAAAATGAATATCTATGACGTGTTTCGTGACGCGTTTTTCATATTCGTTTGTCTTTTAGCCTGTTTGTTGTAAATTTTTGTTTCTGTTTTTCGTTTGTGTTTTTATTTCACGATTCATGCTTATCGTCTGGTCTTTGGTTTCGGTTACATTACGACTGACTTGACTTTTGCATAACGGATTAACATGACAATGACATACGAAAATAACCTTAAAACAAAAACATTACACATTACCATAAAATGTTATTAAAAGATGGTGTCCGTTTTTAAATGGATTTTGAATTTGTTCTTTATTATTGGCCACAAATTGATTGTCTGTATCCATTTGGTACATCTTCTAAGACAGGGGTCGGCAACCTTATGATAATAGGAATAGGAGGGCCATAAATGCTACTAGGGGATCAGCGAGGGCCGCATTTTGTGCAGTTACTTTTTGGATAGTTTAGAGTGGAAAATGTTTACCTCACACAAATATGTACTACCAAATATAGTTATCATGCAGTGATTGGGAACCTTGAGGGCCACACCGAAGTGGTTCGCGGGCCGCATGCAGCCCGCGGGCCGCCGGTTGCCGACCCCAGCTCTAAGATATCCATAGACTTAGGAATTAGGATATATACCGATGGCTATATCATAACTAGAGGGGTCGACTTGCTCCGCTCAACTTTGTTCGGCTGGACGTCACGTATTTCACGTTTTGTTAAAAGATTTTCTCGATTTTCAAATCGTGATATGACCCAATTCTTCGATCAGCAGCCCAATTACCACATTTCCATGACGCGAACGCAAGGATGAAGTACGTAAAAGTTTCGCCGCAGGCGAAACATGAGTATTAAGGCGCTCTTATCCCAAAATCAGTAATTTCAAAGTCAAATAGAACTTTCAAATATCGTCTAAAACTTCAAAAAAAAAAAAAATACGCAATATAGTTCGAAATTTTATCTAGGTCTTCCACGCATGTGTTACGAAATAATTCACGAACACAGCATGTAATAAGACCTTTCAAATCATGCCATTTCCATAATTCCACTCTTTTATTAACGAAACATATCTGGTAATATTGCTCTTTAAATTTTCTAGGTCGACCACGTAAGTGGGTTTTAATAAACATATCCCTTATTTTTAAACAATTTAAAAACCGATAAAAACAACGAAAAAGTACAAAAGTTTGGTTATTTTCTTTACTCCTTACACGTAAAGAAAAAGACAGAGAGTCACTCTTCTGGGATAAGAGCGCCTTAACATTTTTTTAATATTAATTACCGTGTAAGGCACTCAACGTGTCAAATTTCATAGTGCTAGAATAAAATACTATATTATTTTCTTAAGGCTTTATGAGCTGCGGAAGTGCCGCCACATTAGTAAAAATAATTATAAATATCTGAATAATTATTAAAAGTCTGCTTAATTAAATGCCTGAAACTAGCAATGAATTATTTTTAAATAGCAAAGTTCTCAGACTGTTTGCAGGAGTTTGAAATCTGTCATAAATTACAATAATTCATTGTTTTTCTAGTTTGAATCTGAATTTAATCAGATTTTACAAATTTTAAGTCTGAGTGATATATTTTAGTACAGTGTTCAGTTTATGTACCTACTATAAATGTATAAAATAGTAGTTTATGCTACTAGGGCGAAAAGGAATAAATTACGAGGACGATTTAAAACACGAGCGTAGCGAGTGTTTTAAACGTAACCGAGTAATTTATTGCTTTTACGCCCGTGTATCATACTACATTTTTCAATGCATAGTGTGAGGAAATGAAAACAAATATAATCTTGTGAACTTTAAATTATAATTGGCTCAAAAGGACTGTATCCATAGCCGTTAAACGGTGTAAAAAAAGTATAACGTCTATGGTACACAGGAAAGGCTGCAGGTTAGCCAACCATTGTAAATAAATTAAAAAAAAATAATAATAATAAAGCCCTAGGGCAAAATAATCGACTTTCTGTTCGGTTTTGATGCATAAAAAGTGGGCCTTTACGAGCACATGCATTGAAAAAACATAAAAGATTCAGATTAGCGGCTACCTTTTTGGTACATTCTGTGTTAATTTTAAGTTTAATTATGTGAAGTGTTTTTATTTTTGTACCAAATAAACATAATTCTATTCTATTCTATTCTTTTCTCGATTACGTTACAACTGTACCAAAAACCGTTAGATTTGTTGTTCAACTTGTCACAATCAGTTTGAAAATGGAGAGGGTCAACGTGTCATGCGTCCATAGAGTAAGTATGGCGGAAGTTACTTATTGGAATGCATTTAAATTTACGTCTGTCGACTAGTTGATCAACAAGTTGATACATGGACTACATTTATCGACTGTCACCTTTGCTCTCTCCCCGCACCCCGTACTTATCCCGGCACTCAATGAAGTTGTATTCCTATGGTCAATGACATTAGTCAAAGACGTTGTCTATGAAAACTATGCTATTTAAAAATATTTTACTGATATTTCTAGACATTTAATTCAGCAAAAATTCAAAAATTATTCTGATATGATTTATTTTCTAAAATGGCAGCACTTTCGCAGCTCTTACGGCCTCAAGGCCTCAGAATAAGAAATTTTATTATTCTGAGCTTAAGGCCCTGTCAACTCCTGATTCTCGCTCTGAAGCAAGGTTGAACTTCGTATTGCATAATTTCTGAGGTCGCGAGGCCACATGTGTTTTTTAAAGGATCAGGATTTTATCCTGGTATATCAAACAAGATGCCCAAAAATTGCACTTTTTAGAGCGAGACGGAGAGAGTTAAGGGCTGACTAGGTCTTAAGGATCCGTATAAGGTCAGATGCACAACTTCAAATGACCATTTCACATTGTGTAACTTGGTTCAATCGGTTTAACTAAAAATAATATAAATACTCAATACTCATCAGATTACAGGGCTGATTTGAACATTTAAAAGAAAACACAAAAGCTTTAAGTTTGCTTGATAGAAGTAAATTACGAAGTTCATGCTTTTAGATAGATAGATAGATAGATAAAACACTTATTCACTATTTTCAAGTGTTAAAGGGCCTTCCTTAAATTATACAGCCTTAAAATTTGTACTAAAATAAATGAACAAAAACCCAGTCTGAAAATTCAAGAATATTTTAATAATTTCATCTAGAAGCCGAGTTATTAAATAAAAACACAGTTTTTCGTGAGCGCGTGTCTCTTGGTGGTCGTAACGGCTCAAGGCGCGCTATTTTGAACTAAAAAGAAATGTCATAGAGTTAGTTCTGATTGATACAAAATGAGGTACTCAATCTGACTTTATACGCAGCCTTAATTTGGCGCGTGTACAACCCGACCGCTGATATATTGCCGCTATCTGTATCTTGTTTTTCTCCTTCAAGTTTCCTTTGGACAATAAAAAGTATTTGTCTTGTCTTGTCTTGTTAAGTTTTGCCTGCGCGGTGACTGTCACTTTGACGCACTTTAGTCTCGCGTTCGCGTCATACTTATAAATACGCTAATTGGACTGCAGGCTACAACATACCTAATACAAGCAAGATAAACAGTCATGTAATCTCAGTGCAGGTACAATAGTTACAATCAATACAATAAATATGATGTATTGGCTTATGTAAGATGCAATTAAACTTATAGTTATTAATGGAGTTATGTTTGCTGCTTGTGCTTACGAGTCATGAGATGACTGCTCGTAGCATAGTGTTTAATCGCGCGCGACGCAACTCAGTTGAATCACAAGTGCGAGGAGCGTGACACGATGTTTTTTCGATTAAACAGTACGCTCCTTCCACTTGCGATTCAATTAGTGGCGTCGCACAGTCGTCCCAATTTTAAATTTAATGGAAATATGGTCTCAAGTCATCATATTGACCTGATGATTTTTTATATGACATATATTTTCATTTGAAGTGAAAAATATTGATTGGTAAATTCCTGAAAAAGTGATAGTTTTCGAGATAAAAAAGGAACTTTTTATTTTTGGATGGAGACCTAATATATTTAATTTTCTTTTCTCAAAATGTTGCAAAGTGTCGCGGGTTTGGCTTCCATATTATGAAAAATCAAGTGATCTTCTAGCGAAAACATATATAACGTTTGCGGCCACCTGCGGCCGCACGAGAAATTTGCGATTAAGGTGATATGTAAAAGTTTTAGCGTCCCCGTTACCCCATATGCGAAAAAACCCTCAGTGCAAGAGGGACGGATTCGTGGAAAAGTAACAAAAAGTCGGTTTTTTATTAATATAAAATGTACTAAAGTTGCTATTAAAATTTCGTTTAACCAGCGGGCCTATTGTGTATCTCTAGTTGCCTTCTGGACTGGGTGTCTATCATCAAAAACATAGATATACTATCGAATTCCGATGCCCTAAGGATATTTTCGCACTTGAAGTGACGACACAGATTGTTAATAGTTCAATACCCACTAAAGGCAATTTTGAAATTTCAGTTTTTAGCTATGTTTTTGATGATAGGCACCTCGTGCAGTTGGCAACTAAAGATACAGAATAGGGGGGCTGGTTAAACCCATCTTATAAAATATAATTGCAGTCCATATGTCATTCCAAATTGTCAAACTAGGAGAATTGGTGTCGAAAAAGACCTCATTTCAATAAATATTTGTATCGAGCCGAAATTCTCCATTCGCGTTTTTATTTAACAGATCCCTAGAAAAAGATTCCAAAAATAATATACTACTTTATCAAAATAATACATTAGTTACTGAAGTAGATATGAAAGTTTTAAAAGTGTCTGTTTTTTTTCCGTAGCGCCTTAAAGATCCTGATTTATTTTTAGTCGTTTTTGGAATATGACACAATATTCTGTCATTGTTTATTAGTGAGTATATTTTCAAATGAATCCAAAACTACTTTTGTGTCAGAAAGGCAATGGGTTAGTATATCAATTGTATCAATTCGGCGTAACACAACTTAACTTATTTTACAAGACTAACCTTATTTTAAGCATCCTGTCTTTCTCTTTCTTTATCGAAAAGACAAGGACAGAACACTTAAATTATGTTTAGTCCTGTCAAATAAGTTAAGATGTGCTTCACCGAATCGGTACCATTACCTATATTACTTGGGGTACAAGGTCATTAGTCATTTCAGAAAAGCTTCGTCACATTCACACCTTCCATCCCGTCGTTTCGCGCCAAAATATAGACACTGACAATAAAAGTGGGTAGAATTCTGACAATTCTGAATTCTATAATTAATACATCGGCTACCATTTTAAAACATCAAGTCTATTGACACCGGTTATTTACAAAAAGATGGCCTTCTTAATATACTGTGAATTAGAGACAAGACGGCAAATTGTGAGCAGCTAGGTGGAGTCAGGTGGACCGATGTGCGTCATCATTAGCAATGTAGCCTAAAAACGTCCCGGCGCCGACGCGTGAACAAATTTGGTGTAAGATCGGTTTTTGCTACGGTGGCGACACGCGACGCGTAGCACTCATGCTACGGCGTTAAGGGTCTACAATTTATAGAGTCGTAGCACTTTCCGTAGCAAAAAGGGGCAGTGAACTTGGTAGCAAAATTTTTAGTTACTACGCCGTAGCCAAAATAAACGCTTATTGACCCTTATCATGTAAAAAATAAGCTAATGCAGCAGAAATATATGAATATATTGATGAATTGCAAGTATTTAAGATAATATATAAGAATTAAAGAATATACGAAAGAATTTTCTTTCAATACTCCTTCTACTTCTCATAGCCTTATAAAACACCGTGGAAATAACCAACACTGCTAAATATACCTGCAACACTAAATTTTATTGCGTTTTATTGAATACATAAAAACAATTTAACACTTGCAACGTTAACAAGGCGCCATTCATAGACTAATAAGTGGTCTGTGGCGCCATTGTTCTCTTTTTTTTTAAATTACCTTCCCTGAGGTTGATGTAAAAAAATCATAAAAACATTTATCGTCTCGACATAAGTCCTGTATTTTATGAAAAGCATATTCTAGAAACAAGCACCTACTTTTATTTTGTTGTTAACTAGACAAACTCGTGTACTATTGCAATTTCTTTCATAGCAAGTCGTCACCAAAATGTTGGGCGGCGGCGAGTGGATCCTAATAGTAGTTTATGCTACTAGGGCGAAAAGGAATAAATTACGAGGACGATTTAAAACACGAGCGTAGCGAGTGTTTTAAACGTAACCGAGTAATTTATTGCTTTTACGCCTGTGTATCATACTACGTTTTTCAATACATAGTGTGAGGAAATGAAAATAAATGTAATCTTGTGAACTTTAAATTATAATTGGCTCAAAAGGACTGTATCCAGAGCCGTTAAACAATGGAAAAAAAAGTATAACATCTATGGTACACAAGAAAGGCTGCAGGTTAGCCAACCATTGTAAATAAATTAAAAAAAAATAATAATAATAAAGCCCTAGGGCAAAATAATCGACTTTTTGTTCGGTTTTGATGCATAAAAAGTGAGCCTTTACGAGCACATGCATTGAAAAATATTAAATTACCCGAGTAGGTACACCGCGGAAGATAATGGTTTTTATTGGATGTCAAATCAAAGAAAATTTATTTTTCTTTAGTTTATATTATCAATAAGCCTATAAATACTTTTTTATTTTGAAGAAAATGTAAATAAATTTCAATTTTTCAGTCTGGCGATCCAGCTGCCAGTCTTGGGCATCCAACCCGAGGGCAACGGCTAAGATAGTATTTTTTATTTGGTATGATGTCTAAGGTCTTTTTTATTTTAGATGTATAGGCATATATACCGGGTGTTACAATGACGTGCTCAGAAAATTAAACCACATGCTGTTCGTTGAAGATGATGCACGTCTTCTGAACACTGAACAGCGGGTCTACCGCGTAATACTCATTTTCATCAACATCAACTTGAAATTGAAATTTGACGTGCGTGCGACGACGCCCGCCTAACATGCCATCTCTTTTGCACGCGTTGAATTTCGCATGCATTTGCTTGAAGTTGATACAAATGAGAATTACGCGGTAGAGCCCCTGGTTCGAAGCGGCAGCAAGTGTCCGGAATGTCAAAATAATACACTGAACTGCTTTATAATCGATAATTTCTTGATTTATTTATGAATTGAATATGAAAATGAATTTTACAAATCCAAGCGTACGCTTCACAGAACACTTTTTACCAGTACGCTTCGTGTCGCCATATTGATTGATTCTGTCTTGTCTTTTTAAAAACATGTTCATTTTCGATTAACACATGCTATACTGATTATATTGAACCACATCCATAGATTTTTTTTCAAATAACGTAAACATTTCTTTTCCTCATAGACAACGAAAAAAATGTATGGGGAAGTGAATTTATTTTCGCGTTGTTTGAAAAGTTTTTCTATGGAAGTGTTTCAGTACAATCAGTTTCATGTGGTTTAATTCTCTGAGCACGTCATTATTACACCCAGTTTTTATTTTATTTTATAATTCGTTTATTTAAGATGTTATTGTTTTTATTAAAAAAAATGTTTACTTTATATAGTTGTCTTTATTTCAATATGCAAAAACTTCATAACTCCATGGAAAGCCTGTCCCCCGGTTTCTGAAAGGCCAATCAATGTTAACAGTAGATTAAAAAATAATTATCTGCGGATTAAGCCAGAAAAAGTGAGAATTTTACATTGAAATCAAAAATTAACTAAGTTAATTATTGATTCATCACTATTCAGACTTCATATATGCTTTATTTTCACCGTTATTTGCGGTTAAAGTTTTTTTAATCTACTGTTAACTTTGATTGGCCTTTCAGAAACCGGGGGTTAGACTTACATACTGATACACATATTTCAGATTCTAAGGTTAGTTTATCCATTTAAAAAGCATCTATAAGATACAACAAATTGGGTGCTTGTTTCCGATTCCAAAATATTTGTAAAAAGGTAGATGAATTATTAAAAGATAAAAGCCCTGTCCATGTCTCTTAACAAAACAAACAATACAATTAAAAAAAACAAAAAGAACATAAACATTACGGAATAACCAATTTGAAACTTAAAAAAAATACATAATTATATTAAACAATACTTAAAAATGACTTAAAATAAAAGAATATGTGTTACCAAGAGACTGAAAAGGCGCCGGCTTAGCATACACCACAGAATTTTATGATTAGTATCGGTTAAATAAATAAAACGGAAAACAATAGAAGAACGTAAAATTTTTCAACTTTAAGCCTAGCCGTTATATATAAAATACTAAATATATCTCTATATACATACAAGGGTATCGACTCCCCTTGACCTGAGTGTTAACATTCTCATCTTTTCACCGACGATTTTTACGTCCCAACTTGATAGTGGTGACTCTTATCGATTTACTTTTACATCGCCCAAAATAACATACTTTTTAGTGCACTTTACCTCGCAGTGTTTTCTTTCACTGTTTAAAAGTTGTAGTATACAGTGTGTCCCTCGTACAAGTGCACATCCAAAAGTAAGTGAAACTAGATTTAAATATAACGACAAAAACAAAGAAAAAATTTTTTTTGTTTTTTTTTTGAATCTTGAAAAAATACTCCACCTATCTTTGTATCTTTGTATGGGACGCGAGCGCAGTGCCTTTGGTTAACCGCTCGCAGAAAATATTGTATTTATGATAGAACGTTGTATTTTTTTGTAAGAAAGATAATGGAATAGGCAATGTTAAGTAGGAATAAAAGTATAGTAAAACGGGGACATTATTAAAAAAAAAAATACAATTACTGAAAAAAAAAAGACGGAAAAATTAAAGAAATAATCTTTTAGGATATAATTTTTATGGTAATGGTAGTTGATTATGTTTTGTTTTTGATTTGGTATGCAACGTCTATTCTTAAGGAATTATAACAGTTTAATTTCACTGCATTACTCGTGATAGATCAAAAGTTATGAAATATTTTATACATAGTCTCCATGGTAGGCAAAAAAATATTTTAAAACGTAAATTTATAAAACAAAGATTTTCTAAAAAAAAAAACTTTTTTTTCTCGATAAAATAAGGTCTAGTTTCACCCCTTTTCGGATGTACGAGGGACACACTGTATAAACAAATATGAACATAAATTCCGAAAAACTAAATGGTGCACGCACGATCGGCAAAATACGAACCTGGGCCTCAAGACTGACTGTGTTACTACAAAACGGTGTTTAACTTTAGACAATGTTTAAATCTGTCGTTGTCACCTTTTCTTTCATATTGTTAAAGAGTGACAGCAACAGATTTAAACACTTTCTAAAGTTAAACACCGTTTTGTAGTAACACCGTGAAAGTTTTATTGCGACAGATATATAGTTACAAATGTGGAAACAAAGAAACATTATGAACAAGCCCACAAAGGTAGGTATATAGGTAACATTATACCTAGATAAATAAACGAGGTTGTTCTATACAGGTCGACCCATTTCAAATGGGCCTTGAGAGAAAATATTTTAAATATTAAAGATAGAAAATCCCATTTGATAGGTAGATCTGAATGTAAAGATTTTTGAAAAATTGCGTTCTGGAATCAAATTTTAAATTGAATGTAAACTTTCTCTTCTCTTAATTTAAGATAGGTATTTTATGATTCTATCGGAATACCCCTGTATTTTGCTTTTTTTTCCAATTACGAGTGATTCTTTTCAATTCCCTGTTCAAGCAGGCTATTTTTCGCAAATATATTTATTTAAAAAATTTAACGGTGTCTCGGTGAAGTCAAAACTTCTATTTATTTTCAGTGTTTAAAGTACCTAATTCCCTCCAAGGCCCATTGCTGTGTAGGATACTTACTATTAGGGTTGCCAACTCTGGGAATGAGATTTTCGGGATTTAATAGAATAAAAATCGGGACAACCAAAATAAAAATTGGGAATTCTTAAAAAAAAGATTTCCATCATAAAAAAGAAAAGCTTGAAAATTTCAATTTGAAACAATACACAAACTAAAAATTTATCAACCAATGATATAAGTCTCTTTCTGAATTTTGTTGAATTACTTACTAATAATTACTTACCTTAACTAAAGTTAAATTATATATGATACTGAACTAAACAAATTACGTAAAATGTTTGTTCTTAAATGAATTTGTTTTGGAATTCTGTGCATTTTATACATTTCCATACGTAATCGAAAAATTCAGAACATGTTAGTTGAATAAAAAATTGGTAAAATGTTTAAAAACGGGACAATTAGCGTCCCACCAGCCCCGTAGTCGGGACACGGGACACAAAGACCTCAAATCGGGATATCCTGATTGAATCGGGACAGTTGGCATATGCCTAGTTACTATATTCTTTGGCACATTGAGATGGAACGACCTGTATACTGGGTATTGTCTCAGTTGAATGATCACAGCATCGATTCGAAACAAATTGAAAACTGAAATAAACTGAAATTAATGTCATTTCCAATGGGTTGTGCTTTTTCTTTCATCCACGTGTAACAGGTATTGATTTCTTTTGATTGAAAACCTTTGTTACAGTCAGCGGTAAAAATTAATCACTTTTGCGCTAAATTTGTACAATAAATTCTGCCATAATTCAGCTTGCAGTATTGGAAGTAACTAAAGTTTGTCTAAGTCAGCTTAAGGTGAATGGATACGCCAACTGCAATTTGGACCTGTCTTTGAAGGCCTACTCCTTCCACACGGGTGGTCCAAAAACTTTCATAAAAATATATGATATCCATTATAGAGTCAAAAATAAATTTTAAGTTTACATTTGAACAATCGTACAAAAAAAACCAAGCATCAATTACGACGATTCCTGTAGATCACATAATTTATTGACCCTGGAGAACAGACGAACACTTTTAGACATGTTACTTTTCCACAAAATATGTCATGGTGCAATTGACTGTATCGACCTTACTTCACCCATCCTAAATTTGTGTGCACCTTCTACACGCACTCGTCACACACCCCTTTTCCATACGCCTTTAGTTCACACAAACTATGCTCAAAATTCTTTAAGTTGTCGCTTACCTCGTTCTTTTAATAAAAAATTCAAAGAAATTGATATATTTGATCTTAAGAGGTCCCAATATAAGAATATGTTGCTTAGATCACTCTCCGAGTGATATTAGTAGTGGCATATATAAAATAAAATAAAAACTCCTTCACATGCACATACACACTCTCTTACACCCTCAAGCACCCTCTCACACACCCTTATAGAAGTGTACAAAATTTTTACTATTATTATTATAATTATAAGTATTTAGTGATTGTGCTAAAGCCCTTGTTTTCCTTAGTGACTATATTAATTTTCTTATTTTTTTTTATCGATTAGCTTGTACATTACGCTTTCTTTTATAGTTTTTAGTTTTCATTATCCAGTTCGATCTATTATTATTATTTTTTGTTTTTCGTCTTAGTTATTTTAGTATATTTAAGTAAAGATTATATAATGTAAACCCGTTATTGGCCTATTTTTAGTTAATGTTTTGTGTTATTGTTGTAAATTGTGCTGTGGGTTTTGTAAAATAAATAAATAAATAAGTTTCATAAACTGTTTTTCTATTGTAAGTTTTGACAAAAAAAATCGAAGTCATCGAAAGTTTTACATGATTAACACAAGAATTCTCTTACTCCTTCCAAACGTCTAAAGCGATTTTAATTATTATTTCACCAAATTATAGATAATTTTTCGATCTAAAAATTCAAGTTCAAAATTTTTTTTTGTTCATGGCGTCCATGTGAAAAGTATTATTTTCTCCTATTTTGCGCTAGCCGGAGACGCAGTGGTTGTCGTAAGAGCCAATTTTTGAAGGCACGCTGAAATGAACATTATTTCAATGTCGTTTCCGTTGATATTTGTACCGACACACATCGAGTTGCTTATTTAGCGTGGTCATACGCCTTAATGATCAGATTTGGCCAGTTGATCAGCAATTTCATTACCTCTGATCCCGGCATGCCCAGGAATCCAGACTAATATTACATGTTTACTATTTTGGTGGCATTTACAGTAACATTTCTTTAATTCTGCAGAGAACAGGATTTTGAAAACAGTTTTTAAATGGGTTTTGACGAATAGCAATAATAGCACCAGAACTATCAGAAAATATTACTGATTGATTCATATGGTTACTGGTGACATAAAAGACTAGAAGCGTACAGTCGGTAACACTATGTATCGAGTAACAAGATGGGACCAATTTGTAATTGTGTAGAAAAAAAACTACATCATAATAAATAAGGTTAGCTGAGCGCAACCTGGAGAATTTTATTTTTGTTGACTGTACAAAATGATCCAGGTTGCGTACAGCCAACCTTGTTTATTTTAATTTAGTTTTCGTTTCTACACAACTAAGAATTAATAAATCGATCTTCCGTAAAATCAGGCTGACTCACGTTAGGTGAGTCATCTCTCAACATAGGACGTGCAGCCCTTATATTTTTAAGCACCTTTTGAAACGCTCTATCGAACTTATATAGTAGGGGACTTGTTACTTATAAACGTGATTTTTTAATCAGAAAAATATATATTTTTTGCTGACTGTACAAAATGCTCCAGGTTGCGCTCAGCCAACCCCGTTTATTTTGATGTGGTTATTTTCTACACATCTCCGAATGGCTCACATCTTGTTACTCGATACATAGGGTTACCCACGGTACGCCCGTAGTCTATCAACAAAAGTGCTGTAAAAACCGAAGCCTAAGATAGTAACTTGTAAAGCTCACAGTAGCCTGAGTTTAAATGAATGAAAACAAAACCCACAATCGTCTGTCATTTTGGACGCATCTGTAAAGAGAAGGTTCCAATTAGGCCATTTAGAATGGACTGATTCTACAAATTTCTTGCTAGCATTGGGGCACGTTTTATAGATACCCACACCATCAGTCGAAGGAGAGAAATAAATTGTTTCATATGGAGTGGTGTAGATAGGGGGAAGCTCAAGGCTCTTTTCCGTTTTCTTCTTGAGTTAGTCCCTTTATTATTTGTGTATCCCTTTATTATTTGTGCCTTGAATTTTTGAAGGCAGTCTGACTTTTGCTTTTGTCAAATTTTCTTTTTTAAAGATTTGTTTATTAGTTGATTTGTTTAAAAGTTGTTAATTGCTTGGCGAGGCGAAGATGAATGTCAGAAATGAGGTTTGATGAAAGGAATATGCGAACATCGTATATTCTAGGTAGGTACCTACGCGTTTTCTGTAAATGGGAAAGAAAACCAAAACCTTTTACGGTAGAGGGCGCTGAGTGTTTGTGTCTTATCACGCTCTTGTAAAAGACGCTGATAGATGTTATTTTTGCATTTTACATTTATAAAGATTTTTGTACCTTTTTTTGTTGGTGTATTCGTCATGTATTCTATCCGTATCGCTCCGTTGAAGGAGGAGCTAAAGAAAAAAGGAGACCTTGTCGTTCAAGTTCCCTTGCTTTAAATTCCAATGAAAATAAAAAAATATTCCATGAGCGTTTTTCTCATTGTTTTTTTTTCTTAGTTCTTCGCTTTCCTCCAGATGGCGCTGTTTATGTCACCATAGATAAAATGTGTTTCGTAGCAATCAATGTCAAAGTGGTTTTTAGTTTGTTTGTCATATTCTTGACATGTTGCTAAAGAATATGACAGTGTCATCTAGGAATCATATTTAACACTAAATTTGAAAAAAGGAAAAACGCTCATTATTTGTATGTGAACTGACAAGCTAACAGACACAAACACACAGTGCCCTCTATGTGGAACTAATTTGACAGTAAGCATCCCTGTTGAGATTTTCACAGAATACGTGTGACTATGGCCTCTATCACGGCTAATAAAAAAAATCCAAAGGGCATCCCCACGCAAAAATATTCGAAAAATTTGGGCAAGCGCGAGTCGGACTCGCGCGAATATATGACATCTATATTTTTGTTATATACCATAATATTTTTAGGGTTCAGTACCCTTATTGTGTGGTGGTACGGAATCCTTTATGCGCGAGTCCGACTCGTACTTAGCCAAATTATTTTCACTTAAAATTACCTGGACAAGAAGCCCAGTATGAAAAGGTGAAAAAATTTTGAATTTTCCTCAAAGAAAACGTCGTCCATATGGACGAGTACTACGGTGGGTACCACCTATCTTTTGAGTTTAACTCACTTATATTATTTAACATTGTAAAGGTGTGGACTTAAATCACACTACCAAATTATCCCTATAGATGGCGCATCTTCGATCCGGCCATGAAAATCTGTCATTTCAATATATTTTCATGGTTTTTGCGTAGATATTTGTGATTTTAGATTAGTTTCTTGGAATTATGCATTTGTGTGCCGTACCAGATTGCTTAAATAATATTAATTTATTCCCGAAAAACTCCATATTAAAAATTAATAACAAAATAACAATATCAAATGTATAACATATTGGAATACAGGTGATAAGAGAAAGTTAAAAAATTTCGAGATACTGGAGAAAAACAGTAGGAAAATTGGAATACACACCACAATAAAGTTTGACATAGCCGGACCGTAGTATTTATTGGCGGGACCTATGCTAGCGCCATCTGTCATTAGCTTTACCTGTGGATCCCAATTGAAGGGTAAGCGGGAAGAAAGGTCATAGTCAGTTTTTTTCACAAATTGAGTTAATAGCGCCATTTTTTAAAATATCTGGAGAACAATGATTGAGCAAAAAAAAACTAGAAAAAAATAACACAAACCACAGAATATTCGCTTTTAAAAATATACCGGACACAAGAAGCTTAAAAACCGAACTTAAAAAAAGGGTCATAATTAGAGCAAAAGTAAAAAAAATAAAATAATATTGTCTATGGATGGATATGGAGCTATGGGCTGAAAGTAAAGTTTGCCTTTGAAGAAAAAAAAGACGGTGATTACAATAATTAACTATGATTACAATAATTGCTTACTAAAAGTTCTTAAATATACGTTTAAGCAAGTTTTTTCTATTTATTTCAAAACTACCTTCTGTTGACTATGATCCCTCTTCCCGCTTACCCTTCAATTGGGAGATGCAGTGGAAGGAGATCATAGATGTTGGCGCAACCGGTTTGAGTTTAAAATTGATTTCTTCCAACTATACAGGGTGATTGGTAATTCGACCTATTCCTTGAAAGGGGTTATACTAGAGATCATTTCCAACGAATTAAGTTCTATCAGCTAGGTGTCGAAAATGAATGGTCTCCGAGTTACGAAGGTTTTTATATTATTTTTCAAACTTTCAGACTAATAATCAAAAATAAATAATTTAAAATAACTATTCCTCTCTCAGCACTTATTTATTATATTTATGATCAATGATAGATGAGTGATCATTTATAAAAAAAATACGTGCGTGCCCTGAATTCCCATAATCTCAGAATTAAAAGGTCTTAAGTGGAAAGAAAACCTTTATTTTGTATTTTTTTAAATATCGACGTGTTTTACTTGAAAAAAAATTATCATTTTCGACCACTAGTTGATAGGCATTATTTGTTGGAAATGATTCCTAGTATAACCCCTTTAAAGGAATAGGTCGAATTACCAATCACCCTGTATACACACGTTATTTCATAATTGAATGTGTGCCCGGAATAAGAATCTACAGTCTACATGAAAAAAAAAAACTGATCATAATGTATTAAAAACACCGTTTTAAACCATTTGTATTGAATATACCCCTTTTCTGGGCTTACGCGTGTATCTTTGTGTAAAAAAAGTCAATAATAATATTATATCCAATAAATAATAATGGTAATATACATTTATGTGAATATTTTTTATAAGAACTCCTATATTACATATAAATATTTAAAAAGAAAAGCCGAATGGTTACAGATACTTTCTACAATAATAATTTTGATGAATATATATATAAATTTAAGTAAAAATGATTTAAGTCACTTGTATCAAGTTGTATCCTATAGTAATATGTACAGTGCGTCAAGGATCTGATGGCGCGTGGATGACAGTTACAAGGGGGCGCAGCCACGTTAGTTCCGAATGTGGACACAACCAATCGACGCGCCATAAGATACTTGTAGCACTGGTCCTAGACTCCACCACTCGTGACAACGTGACTTCAGTGAGGTTAACTACTTGGTACTTATTTCTAATCGGTTACCATTATCTAGGATTTGGAATGACAATTGATTTATTGCTAATTTATTGTTACTACGAGTATATGAAACTAATAATGGAACTATACACGCTGCTTGTAAATTATTATTGTTAACCTGTTATTAAATCAATTTTTATCAATTGTTATCGATAAATAAATAATTATAGTGGGGCCTTTTGTTTCAACTTCAGCATCGATCGCTATCGCTTTCAAAAGTTTACTCGTGATGGCTAGAAATGATGTGACAATAAGGCCCCTGGTTAAATTTAATAAGCTATTGTTAATCGATAAATAATGCATGATTCAAATACTAAATTTAGTATTTTCTTACATATACTGATAATTTGACCTTAATCTTTTTATAAAATTCAGTTATTACTTATTATTACTAGGCATGACCATCATAATAGATTATTTAATTTATATTTTATTTTTATTCATATATTACCACATGTTAAAAGAGGTATATGACAACAAAAGTAAATTTGGCTAAAATCTTACAAGAAGTTTGCGGTTTTTTTTTGCTCAGACATAGTTTTGCAATAAGGATTTTTAATTTTTAATATAATAACCTGTCATGTCATGTACTTTTATTATATATATGTCAATGTCTATTTATTTTAATTAAGATACTCAACTGATGCCGGGTCCAGGTCGGACCCGAAATATGTCTTGAGATTTCCTTGTATTTGTTTATCTTATTTATCAGTATATTTATATTTTCTTAAAAAAATAATATAATAATAACATATTATACAAAAACAAGCTGCCATTCACACATCCACAATAGTTTTAAAATTTTCAGGGAATGAGCGTTTTTCCTTATGTCAAATTTAGTGTTAAATAAGATTCATAGATGGCACTGTCGTATTCTTTAGCAACAGAATCAAAGACAAAAATTGCAACGATTCTGAACAAACGAAAAATCACTTTGACATTGATTGCTACGAAACACATTTTATCTATGGTGACATGGACAGCGCCATCTGGAGGAAAGCTAAGAACTAAGAAAAAAAAACAACGAGAAAAACGCTCATTCTGTTTTTTCCAACGGGGACGCTGAGCTTTCTTTTCCCTAAAGTTCTTTGGGCGGGAAGTTCGCGAAGACAAAATCGATCCTTAGATCGAGTAAAAGCGAGTAAGAGTAAATTAATGTTCATGAAAATGTGAATGTCAAATAATATGAAACAAATCCTGATAACGGACACGCAACACCTGACATATTTTCAAGGGTGCAATTAGGTGCTCCTGGATTTATCAAACAGGATCCAAAAAAAAAGTCAAAAATAAACAAATAAACAGTCAAGGTGAACTTGCGTGTGCGCAGAATTGAAAGGGAGAGCATGGCCGAGCATCGAACTTCGACCTTGATAATGAAACCGATTGCGAATAGTGAACCAAGTCTTTCAGACCGGTTAATGCTAAATACACGGCAGGCGCAGGCGCAGGTTGAGACTTTCTGGGGGGGAGGCTTTTATAACAAGTTTAATTCTCGAGTATTTATCTTTTTTGCGTTATCATTGATATTTGATAAATACGTGTAAGTATGTAAATTTATTTTTACAATTTTATTATATTCGATAAATAATTTATATATTCTTAATTCATTTAAATATAACTGACCAACTTTTTATTTTGTTTCCTTTGAATTTATTTAACAATGACTTAATTTATTTCAGATAAAAAATACAATTATATTAATCCTTGCCCAAGCCCCCCCCCCCCCCTCTTCCCCTTTCCCTGGGTCCGTTCACCGTAGTCGTGATAATAAGAGTCTAATAGATCGTTAATTGAAGTGAATTGTTTTTTTCTTTGTTTATTGTTACAACGAAGTTATTTATAATGTTTATGTGCGGAACTTAAGCTTAGTAATTAATAAATACTATGGCTATACTTTTTCGTTTATTATACTTTTCATCCCATCTATTCGAAAAACGATGATTGGTTCTTCAATAATTGCGAACAAAGTAGGTCTTTTCTGCAAGAGACTTTCATAGGGCCATAATGAGTTTTGAATTTGGAACATGAATGTTGTTCCTTATAGTGTTTCGTGACCAAAGAGTTCGAACGAAAATATTGTATAAAAAGTTACTGGCCGGTTATCTGGCTTGGCAGCGCGGCCGGCTGTATTAAAAAAAAATGAAATGATAAACGCGCGAACTACGTGCTCGGTACGAATACCATTCATAGCATAATTTTAATTTTAATGTAAGTAAATAAACAAAAATGGGTTCGTCAGATAGTGAAAGTGTTACATTAACACCAGAAAGTATAAGAATAGACGCATTTAATGTGATAGAGAACCTACTACCATGTAAATCCCGAGAAAAATATTTGAAACCATATGATAATTTCCTCATATGGAAAAATGCAAACGGAGCGAAGACTTTTTCGGAATCTGTTTTCTTGGCCTATTTCCAAAAATTTGCCTATTTCAAAGAAATAATTCTTTTCCGAATATCATTGTGTTAATAAATAAGTTCTAGATTTGTATCTAATAGCGAAGTTTATTTCTTTTCCTCATAGATGGGATGAAAAGTAGAGTATCTCACACGGCCGCAAAATTATTTTTCCTCGGGCGATGTATTTTGAATCCCTCGCTGCGCTCAGGATTCTCTGCTCTGGATTCAAAATAACGCCCTCGACGTAAAAATATTATTTTGCTCCCTTGTGATACAATCTACTATTGTTATACAAGGTGTTAAGATGAAGTTTCGGAAGCTGGAAACTGGCGATAGTACTCGTCTGTACGAACAACTTTTACTATGGAGCCAACCCTCGAATCGCGAAAAAGAAATCAGCTGTTCCATAGAAAAGCTACAAAGCTACCCGAACTAAATGTATGAAATAAGAAGTATTTTTTTCTCGATTTTTTTATTTTTTTTCACGGAAAGTAGTTCGTATGGTCTAGTAGTATTAACACCAGTTTTGGGCTCCCGAAACTGAATTTTAACAGCCTGTATATAGGTACTTAGTAAGTACAACTTTCTTATATATATATATTTATATATATTACGTATATAATAAAATTGAAACAAGATTGTTTCTGACATTAACTAATTTTTTGAACAAATAAATGTATTTTTAACTTATGGATGTATTCATAATTTGCAATGCTATGCGATTAAAAATTCAGACTCAAGCACTGCCCGTTTATTATTTATAAAAATGTATTTTTATTAATACTATTTTTGTCTGAATGTAGGTTCCGTTGTACATAATATAAGTTATAACTCACAAATCACTTATTGGATTTCGATCCGGTTTTTTTACTGTTAAAATATGGGTAGGGATAAACAGAGAGATTTTATTAGCAAAATATCATCCAAAAAGAAAACAAGCAGTAAAAATAAATATAAAACTACGACGGGTCAAGCTTGATTGTGGTAGTACGTCACCTATACTTTGCTGAAGTGTGCGTGAGTGTTAAAAAGATAAATCAAGGGGTTGTTATAATAATAATAATAATAAATTAAAAATAATAAATTTATTTTATTCCGGCTAATTTAGCCATAACTTACATTTAATTACAAAAAGATGTAACAGAATTATAAATATTATTTAATCTTATCTAAACTGCACCGTTGTATATGAATGTTATAAACTGTTCTGATTCAAAAATAAATGTGGCAAAGCTAAAGTTAAATATGAATAGAAATTGTACGATTCTTGCAGAACTTCTCCACACAATAGTCCAACAAAAGACCGACGGGAGCGAGATGGAGCCGACAGAGACAAAGTCAGAGATCGCTCTCCTCTCGACGAGAAGAAACCATCTGCGCCTCTCTCCAATGACAAGGCCAAGAGCAAGGATAAACATGAAAGGTAATCTACCTATCATCTGTTCCTGAGATCCTATAATTTGGAATGGAATTTCTGCCCTCAGCTGCAGTTACACCAAAATAGTTTTTGATCAGTTTTGTTATTGAGTGGTTTGTATATAGAGAAGAGTTGTGCTCTCCAGTTGTAAAGACTTATGTCAACTAATATTGAGATTTTTTTTTCGTTTGGAAGATAAAAATCGTGTAATTTCAGGCAAGTCCAAAAGCAAGTTATTTATTTATTTTTAATATGTTCATTTTTGTTGACGACGCTTGCGATATCCTTACAAGTAACTGCATTGCAAACATGGAAATATAAATTTATAAAGACATCTAATAGCCTAGTGCCAGTATCGAAAACTCAACTTCTCTATTTTAAACTTGGCAGTCTACCACCTATAAGTTGTTGAAGTAAAACAAGCCAAGTTTCGTGGCGTCATGCTTGACTCAGCCAACACCTACTGTCAGTGTACATTCTGACTCAGTACTTACATGGGAGCCTAACATCGCAGCACTGTGTGCGTAGCTCCAGCACACACGCACACTTCGGCAACGTATACGTGCAACTACTACAACCAAGTCTGATTCGCCGTCGTGAGATAAAAGTACATGTACGTACTAAATTATTTTCAACACGAAATTTTTTTTATGACATTTCTTGAGCCTATTTACTCATATTTACGTTAAATGTTTTAGCGTTCCTGTTACTCTATATGCAAAAAACTCTTAGTGCGAGAGGGACGGATTCGAGGAAAAGTAGCGAAATGTCGTTTTTTTGTTAATATAAAATGTACTCAAGTTGCTATCAAAATTTCGTTTAACCAGGTTCTAGATACTGTTAAAACCCATCTAATTTAGTATAATTGTAGTCCATATATCATTCCAAATTGTCAAACCAGGAAAAATGGTGTTGAAATGGACCTCATTTCAATCAATATTTTTATCGAGCCGAATTTCTCCAATCGCGTTTCTGTTTAAGCGGATCCCTAGAAAAAGATTCCAAAAATAATATTCAATTTTATCAAAACAATACCTTCTTTACTGAAGTAGATATGCAAGTTCGAAAAGGGTTGATTTTTTTTCCGTGGCGCCTTAAAACGGTCATGCGTTAGTTTGTTTTAAAAAGATATATCTATAGTTTTGTTTCGTTGTTTACAGTCCTGTCTGCATCACAGTTTAAAATGATCTATAAAGTGTACGGACACAATAATGTCTCGCTACCTATTGGCAGTACTTATTGCGCGTCATAAATCGAGAGCTTGAACTACTGGTGTCTGTTGCGTCGTATATAACTACGGATCCCTTCAACGTACTCGTAGAAGTTTAGAAACCCGCTAGTGGATACTTCTTTACTCGAATCTCGTATGGGCATGTTCAGAACTTGCACGTCACTTCCGAGACGAACTTTTTTAACAAGGGATTTTGATTTGGTTATAGATTTTGACTAAAAAAGGTTATAGATTTTTCCGTATTTTAATCGTTCAATATTTATTTTATTATTTCAAGATAAGTTAATGCTTATTTGATCGGAATAATAAAAAAAAAAACCTCGTAAAATGCAATGCCATCACTGACATATTATTATTATCATGTTTATGGCCGCAATTAATTCCTTCCTTTGTGATTGAGTAAAGAGGCGACTAGAAGTATCCACTTAAATAATTTACGGTTGTATCTCTGACACAACCCGCTGTTTCTTTTTACATACAGTTTACTTACGCTGGAAAAAGATGAGTGTTCCAATGTCTAAAGTAAAAAAAAATAGCGTGTTTTTTGACTCAAGACTTGTTTTATTAATTACACTTTATAAATAAACATACTTTCAATCTTCTATTACTTATGTTACTTTTAAAAAAGCAAAATAATAAAATATAATGTTACCATTCGGCTTTTCTTTATAAATATTGATATATAGTGGTTTTTTGTAAATTATAGACATTAATTAATATAAGCAAGATATATTTTGAGTCCTTTTGGACTCGGCATCAGTTGCATTGACAATAGACATTTTTTTTTTTTTTTTTTGGTGTGTTAATGTTGTTTGTTAAGGCCTGGTCCAAAGTGGGCACCAAGCGACCAAATGAATAAAGATTCCCACGATTCCAAAAGGACTCGAAATATATCTTGCTTATATTAATTACTGTCTATAATTTACAAAAAACCACTATATATATCAATATTTTTAAAAAAGCATGAATTTCACGAAAAAATCGATTCAGTTTCCGTGTTTCAAAACCAATTGAAACAAAACCAATACATGCAGATATTAACGAAAAAAAAAACATCTTTATCACATTAAGAAATTATGGTAAATGTCATAATGTAGTCACGATTTCAAAATAACTGAAGTTTTGCGTGCTTGGCGTTTGATTAGTGCAGGATAGAGAATTAAAAAAACAAACGAGTTAGAGCAGGACTGAATTTTAGCATTGTGCAGCCCCTTAAGAAATAAGGTTGGGACTTATTTCTCGTATCTGCTGTTGATTGGCTCTATAGCGGTGTTATAGCGCAGAATCGCGGTGTTGTAATGTAATATTATAACATCGGATAAACAATGCAGGTAATTATAAAACTTTTGATGTTGCAATTACCACATTGCAGTATGGAAGTAGATAAATACTATTATTGTTTTAAATAGAATATCATATATAAATAAAAAAGTATTAATTTGTCTCGAAATATATTCCGACAAACTTGTTGTCGTCGTCAGTCGAATAAGTAAATAAAAATCATATTTTACATTTACATGTAGATGTCGACATTGACACGTAATTCTTAACTATTTAATTATAAAATAGGAGCAAAGTAGAAGATATTGTACGATTAGATTGATGGATGTGAAAGAGGTGGAAGAATATCAGGAAGAGAAGTTGCGAGAGTAAGTGTGAAATAGTGTTTGTGAGGAGGGAGTGATAGGGTTTGTGAGGGATTGTAAGAATGAATGAATATGTTTATTTATTTCAAAAATAACTTAATCTAAATACATCCCACAATACCAAGTTTGTTTGTCTGTGGGGAGGGAGTCGCATTTCTTTTTCTATAAATTAGATAGTTATGTACTAAATTATAAGTAGTTAGGTACATTAATAGTAAATAATAAAATGCTATTTTAATCATATAAGATGGCGTATGTGCGTTATGTATGTTATGGGGTAGTATGTCTGTCTGTTGGTCAGTGTTGTCTGTTCAGTCCTGGTCCGCAGTGAGCACCAAGTGACCAGATGTATGAGGACTCCCATATCCTCAGTTCTATGTCAGTTAGTGGGAGATGAAAGATTTGATGACACGAACAATGAATACGAACACGGAGAGTGTGAGACGCCACCACCCGATTCCCGCGCATTTATGTGGACAGTCCTTAGCAAGCGCCTGCCGAGCGTTGTTCCAAGGACAATGCCCAGACGTAATACTGTTACTTTTCTCTACTGGTGTCTTTAATTACCTTTGTCATACTTTTCTCGACCGTATAAATTGTAAACTGTGTTAAAAATTCACGAAAATCACTACATAGTATAAAACAAAGTCGCTTCCCGCTGTCTGTCCTTATGTATGCTTAGACCTTTAAAACTACGCAACGGATTTTGATGCGTTTTTTTTTAATAGATAGAATGATTCAAGAGGAAGGTTTATATGTATAATACATGCATAATATAGTAGAGAAACACTGATACTTTTAGAGGTTAAAGACATTCTGTAGTATATTTAGTATCAGCATTGCACCCGTGCGAAGCTGGGGCTAGTCGCTAGTTATACAATAATGGCGAAAATTTTCGCAGTTAATATTCTGTAGGTATATTTTATAATCTTTGGTCGAACGAAAACTAATTATGTTGGATTTATTTATTAATCCAAATATTTGATAAAGGTATAATTATATTTATTCATCATTTAACCAGTATTTTTCCTGATAAGTAAATACATAGTAAATACATAAAAACTCGAGTGAACAGACTCACGATTGTGCCTTTACTATTTCATGTTTAATATCAAGTTACATAATAAAACAAGTTACATAATAACGTACTTCTTGAAAATGTTCTGTTCTTTTAAGTTAATAAGTCTGTTAATCTTTAACTGTTAACGTTTCGGTATTTTTTATAAAGATATACTGTGTGATAATTTTGGAAAAACTATCTGTCTATAATATGTCTACTTATCATTTCACTGTTTGTTTTTTCTTGTAAGACTGTTTGTTTTTCAAAATAAAATAAAATAAAATAAATAATACATAGCAGAAGCCGTTGGAAACCAAGGTAAATTCAATTTGTGTTATGGTTTCCACCGTCTTCCTTCGGACCGAACTCAAAGATATAGGAAACGTCTCAAAAACAAGTTCTTGAAGACTTACTAAGTCTAATCGTAGCTAGAATTTAATTACAAGTTTGCCAAAATTTATGACAAAAAATGTGTAATATTAAATCTGTAACAGGTTTAGTGCAAGGCGTATGCGGTGCGTGTTTTGCATAGTGGTTCAAATTCATAATAATAAATATCAAGCAAAACAAATTTAGTTACATACAAGTTCTTAAAATAAATACATAATACATAAATCTAAATAAGTAGATAATAGTAGACGGGAAGCTTTTAATAATATCTTGTGTAGATCGCTATCTTGCTGAAAAGGATAATATTAACAATATTTATATTTGTTATATGTTAATATTTTCGTTAATGTTAATTTATTTAACTAAATCAGAATGAGTTATTGCTCGCAAAAATGCCTGAAATAACAATTACTTTATTTTTAACTTAGTAGTTACGGTAGCCAATTTAATTAATATTAATTATAATAATCTATTACTGACAGTGGCGTGCACAGAACTTTTTTCCGGAAAAGCAATCAGAAGGTCAAGTACGACAATAAAAAAAATATGAAAAAATTTAAACAACACTTTGAAAAAAAAAAGTTTGTATGAAAATGTTCACTCTAGGGAAGGCAGTGCCGCCCTGGCGTCATACAAACTTTTTTTTTTCAAAGTATCATTAAAAATTTTTCATATTTTTTTTATTGTTGTACTTTACCTTCTGATTGCTTTTCCGGAAAAAAGTTCTGTGCACACCACTGATTACTGAATACTTATTATTGTTACAATTAGTCTCGATCAGCCGATTTCAGTCTAGAAGAAATCGCTAAGTGATAAGGCCGCCAATTGTTACTTTCTTTTATAAGTGTGTTCTTTTACCTATTTAATGTATTTTGGTATATAATACAGAGTTTTTGTCTTCACTGTATTAATTAGGGGATCGCACAGAGGTTTGACATTCGGAATATTTTTTATTTAGACATCGGATGATATCTAATTGTAATCAAAATAATCATGTTAGGGCCTGTTTCACCACTTCCAGATAAGTGATATCCAGAAGATAAGTTTAAAAATGGAACATATTTTGTATGCGTTATATGTCACATATAACTATCAGGCACTTATCTGGAAGTGGTGAAACAGGCCCTTAATAAAATATTTTTTATAAAATAACGTTTAAGGGCCTTTTTATTTTTTATATTTATTCCACATAAATATGAATATCTACTCAATTAAACGGTTTTAGGTGCTATATTTCGACCCCTCAGTGGGGTCGTCATCAGGCGAATAGAAAAATATTAAATGGCATATGTAAGTATTTGAAGTTAGAAAAACGCTGACATCTATTGATATAAAAATATAATTAGAACATATAAAAAACAAAATAATCATGCAAATATGCACGAAAAACCGGCCAAATATGCATTCATTATATATGGTTTAATATTATTAAATACATTTTATCAAACATATTAAACTGTGTGTTAGGCACAGTTAGACAATACAGTCTTGTATTGTCTTGTCTCCATATTTAAAAGTCGTTGTTAGTATTAATTTAATATTTTTATGACTATGCATTTTTCTAAATATTCTACTGCAAAATTACGCCAGTTATATTAATTAATTTATTTACGTATTAATTTAATCATTATTTAATTAATATTAATTTCATGGTCAGAATAACAACTATATTTAGATTTCAATTTTCTGCTTTGTTGCAAAATGGGCATTATAGAAAGAAAATTAGATGTAATTTTATACACAAATATGCATATAATCCAATGTCTAGTCATTATATAAGTACTAAATAATTTCTCAAGATTTTAAATGTCTTGGTAGTTTTTAATATTTCGTTAACTTTGAAATTAAACAATCCAACTTTCGCCGTTATTCTGTATTATTTTTAAATATATTCACTCTCTGTAAATGTTGTTTTATAGACGGGCAATGGGTATATTATTCCCACGTACAATTCCAGGAGACTGAAATGTATTTCATTTTTCATTATTTTAAGGCGCTACGGAAAAATATCGACACTGTAAGAACTTGCATATCTACTTCAGTAAATAATATATTATTTTGATAAAATAGTATAATATTTTTGAATTCTTTTTCTAGGGATTTGTTAAAACAGAAACGCGATTGGAGAAATTCAGCTCGATAGAAATATTTATTGAAATGAGGTCTTTTTCGACACCAATTCTCCTGGTTTGACAATTTAGAATGACAAATGGACTGCAATTATAATTTATTAGATGGGTTTTAATGGTATCTAGGACCTGGTTAAACGAAATTTTGATAGCAACTTTAGTACATTTTATATTAATAAAAAATCGACTTTTTGCTACTTTTCCACAAATTCCCTTTCGCACTGAGGGTTTTTTCGCATATGGAGTAACAGGGACGCTAAAACTTTTACATATCGCCTTAATGATAAAACATGTGATTATGTTTTACTCAGTAACTTTCCCATCTTCCCTTCTCTTCCTAGAGATATCAAGTTGAAACTGCTGAAACCTCCTACACAAGTCTGCGCGGTCCCACGGTGCTGATAAAATCAGGCTTCTAATTCGACGCAAAAGTTATTGCCTTAAAAAACCAATAGGAAGTGTTCAGTTGACTAAGAACCTTGAAATTACGTTCACAAAGAAATAAATCCAAATGTTATGAATTTCTCATCCTATGTGGAATATTACTTGACCAACTTAGTTTCGCAGTTCTATTTTATAGATTTTCTAGGTAAATATATGAGACAAAACGGCAAAGTAAAGTCGGTAATTTTTTGTTATAATTTAATAATCATTAAAATGGTACGGAACCGTCAGACGCGAGATCTACTCGCACTTGGCTTTTTTTCATGTTTCTAACTTTTGAAATAACAGTAGGTACAGTGGGGTGGGTAGCTAGGTAGTACGTACTGTATCCCGGTGTACATGCAAAACTAAACTTATTTAATCAGAAAAAGCAGAGAAGTAGTTGCATAAAGTTATGCTTTTTAAGGGGCAGGTAGTCACCAACGACCTTGAGTCGATTTTTGTCGGTACAAACATCAACAGAAACTATATTGAAATAATGTTCATATCAGCGCGCACTGCATTACGACGTCCTTGGTCTCTGGATAAGCGCAAAATAGGAGAAAATAATACTTTTCACATGGACACGATGGACGGAAATAATTTAATAAAAGATTATTATTTTTTAATATAAATATCATAAAAGTCTGGAAAAGATCGCTTTTAGTGATAAGACCGCCAATTGTACCCCACTACTTATTACCATAACATTGTTTCCTTATTTCTGTTTTTTTGGTGTGCAATAAAGAATATTGTACTGTATTGTATTCTAAGCAATATTTTCCTTTTATTTTAGTGCACGAACAATACAAACACAAAGATATTGCAAAGATATAATCAATTTTACTTAATTTTAGTCTAAAATCAGCTTGACTTTGAACAATATTTTCATGCTGTTTCTTATACGAGAGAGTAATTTCCTTAAATGAAGTTGTTCATACACAACGTGTAACAGAAAGGTGTAACCATATTTGAAGAGCTTATTCAGTCAATGGTATATAACAACTTTTACTATGAAACAAACCCTGTATCTCGAAAAAAAAAAAAAAAACTTTTTCCTAGTAAAATGCAATGCCGCTCGGCTGAAATATATGGAAGGGCAGATTTTTTTTTGAAATTTCAGGGTTGGCTACATAGTAAAAGTTGTTCCATACCATTGACTGAATAAGCTCTTTAAATATGGTTACACCTTTCTGTTACACCTTGTATATATTTTTTTCATAAGTTTTGGATGACGCTGGGAAGAGCCGCCTTAAACCCTATATATTCCTGACTTATAAACTTTACATTACTTATTAATGGGAAGTATTTAAACGAGCGAATATAAATTCAAATTTAAGGTGTCAAAAATACTGAATATAGCGCACTAAAATACGAAGTGGGCGAAAGACTATGGGTGAATCAAAATGTTGAAAACGGCGACTTGAAAGTACAAATTTGAGTTAAGTTGAATAATTCTTAGGCGAACAATTTTTTATTTTAGTGACAATTTTATTTTAAGTGATAAAACTAGGGTCGTCGCTTCGCTCCGCTCCGTTTCGCTCGGTTCCTTATTTTATCTTACATGTAAACCTAACACGCTCCTCCTCGCATCGCTCGTCGTCGCAACAATTTTTTGACTTATATATAATATATTTTCGATTTCATACTTTAAATTCGCCCACTCAGTATTTTTAGTCGCACGTTTTGGTATTTATTCCGGACACCATTCGCTAATTATATTTTTATTCGCCCGATTAATAATTTCCCCTACTATGATAGAAATAAATTTCTATGTCTGAACACTTGGCGATTTATTCATCGCAAGGAGATATAAATTAACATTATATCATTGCAGTATAGAAACGCAGAAAGAAAAGTAAATCTGGATGTGAGGAGCTCTGAACCGAGATCAGATCCCGGTTCAGAGCTCCTCACATCCAGATTTACTTTTCTTTCTGCGTTTCTATACTGCAATGATATAATGTTAATAACTTCCCCTTATTAATTACTAACTGTACGACAATTATATAAGTAATGTACATAAGACATCACAACCTACTCTTTGATCCTCATGTTATATATCGGAGAAGAATGATGCGTCATACATAAGTAACCTGCAAAATAGGCGCGAGCTAATCTGTGTTAGATTTACATGTAGATAAATTTGTAACTCCTAGTTTTAAGGCGAATGGATACGCCAACTGCAATTTAAACCTGTCTTTGAAGGCCTACTCCTACCACACGGGTGGTCCAAAAACTTTCATAAAAATATATGATAGGCAATATAGAGTCAAAAATAAATTTTAAGTTTCATAAACTGTTTTTCTATTGTAAGTTTTGACAAAAAAAAAATCGAAAGTCATCGAAAGTTTCACATAATTAACACAAGAATTCTCTTACTCCTTCCAAACGCCTAAAGCGATTTTAATTATTATTTCACCAAATTATAGTAAATTTTTAGATCTAAAAAATTTAAGTTCAAATTTTTTTTCCGTTCATGGCGTCCATGTGAAAAGTATTATTTTCTCCTATTTTGCGCTAGCCGGAGACGCAGTGGTTATCGTAACAGCCACTTTTCAAGGCACGCTGAAATGAACATTATTTCAATGTCGTTTCCGTTGATATTTGTACCGACACCCATCGAGTTGCTTATTTAGCGTGGTCATACACCTTAACAGATCATGATATGCTCAATTCCTCGATATGCCGACGACAGATACACGAAATTCCGTCATTATTGTATTGCAAATATTATCTCAGTCACGAACTATTGTCCTAAACCGGAATTTCCGACGGTGTAACCGGAACTAGCCGCGGATTTGCAACCAGGAATGCAAATTTGTTGACAATCAAGGGCTTGTCCGTATTACCATTACGTCATTAGATTAGGAATTTCGTCTACGAACTTGGTTGGTTCTATTCTTCGTAGTTCCGTTTTCAATTTTCCTATCATCGATAGATACTGTATATCTATATGTTGGTTTGGTGAAATAACCGTTATTGTTATAGCACCAAATTTGGTATGAAGGTACTTTAGGGTGTACTGATAAATGTAAGCCTAGGACTTTAGAGGCTTCTGGAAGTATTTTTTTTCCTTCTTTTTTATCATACGTCTGTGAGCCAAAATCCCGGAAATATCCATATTAAGATCATCATAGCACAAGTGCACACTACTTTTTTTATGATTTGAGGTCGAATTAAAGATACATTAATAGAATAAAATTGACCCCCCCCCCTCCCGGGAAGAAAATTTCTTTTTTATATTTCACCAAAATAATTAGACTTCGGAACTTAATACTGTTCTTAGCCATGATCTAATTAAAGTGGAAATAAAACTATATTTATTATGTATTCTGTCGAATTAAAATTTTTCAGAATTCAACCTTCTCCAAACAAACATTTTAGATTGACTGGACTATACCTAATTCCGAACTCTCTAATAAAGAGATTATCAAGAAAGAATAAAAAGAAAATGATCATTTCTGTCCTTTAAGTTTTTTGTATTCTTTATTTATAAATTTATGTGTTAGGCAATTTAGAGCGGCGGCGCGGCGGTAGCTCGGGCGGTAGAACGCTGGACTCTCAATCTTGAGACCCAGGTTTGATTCCCGGAGGGGCATGCACCAATGAGTTTATGTGCATAGTATTTGTATTACTAATACTTACCACTTGCTGAACGGTAAAGGGAAACATCGTGACGAAACCTGTATGCCCTTAAAAGAGTGTAATTGTCGTGTATTTGTGCCCGAGGAACGGCGATAGGACTTACGCACCCATCACGTTGGAATATAATAATCGTCGGTGAAACGCGGGTGTACCGAGTGTGGACACCTCTGACACCCCCCCGGGGATTCCTTTGACGATACATTTTATATATTTTTTCATTTTTTATTTGTTAGGAATACTTACAGCACAAGAAAAAAACATTTAAGCCAAAAAGTATTTTACCATTTACCCACTTGTATAGCATTTTTATTATTCTTACTGATATAAATTTGTATCTAAACATGTATTTTATTTTACGCGTTTTTGCATTTCTTCTTGTTTTTTTTTGTAATAAAATTCATTGTAATAGAAGTCATTAAATGTTTAATGTACAATAAATAATAAAAAGATACTATTTCGTAGTACAATGTTTGTATATTCAAACATCCAGGTCTCAATAAAATTAAGATGTTCTATAAAATATTTTGAAAATGCGTAATTCCATAAGAGTTTAAAATTATAAATAAACGTCATCGAGTCATATTTTTATATTGGTTAAGAAATAAGAAACTATAGATATTAATATTTCGATCGAATGTATACATTATTTTTAGTTTTAGCGATGTTTATGACAATAGTAATGTAGTATTTCGGAGCTACAAACTCTTTTGGCAGAATTTCGTATTTCATGAAAACATTTCAGTTTTCTGGCGGGAGTAATCGCGGAAAACTGTGCTTATAAATTTCCGCCAAACATTGTTTCCTTTCTCCGCCGTACGGAAATCCTATTACAGTAATTTATGGATTGTCTCCACATTGTCTCTCTTATACTCTAGTTTTGTTCGTGTCTCTTTCAGTAAGTTGTTTGTTTTTTTTTATTATAAAAGAAATACACAGATAAATAGGATAATACCAATACAAGGTATTCTCAAGATATATTTCGGATCCGATCTGGACCCGGCATCAGTTGAGATTTAATTAAAAAAAAAGCAAGTAAGTTGGTTTGTTTTCTATACAAATTTTGCAGAAGGTCGAGTTAAGTTAGGTGATAAACAATTTGTTGCCCGAACGGAATTTAATTACAATTTTGTAATAATATGATGATTATGATGTTGTAGTTATTCTAATAAATTCAGTGAACACGGACTTTCTTTTGTTTATTATATATGATAAGTCAATGGGTTTTGGAAGGCTCATTTGTGTAAACCGTGGAAAACATAAATATGGAATTTCACTACTATTATTAGAAAATAACATCGAAATAATAAAAAACAGAAGTTATTTTCTAACAATGTATCGAAATTCCATATTAATGTTATTGGGGAATTAGATAAACAAAGAAAAGAAAGAAAATGTGAAGATCAGGATAGTGTTGCGAAGGATATGAGGAGCTCTGTTGGTCACATCCAGATGGGATGAAGAATCGCTATCTAAAATATCAAATACAGAATCTCATCATAGTATCAAAATAGTTCTACTCAATTCTCAAACTACCCCACAAAGATGCGTGCCAAGTTGAATGTTTCATGTTATTTTATTTTTTGTCAGTGAAATTATATATATTAAAAAATATACCTATAGAATAAACGTAGGAATTATCTTGCATTTGCCACCTAGTAAAAAAAATCATTTGTTTTATTGCAATACAATAAAAAAAGTATGTATACGAGTATTTACCGTGTACTTCTCGATCCTCGCATTTTCAGGCTCAAAATGTGCATTTTTCGTCAGACTCACAACAGCCCTTTCACTAGTAATCGCCATTTTTTCACTATTCCTTTTTTGAAAAAAGAAAAATTACGATACACTTTTCGCGCGCTTTTTGCGAGGACGCTCGGCTCTCGTCCGACACGGCGAGATTCCAAGATCAAATGCATGCGAAATGGCGCGAGTTCACTTTTTATAGCTAGAATACATCGACCGTCCATGCCTAGAAAATATGTTATGCTGACAATCTGCCCCTTCGCTTCAAATGTGGGAGCACTAATATCCTGTACATAGCTGTTGATTGATTTATGTCTAATTACTATGACAATAATTATTTTTGGCTTAAAATCTTAGCCAAGTTTGGAAGCCAGGATGTAAATTCTGCTGTTTAGGCAATTGATCTACTCTTTTTACTTATGCCGTTGAAGGTCACGTGATCACCAAACTCTGTGAATGTAGCTTTCAGCTCTTCGAAAATACGTAGCCTTACCGTCCGTCTATCCGTCTGTCACCAGGCTGTATCTCATAACCGTGATAGTTGACAGTTGAAATTTTCACAGATGAAGTATTTCTGTTGCCGCTATAACAACAAATACTAAAAAAACAGATAAATATTTAAGGGGGCTCCCATACAACAGACATGTTTTTTTTTGCCGTTTTTATAGATAATGGTACGGAATCTTTAGTGCGCGAGTCTGACTCTCACTTAACCGGTTTTCATCACTACTTCCCGGATATTTCTATCTCCATACTAAAATATTTAAAGCGAAGTTTGTTGGTTTTTCATGCAATCTTTCCCGAAGGCTCACAAAACCAGAAGATAAGTTCGGAAACCATGAAAATAATTTCAGTGAAATATAGGATCTGGCTTTGACCCTGCTGAAAACCTCTGACCAGAAGTTTAGGCCGAAGACAAAATAATCATCACCAATAAATAAAGCGGATATAATTAAGGCGCCTGTTACCAGCGTCATCTGAAAATGACTCTATTGATAAAGTTATTTATCTTAAACGGTATGTTTAAAAATATAATTATATATTGTTACTTAAGGTGGTAAAACAAACACAATTTCATACGATTTTATAATTAAATATATACCTTAATTACAACAAAACAGACTTCTCAAATATGGCTTAAAAAATCAACGAAAAATCTAGTTTCCGCATATGCAAAAATATTAATCAAAAATTGTTTAATTATTAAGCAATTAAAAGATCAAAAGTATTCAAAAGTCACAAGATTTTAGAGTGTATTGGTGAGATCTACAACCAGATCTATAACAACCATTCTCGTGTTTAAGAAAAAGCATGAAAGATGAAGTGAAGATGTTTTTACACTAAAATTAAGTAAAATTTCTTTGAAACCACTAATGTTATTGGTATGGTTTTTGCACTAAAATATAAGGAAAATATTGCTTAGAAAAACTGTTAATGGAAATTTCATTCAGTCTATCGCAATTCGCGTTCATGTGAAAAGTATTATTTTCTCTTATTTTGCGCTATCTGAGACCCAACGACGTCGTTATGCACTCGCGCTGATATGAACGTTATTTCAATACAGTTTCTGTCGATATTTGTACCGACAGAGGTCGACTCAAGGTCGTTAGCAACTACCTGCCCCTTAAATATACTGATCATACTGCACAACTTTCCTAAAGAAATATGTCATGTGGATTAAAGAAAAAAACACGTTTCATTACAATTTTGATAACTTATCAATTTTGTATTCGCAGGTGAAATTTTTGTTCCTTATGTTTCTTTTATTTTTTATTTTATTTATTTATTTACTCAATTGTATAACATTACAGCTAACTAATTCGTTTTACAATATTAATCAACAAAATACTAAAACATAAATACCATTTTAAAAAACAACTATTAGAAAGAAAACAACCGAAAGTCCAGACTATTCTAAGTATTTACATAAAAAATTTTTCAATGCAAGTGCTCCTAAAGGCCCACTTTTTATGCATCAAAACCGAACAGAAAGTCGATTATTTTGCCCTGGGGCTTTATTATTTTTTTTTTTAAATTTATTTATTAGAATTTGGCTAACCTGCAACCTTTACTTTGTACCATAAATTTTATACTTTTTTTCCACTGTTTAACGGCTCTGGATACAGTCCTCTTGAGCCAATCATAATTTAAAGTTAACAAGATTATATTTGTTTTATTTCCTGACACTATGCATTGAAAAACGTAGTATGATACACGGGCGTAAGAGCAATAAATTACTCGGTTACATTAAAAACACTCGCTACGCTCGTGTTTGAAATCGTCCTCGTAATTTATTCCTTTTCGCCCTAGTAGCATAAACTACTATTGTCAGTGATTTATTGAGATCTAATTGTTGATTGAGAATTCCGTGTCGGTCTTTCGAAGTTAGTTTGTTTATCCAAAGTGCTTCGAATGCGGTAATTTTTCTACCTTTGTTGCATATATGAAGAGCTTTAAAATCTTGGGTCTTATAAAACGAATTATTAAATGGTTTTCATCGATAAGATGTTCCGCGAATTGAGAGTCGATTTTTTTGAGGCGACAGCTTCTTTGATGCTCTTTAATTAATTCTTTTGTCAACTTATTGTCCTATGTATGTATTGAACGGGAGCTCGTAAATCCCACTTTTCGGTATGATGTCAATACGACCATTGTTATTACAAATTAAGTGTTTTATAGAATTATTAGAATAAAAGGCCGGTCGATGGGTTTAAAGAATATCTACACCACACTTTTTTAAATTCTTTTTCATCAGTATTCATTGTATAAAATGATAGTTGACTTCTCTTGCCATATATTTCATATATATATATATATATATATATATGAAATATTTCATGAATATATATATATATATATATATATAATATAATGTATATAATCACAAAATATAATCACAGGTTGTAAAATATATTTCGACCACTATAAATATATTTTACAACCTGTGATTATATTTTGTGTTTTCGTATGTATACTTATATATATATATATATATATATATATATAATATAATTAATCCAGTATTAATTGTGCTACTCGCAGTTATTCTTTGCTTATTCTTGAGTATTTTATCTACAGTTATTGTATCTACTGTGATCAAGTGCCGACAATAGCAAGTATAAATTACACCAAGAAACTAATTTCAGTTATAAATGCATCTCGACTCTCGACCTTTCGTTCACGAAAAAATAAAGGCAAAAGAAAATGGATCTGTATGAAAAAAATCGGCCAAGTGCGAGTCAGATTCGCGTACCTAGGATTCCGTATTGTGGATGATAAATTTAATTTTGTCATTTTGTTTCGTGAATTTCTCAACCGCTTTATTTTTTCTGTATTCTTTACGTAAACATACATATATTACCATGATTTTTTTCATATTTTTCGGTCCAGCAGTTTTGGAAATAAGGGGGGGACATACCTTTTTTATGGTTTTTCAAGGATTTTTCAAAATAGATGCAATTAAATAAAGCCAAACTACATATTTTTACAATTAACTTTTTAATATCTAAAATTTTATACCCATATTGTATTTTTAGGATAATATTTTTATTTTTCTCACTTTTGTTTTGGAAATATTTTGAACAACTTAAAATTTTTGATTTGTTTTTCACCGTGATATGTGGGAAAATTAATGCTATTTTTGTGATAAATTTCATGTCTTTATCTTGTCTTTATAACGTTGCTAAAGTTATGAGGCTGTGACATACGGACGGACAACGGAGTCTCACCATAAAGGTTCTTTTGTACCTTTTAGGTACTACAGAACCCTAAAAATGGCAGATTCGACAGGACTGCACAAAAACAAAGTGGGTAATGCTGCGGGTAAATAGCCTCATCTGAATAAACTTGAAGTAAAGTGGTTTTGTTATTTTCTCTATTTGTTCAATTGTCAGGAACTAATTACCAGTGATCGGAGTAGGTAGATTGATTTTTCGAAATTACGTCACATGAGTCATTGATTTGAGGTTATTGATCTCAAACGTATATGTTAATATGGATATGCTCATTCAAGGAGGAGCTGTTTCATGGCAGTGTACTAAACAGCGCACAATTGCGCTCAGCACTGCGGAGGCAGAATATGTCACCCTATCGGAGGCAGCCAAGGAAGCTGTATTCCTTCGAATGTTCACAGTGGAAATGATTGGTCAGAGAGATCGTAATACTCGGACCATGTTTTCGGATAGCCAGTCAGCCATTGTGATTGCAAGTAATCCAGTGCATCACCAGAGGAGAAAGCATGTTGATGTTAGGTACCATTTTATTCGTGAGTGTGTAGAACCTGGTGTGATTGAGCTGGAATATTTTGAGACTGGAAGGATGGTTGCAGATGTTTTGACCAAGACTTTACCAAGAGGGAAATTTGAGTGGTGTGTGAAAGATTTGGGACTCTGATTGAGTGTTTAGGGAAATAAATCAGAAAGCATGAGTGAGTGCTGTGTGCATGAGATTAAGGGAGGAGTGTTAGAGCGAATAGGTTTAATAGGTTTGCCTCTACAATCTCATTGTGAAATAAGTATATAATCTCATTGCTTTAATCTGTCATGATGACAGTCTTGTTTACATTGTTGTGTGTCAAAATTTTGCTCTTTAATGTGTTTTAATATTTTCCAGTTCTATTGTAAATAATCTTATTTACAATATATAGTTATACTTGATCTTGGATTGGACCCACTTGAAATTGATTACTTGTATGTTTTTTATTTGATTATATATTTTACGAAATTTTCCGGAATAACTTTCGGTTCCAGTTGCGAAAATATGGCATACTTATCCATGTTATGACTCTTATGACTCATGTGACGTAATTTCGAAAAATCAATCTACCTACTCCGATCACTGCTAATTACCAAACCAATTTTAACAAATGTTCTCGGTTGTCATGTTATTGCTTTTGACATGAAATCCATAGGAATGTAATGTCTTACTCGCACATTTCGCGAAAATCGACCGATAAGTTTTAATGTACTTTATCTCACGAACCGCTCAACCAATCCCAGCAAACTAGGTGTCAGGTTATAGAATTAAATGAGACTTGAGGATAATTCATGATTTATATAAAAAAACGGCTCACCTCAATACGTGTTATGATAGGGAAAGCCGACCTTTTTCAGCAGATTTAGACTGCCTTCATCTGGGCGAGTACTAGTTTGTTACTCGCCCAGATGGAGGCAGTCTAAATCTGCTGAAACTGGTCGCCTTTCCCGATCATAACACGTATTGAGGTGAGCCGTTTTTTAATATAAATTAGGTGTCAGGTGTTTGAGTTTGAGTTCGGTCCCCTTCCACTAATTGTACTGAACATTTTGACAACAGACTTTTAGTCGCCTTTATGCTTTGTCTGCGTGAAGGTGTTTTTGCCCCGAAAATTTCCAAGTTGCTCCACTAAACCCTAAATATCTCGGGAAATACAAGTCCGATCCCAAAAACACAAAGTGTCTTGTAATTCGCATAACAAAATATCTTCAATTACATCAAATGGGTATCAGAAGTACTCACAAAAAATAATAACAACATTTGAAATGGCTCGACCTAAAGACCGCGATAAAACTTGGACAAACAATTTTAAACCAAAAACCAGCAAATTCTATGCAGAACGTCAACGGCCTTATCATTAGAGATCAAAAGACACTGAAGCTAAAAAAAGTAAATGTAAAACCTATTTTGCTCAGCACCAATATTTACACCAATCATCTCATTTATATAACCTTGCTAATAAAATTCTAAATATTTATACTGAAACAAGCTTTACATGTAAGCGGCTGCTGACAGAATGGGTTAAAAAATTAAGCTATGAGGAAACAGAAAAAACTATTATTCATATTGAGAAATAAAGTATTATAATAAGATATAATAAATTATTATGTACTACATAAACACAACGCGCTACACAAACACACACCCTCTCCCTCTCACACACACACACACCCTCACACACACCCTATCACACCCTTACCCACTCACACATCACTACACACTTAATTAAACTATGATTGTCACTTCTTAAATATAGCTGTAAAAGTATCACTTAAGTAAAAAGATTTAACAAAATGTATTAATACTGAAATTGCTACGCGAGAGTGATTTTCTCCTGGCACGATTGTATTTACACTCAAAAGGAGAAATCAACCTCATATATTGTTAAAACGATTTGTTATCCAATAAACTATATTTTATTTTTATTTTTTATTTTAAAAAAAAATAAAAGAAATCGACCGAGAACTTAGAAAATGGAAACCATTTGAAGATTAACGAAACCCCGTCAGGGCAAAAGTCTGCCCATGGTTCCATGTCTACAGGTAGTCCCACGACTACCGGGGCATTTCTTTATTCTTAGAACACTTTCAAGGAAAATTCCCACCCTAGGATTTTTTCAGGACTACAAATTTCCAGGATTTTGGCGGTTTTAAAGTTACTTTTTCTAAGGAATAAGCAATTCCGTAATATACCTACGTCGACAAAAAATATTTTAATGTGAAGCAAAATCACGGGGTGATTGAAAATAAGCTTTTTTCAGGACGGGCGAGGAAAGATCGTAGTAAAAAATATACTTTCGCGCGGTTAAACCCGCGAGCAAAATAGTGTAAGTCGCTAATGCTAGTTTAATTTAATTTTAATTATGATTATTACCTATTCTTTTTGCTTTATAATAATCTTTTTGTATCGACTTCTAGATATATTCTATTGTTATCTTTTTTATTTTTGAATTTTAGATTTAGTCTGTGAAACTATTCAAATAAATAAATAAAAAAAAAAACTTCACAAGAAGTGCGTTACGTATAACATAAAAACCTCTAGTCCACGGGCCAGCAGTTGCGTGCACAGAACTTTTTGCTGGAATTGGTCAAGAACAACAATAAAAATATATTAAAAAATTTAAATATCACTTTGAAAAAATAAATTGTATGACGGGGTAGACAATGTCTACCCTAGAGTGAAAATTTCCTATAAAATTTTTTTTTTTCAAAGTGATATTTAAATTTTTTCATATTTTTTTTATTGTTATTCTTGACCAATTGCTTGCTTTTCCAGCAAAAAGTTCTGTGCACGCCACTGCGGGCCAGCTAGCCAAATTTATAAAAATGGTATAATTTGAGGTACTCATTTTCCTTTTCACCGCAATTCGACAGGTTAGTAAGGATGTCAAAAAACTATGATAGCTATCTCAAAGTGGTAGTTAGTAAAAATGTTGAAGTCGCGTCGTCATATTTTTGTATGGACTTGAAAAAAAATCTAATACTGTTGTATCAAATGAAAGGGCTTTATGAGTTGATTGTAAAATGTACTACATCGTTACATTCCAGCCACTCGTTTCCTAAAAACCAAATAAAAAACACCAAGTTTAGGCTTACAGTCCACACTCGGTAAACATAAATTTTCTATTAAGGCGATATGTAGAAGTTTTAGCGTCCCTGTTACTTCATATGCGAAAGAACCAGTGACGGGTCCCAGTGCGAGTGGGACGGATTCGTGGAAAAGTAGCAAAAAATCGGTTTTTTATTAATATAAAATGTGCTAAGCTATTTTGTCAAAAAGATTTTCAAGGAGACTTTACAAATACATAATATCCACATTTTGAATGCAATTTCACAATGAAATTAGTTAGGATTTCAGAATTACAGGAATAAATTAAACAATTTAGAGGTCTTTATTAAATTCTATCGAGAAAATTTCATCTAATCGCGTTTTCTTTCAGTGAGAATCTTAATCAAATACTCAATAAACATTTACCCAAAAACGAAATACGTAGATAACGTTATAGTGGAGTAAATGGATTCAAAAAAACCCAATTTTTTTGGTATCGCCTTAAATCCCCTCAGGGATTTCGATAAACTTATAGTGCATGCCCGACCGCGCGGGAATCGAATCTGGATCTCAAGATTGAGAGGCCAGCGTTCTAACCCTGAGCTATGGCCGCTTTTATATTAAAGTTCGGTATAATGTAGGGTGGCCATCTCCTAATTTTGAAAACCAGGATTTGAGTGTGGGAATACTGGGATATTTCGGTTTTTAAAAACAGGACGCAGTATAAGAGCAGTAGTCAATGTAGCCGATTCTGAAGGCTTTAATTTTAGTTTTAGTGCTGTCAAAACTAAATTTTCATCATTGCAAAATAGTTCATAAGTGTTAAGAACAGAAGCTAAATTACTTTGGAAAAATTTAAGTTTTGACAGCACTAAAACTAAAATTAAAGCCTTCAGAATCGGCTTTAATATATTACTATTTATTACGTAATGAAAACAGGGTCAATGAAACTCAGTGAATTTCAATGTAACTAAACATGAAACGTCCTACGAGTATTTTACAATTACGAATATTATGGTAGGAATTAAAAAAAAAAAAATTTCGATATATATTTCGACCCACTTGGGGTCGTCGTCAGTCGAATATGGAATAATATCATAAATAAAATAGAGTTAACAATAAAAAGACAAACTTAACCTATTTTATTGTTAACTCTATTTTACTTATGATATTATTCCATATTCGACTGACGACGACCCCAAGTAGGTCGAAATATATATAGAAAATTTTCTTTTTTATTTAATTTCTACCATAACGTTTGTAAGAATCTGTATATATATATATATATATATATATATATATTATATACATATATGTATATATATAATAAAATGGTAAAAAAAAGCTTTTATTAAGTAAACATATTTATTATCATTTAACAATTACAACTTAAACGGTTCCTTTTTACTATGTAAGTTTAGTCTTTTTTAACATTTTGTTTATGACACGTAAGATTGTCAGCTGTAGTGGCGCGTGAATTTGAAAACACTAAAAACCTTCTTAAAAAAATTATTATTATATAAACGAGCGAAACAACAAATTGGGGGGTTCCAAAAAATCCTAGAAAGTCTGGCGTTGTTCTAGGCTCAGGTCGAAACGTACTTATAAACAATGTCTTATAATATATGATACATAATTTTGTTTAAAAAATATATATATCCCTTCGCTGTAGAAACCCTCGGGCCGTGGGGGTCAGAAGCGCGACGGCTCTACAAGGAGATATCTTCGCGCCTAATCGATGCTTCAGGGGATCCAAGGGCTGGATCCTATTTTAAGCCTCGCGATTCAGCGAGGCAATGCCACCAGCCTATTGGGTACCCTACCGGGTGACGACAGCGATTTGGCTTCGATTTTTTATTTAGTATAGTTTTATTTTGTATATACTTGTATATTGATAGGTAATTTTAATTTATAGTTAGTTTTTATTTAGTATAGTTTTATTTTGTTTATAATTGTATACTGATAAGTAATTTTAATTTATTTCCAACCTAGTTTTTTGGTTTTTAAACGTTCCGCAGAACACGGTTAATTTTTTTTTTTCATAAAGTTGGTAATAGAAATATGAATCTACTTAAATTCAATATTCTTTTGCCTATTTCAGTATTAGTTAAAAACCCTCTAATTTGTTTCACTGCGTGATTGTATTACTCGTTAAATACAAATAGGCCAATGATCCAACATGTAATCGCCTCTATCAAAAGCTAATAAAGTCTTTGCCATTGGACTTTTTGTGTGGACGGGTAATAAAAAAAGTTTTTTTGGCATTTCGATATTGCTTTTTATAGAATATTTTATTCTCTGACGAAACGAATATTCCAATAATGGAATATTAACCAAAACATTTGGTCACGCACTAATCCTTTACGGATATCTGAAGGGCATCACCAAGTTCGTTTTTCATTCAATTGTTCGTGCGATATTTTGAAGAACATATTTTTTGAAGCGGTTTCTTCTTTGTTCGCGCCTCATATTGTTGATCCAATTCAGAACTTATACGTCACTTTCGTGATCGATTTCAGGAAAGAATTCCGCAGATCAAGGCATTTTCGTATTTAATGCTTGACAATAAGAGTATTTTGACATGAGACTTCTTTTGTGAAAAAATGTTCAAAATAACCTTTTATTTTTGACGAAGGAGTTTCTTTTATTTATTTCTTAATACATATTGATAAGTTTATAATCGTTCATTATTTGTTATCGTTCATTATATAGTTATCATTCATGATAATTTAAAGTTTTTTTGATTGCAATAATAAAAAAAATTGAAACGACTCCCTAAGCTTAAGGGAATCATTGAGTTAGCGGCCGCGGCCGCGATAGGTACAGATCGTTCACAGTTATTTTACCTCTAGGCTGATCGAAAATGTTTCTTAAGTATTGGACATAGAACAGCTGTCAGAGGTAAAATAACTGTGAACAGTCTGTATTTGAAAAAAACTATAGCCGTCTTATTCCCGCTGCGCGGCGCACTTGCAAGCGAGTCGCCCCGCGCGCTTCCCGCAACCTTATTCTGTGAGGCGTCCGTATTCTGGTAATATAAGAGGTGCGATTGTGTAAGGTTGGTCATGGATGATAAATCTATACCATTGTCAAGGATCGTGTAGGGCAAATTCAAATTGTGTAAAACTGTCCATAAAATAAAGACCGAAAAGTGACCGAAGGTTTAGAAATGACCGATGGTTTAAAAAATGCGAAATGAAATTGCGTTTTATTGTGTACTACCTACATAAAATTAAATTTGATAATTTATTTACTTTAAAATTATGTCAAACACAAAAATAATAGATTTTTTTGATTACATTTTTTAAATCCACCACAAAAATTAATTTTTATAATTTAAAACATAGAATTCAATCGAAAATTATCTCCATGCAACTTGTATAACCAAACGCAACAATTGAAGGAAAACCGAGTTTCAGCTGCTCGACCCCAGGTGGTGGCATAAGTTTACTACTACTCAACAGTAGATGTAGTTGAAGAGCTTGACACAGGATTACTTTTTTTACTAGATGTGATGTCTGAAAGAGACAGCGCTATATCTTATCGTATTATTTGTCTTCGTCCGAGTTTTGTAGTTATAATAACGCGTCATAGTTTCGAATCAATTCAAGTGTAAAGTCAACTGCAACTGCAAGATATTTTTGAATCGGTCGGTGTTTTATTTTATAGTATGTTTATTTATTATATTAGTATGACGAGATAGCAACCGAACCAAAATACAAAAACCGGCCAAGTGCGAGTCGGACTCGCGCACGAAGGGTTCCGTACCATTATATATAAAAACGGCAAAAAAGCATGTCTGTTGTATCGGAGCCCCCTTAAATATTTATTTTATTCTGTTTTTTAGTATTTGTTGTTATAGCGGCAACAAAAATACATCATTTGTGAAAATTTCAACTGTTTTACTATCACGGTTCATGAGATACAGCCTGTTGACAGACGGACAGACAGACGGACAGCGGAGTCTAAGTAATAGGGTCCCGTTGGTTACCCTTTGGGTACGGAACCCTAAAAAGTAAGAAGAAATATTTTATTCTGTGGCCGAATTGCCCTAAACCTTTTCATAATATTTTTTCTACAAAAATATATCCCCAAACTGTGTTCATATAAAAAATTTCAGTGCCAAAGCCAAGGGTTTTGACTAAAAAGCACCACAATTTTAATTAATTGAACATCATTTATTGATTTTAATGGTAGAATAAAAATTGTTTTACTTAATTTTATTCCAAAATAATCAAAAACACTTACCGTTAAACGATTGTCGTAGACCACAAGTCGCCGCAATCATTTGACATTAGCGATGAACTAAAAAATCATAGACAATTCGAATTATCTCTCAATCTTAACAAATCATTCACTCATTGTCTAAAATAACAATACAAATCGTAAAGCATCTATGAATATCATAGACAATTCGAATTGGCCGTTTGACAAGTGAAATGATAAGTTTTAAGCTATCAAATGAATACGATTTCATGACTATTTTCTTACACAATCGCACCTCTGATTTTCATGTTTAGTTTATGAGTTTAGCGAAAGAATCACAAATTAGAGTAAAAAAACACATGTTATATAAGTAAATAAATCCAAAATTTGGGTTGATTGGTTGTTTAGTAAGACTAATTGAACGAGCAAAGTTAGGCAGATATTTAAATTTATTTGTAGCGTATTTGGATATTTATTTGTAGCTCTTCTGGAAGGATGGGTTTTTTGTGCGAAACGTCCTGACAAAATGAATATGTTGTCCTGCTGGCAGGACGTATTTTGTATGAAAATTTGACTTGTCCTTCTGGCAGTATAATGACCTTGACCCTAAACGGTACAACGTTATCTTGTCCACTCAGTATGACATTTATGTTTTCTTTGTCAGGATGGTCGTTACTGACACTCAATTTTCTTTGAAAGCTACAAAACAAACAAATTATTCTAAATAATCATTAAAGCCTCTAACGTTTCAATATTTCTGTTATCAAGCATTGATTTATATTTTACTGAATGAAGATTCAGCAGCTAGATACTTAGGTACTCCCTCATTACCCTTTCTTGATTTAAATTTTATTATATTGTCCTCTCAGTAGGACATATATATTTTCTTTGTCAGAATGGTCATTCATTACTGACACCTAAATTTCTATGAAAGCTATAATATTTTAATAATATACATATAAAATATTAACTTAACAATTTGTATTTCTTTTACCTCGAATTCATATACTATTTTATCATTGACGTAAAGATTATATTTTATGCTCTGTGCCTATTTGAGACCGAGGAGTCGTCGACCTTTATTTTGGTAAACTCGCTTGGCTTTACCAGAACCGTAGTACTTTATTATTCTTTTATTACCCATTATTTACCATTTATTATTGTCTTCTACAACGTTAATTTATTTAATAAATGATACAGCAAACTAACCTAACCTATACATTACACTTACACTTATTGCACAAAAACAAAACAAAAGGGAATATTTACATTACTATACATAACACACCACTAGTTCACAATATTATACAAAATCGGAATCGTCAAATGCACTACACTACCACAAAAACACCTGATATTAGCCAAAATTTTCTTTCCACTTTCTATGTGTTTTTCATTGCCCGAAATAAAGACATTTTATTTTTTTATTTTTGCGTGACGGGAGCGTGTCGTTTGACTCTAAGCGCCTGATTAATTTTAAAAGCAACAATCAAAATCGTTAGATCTTGTTTTGGTTTTTTCTTTTTGCAGGCGCTTTTAAATATTTTCAAGCTTTTTCTTTCTAAAACAAATTGAATAAAACAGAATCTCATAGGTATCTTTACTTCTTTGAACCATACCTGAATATGTGATGTCTTTTGCATTTTAGCCCGTATTTGGTAAGAAACTGATGATAAACAGTTTCTTATTTTTATGACTTTGTAGTAACGCGTGAAGCTTATTATAGCTTTAAATGATAAATTATGTAAAAACGAATTCCAAGGGGTCTTAGAATAAGGATCAACGTATGTTTATGCAGAGCTGCAATTTCCTAAAGCGACAGGATGCAGCGTCTTCGAAATTCTAAAATGTCGAATTTCACATTTTGTCCGGGATAATCACCTTAATGCGCGCACTACCATCAAGAAGTTTACATAATTATTTATGCTTTTCTCTGTGATTGACATCTAAAACAACAACATGCAGTGTCGAATTACTAAAAATAATACAATTTTATTGGTGAAATGAGAAAGTGTGTCGTAACAGAAATAAATGGAAATAAGTCTTTTGCAAAAGTTACTGGTCCAAAACGGTAAATATCCAAAAAACAACAACGATTTCCCAAAACATGATGGCAAAAGTTAACATATAGCAAAAAGTATTCGCTTAAATAAAATACGTTTGCGTCTCAGACACAAACTGCTACTTTTTATTTTGAAAAATTAATTACCTTTGGTCTATTTCCACTAATAATATTTTCAACAAGAAGGAGCCGCGGCCCGTAATAACCGCATTGTAAAAGAGTTGCAAAAAATTTAATTTTTAAAATTTATTGCAATGCATTGTCCTGTGCCGTAGTCGACAAGGTCATCGGATCTAACAGCGCAGCGGTTTGGACCTCCTCCATCCTTATTCTGGATAACTGCTATCAGATCTTAACCAAATCTTAACCTCGTTTATATGAAAATGTTTTTTTGGGCTAGGTTTTGTACCGCGCTTGAGTGTACCTCAAAATGTAAAAACGGAATTGTGAGTCTCAAGTTAAGTTGGACAAAAATAACTGCAAGTGGAATTATTTACCATTATGTTTTTAGGGTTTCGTGTCCATATTGAGTGGTGGTACGGAACCCTTTGTGCGCGAGTCCGAATCACACTTGGTGGTTTCTTTCTTACTTGTAATGCACTCTAAAAAGAGGTTCCTAAACGATAGATTTCGCTATTAACCATGTTATGCTAATTTACGCTTATTCAATATTTTCCATGTGTACTCCCGATGTAGAAGGACTTCCAACGGAAATAAGAGATTTTTATTATGTACGGAACCCGAAAAAGCACAAAAAATGTATGCCCCCCTCATCTCCAAAATTGGTAGACCGAAAAAATAAGAAAAAGATCATGCTAATATTTGCTCACGTAAAGATATAGCGGTTGAGAAATCCGCGACAACATAATGACAAAATTAAATTTTTCATTCACGATACGGAACCTAGGTCTGACTTGCACTTGACTGGTTTTTTTTTTCCGATAAATGTCTTTCAAAATTCTCAACTGTACTCTATTTGTTTTTACTAGAAAGTAGTACACGCTCATTGGTTCATTTTCGTTTCGTATTATTTTCTACTCAACTGTGAAAGCCTACTTTATTTGAGTAAACCAATGAGTGTGTCGTATTTGCCTCAGTACTTTATAGTTAAAAAACCCGGCCAAGTGCGAGTCAGACTCGCGTACCTAGGGTTCCGTATTGTGGACGATAAATTTAATTTTGACATTCTTTTTGTGAATTTCTCAAGCGCTTTATTTTTCCTGTAATCTTTACCATGGTTTTTTCATATTTTTTGGTCCAACAGTTTTGGAGATAAGGGGTCCCAATACAATTTTTTATGGTTTTCAAGGATTTCTGGAAATAGATGCAATTAAATATAGCCAAACTATATATTTTTACAATCAGCTTTTTACTATCTACAATTTAATACCCATATTGTATTTTATACATATTTTTGTGGTTTTTAAAGATTTCTCGAAACCAGAGCCAGGAAATATTTTGAACAATTTCAAATTTTTCATGTTTTTGTACCCATAATATGTGGGCAAATTTATGCTATTTTTGTGCTAAATTTCATATCTTTATCTTTAACGGTGCTAAAGTTATGAAGCTGTGACGTACGGACGGACGGACGGACAACGGAGTCTCACCATAAAGGTTCCTTTTGTACCTTTTAAAAAAATAGAGTATAGTGATGCCGTCACCTGAACACATAAGTTGGTGGTACTGTAGTATTCTAAGTAGATGCGAAAAGTTTTATTCCATTAACGTAACAGAGTAGAAAAAGTTGATTGATTAAGTCCATAATATCATAGTAACTTCTCGCAGTAATCATTTCCGATGAAGGAAAACCCATGTGCGGTCAATAAGTCAATTAGGAAAATAACAAAGGGGTGTTGCTTCACAGCAATAATTATATTTAATTACAGGTCTCTTAGCAGTGGTCTCTCATAACTTTAAATTGAGGCTCGCTCCTTTAGGTGATTTCTACTCTACTCCCAATTTAAGGCTACACCTGAACCTAACACATGAACAATGCCAGAGTTTTGAGGCTTCGTTAAAACAAATTAGGCCGCTTCGTCTATTGAAAAAAATGGAAAAGTTCCATTTTGTTCACACGGTTCACGGCACACGGTTCGTTGTATATGATCAGTAAATTGAATTGACATGACAATTGCTTAGTTTTATGGTTTAGCCACAAGTCCGAATGACTTTAACGCACACGGGCTCCCGTGAGTCACTTCATTCGGGTATTAATCGAAAATCAGTGCTGCAAAGCTAAATGTTTTGCAGCAATATGCTGAAATAATACCTTTTTCTTGCCACCAAATAGTTTTTATTTTTGTACATATTTTAGTTTATTCTGATAATAGTGTAAGGTTTTTATTATATCAAATTGTTTCATTTTCGTTTTTTTAAGTTACCATTCTGTGTTATTATGTATATGGTGGCACGAAATAAATATACTACATACAAAAAAAAAAAAAAATGTTATTGTTTAATTAAGAAAACATAATAATAAACTATTTATGTATTTATTTAACTAATTAATTACAACGGTTAAACCTGTTACAGTAATTAATAAAGAATATAATAATACAAACCAATATGTGGTTAAACACAACTAGAGATATTACTAGAAATATAACCCAGTAAATCAGGTCTTTCAGGTCTAGTACAGGGGCCCTTGCAACTTGTGTAAATGCTCTGTTTTTGAACAATAAAGCTATTTTATTTTTTATTTTATATTTACAATATTATTACGTTCGCAATGATCAGAGCAAACCTTCAAAATTTGGTTCCATGAATTATTGAAAATGTCAGAGTCTATAGAATGCCTTAGGACTGAGTTCAGGCCACTGATATGTATTGTCTTATGAAAATACATTTCAACCCAAGTTTTTTTGGTTTTCAAGTGTTCCCTAGAAGAACGTGGAAGAAGACTTATTTATTTAAAAAAAAAGTTGTACAAATATGAAGTGAATCTAATAAACTCAAATATTTTTGTGCGAAAAATATTTCAATATATGCTCAAACCCTCCATTCTGTTGTTTCGCTGCGTGATGCCAACCAATTATCGCTTCTACTAAAGGCTTATAAAAGTCTTTGCCTTTGGCCTTTTTGTGTAGGACGGGTAGTCAGATTTTTTGCTAGGGTATGCCATACTCTTAAGAAAGCTAAGCAATACGCTTAGATTAAATTATGTTTAATAAACCGTATTTTACAACTTGTGGTCTAAAAAACCTGACGATGATCAATATTTTTACGAAAAAGCTGCAATTTCCATTTGCCTTCGTGTGACGTCACTTGTGTTTAGAAACGTGTCTTTTGCTATCAAGATAAATTTATAATATTGTTTCCGACTGATTTGACAGATGGATGCCAGATGAGGAAACAAACAAAGACAGTCCACTTTTTTTATAAGCAAACACACATCACAATCAGTATAATGTCTTAAATTCAAAATTCTCTTATTATTTCTCAAATAATGAAAACTGCGTTCTAAAATGGTGAATATCCTCTGAAAAAAAAAATCAAGTTGTCGCGTAAACGTCTTCACTCGCCCAGATGAAGGCAGTCTAAATTTGCTGAAACTGGTCGGCTTTCCCGATCATAACACGTATTGAGGTGAGCCGTTTTTATATAAATAAAAAAAAAATATGCTATGGGAATTGATGTTTGAATTAAATATGTTATCGTTCTTTCGAATTGTTTTCTGGTTTTTGCGGAAAGTTGTACTCAATGGCTGTACTTTTAAAGTAAATAATAAAGGAATAACATGATGACGAAGTTTTTGAATCCACAACTTTACAAAGCCACTCATATTCAGGTTAGGTAAATAAAAGCTCGTTACGTGAACAGCCCTTGTTTATTTTTTCAAAGCTTCGCTGAAAGCTTAAAGCTTGAGTGAAACGGGAGTGCACCTCCCTTGATGACATAGCTCGGAACTTTGAAATAATTTTGAGAGGGTACTTTTCTTTATTTAATCAGCAAAAGTAACTTCAATTTACATATATACTCACGACTATCTCCTACAAGAGTAGGCAGAGCCTACAGAATTCCATATGCTACGATCCTGACACACCTCTTTCGCCTCTTCCACATCCATCAATCTAGTCATACAAGTTCTTCTATTCCGGGTACTTTTGACATGGCCCTTCTTCAGTATATCGCCAATTTAGTCAGCATACGTCTTTTTTGGGCGGCCTGGTCGAGCTGTGACTTCCACTCGACATTCATTAATCTTCTCTACATGTCCAAACCACCGAAGCATTCCTTTTTCCTTTTTACTTGTACTATCGCCCGATTTCATTGAGGCGATGGCGACAGTTTTATTTAGAGTTTTTTCCCTTGAAAAAAATATATTCGTATCCTTACCCCTTGGCTGAATTGACTTTTTAATTTTTAATGTCCCAAATATCACCGCTATATGAAAAAAAAAATGCAAAGTGACAATAAATGGATAGTTTTCAAAAATACTTTAAATTAGATCATGAAACTTTGCATTATAACTATTTAAATAAATATTTAAAAGTGTAATATAGTAACTAACTAATAACTATATTTTCAAGAATATTAATAATATAAGGCAGAAAATCTCGTACTATGTATAAAGACTTAATCTATAACTATAAGTGGAAACTTATAATTGGCCTTCTGTAATATTAATTTTAAGTTTATATGCTATTTCTTGTGCTGTAAATTTTCCGAATAAATAACTGATCTCTATATAAAGCAGGTCCTGGATATTTAACATTTTAAAAATTGCTATTATTTAGTCTGTAAAAAAGGTTTTAGACAAAAATTCACGCGCTTTTTGAGAGCGCGTGATGCTTTGGTTGTTGTAACAGCCACGGCTCAGAGCATGCTATTTTCAACAATAATGAAACGTCATAGAGTTCAGTTCTAATTGATGCAAAATGAAATGCTCAATGTAATGACTCTTAAGGGGTATGCATCCGCCCACAACCTTGAGTCGACCTGTGTCAGTACAAATATCGACAGAAACTATAGTGACATTACGTTCATATCAGCGTGCGTTGCATTATACGATTGCTGCATCTCCGGATAGCGCAAAATAGAAAAACATAATACTAGGATGCGATGTAGGAAAAAAAAGAGTTACATTGTATTCTTGACTCCACGTCACGGTTCTCATTTGCATCCACTACGAGTAGCATGTTGTGTGCAGACTGCAGAGAGCAGATAGCTGGGAAAACATTCCATTTTGTATAGGGTTCCGTAAATAACTAAATGGACTGTTGAACTTCACTGAAACTTTGGCTATGGCAACATTTTTCAAAAGATCCTAACAATTTAGAGGTAACTTCGTAAATATTTGCCTTTTGTTATAAAGTTTAGATCAGCCCTATAGTCTACTATCAATATTATTTTTATTAAACCGATTGACCAAGTTACACAACCTGAAATGGTCATTTGAAGTTGTGCATCTGACCTAATACGGACCCTTTAATGTGATGAATGGATTACTAAGGCCAAAACTTAATTTTTTTCTGTCTTTTTATCGATCTGTCTGTGTAGTTTTAACTAGAGTCGAGAACCTCTCAACGGATTGTGATGCAGTTTTCTTTCGTAGTGACCCTAGTCAATATATAGGCTATAAGGGGTGTTTATAAATTAACGCTAAGCTGAAAACGGGGCAGAGAGAGATTGAATAAACGAGGGCAGAAACACGGGTGAAAAGCTACTGTTTCTATAAATGTTAAAATTTTAAAGTGCAAGTTTGAAAAAATATGTTATTCTATAGTATTACATAAAATTAAGTAATATATACACGTAGGAAAATACGGTGAAAATAATAATTTTATTAAATGTAATTGACATTGTTTGGATTTTCATTTCGTATGTGACTAAAGGCCTCCCCCATATTACGCCACTCTTGGCGGTTCTCAGTCATCCTCATCCAGCCACCACCCGCAACGTCCTTCAGATCGTCAGTCCAGCGTGCACTGAGGCCTATGTCTAGCAGTGGACGAATACGGGCTGGTGGATGATGTGACTAAATTCCTAAGCATTTTTTCATTTTCTGGGTCTGTCATATTTTAAGCTTCGAAATCGACGCTGAAAGTGAAATGAAGAACTATAATTATATGTTTTTATTGCGAAATCCATCGCGTTGTATACTCTAATTATTATTAGAGTGCATTACAAACTAGAAATCAATCAGTAACAAATTTAAACGCACAAATATTTTGTGACCGAGGAATTTTTTCATAATAATTTGTTTCTGATTGTTTTCTGGTTCGTAAATGCACTCTAAAGTACTATTATAACTCTTATCGAAATACATAATATTAAGACAAAACAATTAGTTATCCAACTTTTATCTCTATGCAAAATGCGTAAAATAAATATATTTTTTTCTTACTATTGAACACTTTTTGTTGCAATAAATGCGTTTTATGGCAATTTCGAGCAAATTGCTTGTAATTTTCACAAAAAAATTTTGTCACTTTATGGATTTTGAATGCGCATTAAGTAACGATTTTTCAAAACTTACCCCTGAAAGGGATTCGAAGGGTTTTGAAATTTTGTATTGGAAATGTGTACCCAACGGGTACAACAGGCTCTTTAGGTCCTAAATCCACATGGACGAAGTGCGGATTGGAACCATTAACGTAACCAAAAGGCAGAAAGGGTTTCGCTAACAAAATACTGAAGAACCCATAATATGCAGATCCGCTTGTACGCACGAACCCGCGCAAGCACACATTCACATCATAGTAAGCTGACTTCCATAGTAAGTCCACTCACACACTTACAAACCGCCGCCATTGCTATGCTTCAGTAGTTGCTTAGCTGCGACTCTGTCCGCCTTTTTTACGTCAATGATTGGAAACGAAAGCACACTTGCCGTAACATTTATTTCAATCAGTTTTTATATCCGCATTTCCTATACATCTATTGCTTAAACGTCTAGAAGTTTAATAATACGGCGCACAGAGACGGCCCAGGACAAAGAAATACGGAAAATTATTGCTGCAGTTTGGTATGAGCGATTCAAGGTCTTTGATACTTTCAATTATCGAGTACCTCCTAGTAGTTAGTAGCGCTAATCAATGGACCAAAACAATTAGACGCATTATGAAACTCTTCTTGACTTACAATAAAGGTTTTTGAAGAGCATAAAATAATATTGGTGGAATAGTAAGTATACTGTGAAGGTATAATGATACACTACCGGAAGAAACGTCTCATATTGATTTTTGTTAATTGAATTTTGTGATTTGTTAGTCTAGATTCTAGACTGCACATAATGGCTTGCGCTTAAAAAACGATCTCTTGTAAGTGCGTTACTACACAGAATATTATACTGGTATTATCTGTGATAGAATCAAATATCTTTTAAGTACTTGCTTATTTTGTTACTTTTAGTTGTGTTTTATTTAGATTCATACCTTTGTTAATATAGATTCTAGACTGTACATAATGGTTTGCGCTTAAAAAACGATCTCTTGAAAGTGCGTTACTATATAGAATATTATACTCGAATTATCTGTGATAGAACCAAATATTTTTAAGTACTTGCTTATTTTGTTACTTTTAGTCGTGTTTTATTTCGATTCATATTTCGTCCATGATTCATATCGTAGCATTAGATTCATATTATCTGGGTGACAGAGCTGCGCTCTATCAAAATACTTTGACGACAAATTGGACGTAACAAAAAAAAAAAGAAAACCTTTTAAATCTTCGGAAACATATAAACATATAGAAAAGAAAAAAAAAACATAGAGCTTTTACTTTGGTGTGGATTGAACCAGGGACCTGTTGCTCGCCAGGCAGACGTTCTACCAATTTAGCTACTGACGATTGAACGTTGCTAGACAAAAGAGGTGATTTCTTCGTGAAAACTCGCAGAAAATGAATTGATGAGATCGATTTTTTTCGCCCCCGAAAATCTTTGTACTGTATTTAAATATTGTAAATTTTCTCGAAATCCTTACAGCCGTTTTCTAGAACTCCATTACAAGTAACTACATCATAGACTAAGTATAATACTTAGTCTATGGCTATATGTACTTATACTATATACAAATATTGCTCGTTTAAGAGTATTGGAATGGAATTAATTACAAACGGCTATTCAAGATATATAGTCATATTTATTTCACATGATTAGTTCCGCTCTAATTAGTTCAGCTTGTTCGGAGTCGAACAGGGTTACGCGACGGTTTGGCACTTTAATTATTTGTTTATTCTTGAAGAACTCTTGTACACATTTCTTGTACACAGCTCCTCACATCTAGATTTACTTTTATTTCTGCGATTCTATACTGCAATGATATAATGTTAATTTATATCCCCTTGCGATGGATAAATCGCCAAGTGTACAAACATAGAAATTTATTTCTGTCATAGTTTTGTACACATTTGTTTAGTTTTCGTTTTTAAAACCTAAAAAGCTTGTGAGAATTAATTAATATTCTAAACCGGTTGGGTGTAGTGTAAAGAATTATAGAGTAATAGTGAAACTGTGAACAAGATTGTTTTCTTCAAGATGCCTTCCAAGTTTCACCAAGTGCCGACAATAACCATTTTTCCTTGTGTCAAATTTAGTGTTAAATAAGATCCCTAGATGGCACTGTCGTATACTTTAGCAACAGAACCAAAGACAAAATTTGCACAGATTCCAAACAAACTAAAAATCACTTTGACATAAATGGAGATCCACAGGCAAATCTAATTACAGATGGCACTAGCATAGGTCCGGCCAATAAATATTACGGTCTGGCTATGTCAAACTTTGTTGTTGTGTGTGTTCTGGTTTTTTACTTTCTCTTACCACCTGGATTCCAATGTTATATATTTGTTATTGTTATTATGTATTTTTTTTTAATATGGGGTGTTTCAGGAATAAATTAACACCATTATTGAAGCAACCTGGTACGGCACACAGAGGCAAAACTCCAAGACACTAATCGAAAATCACAAAAAACTACCCAAAAACCATAACAATGTACTGAAATGACAGATTTTCATGGCCGGATCGACGATGCGCCATCTACAGGGATAATTTGGCAGTGTGGATCCCCATTGCTACAAAACGTATTTTATCTATGGTGACATGGACAGCGACATCTGGAGGAATGATGAGACTGAAAAAAAAAAGTCGAGAAAAGCGCTTATTGCAAGTATATTTGTTTATTGTATAAACGTGCGTGCAACCACTTTACTCTACATTGTTCTAACAACATTGTACGTGTATATTCATATTCAGTTATTTACCAAATAAGTCTAATAACCTTAATCTAAAAATGCAATATTATTCCAAGACCTTAATAGACCTTAATCTTAATATTGTAGTGATAAACAAGATTAACCTAGATTGGGTATTGTTCCTTAGGCTTATATGTATGTCTATACAATGTACTATTGAGGAAAAATCCGCAGACCCACTTTTCGTCCGTATTGCAATAGTAATAAGAGTGAAAAGTGGGGCTGCGGCAATTTTTCGATGTAATAATTTTAATGGTATATATGTATGTATGTTTATATATTCATTTCCTTATTTCCCGACTTATTTATGTATGTAGTATATCATTATTCCTTAACATTGTGTGTTTAATTAATTTTACATATCTCTTGCTCTGTAAGTACACCCTTACACCCCTGAATGCCGGGGTGTATGACTATCATTACAGCATAGGTTTTGGAATTTGAAAAAAGAACTGTCATACTCATACTGCACGAAGAATATTTTTAAAAAGTTAATATTTTTTTTCTCGGTATCGATTAATTACTCGAATCGGAATCTAGACAATTGATTTTATAAAGATTTTATTTTAAATATGGAACTATTTGTTTCCACATCGTATGTTAGATGGAATCGATTTAAAAATCAAACTGGCCAGCAAGATTTGACGCGCTTGCGTGCGTGAAAAAAAAAAGGCAGTCTACTAGTAGGCGCGAAAGCATCGCGAAAGTAATTAATTTTCTTGTTTGAGTTCTTTTTCAAAAGTTTTAAACATGTCTAGTGACGAAGACATAGATCTAACGCCCGATTTTATTAAAGAAAGGGCAAAAACAGTTGTCGAAAATATATTACCGCCGAACTCGAAAGAAAGATATGTAAAGGCATACGACGAATTTATGAAATGGCGGTCAGAAAAAAAAGTGAAATCTCTTTCTGAAAGCGTTTTTATATCATATTTTGATGAATTATCTAAGAGGCTACAACCTTCCAGTTTATGGTGCTTTTATTCCATGCTAAAATCTATAATGATGACAAAACATGACGTGAATTTGAAAGATTTTTCTAAACTTACTGCTTTCTTGAAAAGGCAGTCTGACGGCTTTAAAAGCAAGAAATCGAAGGTATTTACTGCAGAAGAAGTACAGAAATTCTTAAATGAAGCTCCGGATGAAATTTATTTAGCAATAAAGGTACCTACGTATTTACTTGCCCTTTTTAATAAGTTACCAAAATATTTCACAAAAATACTATGCGAATTTGGTGCCTTTAATACAACTTATGTCTTTTTTACAGGTTGTTCTAATTTTTGGGATATCGGGAGCCTGCAGAACCGTGGAATTGACAAACTTGACAATAGAAAATGTAGAAAAACATAACAAATTACTACTCATAAAACTGCCTAACACGAAAACTAAAATTGACCGGTCATTTGTTGTGCATGAAGAATTTGCAAATTATGTTGAAAAATATCAAGCTCTTCGGCCTGAAAACGTGGATACAAATCGTTTTTTTCTTAATTACAGTAAAGGAAAATGCCACAGACAAGTAATAGGAAAAAACAAATTTACAGGCATGCCAAAGCAAATAGCCACATATTTAAAACTGAGTAACGTAGAGTTATACACCGGGCATTGCTTTCGCAGAACATCAGCGACTCTATTGGCTGATTCGGGAGCCAACCTCACTCTGTTAAAAAGGCACGGCGGCTGGAAGTCCAGCAAAGTGGCCGAAGGTTATATCGAAGATTCGGTGGCAAACAAAAGCAAAATTACTTCTAAAATAACAGAAAATATAAACTTGAAATCACCACGTCAAAGCACATCATCTGAGCCATTTTTTAATGAAGAAAATAGTACGAGTACCAGTCAACTGCCGCCATTTACGATGCAAGAACCTCAAGTCACTCAAACTCAAGTCTTATCATCACAAACTCATACTCAAACTATAAATATTCCTAAAAAGAACGTGACCATATCTCTTACAAATTGTAATAATTTTACTATTAATTTTAATTAAATACACATTTTTTTCTTCTTAATAAATGTTCATTGAAACCTGCTGTCTTGTTGTTTACTTACCTCACAATCGATATGTAAAGCAGAGTATTTATCTCGGGCGTAAGCATCAATTGCATACTCGGGTTAATTAGCGCCTTCGCTTCGCTCAGGCGCCAAAAACCTCGTATGCAATTGATGTCATACAGCCCTTGGTTAATAATCTACTAATAATCAAAATTGTACATTTAGTTAAGTTAGGTTTAGATTTAGGTCCCAAATTTTACATGTTTTCTTGTTATCTCTCTGAGGAAAATGTTGAAGGGAGTAGATTTAACTATTTGTAAAAGATTTTTTTTTGTTAGTATCTTTTAGTTATTTCTTCAGTTTACTTCTGTTGTTTTTTCCTAAATAAATAAATTACCTATACCTTTGTTAAGTTAACCACATACGCAATAAAAAAAAACACGTATCCCAATTAGGGCTGCGTATTAAAAGGCCATAGGTATGATGATAATATGTAAAACATAATGCCATGCGAAGTGAAAGTTGTGATTAGCAGAAATTCGCCCACCTTTTATTAATCGAAACAGAACACTTAAATTTAAAATTCACTGAATAGTTATTCAACAAAACCTTATTACCTATGTATTGTGTATGTTACCATTGGTTTCTGTAAATTAAAACCTAAAAGTTTTTTTAAATTAAAACATTTTCAAATTATATTAAATAACAAATAATATTTCGGACCCTATCCTGGGTCCGGCATCAGTCACAATGAAATTGATGCCGGACCCAGGATAGGGTCCGAAATATTTCTCACATTTACTTGCATTTTATTTTATTAATATATATTATATACTCGTATGAACTACATTTAAAGACAAACTAGTCAATTCATAACGTTTATTTACATAATAAATAACTAATTATTAATTAATAATTTTCGAATACCCGAGAGGATGTCAGAGGTGTTCCGAGTGTGTACTGTGAAATGCAAGTCAGAGTCCACACTCGGTAGACCGGCGTTTCACCGACGATTATTACGTCCCAACGTGGTGGGTGGTGAGCCCTATCGCTGTACTTCGGGCACGAATACACGCTTTTTATGACATGCAAATTTCCTTACGATATTTTCGTTCACTTTTCAGCAAGTGGTAAATAATAACAAATAATAAGTATGCACATAAATTCTGAAAAATTCATTGGTGCATGCTCGCTATCCGCTGCTGACAACCCTGAGCTACCGTTTGTATTTGTGTAGGTATATGGTGAAATTGAATCAACCACCCAAATCCCTATGGGAGGTTCAGTAGATGATAGAGACTACACAAGTCAAGTTCCAGACCCCCGTTCATTAATTAACAATTTCGTCAGGTTCAAACACTGATAGAAGGATAGCGTATACAATTATCAACGCGTGCGACAGACATGGCAGAGTAGAACCCGTGTCGCGACTCCTAATTTATGAACGCGCCCCAGGTGAAACATTTGAAGTAATGGCAGGTCACGTGATATCAAGAAACGTATTTAATGTGTGAATAAAATTTCGTTAGATTGTGTGGGTGGACAGCTTTGGATTCATCGTGTAAAGTACCCACACACACACACAACTGAATCGAGATTTGACTCACATTTATTACTATTCTCGGTGTCACGTGACCTACCATTACCTTATCTGATCTACTTGGAACGTCACATATGTGGTGTCTACCACCTAGTGAACCTCCCTTATGAATTCGGGTGGTTGATTAAATCATTATACAGAGTGGTCTGAAATTAGACCTATTCCTTGAAAGGGGTTATACTAGAGATCATTTCCAACAAGTAATGACTATCAACTAGGGGTCGAAAATGATATTTCTTTTTCAAGTAAAATACGTCAATATTTCAAAAATTATAAAATAAAAATGGTTTTCTTTCCACTTAAGACCTTTTACTTCTGAGATTATGGGAATTCTGGGCACGTGTATTTTTTATAAATAATCACTGATTTATCATTAATCAGAAAAATAACAAATAATTGCCGAGAGAGGAATAATTATTATTGAATAAATTTTTTTTCGTTACCAGTCTGAAAGTTTGAAAAATATCTTAAAAACCTTCGTAACTCGGAGACCATTTATTTTCGACCCCTAAGTTGATAGGGATTAATCTGTTGGAAATGATCTCTAGTATAACTCCTTTCAAGGAATAGGTCGAATTTCAGAGCACCCAATAATGGTCAATGAGCGTTTATTTTGGCTACGGTGTAGTAACCATCAATTGTGCTACCAAGTTCACCGGCCCTTTTTGCTACGGAAAGCGCTACGACTTTAGTTTCTCGCATTGGCTCTACAGTTACGCCCTAGTATGAACGCATAAAATATGCGTAAAAGCTACGCGTCTCGTCGCCACCTTAGTAAAGACTTGTATAAGTTTGTTTACGCGTAACTACTTTTTAGTAACAATAATAGTAAAATTCTTAAGTATTTTCTACCAGCTTACCTTTGGTAATGGGGAAGTTGTTAGGGTAGTGCCAGATTTTTAAATGTTTGAAGGGGTATGAATAGATAATAATGTATATTATACTACATGTTAATAAAAAAAACAAATCGACACGTGAATTAAAAGTTGTTGCAAACTCATTTCTATCGGACTATATGGGCAACTCGAATTTAGCTAGGCCTTAGCCGACGTACGGAAGGCATGTTATTGTTTCGTCTACCTGTCACACTTTTGTATCTCAGAATCCCACTTTCCTACGAAGCTGAGATTGGGTTCAGAAGTAAAGTATATTTTTTGCACGAAGGAGAAAACTGACAGTTCTTGATAGTGGGAAATGCGCTTTTAACTCCTATGGTGCACGAGCCATTTCATATTGCAACATTGAAAAGTTCGCTACTTTTCTACTGAAATGGCTCATGCAACATAGGAGTTAAAAGCGCATTTCCCACTCCCACGAACTCTCAGTTTCCTCTTTCGTGCAAAAAATATACTTTACGTCTGTTTTTTTTAAATACTTCAAATAAGGAGGAGCGTCTGAACTAGGAAATGCAATCTTGCACCTAAATGTCAATCTCGGTATTTGCAAGATTGAAAAAAATCAATCTCGCAAGATCTCGGTATTAGCGAGATCTTGCACTAATGAAAATTCTTTCGAAAAAATATTGTTTCTACTAGTGGTTAGTAAAAAAATTAAAACAAGATATCAATCCAATTAAAGGGATGTATTTAAACACACTTATGATAGTTAATTATATTTTTCTACTGATCATACTCAAAAACTTTCCCAAAGAAACATACCAGCGCAAATGATTTTTTTTCCATAATAACTTTAAAAACCAACTGTGAATGTTGTATGGGCATGTGTTTTTTTTTTCATTTGGTTTGTTATGATTTTGGTAAATTTGTTTATTGTGAACAGTAGAGTAGAGAATATGATTTCATTTAAAGATAACGTGTGTTTTTACTTTATATAGCCTATAGGCTAGCCCATCCGCGGACAAGGTTCTAATTCCATGTTTGTAGTCATCAATTTCAGGAAAATGGTGTTGATTTTATGACACAAAATGTTCTCGACCCAGCAAATCCAAAGTTTTATCTTTTTTTTAAGTAATTCAAGTGTCGGCAATGCCTTGCATCTGTAATACGCGCTGCCGCTTGATCTCGCAAATCTTGCGAGATCTCGCACTGATAACGATGCGTGATTGATCTTGCAATATATGTGCGAGATCTCGGTATTTCGAGATCTCGGTATACCGAGATTGCATTCCCTAGTCTGAACCGATTTGAATGATTATTATTTTGTTTGGAAGAATGTGCTTCATGATCGAGATTGAGGATTCGGTTTGTACTAGGATCTTAACTGCAGGGAATTTGGAAATTGTAATTTTTAATATCTGTAAATTAGCGGACGAAGAAGAATTTTTCAAATGTATGTAATGTAGCTTCCCCCTAATTTTCCCCTAATCAAAGGCACTTTCAGTCGACAGTCCGGGCTGAAAACCGAACCGCGCATCATGCAGGTGCAGGTAATCCTCTAGGACAGAATTAAGCAAGCTGACAAGCACCTTCGCCAGGATTGTAGCTAGTGAGATGGGACGGTAATTACACCTGTTAGCCACATCGCCAGTCTTATTTTTAATGATAGGGACGACAATAGTTCGCATAAGGTATTGAGGGAGGTGCGAATGGCTCATACATAGTGATAAGAACATTCCCAGCACACGCGAGAGGTGGACACCATCGCGTTGCAGGTGTTCGATGCTGAGGCTGGCATGACCCGGTGACTTACCCCTTGTAATTGTCTTTATAACTTTAGCCACTTGTTTGACAGAAAACCGAATCAGGTCAGTGTCAAGATAGGTCCCCTCATCGATAACCCGCTGCTGAGGCGGACCAAGAGGAGACTCCACATTGAAGTGTTTCACAAACAAATTTGCAAGTTCATGGCACTTCTAGTGGACTTAGACACTTGAAATTATAAAAGCCATATAGGGTAAATTTGAAATTAAATTACCAATGTCATGGACGAACATGCCAATATTTAATTGTTTAGGAAGTTATTAATCGCTAAGTTAATTAGACGCTTGAGGTACAAAGATTTTAATGGATCGTTTAGTTGGTCAATTATAACTGCAAGTGGAATTAATTACCGTAATGTTTTTATAGTTCCATACTCGTATTGTGGTACGGAACCCTTTGTGCGCAAGTCCGACTCGCACGTGGCCGGTTTTTTATATGGTCAGTAAGACATGTTTATTATAAGTCTTTGTAAGTCCGCTCCGATTTCCAGACTCACAAACACCTATAATTTGATATGCAACAACTGCGATATCAGTGTAAAGAATTCAAGTAGATTTAAACTTGCTTGTAAAGAAGCTTTGATAAAACTAAAATACCTTTTTTTTTAATTCTCTAACTAATTTAAATAATTTAGATAAACTTAAAATTAAACAAAATTGTAAAATTATTATTATTTGTAATGTAAATTAATATGTATTTTGTTAACATTTAGTTTATAAGGCGAGATAAATTAATCATTTGCATGCTGTGATTTCTTTAATAAGTTAGAAGTTATGCATTTAATTAAGTTTGAATTGTGTTTGTATTTAAGGCTTACTAACTACTAGAAATCCTAATAAAGAAAATCTAAATTATGATCTTTGTAAAAGATATCAGTACATTTACACTCGATATGTTTTAATGTAGATGTAAAAGATGCATAATTAAATTAGTGATAAATAACTATCAAGTAATTTTAAAATTTTTAGGGTTGAACATAGATAATAAGTTGACATGGAAGCAGCATGCTGATGACTTATGTAACAAACTTACCAAATTTGCCTATGCCCTATTTAAATATATAATAAAATACCTAATAGTTGGAAAGACTTTCCAAAATTGAGCATGAATGCATTTAAAATAAACTGTTTGATTTCTTAATTTACAAATGTTACAACAAAATAAATAACTTTGTAAATGAAAATTCAATTTAATTAAATACGCCCAAATTTATGTGTAGAACAAAAAGACTGATGCTTGTGTATTGTATAATAACTATTTAAGCTAAGGCATGGTATTTCTGATTTTGTAGCATTTTAACAAATTGTAATTGTAAATATTCATACGCCTTCTATTTGTATCACCTACTTTCATGAATAAACGAATTCTTACCTTATCTTATCTTAATATACTAATATTAAGTAACTCATGCGTGTAAGACACGCACTTAGCCATTTTTCGAAATGGGTTTATTTTAAAGCTAATAATTTCCAATTGGAGATGGGTCATAAAAATATGGTAGCCTTCTGTCCAAATCTGTCCATAACTCATTCCTAAGTCAAACGTGTAAAAAAATATATACTAATTTTTATACCATTTTTCGGCAATTTTTCTATTACTGTATTAAATTAAAAGATTTTTTGGGTTGCATTGGAAATGCAACTTAAAAGTGTATCTGTCTGTCGGTCGTCAGTACGCAAAAATACGGACGCCAGTGGCGGTCCGAGAGGAGGGATCACAGGTGTCATGACCCCCCCCCCCTCCTTAATCATCCACGCAAACATTTTGAATAGATTTATTAACTGCTGGAATCAAAAATAGTCGAAAAGTAGAAATAACTAAAAAGATTTAATTAAAATAATTAAAAAATATGTGGGAATGTACTTGAGCCAATATGACCCTCAAAATCGTAGTCTGCGACCGCACCTGTTTGACGTGTGTCAAACTTTAGATTCGCCGTCCTAGATCTAGACACAGACACGGTAATAAATCATGAGCTTTTTAAAAGCTTTCAAGATTAAAATATGCACGTGTTGCACGATTCCGACCTCGAGGTCTAGGTCACTATAAAGTTAAATATAGAATATAAAAATGAGTAGTTGACTATATCAATGACAAAACCTATTACCGGGGTGTGTGCAAGTTTTATCCAATCCACAGAATTTGTTGATCATGCGTACTAAACAATTTTCCCGAAGAAATACAACCGCGCATTATCTGAACCTTTCTGACTATTAGGTTTTATAAAAGTTTTATCAAAAAACGAAACACCTGGGTGTCTATCTGTGGCTGTTTGGCATAACTTGGAAACTGTTTGGGCTGATTTGACTGATAGGCGACATGTGGTTGATAAATTGAGGCGCTACGGAAAAAAAAATCGACACTTTCAGAACTTGCATGTCTACTTCAGTAAATAATGTATTATTTTGATAAAATATTATATTATTTTTTAATCTTTTTCTAGGGACCTGTTAAACAAAAACGCGATTGCAGAAATTGGGCTCGATAAAAATATTTATTGAATTGAGATATTTTTCGACACCATTTCTCCTGGTTTGACAATTTGGAATGACATAGTGACTACGATTCTACTTTATTAGATGGGTTTTAATAATATCTAGGACCTGTTTAGATAGCAACTTGAGTACATTTTCTATTAATAAAAAACCGACATTTTGCTACTTTTCCTCGAATCCGTTCCTCTAGCACTGAGGTTTTTTTTGCATATAGCGTAACAGGGACGCCAAAACATTTACATATCGCCGAATTTGAGAACCTGGAATACAGTAATAGAGTAAAACTTTACTATTAGGTACTTTTATAAAAAGTTAGTCGTTAGGATTACCAGTTTTCGTTTTGGTGGTAATTTCATTAACACCCAAGGTGAACTTTCTCAGGAAGTGATGTGGATGTGGATAACAAGCTTTACATATCCGATTGTTCTTTGGTCTAGTAGACACAGAGTAGAGAGCACGACTGGCCTTGGTTATTGCCGCTCACTCGTTTAGGTTTTGATTATGCATAAAATATAATAAAATTAAAATAAGTCCTCCAACCTATAGGTAAACTATCTTTTTAAAAATTTCAGGTAATCAGCCTAGTTCGTCCACTGCTGGACATAAGCCTTTCCAGGACTTTGCCACTCCCGGCGGTCATCCTGAAAGAATTGCCCATACTCACACATGCTGGGCAGGCGGGTTGCTGAGCGCGGTGCCGGAACCCTCGCACCAGTGACGCCACTGCCCGTCACCAGTCTGTTCAATATAAGGCCCGGCTATTAGGGATGCATATACTGCCATCCATCGGTCTCAGGCATGGTGAGCCTCCTGGTTTTTTGCCTGTGAGCTGTCCCCTTACTCTCCTCCGAATTACTTCGAGGGGGTCTCCAAGTAAGATGGTGGTACCACCACAGTCGAGCCCAGCATCAGCTCCACCACCTCCGTATTGTATTTTACGAATGTATATTGTAACAGGGTAATTCCTGGAGCATTATTTTCTGTGTCAATTAATGACCTAAGTTAAACATGCTATACTAAATTTTAATTTACAGGCATTTTTATTTACAAAGTCATTTTGTTCACTTCTGCTCATATTTTGTGTTAGCATTTAACAAATTGTATCGATAAAAAAATAATAAACACCTTAATTTTTCTCATGTGTTTTATTTTATAATAATCTTACGACTAATCTATCATTGATAAAGTATAATAATACATATTCACAAGTATACATATTCATTCACTCTGTTAGAGTTCGAGTTTCATACTGCATCTTTGAATAATTTATCGATAAATAATTAAGCGGTATCTACACTATTGTGACGCGGTTATTTGTCCCCGCACACCGATGTCCTTGACAGAATGTTTTCGAAGCAAATTAGTCCTTGTACGTAACCCTTTGTGTGCGAATCCGACTCGCACTTGGCCAAGTTATTGATTGTTATTACTTATTTTATTATTCATGATATTATTTTAATCGGAACAAAAAAAAAAAAAATGGCTTGTAAGCGAATACGCCGCCATTGATTCCTTCTTCCTTCCTCTGTAAAGTAAAGAGTAAAGGTGGCCTTCGGATTCGTGGTTGGATTCGGAGTCCTTCAGATTAATAATGAATTTTTGATCAAATATCAACAGGATTTTTATTTCATATTAAAGAAAAATTAAATTAAAAATTTCTAACTTAACTCTTATGGAAAATACATTTATTTGAAGCTACCATATTATCATTAAAATACCTTTATGCAAAAGAAAAGTAAACTATTGGTAGACATTGTTCTTAGCTAAAAGTTATATTTGGATGTTATAAGTTTTAATAAAACAAAACAAAAAACAAAGGTGCCATCTCACATGAGTCGTAAATATGCTAGGAATTATAGAAAACGCAAATCAGTAAAAAGCTCGCGAGAAAAGGTATCCAAGGAATCCAAGAAACCTAAAAAGTCCAGGGCCGAACAAACGCAGGACCTTCGACAGCGTCGAAAACAATGTTCTCACGAAAAAATTACTGCGCGGAACCGAACTGTGCCATTCGGTATTTTTAACAGATATTTTGCGTTTTATAGCTTTAAACAATAAAACCAGATTAATAACGTAATAAAATTATAATATTAAAAGTCAATACAAGATATTGTAATTAACAAATGTCTAGATCATTAGGAATAAAATTATTGATTAATCGCTGTCAGTTTAGTGGCAATGAGACAAACTCGACGTAGGTAATTCAAGAACAACTGCAATGTCTAAATCTAATTAAATGTCACCTCAGGATCTAGATAGCAGTGAGATTTTTACTGGTGATCGATAAAGGAAAGCGCGTACCCATTTGCGCCCAAAATGTGGCGATCCCAATCCGTATCACGTCACCATTTGGTACGTTCGTCGCCAATGGTAAATTCTCGGTAAAACGAAGGCGTTCAATTAACATCATCTGACACTTCTTTTATTTAAACATATTTTCTTTTTAACATTCTGTGTATTTGTCAAAATCCCTTCTTTATTAAGAATAACGTTGATTTGCCATCCTTATTAATTATTCAACTATTGAGGTGATGTGTAGTTCTTGTTCCGAACTTCCTACCTGCCTGTCTGACCTAAAAACTTTGTGCTTGTTGTCAACTTGTCACACAATTTTTTTTTGTTCAATTAGTGTTTTACACTTTGTGTAAGTATTTATTTCATGATTTTATGATCTTTTTCAGTTCTCGTTTTTAGTATCAGTGCACTTAGCTCAGGCTTATAGATGAACACGAAAAAAAAGTCAGAATAATTAAACTTTTCTCTAACATAATTCAATGTGAATACCCGATATTACTCCAACGGATATCGCAAGTGTAGAAAGTGCAGTTATAAAACTGGTGGTGTATTTGTCCGTGACATTTGAATTAACCTTACTTCCTGCATTTGGGTCTGAAACTTGTTCTACTACCTACATTGTTTTATTCAATTCTTCAAGTACATACATTTATTAACTCGTCCGTCACACATTATTTAGGTTGATTTATTGCATATTATACAGACTTGAAAGAAGGAAGTTCTCAATTCGCAAAGCGTATATTTTGTTTGTACGATATACTTTATGTTTTTTTATTACATTTAGGGGAAATTCCGAGAAAATGTTGTTAAGCATATTAAAAAGAAAACTAAGGCGAGTTTTATCTGGGGATAAGGCAGTGCCCTCGCCGAGATAAGCAGAAGGAAGCAGGGCATTTGAATACGGGACCGTAATTAACGACCCTAAATGCCCCTTCATACCGAGTTTCTGAATTGGAACAGTTTTTAGTACCTGTCAAAAGACTGTCAAACCCGGCTAAATGTCCAAATTTTTGTATTAGTCATGTTGGCCCTGTCAATTATAGTCTAAATCCAGAGTCTCTGGCACCAGCCGACCAGGAGACCAGGAGATATGGCAGATCGAAAGTTTGGCAAAGAAATATTTATTTATAACTTTTTTTTTCATTGGATAGATCTCGTTAAACCTATTTCTTAGAATACCATCAATATGGGCGAAACAAAATGATGCCGAAAAAATATTTTGGCCGATTTTTTTTGGCACACCCTAGTGTGAGGGACATCCCAAGTGTCAGGGACATCCCTACTGCCAGGAACAACCGCAATGTCATGCACATCCCTAATGTTGGTAATATCCCTAGTTCCAGGCACATCACTACGAATGGGACATCCCTAATGTCAGGTACATCAATATGTCAAAGTGAAAGAATGACAAAGCCCATCCCTAGTGTCAGGGACATCATTATGTCAAAGTCAAAGAATGTCAATGCACATTCCTATGGTCAGGGACATCACTACGAACACGGGGACATCACTATTTCGAAGTCATAAAATGTCAAAGCACATTCCTAACGTCATAGGATAGAAATTAACATTATATCATTGCAACTCGTTAATTTACCGATGTGCTTTCCCATACTGCAATGATATTTATAGATACCCACTTTACAGTGAGCCACTTGGCGCCTAGAGGACGCTAGTTCAAAGCTAGTCAAAGACCATTATATAATATAATAACGTTTATTTCGGATATTGTATCCACATTGTTAGTAACAGTTTACTTAATTGCTATTGTTAGTAACTAACTATTATATTTACAGTTTTTAATTTATTTCGCATTGGGTAGGATTGACAACTGCACCCAATGCATAATGAATGGGTTGTCAATCCCTACCGTCACCTGTTACAGCATCGGATAGTGAAGAATACACATTTCTCTTATCGAAACTATGACAGATCTATCTCCTTGCGATGGATAAATCGCCAAGTGTTCAAACATAGAAATTTATTTCTGTCATAGTCATAGGATAATTTTGAAAAATAAACATACAATATGGAATGTGATGGATTTCCATTAAACCTTACGGGTATAAGTTTAACCGCAACAGCTATGTTGACGTCAAACAAATTACCCAGAATAATCTACAGCGGCTCCTTTAAGGAATTACCCACAATCTCCTGATTTTCCCAATCACCAGGGACTGGAAAGCTTTCTTGGAATTGAATTGGCACCAACAGTTATCCAAAAAAAATATAAGTATAAAACAAGCGTTCAAGTGGAAGGTGTACTGAGAATTTTTGTGCGCTTTGTGCCTATGCTTTTTAATAAACGCAAGGTAAAATTCCTATACATTTTGTATGGAATAAAGTTTGAATTGTTATGTAAAGCGTGCCAAGTAGCGCCGCGGCCGACTAAGTGTTTTTGAAGCTACTAAAAGTCGGCTGTCCCTGCAAATGTGGATTGGATTGGGGCTTTTGCTTGTATTGGCCGTCCGCTGAATAAAAATGGGGCGAAAGCAGATCAAAATGGTTCGTGTGCGCCGGTCTTTTCTTCTCCAAACTCGGTTGGCCCAATACCTTCTCTATATCAGGCCTTACAACTGAAATGGCTTTTAGTGATGACGTCATCACTAGTGGTACATGCGATTTTAATAGGATTTTCAACAACACATTTTTCATTCCCATTTTATTTTTAAGCACCGTATTTATTCATAAGATTTAAGAAACTTATTACTTTTGAATTGTTTACATATTTATGTATTATTTTCATAGTTCTTACTTTTTTTTTGTATTACTTATTAATTCAATTTTAAAAAAGGTGTGAAACTGCTTTCTATTTTTCATCCGGTCTAAGACGTCAAATAAAATAAAAATCAATAAATCTGCCAAACTCCCCTAAAGAAATGTCTTCCTTGTATCACTAGTGATGACGTCACATTTGAGTTGTCAGGCCTGTACAAAATGTGTCTAGATTTAAAATTCATAACGTTTAGTTTGGGAAAATTATTATAATAATAGGTCTTTACACATGAAATTGCCGAAATTTTCTTACAGATTCATGAGTTCATAATTCCTGTAATTCAATAGCTATTTCAATTATTTGTTTTTTGTTTAAAAGTTGATTTCAAAGTTTGATATTTACGTATTAAATTTTGTTTTCATCCTCAGGTTGATTATAAAAATGTAATCTTCAAAAAAAGTTCGTCCTAAGTGCCATCCATTTCTATGATAAGATTCGTAATAATTTTTTACAGCTGACACTTTTCAAAAACTTAATTAATGTTGCTGTTAGCTTAATGTTGTCTCATTCCTACATATAAGAAATGGATTTGTTATTCCTTAAAAAATGCAAGAATTGAGTTTCCTCCAAATTATCTATAGAAAACGGCAATTTCATTTGTAAAGACCTAATAAATGACCGATAGATGTGATAAATTTATTATTATAACCTTTAAAATTAATTTTTATGCATCACTACCGATAATTATTCTATGATTAATTACTCTGACCGTAACATTATTTGTAGTTTTAATATGTCTTGGAGCAGCGGTTCTTAAAAGGGTTCCGTGGAGCAGTTACAAGGGTTCTGCATAACATCGGGTGCTGTCGCAGAAAGCAGACAGAGACAAAAACATCAATTCATCACAGTAAAAGACAAATATCTTCTTTTAAAACAAATTAGGTATACCTTGATCGTCTTGGATTGACCCACGAGCTACAGCCGCTGAAATGAAAAGACCTTAGAGAATATACCAAAGGAGACGCCTTTAACAGGCGTTCCCCTCTGCCAAAGGTATGAGATTCTATATCTAACGCGTTATATAAAACTAGTTTAGCCGCCATTTCTGTCATACGATTCCCGAACGTCTTTGCATAAAGAGCTCCGAGAAAAATGCCGTTTTGTGCTCTGTATGGGTGCAAAAAAATGTCTAACACATAAAATTTACAAAAAGATGGTGTTACATTTCACTTTTAAGTATATTTTTGGTTATTTCATTCGTAATTTACTCATATCCAACATTTTTGAAAATGTATAAAATTCATATTCGGCGCCATAACTTCTTCACGATGACGTAGGCGTACTCCCTACGAGACGAACTTAGTCTCGTAGGGAGTACGCCTTACGTCACGATTCAGGAATGCGCCGCAGCGAGACTATTTTTGGTGTTGCCAACTACTACAAAAAATTACCTAGAAATTCATCAATACCTTAACATTAATTCACCTTAACTTGATTTTTGTGTTTAGAAATATGCTACTATTTCATAAAGTGTACAGCAAAATTTAAGTATTTGTATTTTTCTTCTACCGAATCCACTGTTATTTTTATTTTTCTAAAACTAATTTCAATTTATTCATCGTAGGCAGCAATATAAGCAATAGTTAATTAATATCTTTACTGAAAATATTACTAAATCTTTTCTAAATCTACTTGCTCGAAAAATTCAACAACTATTTTTTTTCTAAAACTTAAGAATTTACCTAAAAATCAGAACTTAAAAACTATGGCAACACAATAGTCACGCTAATTAGTCTCGCTGCTCCAAACAGGCGCCCATGTAGCCTCGTCGGGAATAGCTAGGCATGTATGAGGTATTATCGATGGTAGTTATCGATAAAGGACAATCAGTTTTAAAATTTTAATAATTTCTTGTTTGTTAATGACTAATAAATAGATCTATCCCCATAAATGTTTTCAATCTCAGATAAATTTAAGTTATCTGAAGAAATTAAATGTTAATTGTATCTTATAATATTATATATTATATATTGTTAGCAACACAAGATGACGGAGCGCCCCTGCCGGACGAGCGTGACAACAGTTTGAGTCATCGACGGCTGCGCGCGCACGGTGGATATAAAAGGCTGTAACTGAGCGGCGCGCGCCATTGTGTTTTGCAACTTTGTGCTGAAGTGATTAAATCATGGTTTACATTTCTTTCGTGACTCCTGACCAAAGACCTGCAGACCATCAGCCGCCTGTATCTAACAATATCATATCGTGATGATACATAGCCTAATACCTTCCTCAAGAAACTACGTTACAATGAAAATTGCATCAAAATCCAATGAGATGTTCCCAAGTTATATGCAAGCGTCCATACAGACACACAGACAGATGTTGCATTTTATATGTAGATATAGAGAAGATTTTGTCCACCTGAACAGATTCTGATGGAATGGTGTCAGTAATGTATTTATCGATAAACGTGTTCCCAACTCTATTAAATTTAACGCACACATTCAAAGACCGTACGTATTTACGTAAATTTGTGTTGCAGGTGTGCGAATTGCATGTGGGTGCGTTTGTAGGAACATGATTCGGTTATGTAAGGGTGGTTACCTCGTCCCCCACCAAACGTGGCAGAACCGACTGTATGTGGAAATACGCCTAAAACTGGTCCAGTGTTATCTTGTCTAAGGAAAAGACATACCTCTCACCAAAATTTAATAATACATCAATTGATACCTCAATCTTTATTTAGAATACTTCTGTTCATAATAAAGTGCATATTATCTCACGTGTCAAGTGTGAATAATAATAAAACTATATAATAGGTCTTTACCTATGAAATTGCGGAAATTTTCTTACAGATTCATGAGTTTATAATTCCTGTAATTCAATAGGTATTTCAATTATTTGTCTTTTGTTTAAAAGTTGATTTCAAGGTTTTACATCTACGTATCAAATTTTGTTTTTATTTTCAGCTTGATTATAAAAATAAAATCTTCAAAAAAAGTTCTTCCTAAATGCCATCCATTTCCATGATAAGATTCGTGATAACTTTTTACAGCTGACACTTTCCAAAAATTAAATTAATGTTGCTGTTAGCTTAATGGTGTCTCATACACATACACATAAGAAATTACATAATTTGGATTTGTAATACCTAAAAAAATGCAAAAGTATTAGTACTGAAAATTAAGTTTCCTTTCTCTATAGAAAACAGCAATTTCATATGTAAAGACCTAAGATATATTTTTATAGAACTTTTCTTTTGACACTTGTGGCTCAATCCGAGACGATTAAAGTATAGTTGCGATTGTTCCACTTTTAAAATGATTTTTTCGGAGAAAATAAAATAACCTCTGATATGGGAAAAAACATAAATAATATACTACTACTACTATGTCTATAAACTATTATCTATGTCTATAAACTATGTCTATAAACTATAAACTATATACTATATACTATGTCTATAAACTATGTCTATAAACTATAGTCTATAATCTATATTTTAGATATTTTAGATATTAAAAATTAGATATTTTAGATGAAATAAAAATTAGATATTTTAGATTATCTAAAATAAAAATTCTATGTAAGCATTTTGTTTGAAAAGACAAATAAACTATATGAACACAACTTAGGTTTCCATTTAGCCACGTTGGCATGTCCTACTACGTCACGGTCACAATTTTTTTTTCCAAGTTATCATTTATAAAATAACAATTTATTAAGAGAAGTGTTGTTAATTTGGTTTTAATGTAGTAGAATGCGAAGCACATTTCATATAAAAATAGTTTATTTTGATTTAAAGGTGGCTAAATAGCTACACAAAGGAAAAATGTAATCGTGTTGACCTAAAACGTGACGAAAATATTTTCATATGTCATTTTAAATTTGACTTATATTGAAGATGTAGTTAATAAATACATTTTCGAGACATTTTCGAGATAAAAAAAAACATACAACCGTTTGAATCAGTACCATTGAACGACTAATACTTACTCTACGTCACTGAGATGGTTATTTTGACTCTTATACTTGACTCTAATTCTATCTATGTACTCCCCTTTGTCTTTTAGCTTTCCGATGCGTAATGGCCTTTCAGCTTACGCCTAAACCAACAACTAGTTCACAAATAGAGTGGACGCTGCTGCAGATAAATAAGATGGTAAAAAACAGCCGTGGGGTCCGAGCGCACGTCATCTTTTCAAACTATCGACACGTTTGATCGACGCCCCTGGTGACCCAATAGCTGGAGCCTTGGACGAATGCTGGGGCATACCTCGGCCAGAGGATCAGTCTGGCGATCCAGCGGTGTAATGCTGCTCTTGGGCACCACACCCGACGGCAACGGCTTAGAGAATATTTTTTATTTCTTATAGTGTTTTATTTAGTATAATGTTTTAGGGCTTATTTAGAAGTTACTTTTTTGTTTTTTAAGTTTTAATAAAAATAAATATATAAAAAAAACAGCCATAATTTTAGCTTAGCCATCCAACGAGGGAATGCTTCCAGCCTTTTGGGGATCAAACGGTGATACAGCGGTGATTTAGATAAAAATAATTTATAGATAAGTTTTTCTTTTAGGGCTTTTTACGATTTGAAATTTTTCTTATTTTAGCTAGATTTCATGTTATGTTTCTCTGTTTTTAAATCAATTTTATGTTTGTATATGAGTATTCTTTACTCATATTTAATCGTGTACCAATGATAAACACAGACCTTTTACCCGTGACTAAGTATCAATTATAATAGTTATAATCTTTCATTATTCCCATGGCTTTGGGTTTCCTCCAAAACAAAGGCAATCATTTAGGAAACAAATTGGGAACCACTGTCATAGAGCATTTAAAACATGTTCTGAGTAATATGTATGTATAGCGGTGCAATAAACGTATGATGTAAATTATGCAAACAGAATCATATTGCAAATTGCAACATAGTGTCTCTAGTTACAATACACACAGACAGTCAATGACTTCTGCAGTTGTAAAAGATGCTGATACATTTTATCTAGAGTGCAATGTTTTGTATGAAATAGGTTTACTTAGTAAGTCTTACTGTCGTTTATGCGCATTAAATTGCATTTTAAATATGACGGTCGTGCTTCAGAAATGAATTTTACTGATAAAAAAATACACTTATCTTGGTAATTTAACTGAAATGGTCACGGCTTGTTGTTTTTATAATATTGAACGTTTTGTTTAATTCATATTATCAGTTCATTAATACAGTTTATTTCACCTCTTTCACATCCATCAATCTAGTCATACAATATCTTCTACTTTGCTCCTATTTTATAACTAAATAGTTTAGAATTATGTGTCAATGTCGACATCTATATGTACATGTCAAATATCTTTTTATTTACTTATTTGACTGACGACGGCCACAAGAAATATATTTCGAAACAATTTAACACTTTTATTTATATATTATAATCTATTTAAAGCAGTTTATTTCAAATACGAGTATTATATGTTACATACAATAGAGGATATATACTCTCTAGCTAGACGTTCCCTACCTCCATAGCATAGCAGACCATATTGAGCTATAACCGCTCGATACATCATGTCTACCCCTCTCGAGGTATACTATCTATAGATCAACAGACTGAGAGAGAGCACTTTATCAAACGCTATCGAGCTCGATATGGTTTGCTATGCTAGACTAGCAGATCAGAAGATCCGCTAGTCTAGCATAGCAAACCATATCGAGTCATATCGAGATACTGTCAGTATACAGCGTGATACAGTGAAGACTAAGGGGCTTTGAAATAAATAAGAAAATAAAATTCCCATTTCCATTTCACAAAGATTTTTGGTGTTTTAAGATCTATACGAGTAGATCAACAGACTGAGAGAGAGCATTTTATCAAACGCTATCGAGCTCGATATGGTTTGCTATGCTAGACTAGCAGATCAGCAGATCCGCTAGTCTAGCATAGCAAACCATATCGAGTCATATCGAGATACTGTCAGTATACAGCGCGATACAGTGAAGACTAAGGGGCTTTGAAATAAATAAGAAAATTAAATTCCCATTTCCATTTCACAAAGATTTTTGGTGTTTTAAGACGGATATTCTGGGATATAAATATTTACGGAAAAATAGTGAAAAATATAAAATAAAAATGTTCCGCAAATAACTCATATTATGTGTAAAGAAAATTCAGGAGAAGTTTCAATTCTCTTATTTGAACAACTTTACGATGTATAAATACATTTCATCCATCCATCCATCAGCTTAGTTCGTCCACTGCTGGACATAAGCCTTTCCAGGACTTTGCCACTCCTGGCGGTCATCCTGGAAGAATTGCCCATACTCACACACGCTGGGCAGGCGGGTTGGTGAGCGCGGTGCCGGAACCCTCGCACCAGTGCGTCACGCTGCCCGTCACCAGTCTGTTCCATATAAGGCCCGGTTATTAGGGATGGATATACCGCCATCCATCGGTCCCAGCCAGGCATGGTGGGCCTCCTGGTTTTTTGCCTGTGAGCTGTCCTCTTACTCTTCCCCGAATTACTTCGAGGGGGTCTCCCGCTATCGAACTCGATATGGTTTGCTATGCTAGACTAGCTGATCTGCGATAAACCATATCGAGTTCGACAGCGCGTGATACAGTCAGTGCTCTCTCTCACTCCGTTGGTCTACCTCGAGAGGGATATACATGTTTTGTCATATACATGACCCCCTGAAAACATAATACAAAAAAAACGCAATGTAAGCTCCTCAAGTTAAGAATAAATAAATGTGTTTACAGTAAAGTTGTTCAATAAGAGAATTGAAAGTATTGAAATTTCTCCTGAACTTTCTTTACACATGACATGAGGTATTTATGGCCCATTTTTATTTTATATTTTTCACTACTTTTGCCGTAAATCTCCGAATATTTGTCTTAGAACAACAAAAAATTTTGTGAAATGGAAATGGGAATTTTATCTTCCTTTTTCCTTACCTTCAAGTTTATTATTAGGTCATGCTTATCAATAAATATAACAACGACAGTTTTGTTATGTTTTGGTGCTATTTTGGTTAATTTAGGACGTTTTTTGTTTGTATTTTACAACTATTATTTTATTATTGGACACATCTAAGTCTCCAATGTTGTACCAAAATAAATAAACTGAACTGAATTGGCTTTTTAGTTTTCGAGTGTTTTATAAATCGAACATAAAATTTTTGATGTTATGTGACCGTCCCAACAAGACAAAACTTATGGTCTTAATGTGTTTACGTAGATGGGTATAACTTGAACACTACCGGGCCGATTGCAATTGTATGTTACAAAATACTTTGTGATTCCTGGAAAAATGCACCGTGGAAAATTTATGCGCATGTCAGAAAAAAACAAAGCCTTTCTTACCTTTCAAATATCCAGATAAACCCCAAAACCTAAAGCACTTGGTCACTTAATCCGAGAATTTTCAGGTAATATTTTCTCAAGAGTCCTTAGGACCGTGTCGCTGAGAACGCGTATGTATACTGTACACAAATTGTGAATGATTGTCACACATAAAGGATGATAGGGTGCTCGGCGGATGTGATACATATTAGGTAGGAACGTCTGCTTGATACGTACCATCGATGAAAGATCAGGCGCACATTTTGCGCCCGTAAATGGCAATAGATGATAAAACAGCGAAAAGTGGGTATATCGGGACTTTTGCTAATGCTTTCTTCTACAACACATAGGTATAATTACTTATGACATAGTTTTTAATACACTTCAATAAAAGAAAATGCCAAGTTTATCTTTCATCTTGCCAAGACGAGCCAACGCACACACGAACGTACCTATTCTTGAAGCGTTTCGTTGTATTTTTGCACTCTCATAGCTTCGATGTGGATAACACTAGAGAGCTCAAATTCTCAGGATGAGGTGCAGTTAGCAAAATTATAAAACACGCTAAGTTTCATTTGTCTGGCTTTTATACTTTGGATTTTATTAATATCTATATTTCGTCATTCCCGCACTCACTCTATCAAGATCATCAAAACCTCTAGGTTACTTCCTGAAGTCCTAGAAAACTGAAATTTGGTATGCAGACTAGGATTACCCAAAAAACAACAAAAATATCAAGAAATCTGTAACTTTCACCCTCCAACCCCTCATGAAGGGGGGTCCGGATCTGTATTATATAGCAATTTCTATTCCACACTTCCAAAACTCCTAGAAAGCTTAAATTTGGAATGCAGGCTAGGATTTGCACACAAACAACAAAAAAAATTAAAAAACTTTCAATCTCCAACACCCCATGTAAAATTTCCTCTAAAAAGAAATAAAATCCTACCCAAAACATTTCATGTAAAGTAGGTACCCAAGACAAAACTCACAAGCTCATAACGCTTTTACTGTTAAAAAGTTATCATATCTCATGTAGAGCCCAAGCCCCAACTCTACTAGCCCTACCCTGCAAACCCTACATCCTGGTCGAAAAGTATGACATGACTGTTTCATTAAACTATTGCATGACACAACATTAAAGACCTGTAACTTAATTTCTTACGATAATTTTATGGGAGTGTCTGTGCGACGACCGCGCAATGGTCAAGCCATATTTTATGACCAAGATGAGGGTTTAGAGTTAGGCCTTGTAGACTAACCAAGGGGCTTGGCTCTACTATATGAGATCTGATAACTTTTTTAACAGTAAAAGCGTTATGAGCTTGTGATTCTGTCTTGGCAACCTACTTTACATGCAATCTTTTTGGTTGCATACATTTTCATTTCAGTATAAAGAAGTACATAAAGAGTTATTTTATTCAAAAAATACTTGATGTGTAGTTATAAAATAGGGTTCAGTCGCCTTAAGGGAACCCAGTACTGTACACCTAGCTGTAGCCTAAGCATGAAAACATATCCGTATCGTTGCGTTTGAAACTAAACTTAAGTTGCCATACGTAACTGTTAGTTCCACTACTGTCCGCTTGGAGCGGTCTCCTAGATTCTATATGATTTTGATGTAGTTTGAAACGCAATTATACGGAGATGTTTTCATGCTTAGGCTGCGCAGGTTTACTTATTCCGATGGACCGTCCCTGATTGTCAAACACAAACATAACGGTTATAGCCTATTATGTACCTACTTTATGACCTAATCAATGCCAAAGAGCAACATAAAGGGACTCGAGATCTCCTGCCCCTACCCACTTATCCCAATTTAAAATTACCCCATGACCCTGCAGATATTTCGGTTATTGAGTTCCTTGTTAATGCCAATTGACTTGCAAGGTTCGAGCAATAAAAAAAACATTTTTGATATGTATCTAGTCGTGATTTAAATCATGCTGTTAGTAGTTACCCCAGAAAATTTTCCAGTTATTACCGCCAGGGCATATGTTTGTCTCCGCTTCCCAACGTGTAAAACAGCCTTTATAATCCATAACAAACTATTAACCCCTAATAATTAGGTCTTTACATATGAAAAAATAAATAAAATTCAGTCAATAAATTTTCAGTACTAACATTTATGCATTTATTATAGAAATGGCAAATAAAAATTATGTAATTTCTTAAGTGTATGAATGACACAACATTAAGCTAACAGCAATATTAATTTAATTTTTGAAAAGTGTCAGCTTTAAAAAAATATACGAATCTTATCATGGAAATGGATGGCATTTAGGACGAACTGTTTTTGAAGATTGATTTTTTATAATCAAACTGAAAATAAAAAAAAAATTTAATACGTAGATTACCTTGAAATCAACTTTCAAATAAAAAACAAATAACTGAAATAGCTTTTTAAGTACAAGAATTATGAATATATATGTAAATACCTATTATAATAGTTAAAATGAAAGTAGATAAAAAACCAAGGGCCTTTTAGTTTACCCATTCCAAAAATTTGGATTTTTGCATACATAAATAATTTTTAAATTTTGGATTTTTAACGAAAGCCTTGGGGCGTAATGGCTCTTGTACCTTTGCCAGTAACTATTTTTGATTGTATTAAAAAAACAAATTGGCGTGACCATAGAGTATGATAAATCCTCTAAATCCTCAGATAAATCAAATGTCAGTGACACTTGATATTGATAGCTAGTTTTTTAGGGTTCTGTACCTCAATATTAAAAAACCTTACAAGATTCACTGTTTTGTCCGTCCTGTCTGTCTGTCAATACCTTTTTCCTCGGGCCTCGTGTGAGATATCAAGTTAAAACTGATAGCTACCAAGTCTACGGCCCTATGGTGCTGTAAATAATCAGGCTTCTAACTCAACGTCAATAGAGTTATTGTCCTTTACATAATCAATTTCATACAAATTTGCTCACCATGAAAACCTAAAGAGTTTGCATTTCCAGCAAACTTTAAATATCGTTAAATTTTAATTAATAATAGGTACTTACATTTTTCATTAGTAGATAGAAATTTAAATAAATATAAAATACAGCTCTTAGCTCCAATATCTTGCCGTGAATTTCCACAAATCAATTATATTTTACCTTCCAAATACCTAGATATCTTCTTATTGACGTAAAAAAAGGCGGACGGAGTTTCGCTAACCAACAACATGGTATGCAAAGATTTCAAAAGTTTAGATGAGCCCTTGCACCTTAAATCTATTGCATTGTTTTTGAATGCGTGCGTTAACATAATGCCGACGTGCCCACTTATGAGTGGGCAATCTGTCTACCTACGGTCAGCAAACTGACCAGACTACTAAAGTTGTTAAAATGATTAACTTTAAGTGCACTTAAGGCGTCCAACTATCACTGTGTTCAGATGAGCACTGATTCCAAACGTGTGAGCGTCACCCATTTAAAGGTGGAAACGTTTTGGTGCTTTCATATTACCTATGGTAAGGGCTTATCTTTACTTTTAAAATCTTTGATAGTATGCAGATTCGCTTGTACCTACGCACGGAGCCCGGAACGCACACATTCCACCGCCATTGCTATGCTTCTGTCGTTGCTTAGCTGTGACTCTCTCCGCCTTTTTTTTACATCAATATATCTGCTTTTAAAAAATGACCTAATTTAAAAACTATGATAGAAATAAATTTTTATTTTCGAATATTTGGCGATGTAAAGTTATAAACAATTACCTACTCATTTTATGCATCTACACCTCAACTTGGACGTTGGCTGATTCAGCACATCGTTTGCTGATTAAATTTTAAATAAATAGGACAGGGTAGTGCAATAATTTTCTGCGGACTAGTATTTGTTCAGAATACTGATTGTAAAAATATACTACACGATTACATTTCAGCCACTCATTTTCTAAAAAAGCAAAAAACATTTTCAAAACACATCAAGCTTGGGCTCTTCCATGCATTAAACGGCTGAAGGAATTCGTGTAAAAAATCCGTGAATTTACTCGTATTTTTAAAATCTAAAACCATAAAAGTAAAAATAGGTTTCAAAAGATGATCTTTCATACCGAAATCTATCGCTTTGGAAACTCTAAACTCTCACGAGGGCGTTACTTAGAGATTGTCTAACGATTTTACGATTTCACGCCTTAATTATTAATTCTGAACAGATGGCGCTGTCGTCGCTACAATATTCGAAAATTCAGTTCTCATGTTTTATGTGTGTGTAGATTAGAACCTCGGTGGCGCAGTCATTAGCGCGTTTGCCTTGGAAGCAAGAGATCGTAGGTTCGAATCCTACCCGAGGAATATTTTGTAATGCACTCTAATAACATATTTGACTGCTATTAATATCTAATTATATAATATACAGTGTGTAACAGAAGGTGTAACCATATTTGAAGAGCTTATTCAGTCAAAGGTATGGAACAACTTTTACTATGGAGCCAAACCTGAAATCTCAAAAAAAAATCTGCCCTTCCATAAATTTTGGCCGAGCAGCATTGCATTTTTTTATGAAACAGTCGTTTTTTTTTTTTTCGAGATACAGGGTTTGTTCCATAGTTTAAGTTGTTCTATACCATATTTTTCATCAAAAAAATTCCTCTGACCAGGATTCGAATCTCAAAGGTAAGATTTTTTTTATTTTACTCCCATTCCATTTTTTTTTCAAAATGTAGTTAGAGAAAATTTGCAAAAAAAATTCCAGTCGATTTTTGTAAGACTGCCTCTTTGGCAAAGTGGTAGAGCGCTTACCTGCTAACCCAGAGGTCGTGGGTTCAATCCCCGCGGTGCACATTAATTTGTGGTCGGTCTGCGTTCTTCGGAAGGCACTTTGTTAAGCTTTTGGTTCATTTGTGTTCGAAGAACGGCGATAGGGCTCACCACCCATCACGTTTGGCATGTAATAATCGTCGGTGAAACTCGGGTGTCCCGAGAGCCAAGTGTGGACTGTGACTTGCATTTCACAGTTCACACTTCTGTACCTGAGAGCCAAAGTGACTTAAGTCCATATTGAAACTATTCGAGAAACAAAACAATTAAGAAATTTACCACACGTTCTCTTTGAATTCCGCTTTTAACTTTTTCGTTTCTTATGCATAAAAACATTGTTTGGAATGAGCTTTAAGATGCCATGTGTGCCATTTTATTTAATTCTAAGAATTTTTAAATAAAGGACTTGGGACACTATCGGTGTTACTACAAAACGATGTTTAACTTTAGACAGTGTTTAAATCTGTTGCTGTCACTTTTTTACAATATGAAAGAAAAGGCGACAACAACAGATTTAAACACTGACTAAAGTTAAACACCGTTTTGCAGTAACACAGTATGGCTCTAAACTTTCAAGACGGTCAGTATGAAACAAAGTCCACAATATAAATAAAGTTATAAGTCCACAATGAAATGCAATATTATGACTACAAATAAAATAAAACGAAATTATATTTGGAAAAAATATATGTTTAGTCCAATATACCTACGAGTATTATTCTGAGTAATCATTAACATTTTCTGCATGAGGAAGAGTCATGAAAAATTCTCTATATTCTTCTGGGGTTCATTGCAATGCAGTAATTAAATTGTTGTATTTAGCTTTCGATATCGGTTTCTTTGGTTCCGTAATGACAGCTAAGGTTTCAGGCATGTTCTTTCGACATCGCAGGTATTTATTCATGTCATACTCTTCAGTCTTTCTCTTCAAAATTAGTTTTATAAAAAAAATAAAATACCAATTTCGTTCCTACGGAATTGAGCCCATACCATGTCTGGTATTCGAACTTGGTCCCTACTAGATTTTCTTTTTGAGTAAATATAGAATTTGCCCCTTCATAAAATTGCCTTGCGACTTACAAATGGACTTGTAACAGTGTTTCTCAGAATTGAATATGGACATGTAATAACTTCCTTTTTTTCACGGCTTGTAAACGATCTGGAGCCGTATTTTTGAATCGTTCGTTTTTAATTTACGTGCGAAAGTATATACCCGTCTCACGTAGCACATCAGAACTTGTCATTTGCAAGATGAGACAGGTATACATTTTCGCACGTGAATTGAAAAAGAACGATTCAAAAATACGGCTCCTTAAGATTAAGATATTCATACATTTTATAAACTTAATCGAAATTTGAACCAAAAATGGACTTGGGTCACTTTGGCTCTCAGGTACAGACTTGGTAATATCTATGACATGATACCCCCTAAGGGATTCATGTCGTGACGAAATGTTGTTTTGTACAGGTCGCGTCCTATTAAAAGATTGGCGGAAAGCTGGCGGCGATTGTATGTAGTGTATGGTTTTAATTATATTTAGTGATATTCTATCTAATATATTTTTCAATGTACCTACCAGTAACCAATATACGAAGCCGCGAGCAAAAGGCTAGTTCAAAAATAAAACAACAGGCCTAGTACTTTCGTGCGCGAGTGTACCCATGCGCAAACCTATCGCTTCCAGCGCCCTTTTAACAGGACGCTGCCTGTAAGAATATTTAGTTCATAAAGAATTTGAGACTTTTTGTTTCATTTCAAAATTTGAAAAATTGTCTGGATTACGTCTTGCTGTTTAATCAGAACTCGGTCAAAGTCAATACTCGCCACACATTTCCAACAAAATGCGCAGGCGCTACAGAGCGATATAGATAGTGTTGTAGACTGGAGTGAACGTAACAACTTGGAGTTCAATGGCTCTAAGTGCAAAATCATGACGTACACCAGGTCTCGCACTCCGCCCGAAAGGGACTACACCATAGCTGGAGCTCCGCTCGCACGAGTCTCACAAATACGAGACCTAGGACTGACACTTGACAGTGGACTGACTCTTAATGACCACATTGTGCTGACTTGTAAAAAAGCCTATAAATCACTAGGCTTTGTAATGAGACAAACTGCAAGGTTTAAAGATCCGAGACCCATTGTAACGTTATACAATGCCTATGTGAGAAGTAAATTAGAGTTCAACGCAATCATTTGGGACCCACATGAGGAAAAATACAAGCTCATGGTGGAAAATTACAACGTAAATTTGCTCGATATCTATATAAAAAAATGATAGGGTATTATCCATACTTATTCCCATCCATTTTCGTGGTCGGAATGGTAGGGGTAGACACCCTAGAGCTGAGACGTAAGCTAGCGCTATTAGTGCACTATTATCTGCTGTTACACAACCGAGTGGACGACCCCGCTGCCCTCGCGGGCTGCGCGCTGGCGGCACCGAGCAGGTACGCGATGTTGCGGTCACGCCTGCTTTTTGCGACGGTGGTACGCACACGGCATGCTCGTTTTGCGCCCACCTTCCAAGCGTGTACCCTGCTAAATCTGCTCCTGAATAAATACCCAGAAATTGACATTTTTAATATTAGTTTATCAAAATTTGTTCTTCTTGTTAGAATTTTTTTAAGCATTTAGTTCATAAGTGTTAAAATCGTGTTGAAATCTTTTTTAAAATCTGTTGATGTGTTAATAACTTAGCTTACGAGTTGGTGAAAGTCACTGTTAGTAGGCTAAGGTTCTAAATAAAAATAAATAAATAAATAATAAATAATAAATAAACAAAACAACTCAAAACTTTCACATTCAATTATATTTTAATATCATTTAAATTACTATAACATAATTTACGCGACCCGCCACTTGTTCGACGGCTGAAGTTCATGATGGTAGAAATTGCACTCTAGTTTGTTTGTGCAAGTCTTCCCGTATCGACACGGCTTGGGGTGGTAGAAGTGGCACGAAGGGTTTGCGCAGTTCGGGTAGTATTTGCACAAGTTTGGGATGACTGTTGGCGATATCATCTTGAAATTTGCTACTGGTACTACATGGGAGGCTGTGGACAAACGAATACCAACATTAGTATTACAACCCACCAAAAAAAAATCATGTGAACTAAGTTGCCAAGACTCATACAATGACATAACGGTTTCACTGTTAAAAAGTTATGAGATCTCATGTAGAGCCAAGTCCCTAAACTCTACAAGGCCTAACTCTGCAAACCCTACATCTTGCTGGAAAAGCAGGGCTTGGCTGTTTCGTTACCGTCGCACAGACATTCCCATTGACTTGTGGTAAGAAATTAAGTCACTGGTCTTTTAAAATGTTGTGTCGTGCAATAGTTCCATGAAACGGCCAAGTCATACTTTTTGAGCAAGATCTAAGGGTTTGTAGAATTATTACAGTGGCCCCAGATATATACATTCCCTGTGGGTGCCTCATATATGGGGCATTTCGATGTACTAATGGTACGTCCGTGAACCACGTTTGGGGCACGGCTAGGACAAACTTACTAGGCCTGTAAAAATGTTCACGTCTGAACACGTTTGAATGACTTACACGTGTGAAATATTAAATAAATAAAAAAATGTCTGCACGCGTCAACGTGTCCTGTACAGGGAACGTGTTAACGTGCTACGGAAAGCACCGTTAAACTGAGGGTCTATACTTCACATTCTATACCCGGAAACATCTCTGAAACCCCCTCGGAGATTCATGTCGTATTATATCTAAAGCCAATATCCGGAACGTCTTCATAACGTAGGGGGTAAGGCTAATGGTAAAAGAATGTTCGTCATTTTCGTTTCCACAATGTCAGGTGGAGTCAAATTCTCGTCAGTATTTTTCCCAGAATAAAACTTTTATCTACTCTCATAAGGTAATTGCAACATCAGAAGCAGTTTTAAAAGTACATGGATTTTTTATCCGTTGCTATAATTTTACATTATAACACCGCCATTCTGCGCTTCGTTTGGTCCAATTTATTATAAAACCGCTAGATAGCCAACAGAGACGAGAAATATGTCTCGACCTTATTTCCTGAGCCACGCCCCATTAATCCAGATTTGGCCTTCAAGGCGAAGACGACCCGCCCGAGGTTCATGATTGAGTGTTCTTCTTCTCATATTTCGTTATAAATTTTTATAAATAAAGACGATATTTTTGATGGGCGCAGATAAGTATTGTGTGCAACTAAACATAATTAGACATTTTGACACTCGTGCAAAAATGTTACGAAACGAACGAAAACAAGCACTCGTGTCCCAATGTCTCAAATATGTCACATCTGGGGGCACGGCAATGCCCGCGCCAAGTCGAATATTTTTCTATTCGCATGATGAAGACCCCACTGGGCCACTGAGGGGTCGAGATATAGCGCGTAAAACCATTCAATTAAGTGTTTATATTTATTTTCAATGCATGTGCTCGTAAAGGCCCACTTTTTATGCATCAAAACCGAACAGAAAGTCGATTATTTTGCCCTAGGGCTTTAATATATATATTTTTTTAATTTATTTACAATGGTTGGCTAACCTGCAGCCTTTCCTGTGTACCATAGACGTTATACTTTTTTTACACCGTTTAACGGCTATGGATACAGTCCTTTTGAGCCAATTATAATTTAAAGTTCACAAGATTATATTTGTTTTCATTTACTCACACTATGCATTGAAAAATGTAGTATGATACACGGGCGTAAAAGCAATAAATTACTCGGTTACGTTTAAAACACTCGCTACGCCGTGTTTTAAATCGTCCTCGTAATTTATTCCTTTGCGCCCTTGTAGCATAAACTACTATTAAAATACAATATACAAAAAATTAACAGCCCTTAAAAGGTATTTAAAAGTTAATAATTCTTTTAAAAAATGGCAATAATCACAGAGTAAAATACCACCATTTCAGATGGACATAAGCCTTTCCAGGACTTTGCCACTCCCGGCGGTCATCCTGGAAGAATTGCCCATACTCACACACGCTGGGCAGGCGGGTTGGTGAGCGCGGTGCCGGAACCCTCGTACCAGTGACGCCACTGCCCGTCACCAGTCTGTTCCATATAAGGCCCGGCTATTAGGGATGGATATACCGCCATCCATCGGTCCCAGGCATGGTACGCCTCCTGGTTTTTTGCCTGTGAGCTGTCCTCTTACTCTCCCCCGAATTACTTCGAGGGGGTCTCCAAGTAAGATGGTGGTACCACCACAGTCGAGCCCAGCATCAGCTCTACCACCTGTAAGGTTGACACCTGCACTGATAAGGTTGGCGAAAAAAGTTTGCCCTCCTTACGACGTCTAATAGTTTAGTCGTCTGTGTGTGCAGCCATAGACTATACGTATCTATAGTCTTAGTCTATGGTGCAGCTCACTTGACGCGAGCCTTCTTACTGGTGCTAATACTGACCAACAACGGGCGGTATCTTGCCGTGCGGCGTCACGGGTGGGTGCGAGTAGACGCAGTTCCGGCGCGTGCAGCCCGTCGCGAACTTGCAGGGCGGGTGGGCGAATGCGCACGCGGCGCCAAACCGGCACAGAGGGAACGCGCGGCACGGCAGCACTGAGCGTTCCGCTACTGACACTGAAACGAGATTAGGTCAATGCAAGGCGACTTGTTTATAAGCCAAATTCATACTGGACACTCGGTAAGTGGTCAGGATCAAGTTTTAATGACGCTTTTTGCGAAAAACAAAAAGAAAGTTTCCGACTCCGAGTCAATCAGTATAGGAAGCCTTTTGCGTTTTTTCACGAAAAAGGGGTCATTGAACTTAACAAAAGTCACCTTAAACTCGTATACAGTAGAACCGTTTATACAATCCGCGTAGGCATATTCGCCACTATTCGGCACTCTTCGGCAAAGGTCGTAATTCCGCTTTCTGTGTAAAGACTCGTGCGAGCCTAGAGCGGATGCGACGACGGGCGCGAAGTATCAAACATATTGAACCGCCTTTTGCGTCCATAAAGTAGTGTCTGCGACGAGCCTGAGTGAGATAGCATGCGTAGTTTTCAAACTCTCGTATCCGCGCATTGCGACCACGCTACGGGCCTAGGCAGTGAGCGACCCAATACGCGGTAGGCGGGTGTATCAAACCAGTTCGGTCTTGTCTTGATTTACTCGCGTCCTCAAAATTTTGTTTTCGTAAAATGGTGATAAATACAAACCATCTTCCATTTCTTTCTTAAGGACCCTTGGAATTCCCATTGCTATAAGATTTTCCTATTGTTTTTTTTTTGCAGAACATAGACCATTTTAGACAATAGTTCATTATTATGGTAAACAACTTGATCCTGTTATGATTTTTTAAAGAATTTTAGGCATTATACTGATTGTGGACCTTTGCCCTGCTTATAAAAAAGTGATCTGTCTTTGTCTGTCTTTTTTATGAAATTTATAATAATTTGCTTCCGACTGATTTGACAGCTAGATGACAGATGAGTAGGCTGAAAGAGACATACCACTTTTTTTATAAGCAATCACAATCAGTGTATAGGTAAAGTCTATATTTACTGAAAAAAAAAATTTTTTTTTTTCAAAAATCTTTTATAATGATTGTTAAATCAGAACAACTTACCGTGAAAAAAGTGATATCGCTTTTATTGTAACGAATTCAATCAGAAAGATTTTAGTGTCGCTAGTATAAAAAACACACGAATGAGTTTAGTAGCTGAAAAATTTACGGTTATTCACGTTAATCAAATTAATGTAACGAAAAGTATGACGAATGGTTTGCTGAGCTTTATTTTTATTTTTTTTACTACGTAACCTTTTCTAAAATAACTTTATATCATTAAACCGCAAATTTTTATAATTAGCTCGAAGTCTTTGAATAAACCTTGTCAGAAATGTAAAATTCACTTTGACAGTTAAATTTCACATTTACCCGGGCGTTTAGGAACGCAACCCTAATTGGAGATGGATGGGAGGTATTCTCTTGTCTCATTTGTCCTAAAATTGTCTAGAAGTATGGCCATAGAGGCGCAAAGCCTAGTAAATGTGGCGGCGCATTGTCCTTCCACGTCGCACTGCCATATACCACCTCTTACCCTCGTGGAACCGTTCGTTTGGCCGAAACGAAAGGCAATAATTAATTTAACCACCCACTGCAGCCGATTCTAAAGGCTTTAATTTTAGTTTTATTGCTATCATATAGAAAATTTCTACCCTGCAAAATAGTCGTTAGGTGTTAGGAACAGAAGCTTTGGAAAAATTTAAGTTTTGACAGCACTAAAACAAAAATTAAAGCCTTCAGAATCTGCTTTATTGTCAGTGTACAGACGGTGTTGTTAGTATTTACAAGAAGACAAGAATAATATTTTAGGTCATTTCGGTAATTTTTGTTTTCTCAGTAATTGTTTCATGGTCTCTATACAACGTGTAACAGAAAGGTGTAACCATATTTGAAGAGCTTATTCAGTCAATGGTATAGAACAACTTTTAATATGGAACAAAACATGGATATCGAAAAAAAAAAAATTACTGTTTCATAGAAAAATGCAATGCCGCTCGGCCGAAATGTATGGAAGGGCAGATTTTTTTTTTAGATTTCAGGTTTTGTTCCGTAGTAAAAGTTGTTCTATACCATTGACTAAATAAGCTCTTCAAATATGGTTACACCTTGTATAACTCTGAAACCTCAAGAGGTACCAATTTTATTTTTATGGGCACAATTGGGCACGAATTATATCTATCTAAGTAGCTAGTTTGTATTTAGCTACGACCACTCCAGCTGGATCTGTTTTTCTTGAATATCTTTGGAGCGGCTGGAGGCACTAATTTTAAATTTCGGGCACAATACACACGAGCTGTGGTACTAATTATCTGTCAATGGCGTAACGGACACCCAAAATCGCGAAGCGAAAAAAAAACCAAGTAAAAAGTGTAAATTTTGACGATATATCCCCTTAAGGCAAGCAGTGGTGCATTGTTTTAGTACAAATTTTGTTAATTTATTATTATTTTTATTTCATATTACTTTAATTTGTTTTCATAGCATATTACCTACATAAATATATTAAATATAATATTCACTGATAAGTATGACACTCACATAAATATTATATAAACATATCTATCTTTACATACTATATTATTTATTTCTTAATTAAGATACACAAAATTAAAAAGTTCAGCACGTCGCTCTTCCACGGTTCCGGCAGAATGATCTGTGCTGCATTGTGAATCTTTGCAGCAAATACTGAGTCGGAGCCCTTTCACTATTGTAATATGTCCATAATTAAGTATCTGTCTCATTATTGTTAAAACTTGTTCCGTGTCTTTTCTTGCTAATGTAAATATTTAATTGTGTTGAATGTGAATAAATGTTTTGTCTGTCTATCTATCTATCTAAAATTGAAAGTTGTATTTAAAACTGAAACTAATGACGTTACAAAATGCTACTTTTTCGAGGCTTTTTGTAGATTTTTCGGTTTATTTATTTGCCGTGATACTTAGTTGCTAAAGTAGCACGTGTACTGTGAAAGTTTCAACTAGCTATCTCTAACGAACACAGCTGTAGACCCGAGACAGACGGACGGACAGCGGAGGCATAGTAATAGGGTCCCATTTGGCAGTGGCGTGCACAGAACTTTTTGCTGGAAAAGCAAACAATTGGTCAAGAACAACAATAAAAAAAAATATGAAAAAGTTTAAATATCACATTGAAAAAAAAAAAATGTATGACGCCAGGGTATACAATGTCTACGCTAGAGTGAAAATTTCCTATACAAACTTTTTTTTTTCAAAGTGATATTAAAATTTTTCAGATTTTTTTATTGTTATTCTTGACCAATTGCTTGCTTTTTCAGCAAAAAGTTCTGTGCACGCCACTGCCATTTGGCACCCTTTGGGTAAGGAACCTTAAAAAATATACTTACATTACTTACAGGTAATATACTTACATAATGGCAACGCATCATATTTATTCGAAGTCGAGTTAGTTGTGACAGTAACATGGTTATCACTTCCCGCACTTTCAGTCCTTTCTCTTACTCTCTCCTTTTCTTTCTCTCTAATTTTATCTCTCTCTTTCTTTACCACATCAAAGACTATTGGAGATGCTCTTTTCTTTTTGATGGGAGGAGATAATTCCTCTTTTATAATAGGAGCTACTTCAGCACTTTTGCGCTTTTCAGCGCCTTTCGTTTCACTTGCTGTTATAATCACTTGAGTATCACTTTCTTCACTCGTATCACTAAGGCGTTTTTTCTCATGATTAGAGGAACTAATTTTTTCTGGAACTAAATACTTTTCTTTCTGTTTTTCTGCGTCTCTTTTTGGTTTTTCTTCAATTTTCTTGTTGATTTCTGTCTCGTCATCTATAAGGCCTTCGGTTTTGAGCTTTTGGGCCAGGAATATGTTAGGATCTAAGCCGTCCAGTGTTACCACAAATGTTGGACCTTTTTCTTTTCCTGTTGCAGTTTTGTGATTGTTTCTGGAAAGATAAATTATATAGTTATAGTCTGTAAAATATAGCTTGAGCCTTGTGACAGCAGGACAGTGCTATACAATTTGTATTTCTAACTCTCTTTCTCATGCTCAAACATGCATAGCGCTGACAGCTGTCACAGGGCTCAAGCTATATTTTACAGACTATAGTTCTTTTATTCCTTTTTGGCCACAAATTAAACCGTGCGGGCCTTCGTCAGTTGTGTACTTTCTGAAGTCATCTATGCCATGTACACCTCAGACCAATAAACCAATAGACAAAGTCTTGGTGCCCTCAAAACGTACTACCCAAAACTTTATTTTGACTCCTAATGACTCCTGTCCAAGTCACCAAATTATAATGTACTGTTACTTTTCTTAAGTGGCAACATTGGCAATCCTTTGTAATTTGGTCGCGTTATAGCTTGTGTTTACGTTAGGAAGTAAGTCGGCAGATTTTTAAACAAAATTTTATTTAAGTTGTGTTTTGCTGCGAATTATCGTATGGAAAAGGGTTGAACATACAAGGACAATGTCCTGCTACGTGCGTGGTTGCAGATTCCATTCGGGGAATAAAGAAAACTCGAACAGCAATATCAGTTTTCACAAGTGAATAAAAAGATATGTTTTCCGAGTAAATGAACCATAAAATGGAATTCCATCAAGAAAGACAGCATTTTACGAAGTGTCGTTTTCATAAAGTAACGTAAATATAGCTTTTAGAATAAAAGTAAATCCTAAAATCATTAAAATAATTAAATCCGTTTTGAGGTTACTAGTGAAGTCAAAACAGTTGTCGGTAATTTTACTGATTTTGTGCTAATATGAAGTATTGATTCAGCTTATTTTACTTAAGGTTCCCCAAAAATGAAGACATTCGTAAACGATGGTTTGTTGCTATTAGCCGGAGTTGGAAACAGCACAAAACTAATTGGAAAGTGTGCTCAAGGCACTTCAATCCAGAGTGCTTTCTGAAAAGAACTATTGCGACCACGCTTAAAAGACGATGCGGTGCCCACCTTGAATTTACCTGGTAAAATAGAAGTTGTTTTGGTTGAATCCTTCACTTACGCTCAAAATTCTAACTTAGAATCACGAGTCAATTCAAACTCGGCACTCGCAACAAAAATAAACTTTGCTCTCTTGTTGCACAAATTTTAATGCTTATTTTACTACTATCTGTTCAAAAATTACCAATAAGTGTTGTGTTTTATTCTAGGATTTGAGGACTGCAATGGAACCATCAAAAGCTGGCTTAGTAGTGTGTAAATTGAAAAAATTCTTGCATTGAAAAAAATTTCTCCAAGCCCTGGCAGGACCTGCTAACAGCATGCCTCTAATGAGTGTAAAAGACAGAGGAGGGCTGACTAAGCCATCAAAAAGCATTCAAAAAATCTGCTAAACCGCAGAGAAAATCCTGAGAGTTTGAGGCTGTAGTTACAAAAAAAAGTGTAGGAAAACCACAGCACTTCACATCTATGATAAACCAAATTTCACAAAGATTATTGGTACAGACAGACGTACTTGACGACCTACATGACCATTCGTTGGATAACTCCGTGTTCGACACGTATTTGAAATCTCAGAATACATCACATGACGAAGGAAATTACTGCACCCATCGAAAATATACGCTCATTTCTGACGAAAACAATAATTTTCAAAGGTCAATAAATACGTTTATTTTTGGCTGCTTTGTAAATCTTAATGACATGCGAAAATCAAACTTACTCACTGGAGAAAATTGAGAAATTGAACAACCATTAAAAAATTAAGCTTCTCATTAAAACGATTCAATAATGCATCTTGTATGCGAAGGTCAATGTGTTATTTTTATTTTTGATGTTTTTATATAATAATATGTAAAATAGTAATTCTGGAGTTTGCAACAAATTGTTTCTTTTATCCTCTGATTATTTTTCTGAGTTTTATTATTATTATCATTATTTCTTCTCATTTTTCGTGAAATTGTTAGTTGAAAATATGATTAAAATACGATATTTTTGATGCTCGTAGATTAAGTATTGTGTCCAACTGAACATAAATAGACATTTCGAAACTTGTGCAAAACTATTCAGAAACTCACGTCGTTCGTTTCGTTAACAAGCACTCGTGTCCCTATAAATTATGTTACAGTTGCACAAAATACTATGATAATCTAGTTCTCTAACTGTACAACAAGTATTATTTAGGCTTTTTTTTTATCCAAATCGATATCGATAAAGTCTGTAAACCGGTAGTCCGATACATGCCTAGTTGCAAGCGTTTGAAAGATAGGGCTGTAGCCGGCTTGAAATCGAGGTACTGACAAATACTGCCATCTTGTTTTTTCATACGGAGAGTTGTATATGTGAAAGTAGCATAGCTTGACCATCCTAGGTTTCTGCTTAATTAGATTTTGTCTATTGGGTTATTGGTCTGAGATGTACACAGTGTACGGTAAAGTCATGTGCATGTAAACATAGCGCCATCTAGTAATAAAAGATGTAGCTATACTGATATTTTTAGTTTTTCTAGAAAGTTCCCTTGGTTACAATTAGGACATGTCGCTAAAAAACAGTGAAAACCTAATTGACTTCGTTTTAGTAGTTTTAACGTAAATGGAGAGTATTCACGAGCAGATAACGCCACCTAACGCCGGCTGACTAAATTCTCCCTTAAAAAAGTCTGGTTCATGATTTAAAATATACTTTTTTATATTTTTACATCAATTGATGTCAGCGGTTTTCTAACTAACTTCAAATACATATAATATATGTCATATAATATTTTTCTATTCGCCTGATGAAGACCCCAATGAGAGGTCGAAATATAGCGTTTAAAACTGTTTAATCAAGTAATTACTTTTATATTTTAGCCATACAACAGGCATTGGCTTTGTGTAAAGTAAGAATTTATGTTTTTTATAATGTGTGTAATGCTGTTAATTGTGTGTAATGTGTAATTGTAAATAAAGAAATTGAACTAAAAATAACCTATTTTTGCAGAATTGCTACCACAAAGAAAAAATTCAAGACGACAATTATTTTTAACTACTCCAACAACATCAAAAGCAGTTTAAAGTATAACAACGCGATTCTGAGCTGCGATTGGCTCAATTTATTATAAAACTAGAGACCCAATCAACAACAGAGACGAGAAATAATTCCAGACCTTATTTTTTAAGCCATGCCCATTTAAACTGATTGGCCTTTAAAGCAGCTTTCCCTGAACTACGCACCTGGGGTTCATGAACTTTTAATTTTTCGTGAAATTGTTAGTTTAAAATATTATAAATAAAGACGATATTTTTGATGGTCGTACATGAAGTATTGTTAGCAACTGAACATAATTAGACATTGGGACACTCGTGCAAAATGATTACGAAACTTAGTTCGTTCGTTTCGTAAACAAGCACTCGTGTCCCAATGTCTCAAATTATGTAACCGTTGCACAAAATACTATTTTATACATTTTATAAACCTTTGAATTCAAAATGGAACATGTAGTCCAATATTTTTATTTGAGCTTTTAATAGATCGCTTCAAAGTTTACTATTACAATGTGACATTCAAAAAACCGGCTAAGTGCGTGTCGGGCCACGCGCAGTGTAGGGTTCCGTAATTGCCCTGCACAATATGCGGACTTCTTCTCCAAGTACATTTTATAAGTTTGTCGACTAATACAGATCGCGCCAAACTTCTACGAGTAGTACGCTCGGAAGTTGCTCTTCCCAAGAACGGCCCATACATTTTGTTCCTGCTGATGCCAATCGCCCCGTGTTTAGAGGGGACTAAAAGTTTGGCGCGATCTGTACTCGTTAACTTGTAAAGCCTACTTAGCTGTGATAGTTTTCCTTTTAATTTCGTTATGTATACTACTGCCATGATTTTTTTCACATCTCCAAATACAACCGTTTCGCTGGCAGGGGGGGGACACTTGACTCTAACAAAAATTAACACTTTTAAGCTTAATATTTCGCAAACGAAACCCTCGATCAAAAAATGGTCTTCTCACACTCCCAATATTTTTAAATTACCTATCCAAAGACACCTTACACTATGGGATAGACGAGAAAAAAAATCATCCCCACTTTACGTGTAAAGGAGATACCCCAAAAAAAAATATTTTTCAAAATTTTACTGTACCACTTTATAGGCGTGATAAATATGTATACCCATGCCAAATTACAGCTTTCTATTACTAATAGTCTCTAAGCTAAGCCGCGGACAGACAGACAGACAGACATGGCGAAACTGTAAGGGTTCCTTGTTCCTTGGAACCTTAAAAAGTGGAATGTCGTCCCACCCTATTGTAGGGTATTATGGCGGTTTTTGTCGAACGTATGTTTTGTGTACGAACTGTTTTTTTGTTTCATGCTTTAGGAATATGTTATGTGCAGGGATCGGATATTCAGATCGATATATACCTAAAGTTAGAAAAACTGAGAAAGTTTGTAGGTGTGGAGTCGGCTTCTTATAATATTATTTTTATAGTAAAAATCTTGGAATTAAGGAGTTTACTAAAACGTTACGATAATATAATACTTAATATATACGTTACCGGCAAAGAAAATAAATAAATGAATGAAATAAAATCAACAGGAATTTAACACAATTCCTAGGAAATTTATAAAATGCCAAGCTTATTTAGGCCGAACAGAGCAAAACGCAAAACACAAGGCCGATCAAAAATAAAATAAATAAATAGATAAATCAGCTTTGCATTTTATAAAGTTCCTAGGAATTGTATACAATTTCTGATTTATATACATTTGTGGTAACATCTATTGAGTATTAGGTACACATTGTAACGTTTTCCCGCCGTAATTTCCGTAATTTTTACTATCAAAATATTGTAAGAAGCCGATTCCACACCTACAAACTTTTTCAAGGATTTTTCCAACTTTAGATATAAAGCAATGAGCTCTTCAAATATGGTTACATCTTTCTGCTACACGTTGTATATCGATTCGATTATCCGATCCCTGGTTATATGCTACCTATTGTTTTAGTTAATGTTTGTACCAGTATCAGTATAATATTTACTAACTCACATAGTCTCAACAACTAAACTCTCGTCGACGTTGTAGCTTCGCTCGATACGTCTCGAAGGGACGTAGTTAGTGTTCACTATTTTCTTAGTGATTGGTGCTGGCACGTACTCAGATTCTTTGTTGGTTGAGTTGGCACTCGGTCTGTAAAAATACATACATATGCTTACATCTGCTATGATCTTGATACACCACTTTCGCTTCTTCCACATACATCAATCTAGTCATTATATCCTCTTCTATTCCGGGTGGGTTTGACTTGGCCCGTCTTCAGTATGTCACCAATATGGTTGGCATACGCCTTTCTATGGCGCGGCGGCGGTAAGCTTTACCTTCCACTTGCTCACCATATATTTCTTTCGTAACTCTTCTTTCGTTTGTCCTCTTCATATAACCAAACCATCGCAGCTTTTCTTTTTATACGAGTATTCTAACCGGCTCATCTTCTTTGTAAAATTATTTGGAGTTTATAAAAATCTCTCAAAATATCTTTGCATTTTAATTTGCGCAAGTAAAAGCGAAATTTATAAAAATATCTCTACAAATGCAAAATTCCTGATATATCCTCCATGTGAAAACAAACTTTTGCTGGGCTAAACGAGCCCAGTAGTTTTTTATTGACGCAGCAGATAGACGGACAAAGAAACAAAATTCCAAGTCACATTTATTTCTCATACTTACTTTGTACTCTTGTTATCATTATCGCTCTCCAAATCGGCCAGACTCTCCGTATCGAAGTCTATCTCACAGTCGGACGGTTCACGAGCGGGCGAGATAGAACGGTTCCGTCTTTCGGGCCAGTCCTGCGGCACTTGGACCACGATTTTCTGCGATTCGACGCCGCGCCGCATCGGCAGGACTAGGGCGCGCTGAATTTTGGGCGAATCTTGGTCTTTTTTTGGTGGGATCTAAAAAATATAATGTAGATTTAATCTCAAGTTTCTATGAATGTATAGGTAGAACGCGCTGAGGCGACGTTCGAAATCAGATTCCGAGCACAACATACTTACGCTTATGCCTGTCTCCCAGAGGAGTAGGCAGACTACATATTTCTATTTGCTACGAGCCTGACACTCCTCTTTGGCCTCTTCCACATACAAGTGGAAGCCAACACTTCATTATGGACCGGCAATCGTGCCTTTGCAGTCACATTTTGGCTTCCGTTTACTTTATTTCCCGCATTCACTCTTCTTTAAATGTCATCGTCACCCTTTCGAGCACAACTGACAAGTTATTAGAGACACAGAGGAGACAGAGGCCAAGCGCAGAAACACCAAAAATCAAAAGAGAATTTCACACAGCGAGACTGAAGATTGTACCGTTGTTGGAGGGACTTTGAGACCTGATAACATGCAGTAGAGACTAGAGCGTTGCGCGTCGCCCTTTCAATCTCCTCGCCCCTCGCCAATCTCAGCAGGAGGGGGTTGGGGCCGGGGCGCGGGTGGGGACACATACGCACTACGCTGGCAGAGAATATAAAGTATTACTACGTAAAGAACCGACACTCGCCTCCCCGCGCGAATTTAATGTACCCCGCGGTCCCGCGCAAGTTAGTGGCAAATCTGGAGGCAGGCAGAGCTCGAGTAGCACTCGTTCGCTGCGCACGTATTTTGTTTTGTTTTCTTGATTTTAAACACGAACACTTGTACTATTTGTTTCATAACATTTGTTTTATGTTATGAAACAAATAGTACAAATGTTTGTGTTTAAAATCGAGATGATTTTTATGTTTCATCAAGTGCCGACAATCTCAAGTATAAATCTTGTTTTGTTTTATTACGATACTGATTTTTAATCAATATGGTTCGTTATTGTGGTATATATGAATGCCTAGAAAACGGAGCAACCAATAAAGAACGGAGATTTTTCAAATTTCCTTCCTTCCGATGAACTAAGCCATTTTCTTTTATGTACGTAAAAAACACTTTTGACTCCTCTGAAAGGATTTGTGTCGTGACATGACGATGTTTAAATTTTACTCATATAAATTCACGCGTGCCACCGTTACAAAATTTAGGAAGAGAATCATACAAGCTGCTGACTATAAATGTTGTCCCTCTCGATCGACGACGCTCACACGCTTGCTGCCAGCCCTAGACTAGCTCACGCACACACACAAGCGTGTGCGGACAAGCCAGATCAAGCCAGATGCGCGCCTGAGAGTGTAGGTAAATAACTTGAGCGAGGACTATGAAGTGTCGGGGGTGTGACGCTGGCGAGGTGAGCGACTGTGAGCCCAGACCACGCAGTAGACTATACTCAATTTGAACAGGGAGCGTTGCACGTCGGTCACCGATATCAGCAGGAAAGGGTAGGGGCCGGGGCACGGGTGGGGACACATACGCACTACGCTGGCGGGGCGAGCTTTGATACCATGCAGCAGAGACTACTCACATTGAGTAGCGAGCGATGTGCGTCGGCCACCGCCCTCAGCAGAAGAGGGGCGGGGCCAGGGCGCGGGCGGGGTCGCACTCGCACTACGCTGGCGGGCCCCGAGCGATGGCAAGGCGAACGAATCTCCAGCACTGATACTCTAAAAAAAGTATAAGCATTTACCCATGGAAATAATAATTGTGCATTTGTGCAAATCACGTCAGTGTCACCAATTTGGGGGCGGTTTTATATTAAATAATTTTTTACCACCAGTTTGATGGTTTAGTATGTAATGTAGCCGATTCTGAAGGCTTTAACTTTAGTTTTAGTGCTGTCAAAACTAAATTTTCATCGTTGCAAAATAGTTCATAAGTGTGAAGAACAGAAGCTAAATTACTTTGGAAAAATTTAAGTCTTGACAGCACTAAAACTAAAGTTACAGCCTTCAGAATCAGCTTTAGTATATCACTACATAGTATAAAACAAAGTCGCTTCCCGCTGTCTGTCTATCCCTATGTATGCTTAGATCTTTAAAACTACGCAACGGATTTTGATGCGGTTTTTTTAAATAGATAAGAGTGGTTCAAGAAGGTTTATATGTATAATACATGTCCGTGCGAAGCCGGGGCGGGTCGCTAGTTTAATTATAAAATATAAAATGAAATAAAAATATGTTTGTTTGCAGCTAAAAAGATATACAAAAATATTTTATGCACTATTACAATTTGTTTGACAAATGTGTCTTTTTTAAAACTCAATCTCCACATTAGGATTCCCTGGGTTGTGGGAAATTAGACTCGTCCTGGTGAGTCTGAGGATAGCAAACTTATAAAAGATTAAAAAGTAACATAAGAGACAAAATAAAACTAGTTGAGTAATGTATGACGTGTGGGTGATAATTGTATATGGAATGTTATTAGAGTGTGTGTGTTTTAGTATTCTGTGTGTGTGAAAGGGTGAGTGAAATGGAGTGTGTTTTATGAAGTTGTATGCCTGAGTTTTGAAATACTTGATACTCACAGACCGGTACATGTTAGGATTTATGTATCAATTTCAAGGATATTCTCGGTTTGTTCGTAAACTAAGGGGGAGAGCTAATCGTGTAGAATTTTTTTGCATGAGTAACGTATTAGATGAAGAATGAATAGAATAGTATTTGTCCTTGAATATAAGAAGGGACTTAAGAATGGGGAAAATTTTTGAGCAAAGCTTGTACTCGTTACGGGAGTTCTCCATGTGACACGGCGGGAGTCATGAACACATTGAACAAATTCAAATTAAAATTCAAATAGTTTATTTTGCAAAGCAGGTATAGATATATACACTTTTTACACGTCAAATTTAATCTAATAAAGAAAATATATGTAATAAAATAATAAATGTACATGAACTAAATTAAAGGTTTATTTAATTTATGTAGCAATATATTTACGATTAAAATGATAGGTAAAATATATATTATACAAGGTAAAATCCAATCAGCCGCCCGAACCCATACCGGAGACCCGGCCAGGGACCAGGAATAAGGTTCAATGATCACCAACCGAGCACCCAGCACGAATCCAGGCGGCCGACCAAATCCCATCCTATATACGACATACTAATAGGTTACATATATAAATACATGCCTACCTCCGCCCATTCGATTAGTCTTGCTAAGAAGAAGGGCAAGAAACTTAGCTAAGTTAGGAAATTATACTATTTAATTAAATTATAACTTACTATCATTATCACTGTAACACCATGCTTCACCATCATCCAAATATTCATTTATTTTATAATATGCCTTTTTCCGTAGGCCCTGCTTAATATACTGTTTAAACTTATTCTCTGACAAAGTAAGGACTCCTTTGGAAGTTTATTGTAAAATCTTATAGAATTTCCTACGAAAGAGGTACTCACCTTAGCGAGTCTGATTTTTGGGAAAGCCAGTTTATGCTTATTTCTGGTTTCCTTACAATGTTGCTTACCAAGCCTTGGGAAAGACTCAACATTTTTTCTGGAACACTCTTACGGGTTGTAACTATAGCAGTTTTATGAAACCTCAAGACAACTGCCCACCCCTGATGTACATATTAACATTCACTACTTACTTTGACGTCATTCTTTTCGAGCTTTGTTCAGGCTGTTCAGGACTCGAGTCCTCAGAGAATGATGACTTCTTCTCTTTATCTTTCTTTTGTGGCTCCACTTGTTCCCCAAGTCGTCTCTTCGCGGATTTGCCCCAGAAATCTGGCTCCCTCTCTGGAGTAAACCTGCAAATTGTTTAACCAACACTATTATATCGATAAGCTTTAGAAGTATTGAAGTACTGTATTATCCAACACAATTGTTTTGCTTGTAACTAGTTTACTTGCAGTTTTTGGGCCAAGCGTTATCACTTTGCAAGGTTTTACGTCGTACATATTATACTAAGACTGGGTCCGCAACATTTCCTTTGATAGCATGCTTTTCAGGACTATTTACTATTGGATCACCATTTGCCAATTCCAGCGCAACAGGCCCAGTAGTTTTCGAGTTATACTGAGTATATATATAGAGGGGCAAAGGAACAAAACTATAAGCTTTTTTATTTGTTGACGGACCTTAATGACGCGAAACAATGTTGGATCATAGTTGACTAAAATAAATGCACAAAATGGACTCTATAACTTTCATTCTTATACCTTAATTCTGTGATTTTTACTTATAACAACCTTTCGGGAGACTCTCTCCTTTCTTTATCCACCTTCTTGGATTCGGAATTTTTCTCAACCTTTTTTGGTTCCATAGGTTTTATAGGTTCTTCTCGAGCACCGAGTCTTTCACGAACGGGTCTTTTGGGAAGATTGAGTTCAATTTGAGAGAAAACTGCCGGTTCTTTAGGGAGTTCTGGGGTTGGTTTAGTGACATTGGGGGGAGGGGGAGGCTTTTGTAGAGTCGGTTCAAGAGGAGGAGTGTCCGTTGAAGCTGGTTTTCCTGCTGAAATTTCCTGTAATTTGAAAAATGCAAAGGTGTAATTAATTTCATTACAAACCAACTGAATAAAAAAGTCCTTATTCTAATGAAATTCTATTTGATGGTTGGCTATGAAAATGTGTCAATTATATCGATTTTCGCAATGAATGTATTTCTAGACATTTTATTGATTATGTTTGTTCAAGTGAATAAAACAAGGTCAAAGTAATCATTAAGCTTGAAGTGTAGTGTCTTTGTATTGTAACTACTAAAATTAAATATGCTTACATATTATAAAGTGCCCACATAACATGCCATTTAATTTTACGAGTAATATTAAGGGGCTCCACAATGCTAAATATCAGTTTTGCATTGGATTCAGTTCCGTCAATGTAGACGGTAAAAATTAAAAAAAAATATGGCGTTTTGTGACTCTTAGCAATTATTAATTACACTTTATAAATAAACATACTTTCAATCTTCTGTTAATTAGATAACTTTAAAAAAAGCATGAATTTCACGAAAAAAGCGATTCAGTTTCCATGATTCAAAACCGATTGAAACGAAACCAACACACGCAGATACTAACTAGAAAAAAGCATCTTTATTACATAAAGAAATTATGGTTATAGTCCGAATGTAGCCACGATTTCAAAATAACTGTAGTTTTGCGTGCACCGCATCTGATTAGAGCAGTATAGAGTTAAAAAACAAATGCGTTAGAACAGGACTGAATTTTAGCATAGTGCAGCATAGTGTTGTTACTAGTTGATGGAATTACCTAATACAGAATGTTCAGATAAAGTTGCGGAAGCCGGAAACTGGCGATAGTACTCGTCCATACGAACTTTTCTTGAAAAACGAAAATCAGTTGTTTCATACATATTGGTCGGGTAGCTTTTTAACTTTTCTATGGAACATCTGATATTATTCACGTTTCGAGGGTTGGTAAAAGTAAAATTGTTCGTATGGACGAGTACAAACGCCAGTTTCCGGCTTCCGCAACTTCATCTTAAGGGCAGGTTATCCGGGACCTGTAGGTATTTATCGCTACCTCAGTCCCCGCCAATTCACCGCGACGTATTTATTTACGATGCGCCTGAGCGGCTAAAATCGTGACCTCACGTGACCCGCCACCGACCGCCATACCACAGAATAAAATACTACGTACATTAAAATAGGCTCGGGGCCAGTAACTGTACTTCGTACTAATAAGAATTGATTCCGATAAATGAACCAACATAAACTATTCCTACTAAAAACCCGAGTTAGTACAAATAGGGGAGTTTATTAAATTGGATCTTATGAGCAATATCTAAGCACGCTCTTGTAAAACATTTGGAAGTACAGCTAAAAATATTTAATACACTTGGTAACCATATGAGCTAACAAAGCTGACTCTGAAGGTTTTCATTGTAATCTAAGAGCTGTCAAAACTAAATTTTGTTCATTGCAAAATAGTTCATAAGTATTAAGAACAGAAGCTAAATTACTTTGGAATAATTTAGGTTTCGACAGCACTAAAACTAAAACTATAGGCATAGTATTTAAATATAAATTCAAATTTAAGGTGTGAAAAATAATGAATATAGCGTATTAAAATACCATGTGGGCGAAAGACTGTGAGCGAATAAAAATGTTGTAAACGGCGACTTGGAATTACAAATTTCAGTTGAGTTGATAATTCTCAGGAGAACAATTTTCTATTTTAGTAACAATTTGATTTTAAGTCATAAAATTAGGGACGTCGCCTCGCTTCGCTTCACTTCGCTCGGCTCCTTATTTTATCTTATATGTAAACCTACCACGCTCCTTCTCGCTTCACTCGTCGTCACACCTATTTTTTGATTTTTGGTGATATATTTTCGATTTCATACTTTAAATTCGCCCATTCATCAGCCTAGTTCGTCCACTGCTGGACATAAGCCTTTCCAAGACTTTGCCACTCCCGGCGGTCATCCTGGAATAATTGCCCATACTCACACACGCTGGGCAGGCGGGTTGGTGAGCGCGGTGCCGGAACCCTCGCACCAATGACGCTGCTGCCCGGCACCAGTCTGTTCCATATAAGGCCCGGCTATTAGGAATGGATAAACCGCCATCCATCGGTCCCAGGCATAATGGTGTCTTCTTTTTTTATATGTTCTGTGGCCAATAAACTCATTTCACTTTCACTATCTCTTGTAATATAAAATTGTATTAGCTTCCTTTCCATCTTCGTCATCCAAACATCACCATCTCTTGTAATGCGTTCAATATGTACAGGTTCATTATCTCCCACCCAAATACCAAAGAGACATAATCGCCGTTCTGTCACGTGAAGCTGTCCCTGTACCTGGTAATACCAATTACTGTTTTTATCGAGTTTTATCGTATTTGTTGCCTCTATGCGAAGGTGCCCTGCTCAGTATGAAGAATTGATAAGCTAAAGTTAAGAAATTTTATTTAATCACTTAGTTACATACGATTCATACTTAAGCTTACAAAAAAAAAAATAACACGGAGATACATCGCATTATTTTTTATATTTGACATAATATGTACAAAGAGTAAGTTTTTTACTGCTGTACAGTTATACTCGTACTTATGAGTTGTTTACTTTATTTGCGTAATTTCAAAAGTTGGTTGTTCTGTACGTTACAGAACTCGTCAACTCGTTACAGTTTCAAAGAGTTGTTTTCTAGCACTGTCAAATTTGATGATTTTTATGCTTCCGTAGTACCTAAAAGGTACAAAAGGAACCTTTATGGTGAGACTCCGTTGTCCGTCTGTCCGTATGTCACAGCCTCATAACTTTAGCACCTTTAAAGATTGAAATTTGGCACAAAAATAGCATTTGTTTGCCAATTTATTTGGAAATATTACAAAAAAAAAAGCGAGAAAAATTAAAAATATTAACCTAAAAATACAATACGGGTACCTATCAAATTGTAGATATTAAAATTTTGATTGTAAAAATACCTATATAATTTTACCATATTTATTGGCACTGGTTTCGAAAAATCTTTAAAAAATCACAAAATATGTCCAAAGCTGGTAGAGCGAAAAATATGAAAATATGTCAATCATATATCATAACTGGCCATTTACAGGAAAACTATATATATATATATTTAAAAAAAAAGTTACATAAATAAAATCATATTTTATAAAAACACAATTTGGGTATCAAATTGTAGGTACTCGTATTAAAAACTGATTGTAAAAATGCATTGACATAAAAACCTTATCTCCAAAACTGGTGGACCGAACAATATGATAAAAATCATGGTAATAATGTTTACGCAAAGATTACAGGAAAAATAAAGCAGTTGAGAAATTCACGAAAAAAAATTAGTGAATTTAATTTATCATCATCCACAATACGGAACCCAAGGTACGCGAGTCTGACTCGCACTTGGCCGCTTTTTTTCTTCTTATTTCTTGTTTCCATTTTTATTTTTAAACATCCAAGCAAGATACAACTAAATTATTTTTATTTACATGTACACACAAGATGTCTTTACACGATTATTTAATTAATATATGTACTGTACACTCTATCAGAGCTTCGAGGCAAGCGAGGGAGACAGGGCACAGAAAACTGGCATAGGTCTTGCGTCGACAGCCGCTGGCGGGCAACTGGCGGGTGCTCGCCGAGTAGTCGCGAATCAATTTTTCTTTTTAAATTAAAGGAAAAAAAAAAAAAACATTAAAAAAAAGTAACCGTTAAAGTTATTAGTACAATAGTTTTCCTTTAATTATCTGCAATTTTCATACAATTTGGTTAAGTACACGTTACATAAAACGAAAAAAATCTTAAAAATCGACAAAGTTTCGGATTTTTTTTCGATCGAGCAAAGTGTAACGTCTCCCAAATTGAACCACGAAAAAAAAACTGCAGAAAAGATGTATCTAAGACATATATTTTTTTCAGATTTTAAAAACAACTTTTTGACGCTTTAAAATGAGTTTGAAAACAGACAAAATTGGGATAAGCCCCCCTTAAGGCTTAGAGTATCGTGAATGCCCTTGAGCGTTCGACCTCTAACCAACATAAAACGGGAAGAGCGCCATCTAGCAAAATGCTCATGTACATGACGACCAAATGTCTATAGATGCGATAGAGAAAGAAATACAATTACCTAACTATGCCTAATCTAAATGTGTCTCTCAGAGTGAAACGTTTCAACTAATATTCTGCTTGTGAATTGTTATAAATAAGAGTTATATTAGAACTTACGATTCAGTATGTTAATAAAATGACTGTCAACCCAAAAATGGGATTGTTAATTCATTGACATGGTAGTTTAGTCGGAAGGAGTGTTCTGACATGATAGTGATGTATGGGTGTCATGTCAGGAATTTAATTCAGACTGGGGTAAAACTTTGACATTTGACATTTTTTGACATTTGAAATGACTTTAAAGTTTAAAAAAAGAAAATTTACGCCCTCTGGTCCAACCCCTAGGGCTGTACCATCTTCCGTTCCAAAGATATGGCTGAAACAATTTTTTTTTCGGGACATCCCTAGTGTCAAAGTCAAAAACTACATCCCTAGTGGCGGGGGACATCCCTAGGAACTGCGCACGCGTGCGCGAAGCGCTAGAATGTCAATTTTTCCCATCCCTAGTGTCAAAGTTAAAAAAAATGTCGGAGTACATCCCTAGTGGCGGGGGACATCCCTAGAAACTGCTAAAATGTAAATCATTCCCATCCCTAGTGTCAAAATAATCCTTAGGAACTGCGCACGTGAGCGCGAAGCGCTAGAATTTAAATTTTTACCATACCTAGTGTCAAAGTAAAAAAAATGTCAAGGTACATCCCTAGTGGCGGGGACATCCCTTGGAAATGCTTACACCCGGGTGGCATTTCAACACTGTTTCTCTTAGACGTATGTCCCAATTGGACATTTGACAGCTTTCAGATTATACATAGCATTTGCAAAAAAGTAGCTTGATTCGCTTGAAACTTTCTACTTTCTAAACTTGCTACACCAAATATCAAGATTACGGACGCACGGACAGATGGACGGACGATGGAGAAACAGACAGGCAGACAGGCAGACGGACGGACGGATAGACAGCAGAGTGACATTAATAGGGCTCCGTCATAAAACACTAATAATAAACAGATTTGGTGAAATTTCAACTTTTTATCTGAACATGTATTAAAGGAATGTATAATATCTTTGCAATGTGAGAGCTTTTTTCACAAGGCGTCTATTTTTGTACTTAGGCATATTTACCAAATAATTGAATAAATAATCTTTGCACTTATAAAATATTCAATTGCACCTAATTACTGTAAATCACAGCTAATAAATAAGAAAATAAAACAATTAAATGTATGCACTAAATTGATACAGTGTATTTTGAAACTATGCTACGAACATCTTCACAAATAGTCGGTATATTTATAATTTTGCTCATTGGCGCGGCCGGCAGTCTTCTCGTCGCAAAGCGTCGAAGCAGACTAAATTTGATGGCCGCGCCACACCCCCGACACTTCATAGTCCTCGCTCAAGTTATTTACCTACACTCTCACGCGCGCATCTGGCTTGTCCACACACGCTTGTGTGTGCGCGTGAGCTAGTCTAGGGCTGGCAGCAAGCGTGTGAGCGTCGTCGATCGAGAGGGACAACATTTATAGTCAGCAACTTATGATTCTCTTCCTAAATTTTAGCGTGGTTAATCCCTAGGTCCTAGTTCTGGTTCCCCATGGATAAATTTGTATTAAAAATATATATATATATCGTTACGACCTGAATGCGCGAGAGGGTGTCAGAGGTGTTTCGAGTGTGAACTTTGAAATGCAAGTCACAGTCCACACTCGGTACACCAGCGTTTCACCTACAAATATTACGTCCCAACGTGGTGGGAGGTGAGCCCTATCGCCGTAAGTACTTTGGGCACAAACACACGATTTTTAGGACATACGGGTTTCCTCACTATGCTTTCCTTTACCGTTCAAAAAGTGGGAAGTACTTACCTATAAGCAAATACGATGCGCATTATGTAAATTCCGAAACTCATTGGTGCATGCCCAACCGCGGATTGAACCTGGATCTCAAGATAAATAGTACAAGTGTTTGTGTTCAAAATCAAGAAAACAACTTGCGGGGGACCGCGGGGGACGTTAAATTCGCGCGGGGAGGTGAGTGTCGCTTCTTTACGTAGTAATACTTTATATTCTCTGGCCGCGCAAAAGTTGCAGGTCGTCGGCCGCGTTCGGCAAAGAGGGGAGACGACAAATTATAATGAAAATATACTAATCACACGTTAAAACTAACATAAAAATAAAGTAGTAGGGCTTTTTTGTAGATAATAATGAGATCTTTTATTGTGTGAAAGATTCATTTCAAACGCATATTCCGTTTCCGAGCGAATTTAGTGTACAGAATGAAATTAGATATCTAAAGATATATATTTTTTTGAGTAAGGATATAAAATTTTGATAATCTATTAAGGCTTAATTCGTCAGAAAAACATGATTAAGTCCATATATATTTCCCAGAATTTTCGAGCTAAATATACGCAATTTTACCAAATCCACGATTATTTCAGCCTAACCACGCAGTATAATAAACAATTTACCTGAAAGACATCCTCAGCTAAATCAGTCATGAGCTCCTCAGCTTCAGTCCTAATATTTAGAAAGTCTTCATCATCTGACATAGAGTCTAACTGTTCAGCTAATTTCTGCCTTAGTCCCTGGATTTTAGACTCAATTTCGTTTATTTCTTTCAGTTGCTCTTCTCTTGGGGCTACACTTGACACACTACTCCTGGTTTCATCTGGTTCTTCTTGACTTGTTGTTATTTCATTTGTAGCGTCTGTTTGTGATGGATCAGAGGAAATAGTTGCCGGATCTATGATAGGGAGGATTGGCCTTTTAAGCTCGTTAACTGAGGGCTTTTTATCAATTTGGGATTCTTCTTTTGGAATATCTATAGTAATGCCGTGATTTTTGAGTATCTGTCCAGCGAATACGTCAGTGATAGAGGGTTCTGAGTCTTTTTCCATATTCATGAGTAATGGGGGAACATTTGGTCGGTTAATGACTTCTGCTTCCTTACCTTTGCTTTTCTTTTTCTTGTGAGATCTTTTTTCCTTTTTATGTTCTTTCTCTTTAGATTTCTTTTTTGACTTCTTTGAGTCACTTTTCTTGTGCTTTTCTTTCCTCTCTTTAGTTTTTTTTTCCTTAGATGCAGATCTAACTTTGGTTTTCTCTGGATTTTCTGGTTCTGAAACAATTTACATATGTTTTGTAAAAACTTAGTAAATACTATGGTCGCGATAGCCCACTAGTTTCAGCAACTGCCTTCTTCTGGGCGAGTGAAGACGCTTACACAACGACTGCGGCATACTGCGGGCGGCAGCTCACAATCTGCGGGACGTCATTGGTATGGGTGGCGTAGGTGGTCGGACAGGTTGGGCGTGCGCACAATTTGTTACTAACGTGCTTGTGTTATCAATATAATATATTTTTTGTTTTTAAAGATATAAATTTAATCATAATATAATGAAATATGGTAGGGGTCTCAAGATATATTTCAGGTCTTTATAAACTCTTTTGCAAAAAAAACGGGGACTTTAGATTTTTTTCTCTACTTCAATGAGGAAGAACAAGAAAGAGGTTTTATTAATTTGACGATGTACTGGCATGTTATTTGAAGCATCCTGGTATGATTCTTTACGTTCCAAATTTAAATTTTGAAAACAAAAGAAAAATTATGATTATTGTGGATTGTTGTAAAGCAATAATGACGCGAATTGCTGAAATTTTTTTTTTACTGATTACTAAAAAAACTTTTTGGATATTTTCAGCAAATTAAACAATTTACTCTTTCTTTTTACATTAAATACCACATTTGATATGAGTGACAAAGCGATAAGGGCCGGTCAAATTAAAGCCCTACTTGAAGGTTGTTCACAAACTTACGTGTCTCAGCGGCTAAATGTGAGTCGTTCAACTGTCCAGAGGACTTGGCAACGGTATCAAGAAGGTTCGGTAAAAAAGAAGACCCGGTCCGGGAAGAAAACGATGCATAGAACCAAGAGATGACCGCTTTTTGGTGAGTCAGGCGTTGCGGAATCGTAAGGCGCCAAGTGTGGACCTGAAGAAGAGCCTTAAAGAAGTAAAAGAAGTGGAAGTTAGCTTGTGGACGGTCAGGAAGAGGCTTTTGGCTGCCAATATCAGGAGTTACCGCCCGGCTCGCGGCCCTAAATTACTCCGTGAGGACCGTGTTACTCGACTTCAGTTTGCTCGAAACTGTGCTTTATGGACTCTGGAGGACTGGAATAAAGTATTGTTTTCTGATGAAGCTAGATTCTTTTTGTGTGGAGAGGACCGACGCCGGCGAGTGCTGCGAAGACCACAGAAACGCTATGCGGTAGTGTGTTTCGAAGAAATCACTCTTTATGGCGGAGGCTCCGTTATGTTTTAGGCAGCAATTAATTCGACAGTGTTAAATTCACACCGTTACATAATGGAAGTCCTAAATCCATATGCACAACCCGCATTGACTGCACTTGGGGAAGATTCCATTTTTATGGACGACAATGCTCGCTCGCATCGATATGGCGACGTGGAAGCGTACATGCAAGTTGGGATCCGTCGTTTAGATTGGCCAGCTCGAAGTCCTGACCTCAATCCGATTGAGCATGTCTGGGATGTTCTAATGAAACGGGTGAGATCAGTGCAACCTGCTCCACAAAACATCAGGGAGATAAAAAGATTCATTGCAGAAGAGTGGGAACGTATTCCTCAAAATGTTATTAAAAACATTGTAGATAGCGCCCAGAAGAATTGAAGCTGTGATTTTGGCAAGAGGAGGTCAAACTCGTTATTAGGTTTTTAAATTTGTAACTTTATTTAATTAAAAAAAGTAAAAATATCTTCTTGTCTTTATTGCCAACCACTTCTTATTGTTTGGCCGTGTCCACAGATTTTAAAAAATTCTTCGTGTATTTTGAAAAAAATTGCCAGCATTCACTTCACGCGTATTAATTTATACGATTAATTTATAAGTATACAGACTACGTCAAACAATTAAATTTCATTTCATTAGAACGTAAATTTCCTTAGTTGCCCGTTTTTTTTGCAAAAGAGTGTAAGTAGATATATCTCAAGATATGTTTGGACCCCGCATCAATTGAGTATCTAAATTAAATAAATAGACATTGACGTAATAAAAGCACAATATTTTATGTTTAAACAAATTACAAAGTCACAAAGTCATTTATTTTTTATTTTATCTGCATTAAAATTTATTACTATGTAAAGGGAAAATGGGATGCAAAATAACCTAGAATCCTTTTTAAGCATCACTCGTCATATAAAATCAAAGTACAAGTTGATTGTGAGCTTATCAGTACAATCAAAAATATTAAATACACACTAAGTTACAACTTGGATGTGTCTACGCTTCACTATGAAATTAGGACACTTACTTGTAATGTTACCTTATATAATAGTAGTTTATGCTACAAGACCGAAAAGGAATAAATTACGAGGACGATTTAAAACACGAGCATAGCGAATGTTTTAAACGTAACCAAGTAATTTATTGCTCTTACGCCCGTGTATCATACTACGTTTTTCAGTGCATAGTGTGAGGAAATAAAACAAATATAATCTTGTGAACTTTAAATTATGATTGGCTCAAAAGGACTGTATCCAGAGCCGTTAAACAGTGGAAAAAAAAGTATAACATTTATGGTACACAGAAAAGGCTGCAGGTTAGCCAACCATTGTAAATAAACAAAAAAAAAATAATCGACTAAAGCCCTAGGGTAAAATAATCGACTTTCTGTTCGGTTTTGATGCATAAAAAGTGGGCCTTTGCGAGCACTTGCATTGAAAAAAATCTGAAAACACTGCTACATATCAACAGATTGCAATGAAACTTTCACAGTATGGTACAACTCACTTTTAGGAACTGGAGGCGCTGTGACCGTCACCTCTTGCAGCTTCCTTAAAACCTGGTGCAGCCAGTTGACGAACTGCACTGTGTTATCTCCGAGGAATAGTTGCAAGTCATCTTCCATCTGTGCCCGAGTGCGCTTATTCGCTACCATCACCATCACATAGTCTGGCAGCTCATCATCTGGGAAATATTAGGTGCTGTGTTATTTGAGTAAGGTCTCATTTAATCTAATAAAGAATCATTATAATATAATGATTCTTTATTAGATTAAATGTAAAATGTAGATTCTTACGAATATTAAAGTAGAAATTGAATAAAAAGAAAATTTTCGATATATCTTTCGACTTAGTTTGTCAAACTTTAAAGTTTGTCAATTTATTGTTAACTCTATTTTATTTATGATATTATTCTATATTCGACTGACGACGATCCCAAGTGGGTCGAAATATATATCGAAAATTTTCTTTTTTATTCAATTTCTACTTTAATATTCATAAGAATCTATATATATATAATAAAACGGTTAAAAAAAGCTTTTAAAGTAAAAATATTTATTATCATATATGTAAAATTATTACATTTGGTGGTATAACAGTTATTGCACAAATAATTATTACTTATTTAAAATTAAATAAATAGCAAAAGGGAAATGCTGATATCAATGGAGGTAAAAATATAAAAATATTAAAAATGCAACATTATTAGTAAAATTACAGCCATTTTATTTAAAAGCCGTAACATTTGGTAAAAAACCATTATGCTTATTTGTTGTTTTCTACCTTATTTTTGAGAACAGAACCCTAAATAGCAAATGCTCTATGGCATTACACAAAATGGTTGGGTAGGTTGAGCTTAAAAGCATATTTCTAGAAAAAATCTTTATTGATGTTTAATTTAAGAAAATTATAATAATGTGTCTACCTATATTATCAAAATAAACATATTTTTATGATGATTACATGATACACAAATTAAATATTGGCCACTGACCCACTTGTTGCTCTTAACTACCAATGAACTATGGGCAAAAAGTGTATGACATGATTTTATTTAAATAGTACACAAACCTGTACACATAGCATAAAGAGTACACACCGGCTTTGACAATATTATATTTGGCTGCATTTTGACCCAAATGGTGACATTTTTGTTGACCTCCCCTTCCCAATGTCATGTGAAATTGAAAACGCAAATAAATTAATCGCCAGTTTTTTTTTTCATTATTATTATATTAATATATAGAAAGATAATAGGACTCAGAATTCATAAATCAGGCTGAGAATCTCTGGCATTGTAATAAAAGGCACAACGAGAGGAGAAGTCTTATCCCCTCCAAAGGATCTACACCATCAAGTTTGCAGTGTTCGTATCATTCTACCTCAATATCATTAAGAATACTTATAAGACAGATTGTATACAAAATCGCGAAAATGTTATGTAATTTTTTTAATGATCTAAAATTTTCATGTAACATCTATAACCCCTCTCTGTCTAAAGACCCTATGGTAATACTGGATGACAACTTTTTCCCATATTAGCGTCACATGATTCCTCCTCTTATTGACTATGCTGATGTATGTTTCGTTGATATCGCCGAGGAACTCTTAAACAAACTCTTCAAAACTTGGGTATCCGCTTCATCTATGGTTTACGCAAATTCGATCACGTGTCCCACTTTCGCTCTGAGTTAAAATGGCTCCCTATACGCGTTCGTCGCAATTATAATATCCTCTCTCGCCTTTATAATATTATTAAGAGCCCACTGTCCCCTTCTTATTTACGTGATCGCTTTCAATACCTGTATTCTCAAGACAAGCCCCAACGTCCTTCTAACATGTTCTTGTTAAAAACTCTTGTACATAACACTGGGGCTTACAGCAAATCATATAATGTTACAGCAATTGGACTGTGGAACTCATTACCTCACAGTATTCATAACTGTCCCACCAAGAGCCTTTTCAAGAAAAAGCTAAAAGAGCACTACCCGTCACTGTCATAGTAAATAGGTAAGTTTATGTATACTTTATATGTATTATAGGTAAGTAAGTGTAAGTAAGTATATTATAATTATGTATGTATATTTTGTTTAGGTATCATAATATATATATATATATAAATATATTATTTAGGATATATCTTTTGTAGTACACATATGTATGATTACTTATTTTAATAAAATTTCCCTTTCCTGCTTAGGTTTGCTGGAAGAAATCTCTTTTTAGAGATAAGCTCGCCTGTGTACATATCTATTAATGTATTATATGTTTTAACTGCTTTTCTGTGTACATTAAAGAATAAAAAAAAGAATGATTATAAGAACAAATTATTTGTTTTTAACACCCTCGATTATAAATTCTCCAATGACAATTGACTAATATGACTAATAATGACAATTGATTTACAATTTATTTACTTCCTGCATAATTATACCTCCTGCCACTTTACAGGTTAATTAAGTTACATGTTATCAGTCATTAAGGTAGTGTATATTTATAGCCAGGTTGACAAAATACAGGTTCACATGAACAACAAACCTGTGGGTCTACTGCGTAATTCTCATTTTCATCAACATCAACTTGAGATTGAAATTTGATGTGCGTGCGACGACGCCCGCCTAACATGTCATCTCTTTTGCACGCGTTGAATTTCGCATGCATTTGCTTGAAGTTGATACAAATGAGAATTCCGCGGTAGAGCCCCGGGCTCTACTTAAGATTGGCAAGAGCTTGGCTAAATATTTACATGTACGGTCTATATGGCTTTAAGCTTTGTTTCAGTATAATGCAGTTGCATTGCACAGGAATATGGCAATTCAAGCCCGGGGCAAGAGACCCCACAACAGGCAGGCAGGCCCCCTGTCGTTGCTTAACCTCTCTGTTTGTACTACACATACAATTATTTTAACCATTATATAAATGATACTATTTACACAAAGGTAAACGTTATGTTCAGCCTAGTATAATGCTGAGTCCACCTTTTATACAATACAATTAGAATTATAAATGTGTGTATTTCGTCTATACCTACTTGCATGTGAGAGTAAATGCATTGGAGGCACATTCAGTTTAACATTAGACCAACTCTACCATATTATTTCTCATTTCAGGTAGGTACTTAGTCATATCATTGATCCAATTGGGTAGCAGTAGAGTACTTACCTACATAGCAACCCAGTTCAGTCAGCTTGGCCTTGATAGCAGACTGAAAATATACAATAAAAATTTTGTTCAGGTTTAATTGAGCATGTAATTATGTTATTTATTGATGTTAGAACTGTGATTTCAGCTTCTGTAAAACATTCTGACATACCAATTTTCATTATACTATTGTTTTGAGGATCTGTATAATATAATAAACATAGAAAACTCACTTGTACAAACCGAACATTTTACCTAACCTGACAAAGTCGTTCATTGAATAAAAGCATGTATCATACAAAGACCCCATGGAATATGGGAATTATACGTCTTAATTGTTGGATATTACTGTTTTTAGTTTCTAAATTATGAATTAAGTATGTAGGTGTCTACATTACCCGCATTTTCTGGCCAATCTCGCTACCGACGACGTCCATTTTTAGATCGATAATTCTTAGCTATTTACACTCTAAAAGACACTTTTATAAGGTTAATTAAGATAAGTATTATCTAAAGAAGACCACAAAAAGAGCTAATATCATTTTCATTACGAATTAACACGATTATTATCAAAATAAATCTCAGGCGAAAAACTAAATTGACTCAGCTTCGCAGCTGCCAAAGTGTCAAGCAAGCAACTGTCTCACTCACTCACTCACTGCACTAGAGTTTAGTTGCGATGTCGATTTTAAATCGATTTAATCGTAGTACAATTAATCGGGACCAAAAATCGATTTTTAGATTTTAGATCGTACTTTGAATCGATCCATACAAACGCAATTTTGCTAACAAATTACATACAAATGATAATTATTCATGTTTCCGGCAAATAGGTATTTGTTATCCAAATTCACGTTTCGTTTCGGTGATCTGCGACTTTAATAAAAATAACAAAACGAGAGCTATTAAATATTTATCAATAGTTGGTACGTCCTTGCCTTCAGAGCCAAGTTCATTATTTAGGGGTCGTGACATGGATTCTAATGCCCTCTCTGTCACACGCGTTGAAAATTGTATACGCTATCAGTGTTGGAACCTGACGAAAGTGTTAATTAATGAGCGGCTATAGGGAGCTGTTTTCACCGGCGGGAAACATTACGACCGAGTCCAGAACACGCTCAAAGGTTTCACAAACTATTACCTATTTATGAAGAGCCTTACACTTGAAGATTGGAATTTAGAGTAATTTAGACTCAGAAATATTTTTATGAACATGCATTTTATGTTTCTTTTGCAATAAAACTTTAATAAATAATTTATTTTATATATAATTTATTAGAAAATATATTTTACCCACAATAAACACAAGAAAAATTAACGCTTACGTATTTTTACCTAGATTACCAACATAAATAAAAAATTAATTAGGTAACTCATATTGTATGCAATTTTGGTTCCGATTTTGAATCGATTTTTTGTACCGATTTTTTTAAATAATTTTTTTCACCACGAGTCGAAATTGATCAAAAAATTATTCATTTAAAAAAAATGGCCATCCCTACTCACTCACTCACTCCTCATCAACTCTCACTCTGTCTTTCTTGCGCTCTATAGTGCGCTAAGAAATGTGAAAAAAGCGCTTGATTTAGAACACATAATATGTAATATTATGTAATGAGAAAAAATATATATTTTTATATCACATAAACAGTTTAGATTTGAAACAGTATTCAGTGGCTCTCAGACTGTACTTTACAAGATTTTTAGATATTTATTATAATAATAATATAATATACATAACGTTTATTGCGAGCATCTAGGCCCATATCACAAAATTACAAATAAACAAACAAACATACACTTTTAAAAGTTTGACAATAAGACATAACAATAAAATAAAATAAACACAACTTAATAAACTTATACGCTCAGAATAAGAATACGTACCTATATTTTGCTTTAAGAACCTATCTATACATTTATGTTGTCTATGATCCCAAGCTAAGATGAAGTCAGGCTTAGATCCCAAGTTAATGTCATTTGTCTTTTTAATTACTTTTTTTCTGACCCTTCAACAAACGTCATTATGAATTATTTAGACAGAGTCCCAGCGCATTAGTACCTATCGTGTTTTGTTATTTATTTATTTATTTATTGGTTTGCCAACAGACATACTTACATCTTAACTAGTAACTTACATAATAAAATGTCGTACAGCAAGTATATAGCTTGATGTGGTCTCCACTGTACAAGAAATTTTTGAATTTACCTAGGACTCATTCCATGACAAACGCTACTCAACACTTTTATTTTTATATTGAAGTAGAAGATAATTATATGCTTTATTTATTAATAAACATACTTACTGAATTTTCATAATTACATAAAAAAAAAAAAAAATTAAGTACATATTCTTCAATTATTTTTCAAATGTTAGCATACCTAATCGAGAATCGCTATCATGCATAAGCGGGAAAATCAAAAGGCTAAACTAAACGATGATAAAAATCTTCGTGATTACCTTCGTTTAAAAAATCGTGGTAGGGTCCGGAAACATAGACTTAATAAAAAAACGAACTCTCAAAATGTGGTTTCTTCTCCATTAGGCACATACAAATGCCTGCAAACCTTTGGTAAAGCTGTCAGAAAAGTAAAAAGTGTCCTGCCAAACTCGCCTAACAAAATTGAAGCCGTTGTTAAAAAAGTAGTGTCAGATGTATTGGGTCCTGATATTGGCAAACAGCTATTCAAAATGAATTATTATAAAGACAAAGGCAATAAGGTTACTGAAGAATCTAAACAGGTTATAAAAGAGTTTTATTACAGAGATGATGTGAGCATGCAAACTCCAGGCATGCAGGACTGTAAAACTGTAAAAGATCCGGTAACTGGGCAACGAACAGAAACGCGATATGGTTACGACTATTGCAGAAGCATTTGAGCATTATAAACTGTACATGCAGAGATTAATGTTGAGAAATCGACATTTTTTGACTTGCGACCAAGAGAGGTACTTCCAGTAGCTTTGACACCTCACAATGTTTGTGTCTGTGCACAGCATTTGAATTATATTTATCTAATGGACGCTATTAGGAAGGTTATCCCAAATTTCCCCAATTCTCATAACGAATTGTTAAAACAACTGTCATGTGACATCACAAACGAAAACTGTATGACAAGTTCTTGTAAGAATTGTTCAAAAGATTTTTGGGAAAAGTTTGACAGGTGAAAGTTTCATGAAAACTATGGATACATCTGAGCAATTATCCAAAGGTTACAAGCATTACAGGCACATGCGCTGAAGCAATGGATGAATTAAAAAATAGGACGAATTAGTTCAAGCTTCACTGTTTTGTCAAACGTTTGCAATCACGCCACTTTGAGCAGGCAAAGGAAAATGTTCGTGCAGATGAAGCTGTTTTGCAAATTGATTTCGCAGAAAACTATTCCCCTATAAGTTAAGACGAAATACAGAGTGCGCATTGGAATCATGAGCAATTGACAATATTCACATGTTGTATTTGGTTTTTTAATGTAAAGTTGTGATCAGAAACTTTACCTAGACTAGGGTGGGTACTAAAAGTTTCAGCTGTAATGATTGGCATTATAGAAAGTTTTTAGATTAGGGCTGGTAACTTATGGGGCACTGTTATGGGGTTTACTTCAGTCGAGAGGGCTTTGCAGCAACCTTGCCACAGAGTACATTATTACCTATACAGAGTGTTTGGGGCATCGATGTAAATACTTTCAGGGATAATAAAGGAAGCGATTTTAAAAATTTTTGACTGAATTTACTTTAGTGCAAAGTTTAATAGTTTTCGAGATATAGACATTTTTTAGTTTTGGCTACTTAAAAATAGGTTACTGCAATGAAATAGCTTTTCATTTATTTAAAAATCACAATAAAATAACCCGTGAGAAGGCGCGCTAAAAGCGTTTTGCTAATGTAAATATTTATTGTGTTTCATTCGATAGAGCGTCAAAATAACGTCTCAACCTTTTAGCTATTCTGTGCTTTTAGGTACCTTCCTAACTATTCAACCCCTTCTCACCTGATGCAACTCTGCACCTGTTTGAGCCGCTTCCATCGCGCGGCATTTTGCTCTTCGGCGCGCACACGGATGGCCACGTACCTAAGTATTTTTTTTCTTGATGATATACATACATATTTATGGTTTTTCTATATCTATTTAAATGTTCATAAACCAAGTTAATACTCAAATATCATATTTTAATGAAATTGTTTTTTAGCTTTCAGCTATGTACCAAATACGTGGTTAGGACATGTAAAATGGGTGACAGTCAACAATTTTCGATCCTCCTGATTAGGATCAGCGGGTCTACCGCGTAATTCTCATTTTCATCAACATCAACTTGAGATTGAAATTTGCCGTGCGTGCGACGACGCCCGCCTAACATGCCATCTCTTTTGTACGCGTTGAATTTCGCATGCATTTGCTTGAAGTTAATACAAATGAGAATTACGCGGTAGAGCCCCTGTTATCAGATTCTGATAGCGACTGCTCCGTCATTCACAGCCCTTACGAAACTGCTACAGAGCAATCTAATCAAGTGCCAGAAGGAAAATGGACGCTCTAAAAAAGCGTGTACTTGGTGCCAAAAATTACTCAGCACTGAACACGTAATGTTCAGGACTTGTAAGTACGTCATTTCCGAAACGTCTTTTTTTTTCAGTTTTAGATTAGGTGTATTTTATGCCTTACTAGATGACACTACATTATCATGGTATTAGTGGTAGCCGTTGTTTTGAAAAAAAAAAATCATTTATAGGAATGTGGCACCGGACTTCGTCCAAAATAAAATGATTTATTTTATTTTGGTCGAAGGCACCGGAGGCATATCTGGTGAAAATCTTTTTTATCTGGGAAACTACTCGGTATTTTTAGTGATTCTTTGTTTGAGTATGAATAATATTAGTATCATTACACGTAGATATTTTTATTTCTTAAAGAAACCTTCCGGAGAAAACCCATTCCAAAAATAAGGTAAAATTGTTGTGTCTTGGGGCAATTGCGCCTTGCTTCCTTGAGGCAATTGCAACTATGTAGCGCGTTTGCCCCGCATTCAGTGGTTATTAATCTTTTTTATGAGCGGTCCTGCTTAAATTAAAGTTTAAAAATGAGGGAATGGGATTAAGGGTTAAAATGTTGATGCTGTGACAGTTCATCGTAGGTTTACTTTTCATGTATTCTCAGTTGCAATCTGTACTTCGGTCGAAGCTAACACAGGTAACTCAGCAACCTACATACATTTAAATTTACGAACGCCAGCATGACAGGCGTACCTACTCTACTACTATGGGTAGTTCTTATTGCGGCGTCATAATATCCATTATTTACAAATTAGAAGCGTGAACTGCAGGCGACATTTTTTGTATTTAAATAAATAATAATTGATTTAAATAATAATTAAAATAAATAGGTAAATATTAATTTATTTTTGACCAACATATAAGAGCAGCATATTTCGCTTCACTTCACTTCAAGGCGTCAAACTCGACTGTGCTGGATTCAATTTTTACACCAACGCCGATAGAATACCGTGTATTGTTCTATCGTCGAATTTTTGGCTCTTGAAGTTTTTTACATCCTGTATATAGTGCATTACACTTTTCGGATTATCATGAATCCTTTGAGACCTCTTTCACTAGAATCCATTGGTAGTTTAGGTTAATAGCAAATTTCAATTAATATTTTTGCCATTTCATGGCCGATATTTTTTACAGCCTGTATATATTTATAACCTATGTCACCCGGGATAACATAAGGATTCTAACGATACCACATACTTCGAAATCGGTTCAGGCATTACGAATTTATGGTGGAATAAAGAAACGTACATATATACATACATAACCTTGAAAACATAACACTCTTTTTTTTGGGCAGTCGTGTAATAAAAAGGGCATTTCTTTATAAAGTTGGAAAACCCCTGGAACTAGCCTTGGGAAAATGCGTCTGTGAAAAATGGAATGCTTTTGCCCCATCTATTATCGCTAGAAATAGCTGAAAATTAGATTTTATTTTCTGACCAGGTACTAGCATGAACATGGTGTCGACTCGACATCGATTCGATAAATAAAAATGTAACTCTTATTTCATTGTAATAAGGGTTATCGTTTAAAATTTATCGATTCTATCTGTCAAATTTATCTAATCGATGCGTACGTGCTTGCATAGCAGTCTCGAAATAAAAAGATACTGAAGAAGCTGGGAAAAAACTGTCTAAAACTCTTATATAAAAGTTAATAAGGGTCAAAAATGTATAAAACCAAGGACTATTTAATAACTTAAAATATCAGATAGCTACAGTGTAACAATATGCCACTATAAGTGTATAATAAATATATATTGTTAAATGACATCTTCCTTTCGAGGTACTTTGGATTCAAATCCCCCCCAAATGGAGTCTAGGAAAACGTAAAAGAAGGAATTTTTTAAATCGTAGGTATACATTTTTTAATGACAGCTACTTTGGAGTGTTAAAGTCCTCTAACTTTCTCATTTTCGAAGGTAATGCAGAGGTTAATGCCGTTGAATGTTCCTGAAGGACAGATTGTTCTATACCATTGACTGAATAAGCTCTTCAAATATGATTACACCTTGTATATAACACATTCACATTTCATCTACAGAAGTAAAATAATCTCAACCCCGTGTGAAGCCGGGGCAGACCGATAGTCTTTATTAAATATATATAAATATTTAAAACAATGTTGTCATTTGCGTTTGTCTGTATATTCGCTTCTACGTTAATTAAGGACCTACTCCATAAAATAGTGAAAGTTTCATTTCGATTAATCAGGTAGTTTTCGAGATCTTAGGTAACAAAACACACAAATGATGCATTTAATAAGTAGATTTTAGGAAGGTAGGTATACAATTACGAGTATAAGCTATGATATGCAAACTTGCTAATTACATGAGGAAAACTGTTGCTTGTATATATCAAGTTATTTCCTGGGATAATCCCTCCAAAATTAACATAACGAGACTGACAACATCACACAAGGATAAAAATAAAACAGCTTGATAAGGCCTCGTCAGTAGGGGGGGCAATGTATATATATGGAGACCTGATCACCTGCCTCAACAAAGTAAAAATGCCATCCATATATTATTGTGTTTTTGCAGTAATAGCAGTTACTGCCGTAAAGGCACGACGCATAACATTCAATGAAAACAACATGCCTATTCGTGCTGTAGACACTAGCTACGGAAAAGATGACCATGAGCGCATTGACTTCCTCGAAGCAGAAATCCATCCACGCCACGTCACTACGGGAGAACGAATAAACTTCCCTACAACAGGCCACTTGAATGACTATTACCAGGAGGGCAGAGCAGATGGAGATGAGCGTGGACATCTAGTTGCATCACAATTCTCAGGGCCAGCGGAATGGTACAATCTCTCACCGCAGAATGCGCGTGTCAATCGCAATTTGGGGTACCAGGCTATCAACACTGACTGGTACGGAGCCGAATGTGAAGTGCGACGGTTCCTCGACCAGGGCGGCAATCGGCATGTCAACTGGAGGGTACGAATGACGTACAAGGGAAATTCGAATCGACCGGATGAGTACCATCTTGAAGTGAAATTCATGGTAAATGGGAAGGACAATGGTCAGGGGATTGTTACTAACATTCGTAACCCGGTTCTTAAAGAAGATAGTACTTTCTGGATTTGCAGGGCATGTCGCAGTAGTAATCACGGTGATCAATGCTCGAAGCAGTAAGTTATATGTTGTTCGTGCAGGGCTGTAGTAAGTTGTCCACTTAGTGTAAGTACTTTATTACCATGCAGAGACAATACTAACGTTGCATAATTGTATCGATTCGGTGTAACACAACTTTACTTATTTGACAGGGACTTAACTTATTTGACAGACCTAAACTTAATTTGAGCCTTCTGTCTTTTTCTTTCCGTATCGAAAAAACAAAGACAGAACGCTTAAAATAAGGTTAGTCCTATCAAATTTGTTAAGCTGTGTTTAGCCGAATCGACACCATTACTAACCTTATTTTAAGCCTCCTGTCTTTGTCTTTTTGATACAGAAAGGGAAGACAGCACGATTAAATTGAGTTTAGTACTTGTCAAATAACTTAAGGGCCTTACTATTGCCAAATGGGTACTTTCTCAAGCCTACTCCTCGTTTATGGCCAAACCAAAAGTAATAAAAAATTTATTATGAATAATCAACTCTTAGACAACATATGCAACATTTTTCGTTTTCATACCACCAAAACTTCTACATGAATTTTTTTTTAACTGAATGGTGTTTTTTTACCTCAAATTCCCTACTGCTCCTGAGTGGCTTGGTCGATTGAATTCATCTATGCTTTGATAAATAGATAAACTTGATAGCTATAAACATAACATAAGATTATTCAATCGAGTAATCACGTCCAAGTGAAAAGTATAATTTTCTCCTATTTCGCCCTATCAAGGACGCAGCGAGCGTCGTAACAGCCACTTTGCATTGCGCGCTGATATGAACGTTATTTCAATGTCGTTTCCGTTGATATTCGTAGTGACAAATATCGAATCGCATCCTATAGAGAAAACCATGTTTACATGTTAAAAGTTCTTATTCTTATTCTTCATTGTACATTACGATACAAGAGCGATGAAACGTTTTGTGACGAGTGTGAGTTTGCGGCACGAGCCGAAGGCGAGTGCTGCAATCACACGAGTCGAGAAAAAGTTTCTCGCACGAGTTTCGTATAATTTTTTATAGTACAAGTGCTAAAAATGCCGACTTTACGCACGCGCAGCGTGCGTAAAGTGGTCATTTTACGCACGGTGTGCTATAAAAATATTTAATTAAACACGTAAAAATTAAAATTAGTGTACAGTGGCAAGCTTTATCTCTATGAGATACTTCTTTCAGCAAACCGAAAGAAGATCAGGAATACATAAAATAAAAGAAAATTATTAAAAAAGTTAATGCGATTTTAATCCAAGGTCGTTTTGATTTCCTGAAAGACAAGTTGAAAAGAAAACAACTTTGTACTATTTACTTAAGTTTATTATTTTATTTTATTACAAAAACGAGTTTTGAGTTCACAATAAATATTAAATAACATTTCATCAATCCTAAAACCTCCATTTCCCTATCTGAAGACTTATAATTAATATGGCAAATTTTTCTAATTATTTTATGGTTTGATGTTTCCTATAACCAAATGCGAGTAACTATTTGAAGATATCTCAACCTTACATACAGATATGAGTTTATTATTCAGTTACCATTAAAATACTGTTGTGTGATTGATTATTGAATTACAAATAAATATAAACTATAAGATTAATGAAGCACCTTTACATTTTTGTCATGTCCTTATTACCCTGATAAAGATAGAGATATATAAATTTTTAATATAATTCATATTTAAAACAACTTTACAATAATACCTAATAATTTGTTACTTACTAAGAATGGAATGTTTAAATTTTAATATACTATTATTCGAGGAATGTTTTTTATACAATAAAGTTTTTATTGTCAGATCTAAAAATACCACAGATATCAGGAGATGTGCCTAAATGTTCGTGTTCTGATGTCTCCACGTTTCCTCCCACTTACTTCACCGACATAAACACAAAAAGTATAAAGTACGGCACACATACACATATTCATACAAAGAGGGTGGCGCGTCAACCTGTCGCCACAGACAACACAACACTATTGAACAAATCACATCACTATTGACATTGGGTCTCGCATGAGGTCTATTGTAGGCCTAATGCGTTCGTAAGCGGCACGCTCCCTTACTACTTACTACTCCTGATATCTGTGAAAAATACCATGGGGGTTTGTAAAGTTAAAGTTAAATAATGTTTCACTATGAAAATAAATGCATAAAACGTCTTTCTTACTTTTTTAAAACCCGAGTGGACATTCCTTTGGGAGGACTTAGGAAATTCTTATAATATTTAGAACTAGTTGTACAATGGTATTTGATACTAACACTCGTAATAAATTGGGTTATTACAAAATTCATTTTAAAATCGAATATTGCAGACTCGTCGTTCGGCTGTTGGACGGACCGTTATCTTGATTAAGTAAAAAAAAAACATTTAAATACTAAAAAAATACTTACAAAATCTTTGTATAATAAACTCGTAATTTCATCGACAATATTGGGGTGCGCTCAAGAAGCTTAAAACCATACAGGAGCGCTTGCTTCCTACAAAAAGGCCCCCGCTAAAAAGTTTTACCTTCAAATTCTTTACCTCCCAAGAGTAATAGAGACAGCGATACCTTGACCATAGACTTAGGATATACTATACTACGGATATACTAGTATACTAGTATATCCTAAGCCTATGACAGAAAAAAGTTTCATGAGTAATAGAGATAAAGACACTTTTAGGTAATTTATTTTAGCGTGTGGCTTTCAATAGAGCTTAGCACTTCAATGGTAATATGGGTGCGCTTGTACCCATTTTACGTTTTTATTGATTACCTACATATTATGCGCTTCATAATAATACTATCGTAAATCTAGCAAAATACTAGTACCGAAATAATACAATACATCTTTGGAAATCTTTGGCAAAGTCTAACAATCGAGCGACGAGTCTTACAAGGCCGTTTGACTATTTTTCTGACCACAGCTGCACTTCTTCGGCCTCCGCTTTGGACCAAGCTGTAGCTTCGTTAGTCTTTGAGGCTTCGCCGGGATATGTGGCTTGGTTGGCCCTACCACACCAGGGAAAACTCCTCGCGGCTTGCTTGGTCCAATCGGGGCCATTGCTTCGGGCTTAAGGCCTCGAGGGTCTACCGAGCCGGACCTGCCGGGCTCATTGAGGCCCGAGGGTCGGCTCTGGACTCTCCCAGAGAAACCTGGCTGAGTGCCGTTCGTGTGTTGCTGTAGCTGTACCCGTGACGCTCGTTCCATTTCTCTAAAAAGAATTTGTGACTAGTTAGATGTCGTTTTGGAAGTCTATGGAGTCAGCAGAGGGGTTAATTAGATGTAATTACATAATAGTGCGGCATTCTTCATGCCATGCTTTCGAAATGGCTCTTTTATGATACTGAAAACTTAGCATTCCAAACATAAAATACTTAAAGATGGTAATGAGATGGTTAGGGACCGACCATTAATCACGTGATGTTTTTTAGCAACTTTATAACCCCCCCCTCCCCCATGGTGATACGTGGTGAGGTTTTAGACTACGCCTCCCCCCAAAATCCCGTGTATTTTTTTGGTACAAAGTATATTAAGAAATTCTGAATATTATCATTAAACTAAATTATATCGTTAAAATATCGTTAAAAAAATATCTATAAATATATCTTTAATTGCTTAGCAACGGCGAGGCAAGCTCACGCACAGTTTTTTGGTTTCAAAATTGCGCTTTCAAAGAAAAAGTAAATACACGTGATATCTCACTACACCCCCTCTCCCCCCTAGTGATATTTGGTGATTTTTTCCGAACCACCTCCACCCTTTCGAGCCTCAAGTGATTAATGGACGACCCCTTATTTGATGAGTTTTACTCAAAACTATATCCCCGCAACCAATGCTTTAACGATTCCCAGTAATATTTTACCACTTACCAACTGATTAGACAGGCTTTCTCATTTTAAGCGCAATACCGTGAATCGTAATGTCATGAAAAGCAAATTACCCAAAACAACTGAACACATAATGTTCTTTCGATATCAAGCACACTCCTATTAGACTGATCATATTTGGGTAGAACAAGAACAACCAGAGTAGAACAGAACTAATTGCTTTCAATTGTTCATCATCCACAAGCATGAATACCTTCACGAGCGCGCATGCGACGTCAGATACGAGGTGCGGAGGTCAGTCTTCTTGGTGACGGTGACATGCTGACATGCGGGCGAGCTCGGATACGCACCGCTGGTGAGGCCTGGGATCCTTGATAGGGGACAGCAGAGCGCTGCAGCGTACGCGGCGCGGTACTGCGCGTTCATGATCACATAGATGATGGGGTTCACACAGGCGCTCGCGTACAGGAGCAAGTAGCCCGTGATGTGGAATACTGTTGGAAAATATATATTCAATTACTGTTTCGTAATGCGTGTTAAGCAGCAAATAAGCCTACATTGAAATTAATCCAGGAATTAATCTTCTACTTCTTGTCGTGTCGATGGCAATGGGCAATTTTAAACTTGCGCAGCCCAATTGGCCGCCACGTCAATTCCTCTTTGGTTGGCGTTGAGGAGGTTGTCCAGGGTGCAGGAATAAATAAACAATTGATACCCGAATCAAAGAACATGTAAGTAGCTGGCGCCGTAAAAAAAAAACATCAAATTCTAATTTTGCCGATCACCTCATAAGTGAAAACCATACCTTTGATATAACACAAAACTTTAAAGCCCTCCACGTGTGCAAAAAAGGTAGAAAAATGACCGCCTTAGAAGCATTGGAGATCAATAAGCTTTTACACAAAAACCAGGAAAACATTTTAAATCAGCAGTTAGAAGTCAATAGATCGCCGCTACTTCATTATTTTAATTAATTAATTAATTTAACAATTTAAATTATTATATTTTTTTATCTCATTTAATTTGACATTTATGCATATTAGGACACATTTGACATTTAAACTGACATTAAATAAACATTTATATATTATTGTATGTAAATTCCCCATTTTTCGGGTAATTTATTGCATGACATCACTGATACATTTTCGACCTACCTACTTAATTATAGTTTCTGTCAACATTATCATTGTTTACGTTGCTCAGAGCTAGTGCCTGGAGTCATGTAAAATAATTTAATTAAGATCTTCCCTTGAAAATGGAATAAAATCCGAAACCGGTCGGGAGTTAACACAAATAAAGTGAAACTACTAGTACAAGTGTTTTAATTCAAGATTTAATTCAAGAATTGATACTTTCTTATAAATACTGAGAATTTCGGAATTTGAGATATTCACCATTGCCGATTGCCAATCCTATTCTGCATGTGCGTAGGTTATGGGTTATCTGTTATTCTGACAGCTCGTAATCCAATCATAGCAAGTGATTTAAGAGCAGCACTATAAACAGCGGTAAGCTACAGCTTGCAATAGGCACCAGGATTATGAAACTGAACGAACGATTTTCCAAGTATCTAAGTGCAACTTACTAGGGTAATTCACATGGGTATCAACAGTCTTGGCGATGGTGATGGGCAGGTAGCAGACGAGGAATGACAGGAAGATGGCCAGCACCATCTTGGTGATCCGCCACTCGTTGCGGCGCGCCTTGCTGTCGCGGTTGTCCTTGATCGTGGACCTCTTCTCGGGGCTGGAGTTGAGTGCGCCGGCGCCAGTGCGCTGGGAGCGTTGGTGCTCGCGCATGCGTTGTTCGGAACTGGAACGAGAGAAGTTTTTGAGTAACTCTTATATAATAGTCTTGTTTTTATTTTATTATTATTGTATATATTAAATTATAAAACACAAATAACATAACATAAATAAAGTTAGTAATAAATCAAGATAAAGAGGTATTTCGGGCCCCACTGGGCCCGGTAACAGTTGCAATAATAATGATAACTTATGATATTATAGCATAATAGTGATAATAAAAAAATAAAAATATAGAAGAGTAAAACTTAACTGCTTTCTTTTAGGTTTTACTCTTCTATATTTTTATTTTCTATATTTTTATTATCACTGTCATCCTGCTTTCTTAAGTGGCGCTTTAAATAGCAGCCATCGCCAAGACACAAAAAAAACTTTTTGCTAGAGTTGACGATGTTTATATGGGTGGGATGTTAGATAGTGTGTATGAGTTTGAATGTGTGTGTAAAAGGGTGAGTTATGTATATAAAAGTTCCGATAAGGTTAGTATGTCAGTGTTGTCTGTTTAGTCCAGGACCGTGATGAGCACCAAGCAACCAGATCTAAGACGATTCCCAGGTCCTTAGTTGAATCAGTGGTGGATAGAATGCTTTTGAACGGTGAAGCAGTCGTCGAATGTTTGGTTGTGTAGGCGGGTATAATAGAAATGACTGGGACTGTCTGAGACTGAATTGCATGCATACATTTAAAACATTTTACGATGTATCAGAACGAGCTACTACCGATATTAATAGTAATTAGAAACGTTATTTCATGCGTACTAGTCCAAAATTACCGTTATAATAATGCTACTATTTAAAACTTTACTTCAAGATCTGGTTGCATGAAAGTAAGGATTTGTACACTGCGATCAAAAAAACATCTTTCCGGTAAAAGATGAATATATTTATAAATAAATATAAATATATCGTCACGACATGAATCCCCGAAGGCGTGTCAGAGGTGTCCCGAGTGTGAACTGTGATATGCAACTCGGTACAGCCGCGTTACGCCGACGATTATTACATCCCACGTGATTGGTGGTGCTGGTGAGCCCTATCGCCGTTCTCCGGGCACAAATACAAATTTTTTAGGGCATGCAGGTTTCCTTACGATGTGTTCAGCAAGTGGTAAGTATTAGGTGATATAAAATACTATGCACATAAATGCCGAAAAACTCATTGGTCTATGCCCGACCGGGGATTGAAACTGGGTCTCAAGATTGAGAGGCCAGGCAGCGTTCTACCGTCTGAGCTACCGCCGCTTAACGGTAACAGATTATACTAACAATAGGATTATATGTAACATAGGCATCTTCGATGACGTTATGTTTGAAAAACTCATAATCAGATATTTTTATACAAATTACGTCGATAATGACAGAGAGCTGATTGATTGTTGGTAGTTTCGACTGACTGAACCAAGTAAAAGTAATAACAATGATCATTGTTTAAACACGAAAACAGAACTATAAATTACTAGCGACCTGCACTGGCTTCGCACGCCATCGACGTAACGTCCATAGTTCCCTACTTCTACATTATTAAATACGAATATATATACACACTAGCTTCTGCCCGCGGCTTCACCCGCGTGGTCTACAGGAAACAAATTACATTTTTTTCAGAAACAAACATTTTAGTGCTCTACTCCCTTTGGGAGTCAAGATGTAGTGCTCGGCCAAAAAACTCGCAAGCTCCTTTTTCGGCCTCGTGGAACTTGACTCGGCGTTCGGCTTTGCCAGAGTGCCAAACACAGGGACTCACCGATCAAAGTTTTTTCGAAAAAGTGTCAAAATCCCTATCAGTTGTCAAAAAATGTCAAATTTGAATACGGCAGCGTAATCGGTGACCCCGAATGCCCCTTGATACCGAGTTTCATGCAAATCGGAATACTTTTTTGGACCTTTCAAAAAGCTGTCAAAACCTGTCAAATTAATTATTTTTTTGGTCATTTAGCCTCAGCTTGACCGATCACTATAGTTGAAACACGAACTCCCTACGATTAGCCGTTCGGGAGATATATTTTGGAGTTCCAAATATATTTTGCTGGGATATAGATATATATATATATAGATAGATAGATAGATACATAGATAGATAGATAGACAGATAGACAGATAGATAGATAGACACCCATATTGATATTAACACATTTCAACCCCATTGCACCCCAACAGGGGATGATGGTATTTCACGTCCACTATGTTGGATTTAGAAATCGTTGTTGTTTTCGCAATCAGCGACCCGATAAACCATACAAATGATACCCATGTTGATTTTCAGACTTTGTCACCCCATTTCCCCTTTTAGGGGTTGAATTCTGAAAAAACCTAAAACACGTGTTTACTCATTTATGGATTAGAGTACTCCTGTGAAGTCTCGAATAAAATAGTCTAACTAATCTTGTTTCCCCATACAAACTCTGGACCCCCGCTTCACCCTCTTAGAGGTGGAATTTCGAAAAATCCTTTCTTATTCCTTGTCTACATTACAAAAGGAAGCTCTGTGCAAAATTTCAGTTTTCTAGGTCCAAGGGTTTGGGCTGTGCGTTGATGAGTCAGTGAGTGAGTCAGTCATGACTTCTTCTCTTTTTATATATATGATAAACCTTCGTCGTGAAATATTCTAAGTGACGGTGAAAACTGCATTGAGATCCATTTAGAAGTTTAGAAGTTATAAGAGCGAATACAAAAACAATCGCGGATTGCAACTTTGATTTATGTATAAATAAAATATATCGTCACGACATGAATCCCCGAGGGGGTGTCAGAGGTGTTCCGAGTATGAACTGTGAAATACAAGTCAACAGTCCACACTCGGTACACCCGCGTTTCACCGACAATTATTACGTCCCAACGTGATTGGTGGTGACTATCGCCGCACTTCGTAGGGCATGCAGGTTTTCTTACGATGTTTTCCTTCACCGTTCAGAAAGTATAAGTAAGAACAAATATACTATGCATATGAATTCCAAAAAACTCACTGGCATGCCCAACCGGGGATCGAACCTGGATCTCAAGATTGAGAGGCCAGCGTTGTACTCCTGAGCTACCGTCGCTTCGTTTTATATTGTTTAAGGTGGATGGTCCAAGGCAATCTTCATACAAACGTGTGGGAACCAAAAACGACGACAGAAGTATTATTATTTCATTCTGCTACATTTTTCCCACACAATCCATCAACTTTACACCCGCAAATAACCAGTTTTTTTACAAACAAACTGTTCTACAATCAAAATTTTGCATTTTAAAACATTCATAATCCAATCTATGGAAATTTTAAATTGCATAAATAGACTGTTAAAACATTTTGTTTAAAAAAAAAACTATTTGCCACTATAAAATTTGTTGAAACATGAAGAAAAAAGGAACAGGGGATCTAAAAAGGCCGACTTGGGTGAATCATAAAATGATTTGAAAGTAGGATGGAGTCACAGTTTTTTCACGCGTGCAAAATATTCCGTTCTAATGCCGCCTTTTAATAATCAGAAGGTTGCGTTTTCATCACGTCGGGGTCACCACTTTGGTGATAATGGGTCTAAAGTAGACTGAATTTATGTGTCTTTATGATTCCCATCACACCAATATAAAATATGAAGTGAAATAAAAATAGTCTTTTAGTAGATAAAACTTGATGTTTGTATTCCTTTTTCATAATAAGTATGTGCGACACGTATGCCACACGAAAGCTGGGAGATGACTGTCGTCCGCGGGCAGCGGGCTCGATGCGCCGCAATTAGCTTGCCTAATCAAATTACATACTGTGTCACTACAGATTCATCCAAAGTGGCCTTTTTAGAGGACCAGAACGAAACTTTACTACTTTTGTCGTCGTTATTGGTTCCCACAAGCTTTTTATATAAACTGCCTTGGACCATCCACCTTAATGAAGTTTTTTTATACTATTTAATGATATAGAATAGATCGAGATAATGAAAACGATTATTTTTACCATTCTGTCATCAAAATTAAATTAAATTATACAGAAAAACGGCAGGTTGAATGAAAGGTAAGTTTATTGGATAAAGAAATTCAATATACCTGTGAACGACCCAGAATATCCTGGCATAGCAGATGAAGATGAGCAACGCTGGCACAATGAAGGCTATTATGAACATTGCAACCTTCGAGGAGCGACCATTCTCATCTTTCAAGATAGAGCACGTGCCCAGATCTTCATCGTAGCCGAATTTACCTGAAAGAAAACAAAGCGTTAAGAGGCTATGCTAATTTTATTTTTGTCACGCTCAGTGCAAGAGCGGATTCAGGGCGAAAGCGAAAAATTTTAGTTTTATAATTTTTATAAAAAAACTAAAAGAGCTAGCAAAATTTCAAATATCAAATCTCTGGATATTGTTGAAACACACCTAATAAAATATGTTTGAGTTCTGTATATGGTTCCTATTCGTCAAACGAGGAGAAAAAGTGTGTTTGAAGAACTCATTTGCACAAGTGCACAATATTCACGATTACCGAGAATCAGTGCAGGACTCATCGCCCCCGCTACGAATTTAGAATTTAGAACTCATTTCAACAATTATTTCTATCGAGATAAATTTATCCAAACATGTTTTCCAATTTCAAAACCCTAGATTATATAGTCAAAATGCATATACCAGAAATTTATTAAAATTTTCCATGTATTTTTTTCGCATATCGCCTTAACAAAATAAACACGTAGAAAATGTAACATTTACTGTCTACGCTTCTTTTACTTTGTTTGGTAGTTGTTTTACGTCATCAGTTTCTCCACAATTTTGGTAGTTAGATTTAAGGTTAAAAGTCAGTCGCTTAGCGCAAAGTGCATAACTTAACTTTGTATTTCTTGTTTAGAAGACAAAAATGGAAAAACATTTTAGTAAGTGACAGTTGACGCCAATAGTTCAGTATTAGTGAGGTTTATAAAGCACGAGTTTGAAATTTAATGCACAATTAGTCATGATCTTGTCCAAACAAAGTTAAAACAGCATTTAAAGTCGGTTTGGAGAAGATCATGACTAATTGTGTATACAATTTCAAATTCTTGCTTTATAAACCTCACTAACACTGAACTATTGGCGTCAAATGCCACATACCCATACATATCAAAATGCTTTTTAAGGCGATATGCGAAAAAAATACGGGTGTTTCTTTTCTGTGTATTTCATGAAATACACGAAAAATTTTAATAAATTTCTGGTATATGTATTTTGACTATATAATCTAAGGTTTTGAAATTGGAAAACATGTTTGGATGAATTTTCCTCGATAGAAATAATTGTTGAAATGAGGTCTTCAAACACACTTTTTCTCCTCGTTTGACGAATATGAACCATATACATAACTCAAACATATTTTATTAGGTGTGTTTCAACAATATCTAGACACTTGATATTTTAAATTTTGCTAGCTATTTAAGTTTTTTTACTAGAAATATAAAACCAACTTTTTTCCCTTTTGCCCTGAATCCGCCCCACTCGCACTGCGCGATTTTTCGCTTGGAGTGACAGTGACAAAAATAAAATTCGCATAGCCTCTTAAGTTTAAATTTCTAAACAAGAAAAACAAAGTTTAAGCTACTGACGTAAAGTGAAGAAATAAACAATAAGTACCCTAACTTCTCCAGTAAGAAGATGTAAATATGCTATTTTATACAAAAACTATACATGTAACAAGAAAGTAGGTACACAATTAAAATTTATTTGACAACTTGTACAGAAACGAAATTCTTAATTTGTTTATTGTCGACTGCGATCCAATACTCGTTAGGTACCTATTTGAGCAAAAACTTTTTGCAGTTCGGCTGCTTTTTAATCTCGAGATTCATAGTAACTTTGTTTTATAATAGTAGTTTATGTTACAAGGGTGAAAAGGAATAAATTACGAGGACGATTTAAAACACGAGCGTGGCGAGTGTTTTAAACGTAACCGAGTAATTTATTGCTCTTACGCCCGTGTATCATACTACTTTTTTTAATGCATAGTGTGAGGAAATAAAACAAATATAATCTTGTGAACTTTAAATTATGATTGGCTCAAAAAGACTGTATCCAGAGCCGTTAAACAGTAAAAAAAAAGTATAACATTTATGATACATAGGAAAGGCTGCAGGTTAGCCAACGATTGTAAATAAATTAAAAAAAAAATAATAATAAAGCCCTAGGCTAGGGCAAAATAATCGACTTTCTTTTCGGTTTTGATGCATAAAAAGTCGGCCTTTACGAGCATTTGCATTGAAATAGTACATTGTTCACCGAGGGAAGAAAGGGGAAGATTACCAACGAGGGTGTAGTTTATACACACGAGTTCGGAATCGCACTTTCTACCGAGTGATACATAGTGCTTTATACTACACCTGCGAGGAAATAGTATCATTTTACTTTTAATCAAGATACAATAAAAGAAACCAACTGACTCGCGTGCGATTGTCACTTTTTATTTCCTTCTTATTTTTTATTATGTGCAGGAAAAGCAAGTGGCCAGTTTCATTTTTCGAGTTTTATGTACGAGTTCGCAAAATAATACTGGCCACTTGGCCACTTGCTCATTCTTTATGTTATTTAAAAAAAAAAAGCAGCACGTTAACAATGGATTTGCATATACTTTTTCTGCCCGCTCAAGCACGTTAACAATGAATTTTCATACACTTTTGCCGCCCGCATATTTGTATAACAGTAATGACGTATTTTCTGCATCGTTTTCAACAAAGAAAGAAGGTACTTTCCGAGCAGGTGTAGTATAAAATAAATTAACAAAGCCGTACTTTGCCCATGTCATTTTCTTTGCTTTTATTTTAGGGAACTGACAAAATTTCCTGAACAAAAATAAACATACATGCTGCCTAGAGTAATAAACTAACCTGTTACAAAAGTTCCGTCGCGATCCGGTCCTAATTCATTAATGTTATGAAGTAACAATAAAACATTTCTGAGAGAAATAAATCTCAGACGAGTCTTATAATAAGGTTAAATAATATTAGTTGGTGAAACTCAATGCATAGGTAGTACTAGTCTATATGAACAACTGTTTGTATGGGAGCTAAGCGAAATTCTTAAAATTTGTTTTCACCTTTCCATACTAGACCAGTCAGCTGATCGGGGCAATTTGTATGAGAGGAAGAAAAAAAAAGTTGCGAATTTCGCTTAGCTCTCATACAAACAGTTGTTCATATGTTTTGAGTTTTGCCAACTAATATTATGTAACCTTATATAGATCTACATAGGTACGAATATATAGAGATTTAACTGTAACGCACTCTATAAATAAATATTAACAGTTTTCAAAACGACGAATTTCACTACTCGTCATATTATCGAAACACTAGATTTCTAATTTTTAGTAAAGATAGGGAAATAGGGATGGGACTAAGGTTACCAGATGAAAAACTGAAAAGTCCTGACAAAATCCCAATTTGTACAAAAAAGTCCTCACATTTTACTGCGAGCTCCAGGAGCGCGGTGCGGTAGATTACAATAAAACATTTATCTTTAATTGTTTTATAAGTCTACAGTATCACTTAACTACATAGTATAAATCAATGTCACTTCCCGCTGTCTGTCCCTATGTATGCTTAGATCTTTAAAACTACGCAACAGATTTTGATGCGGTTTTTATGATAGGTAGAATGATTCAAGAGGAAGGTTTATATGTATAATTCATGCCCGTGCAAAGCCGGGGCGGGTCGCTAGTGGTATACTAAGATGCTATGCTTATTATAACGACTGTATATTTATATACTTTACTGACTGTAATGTAGACTTCTAGAGGTTTTATGTTGCGCCGATTATTGTTTAGTGCAATTTAATTAGATTGTTACCAAAGAAGAGAAAAAGGTTCCTACTAATAAATAAAACATAAATATTAAGTTTTCATTTACTAGGACCTAAATAATCAAAAAACGCTGATATTTTCAAAATCCGGTCAGAATCCGGGGCCGTAAAACCCCGACATTTCAGGACAAATCCTGACGTCTGGTAACCCTAGATGAGACTGACCCCAAACTCCAAGCAGGGTTGGAAGCTGCATCCCGTAGGAGAACATCCAGGAGAAGACGATCATCAGAGCGATGTTGTTCTTGGTGTACACCCGAGCGTACCAGCTGTGGTGTGCTATCATTATGTACCTGGAAGTTTGCAGAATATTTATTTTACTACAAAAACACTAATTGTTAACACGCACAAGAAATCAAAGGGATATACCGCAATGACATTTTATTTAAAAAATCCAAAACAAATACAAATAAATAGAATAAAATAAATATTTAAGGGGGCTCACGTACAAGAAACGTGATTTTTTGCCGTTTTCACATTTTTTGGTGAAAATGTGTTGTAAATTATGTTTGTAAAAAGTGCAATAAATAAGAATAAATAATGGTACGGAAACTATCGTGCGCGAGTCCGACTTGCACTTGGCCGGTTTTTCTCTTCATGGAATAGTTGTCATAATAGCCCACCTGTTAAGTGTAATGAGGGCAATGCTCAAGAGGGATACTCCAACGTTGCCGTAACGGAGGAATGGCACCAGGAGACAGAGCGCGTTCCCGTGGGACCAGGTTCTAGTCCAGAACCCAGATATGGCGAACGGGAGCACCATGGCGCAGAACAGGAAGTCGGCTGCACACAGACTGGAATGATAATGGACACTGTTAATTAAATATATGTTCAGTATATTTTTTTTCATGAAGGAGGAAACTGATCGTGATTCGTGATAGTGAGAAATGCGCTTTTAACTCCTACAGCGTATGAGCCACTTCACATTGTCAACGAAATTTTGAATGTTGCAATGAGAAATGGCTCATGCATGAGTTAAAAGCGCATTTCTTCGTGCAAAAAATATACTTTAGTAAACTAAAGGGGGTGCGTAATCAGATAAACTGTCAGATATCTCGTTCCAAAAACTTGCAGGCTGATAGGTTATGTCGAATCGAAGGAGAATACTCCGAAAAAAGTGTGAGAAAACAAATATTAAGAAATTAAGCTATATTTTTTAGGAAAATGCGTTGAACTCTTTTAAGACTTGGATTTTCTATATGATAAGTATAAGGCTGGCCATTTGTGAGCGGTCATGCGAAAAGGTACCTGAAGGACCTGAAAGTAATTGCGAAATAGAACTTTCTAAAAAGGAATAAGTTTTAAAATTTAGGTCTCTTTTCGCGTGACTGACATTTAGTTTTATTGACACTGGAAAAAAGTGGGGCTTAAAATAGCAGTTGTCGCTAGGAAAAAGAATAAATAATAAATAATAATAATAATGTGAAAATGGTGACAGGTCATATCGTCGCTGTTTTAACTATCTGCCGTAACTTAATTTTTGGGTGATACGAGTTAGAACCAAAGAATGTATATAACTTAAAATAAAGTGTGAAATTAAAGTAGGTTACCTATCATATGAAATTGGCGTTTTGAAGAAAACTCAATTTTCAGTACTAACATTTTTTAATTTATTTTAGGAATGACAAACCCTAACTTTATAATTTCTTTTGTGTATAAATGAGACAACATTATGCTAACATCAACTTAATTTTAATTTTTTGGAAATTGTCACCGGTAAAAAATTATTACGAATCTTATCATGGAAATGGATGGCATTTAGGACGAACTGTTCTTGAAGATTTAATTTTAGTTATCAAACTGAAAATAAAAACAAAATTTAACACGTAGATGTATAACCTTGAAATCTACTTTCATACAAAAAAAATAATGGAAATAGCTATTGAATTACAGGAATTATGAACTTATGAATCTATAAGATAATTTCGCCAATTTATACAACGTGTTACAGAAACGTGTGGCCATATTAGAAAAGCTTATTCAGTCAATGGTATAGAACAACTTTTACTATGGAACAAATCCTGTACCTCGAAAAATTAATTAACTGTTTCATAGAAAAATGCAATGCCGCTCGGCCGAAATGTATGGAAGGGCATATTTTTTTTTTGAGATTTCAGGGTTGGCTTCATAGTAAAATTGTTCTATACAATTGACTGAATAAGCTCTTCAAATATGGTTACACCCTCCTGTTACACGTTGTATAAAATACCACCAAATTTTAGCTTGCTCTCTGACCCATTTAAGTAAAAATTCTGCACATAGTATATTATAATAAAATTTGTAAAATTATTATAGAATAACTATTTGAAAAAAACAAATAATATTAACAATTATTATATTATAATTTAGTTTTTTATTATAATAATTATTGTAATTGATGTTAAATAATTATATTTTTTTATTACTATTACTAAATAATTTGACTTTTACGATCTGCTCACGATATATATATACAAAATACAAATACAAATAATACAACACAAATACAAAAAATACAAATACAAAAATATACACATAAGAATTAGTGATGTGAGTTAATACACAGAGAATGACAGTCTTACAAAACCTTTTAATACAAAAACCCATGAAGTACCATTTCCATTTTTTCTTTCTTTTCTTTCTTTCTTTTCTTTCTTTCTTTCCTTCTTTTCTTTTTTTCTTTCTTTCCATTTTACCTTATGATAAATGCAGCCGCAACATTCCTGACTTTTGGACATTTGAGCAGTGCGACTACCGTCAACAGGTTTCCGAAGAGACCAACAAACATGATCACTCCTGTGATGACAGCTGCAAATGTCAACAACCCTGGAGAGAACCTGGAACAAGAGAACCTTCATGTTATAGATATTCATCAAGAAACCTTCGACAAAAGATTTCAAGAGAAAATAAATATCTGGTGTCAATAGAGGGCTAGCTGGCCACTATAATACAGAGCAACAAACATCTGTTCCGGTCAGTGGCGTGCATAGAACTTTTTTCCGGAAGAGCAATCAGAAGGTCAAGTTTGACAATAAAAATAACACTTTGAAAAAAAAATTGTATGAAAATGTTCTTTCTAGGGTAGGCAGTGCCTACCCTGGCGTCATAAAAACTTTCTTTTTTCAAAGTGTTGTTTAAATTTTTTCTTATTTTTTTTTATTGTTTAACTTGATCTTCTGATTACTTTTCCGGAAAAAAGTTCTATGCACGCCACTGTTCCCGGTGAGCCAAACTAAAATGGCTTCTATATTCACTACGTGACAGTTTTCAATACCGGAACAGATAAGTTTGTGGCTCTGTGAATGTTATAATTGCCTCTGTACATATACACGACACAAAAATGTTGAGAGATGTCGTGGGATACCCGGTTTGAACTAAGTTCCTATCGCTACTGACGCACATGCCGCCGCACGCACATCTCTACAATACGTGTAGTAATACACCTATCCAAAAATGTAAATGTGAATAAGGACCGAGTTCAGTACAAATGCAGTGCAGGATTATCGGCTTCGTCGAAAAAAAAAAACAAATTGAGTGATTAATGATATGTAATGGTTAAAAATACCCTGGAGTGATTAATTTCCCTAAAAAACTATTTTGAAACTATGAGGTTATTTTAAATTTTTCAGTTATAAATACCTTGTAAATAAAATGAGAGATCAGAGATCGGATAGTGCGACTGAGGGCAGAAATCATAACTTACGGAGCCGACAAAAATCTTTAAAACTTGTTTAGTCAAAACAGAATATCAGAGAAAATAAAGACGAGCACATTGCTTTGGACATCATTGTGTCAACCGGATGTTCTTTGTTCAAGATCAGGTTACATGGTTCCATGCCAAGGCTTCGTGAAACCGGGAACTGGGAGAATAGGTGGGGATAAAGAACAGGAAACTCATTGTTTATGTCGTTCCATTTTAGGGGAGGCAGACAGTCCTCCTTCCTTCGGCGCACAGCAAATTTGCTATTATTTTATAGGTAACCAAGAAACTGATTTCGATAAAATTAAAATCGATAAAAATTACAATAAATTATTAAGAGCGGTTTCATAGCAATATTGTGAAAACCCGCCTCTTTCTAATTAATCGAAACAGAACAAAACAAAATTTTTGAAATTCTCATTTAACTACAGAAATCAATGGAAACATTGCGATGGCAACATACACAATGCATTGGTAATAAGGTTTTGTTAAATAACTATTGAGTGAATTTTGAATTGAAGTGTTTTGTTTCGATGAATTAGAAAAATCCGGGTTTTTACAATCCGGTTGCGAAACAGGTTATTGTATTTATTTTTCATTATGTTTATATTTTTCATCGTCAGTATCGTGAATATAACCTACCCTGTGACGGAAGTTGCTGACCAAATCAACAACTAATGAAAAAAAAAAACTATTTAAATAATGTACCTAACTTTAGTTTATATAATTTTATTAACAATTTCATGTTTAATATAAATATTGTAATGTAATGTATTAATTATTATAATTAATGTAAAAACATTAGCCAGTACACAATTAAGGCGCTACGGAAAAAAAATCGACACTTTAAGAACTTGCATATCTATTTCGGTAAATAATATATTATTTTGATAAAATAGTTTATTATTTTTGGAATCTTTTTCTAGGGATCTGTTAAAACAGAAACACGATTGGAGAAATTCGGCTAGATAGAAATATTTATTGAAATTAGGTCTTTTTCAACACCAATTCTCCTGGTTTGACAATTTAGAATGACATATGGACTGCAATTTTATTTTATTAGATAGGTTTTAAAAGTATCTAGGACCTGGTTAAACGAAATTTTAATAGCAACTTTAGTACATTTGATATTAATAAAAAACCGACCTTTTGCTCCTTTTTACGACTCCGTCCCTCTCGCACTGAGGGTTTTTACGCATATAAAGTAACAGGGACGCTAAATTTTTACATATCGCCTTAAATCCTTAAATTTATAAATGTGTAAATTTATAAGGAGAGCGCTGGATATTAAAATTCAGGTTCCCGCCTACCCTTATGGCCAGAGTTCTAAACAATTCTATGTCACTTTGTATTTTTTGCTAAAGGTTTTTTCATTTTTCATTTTCATATTTACTTACATAATATCTGCGAAAACACTTTCACTCGTTTAAAGTAAATATTGAGTAAGGTTATCAGTGGCGTATTTACCCTAGGGCCAAAAGGAACATGGCCCGGGGCGGCAGGCTGCGAGGGGCGGCGCAAGCTGCAGCATGCGTTCAGCTTTGGGCGCCTTTCATTCTCAATCGTTACCTATCTTTTAATATATATTGCTTTTTGACTTTATACCTTTATTTAAAAAAAAATTGTCCATCGAAAAACAATTAAATATTCAATAAATTGTGTTTATTTCTTTGTATGCCTTTTAGAGTTTTTTTTTATTCATTATCATCATTCTCAGCCAAAAACAACACACTACTGGATTTAATTTTATTTTATTAATAATTGAATAAATAACGTTTTTAAGCCTTTTTGTCGTTTATTTGGTTTAGATAGATTATAATATATAAATAAAAAAGTATTAATTAGTTTCGAAATATATTTCGGCCAACTTGTGGCCGTCGTCAGTCGAGATATTTTTCAATGCAAGTCCTCGTAAAGGCCCACTTTTTATGCATCAAAACCGAACAGGAAGTCGATATTTTGCCCTAGGGTTTTATTCATATACATATTATTTTATTTATTTACAATGGTTGGCTAACCTGCAGCCTTTCCTGTGTACCATAAATGTTATACTTTTTTCCCACTGTTTAACGGCCTTGGATATAGTCCTTTTGAGCCAATCACAATTTAAAGTTCACAAGATTATATTTGTTTTATTTCCTCACACTATGCATTGAAAAACGTAGTATGATACACGGGCGTAAGAGAAATAAATTACTCGGTTACGTTTAAAACACTCACTACGCTCGTGTTTTAGATCGTCCTCGTAATTTATTCCTTTTCGCCCTTGTAGCATAAACTACTATTATTAATAAAATATTTTATAGCACACTGTGCGTAAAATGACCGCTTTACGCACGCGCGTGCGTAAAGTCGGCATTTTCCGCACTTGTGCTATAAAAAATTATACGAAACTCGTGCGAGAAACTTTTTCTCGACTCGTGTGATTGCAGCACTCGCCTTCGGCTCGTGCCGCAAACTCACACTCGTCAGAAAACATCGCTCTCGTATCGTAATATACTATTTGCTTTTTTCACGTTCATTTATGGGACGGTAAAACGCCCTGGGCCAAATCTAAAAATACGCCACTGAAGGTAATGTAGATGTATATAAGTATAACTCACTTTCGCTTGACGTGAATGTACACAAAGTATGTGTAGGTAGGGTAGTGGATTTAGTCCTAAATACAAGGTAGTCACAAGCATGGTACGCGTGATATCAATAAATACAAGGTGAAATTTAATCAATCGTCCAAATTCATACTGAAGACTCGATTAGTGATTAGGAACAAGGTTCACTGATACTTTTTTTCGAATTCATAAAAAAGAATTTTTGATCCCATACTGACTGGACTGGTTTAAATATAATTTCTAGGATTGGTAGTACGGGAGCAAAAACAATTCAAAACGTAAATATTGGAAAGTAAATTGTTTTTTGTGTTATTTATTATTGTTTAGTATGATCAGTACAGAATTAGAAACTTACTTGTACAATTCACTCGGCCGCACTCCATCGGTAATATTCGTTATATTTACGAAGTCGTCCATTGTGATCAACTGAAACAAAAAAAAAACAATATTTTAGACTAGCACTGGCACACACATTCGGTCTGCATAGTGTAAAACCTACATATACCTATGGGCAGTTCCTTTTGTACAAATAGGGAGTTTGAAGTGCAGGCGACTGTGCCTACCTGGGCAATATTTAAAAACAAATATTCAAAAAAGCAGTTTTTTTAAGCTTAATTTCGCATTAATTAAATTGAAACTGAGATATGCTTGTTCTCATGGTTAATTTTTAATGACAAACGTAATTTTAAAATAATTCGGTCTTACCACAAAACTGTGTTTAACTTTAGACAGTGTTTAAATCTGTTGCTGTCACTCTTTTACAATATGAAAAAAAAAGGTGACAACGACAGATTTAAACACTGTCTAAAGTTAAACACTATTTTGTAGTAACACCGATTGTGTTTATATTGTAAAAGAAAAAAAAAAACATAGGCAGTCATGGGAACTGCCAACAGAAGTGAAAATTTTTACTGTCCAAAGTTTTGGAAGAGAGGAGTCACCTAACACAGGTAAAACCAATCACTGAATTTTTTTTTGTATGATTAAGTTGTATTTTGTATTTGTAAATAGCATGTCGGTGACGGTGACGCGAATCTATATAATTTTCCCCAACCAAAAATCACCTGAAGAAGCTTTCGGTTCAAAAAATTGGTTCAAGTTAACATTTGTACTCGTATCATAGCAGTGATGAAAAAAATATTATCATTGCAGTATAGAAACGCTCAGAGCTCCTAACATCCAGATTTACTTTTCTTTCTGCGTTTCTATACTGCAATCATATAATGTTAATTTGCGATGGATAAATCGCCAAGTATTAAAACATAGATATTTATTTCTATATTTTCCATCATAGATGTAATTCAAGGTTGCTATTTAAAATAGCAGTTTTTTTTTTTCGGTTCTAGGATTGTTTCCATGGCAAAAATTCTCTTGGATAATTTAATACGACAATTTTTACTATCACCAGATTTCGCTTCTAAATCTTCTAAAATTTGAATGTCTCGAATAATAAAACATATTTACTTAATTAATTTAAATTAAAATAAATTCACATGTTTCCGCCTGGATTTATCTCAAGAGTCATACAAAAGTTAAAAACTGAATGTGAAGTTAACAGCTTATTTTCTTCATATTTTTTTCATAAATATTATCTAGCGACATCTAACTACGTCTTTATACAGCCCAAAAAGCAAAACTCGATGAAACACCATCATATTAGCTGTCAGCATATCGTAAATATTGCCTCGTTTTTACGCAAAGTTTAGTAAGTTGTATAACTTTTTATCTATTCTGGAAACAAACAAAAAACCGGCCAAGTTCGAGTCGGACTCGCGCACGAAGTACGCGTACCAATACTCATATTCAGCAATAAAGATTTATGATTTATGATTATCTATAAAAACGGCAAAAAAAATCATGTCTGTTGTATGGGAGCCCCCTTAAATATTTATTTTATTTCTGTTTTTAGTATTTGTTGTTATAGCGGCAACAGAAATACATCATCTGTGAAAATTTCATATGTCTAACTATCACTGCTCATGATATACAGCCTGGCGACAGACAGACAGACGGACGGAGAGCGGAGTCTTAGTAATAGGGTCCCGACCCTTACCCTTTGGGTAACGGAACCCTAAAAGGAGAGAAATACAGACGTCGTTCATGTAAAGAAAACTAAGTTTATAGGTACACTTTTCTATAAATAAACAGTTACCGTTACATGGAAAACAGTTTTTACCTGAAACCATTTCACAAATTCGGCGCTTTTTGAATATTTCGCCATCTTGCACCTCTTGACGAGAGATGTATCGGAGTGCAGTGTAGGAAGGGAAACATGAATCAAGATGTGTGCAAATTTTCATTGAGATCAAAGCCATCAGGGCGTCACAAACTTCTAAACCATTTAAGGCGCTACGAAAAAACACATCTACTTCAGTAAATAATGTATTATTTTGATAAAATAGCGCATTATTTTTGGATTCTTTTTCTAGGGACCTGTTAAAACAGAAACGCAATTGGAGAAATTCGGCTCTATAGAAATATTTATTGAAATGAGGTCCTTTTCGACATCAATTCTCCTGGACGGCAATTCTGGCACATGCGACAATTAGCAAGGGCCGAAGGCGGGTGATTTTAAATAGTTCTTTGTACAAAAACGTAACAAGATTTTAAAATAAAAACATTTTGCGCAGATTCATAACATGTTTTACATGTCTTTTAAGGAGTTTTACTTCGTAGAATTATCATCACACGGCGAGTAACAAAGTCGTATAAAACATAAAGCGTGTGAAAAATGTTGCGAGAATAGCCGCCCAGGTCTGACAATTTAGAATAACATATGGACTGCAATTATATTTTATTAGATGGGTTTTAACGGTTTCTAGGAACTGGTTAAACGAAATTTTGATACCATTTTTAGTACATTTTATATTAATAAAAACCCGACTTTTTGCTATTTTTCCACGAATCCGTCCCTCTCGCACTGAGGTTTTTTTCGCATATGGAGTAACAGGGACGCTAAAACTTTTACATATCGCCTTAAATGGCAGCTGAGCGGGATGGCCCACCATAATATTTTGGACTTAAAACATTTTGAGGCGTTTCGGGTTTACGTTGTGGATTATTATATTAAGGAATAGACGCCTAGGGACCTAATTATCCTGCAAAGTAACTATTTATGTGACATTTTATCCACACAACGTATCTAATTACTGAATTAGTTGAGGCCATAACATTTTAAATAAATACGACATTGACACAACAACTTGTTTATTGTTCAGTGTAACCGGTAAAATTTTTAGATTATTTTAGCTCCATATTTACACTCGGCATCCACAAAAATAATATCTACTTTCCCAGCATATTCAAAATGGTATATATGTCCATCATCCATCCATCAGCCTAGTTCGTCCACTGCTGGAACTAAGCCTTTCCAGGACTTTGCTACTCCCGGCGGTCATCCTGGAAGAATTACCCATACTCACACACGCTGGGCAGGTTGGTGAGCGCGGTGCCGGAACCCTCACAGCAGTGACGCCGCTGCCCGTCACCAGTCTGTTCCATATAAGGCCCGGCTATTTGGGATGGATATACAGCCATCCATCGGTCCCAATAATGGTGGGCCTCCTGGTTTTTTGCCTGTGACCTGTCCTCTTACTCTCCCCCGAATTACTTCGAGGGGTCTCCAAGTAATATGTAATATATACATATTTACTTATAATTAGATAAAAGTACGCTATCTGCTTCTCTATGTTTCCATCTGCTAGCAGTTTTACAATTTCATGTGAATAGGGGACCCAGATTGGAAGCATAATAAAATATCTAAGTCATTTGTAATTTCGCAGCGTGTTTTCAGAAAATGTTAGCACTCGTTTTATACTTGGTATCAAGTATAAATTATATCTAAGTGTATATGAATGTATGATGAGAATGACATTTCTAAGTGTATAGTAATGTACCAAAAGATAAATAAATGAACTGAACTGAACTGAATCACCGGAAATAATTTGCTAGTTTGCCAGCATATAAAAAATGGTATACCTAATCCACATTTACTTTTAAGTAAGTAATCTATTATATAATTACAAATGACTTAGATATTTTTGTATGCTCCCAAGCTGGAAGTTCCAGCTATTCACAACAACTACAGGTAGCAGATGGAAACATAAATTGAGGCAGATAGTAAGGATGGGATGTTGCAATGAGGATGTGAGGGAGGTCCAATATGGGTTCATAATTGTGAAACCGGCGCAGCGGGGAAAACTAAATTGACGTTCAGATGAGTGCATTGGTTTCATAAAATCTGCGCTACAGATATTGAATCTAGTGTTGAGATAGTGAAATAACTATTTATTAAAGGTTTTATGTTAAGACTGTACATGAGCCTAGATCATCACTTTCGAGGATTTGTTTAAAGAAATTTGGACTCTCTTTGTATAAAAAAAATATATTTGATCAGCGATCTAGATCGCTGTATTTGATTAATTGATTTTTTATCTAGGGATTCTAATTATTATAAACAATGTATCAAGATTCATACAATTGCCAAAAAAAAAAAAAAGATTTCCACCCTCTTTTTTTTGGATTTCAAACGTTCGTTTCAAGAATGCGGTTAAGAATCAATTTGTTTTTTTGTCATAAAATAGTTAATAGAATGAAGGGATTCTACTTGAATCCAATATTTTTTTCTCTACAAAATATTTCAGTATTAGCTAAAGACACCAATTTGTTGTTTCGCTGCGTGATCACTAGTATTACGCGTCCAAGAAAAAGAGGCCAGTTAGCCAACATATAATCGCCTCATCAAAAGCAAATAAGGTCTTTGCCATTGGACTTATTATGCTGGACGGGTAATGAAAACAGTTGCTAGGGTAGGGGTTGACTACACAGAGCGCTTTATGGGTTCTACCAACACCTTCTCTATATCAGGCTTTACAACTGAAATGGCTTTTAGTGATGACGTCATCACTAGTGGTACATGCGATTTTACTATAGGATTTTCAACAACAATTTTTTCATTCCTATTTTATTTTTAAGCACCGTATTTATTCATAAGAAGTAAGAAACTTATTACTTTTGAATTGCTTACATATTTATGTACTATTTTTATAGTTCTTACTGTTTTTTGTATTAATTATTAATTCAATTTTAAAAAAGTTGTGAAATTGCTTTCTATTTTTCATCCGCTCTGAAACGTCAAATAAAATAAAAATCAATAAATCTGCCAAACTCCCCAAAAGAAATGTCTTCCTTGTACCACTAGTGATGACGTCACATTTGAGTTGTCAGGCCTGTACAGACAGTAGGTGCAGAATGTACACTGACAGTAGGTATTGGTTCTACGCTCCAACAATCAGAACGCGGCTCTGTGTAAAGTAAGGCCACTGAGTGATGGCATTTATGACAGCTGCATTTAGTGATGAGGTACATTTCAAATTTCGGTTAAAAATAAAAATCAAGTGTGAGTTTACTCAACATTAGACACGTCATTCAACATTCAACATAATGATACAAAAGGAAAATGTGCCAAAACCAGTGGTGTAGCTATCGGAGGGCTATGCGGTGTAGTGCCCCGGGGTCCCCAAGAGATGTTTAAATATCTAAATCGAAAAAGTATTTTATTATCATTTATTTTCGTTTTGTTTAACTTCGTCATTGTTTTGTTTTTAATTAAATATTATTGCGTAACTTGGCGACCTCAAACACGACCTATAAAAATAGAGAAACTTTAAAAAAAAAAACTTTGTCACCATACGAATTCTATTGCACAATAAAGCAAAAATTCAAATCAAAAAATAATAACCGAAACAAGTAGTACATCACTATCAACAATGAAGTATTACATTTTTTAATTCACACGTGCTTATCAATAATTACGATACTTTGTATACATTTAAACCTCATAGGCGCCATCACTCAGTGGCTCTACTGTAGTTGGCTCCTAATACTGTCGTTGATGTCGTTTTACAAGTACGTGTTTAAAAAAAATTGATGCGTCATTTCATTACGGTCATACATTTTTGAAGACGTCAGAAATGTACGTCATTTTATAATTGGTCACGAAACATATACAAAGTCTTTCATTGAGTTTTAAAGAAATGGCCGCTAACCCATTTCTCAGTCGTTTACCTATAAGCATTGCAAATATTGTAATGAGTACCGATTTCTATTCCAATATCTCATCCAACCATCCATCAGCGTAGTTCGTCCACTGCTGGACATAAGCCTTTCCAGGACTTTGCCACTCAGGCGGTCACCCTGGAAGAATTGCCCATACTCACACACGCTGGGCAGGTTGGTGAGCGCGGTGCCGGAACCCTTGCACCAGTGACGCCGCTGCCCGTCACCAGTCTGTTCCATAAAATACCCGGCTATTAGGGATGGATATACCGCCAGGCGCCATCCGTCGGTCCCAGGCATGGTGGGCCTTCTGGTTTTTTGCCTGTGAGCTGTCCTCTTACTCTCCCTCGAATTACTTCGAGGGGGTCTCCAAGTTAGATTCAATTAATTAGATTAAGATTTAATTTAAGTAGATTAATATTTCAATAACTATTTTAAATAAATATTTAAATTTGCCTATTTAAAGGTTTTCATTTAATTTAATAATTATAAACAAGTAAAATAACAGTTTTCAGTAATTTCGAAATATATTTCAGCCCACTTCGGGGCCGGCATCATCATCATCAATCATCGATTCGACTGATGCCGGCCCCAAAGTGGGCCGAAATATATATCTATAACTTGACGGTTGTCCCAAAGTTTTAAAATTAAATTTTCATTTAATTAAATTGTTCAAATATATGCGAGTAAAACTATATTTTCTGTCCCCTAAGTTAAGTTTGTCACTAATCGGCAATACCCTAATTATAATTTCTATTCTCAATAAATACTGGGTGTTAATTTGATAGCCTTTTTCTTTCAAACAGGTTGTTCTACCTATGAATATGAACAACTTTCGCTATGGCACCAACACTGAAATCGCGAAAAAAAGTCAGCTGTTCCATAGAAAACTCAACCAAAATGCTGATTTATTTTTTGCGATTTTATGGTTTATGACGTTTCACTACTTTAGTATATTACATTAGTATATTAGTATATTACACACATAAGTCGAAATATATCTGGAATGAATTATAATGGTGTTTTTATAGGAATATATAAACATATTTAATGTATCTTGTCAATAAAACACATTCTTGGTAACTGTTGGTAACTAGATATAAAAGTGGAACATTTACCAAGAATGTGTTTTATTGACAAGATGTTTCAAATGTTCCATCAAGAACCAACAACGACAAGTATCAACGACAAGTATCAATATTTAATGTAAACTGGACGAAAAACAAATAAGTTTCCTTTAATATAGGTTTATTATTATTATATTTTTTTTTATATATTGCCTACACATGTTTGAAAGCGGCGAACTACGTTCACTGTTTAAAAGCAATAAAAATGCAACGTTACATAGTAGCTTCTTCTGCTGAATATATAACGTTAGTTTTACGATTTGACCTAGCCAGTGTCTGACTGCATCACGCATCAAGATGCTCACTTTAGCCCATTAATCTTGCGTTCCGGGAGTTAGTTCACAAAGGAGGTTACGTCACAAAGGTCGCGACACCAATTCCGTCTGACCTCCGCAATTATTGGGCCGAGTCATTGACTGGATCTTTGCTTTGCGATGATGTTACTCCATTTGAATCGGTATAAGTAAGGGTGGTGCATACAGTTTGAGCCTTCTCTCTGATAGTACAACATAAACGTCCTGAGGGTCTAGCACGCGGCGTCGATACAGGGTCTTTCCATCTAAATTCTAAATGTCTAAATTCGTAGCGGGGGCGATGAGTCCTGCACTGATTTTTCGCAATCGTGAATATTGTGCACTTCCCCTCGGTCAGTCAGCCCAGCCAGGACAGCTCCTTAAAATAGAGCCGAACAGCTTCAGCGTTCTGACACATAAACTGGTCCAGTGAAGGGAAGTCGGAGCTCGTCGTGATCCCTGCTTTTCGTCTTAGGTCTTTCCATCATAAAGGTTCTGTCAGGCGGTTCTGATGCACAACGTTGCGGTGAGCAGTTCAACGCAACGTCATGACGCAGCGTCACGACGTGACGGTAACCCAATTCTGCTGCAGGTAAATCCATGTTGACGCATAACACGACAATGCACTAACGATGCACACACAGTGTGCAGTCCTCTTAGTCTCCCCCGAAAAACTTCGGAACCACTTTCGGACGGTACTTCCACAGTCGAGCCCGGCATTAGCTCTACCACCTACTGGCCGTTGTATATCCTTAAAATATTTTTTATTTTTATTATTTTACAGTTTTTTACTCCTGAATGGTGCCAATAATATTAGTCCATAAATAAATTCTAAAACTATACCAAACTTGCCCTAGTAGAAATTACATTGTAAAAATCCCACTTAAATCAATATCTTGATGGCTCCCCTTGTTTCCCAAGGATTAACCCTGTCAAAGAAAGAAAGAAAGAAATAAATAAATTTAAGGATACCTTTTGTCCAAGAGAAGCCGTATACGGTACTTATTGCATACTCACCTTTTGTACACCACATCACATTCCACTACAAAGCACTTTTTTTTGCGCGAACTTTATTTCCACTTCTCAGTACAAAGTGGTCCGATCAGCTGACTCAGTTTGTATGGACAAGTGAAGAAAAAGTTCGCGCAAAAAAAAGTACTTTGCAGTGGAATGTGATGTATTAACGATACTGAATCACCTCTTAATTACTTTCCATTTAAATTGAAAGACCTTATATAGTCGAGTTGCAATATAATCTCTAGTAACATTAAGAAATCAACTATAATTAGATTGTAGATTACTTAGTCGTAAAGAGCAACTATAATTAAGAAATTCTGTTTTTGCTCGATTCCCACCGGACACCATACGTGAAGCGTATCTACTATTAGTTAATCTGTGACACGCTTCGCTTTGTACGTGGAATAAGCGTTTCTTTTGTGTGACGCGGGAACGTGTGTCTTTCACTTCTGGGCGTGAAAGAGACGTTAGATTCTCTAAGGGACAGTTTCTGAATAGAAAATCTCATTAATCTGTATAATGGATCCTATTATATCTGCCCCCCTATTCTGTATCTTAAGTTGCCAACTGGACAGGGTGCCTATCGTCAAAAACATAGATAAAAACTGAACTTTCAAAATTGCCTTTAGAGGGTATTGAATTATTTACGAACAGTGAAGTCATTTCAAATGCGAACATATCCTTAGACAATCGGAATTCGATAGTATATCAATATTTTTGATGATAGGCACCCTGTCTAGTTGGCAACTAGAGATACATAATACGCCCGCTGGACTGCTATCTATTATGTACCATAACTGTTGGTCTACCATCAGTTTTTCACTCGATACACGTTAACGCGCTCTTATCCCAAAATCAGTAATTTCAAAGTCAAATAGAACTTTCAAATATCGTCTTAAACTTCCAAAAAAAAAAATACGCAATTTAGTTCGAACCTTTATCTAGGTCTTCCACGCATGTGTTACACGATCAGATAAACTTTGCTCGATAGAAATAATTCACGAACACAGCATGTAATAAGACCTTTCAAATCATGCCATTTCCATAATTCCACTCTTTTATTAACGAAACATATCTGGTAATATTGCTCTTTAAATTTTCTAGGTTGACAACGTAAGTGGGTTTTAATAAAAATATCCCTTATTTTTAAACAATTTAAAAACCGATAAAAACAACGAAAAACTACAAAAGTGTGGTTATTTTCTTTACTCCTTACACGTAAAGAAAAAGACAGAGAGTCACTCTTCTGGGATAAGAGCGCCTTAACGCGCTTCTTACAGCGTCATCAGAAAATTACTCATACTGATTGAAAGTTACGAAAAAAAAATATAATTTTATTTAAAGTATAAGAAAAAAAATCCTAAAATTACTCTTGCGTTAAAAGAACAGTATGTGAGGCCGGTGACGGTGATGACGGCCCCATATCGAGGGTCGAAATTTTTCCTAAAACTGTTTTAATCATTAGATAATTTAGTATTTATTTGTATTATTTATTATTGTTTTTAGCGATACTTCGGTGACGAATTTGCCAATCACAGCGCTTTATTTCATAGTACTACTGATTTCTTATCGTGGTCGGGGCGTAATAATCCGGGTTTTCCGTTTGTAAGTGTACTTGATGTTTCCTGGATGGAATGAATTGCTTATTTTGAAAAACTTTGAAAAAGGCATAAGTCAATTAAAATAGTAACAGTAGTAATGTTTTTAGCACAATAATATTTAACCTATAAATTTAAAATTAGACCCTCATCAACTATTCTATATATTCTATCATATATATATATTATATATTCTACGTAACGAATATAGAATTTGAAGAAAATTAAATTAATAGGTACCATAAGTTGCTTATACTCATATCATCCTAACACTTTGGATTTGAAGCAATTTTCAATTGGTTTCATATTTTCCTAAGACCCATAAAAACCGCGTTGCATAATTCATTTTACCTACTATCGGGAGAATCGTGCTTACCCACTTTTTACCCTATCAGCATTATAATAAGAAAGAAAGGTGGCACAGCAGTACATTCCCCGATAGTGACACACCCATGTCCGGTGTGGTTCTTCAAGCGTAAAATTGGTCTCAAAAATTACAAGTCCAGTCAACCATTGGAAGATTTTATACGTCTGATAATAAGTGTAAATTTCTATTGTACAATTAGTCTAATAGTTGCGGCAAAATTGTACAAAGCATTCCTAGATCAATGTAGGAATTCTGAGCGAGTAAGTTATAAAAAAAATCTGCTGGGTGTACCCGATATAGGGATTGGCAAATACACGTCATCAGACACTAACACAAGGTGAAACTAACTTCAAGTTGACATTTTTAAAAAGAATCACTTACACTTTAAAATGGTAATTGGATTTTGTGATATTAGCGATAGTCTTTATTTAAACGAGAAATACCGTTTTGGCGCATGCGGCACCTTGCGGCATAAGCTAGTTCGTGAGCGTATATTTGTATGGAGTCAGTCCCCCTCAGTACGCTCCCTTAAGGGGCTGATTTGAGATTAGAAGTTTACCAATTCCTCACCCTTTTACAAATTATGGTAGTTTTCATAGGAGAACGTCTGCTGTGGGCTCTACCGGAATTTGGCATCTCTCAAAGCAGTAGCGGCTGATATATACATAAACGCCGTGCGTTGGCCGCGACGTTTAAAACCTTAATCATTAATTTTTAATTTTAATTTTTTTCATGTATTTATTTATTCAACTTACATCTATCTTTACAAGACTTACCTAAGGCGATAGTGTAGCTACTAACTTAAACATTATACAATTATCAACACAAACACAAAATAAAAAAAAATAATAATAAAAAATACACAACAGAAAATAATAGAAATAACACAAAGATTTAGACCTAATTTATGCATAACACAAAATAAGATAAACTAACATTTATCTCCTAAAGTACTTGTGACAGAACCTAGGTATAATATACCCGACTAGGTAAAATATTTTTTATACAAAAATAAGAAAATTAATCATAAGTTTTGCGTTTAGGAACGCGATCTGTCGCAACAATCTTAAGAAGTTTCCACTCCACGACAAATTGCCTCATTCAGTTAATTCGGTAAGATATCCTTTGCAAGGGATTACTACTGCTGATATGTTTCAACATTTTTAATTTTCTTTACTTCTTAGTTGGACTACCAATTATTTCAGCACCTATTTTGAAGACCTATTTCATCTTCTGGCACCAACTTTTGCGAAAACTTAGCTGAGTATTACCTAATTTACTTAATACTGAATAATTCTCAACCCTGTTGAGTCATTTAGTTAGTCTAGCAAGTTTAGAGCGTAAATTCTATTCGGTAATTCTTTAGGGACTCTGTCTGTGTTGAAATGTTGCTATATTTATAAAATTTGCATCTATGTCGGGATTTTTGCGATCGACTATAGGCGTAGCAAAGGGGGGGGGGGGGGTCAGGTGGGCCCGGCCCACCCCAGAATAAAAGTAAAATATTAAATAAAACCAAAATACATCAGCAATATACGTAAAACAATGATGATGTTTTTAATTATATACTAACATCAACTAACATGTCTAACATGCATAAATAAAAACGAAAAGTTTTGTATTCGTTGTCTTTATCTTTCAGTGGTCGGTCGACTGGGTTAATAATTAAATCTGCCCCCCCCCCCCCAGAAAAAAATCATTGCTACGCCCTTGTCGACTGTTCGCGGTATAGGCATAAATTTACATAACTAGACGAAATCTAAATATGTCACAGACCCTGCGGTCTGGGTGGAAATCATCAACGTTTGAGAATAAGCTCCATTGTCGGGGTATTGCAATTATCAACCGATCGATGTACCCTGGGCCGGATTCAGAAGTCTGGAGGCCCTGGGGCAACAAGGAAGTGGAGGGCCCTAATTATTTTTCAAATAGGTTAAACCTTATGAGTCGTTTAAGAAGCAGCTCTAACAGCATCTTGGAGGGCATTGTTGATCGTTGGGACAGTCCCGTTCTAGTATTCTGGAACAGGGTTCACGTGGAGTCACAGTGCTTCACCAGGAGGATGTTGTTGTAGGCATCACTCAATTTAGTTGTGTGATGTCTGCAACAGCGACTTCTGCTGCCTTTCTGTGTTTTTATTTTTGTGTGTAGATAAGGATACTAACATAGTTTTTAAGCATATAGTGTTACTAACTAAGATATGGATTTCGGTCTGAAATAAATATTTTCTTTCTTACTTTCTTTCTAAACAATGTATGTCATTCAAGTGTTTTAATTATTATTTGCTACATAAATACATTTTTGCAAGAAACCTATGCAGATACAGTTAAATACCAGAATTAAACCAAATTAAGTTGAAGTGTTAACGAATGAAACCTTGGGAGCTTTTTTCGACAAAATTGATGATTTTACTGAAACCCAGCTCCCGAAGTAAGTCACTTTCAATGCTAAGTTGGGATAACTTTGATAGGTGATTTTGTCTCTTCGTCGTTTGTAGACTATTTCATAAAAAAAATACTTAGAAGTTTCTATTGTGGGGGCCCCTTTTGTGAAGGCTCCGGTGGTCCTACCCTAAATTCGGCCCAGGATGTACACAAACCCTTTCTCTTTTGATTCTCGAGTTCATTCAAACATTTAATTATAACAAAACAAAAGCGTCATTTCTATGGTATATTTATTATTCATAGATTAAGAATTTAACAGCACTATATTTAAAACAGAAATTGTTAACATTTCGCGTAATAAAATTTTAAATCAAATATGGCAACATTTTGTAAGTCTTGTTATGTCCACAACATTAGGACCACAAACGACACTAGATGTTAGTGGTCTGGAACAAATTTAGTTTATTCTACATTTATATGTATTGTTCAGTAGATACACAGTACACACATTGTTTTTTATGAGTAGTTTATCTGAAGCAGAAATGGTATAACCAGCGGTAACTGGGCCCGTGGGCTGATTAAACTGTGGGCTGAGTTGCCCCCAACATAAATTAAATATTTTTGCAAGTGGTCAACTCAGCTCGCAACTTATTCAGTCCGCGGGCTGAGTTGCCCCCGACAAAATACATTATTTTAGCAAGTTATATTGTTAATTATATAAAATTAAGCATAGTTTTATCAAGTTAGATAGTAGTCGTATCGACTATCGAGCGATACTGTCATTCTATGTTAACAAGCTGTGTTTGCCTATAATTGGGCTACATCTCAAACCCTTTTATTATGTACTTAGGTAAGTTACAAGTTAAAATGTATGTCTGTTGGCAAAGCAATAATAGTAGTTTATGCTACAAGGGCGCAAAGGAATAAATTACGAGGACGATTTAAAACACGAGCGTAGCGAGTGTTTTAAACGTAACCGAGTAATTTATTGCTCTTACGCCCGTGTATCATACTACGTTTTTCAATGCATAGTGTGAGGAAATGAAAACAAATATAATCTTGTGAACTTTAAATTATGATTGGCTCAAAAGGATTGTATCCAGAGCCGTTAAACAGTGGAAAAAAAAGTATAACTTTCTGTATCTATGTGTACGATATCTATGGTACACAGGAAAGGCTGCAGGTTAGCCAACCATTGCAAACAAATTAAAAAAAGATAATAATAATAAAGCCCTAGGGCAAAATAATCGACTTTCTGTTCGGTTTTGATGCATAAAAAGTGGGCCTTTACGAGCACATGCATTGAAAATAAATAAATAAAAAAGTGGTTATCTCAGCCCGTGGGCTAAGTATGTTGCGGGCTGAGTTGCCCCTGAAGTGAAACGACTACTGTCCACACGGTACTAGGTGATAAAACAATAACAGATTTGTCTATGGTTGTAGAAGTGACGTGTAATATAAGCGCGTTTTGTCTTTGTAGTCTCGGGCAAGGAATATAATACTCTCTCCGAGAGTCTCGGGATTGCTGAAAAATACTGAAAAAAAAATCTGCAGCATGAATCAAAATTTACATCTAAACTGTTTCCGTAGAAAAAAGGTTTAGACAAGGCGAAAATAAATCACTAGCCCATAGAATATGACGTGATTTTTGTGAATGACGTGAAAGTGATTTTTTTTCGCGTTATTTCAAGTATTTTACTAACTTATTTTCATTTTTTATTTACACAAACGCAGTTGTACAAATATATTTCATGTATATATCACTTAAAGCCTTAGGGGTATGTACCCGTTGCTATTAGAATCTACCACATATGTAAATGAATCTAAGTAATATTGTATACTAGCTTTTGCCCGCGGCTTCGCCCGCGCTCATTTAGTTTGCTTTTTTCCGGTATAAAAAGTAGCCTATGTTACTCGTCAGCCCACAAACTATTTGTATACAAAAAATCACGCTCCGTTGCTGCGTGAAAGAAGAACAAACTAACAAACCAACAAACACACTTTTGCATTAATAATAACAGTGGGGATAGTAATAGTGAGGATGGGGGTGGGGATGGGGATAGTTATGTTTTATGTTAAATTAAATGTTCACAATACGAGTGACATGACTGACATGCTATCAATGATATTAAAAGAAAGTGTAGATAGGTTGCCTACACAACATAAATGACTTCAGCAAATTAGGTAGTATTGTAATGTCACATTAACACGTGGAAGTCATATTTATCGCGAGCGAAAAAGAGACAAGACCTATATGTTGCTGTGCGTCGTCTAGTGCGACGTCCGTCTTGCGCTAACACCGATGCGATACTGAGTTCAGGTTGGCAAATTAGCCAAGTTTTAACGTGACATTCGCGGATCGCCTGTCTATACTTTCTTCTAATATCATCGCATGCCATTATAACTTTGGACGTGGTTCAGTATAATCAGTAGAACTAATTTTCTGAGCACTTCATAACTTCACGCAAATAATAAAATTCAGATACCAAAATAATATTTTGTACCAAAATATAGATCAAAATCATATTTCTAAGTAGGTCAAACCTTGAGAATAATTCGTAAGAAACACGCTTTATATTTGGTATACAAAGTTGTTTTCCAAATAAAACTTTTATTAGACTAACCTAATTACTCCAAGGCTTCAGTAGTTATATGTTTTAAAGAACAATACTAAGAAATTAAAAGAATCGTTCAGATCCATCCGAGTCAGTAAAAATCCTGAAAACAGTTTTTACGGACTCAACAAGCACACAAAAACATTTTAATTAACTGGGCCGTTTTATTAGCTTACTCAAAAACTAGAATGCCAAATTTACTGAAATCCAGGAAAGTTACGAATTTGTGTTTTCAATAAAACTGTAGGTTATTTTTATTAGGTTGTCGAAAAAATTTCCACTTAAAGTCTAATTTTTAAATCAGTAGAATTATGACAGTTCAGGGAAAGGGATGGCACTAGTTAAACCTCAGTTAAACAGAAACGATACAGTTCATCTCGCTTACTTGCACAGTTACATCCCTTTCTCTGAACTGTCATAATTCTAATGAATTAAAAATTTGACTTTAGGTCCAATTTCACCATAAATTACTCTTATACTTAAGGCGCTACGGAAAAAAAATCGACACTTTAAGAACTTGCATACCTACTTCGGTAAATAATGTATTATTTTGATAAAATTGTATGTTATTTTTGGAATCTTTTTCTAGGGATCTGTTAAAACAGAAACGCGATTGTAGAAATTCGGCTCGATAGAAATATTTATTGAAACGAGGTCTTTTTCAACACCAATTCTCCTGGTTTGACAATTTAGAATGACATATAGACTGCAATTATATTTTATTAGATGGGTTTTAACGGTATCTAGGACCTGGTTAAACGAAATTTTGATAACAACTTTAGTACATTTTAAATAAATAAAAAATCGACTTTTTGCTACTTTTCCACGAATCCGCCCCTCTTGCACTGACGGTTTTTTCGCATACGGAGTAACAGGGACGCTAAAACTTTTACATATCGCCTTAACTGACAGAGTATCGTGAAATTGGACCTCAGTAAGAACAAAGGAGACAATTAAGCACGTTTATTTCATTTTGTGTTCTAAAACAGGAATCATGAGGGTTCCGTCTAATTAACACTTCCATTGAGAGTTTCAATTGTTCCAAACCAATTTAACCACTTAGTGCAACGCCTCCATGAAACACCAACAGACAAAAATTATATATTTCAAGTTTGAAGTTGAAGAAGTAAGTCTCGAAATTGTAAAATTTTCAATTTCCTCTGCAAATAGATTCGTGATCCATATTTTACGTTATATTCGAAATAAAGAAATCTGTAGGACAAAGCGTAGGTTTCAGAAAATTGACGGGTAGTTTTCATTTCTCTTGATGAGAAAGTTTTCAAAAAGTGTTCTGAAATGCAAATGGCCGAAAACAAAATTGAAAAACGGAACGTAGCTTCAGGCACGCACGCTCAATCCAAATATAAAAAAACGGTACGTAGCTCCAGGCACGCACGCTCAATCCAAATATAAAAAAACGGAACGTAGCTCCAGGCACGCACGCTCAATCCAAATATAAAAAAACGGTACGTAGCTCCAGGCACGCACGCTCAATCCAAATATAAAAAAACGGTACGTAGCTTCAGGCACGCACGCTCAATCCAAATATAAAAAAACGGAACGTAGCTTCAGGCACGCACGCTCAATCCAAATATAAAAAAACGGTACGTAGCTCCAGGCACGCACGCTCAATCCAAACAATAAAATTTTTAAAATCTAGCCATATGATGGCCAGCACTTTAATGCCCAATGTTGTTAACATACGATTGTCATTTATGGCTCGTAGAAAACTATCATATAATTTGTGTTATCCCCTGAATATGGATTAGTTTCTGAAACCGGTTGGGGAGTGTATAACAATATATAAATTCATGAAACAAATCGTACACTTCGTTTGTGTTCAAAATCAAGATGCTGTCCATGTTTCACCAAGTCCCGATAATCGCAAGTATAAATGATTATTAAGTTTTCTTGTTTGCAAATAAATGAAGTTACCTTTATTAAGGCGAGTAATGCACGTCTGTCCTTCACGTATGACAATGAGACGGCCACCACAATGCCAGGGGGAAATTTGGAGAATCAGTCGAGACGAGATTCTTTGAAAATGTATGAGATCTTGTAGATAAATTGAGATTTTTCAGTCGAGAAGGCCAGGGGCCTAATTATCGATCGACCCATTTAAATGTATCGTAATTGGTTAGAAATGTCATCAACACACATCATTTTTAGCCAATCACAAATCCTTTGAAAGCAAAATGAAATATATTTATTTATGTCATGTAGGTGCATATCAGATACACTATTACAGGTCAGTTTTAATGTAATATAATGAAATAATTTTTGTTTAAATAGTTTTTATATAATTGAATAAATATTATTTTAAAGCCCTTTTAGCTTTTACTTATTTAAAAAAACAAATTATGATTATAATTGAAAAAGTATTAACTGTTATCGATATATATTTCAACCCACTTGTGGTCGTCGTCAGTCGAATTATAAAAATAGATATTTGACATATAATATAAAAACTTATCTTCCAGTCATTCTTTCACCCCTTTCTAATAGTTTATATTAAGTTTTTATATAAATAATAATAATATTGATATTGCGGAACGGCTCACCTCAATAACTATTTTTGATCAGGATAGCCGACCAGTTTCAGCAGATTCAGACTGCCTTCTTCTCACTCGCCCAGAAGAATGTGCTGAAACTGGTCGGCTCGGTTTCATTCAATTCAATATAAATATTATGGGGAAATAGGTACACAAAATAAATAAAGGTAGTTTACTTAAATTTAATAAAATAATACACTTAAATAAAATAAAAAATATTATAATTATAATGCAATACATATAATAAATATATGCCTCATTCTTCCCATTCGATAGCGATAGCGATAGATATTGAAGTTAAATAAGGCCAGCAGTTGAAGCTCGCAGACAGATCTCATAGAAACCTTCAACTGCTCGTGGTTCGTGAGTGAATACATTTGAATGCTGCGCGGTGAGCTTTCATCGGTGAGCTTTCATTATAGATTTTCCATTACGGAGAGAGCACTAAATTGGATCCTCCTAAGTGGCTTTCCTAGAATAGGTGAGCTTCTCTCACTAAATAACATATTCTTTGGTCTTGTTATGGATCTTACCCACTAAAATTAAAGTTACAAGGCAATGACAATATAGAAAGCAGTTTTAAGGGTTCATTACCGACAACGAAGCCTTGTGGTGTGTCCGTCCGTCCGTCTGTCTGTCTGTCTGTCTGTATGTCTGTCTTACTATCAGTGGGGTGCACAGAACTTTTTGCTGGAAAAGTAAGCAATTGGTCAAGAATAACAATAAAAAAAATATAAATATTACTTTGAAAAAAAAATGTTTGTATGACGCCTCGGTAGATAATGTTTGAGTGAAATTTCCAATACAATTTTTTTCTTCAAAGTGATATTTAAATTTTTTCATAGTTTTTTTATTGTTATTCTTGACCAATTGCTTGCTTTTCCAGCAAAAAGTTCTGTGCTCGCCACTGCTCACTACCAATTTAAAATCTAGAATATTTATACAATATATATAATATAATACAACGGTTACTTTTCCGCACCTTGTTATTGATAAAAAAAACATCATCACGAAAATGTATCAATAATGTTTTATAAATTATTATACAGTTAAATGAATAAAACGAATGAAATCTAAATGGCACTATTTGCCGCAAAATATAATATTTTTTTAAGTAAACATTGAACGTAACCCTCAGTGCGTGTGCTCCGTTAGAACTTGACCGGTTTTTTAATATAAATCATCCATTTTATTTTTCCCGAAAATATGTTTATTTGATAAGTTAATAAATATATAATGTGCTTTTTTAAGCTTTATTTATTTCTTTGGTTTATTTATTAATAGTAAAACAATAAAAATACGCTTTCACTCGATATAAGAAAACACATTCAAAATTCTATAAAAGGCTAGGGTACAATGTAAATCTTAAATATATAAAACAAACTCGTGTTAGTTACACCACTTATAACTCAAGATCGGCTGGATCGATGTTAGTTATCTCTTTTTTTATGTATTCTTATCCGCTACGAATAGCAAAATAAGTAATAAAATATCGGATAAGTTATCGAATAACAATTAATTAATTAATTAATTTTACGAATGCAAACAGCATGTGGTGCCATCTGTTGACAAAACTACGCATATAAAAGAAACCTATTTATCTAGCGTTCTGATATCATTAAATAACATCTAAACCCCAAGTTTTAAAAATCGCTTAGTTATTCCAAGAACTATTATTTCTGCATATATTCAATACCCTACGCTAAGCCTAACAACGGTACTGAAACTACTAGGGTCCTTGCCATTCTTCTTTCGCAATGGCAAGCAATAAAAAAATCCTAAATTAAGTTTAACTAAAGTTAACACGTTATTATTAGACTGTTAGGCGGAACGAAGTTCGCCGGGTCAGCTAGTAAATACATAAATAAAGAAGTCAAAGTCCTTCAAAATTGCATCTTGATGCGAATCATAATTTTATAATAAGAATTTTATCTAACAGCTTATAGACTTTAATTATTTTCTGAACTAAGAAGCAGTGAATAATTTCAAAAGAAATTGCTGTCTTCAAAACTTGAATGAGATTTTAAAGTGATTTAAATAAATTGACAGTTAAAGTGTGGTACCTAGCTATTACACTTGGGAGAGACATAAATCTCTTGTACCAAAAACTTATGTTTTGGCACAAGTTTGGAATGATAAAGCAAAGTTTTGGAATTTTAAAACCGCTTTAGATTTTACGACGGTCTTTTAGTTCTCTTACTACGGGTAGTTTTGTCTAGAAAATAGCTTGGAATTAAAACTAACAAAGTAAACCATCTGCTCTCTGAAAGTAAAATCTATTAGTGAGAAACCTTGATTAGAATTATCTAAGATAAATTTATTTTAGACAAAAACTATTTAGAAAACTTTCATTAAGGACTTTTTTTATAAATACAGATTAAAGAAAAATGTATATATTTATTCATATACAAGGTGACTTTTTGATCATCGTCCAAATTCATACTGGAGGCTTGATAACTGATCAGTATCATGGTTCAGTAACAATTTTTGTGAAATTCGTAAAATGAAATTTCGGCTTCCCATTGAAATTCAGTTCCAGTTCCGAGTGAATCACTATGGGGAGTCGAAATTTCATTTTACGAATTTCACCAAAATTGTTATTGATCCGTGATACTGATCTCTTATCAAGCCACCAGTATGAATTTGGACGATGATCAAAAGTCACCTTGTATAGCTGGTAGAAGTAGTAAATTTAGATTAACCTACTTACAAATAATATTTTCTCATAAATAGCAAACAGCAATCATCCATGCGTGACGCACACACGGACAAATCTTTTACCAGATTCTCATGATGAATGTTATCTTTCCCTATTCTTACAAAGAAAACACTGGGTATGTGTGCGTTTAACCTACCCGCTTTATTGAAAGTAGGTTTATATTAGAGATGAAACGGATAGTGATTTGGCCGGATACCGGATATCCAGCGGCCGAATATCCGGCTCAAAATATGCACACTAATTGAGCAAGTCTAAATATTACGCACCAAGGTGCGTGCGGGTGCAACTGGGCGAGATTATTCGTGCATTTTCTAAATGATCGTATCATAATCATACAAATGCTGGTCTGCAAACGCGAAAAAATTTCTGATCCTAATGAAATTCATAAATATGTATCTTTTGTCTCTTTGCAGCGGTGTATACTGTATATAAATTGACAGGTATCTTTAAATGAAACCACGTAATCTACTGTTCATACTAAACAAATTTCTCAAAGTAACATATTGAAAAAAAAAATTGGACCCGCCTGCCCAGTGCCCTTTCAAAATTCACAGTAGGTTTTCAAAATCAGTAAGGTAACATGAAAATATTTTTCATTTCCACAAGTATGTTTCTTTGGAAAAGTTGTTAAGTATGATTTTTAGACAATGTGTTTTTATTTAAAGATACCTGTTGAGTAACAGCCAGTATATTGTGAGAGCAAAAGAAGCTGGTGTATTGTATAAAGAAAAGCACAAACGTTTATTCCCAAGAATTGCTGTAAAGCTTGTCTTTATCTACCATAGCTTAACTATTATTCACTTTATGTATGAGAATTTAGATTATTCAATTTTGATAAAATCAATTTATTTGTGATTTAAACGACTTTGTGTATACTGAGTTAAGTATCCGGTATCCGGATACTGGCTATTATCCAGCCGGATACCGGATACCATAAATATGTCCGGATAGGCCGGATACCGGATAGTAACCGGATATCCGTTTCATCTCTAGTTTATATACCTAACCAGGTTTAAGTTATAAATAATATATTTGTTTAAAATGTAGCTACCTACGGATCACCCGATATCTAGACAAAACTTGCAAGGTTTATTGATATCGTAGAATAATGTAATTATGTTTTCTTTGATGATAATAAATAAATAAATAAATATTAACAAAACACGAAAATATAATAAATATTGTACGTATAAATGTGTGTTAAAGAGAAAATGGTTTAATTAACAAATAAAAATTGATTTATTGTCAAAACCATAGACATCATGATACTATTGTTCCAATCAGTGGTCAAAACACACAAAAATTAATAATAATAGATAAGATTATATGTTTTTATTGCAAAATCCATCGGTTGGAATATTCTTATTATTATTAGAGTGCATTACCAACTAGGAATCAATCAGAAAAAAAATTAAAAGTGAAAATATTTTTTGCACAAATATTTGTGCTTTTAAATTTGTTTCTGATTGATTCCTAGTTGGTTATTCTTACGTCACTCTTATAATAATTAGAATAATAGATAAGTAAATTTACCAATAAACTAATATGACAAATGGTCATATGCTCAGCAAATGCAGTCGGATGATAATATTCGAACAGAGCTGATTTTCAGCGCATCCCTGTGAGAAGAAATAATTTTGTTGGCGCACAAAGCACATGCAGAATATAAAAGGCAAAGCGTTATTTTTACGTTAAAATTATACAAAAACTAATTGAACACATTCAAATTGTTGCAAAATTTCATGTTACTGTACCTATTACATAAAATATGTGGGCAAGTGTATGCTATTTTTAGGGTCCCGTACCCAAAGGACAAACCGGAGCCTTTGTCAAAACCGAATATTGAATTAAACATTTTTTTTCCTACCCTTGCATGTCATTGTCTATGACTCATTGGATAGAGTATTTTTATCTTCAAAAGTAAAGAAATGTTTGCTATCAAAGTTGTCATTATTAGCCCATTTTTGTTACGGAATTTGTTATCACTGTATTGTACCATAATATTATGCTGTATTTAAACAACAAATACTGAAAACGCCAATTTATAATGTAGTTTTAGAGTTACGTTTTGTTTAATAAAATTTTTAGGTGGTGATAAGTTTGTAATTTCTGTTTAAATTATTTAACTATATAAACTTATTTAAATGGTACGGAACCCTCAGGGGCGTGGTCCTGCTCGCACTTGACCGTTTTTTTTATTTGGTTCTTTTCCATTCTCTAGCTTGATCGGTGCAAAAGTTATGGGTTATGAGTTATGAGGCTGTGACATACGCACAGACGGATGGATTTACCATAATGGTTAATTTCTACGATTAATGAGATACGGAACCATAAAAAACATTTCTTCTCCAAAAATTTATGAAGGGTCAAAGTCAAATTAAAATAACTTTTTGATAATAAATTATTTAAAAACGGATAAACTTACATGACTTATCTCGCTGTACGTGACATGTTTCGAATTCTTTCGAAACATGTCGCGTACCGCGCAGTGCAGTGACAGTGCAGTGGCTGACTGCATCCTTCCGCTGACGACAGACGCTAACTTGAGAACGAATTCGGTAAGAATTCGAAACATGTCGCGTACCACGAGATAATTCATTTAAGTATATCCGTTTTTAAATAATAGATTATGAATTCAACTTACAGTAGTTACATATCTAAAACTTTTAGACCAACTTGCATATTCATAGTGACAGACGACAGACCTCATTAAAAAAGAGCAAGCTTTTCAATTTCGCTTATTTTTTACAGGAATGTAGTGAGTTAGTAGTGAGATCTACAAATTAGCAAAAACCCTACTCTGTATATTTACCTTTGGGTACTAGTTTGTCCTAATCTCACGAATAAAACAAAACATTTTCCGTGACAAAATGAAAATGTACTGAGCACAAATCCAATAGAAAAGTCCACATAAAGTAGCCCACTGAAACAGTCTAATTTCATCTGTATTCCAGGGAATTAACAATGTTGTGTATCGTGGTAGAAAATAATTATGTTATCACACGCAGAGCTTCAGACAATTGTTACTCCGAGAATTGTTCGAGATAGCCGAAGGATTATTTTGGAAGTAAATTTGGTTGAGTTAGCTAGGTTTCTGCGCTAATGAAAAGAGTCTCTGAAGGGTAAGTACATAATTTATATGTAATCTGTTTGAAAATACGAAAATAGATCCCGACACAGCTCTTTCGCTTTTTCCACATCCATCAATTAAGTCATACAAGCTCTTCTATTCCGGGTACTTTTGACTTTGCCCTTCTTCAGTATATCGCCAATTTGGTCAGCTGGCATACGTCCGTTTAGGGCGGCCTAAGGCCTTATTGTCTTTATTTAAAAGTGTCGTGATTGGCTAGAAATGGCGTGACACGTCGTTTCTAGCCAATCACGCGTTCCTTTGAAAGCGATAGCGACAGATATTGAAGTTAGACAATATAAGACCCCTGTCAAACTTTACCATCCACTGTGGAAGTGTATTCATAATCATTCACAAACTTACTCCTCTTCAGACCCAGGTATCATATATGATACCATACCATACAAGCACAAGCTAGTGGCCCATGGTATCAAATTCTGTACATTTTGGCGCATTAAAAAATATTTTTTCTGTCGACATTGTGATCTGTCAAAATCGGTGTATTTTAATTGTGCCACCAAGGATAGACGCAATTTACGTAATTTTATTGTTTTTCCTGTATGTTATAGGATATTTTGATTTAAAAAGAATAGATTTTTGTTGGGGTATTGTGGGTGATATGATAGGACTCAAGCATGTATTTTTTTAAAACTTTCTATGAATTTTTTTTTGTTTTTCTTGAAGCATCGCATACCTAAAACACAAAATTTACAAGAGACCATCAGATGTCCAAGCAAATAGGTTCTTACGATCAAGTGGTAAGAAACGATAGTACTATAAAACTAATTGACTGCAAGGTCAAATAAAGAAATAATCCTTAAAATCTGAGTTATTTTGTAGTGGTTGAGTCCTGAGGCGTCATACTTGATACCTGTAATATTTCCAGGAAAAATATTTTTTCCACAGAAATCATCTATTTGCACCTCTGTCATATCCCGATAGAAAATTTGCATTAATATCTTAAGAAATACACTCTCAGGAGTGAAGAGGATAAACAAATAGTTAGGGAGCTGGCGAGCATTTCGCTATATGATTTGCACATATTTTACGTCGAGGTGGATTGCAGTTTAAATCATTACGAATTGATTTGGTCCAATCAATTAAGGTCCTATGTCGCTGCATTTTCGCGTTACAGCGGATTGAAGTTGCTTAAAAAAATCGGGGTATTGAATCATTCGTGCATGTATGCTTCTGGAGTTCATGGTCACAACCATCTTGGAAACGAAGAAAATCGAAGAGGCAGACATTCAGGACTCTGCATTATCATGGGACGGAGTTGTAAAAATGTAAAAAAAAAAATCTCTATTAAATTATTTGCACGCGGTTTTTAGTGCGCCCATTCGATTCACTATGACTCCGTGGATTCGAAAAAAAATGTGGCAGACACTTTGCTCACTGATTTTTAGCTGTACATAATATTTTTTCTGAATGCCAATCAGAAACGAAATGCCCTCGGAACATTTATTAGAAAGTAAATTTATTAAAAAGTTTTATTAAAAAGTAAGAACACCACGAAAGGAACTATGGGGATATTTCTATACCTGCTTGGTTTGGTCGTGCAACGCGAGCATCGAGTTGAAAAAAAAAATCAAATAGTCTGCCTTTGGAATATCTGAGGCTTGAGAGTCTGCCTCATCGATTTTCTTGGTGTTCATAAGGAATTCAAACATCAGTCGAACAAGCAGACGTGTCCGCATAATATAGCACACTTTTTTTTTACATTTTTGAAACACTGTCAAAAGACAACACAGAGGTAACATGTAGGCAGACTATTTTTCCGTGGTTCTTCTCATTGTTATTGATCGAACAGTCCAAATCTGCCAAGTGCGCACTTAATATACAGTTTTTTAAATCATAAAAATAAATTAAAAAATTGATTACTACAAAAGTTATTGGGATGGATGTCTGCTTTTTCAATTCTTTGTGTTTCCAAGGTTACTGTGATCTTCAGCCCCAGAGGCAGACCTGTGCGCATATTATAGCACACCTTTTTTTTTTAAACATTTTTGAAACGCTGTAACTTTACAACGCATCGCCACCATGGTGACAGACAAGGTCCTTAATGTTTCTTAGGGCATAAATATCACTATTAATAACGCTTGCTTAGTGCGCTGATCATATCGAAATTTTGCTCGCCAGCTCCCTAACTAAAATAAACATGTACAAGGGTCGACAAATACCAAGGTACCAATACAATACCAATACATCACACGTACCTAATAGTAGTTAGTGCTACAAGGGCGAAAAGGAATAAATTACGAGGACGATTTAAAACACGAGCGTAGCGGGTGTTTTAAACGTAACCGAGTAATTTATTGCTCTTACGCCCGTGTATCATACTACAATTTTCAAGCATAGAGTGAGGAAATAAAACAAATATAATCTTGTGAACTTTAAATTATGATTGGCTCAAAAGGACTGTATCCAGAGCCGTTAAACAGTGGAAAAAAAAATAACATTTATGGTACACAGGAAAGGCTGCAGGTTAGCCAACCATTGTAAATAAATAAAAAAATATATAATAAAGCCCTATGGCAAAATAATCGACTTTCTGTTCGGGTTTGATGCATAAAAAGTGGGCCTTTACGAGCACTTGCATTGAAAATAATATTTCGTTCATAACATAACGACCACATAACGTCATTTGCTTCACGTAAGTTATTAAATATCTAATCAAGTTCAAAGGTAAAATGGTTCTCACTGTGTGGTAATAAAGTTGGATTTCCAACTGCACAGGATGACAATAATAGGTGAATCAAAACCACAGGCCGGTTCGGTCATGATAACAGTAACTCACAGATGCCATGATGAACACCAATTAAACAATTTATTGTGACGAATAATGTGTTATTTCCATTGTAACTGGATGAAATGAGAAGCGAAGTGATGTTTGTATATTTAAGACTGTGCCTGAGCCTAGAGCATGAACGGCGCTGGACTTTCAAGGATTCATTTAAAGAAATTCGGACATTGCTTGTATTGAAAAAAAAAAAATTTGATTTATTGATATTTTATGTAAGGATTCTAGTTATAAACAATATATTAAGATTTATACTTCTGTCAAAAAAAATATTGTCCGCCCTCCTTTTTTTGGTTTTCAAACGTTCGTTTCAAGAACGCGGTTAAGAGGCTATGCGAATTTTATTTTTGTCACTGTCACTCCAAGTGAAAAATCGCGCAGTGCGAGAGGGGCGGATTCAGGACAAAAGGGAAAAAAGTTGGTTTTATATATTTTATTAAAAAAACTGAAATGGCTACCAAAATTTCAAATATCAAATCTCTAAATACTGTTGAAACACACCTAATAAAATATGTTTGAGTTCTGTATATGGTTTCTATTCGTCAAACGAGGAGAAAAAATGTGTTTGAAGACCTCATTTCAACAATTATTTCTATCGAGGAAAAGTTATCCAAACATGTTTTCCAATTTCAAAACTCTAGATTATATAGTCAAAATGCATATTCCAGAAATGTATTAAAATTTTCAGTGTATTTCATGAAACACCCGTATTTTTTTTGCATATCGCCTTAAAAGATCAACTTGTTTTTTTTTTTTCATAAAATCATATATTCAGAAACTTTCAATGTTAAATATTTGTAGGTTAAAACCAAAAGAGTATCATTTATTTTAGGTCCAGCCGTTTGATCTGGGCGTTGATCAGTCAGCCAGTCAGTTAGGTTATGCGTTTATATGTAATATAGATTTGTTGCTTGCTGAACGGTGAAGAAAATCACTGTGGGGAAAACCGAAAAAAAAAAAAAAAAAAACAGAAAACCGAAATGAGATTTAAAGAAGATTCAGTTATTCCATAAAAAGCACATCACTAAACTGGACTATAGCGGCGGTGGCTTAGGGTAGAACGCTAGCCTCTCAATCTTGAGATCCAGGTTCGATTCCCGGTCAGGCATGCACCAATGAGTTTTTTGGAATTGATGTGCATAGTATTTCTCTTACTTACCACTTGCTGAACGGTAACGGAAAACATCATAAGGAAACCTGCGTGCCCTAAATAGCGTGTATTTGTGCCCGAAATACGGCGATGGGGCTCAACACCCATCACGCTAAGACGTAATAATCGTCGGTGAAACACGGGTGTACCGAGTATGGACTGTGACTTGCATTTTATAGTTCACAGTTGGAACACCTCTGACAACCCTCAGAGATTCAAGTCGTGATGATATGGTATGTTATATGTTTTTCGCTTTGAATACTCTAATTATTATTAGAGTGCATTACAAACTGTAACAGGTAATGATGCAACAGGTATTGTAGCAACGACAGCAAGGCGTGAAATCACATAACGCCCTCGTGAGCGTTCAGTTTGTGCATTATAAGCTGATATATAAAGTAGTTAAAAAAAAATCGGTGCATGGTGAAAAAATTTGACATTCCGATATGAATTTCAGTAGCGCAGTAGGTTTCGCGCATGTCATATAAGCAGGAGGTTGCAGGTTCAAATCATGGCGTGAGAAACTTTTTCAAAAATATTTCTGATTGATTTCTAGTTTGTAATGCACTCTAATAATAATATGTTATGTTGTTAAACTGGACTCAAGTTACCATTAGAATCAGGAGCACATTGTCTTCAATAGAGGAAACACCCACGGGTTAATATCCTCTTTGAGTCTACTTAAAGTGTAAGGGTAATAAACCGGCTGAGTGAGATTTAAGCATCACTTAAGGGGTGATATACTGGTTTTACAAGTGCTAAGAAAAAAACGAGCGTTTTTTTTCAAGGCATAAACTACTATTACATCACTCAGAGGACGTCAGAGGTATTACAAACTGTGGATTGTTAATAAAATAGTCAACACACAAAACACCCCCTTTTCACCCAAGTCATCCCCATACGTGTTAGGAGATGAACGCTATATCTGTATGTCCGTAATAGGTAACATTTTTTTTTTTTTTACTTTTAATAGGTGGTAGAGCTGTTGCTGGGCTCGACTGTGGAGGTACCAACATCTTACTTGGAGACCCCCTCGAAGTAATTCAAGGGAGAGTAAGGGACAGCTCACAGGCAAAAAACCAGGAAGCCCACCATGCCTGGGACCGATGGATGACGGTATATCCATCCCTAATAGCCGGGTCTTATATGGAACAGACTGGTGACGGGTAGCGGCGTCACTAGTACGAGGGTTCCGGCACCGCGCTCACCAACCCGCCTGCCCAGCGTGAGTGAGTAAGGGCAATACTCCAGGATGACCGCCGGACGTGGCAAAGTCCTGGAAAGGCTTATGTCCAGCAGTGGACGAACTAGGCTGATGGATGGATTACTTTTACCGGCTCTGGATCGTAATAGGTAGGCAGTTGAAATTTCCACAGAGTACATGTTACTATGGCTTTTATCACGACATTTATAAGAAATAAAATAAATTGAAATCCCCAAACAAAAAACCTAGAAAAAGTAGCTTTTTTAACGTTATTATTTCAGCTCATTCAAGTTTCAGTCAGGTTGTACTAAATACACTAAAATAAAACAAAATATAATAAAAATTGATTTCAGCTTGTTTTTGTCGCCTTGATGTCGCTTTGGCATTTTATAATTGTGTGTTGGATCCTTTGTGCGTGAGTCCGACACGCTCTTGGCCAAATTATTTAATAAAAGCACGTCTATTTACTAGAAATATACCTACTAACCCCGTTTTTTCTCTTATGGTGCCCCATATACGAGGGAAAATTGTGTCAGGGTAATTTTCACCGATAGTATCTACAATACACGCACGAGTAGCAAATAAATAAAACCAACTTTACCTTCTTTTACTTTCTCTTTCTGAGAAAAGAGGTGAGAATTAATCTACTTTACTAGAAACCCACAAAATGATAAAATACATTTTACGGGCATTTTTCTGTCTGATATACTCGACGAGGTGTCTTGTCAAACTCGTGAAACATACTTTTGAAGAAAAAATTGTAAGGGTGTCATTATACAGGTGTTTTGGACATATACAGAATGTTTGTAAATATTTCCAGGGATGATAAAAGAAGTGATTTTGAAAATTTTTAACTAAATTTACTATTACGCAAAGCTTTGTAGTTTTCGAGATATATATATTTTTCAGTTTTGTCTACTTCTTCTTGTGTCGTACATAAAAAAAACACTATTTATGCTTAAAAATCACATTTTTATTTAAAATTATTTATTAATACACATAAATGAAACAAAAAAAAAAACTAGATAAATGTGTTCAAAAAGAAGGGAAAATTAACTTAAAGCTAAATACAGTACCAAGAGACAGTTTTTTTTTTAGTAAATTTGAATAAAAACTGAAATTATTACTTTTAGTCAAAAATAAATATTGTAGCCAATAATAGGAAATTCAGTCAAAAATGTTTAAAATCACTTGCTTTGATTTAAAAAAAAGCAAGAAAATAGATTTGTATCTCATGTACTTTTAAGGGGTAGGTAAGTAGGTAGTCGCCAACGACCTTGGGTCGACCTGTGTCGGTACAAATATCGACAGAAACTATATTGAAATAACGTTCATATCGGCGCGCACTGCATTACGACGTCGCTGGGTCTCCGGATAGCGCAAAATAGGAGAAAATAATACCAATAGACGCGATGGACTGAAAAAGAAATTCCGTAGGTAGTTTTTCTAAGCAATATTTTCGTTGTATTTTAGTGCAAGAACCATACAAATACCATTAATGGTTTCAAAGAAATAACCAATTTTACTTAATTTTGTCTAAAAACAGCTTGACTTTCAACAATATTTTCATACTGTTCTTTAAACACAAGAATAGCTTCCAGAAAGAAAATACATCTTTGTTCTTTAAGTAACACTATATATTTTTTCATAATTTTTAAACATCTCATTTAAGAGAAATAATTCTGTAAGAGTAATTTTCGGATGAAGCTGGAACGCCTTATGTGATGTTTTTCAAATTTGCCTTAAAAGTTTTGCTGCAAGCACTGAAACAATAGTATTATGATATCTATGGTTGCGAGGCACAGAAAGGTTCGTCATCCCTGCTTTAGAAATTGGCATATATACATATATGTATACCCAGTGTAAACATGGCCTTATATTTGCTGAAGCTACACAGTTTGTTGATTAAATATACGAGACTTTCTTAGGAAATGTATCGGTGCAAATAAAAAATAATACGTAGGTTTTGCTAAAAGTATTTGGTGATAAAGAGCATTTTTTTTTTATAAAGTGTGCAAAGCTGGTCATAAATATTTGAATGATATTTTATTTAACTACAAAATTGGCTCATTTTAAGCTATTTACTTAAACCTAGGCCAAGGTTTCCGCTGGTCAGCTATATCATATTGAATTTTTATTTTATTGTCAGATCGACTGAGGACAACTCCATAGGAGTCGAAATAATTTTTATTTTATTGTCAGATCGACTGAGGACAACTCCATAGGAGTCGAAATAATTTTTATTTTATTGTCAGATCGACTGATGACGACTCCATAGAAGGAGTCGAAATATATCGTACCTATACAACGTGTAACAGAAAGGTGTAACCATATTTGAAGAGCTTATTCAGTCAATGGTATAGAACAACTTTTACTATGGAACAAAACCTGTATCTCGAGAAAAAAAATGTAACTTTTTCCTAGAAAAATGCAATGCCGATCGGCCGAAATGTATGGAAGGGAAGATATTTTGTTTATATTTCCGGGTTGGCTCCATAGTAAAAGTTGTTCTTTACCATTGACTGAATAAGCTCTTCAAATATGATTACATCTTTCTGTTACGCGTTGTATACAAGGTGAATTAGTGAACATCGTCCAAATTCATACTTGAGCCTTGGTAAGTAATCAGTAACATGAACCAATAACGATTTTTGTAAAATTTATAAAATTAAATTTCGATAGTGATTCACCCAGGACTGCGAGTGAATTACTATGGGAAGTCGAAATTTTATTATACGAAATTCACAATTATTATTATGGATTTAAGATGCTGATCACTTACCAAGCTTCCAGTATGAATTTGGACGATGATCAAAAAGTCACCTTGTATATAATTATATTATGCATTAATAAAAATGCGTTCAAAAGTATATGGAAAATATATTTTCAATGCATGTGCTCGTAAAGGCCCACTTTTTATGCATCAAAACCGAACAGAAAGTCGATTATTTTGCCCTAGGGCTTTAATATATATTTTTTTAAATTTTGTTACCATGGTTGGCTAACCTGCAGCCTTTCCTGTGTACCATAGACGTTATACTTTTTTTTCCACAGTTTAACGGCTCTGGATACAGTCCTTTTGAGCCAATTATAATTTAAAGTTCACAAGATTATATTTGTTTTCATTTCCTCACACTATGCATTGAAAAATGTAGTATGATACACGGGCGTAAGAGCAATAAATTACTCGGTTACGTTTAAAACACTCGCTACGCTCGTGTTTTAAATCGTCCTCGTAATTTATTACTTTGCGCCCTAGTAGCATAAACTACTATTAATGATTTTTAGACATCATACTAATTATGATGTGTGATTACTTGTATAAAAAAGTGGTCTGTCTCTATCTGTCTACCCATCTGTCATGTCATCCATCTGTCAAATCGGTCAGCAGCAAATTTTTATTAATTTATCTTGACAGCAAAGGACACATTTCTCAACACCCATTTCTCAAATGACGTCACACGAAGGCAAATGGAAGTTGCAACGTTTTTGTAAAAATATTCATTATCACGAGGTTTTTTTTGAGGAAAAGTTCGAAAATATCGTACGGCTTATTAAACAAAAATCTCGAGATGGTTTTCGAATTGACACAATTTAACATAATTTAATCTAAGCGAATTGTGTAAGAAAATCGTATTTATTTGACAGCTTAAAACGTACGGTTTCAATTGTCAAACCACTATTCGCCCTAGCAAACTAGCCAGTTTGACAATTACATTATAAACATCAGAATCAGATTCGTAAATATTTATTTGTATAAACATAGGTAAATAGTTGTTATTACATGAAATATAGTCCCATATGCTTGCCGTATTCGGCCAACAAAAATTTGACTTAATAATAAACATAGAAAGAAAAAAAATATTTTAAATTAGAATTAATTGCCATATATGAATTCTATTTTAATATTATACAATTATTATCTGAAATCATCGTTTCACATATACGTCGTAAGTTTCTTACACAGTTCCACAACTGATTGGGTAGCCCACATTTGCTAGATACACCTCTGTCTGACAGGAATGTACGGGAATGGGGTCACGAGTTGTTATCAGTCAAGTGCCATGTCTAGAACGCTGTACAATCTTTGTCGATTTTCATTCCTATATAGGTATAAGGTGACTTTTGTTTATACAACAAAATTCATACTGTAGACTTGATAAGTGGTCAGGACCAAGGTTAAATGACTTATTGCTGAATAAGAAAAAGAAAATTGTGCCCTATACTAATTTATTACGAAAAACTATAGGAAGCCTACATTTCTTTTTTTGCGTTTTTACAGAAGTGGCCATTGGGCCCTGGTTCTGACGACTACCGAGTCTCCAGTGTGAATTTGGCTGTATAAACAAAAGTGACGTATTTCCTGTGAATCAATGTTGTAAACCCAATAAAATCATGACGTATTTTGTCCATAATTTTGTTCCATTTATCCTTTTGCATTTCCTTATTGCTATATCAGGGTGATAAGTGATATACATACATGGATGACTCGTGTCCTGTGTGCGTGCGCGCATGCGCGTGACTAAACTGTTCACAGTTGGTCAGTGGCACGCGCAGATTTAGTTAGTCGCTGAGCCGTTTGTTGTTTTTTGGGTTACGTACCTAGAAGAGAATAGAATCATGTTTATTTGGTATACATATAATAAGAAAAATTTAAATTACATTATACAACCGAGGGATTGTGAAAAACCCGCCTTTTTATAAACAGAACGAAACAGAACACTTATATTCAAAATTTACTCAATAGTTCCTCAACAAAACCTTGTTACCCATGTAATGCGTATACATGTGTATACTGCGATAGCAAAGTTTCCATTGGTTTTTGTAAATTTGAATTTTAAAATGTAAAACTTTAAAATTCAAATTTACAGAAACTAATGGAAACTTTTAAAAAGTAAACAAAATGTTATTTTATAATAATAATAATAATTTATTTGTCAAACATAGGTACAATAATTGGATATACGTAAGTTTAATATGGCCTCTCTATGTTTCGCCTTAAGGGTCGGTGTTCCGAGATTCGGGGTTCGGGGTTATGGCTTTTTAAGACGGTAAAAATTCAAATTTCTGAACAAAATAAATACCACTTGTTACCTTACAAGATGAAGTGCAGGTTCATTAAAAAAAATCACGGCAATAATGTATAAAAAACAGGAATTTCAAGAAAATCTCTTGAATAGCATTGCAACGCTACGGGTGTAACCTGAACTTGACATCCTGTTTTTTTTTTTGAAGTTACTATACATTAGTGCCAAGATTTTTTTTAATGAACCTGTACTTCATCTTGTAAGGTAACAAGTGGTATTTATTTTGTTCAGAAATTAATATTTTACTATCTTAAAAAGCCATAACCCCGAACCCTGTTTTGCCCAATCTCGGAACTCCGACTCTTAAAGGCACACAAATATTTTAAAGTAAGTACTTATAGCTAGATTAAAGTCATAATACAATGTTAAATTACAAAAAATATTTACAATTAAAAAATAGTTGGTTACATTGCTATATATCATTAAAAAACCAGATGCACTAAACTGTAAAAAATATTTTACTACTGGGGCAGCTTGTCATTGTTTAAGAACTCTTTTACGGAGTAGTAAACTTTGTCAATTAATATTTCTTTTATTTCATTTTTAAATTTGGAGATATTTTCAGTTTGTCGAATATTTGGTGGTAACTTATTAAAAACTTTGGGTGGTAAAAAAAAATTAGTTTTATATTGTTACATAAATTAAATAAACACCAATGGAAACTTTCTGATGACAGTCTACACGAATGCGGCCGGACAACCAAATGTTCAAGTAAGCCATATACAACCTACATTCTATTGGCCAGTGTCACCGGTTAACATATCCAATAAACTGACGACCTAGCCCTGTTTAACTGGTTTACATTTCAACACTTTCGACCTCACACATTTATTCCGCAAATAAACTCATAACTAAACCAACAGATAGCGGGTGTTATTTTTTTAAGGATAACGGGGTATAATAAATAGAGAGATAACACTGACTGAAATCATGTAGTTTAGAATAGAAAAAGAAATCATTTATTTGACAAACAAACAGGCGGCCTTATCGCTTAAAGCGATCTCTTCCAGACAACTTGTGGGTGAAATTATCTGCACGAAAAGATAACTGAAGAGGCAAATTACATGTTTATAAAATAGTAAATAAGTATAATATACAAATAACTATTTCATTAGCAATTTATGAAAATTAAACATTTATATAAAGAACCAGGAGGCTCACCATGCCTGGGACCGATGGATGGCGGTATATCCATCCCTAATACCCGGGCCTTACCTATATGGAACAGACTGGTGACGGGCAGAGCGGCGTCACTGGTGCGAGGGTTCCGGCACCGCGCTCACCAACCCGCCTGCCCAGCGTGTGCCCTGCCAATTCTTCCAGGATGACCGCCGGGAGTGGCAAAGTCCTTGGAAAGGCTTAAACAGCCTAGTTCGTCCAGCATTGGACGAACTAGGCTGATGGATGAAAGATTTATATCCAAATAAAATAATTCCAGAACAAATTTTTGATCGAGTCCCAGGTCGTCTGATACTTTGGCTCCCCACGTGTCCGTGATAAAACTCACAATAATTTGGAATGTGCAACACGGAAAACGATTAGAAATCGAAGGTGTTGTAAGTCGTAACCTTGTAGTTGAGTCACGTTGACCGCTAACCTGAGACCACAGTTGAGACTGTCAGCAGGGAATGTCAGTGAGTCAGCAAGTCAGCAATAACACAATGACGATGAATCAGAGAGGTAAAGACTTGCGAGATGTGACACTTCATTTACATTAGCCTGTTTTATTTTACCTGTTTCTTGAAGCAAAGTGAATTGTCAAATGATTCACTGATTTGATGATAAACAGCGCCAAAAATACTGACCTATTGAAGAAAGTGCCTAAACATTTTGCTCATCGGTTTCGGTTTATAGACAATTTATATTTGATGGCAATTTTTGTTGCATTCTATTTTCACTTAAATTACCAAAAATTTGATAGGGACAACAGTAAGCAAAAGCCAATATTTTAAAAATTCAAGGAAAATATGTGTACGGCCCTCGAACCTTGTGAGCATTTTATTACAAAAAATCCGACACTGGCTATATTTTACGGTCCCAAAGGAAAAATTGCTTTTTACCAAGTTTCCGAACTGTGCTGCGGGCAATTTTCTATTGCGATTATACTTTGGCCTTTTTTACCTTCTCTGGAGCATTTTTATTTACGCCTCGAGGTTGATAATTAGAACCATATTCATACAAGTAGTTCCTGTATTTTCTATTGAATGACTTTATTCCAAAAGTAACTGTTGCTCGCGACTTCGTCCGCGTGGAAGAAGATAATGCGGCCACTGTGTAATCCCTTGGGAATCCCGCAATAAAAAGTATCCCAGTTTTTAAGTTGGATAATAACTTGTTGAACAGTGATGATGATTCCTCCTTCTTTCTTTGTAATCCATGTATGTCTCACTGCTGAGGATCGTACAGTGGTAACCGCATCAAAATCCGTTCAGTCGTTTTTGCTTTATGCATGAAATACTGAAAAAAATTCCGATTTATTTTTTTGCATCAGTATTCTACACCCCTATTTTTTTTTGTAATATCGTCAATGTGCAGACAGACACTTACAGTTTTTAATACTTTTTAACAAACTTAGCTTTACAATTTCCAGTTATTATAGAGTGCCTAGCCCGTTTCATCAAAGAAGGTATCACCATCTGTTATAGTGGTGGCACAAAAGTTATGTCATAATTTGAATTGGCTGCCATTTTGTTATTAATGAAAAATAAGAGCTCTGTTTTCATAAAAAGTTTATTTGAAAGTGTAAAATTGATGACATTAATTGGAAAAAATTATATCGCTCAAATGGCCACCTCCCGAGTTGATGCATAATTGCGCTCGTTTTACGGCATTTTGAATTGTTGCTCCTAAAACATCTGGCTATCTGACACCAAATTGGCGATTTCTTCTTCAACGTTATCCTTCAAGACTTGCAAGGTTCGTGGTTTGTTGTGGTAAATACGAGATTTTAAAAAGCTTCAAATGAAGAAGTCTGGTGCTGTTTGATCTGGCTATCTGGACGGCCATCAAAATTTGTCAAATAAGCAGTAACAATAATTCCACGTTCTTGAAGTGTGTATCGCTCCATGGCTTGTTCAAAGACAATATAACCACTTCGTTGGCTTGTTGACAACTAATTCTCTATATATCTACATTATAATTATCAAAGCACAGTGACATTTGGCGCCATCTGCAAAAATGGTAGCCAATTCAAATTTTGACATTACTTTTGCACCACCTTGTGACTAATTTCGCATTAAAACTTTTGAATTTACCAAAATAGATGACGCTCATATAATAGACATTTTTTAATAAAAATTTTAAAGTTATACTTATACATTTTTATATTATTTTAAAAAATATTTTCCCTACCTATTAGGTACACATTTCCACGCGCAATATGCGTAAATTTTTTGTTCAATTACCTATCACCTTTCGTGGGGATAGTAAGAATGGTATAGTACCTATCGTTATAGACGAAGACGGTTGGCGGGGAGAGGAGAACCAGTTGAGTACAAAAGCACAAAATAAACAATAATTTTGAATATCAATTGAAATGTGTCATAATTTACATTAATTCAATAATTGTTCATCGTTTTTCTGATTTGAAACTGAATATAATCAGATTTTACAGCTTTTGAGTCCGAATGACATATTTTACTACAGTTTTCAGTGTATGTGCTATAAATATATTATATTAAAACACAAAACAGATACACTTTACGCTACAACTGTACCAAAAACGTTCGATTTCAGTTAGATTTGTCGTTCGTTCAACTTGTCACAATTAGTTTGAAAATTGAGAGGGTCACACGTGTCATGCGTCCATAGAGTAAGTATGGCAGAAGTTATTTATTGAAATGCATTTAAATTTATGTCTATCAACTAGTTGATCAACAAGTTGATACATGGACATAATTATCGACTTTCACCGTTGCTCTCTCCCCACACGTCATACTTACCCCAGCTATCAATTAAGTTCTATTCCTATAGTTAAGGGGCTGCACAATGCTAAAATTCAGTCCTGCTCTAACGCTTTTGTCTCCTGCGCTAATCAGCCTGCCGCGCACGCAAAACTTCAGTTATTTTGAAATTATGGCTACATTAGTACATATAACTATAATTTCTTTATGTAACAAAGATGGTTTTTTCTAGTAAGTATCAGCGTGTGTTGGTTTCGTTTCAATCGGTTTTGATATATGGAAACTGAATTTCTTTTCTCATGAAATTCATGCTTTTTTAAAAGTATTATAAATAAAAGAAGATTGAAAGTATGTTTATTTATGAAGTGTAATTAATACCCTTAATAATTGGGTCAAAAAACATGCCATATCTTTTTCAAATTTTCGCCTTCTACATTGACGAAACTGAATCCAATGCAAAACTGTTATTTAGCATTGTGGAGCCCCTTAGGCTTCATTTTGCAGTCATCAGAGTGTACAGTAAACGCGTAGGTATTAACAGACGTATTCATAAAATGGTATAATCTATGCCGGTTTAAACAAATAAGGAAGAAAAATGTAAGCCCTGACTTTATTCAAAGAATGTGAACTGTTATTTGTCACACAACGTGTTTATTTGTAAAACTGCATTAATGTATCCATAATACTAGTGTAGTATTGTGGAGTTCTTTTTGAATGAAAATAGTTGTTTTACTTGAACACGAGTGTACTTACTTGAAATAAAATCATCTAAAAAAATTGGCGAAGTGCGAGTTAGACAGTTTAAATTTTCACAGATGATGTAGGTATTTCTGTTGCCGCTATAACAACAAATACTAAAAAACAGAATAAAATAAATATTTAAGGAGGCTCCCATACAAACATGATTTTTTGCCGTTTTTATAGATAATTGTACGGAACCTTTCGTGCGCGAGTTCAACTCGCACTTGGCCGGTTTTATTTTCATATTTTTCGGTCGTCTCGTTTTAAAGACAAGATATATAACGTTAATAAACGCTACTTTTTCGAGTTTTTTTTGTACGGAGTCCCCCTTGAGTTTAATTTTTTTTAGTTTTATTGTTTGCCGTGAAATATGCCACAGTAACACGTTATCTGTGAAAATTTGAACTACCTACCTATAACGGTTGAAGCCTATAACGGTAGTTAGGGTTGCCAGATGGTCGGGATTCGTCGGAATTGTCCCGACATTTCATATGATGTCCAGAGTCCTGACAAAGTACAAATTGTCCCGACAAATAACAAATAACAAAGATTGGTGGGGAAAAAAGTATTTTGTTGTAATTTTTAATTTTAATAATAAAAAGAGTAATATTAATTATACTTATTTGTCCAGACCATCCCTCGATCGACTTTTTGAAATTTTGCCCAGATATTTTGGTTTTCCCACCTGGCAACCCTAGCTGTAGACCCCTGTCTGTCACAGTCCGTCTGTCCGGACGGACAGACAGCGGAGGCTTAGTAATAGGGTCTCGTTTGGTACCCTTCGGGTACGGAACCCTAAATATAAGATATTCTGTATTTGCGCTACACACGTAGTCTGCCGTAGGAGATGACCTGACGAAGTTAATTTAGGATGAGTCATTTTTTATTAGCTGTGACTGAAACAATATTCACGTATTTTTATTGAATTTAAGTGACCTAATAATTATTATTATTGCCAAAAAGGGTAAAATATCCTGTCTTTGATATCAGTTTACATATAAAAGGATTTTGAAGTTAAGGCGCTCTTATCCCAAAATCAGTAATTTCAAGTCAAATAGAACTTTCAAATATCGTCTAAAACTTCCAAAAAAAAATAGGCAATATAGTTCAAACCTGTATCTAGGTCTTTCACGCATGTGTTAAACGATCAGATAAACTTTGCTCGATAGAAATAATTCACGAACACAGCATGTAATAAGATCTTTCAAATCATGCCATTTCCATAATCCCACTCTTTTATTAACGAAAAATTACTGGTAATATTGCTCTTTGAATTTTCTAGGTGGACCACGTAAGTGGGTTTTAATAAACATATCCCTTATTTTTAAACAATTTAAAAACCGATAAAAACAACGAAAAAGTACAAAAGTGTGGTTATTTTCTTTACTCCTTACACGTAAAGAAAAAGACAGAGAGTCACTCTTCTGGGATAAGAGCGTCTTAAATGATAAAATAATAATGGGACCATAAATTACGTTGAAAAGGACATGGACCGTCTTTCTGTAGCTCGTAAGTGTTGTCATCAGATTTTCATGTTTTTAATTAACACATGGAGCTTAAGGGGGAACGAGTCGTATTCTCTACGAAACGCACAACTTAAGATGGTCCTTCTTATTTTTGAATAACAGATATTAAATAAATGTGATTTATGGCATTTCGCGCACATAGTTTAGTGTCAGTTGGACTTTTCTGGCAAAATTTGGTTATTTGATACATTACGTTGTAAATGTATGGGCGCACATACCTACTTAAAAGCGTGTTTTATGTTTGTGTGCCCATACATTTTAAACCTCATGCATAAAATAACAACATTTTGCCGGAAAAGTCCAACTGACACTAAACTATGGTCGCGAAATGCCATAAATCACATTTATTTAATATCTGTAATTCAAAAATAAGAAGAACCATCTTAAGTTGTGCGTTTCGTAGAGGATACGACTCGTTTCCCCTTAAAAAAAATAATTGAAAATGTATGATTGGCGTAGCAAAAAAAAAAAAACTAAAAATGTTTCGTGTGACATCACAGTTTCCCACTAAATTTTGTCTCTTTCTTCTATATTTTCCACATCGTAATTTTCATATTCAAACAAGCACAATCATCCAACGAAATTATTCACTTTCTCTGTTAACACTCAGATTTTAATAGTTAATTGGAACCAAACACTTTTTATAAATCTAACCAGTATATAAAACTATATAAAACTCCTCTCAACAAGGCCTTATTTACACTGCTAGCTGACGGCCTACATCGTTTACATGATAAATACCATCCAACAAGTCAACCATCATCCACAAGAACCCACTTCCCCGCTTTTTAGGGTTCCGTAACATCCATCTTCCGTCAAGCCCATTATCCGAACCTCACCGCGTCACCGGAACTTCGTACTACACCAACCGGTTTATCCAATCCCTGTATTTTAAACCAAAGATTATAAGGAATAAAGTGGATATTCGAGTGTTCTTCTTGATGGTAATCCAGTAGACAAATGGTAACCGTGGAGAAATGCCATCCGCATCCGAAATGAGGGGATTAGTGATGTGGAAACATTGAAGATTAGTAGAGCACTACACTAGTTGTTGATGGATCGATGATCTCGAGAACTGTGTAAATTGGTTCTCGATTATTTCTGGATCGATTCGAGTCGGTGACTAATTTTGCGTGACGTGAGTGCAGGGTTGGATTTCGTAGTATAATTATACTATTTGTACCATATTTTCATGACATGTAGTATGTTACATGTTACATACTACATGTCATAAAAATATGGTTATGGTTTATAAAAATATGTTACATGTTACATACTACATGTCATAAAAATATGGTACAAATAGTATAATTATACTACGAAATCCAACCCTGCACTCACGTCACGCAAAATTAGTCATACTGTATGTAGTATCGTAATGGAACTATACTACGTAAAAATACGACCGACTTGTTTTATTGGTTGAGATGTTTTGTTTTTAACATTTACCCTACAATAGGGAATTTGCATCGAATTTATGCCGTCTGACGACATGTTACGTCGAGTCAATGCCAAGGACGAAGTTCTAATCGACGAATTGGCTGAGATAGAGGTCCAGTTGCCTCAATTTTATTAAATGATGAATATCTACAGTAATTTTTTAAAAGTTTCACTAACAAATAGGATATTTTATTTTAATTCAAAACAAAAATCGACGAAAAACGAAACGTATTTAGTTTAATTTTAGCCAAGTGGTATATTTTTAATTCCCATGGACAATAATTTTCCGAGGGTCTGAATCCAACCCTGCGTGAGTGGTCGATCATCAATAACACTGGTAAACAAAATTTAACTTTTTTTTTGTTTTATGAAGTTTCTTAACTGTTTCTTAGTAATTTGAGTTTGCTGATTTCATATCTACCCTCAGTTTTTTTCTAGCAGCTCTAGTTTTTGTGATACAGGTACTTCTTAAAATTTCGTTACGCGGCTTACTAATAATTTTTTTTAGTGCAAAAAATTATTAAATTCCATAAATAAATCGAGTGTCTAGATTAAGTAGAACTTGCTTAAACGATCCAAATAGTTTTTGTGCTGTTTGTGGTGAATATATGTTTCGAGAATGTCGTTTAAGTGCGTCTGACTTTATAAAAAAGGCCTACTTGGACTTCTTTGGGACGCCACCCATGGCCCATTAGTAACCCATGGATCCCAAATTTCAACAAAAGTTAAAGAGGAATATCCCCTTGGTTATAGAGAAAATAAAATACATAGGACATAACTGGCTGATATGCTTTTATATAAAAATGGTAAATTTTTTTGGGTCAGCAAGGAGGATATACCAATTACCCCTTATTTATGTGTTTGTAGGATAGCCGAGCCAAAACAGAACACTGGACCAAAAAAATTTTGGCCTTTGAGATTGGATTTAGTGCCAGGTAGTATGCATGTGATAAATGTACCTCTAGTAGCCAGATATCGCATTATATTACCCCCTCCCCATATAAAATTAGGTCTGATAAAACAATTTGTAAAAGCTCTCAACAAGGATGGGGAATGTTTTAAATATATCAGTAAAATATTCCTGAAATTGAGCACAGAAAAAATGAAAGCTGGTAGTTTTGACGGTCCTCAAATCAGGGAACTAATAAAGGATCAAAATTTTACTGACTGTGTAAAGAGAAATCTGCATAGATTGAATTTGTTTGGGTTGTGCAAAATTTCTTGGGAAATAAAAAGTCTCCAGACTACATTCAACACATTGAGCAGCTCATGTTGCACTTTCAAAGACTAGAATGTAACATGAGCATCAAGATGCACTTCTTCTTCAGCCATTTAGAGCGCTTCCCAGAAAATTTAGGCGATTTAAGCGAAGAACAAGGAGAACGCTTTTATCAGGACATTCGCACGATGGAAGAGCGATACTAAGGTCGTTGGAATGCAAATATGATGACTGATTACTGCTGGAGCATTCAAAACAAGGCTGAAGTTTCGATTCACGCGAGAAAATCTTACAAAAGAAAGTTTTTTTCATGTTAGGTTAGAGAAAAATTTTTTTTCATTTTATAATTCGAGTATTTTTCGCTAAAAATGTAATATGTTATTATTTCAAAAACTAGAGCTGCTAGACAAAAACTGACAACAGATTTGGGATCAGCGTGGCAGAATCATACAAAATCAAGTATGAAACTTCATAAAACAAAACTACTGTTTACCAGTGTAATCAGTATTGAATGATCAAACCGGTTGGGTGGGTGTAACTGTTGTTGTAGTATAAACGATGAACTAATGCTGACGGTTGGACAATACATAAAAGTATGAAAATTGAGCCTTATCGACAGTATAAGACAAATAGGGTTAGAAAATTAAACAAATGCAAACATTTCTATACAAGCTACATACGTTTAAGAATATATTGGTAGGACAAATGTGAAAGACAATAATTAATACAAAAATAATCCTAAAGAAATAATTATAAAAAGAAAATTGCCTCTAGATCACTGCCCTGCGGGAGAGTGCCCAAAATACTTGCCACATTACCTCTCTGTATGGCAAGACTTATACGCTGGCCTAGATAAAAGGTATATTAGTAGGTATATCGCCAATTTAACTTTGACTCTATTCTACACAAAACACTATTTACTTACAGTTAGTTCAATCATGTTCGCATACTCGTAAATAATTTACGTGCAAATCAATTTAAATGCATACAATGTTACTTACTACCGCAGGTTACTGCTTTGTACTACTTTACCATTAATTTCAATACAAAGAACAAAAAAGTCTTTAGCTTTTACAGTTTAAAGTCCATAATGTTAATTCCAAAAAATCTTAAATTCCGTTACACGCGCATCTACTAGTTGGTTACACCATTCCCCGCGTGCGGCACGAGGGTGCCCAATTTATAATTAAATTATTTTAAACTACAACAATTGAAAAATGTAGTGTAGCCTTCTGGGTACACTACCGAACGACGGTGGTGATCTGGCCAGCATTTTTCATTTATTTTAATAATTTTAAGACTATGCATATAGGTATACAGCTTGTAATTTACTGTATTTGTATATGTTTAGTCTAATTTTTAATGTTATTTAAGTTTTATTTTGGGTCAATGAAAAGTCAGATTGAGCACCTCATTTTGCATCAACATTTACTGTTTGATCCGTATACATTTTTTTATTTTATTTTAACAATTCAAAATAAATAAATCAAGGTTATTATAAATAAGTGCTAAGTAATGTCTACAAATATTTAAACTTCTAATAATTATAACTACAGCCAAATAAAAAAATAACTAACGACGAATTTTCTCAAAAAGCAACATTCAATCTAAATGATCGTTCGTCATAGTGCCCTTGCATTAGTATAACCTTCCTAAAAAACTTTTTTATGTGCAGATGCTGTCGAAAATTGACTAGTCCAAGCAATGATATACAAGCTACAGGTACTCAGGAAAAGAAGACTGTCAGTATAAAAGTCTTCAAATAATAACAAAATATTCATCATTTGGGCACGCCTGTGCCCCGCGCGTGTAATGGAGTGTTAAGGCGATTACCGTCGCCAAATTAGCAGCTCGATGTTTGTCAGTACGAATATCGACGGAAACGACACTGAAATAACATTCATATCAGTGCTCAATGCGTAGAAGCTGTTACGACGCTCGCTGCGTCCTTGATAGGGCGATATAGGAGAAAACAATACTTTTCCCATGAACGTGACTGTTCGATTGAATAATCCTATGTTATGTTTATAGCTATCAAGTTTATCAATTACTCAAAACATAAATGAATTAAATCGACCAAGCCGCTTAGGAGCAGTAGGGAATTCAAGTCAAAAAACACCATTCGGTTGAAATATTTTTTCATACAGAAGTTTTGATGGTGTGAAAAAGAAAAATCCCATCAAAAACATTTCATGTAAACTATCGCCAAGACACAAGCTCAAAACGCTTTTACTGTTAAAAAGTTATCAGATCTCATGTAGAGCCAAGCCCTTAACTCTACAAGGCCTAACTCTACAAGCCCTAACTCTACAAACCCTACATCTTGATCATAAAGTATGGCTTGGGCGTTTCGTGGCACTATTGCATGACATAATCAATGAGAGTGTCTGTTTGACGGCCGCGAAACGGCCAAGCCAAACTTTTTGATCAAGATGTAGGATTTGTAGAGTTAGGGCTTGCAGTAGTATACTCGTTAATATTTATCTGCGCGCGCAGTAACTGTAACAGTCTGGCTGGAGTCTTCTACATTAGTCTGAAAGAATTAAAAACTTGTCTTTCCGCACTTGGAGGACCGTCCGGGGCAGCGCGGCTTCAGCCGTTATAGATAGTTACTGGATTACAAATTTTACAGAATACCTCCCTGTTTGTTACTATGGCCTCTAACACGGCAAATAATAAAATTAAAATTTCTAGGACTTGGAAGTTAGAAATATATTTTTAATATTATAGAACTGGACCCCCCTTAAGTGGGGTTGGCGGGTAAAACTTACAGATTTCTTAATTTTTTTGTTCTTTGTGTGCTAATCCTAGCCTGCATACCAAATTTCAGCTTTCTAAGACTTCAGAAAAATTGGAATTTAAATTTTTAATCAATACAGAACCAGACCCCCCTTAAGAGGGGTTGGAGGGTGAAAGTTACAGATTTCTTAATTTTCTTGTTGTTTGTGTGCTAGTCCTAGCTTGCATACCAAATTTCAACTTTCTAGGACTTCAGAAAGTACCCTAGATTTTTGATGATCATCAGTGAGTGAGTGAGTGAGTGAGTGAGTGAGTGACGAAATCGACGTATTTTAGGTATTAATAACATTCAAAGTATAAAAGCTAGACAAATGAAACTTATCGTGTTTAATAAGACTGCTTCCTACATGTTACCTTGAGAATTTGGTATCTCTAGTATTATCTAGACCGAAGCTATGAGGGTTCGAAAATATGACGAAACGCTTCGAGAAAAGGTACGTATAGTGCCCCGCTTCCTTTGGCTCGTCTTGGCGGGGGGCACTATCGTGCCCCCAGATGTTTCATAATGTTGCCTTAGAGTTGAGAATTGATATAAATTATTTTCAATATTTTTGGTTTGGCCATAAACGAGGACTAGGCTTTATAAAGTACCTATTTGGCGATACTAAGCCCCTTAAGTGTATCTACCTATAACTTCAGAGATACACTATTGTAGATGTCGGTTTAAAAAAAAAACGCCTACTGGAAGAATAAAACAATTATAATTTCGAATAACATATCAAAGTACCAAGTTTAAATTCAAAGCAAATAGTACATTGTTCAGTGATTCGGAGATTTCTATAAGGTTTGGGTCGTAATGAGTCATTTATTATTTCTAGCAGTTGAGTAAGACGACGGTTTTACAAAGTGACCACAAAAAACCATGGTCAACGTTCACTGCAAAATCTGATGAATCAGTTAGTTTTATATTTCGTAAAATGTGTTTTTACTTTCTAATGAAAAATTGGGAATCGTTTTGAGGATACTAAAAGCAGGGGATCTAAAAAGGCCGACTTGGGTGAATCATAAAATAATTTGAAAGTAGGATGGAGTCACTCACGCGTGCAAAAGAGACGGCATTAGAACGGATTTATAATATGATTCATCCAAAGCGGCCTTTTTAGAGGACCAGCGGCCCTACCGAGTAATTCTCATTTGTATCAACTTCAAGCAAATGCATGCGAAATTCAACGCGTGCAAAAGAGATGGCATGTTAGGCGGGCGTCGTCGCACGCACGTCAAATTTCAATCTCAAGTTGATGTTGATGAAAATCAGAATTACGTGGTAGACCCGCAGGCCAGAGAAAAGCGAGATCTTGCTGTAAATAAATACATCGTTCCGACATGAAACCCCGAGGGTGTCAGAGGTGTTTTCCGAATATGAACTGTGAAATGCATATCACACTAGTTATCCCACATTTCACCGAAGATTATTACGTCCCCCTTGATTGGAGGTGCGTGAGCACTAATCGCCATACTTCGGGTCAAATATAGATCCTTAGCTCAACGACCCTTTCGAAGCACACAGACCAAGTGGCCCTACGGAATTTGAACCCGCGACCTTAGGTGGCGAGACGTTAAAACCACTAGAGGTGGTTCAAGATCTTGCTTATATTACACCTATACACCAACAAACCCCGTAACGGTACAAATATGTCAAATTATGTACTCGTATATTGCATATACAGTGTGTCCCTCGTAAGAGTGCACATCCAAAAGGGGGTGAAACTAGATGTCAACATATCGACATAAACAAAGAAAAAAAATTCGCTTGAATCTTGAAAAAATGCTCCGCCTGAGCATTTTTGTACGCGAGCGCAATGCCTTTTGTTAACCGCTCGTAGTAATTATTGTGTTTATGAAAGAACGTTGCATTTCTATTTGTTAGAAAGTTAATGGAATAGGGATTGATAAATAGGAATAAAATTATGGTAAAGCGGGGACATTATTTAAAAAAAAATACTATTACTGAAAAATTAAACAAATAATCTTTTAGAATATTATTTTAATTGTAATGGTAGTTGATTATGGTTCGTTTTTGATTTGATATGCAACGTCTATTCTTAAGGATCATAATAGTTTTATTTCATTGCATTACTCGCGATAGATAAAAACTTATGACATATTTTATACATAGTGTCCTCGGTAGGCAACAAAAAATTAAAACGTAAATTTTAAAAACAAAAATTTCTTCATAAAATAGGGTCTAGTTTCACTCCCTTTCGGATGTGCACTCTTAGAAGGGACACACTGTATATATGTAGTAGGTATAATAGCGGCAGTAGCTCAGGGTTAGAACGCTGTTAGCCTCTCAATCTTGAGATCCAGGTTCGATCCCCGGTCGGGCATTCACCAAAGAGTTTTTCGGAATTTACGTCCATAGTATTTGTTCTTACTTACCGCTTGCTGAGCGGTGAAGGAAAACATCGTAAGGAAACCTGCATGCCCTAAAAAGCGTGTATTTGTGCCCAAATTACGGCGACCCATCACATTGGGACGTAATAATCGTCGGTGAAACGCGGGTGTGACTTGCATTTCACAGTTCACACCTCTGGCGATATATTATAATTACGAATATATTATGTAAATCGTGTAAGCATCTCATTTCGTAAGGCCATTATTTAAATTACACCGACCATTAACATGTTAATTTGCCGGAACATTACGATTACAAATTAATTTATCATGGCTCTGGTATGTGTGTTGTATAATAGTTATAGATTAAGAGGCTATGCGAATTTTATTTTTGTCACTGTCACTCCAAGCCAAAACACGCTCAGTGCGAGAGGTGCAGATTCAGGGCGAAAGCGAAAAATGTTAGTTTTATAATGTTTATAAAAAACAAAAATAGCCAGCTAAATTTCAAATATCGAATCTCTAGATATTGTTGAAACACACCTAATAAAATATGTTTGAGTTCTGTATATGGTTCCTATTATTTATTTTATTTTTTTATTTATTCTTGTTGCACACAGAAAACTTAATTCTAAATTATATAATAAAAGTTATGTACAATGGCGTGCTTATCTCAATAATGAGATTTCTTCCAGAAAACCAAGGGTGATAAGGATATTTGAAATAAATAAGATATTCATATTGTGCACGATAATATTTATACAGAAACAAGATTAAATTAATAGTAGATACCTAATTAGTTAAAAATAATAACAAACTACATAAAATTTACATGCCTACATAGTATAAATAAATATAACAATACATATTAAGTAAATAAATACACAATAAATGATATATATACATACACCTACACGATAGGTTGTCGAAGATAGTGCTCTTTTATTTTCCTTCGTTTTATTTTCCTATTCGTCAAACGAGGAGAAAAAGTATGTTTGAATAACTCATTTCAACAATTATTTCTATCGAGGAAAATTTATCCAAACATGTTTTCCAATTTCAAAACCCTAGATTATGTAGTCAAAATGCATATACCATAAATTTATTAAAATTTTCCGTGTATTTCATGAAATACACAAAAAAGAAGCACCTCTATTTTTTTACATATCGCCTTAAGAGCGATGCTCTTGTCCGTGTATCATTCGCCGTTGACTTCGGTTTTCTATGTGTGAAAAAATTGTGTCCGGTGTAAATTGTGTCCAGTGTAAATTGTGTCCAGTGTAAATTGTGTCCAGTGTAAATTGTGTCCAGTGTAAATTGTGTCCAGTGTAAATCGGGCATATATTATGAGTTTTGCTAGAAAATACGCTTTACTCACATCACATATACATTTGAAAATTATGTTTTGACAGCTGTAGAAAAATACACGTAGTCCAGTCAATCTAAGAATGTTTGTATGGAGAAGGTTGATTTAAAAGTACACTGAATGAAAATTGGGAATATATCAGAAAACTAACTAAAAAGTTTAAATTCAAAAGAATCTATGATAAATATAAAAAAAAAAACATAATAATTAGACCATGGCTAAGAACAATATTAGTAAGATAATAAAGTGTAATAAGTTTGGTAAAATATAAAAACAATACTTGTACTTCCGGGAAGGGGGACATATGAAAATACTATTGTTTTGAAGTCATTATACTAGTGTATCTTTAAGTCGACCTCAAATCTTCATTTACTTGATTAAAGGTGTATAAAAAATCTAGTCATTTATTTGGAACAATTCACAATCACGCGCACTTTGTATACGGCGAATTGTCATCACAGTTTTTGGTAAGACGTCAAAAGCCAACGTGATGTTCATTTGAAAATAATGATAAATTGTTGCTTTTACCTTATTTATATCTAAGGAAAGAGATCTCACAGAAAACAAAATGCGAACGTGTCGGTCAGGAAATATAATTTGCAGTCGGTCCGTTTAGTTCAGGAAATATAATTTGCACTGATGAATGGGCTTAATTGTTTTATAATCGGGTTATAATAAGTTCATTAAATCAGAATACTTACCTGTTTTTACTAAAAATGTTAACGTATTAATAGTACATTACGATACGAGAGCGATGAAACGTTTTCTGACGAGTGTGAGTTTGCGGCACGAGCCGAAGGCGAGTGGTGCAATCACACGAGTCGAGAAAAAGTTTCTCGCACGAGTTTCGTATAATTTTTTATAGCACAAGTGCGGAAAATGCCGACTTTACGCACCTTTTATAGGTGTGCTATAAAAGTTCTTTATACATTCTAACTTAGAGTATTAAATATATATACTCTAAGCATTCTAAGGAGAACTGGTATTCAACACACCTAAACCCAGCATAAGTGAAATTTTTCAAAATATGCTATTCTTTTACTATTTCGTACATAATCATTGTGTGGGTTGATAGTATTACTAATAATATACTATAAATAATACAGGCGGATAAGATATTTTGATATAGTTTTATTAGGGACACTATCACCTTACAATACCCCGCGTAATTCTAGACTGACAGCTGTGTATTGCCAGCTGTCTCACAATAAAATATTCCTACTTGACAATGATTATTTTAGATATAACAAAATATATGTAATAAAAATCTGTAATAGCTAACAGTCGGCCATCCTGACCATTGCCTGACCTCAGGCAAAATTAAGTATATAAAATTATAGAGACCAAATACTACCTATACTTAATATCTTCACAGACTGTAACTTAACCGAATATCTTAATATTTTATATAATATTTTAATATCTGAATATTTTAATGGAATAATAGATCATATCGTAACTTAAATTGATAAAACATTTTTAAGGTTTTACTATATCGATAATCGCTATACATAGGTATCAAAAACACCTGGTAAATGTACAAAAATGATGAAATACACTAATCGATTCACAAGTCTACTAGACGTTATAAGCGTTCAAACATCAAGTTGAATACTTTATATTGTCATGTATATTTATAGTTTATACTCGTATCTACAATTATCTTATGTCTTTTAACAAAACTCAATGCGATTATACGTACCTAAGTACCTATAAGTAATTAAGTCTTAAACAAAATTTAATTGAATACGATTGAGGACAATTAATATACTTAACTCAAAATGCATTTTTCAACTTTATTTTAAGCTCATTTATATAAATCAAGTGTAGGTTTATCAGTTCCTTTAAATGTGTGTATTAATGAAAGTCTTTTTACAAGATTATTGATAAGCACATCTATGCCATTCTAATCAGGCTATAATGTACGGAACAAACATAGATATCACAATAATATTATTCTAATGGAACATAACACATAAGTACCTACTTACTTTTGTCAAGTTTATTTCGTTAATGTTAATATTGATGATGTACTAGAATTTTGCATGACATAATTGTTGATAACCATAATTTATTTTATTGGAATGTCACCTACATTGTAAATACATAATTTTTATTTACGTACCTAAGTGAAATATTATAAACATATAATACATTATTTCTTGAAGCAACAATTATTTTGTTATGGAATATAGAACATTCAACATTTCATCAGAAAACTTATACATAAACATTCTGTACTGTGCATGAAAATGTTCGTATTTATTGTCGTCAGCCTTGTCTGAAATTTGTTTTATTTAATTTTGAAATGCCTATTTACAATCAACAATTACAATTACCTACCACATCTGAAAAATATCTTTTAGAAACACCACACAATTGATCATCTAAAGGAAAATATTTAAGTAACCAAAATTTAAAATAAATTGTCCTTTCCGCAAATCTCGTGACTCATTCCTGCGGACGAAATGTTTATATAGTTTTACAAGGCATTGTATAATTATATGTACTTATGAGATTTGCTTCTTGTACAAAAATTTTAACAAATAAATAAGCATGACTGCTCAAAATTATCACGCGCACCCTTGTAGTGCGCATCGGCCATCCTGTATGAGGAATGTCCCTATTCCTAGACCTGATCATCATAATTTTATTTAAATACAACAATTTGGTGACTCCGTTTAGGTCAACAAATTACATCTTTAGTTAACGAATAATTAAAACATTTATATTTAAGGGGTCAAAAAGCGAAATAAAATTATGATAAGATTCACAAATTAACAGAATATGCAAGGCTTACAACATCATAACAATGAAGGGTCTTCTTGGACATCTTTCATTTCCATTTCTATTAATTTATACCACAAAATAATAATTTTACTAGTTTGACCAATCGATACCAAACACAACACAAACATATAGGTTTACAAAACTTACTCTTATAAATAAACAAAATCTTATATGATACAAACTTTTGACTAAACTAAGAAGCTTCAACGTAAAACAATACCAGTTCAATGAATTACACAAAGTAATCAGCATTACATTAGGTTTACAAAACTTGCTCTTGAAAGTAATTAAAAACTTACTTCATGTTACTCTAACTTCAGCAAAAGGCTTTAACATGAAACAATATGCCAGTTAAAACAGTTAGACAAAATAATCAGCAGTATAATTCGTTCCGGCCATCCGTTACCCGCTGAATGGCTTCATTTAGTCTGGTGATGTTATTACTTATTAGTTTATTACATTAACTATATTTTTGTACAAATTATTTTTATGGTCCATAGCCGAACCGACTATTTTCAACAATTTGACGCATGTCATATAAGCGTAACTATATATGTAATATATTTCTTCATTATCTGTCTCTGCTCAGCGTTGAATTCTTGATAGAATACTGCGTACACTCGCCAGATGTATCAGCCTCTGTTCATGGTGTCGTAGTTGATGAAATACCGCGTACACACATACAGTGTATCGGCCTCAGATTATAATATGAAATTGATGATATACTGCGTACACATATCATGTGTATCAGCCTCTGTTTATGATGATGAAATACCGCGTACACACATAATGTGTATCGGCCTCAGATTATAATATGAAATTGATGATATACTGCGTACACATATCATGTGTATCAGCCTCTGTTTATGATGATGAAATACCGCGTACACACATAATGTGTATCGGCCTCAGATTATAGTATGAAATTGATGATATACTGCGTACACATATCATGTGTATCAGCCTCTGTTTATGATGATGAAATACCGCGTACACACATAATGTGTATCGGCCTCAGATTATAATATGAAATTGATGATATACTGCGTACACATATCATGTGTATCAGCCTCTGTTTATGATGATGAAATACCGCGTACACACATAATGTGTATCGGCCTCAGATTATAATATGAAATTGATGATATACTGCGTACACATATCATGTGTATCAGCCTCTGTTTATGGTGATGATATAATGTGTATCGGCCTCAGATTATAATATGAAATTGATGATATACTGCGTACACTTATCATGTGTATCAGCCTCTGTTTATGGTGATGAAATACCGCGTACACACATAATGTGTATCGGCCTCAGATCTTAGTTGATGAAATGCCGCGTTCACAAACACGTGGGTCGGCCTCAGGCATCAACAGCAATTGAAATGCCGCGTCCACACACACGTGGGTCGGCCTCAGGTATCAACAGCAAAATCTAGTGAGAAAACAATCAATTACTTATACTGAACAGGGCTAAACTTTTAAACTTTTGCATAGTCCATTGCAGTAAGTACGACCATGTGTCGCAATCCCGTTCTAATCTTAACTGGCTTAATATCCGAAATTGTCGTAACGTTCATATTTTAACGCTTCTTTGAAACATCTTCAATGATCCCCTCTTACCTAAAAGAAAGGTTCGTTTCCCGTGATTCCCTTGGTCGCCCTCAACACCCAGAGAACCATTTACATTTGTGCACCCCCACACATAAAACTGACATGATTACAAATTCATTCACTCGCCATTCGAGAGTCTTCATCATTAGCTGTTAGTCCTGCAGCACTTTTTTACATAATATAAAAAGTAATTAATACAGTCATAGCACATTTACTTTATCAATCCTTGTATGAGTTTTGAATCTTAAATAGCATATTATATTTACATAATATGTATTTGTATATAATATGTATGTATGTATTTTTATTTTATAGTAAGTAGTACATTTGTTTATGATTATGTAGATATTATGCTCCGTTTGTTTATACTAATATTTTAATGCCTCCGTCATTTAGTATTGTTTTAGGTATTTAGTATTGTTTCTACGATACCTTTCTTGACACTACCCAATAACGATCCACAGCATCAAAGGTTAACTGGAAGACAATGCCAGATAGCTTTAAGTTCGCCTTCTATACAAATTTTTTAGTGCAATAGAGAATTTTATTATTATTATTATGCAGTTACACTTCTCAGTCACGAGCCCATAGGGACCCGGTCATTTGAAAGGCATTCATAGGCAGGTTCGAAAGGATACTAATCCGTGAAAATGATCTTGATAATTATCATGATAAAAATAGCTCGATGATTATCAATTGATAATAACAAAAATTGCGTTAATTAAAGTAAACTGTATTCGAACGTGTATTTTCGCACTTGTGTATAACCGAACGCACGAATTTTCAACGTGCTGCGCTCGCGCCCCGCCGCTGTTGTGGGGATTCCCCGTACCATACAAAATTCAGTTCGGATTTAGAGTGCTTTCGCGCGTTTCTGCAGCGCTTTAAAGCACAACTTTTAATAATTCAAAATATAATATTAAAAGTTATTTTTACTTTAATTAATGTTAATTTGTGTTGGTAGTCTCACTTCATCACTCAGTCTATTGATATTTTTATGTATAATATATTAAGTTTTTTTTTTTTTATTTTTTTTTTATTTGTATGTATACGGTATGTATGTGTATATATCAACATACAATATATTGTGTAAGTTTATTTGGGTAAGAATACTTATTCACTTTATTGGTTTTAATTCTTCTTTTATCTATTTATTTTGTAAATCTAGTATCCACTTCCACATTAGGTAGAATAATACTTTCTTCACTACCCAAAGGTTGGCTGGAAGAAATCGCTTTAAGTGATAAGTCCGTCCTTGTACAACATTGTGTGTTCAAAACTCTGTACTCTATTTTTTTTTTTATTTTTTTTTTATTCAACCATGTACAATAATGTGTGTATTCATTCATTCATTCAAACAATATAACAAATTAATTTCTTACACTGGTGATAATTATCCGACACCTATCCGATCATTATCGCATATTCTTCGGATAGTTATCAGACATTCATCAAGCATCCATCATAATCTTGATAATTTCGAACCCTGTTCATGGAGTCTAAAACGAACATTGAAGAGGCCTTTGGTACCATTTAATCCAAATGTGAGATGGCTGTATCCATGGAGGCCCCTCCCCCAACGTGTCACTGAGATACACCAACGGACAGTCCCCCACAGTTGCCAAACTATTGCCAGGGAGGAAGCGACCCGGAGTGGGCTATGAGGATGGGATGCTAAATGGGCCGAACAACAGGTCCATGGTCTATGTTATATGACAACGGACATCTGCCTTAAAAATCTGTCACAAATTCAAATATGGCAAATGGTGAGTTGCTGCCCGACAACCATCGAACAGGATAGTCGTTGTGAGCTCCCTATCCAGTTATTATATTTTATGTACATATATCTGTATCCAATATATGCTTTAACCAATGACCAATACTTTTATTCCTCACTGACCATCACCACTCAGAAGTTTCTCAATACTATTTGTTATATTATCACAGGTGAGTCAGGCATTAAAAAGTTAACTTGAAATTACTTGTTGAAAGTGTAACTTTAGGGTCCAATAGTATAACTTCATTAACAAACAAAAGGTTTACTGTTCCTCAATAAAGAATAAATCAATTAAGGCGATATACCGTGCTAGCAAAGGTCCCCGTTACTCCAGGCAGAAAGACCCGCAGTGCGAAAAGGGACGGAATTGGAGAAAATTGTCAAAAAGTTGGTTTTAAATTAATTCAAAATTAACTAAAATAGCTACAAAAAATTCCATAACCAGTAATTTAGGTGTAGTTAAAACCCATCTAAATAAATATTTTTCAAGTCTGTATGCTATCCTAATTTGTCAGAATATCAAAAAAAAGTGTAAATTTAGACCTGATTTCAATAATTATTTCTATCGAATGAAATTCCTCCTATCGCATTTCTGATAGACCAAAATCTAGTAAAAGGTCCCAAAATTGTTATACTAATTTATTTTACTTGGAACTTCATTAAAAGAGCAGATAAATTACTTCAAAAAGTGTAAATTTTCACAGTATAGCCCCTTAATACAATGGATTAAAATCCATAGCCAGAATAATAATAATAATAATAATGATATTACCTCACCCTTCCTTGTGCACTTGGACACATTAAGTAAAGAAAATATGAACAATTAAACATATACCCATACCACCGTGTCGCCTGGTCGATTTCACATTGATTTACACATTTTTCAAATCCTTACTGTTTCCCATATTTGTATTTTGTTGTAATTAAACAACCATCGTACAATTTACAGCTGTAACCCTCCTTGGCAGTACTTTACTGTTTCCCATATTTGTATTTTGTTGTAATTGAACAACCATCGTACAATTTACAGCTGTAACCCTCCTTGGCAGTACTTCAACAAAACAAACTGAAAATAATTTCCTGAAAATAAACCCTGAAAGTATGTTATTGTGCACTCCCTCTTTGTTATTGAATTTTCATGTATCTTAAGCTCTTATAATGTGCATTCAAATTCTAAAAAATTTGAACTTAATAGCCAATATACTGAAAATAATCATTCTCAACTCCTTCGCAGTAGTATTTCCTCCAATCAAAAGCTCCATGCAGTTTTATTTTACTGACATTAAGTAAAACCTGAAAGTTATTTCCTGAAAGTGTGATCCTTGCACCATAACTGTATATTATAAATTTCCATTTATCTTTTTCACCCTTATGTCATGTGCGTTCACATTAGTAATTGTAGCTTGTAAATTGTAGCTTCTAGTCAACATCATTATTTGTTGTGTATCTCCAAAATTGTTTTCCAAGTAACATTATTGCATAAACTTATGGTCACTGGCTCAATTCTGTCCTTGCATTTATTTCACCGAAGAAAATATATATATAATGATGAAACATTCCACGACATACAATCTCTGTAAAACACTCCTTTCAAAGATACAAGCCTAGTATTACTCGATCAGTAAATTGATTAAAATAATTTTCAGTAGGTATCACAGCATAAGATCACAGCGTGAATATATTCCAGATTCCAGTCACAGATTTCCTTCAATACTCAACTTGCTTAATTACCCATTTTTATTATTATTTTTTCGTGTCTTGAGTAGATAACCTAGTAACTAGATAGGTAATCCATGGTTTATGCTTTTAAATGTAGATTATTAATAGGTACTTAATTTTATAAAAGACATATTTGTCTTCCGATCACTTTTTTTTTAAATTGTATAATTTGTGGTCTATCACACATAAAAATGCAGAAAAAGCATTACCATAACAAATCAGTGCATATTACTCATACCTAGCGGAAAGGTACTAGCAGTTGTTGGCATTGCTTGTCCACTTACATAACCCACTACTTGTGAAGGTTGTCCCTAAGGTTCCATTTGTTTGTTTTTCAATCCTTTTCTGAACATTTTTCCATTTCTTTCTGGTGCAAATTGATAGTCATGTAGAGGGGTCAATGACCACTATGGTTTGTTTCACAATTTAAAGTAGATGAGGTTAAAGTACTTAATTACACTTAACTTTGTTTAAAAGTTATTGTTATCGTCTAATAGGGCTGTGAAAAACTATTATTTCACTTTATGCAGCCCATTTGGGTTTTGAAAACACAATTGAAAACGTCAGTCACGGCACCATTTTACAACGCAATTCTTCTTTTTGTTTCTGAGCGGTTTTATTTGGGCTTTTAGGTATACATATAGCACTTCTGAATTGATAGTATTACTAATAATATACTATAAATAATACAGGCGGATAAGATATTTTGATATAGTTTTATTAGGGACACTATCACCTTACAATACCCCGCGTAATTCTAGACTGACAGCTGTGTATTGCCAGCTGTCTCACAATAAAATATTCCTACTTGACAATGATTATTTTAGATATAACAAAATATATGTAATAAAAATCTGTAATAGCTAACAGGGTAGTTGTGAATAAAAATAATGGGTATACCAGGTGAATTTGTGAACATCGTCCAAATTCATACTTAAGCCTTGGTAAGTGATTAGCATCATGAACCAATAACAATTTTTCTAAAATTCATAAAATGAAATTTCGTCTCCCCATAGTGGGAGTGAATTACTATGGGAAGTCGAAATTTCATTATACAAATTTCACAAAAATTGTTATCGATTCATGATGCTGATCACTTACCGAGCCTCTAGTATGAATTTGGACGATGATCAAAAAGTCACCTTGTATATGTTACTCTTTTTCTTAGTTACTTCTAAGAGAACTAGAAGTATCAACATTAGCTGGTCACAGTTTATGGATAGTCGTGATTACGGTCGTGAAACTGTTGGTGCAAATTATATTTCCCGAACTATATTATAGGTACAAAAAAATTGTTCGAAGGAACACACTGCTTCGCGTATAGGGTCGCTATATTGTATACAACGTGTAACAAAAAGGTGTAACCATTTTTGAAGAGGTTATCCAGTCAATGGTATAGAACAACATACTAATATGGAACAATACTTGTATCTCGAAAAAAAATTTTACTGTTTCAAAGAAAAATGCAATGCCACTCGGCCCAAATGTATGGAAGAGCAGATTTTTTTTTTGAGATATCAGGTTTGGCGACGTTGTACTCGTATATGACACGTATTCGGCTACAATATTACAGCTTCTAAAACATAAAAGCTCAATGTTTACACAACATGAGAGAAGACGCGCTTGTTAAACAGACTTTGACAAATCAGCGAGTAAATCTCAAGATACACGAAGAAGAATTACTCTTACAAGAGCGCAATCTCCACAAAATTCGGATTTAAGAGGACAAAAACAGTAGCGAAGTTGTTTTCGACGACATAAGTAAATTCGCGAGCCCATAAATAAGGCTGAAAGCTTTTGTCCCAAATGTTCTTATACTCAATCTTGCATTAGTCGAACAAATGTTGTGAGGAAGGATCGGGTATGTTCGCTGACATAGTTCCAGTACACCTGCACGCTGTTTTGGATATCTACTATGTGAAAATAATTACCTATCTGGGCAAATAGCTGCTAAAAAGGCACGTGTATGAGCTCATATTGAAGCTCGACATATTGTCAAATTTAACACCACGCATCGCGCGCAGCGATGAAGTGTGCAACGGGTTGCAAAGAGTTATAAACGACCATTTCGCATGACTTTGACAAGCATCGATGGAAGCTTTGGGCATCGCAATAAATAATTTCCGATGCTCTCTGTATCATATTCGTATACAAGCCACACATTGTTCTGTTCCGGTGGCGAAGACTATCTCATACGGAACATAGAAGCTATTTTTGTTTGGCCCACCGGAACAGATAAGTTTGTGGCTCTTCTAACTTGTAGCTAAGTTATCTGTCATTTTGACAGGTAAAAAATGGTCGTTTATCAGTATTTATCACACATCTATCGCGGCAACCCGCTGCACGGTTCATCGCTGCGGACGATGCGTGGTATAAATTAAACGCGACAAATGAAATTTACAGATCCCAGCTATGTTCCCTACATTTGAAAGTAATTTCAGGAAACTTTAGCAAAAGTTAAATTTATGTCTGTGCTGAGTTTCTTCTAGATAGTTCACAAAGCCAGTTTGAACAAATTAGACTTTATTGAGCTACATATTTCATTTTGAGTTTTTGATTCATTTATGTGTTTGTTCCAGCACTTTTTATATTTTTTCCGATCCTGTCCACTTCACTACTCAAAAAATATTTATGACTAGCTTTTGCCTGCGGCTTTGCTCGCGTGGAAGTGTCTTTCAATTATCGACAGTTTTTGGCTTGTTTGTGGTTAATACACCCCTTATAGCATGTATTATGTTGATCAGGGTCACTACAATATAGGTAGGTTAGTGTTAGGCTTAAAACTAGGTTAGTAAAAGAAAGGGAACATGTATATAATTGATTATTTAAATAACCCAATGGATCTTTCCATCCAGAATTTCTGGATGGGACAATTCATTTGGTCCGCAATCGTCTTCAGGATGCCGTTGTCACTGCCCCGTAGTCTGCGTAGCATAGAGGCAGTTTTCTTGCGCATTATGGCGTAGAAATCATCTGTACGCGCCTCCGCAAACATGCCAGATGCATTGCAGAATCGCACTGCACTGCAGAATAAAGAAAACAGCATCCAAATACGTTTACTGGTTCTCAAGTTAAAGCGGAACAGGCAGATCGACAAAAATTCCAAAAATTGTAGTTTTGGTCTCAGTACAATAGTAATAAGTGTAATTAGAATAGTAGTAAAGTAACAATAGTATAATAAACCATTGTATTTAATTTATACTTGCGATTGTCGGCACTTGGTGAAACTTGGAAAGCATCTTTAATGAAACATAAAATGATAATAGACTTTTCTTGTCTTTTCGATTAAAGAAATTATATACGTCTTCATGTCTGACAGACACTCAACTACGGACATGGGAAGGATCCTATATTTGGTCACTTGGTGCCCACTACGGTCCGGGCCTGAACAAGCAGCATTGATATTTACGAGGAGTCAGCACAAGAAACAATGCAAACTTCTTAATAAGACCTTCTTCCATTTCCTATCAATCACTGTAGCTGTCATCATTACAAAAATAAAATATTCAGTATCATAAGTATCTATAATTTATAATTATTAATTTTTTACTTTTATTTATAATTGTATAACTGATGCCGACCACAATTAGTGGTCGAAATATATTTTACTACTTATCTATAATTATATTTTTTGTGTTTTCGTATATATATATATATATATAATTTCTTTAATCTTTAATAAAACTCACTTGTACACTATTTCACACATTTAATTAATAGTTATACACCCAACCGGTTTCGAATAATTAATTAATTTTCAAGGGGTTTTATTTATTTTAGAACTACTGCCACTACGTACTGTAAAAACCAATATTATTTTTGTAACAAATGTGCGCGAGTCCGACTCGCGCTTAGCCAAATGATTGTTGCTGTTTCTTGCGCATGCACAGCGTTCTTTATTTGAACAGTAACCGAACAAGTGATACAACAGAACTGACAATTGGTCTTAATTGCTCTCATTTGCCCGGTCAATGCAATGCGGGCGTTATCTTGCCTCTTGCTTTTTGGTCATTCAAATAATGAGTGAAGGAAGAAATAGATAGAGCAAAAAAGAGTAGGCATTTAGATTAGACAGAATACTAACGTTGGGAAAGTTAGCTTTTCAGAAAATCAATACTTACATATAATAAAACAGTAGAACCCGGTGTGTCTGTATATTAAAGAAAAGTAATAAAAATAGATGGGGGGTGACTATTCTCCTCTATTTAAAGACAAAAGTCTTCAACCAGTGCGTTCTGCCGGTCATAACTTACGGTGCCGAAACGTGGACACTGACGGTTGGACTAGTTCACCGATTTAAAGACGCTCAGCGAGCTATGGAGCGGGCTATGCTCGGAGTTTCTTTGATGGATCATGTCAGAAATGAGGTGGTTCGTCAAAGAACCAAAGTCATTGACATAGCCTCTAAGATAAGCAAGCTGAAGTGGCAGTGGGCTTGGCCACATCAGCCGAAGAACCGACAACCGATGGGAGGTTCTCGAGTGGAGACCACGAACCGGCAGACGCAGTGTAGGACGCCCGCCAGCTCTTTGGACTGACGATCTAAAAAAGATTGCCGGTAGTGGCTGGATGAGGATGGCCGAGGATAGAAAAATGTGGCGTGCCCTTGGAGAGGCCTATGTCCAGCAGTGGACTGATATTGACTGATGGATTGGATTGGTGACTAACGAAGAGTAATAAAACACAAATCAGCGATTTTTAGAATTATTTTCTGTATGTCTGTTTGTTCACGTACATCTACGAAACCACTGACTGGATTTGGATGCGGTTTTTTTCATCATCGTAGTGACCCTGTTCAAAATATAGGCTATAAGGGGTGTTAAAAAAATAACGCCCAAACCGAAAACGGGGTAGAGATAAATAATCGCGGGTGGAGCCGTGGGCAATAGGCTATATAATATATGTAACATTTATCAGTCCTGTCCGTTCGTCCGTTCTAAGGCTTATTGTAAAACATGATGACCAGGGTCTGATGATGAGACTGGACGGTGTATAGGGGATTTCCTCAACGGACAACAGCAGACTCTTCGAGTTTGGACTTATTTGATCGGTCTTTATTAGTACTTTGGTAAGACATGGTGACCAAAGTCTGATGATGGGATTGGAAGGTGGATACGGTAACTTATCAATGGACAATAGCAGACCTCTCGAGTTTGAGCTTATTTGGTCGGTCTTGATGAGTGTGTTTGTAAAACATGGTGACCAGGATCCGATAATGGGACTGGAAGGTGCATGGGATCTCCTCAACGGACAACAGCAAACCCTTGGAGTTCGGGCTTATGTGATTAGTCTTGACATAGATAAAGGAAGGATTCCTTTATTTACCTATGGTCTTGATTACGTAAAGCATGGGGACTAGGATCTGATGATGGGACTGGAAAGTAGATACGGGATCACATCAACGGGATCACATTAAATACAAGGTGACTTTTTGATCATCGTCCAAATTCATACTGGTGGCTTGGTAAGTGATCAGTATCATAGATCAATAACAAGTTTTGTAAAATACGTAAAACGAAATTTAGACTCCCCATAGTGATTCACTCAGAACTGGAAGTGAATTTCTATGGGAAGCCGAAATTTTATTTTACAAATTTCACAAAAATTGTTATTGATCCAAGATACTGATCACTTATCAAGCCTCCAGTGTGAATTTGGAGGATGATCAAAAAGTCACCTTGTATATATGTCACAGTCAAAAGTCATAACTGGTCAAAATGCGAGAATGAGTCAGTCAAAACTAGTTTTGACTAAGGACGTAGTGTTGACTGATATTCGCAGGCAAAATTAGTTTTTCGGATGTCCTGCGGCGCAGAAGAGAGCCGGTAGGTTAGGTTAGAAGGTCAGGTATGGCAAGTCGCGTTCCGTTCCGCGACTTGCCATACCTGACCTTCGTGGTTATTTTTTTATGACAACCCAGAAATACTTTTTAATCAAAATTACTTCAGACCAACTTAGTCAAAACCAGTTTTGACTGATTTTCGCAGTCAAAACTACTTTTGACAGGCTATGAGTTTTGACTGCAACATATACACTAACTATCCTTTATTAACTATTGGACTTTACAAGTAAAAACTAATTGGGCACATAACTGCTTTATACTTTACACACCTATCTATTCGTTCAGTGAGTAATTGTGCGACTTTATACAGTTCTTCGCAGGGTCGCGTAAGCCAGGAGTATCTAGCGAGGCCGAAAAACGAAGATGCGAGGACGGAGAACGCGCCCGCAAGGCCGAATGCCGAGCTGGGGGGTCAGCGACAGCTCGACACGCGTCAACTCGACACGAATAATACCAGAAACTACGTCTAAAAAAGTGGTTTGTACCGTCGGCATGAAAAGTATCGTCCTCTTAAAATATTGAATTTTGTTTTAATTTATTGGTAGAATTATATATTATTTATGGGCGCGTTCGCAGTTAGGGTTGCCAACTCTTGGAGGAACCAACCCGGGAGATTCGAACAAATCGGTGGGCAATTGAATGGAAGTTGATAATATTTGTTATTTTAATTTGCGTTGTTTCGTAGAAGCATAATTCAGATTTGATATAGAAAAAAAGAAGAAAGAAAATATTTTATTTCAGACCGAAATCCATATCTTAGTTAGTTACACTATATGCTTAAAAACTATGTATCCTTATCTACACACAAAAATAAAAACACAGAAAGGCCGCAGAAGTCGCTGTTGCAGACATCACACAACTAAATAGAGTGATGCCTACAACAACATCCTCCTGGTGAAGCACTGTGACTCCACGTGAACCCTGTTCCAGAATACCAGAACGGGACTGTCCCAACGATCAACAATGCCCTCCAAGATGCTGTTGGAGCTGCCCCTTAAACGACTCATAAGGGAAGCCACACGTTTTCGGACTATTGCTGTGACGCTATCAGTTTGTGCCTCCGCGAACATTCCTGATGCGCTGCAGTATCGTGGCAGCCCCAACAGCACCCTGAACGCATTGTTGTATTGGACGCGAAGGGTACTAAATGATTTCTGCGTATATCTGGTCCACAGACTGCACGTGTACATAGACTGCACGTGTCAAAATTTATTTCGTCTTGAAATTATTTATTTTGTGCGATTTATCTATTTCGTTAATGACAATAATTTTATTTTAGAAAATCCGGAGAATTCATTGCATCCCAAGAGCTCGGGGGGTTGAACAATATTCCCGGAGTTTCCGAGGCATTCCGGGAGGGTTGGGAACCCTATTAGTAGCCCGAATTTATAATTAAAATAATCAATTTACAAAATAAAGTATTGGAATACAGACGGCTGTAGACGTGGTTATTGTGTATGACTGTATGAACTGTACGTGGGTATAACGGAAAACGTGAGTTACTCAAGACAGCTCATGCAAATTGGTTGCAAAATGGCGTCTATTGAATATTGATTGATTTGAATATAAGCTTATTACTCTGCACGAAATTGCTCGCCCCTTCATTTAGTTGATAAAATAATTTGAATTATTAATAATTGTGTAAAATAACAATAAAAAGCTATTTGTATCGATGACGTACTCTAACTATAGTGATTCTAGATGTTGAACAATTTAATAAACTGTTTAATAAATTTCACCTTATCTAAAAAAACTAAATATAACTCACTCACTCACCAGAGAATCTATAAAACTATAAAGCTCACAATCATAAAATTGGCAAGTACGCTTTTAACGACGTAAGAAAGGGTTTTGGGACACAGAATGACCAAGTTTGATACACATCGTGCACGGGCAAAACCGTGTGAAAACGCTTGTTAATTGTTTAATATTCTTTTAATTATACTTAATAATAATAAAGTAGTTATAAAATCTATCTCTTGTCTGAACCACTAAGCGGATTTGGATGCGGTTTTATTCCTTATCAGCGTCATTATCCTGGGTCATTACCCTGGTGAAAATAAAGGCTATATTTGTATAATAATACACAATAATAATATTTTTGTAATTGTAAAGATAAAATAACCGCCAAGACGAAAACTGTCGATAATAGATTAATTGACCCGATAAGAAAGGATTTTCTAAATTAAAATTATAAAGGTGTGATTCAGTGTGCGCAAAGTCTGCTACACCTCAAAAACGTGGGCGGAGCTAGTCGTATATATATAGTCGGGGACAGTCGTAAATAATCCCATATCAAAGATACCAATATGTACGAATGTACCTCCCAAGTAGAAACAGCGAGGTCTCTACAAGAAACGTCTTATTATAATACATTATTTACATAAGAACAAGGCTGCAATGTAATGTTATGATAACAAGATCATTATGTTATTTTATTGAACATTCATATACAGGGTGTTAAGATGAAGTTGCGGAAGCCGGAAACTGGCGATAGTACTCGTCCATACGAACAACTTTTAGTACGGAGCCAAACCTCGAATCGCGAAAAAAAAATCAGCTGTTACATAGATAGATACCCGAGCAAATTGTATAAACCAACTGCTATTTTTGTCGATTTCACAATTTTTTTTAACGGAAAGTTGTTCGTATGGATACATTTATTATTTTCCGATTATTATATTATTAAAACCGACATGTAATAAGTGTATGTTAAATAAATATATTTAATTTCATATTTCATTCCATATTTCATTTCATATTTCATTTCATATTTTATTTAATTTTATTTCACCAGTACTACCTATCGCCAGTTTTCGGCTTCCACAACTTCATCTTAACACCCTGTATAATTATGTTCGTTAGTCCGACTGCAACATATATCTACAGGTAGCAAGTTATGTGGAGATGAACCTTTAGTAGAAGATAATATAAAACAATACCTGATCTTATAAAGTTTCTTGCCCTTCTTCTTAGCAAGACTAATCGAAAGAGCGGAGTTGATGATGATGTTGAGGTGGGACGCCTGCTGGGCTCAGATGGTCGGCTCTCTATTTGGAACTATTCCATTCAATTCCCATTGCTTGAGCTCTGGTATCCTATTGTCCCAGGGGCGTTCCTCCTCAAATCTTCCGCTTCTTTTAAGGCGATATGTAAAAGTTTTAGCGTCCCTGTTACTCCATATGCGAAAAAACCCTCAGTGCGAGAGGGACGGATTCGTGGAAAAGTAGCAAAAAGTCGGTTTTTTATTAATATAAAATGTACTAAAAATGCTTTCAAAATTTTGTTTAACCAGGTCCTAGATATTGTTAAAACCAATCTAATAAAACATAATTGCAGTCCATATGTCATGCTAAATCGTCAAACCAGAAGAATTGGTGTCGATAAAGACCTCATTTCAATAAATATTTCTATCGAGCCGAAATTCTCCAATCGCGTTTCTGTTTTAACAGATCCCTAGAGGAAGATTTTAAAAATAATATACCATTTTTTCAAAATTATACATTATTTACCGAAGTAGATATAGAAGTTCTGAAATTGTCGATTTTTTTTCGTAGCGCCTTAATAAATCTAAGTATATCTGAGTACTCAAGATACGATCAAGATTGTTGATGTGGTCATCACCAAGTATCTACCATCTTAGGCTAAGAGCGGAGTTAGGCATATGTTTATTTATAGCTTATTTTTATCTATCAACTTTGTTATTTATTGCACTATGTATATTATTCCTAAATCTATTACTTATGCAATATTAAATTTAAGTAAGCCTATTTTCTAATGTTCTTCTTCGTATTTGATTAATTATTTACCGTTTTCTATTGCTTTTCAAGAATAAATATTTTTAATGTTATTTAAGTTTTATGTTAAGATTTAATTGTTCATCACTCTAATAAAGTTAGTTCATTAATATTACTTGTAAAAATTGTAATTTATGTTGTACCTATGTTACAAATAAACTATTTGAATGGTAGAGGTCATGATAGAGGTTATAATAACGCGTATTCTGTGAAAATTTCCCGGTTTGCACCCTTGGGTACGAAACCCTAAAAATATGTTGTTTGAATTAAACAAGTAACGCAACTTGAAAATGTTTGCTCTATAGGTTAAGATGTTAAGGGGCACGTCGTCGCCAATGACCTTCGGTACAAATATCAACCGAAAGAATATTGAAATAACGTTCATATCAGCGCGCACTGCATTACGACGGCGCGGCGTCGTCGAAAGTACATTTAACATATTTATACGTTATAATATGTTTACGTTATATATATACGTTATATTATTTGTATTATACGTTTAACATGGACGCAACGGTTGGAAAAAAAATCCATAATTAATTTTTCTAAGCAATATTTTGCTTGTACTTTAGTGCAAAAACCGTACAAATACCATTAGTGGTTTCAAAGAAATAACCTATTTTAGTTAATTTTAGTCTAAAAACAGCTTTACTTTGCGCGCGCTTTTCTTATACGCGAGTATAATTTCCTAAAATAAAGTTGTTCTTTATAGTTCAACTAAAAATATGTATTTTATTCATAATTTTTAGTGAAAGTGAAAGTGAAAGTGAAAAGTATATATTTGCCACAAAAAAGAAACACACACGCACAGAGAAAAAACAATTAAATAAAGTGGCAAAAAGGGCCAAACTCAGCAAATGCTGCTAGTTGCAAGCAACTGACAGCGCTGGTTTTCAGTTTGTCCCATTTTTTACAAATAACACAAACATTACATATTCCTTCCTTGTAGGTAGGTTTAAAATTTAACTAATGTTTCTATCAAATTAGCTGTAATTTGAAATTATTAATTTCAATTTTACAAATTGATGCAATAAATTTTTTATATTCACGAATTAGAACAATTTACATCATACAATACAATAGATTACATGAGAAAAAAAAAATAAAAAGTAATAAAAAAATAATAATAATACAGAAATATAATTAGTTTTTACTATTCAGGCCATAAATAAGATTAACACAAGCTATTTAATACAATTTTTGCGCATTTAATAAAATACATTGAAAATGTTTTTTAAATGTCATTGGACTAACGTGCTTGCGCAAGGGTGGAGGTAAATTATTTCAGATTTTGGTGGCTGCGTATTTGAAAGCCTGCTGTTTTGTGATTAGGTATTATCAGATCAGATATTATCAAACATACTGTTTAAGAGAAATAACCTTCATAGAGTCATTTTCGCATTTCGCTGGGAAGAGGCGACTTAAGCCATTGAGATCTTCTGGATGTTATTTAAAAAACCGAACAAAGTGATAACCTTCGGCATACATAATTGAGAATGTTATCATGTGGGAAGATTAAAACAAGGAACCATTTGTATAGCAATTAGTCACACAGTTATCTCAAAATATAAATTATTACACTCTAAACTCGTCTTAGATGTTTTATAATCTAGGACTTCGTTTACTAATTTTGATTTCATTGAATTCGCATTGGATCAGAAAAACACGTTCAATTTTAATTATTTATCATTGTTCGGTTTTCTTCTTTGTCGTTATACAGGGTTACAGGTTAAATTCAAAATTCAAATTCAGAATTCAAAAAGTTTATTTTGCAAAGTAGGTATATATAATACACGTTTCACAAGTCAAATTTTAATCTTATAAAAATATATGTAATAAAATAGTAAATGTACATGAACTACTTAGATTAAATGTTTATTTAATTTATGTAGCAATATATATACGATTAAAATTATAGGTAAAATATTATTATACAAGGTGAAATCCAATCAACCGCCCAAACCCATACCGGAGACCCGGCCAGGGACCAGGAACAAGGTTCAATGATCACCAACCGAGCCCCGAGCCCCTAGGTTAAGACGACCTAGATTCGTTAAGGGCCTGTAGTGCTCATAATTTCTGACTGATCTGACTTAGAAACACCCTGCCCCAAACCTAACCGTTTTCGAGTTATGCGACTTTAAATTTTTTATGAAAATTGACGACTTTTTTAATATCACAGAAAATATTTTGAAATTGGCAAGTTTTAGTATTATTATTATTTAATTTTTACATGTAGGATAAGATGATTTTTGACTTAAATAACTGAAATCCAACGTAAGTTACCTAAATAGGCCGTTATACACGATTGAAAGTTAAAAAAGTTAATAAAAATTTAGAAAGTTAAAAGTCAAAATTATGAAAAAATCATGAAAAAAAATTATGTCTCCTAAACTACTAAAAATCGCGGAACATACGTGGAGTGCTTTGGATACCCCTAGATGTAAGGCAGCCAAAAAAAAATTTTGACGTCTCTTTTCCGGTCACCCTGTACATGTTGTTCGTTTAGAAATTCAGGAGAACCGATTTAGATGCGGTTTTTACTGTTACCTAAGAAGATTCATAAGAAAGGTTTCAAGGGAGTTAAGCATATAAGCAACAAAATTCAAAATTCAAAAAGTTTATTTTGCAAAGTAGGTATATAGCATACACGTTTCACAAGTCAAATTTTAATCTTATAAAAATATATGTAATAAAATAATAAATGTACATGAACTACTTAGATTAAATGTTTATTTAATTTATGTAGCAATATATAAACGATTAAAATTATAGGTAAAATATTATTATACAAGGTGAAATCCAATCAACCGCCCGAACCCATACCGGAGACCCGGCCAGGGACCAGGAACAAGGAACAACTTTCAAATTAAGCCTCCATCAAAACATAATCATAATAAAAAAAACAATTATATTGCAGTAATCAACGTATTTCGTCCTAAAAGGACTTATGCCGACCAAATTAGTCTAATGTACCTGAAATAAAAGAGCTTGTATGACTAGATTATTGTATGTGGAAGAAGCGAAAAAGGTGTGTCAGGATCGTATCAGATGGAAAACTGTAGCCTCTACCTACCCCTCTTCTGGGAGGCAGGCGTGAGTATATTTAGATATGTAATTCAAAATTCAAGGGGTGAGGTGATTGTGATTATCGTGAATAGATCACTTATTATCCACATAAGTTTTTTTTTTGTAATTTTCTTTCCTTTATGGAAAAGGCTAAAGGCTTAAGTCCATACTGCCTGGTCTTAATTTAGTTTATTTTCTTCTCTGTGTTTGTATATCCTCTCTTGAGGATCATCTGAAGGAACTATCCTGTCGTAGTCGCTGTCCTGTCAGTTCGTGCTACAGTGATATACCCATAACACGAACAAAATGTAGGGTTAGAAAAAAACACATGAAAAGGCACGGCCTGCACTTTTGTTTCATTGAACAACACACTACACTGGTTACGGCAACTTTAATTCACAATAGTCTTTTACTATTGTTGATCAAAACACCCAAAATGCAATAATTTTTCAATAAAAAAAAAACGACGCCATCACATCTTCGCGCCTTTTTTCCAACCTTTTTTTTCGTTTTATGTCACCGATGGTCTCATCTGACCTTTTTTCTAGCTAACCTGTGGGTCTACCGCGTAATTCTCATTTTCATCAACATCAACTTGAGATTGAAATTTGACGTGCGTGCGACGACGCGCGCTTAACATGCCATCTCTTTTGCACGCGTTGAATTTCGCATGCATTTGCTTGAAGTTGATACAAATGAGAATTACGCGGTAGAGCCCCTGTTTATGATATCAAACACGATGACACGAGGATAAATTTTTCATGTAACGCCTAGTTTATGGTACGATATAAAAATAGCAAGGATAGTCCTTTGAAGACAGGACATCCTGTCTTATTTCGAGACGCACCTATTCATAAAAAATAAAACAAGAATGGCCAACTCCATACAGACAGATGAATGCATGAAATCGTAGGGGTTACGCTGACCCAAATAAATATATTATAAACATACAAAGTGACTTTTTAATCATCGTCCAAATTCAAACTAGAGGCTTGGTAAGTGATCAGCATAACGAATCGATAACAATTTTTGTGAAATTCGTATGATGAAAATTCGACTTTCCATAGTAATTCACTCCAAGTCCTGACCTGAGTGAATCACTATGGGGAGTCGAAATTTCATTTTATGAATTTTACAAAAATCGTTATTGGTTCATGATGCTGATCACTTACCAAGGCTCAAGTATGAATTTGGACGATGTTTACAAATTCACCTTGTATATCCACTTTTATTAGACTATATGTCTCAAAACAAATTTCTTAGGATCATGTGTTTACTACGTTGGTAAAAAAAACTAATCGTTTCGCCATGTGAGATTTTGGGGGGGGGGGGGTTTCCCCCCGCCTTCCCTCTCTAACCCCCCACGAAGATGTCTCTTTGCTAAATATTACCTAGTAACGATATTTTAAAAGTTTTTAGTTTAGTTGACACTCATTAGCTTAATCATTGCATTGAATGACTAATATTAACTTAGTTAAGTGGGTTTTTAGTTATTTCATTTCCGTTCTTCTTGTTATAGCTATTGAAAAACAGGAAAACAATATTCGGACTATTTAGTATTAACTTATTATTTATTTTACAAAGATTTCTAAGACAGATATACATTAAATACATTATTTATAATAAATGCGAGCTTATCTCCGAGAAAAGATTTCTTCCAGGAAACTTTACTGGGAGAGAGGACTATAATAATAATAATAAAAAAGTCATAAAATAATTTAATATACAACAAAATATTACATATGAATAAAATAAATAAATATTTAAATATACTGGACTAAATATACATTAATTGCTTATCACTACAACTGCAATAAGCTTTTTAGTAACAATACGAGTACTTGCAATATTTTTAAATCCTTACCTGATTTTTCTGCTGATGTAGTTAATCCAAAAATATTTATTGACTATCTCCAACAAAATACAGTTTTGCCTCCTTAAATACACCAATCAAAATGTAATAAAAAATTGTAGTAACAACAATCCTCACTATGAATTTTATCGTATCTTCTGACATCACCATTTAAATAAATTCCACTTTCATAGATCACATTTAAATATATACAGTTTTCATTTATTTACTGTTTAAAACTAATATTTCCCGCCACAATAACAATTTATCTAAGACGCGTACAATCACGGTGGCGGTAGCTTTTAGACTGATAGTTTTTTAGGTGCGGTGGCCAGTGATTGGTAGCGCACACAATGCTCCTGCGCACGCATTGTCAATATAAACCTGCCACGATGCCGATGGCTGTACCAAATACTCAATGAATAATGGTTTTTATCACAACGAGTTATGATCCTTTTTACTTGCACACATTGAATGGTGTTTTGTACAAGTTGAGTAAGCAGGACGGAATGACTCATTCTTCCAACTACAGCTGGCTGCGTCATTCATAAAAGCCTGTAATTTAAAAGCTAAATTTGAGTCCTAAACACGTTCAACATAAGGTATAGTATTCGTTAGCACCGATATCTGGGTGATTCCGGATTGCCATATCGATTTAGTAATCTCAAAAGATTTCTTTTTCTCTATTTTTACATAGCTCTCATTATAAATATCTCGTGAAAAATTTGTATGTAAAACTTATTTTGGACAAAATATACTTAAAATAAATATCATATATTTATATAAAAACACTTATTAAAATAATTATTTCCAGAAATATTTCGACATATTTTATAGTCGGCGTCAGTGGAATTGGTACATTTAATATATTAATTATATAATTATATAATATATTAATTTACCAATTCCACTGACGCCGACGATAAAATATGTCGAAATATATCCGGAAATAATTATTTTAATAAGTGTTTTTATACAAATATATAATGTTAACTGAATAAAAAAAATGAGTTATATTTAATATTTAAAATAAATATCAATATTTTGCTATAATAAACTTTTCATTTAATTAAATACTTACTCATAAACAAAAGAAAAATAATAATGAAATAAACATTTTCGAGATATTATATTTCGGCCCATTTTGGGGCCGGCATCAAAAATATACATATACATACCGGCCATATACAAAAATATATTAAAATTACACTTACATAAGATAAAAAAAGTAATTTATCAACACAATCTTCTCGTTGATATGTAAAACATTTCCTTAATGACAAAGCTTTGTTCGGCTAAATACCTTTTTTATTTTATCGCAATGAAAAAGCACGTAGGTAAGCTTTTATTCATTAAAAAAGTCCAATGTTTTTGTGCTTTTGTCTAATTTAGCCCGAAAACAATCATCATCAAGGGGCACAGAAAAAGAGAAAATTACGTTAAATTATCTTAATTGTCTTAGTAATTATATGCAACTCAAGTGTGACATTTACGTATAAGGTATAAGATGAAATTGAATCAACTGCCCGAATTCATATTCGAGATCCGGTTAGTGATCAGGAACAATAAGGTTCAATGATCCTTTCTTTTGAATTCATAGAAATAAGTCTTGTTCAAATACAATTCCTAGCATAGAAAGTAGGGGAGTGAAAAGTTTTATTTTGAATTCCAACCTTTTTGGGTTCCGCACCTAAAGGGTAACCAACGGGACCCTATTACTAAGACTCCGCTGTCCGTCCGTCTGTCCGTTCCTCACCAGGCTGTATCTCATGAACCGTGATAGTTAGACAGTTGAAATTTTCACAGATGATGTATTTCTGTTGCCGCTATAACAACAACTACTAAAAAACAGAATAAAATAAATATTAAGGGGGCTCCCATACAACAGACGTTTTTTTTGCCGTTTTTATAGATAATGGTACGGAACACTTCGTGCGCGACTCCGATTCGCACTTGGCCGGTTTTTATAAAACATTGTTCCTTATCGCTAACCAAGTATCCAGTATGAATTCAGGCGGTTAGTTAAATTTCACTTTATTTAAATACTGGTGATTTTTCACAAAAACCCAATAATTTTAGAGGTTATTAAGAAACGTTACTAGAACAAATTTTAAATGTAAAAATAAATAAAAATTAGAAGTAAAAAAAACATTAAAAATGTAACTTGGAAATAAAATGTATGGTTATCCAAGCCATTCCGATACGGAACAAGTTTAAAATAGTCCAAAATATCGTGCTGACCATGATTTCTTTGGATTTGACGGAAATTTTCAAGTGGCTCTAAATTTGTTTAAATTGGTGAACTGAATTTTTGATGATTATTATGAAACCAATTTTTTTTTTCTACAGTCCATTATATTATTGGGTTTACATTCAAAATCACCCTGTATATAAATAATGAGGGTCCTATGTCCTTAACTAATTTAACTTTGATAATTTATCACTCTAAACTTTAACCAATATTTTGTAGTTGTTTTAATATTAGAGTAGTAAATCTAAATTTTATTGTAATTTTGTAAGCTTATGGTTCGTTAACTATGAATAATATTGGCATTAAAAGGGTTAAACTGCCCATTACAATTTCACATAACATTTTGCAAACTTATACTTTTATTAAAATTTGCTGTGAAATATGTAAAACAAAGGTCTATTTGAAATTAAATGAATTTATAATATAAACATAATGGAAATTTGAGATGGGTCACAAAAGGGTAGCTTAATGCCTACCAGAATCGTTGTAGCTACAAGAAAATCTACTTAGGAGACTTGCTCTAACTTTTTAGAGATTTTTACTTCAACGATCACAGTAAAAGAAGAAAAAAAAAATTGTACAGTCAAAAAAAAAAAACAGCAATTATTAGCTTAATTTCAAAAAGATTTAAAATTTTTTTTTTTCGTAAAAGTATTATGGCAAATTTTCATTATTTTTTTATGATTTTTAAAGGATTGTCCGATATGACGTCAATTGAGAATTTGAGAGATTATACTGATTAGGAAGTGAGATTGCTTTTAAAAAATGTGGTCTGTCCCTGTCTGTCCACTCATCTGTCATCCATCAGTCAAATCATTCTGCAGCAAATGTTTATAAATTTATCTTGATAGCAAAGGATGCACTTCTAAACAACCATTTCTCAAGTGACGTCACACGAAGACATATGGAAGTTGCAGCTTTTTCGTAAAAATATTCATCATCATAAGGTTTTTTAGACCAAAAGTTCTAAAATACGGCTTATTAAACCTAAATCTTGAAATGGTTTTCGAAGATAATGTAATCTAAGAGAATTACGTTCAAAAAAGAAACCGTCTATTTGATCCTTTCAAGAGAGAGTCTCTATGGATCAGCCGAGGTCAAGGTATTAAAAATCGTAGAAAGCCCAAAATAAAAGTCCCTGTAAAATTAATTCCGTTCCGTAGCCGAAGTCTGTCCGTGCATCCGTCCGTCTGTCTGTCACAGGGGTCTACATCTTCAGCCGTTGTAGGTAGAGTTGAAATTTTCACACAATACCACAGCAAATAACAAAAAAAAAATTGAACTTGAAGGGGCTCCCCATAAAAAAAAACTTCAAAAATGTAACATTTTGTTGTTTTAATCATGTCCGCCCCCCTTATCTTTAAAGCAAGGGTTGGCTAAGCGCATCCTGTAGCATTTTGTACAGTCAGCAAAAATAAAATGCTCCACCGGGCCTATTATGTATCTCTAGTTGCTTTCTGTACTGGGTGCCTATCATCAAAAACATAGACATACCATCGAATTCCGATTTCCTAAGGATATGTTCGCTCTTGAAGTGACGACACAGTTCGTTAATAGTTCAATACCCACTAAAGGCAATTTTGAAATTTCAGTTTTTATCTATGTTTTTGATGATTGGCACCTTGTACAGTTGGCAACTAAAGATACAGAATAGGGGGGTAGGTTGCGTTCAGCTAACCTTATTTATTTTGATGTAGTTTTTTGTACATAACTACAAATTGGTCCCATCTTGTTAATCAATACATAGTGTTACCGACTGTACGCTCCTAGTCTATTAGAAGAACATACTTATATTTTTGATAACTATCGTATGGGTATCCTGATTATTGCAACAAAATCATCCAAAGTCTATCATGTTGATTCTATTTGCGTCATCTTACCCCAAGATTTATGATCTTCGGCGAAATTAAAACCATTCAAAACGAAGTCTTTTCGGAGCAAAGTCAATTTGGAAGATGGTCTTCGGCGAAATTAAAACCATTCAAAACGAAGTCTTTTCGGAGCAAAGTTAATTTGGAAGATGGTCTTCGGCGAAATTAAAACCATTCAAAACAAAGTTTTTTCGGAGCAAAGTTAATTCGAAAGATGATCTTCGGCGACATTAACTATTCAATACAAAGTTATTTCGAAGCAAAGTTAATTCGGAAGATGATCGTCGGCGAAATTAACCATTCAAAACCAAATCTTTTTGGAGCAAAGTACAGAGCGCACCCAATGAATACCAATATACCTGAATACTCGTAGGGGAAACTTGCCCATATTGGACCAATTTTGGTTCAACTGAAAGTTTCTTAGCAATATATTATAACATTCCATAGATACAGTGTGGTGACAGCGTTTGTATGGAGGCTTCCGTGTAACGACGCCTCTTAAGTGTCGTCAATAAAAATCACTCTAAACTACGAATATTCAACCAACTATCAATGGTCTGGTGTTATGTCTCAAGTTGACTTAACTCAGGAGAACTTGAATACCAACGTTGCGCAACTCCCCAAATGTTAACTACGAATATCCAGAAGTACATACTATAAATGGTGTGGTGATATTCACCTCTGTGAATATGGACAATTTGCAGTCCTAAGTGACCTCACTGTACGGCGCTGAATCTTGTATTCTGTGGTTGAACGTATAGGTAAAAGTACGTAGGTGACTACCAGCTGTGGTACTATGGTTCACGAATTAAACTCGCTTGTTACAAAAGAAAAATGATTGTAATAATTCGTATTTTTCAGATATTTGTATTTCAACCACACGTATCGATAGTATCCACTCCTTATGTACGTTTCGGGTCAAGAACGGTAAAAAAGTTAGCGATAAAACTGACAACAACAATATTTATGTAATAAAACTTTTATTCTGGTCTTTGCCAGAAAGCAATATTGCGCCTTTGTTGTTATCTCAGAATATTGTTATATTGGTAGCGAGTTAAAAAATGTTGCCGTTATAAAAATATACTTCTTAAGGCGCTCTTATCCCAGAAGAGTGACTCTCTGTCTTTTTCTTTACGTGTAAGGAGTAAAGAAAACAACCACACTTTTGTATTTTTTCGTTGTTTTTATCGGTTTTTAAATTGTTTAAAAATAAGGGATATGTTTATTAAAACTCACTTACGTGGTCGACCTAGAAAATTTAAAGAGCATTATTACCAGATATGTTTCGTTAATAAAAGAGTGGAATTATGGAAATGGCATGATTTGAAAGGTCTTATTACATGCTGTGTTCGTGAATTATTTCTATCGAGCAAAGTTTATCTGATCGTGTAACACATGCGTGGAAGACCTAGATAAAGGTTTGAACTATATTGCGTATTTTTTTTGGAAGGTTTAGACAATATTTGAAAGTTCTATTTGACTTTGAAATTACTGATTTTACGAGGATATTACGAGGTGTACGATTTAGGAATGGTACGATTTGGGCAACTCTACCCTATATCCAAGACAATGAATAAACTGAAGATCTCGTAATAATAATAATATTATATCACTGAATGTTTGTGTTATATTGTTAAAACAATGACAAGGCCGTAGTGTGATAACTGAGGGACAGATACCGATTTCAGATAATTTTGGTTTCATGTTAGTTTTGCAAACGATACGCTTTGCTTTACTATAGTAGTCTATGTACTATTATAGGATATACAACGTGTAATAGAAAGGTGTAACCATATTTGAAGAGCTTATTCAGTTAATCGTTTAGAACAACTTTTACTATGGAACAAACCCTGTATATCGAAAAAAAATATGTATATATACAGGGTGGAAAAAATGAAAGGGCCCTGGAGGGGAACTACCTTAAATCCTTTAGTTAGCTCATTTTACTGAAAGGAAACATTCCTTTATTTTTTAAAAGAAACAAAACTGCATTCAAAGATCTTCTAAAATTTGCTTGTCTCACCCGGGAACTGAACCAACTGAAAATTAAAAAAATAAACCCTCGCTATTTTATTATACGAATCGGTAGGATTATTGTTCAGGATAAAATTTGTCTACTAAACTAAAGTCTTACACTCATCTGTTGTACGAGATACCCATGAAATTGAATATTTATTACAAGTTCTTTATTAACAATAACTAGTACTGTTCACTTGTAAAGTAATAATTATACGCCATTATTACACAATGACAGCACAGAATGAAAGCAAAACAAAACAAAATTTTAATTTCGAACGAAATTTATGGTTCGAACTTCAAATTTGTTTATTTGCAAAAAATGCGTTGCAAAAAAAATACGTTCCTTTTTTAAACTTTTCGTCAGTACGCCTAGTGCAAGAAGTAATTGTGCTCTGCATACATTTATTATTACCATTTAACGATTTTCTTATTGAAGTCTTTAACAAGGTACTTAAGATAAATTACATTAGCAAGCTTGTACTTCATACGTCTTTGGATGTAAGAGAGATAAGAAAATTAACGAAACAAAGTTTTTAGGCATTACGGTAGACTCTCGTCTTCAGTGGGGTCCCCACATAGAAGCCCTATGTGGTAGACTTAGTTCGGCCGCATACGCTGTTAGACGCATAAGACAAATTACTGATGTAGATACTGCTAGACTAGTCTATTTTAGTTACTTTCACAGCATTATGTCATACGGCATGCTGTTATGGGGTAGAGCCGCGGATACAGACGCAGTCTTTGTTTTGCAGAAGAGAGCAATTCGGGCTATTTATAATATGAAGCACCGGGATTCATTAAGACAAAAGTTCAAAGAAATTAATATATTAACGGTTCCTTGTGAATATATTTACCAAGTCCTTAGATATGTCAGAAAAAATGTTGAGTCTTTCCCAAGGCTTGGTAAGCAACATTGTAAGGAGACCAGAAATAAGCATAAACTGGCTTTTCCAAAAATCAGACTCGCTAAGGTGAGTACCTCTTTTGTAGGACATGGTATAAGATTTTACAATAAACTTCCAAAGGAGGTCCTTACTTTGTCAGAGAATAAGTTTAAACTGTATATTAAGCAGGGCCTATTGAAAAAGGCATATTATAAAATAAATGAATATTTGGATGATGGTGAAGCATGGTGTTACAGTGATAATGATACTCGTAGTAAGTTATAATTTAATTAAATAGTATAATTTCTTAACTTATGATTCCTCTAAGGTGTAAACATTAATTGATTATAGACTGTAAAAGGAAAAGGACTATATGAGACAGGTAGACAAAGATATATATGTTTTTCTTTTTTTCATTAACCTGAATTCCTACTGTCTTGTATTTTCTTATCCCTTGGTTAAAGTAGATATAAGTCATATATTGTATAGTATAAGTTTTATGTTGAAAAAAAGACATGATCTTGCTAAGTTTCTTGCCCTTCTTCTTAGCAAGACTAATCGAATGGGCGGAGGTAGGCATGTATTTATATATGTAACCTATTAGTATGTAGTATATAGGATGGGATTTGGTCGGCCGCCTGGATTCGTGCTGGGGGCTCGGTTGGTGATCACTGAACCTTGTTCCTGGTCCCTGGCCGGGTCTCCGGTATGGGTTCGGGCGGCTGATTGGATTTTACCTTGTATAATATATATTTTACCTATCATTTTAATCGTAAATATATTGCTACATAAATTAAATAAACCTTTAATTTAGTTCATGTACATTTATTATTCTATTACATATATTTTCTTTATTAGATTAAATTTGACGTGTAAAAAGTGTATATATCTATACCTGCTTTGCAAAATAAACTATTTGAATTTGAATTGAATTTGAATTAGAACGTTTCATTTACTTGTTACAAGTGAACAGTACTAGGTATTGTTACAAAGAACTTGTAATAAATATTTAATTTCATGAGTATCTCGTACAACAGATGAGTGTAAGACCAAATGTTTATTAGACAAATTTTATTCTGAACAATAATCCTACCGATTTGTATGATAAAATAGCGAGGGTTTATTTTTTTAATTTTTAGTTGGTTCGATTCCCGGGTGAGGCAAGCGAATTTCAGAATATCTTTGAATGCAGTTTTGTTTCTTTTAAAAAATAAAGGAATGTTTCCTTTCAGTAAAATGAGCTAACTAAACGATTTAAGGTAGCTCCCCTCCAGGGCCCTTAAATTTTTTCCACCCTGTATATATGTATAATATGGAAGGGCAGATTTTTTTTTTGAGATTTCGGCGTTGACTCCATAGTAAAAGTTGTTCTATACCATGGTCTGAATAAGCTCTTCAAATATGGTTACACCTTTCTGTTACACGTTGTATATATGTATATATATACATATATATATATTTTTTTTTAATTCTTAAAATCTGACCCTCTTGCCTTAAGGGGAACGAAAATACAAACAGAAATAAAATGTCAGCTTTCGGATGATTTTGTTGCAATAATTAGGTTACGTATAGCCATAAAAAAAATACATGTTTTTGGTTGAACTTTAAGGTATTCATTTTCCACAAACCATGTTAATCGATTCATATTTGTACTGTCAATGAATTTTTTTGTAACCCTCTATTGCACACTTCTTATCGATTTTGTTTCAGGTATCGCTTTCGCGATTTTGTTGGTTTTTTTTAATAAAATTAGTGTGAATGATATCTATTCATTTTCCAAATACCACGTTATTCGGGTCAAAAAAAGCACCCCCTTTTTCCAAAAATACGTAAATCCACTGATGCAGTCAGCGGCAGCAAGATATTGTCAGTCTACGCCTAGCGCTGGCGCCCGTAAGACGTGGAACCTGTGCCCTTTTTTGCAAGCTATAAATATCTCCCAAAACTACTTCAAAACACATTGAAATTAATTTTATAAAGTAATATTTCGAGGAGCATCATATTCCTGCCGTTAAAAACTCAACAAAATATGCGTATGAGTGATTTAGCTACATCGTACCATAGTCATAACAACAAAACTGAATGAATTTGGAATGAATTCATACTTTTATGCGGGAAAATAATATATGTTACTCTAAAAGAATAATTTTGTGATCGTTATTGAAGCCCAAATTAATTTACTTATACTTACTGAGATCTGTAACAAAGGTCAATGACCTTTTGGTGAAATTACCCTCTAGTATTGGCTCACCATTTCAGGTCCAATAAGTGAAGTTTTTTGCAAATTATGTAGGTACACTTACTTGGGATAAATCGCCAAGCATTTAAAATATAGAAATTTATTTTGAAATATTTACAGTGCATGGCAAAATTATTAGATCGTAGATAATCCTGTCGGTACATGTTCAGGTTCTGTTACGCAAAATGAAAACAATGAAACTCTTTTAGGATTAATTTGTTATCCCTATGTTTGTCTGTCTGTCCGTTTGTCTAGACAATTTTTTCTGGGTAAAATTAATAAATACCAATATAAACGGCCCTCTATAGAACTGTAAAAACATACTTTTGACGTTTTTATTTATATTACTTTTTAGGTTTTTACGTTTTTTTTTTACGTTTTTCATACAAATTTTCTCACTATAAAAATGTAGGGATGAACACTTGAGATAATATTTTGCATGTAAAAGTCAACACAGAAAGGAATTGTTGAACAAATAATGTAAAAAATATGAAAACCATGTTGTTCTATTCTAAAGGGATTAATTATCTACTGTTTAATGTGGCGATAGCTTTGTTTATTTTTTTCCTTGAATTATTTTTTACTAAGGTAACAAATAGTTTAATACAAGGTTTTCCTTAAGAGGTCCCTTTACCCCTTTATTTTTCTTAAAATTCATACAATAGGTATAAACCGAATGTGAAGTCTACAGCTTATTTTCTTCATATCTTTTTTCATGAGTATATTCTAGTGACATCTAACTACGTCTCTATACAGCCCAAAAAGCAAAATTTGATAAAACACCATCATAATAGCTGTCAGGATATCGTCAATATTGCCTCGTTTTTACACAAAGTTTAACAAGTTTGTATATTTTTATCTATACTGGAAATAAAAAAGAGAGAAATACAGGCATCGTTCATGTTAAGATGACTAAGTTTACACACTTTGCTAAGTATAAACAATTACCGTTTCATGGAAAACTGTTTTGACCTGAAACCATTTCACAAATTCAATTAACTTATTTTGAATATCTTGTCATCTTGCACTTCTTGATGAGAAATACAATTTCAATAAGTAAAAATACAACTTTTAGTTAAGAAAACTTATAGTTAAAAGTCTGCTGTATGCATTAACATATTTTTAATTATATTAAAATAGTAATAAAATAATTGGCTTATCCGTCGTCGTAATACCAGCCGTAAATTTCTTAAATAATCTGATATCATGCTTATGGAAAACCCAATTATTTTGAAGATACCATAATATCATTAAAATATGTTTATGCATATAGCAAACTTTTAACAATAAATTGTCTTAGCTAAAAGTTGTACTTTACCGTTATAATTATTTCTTAATATTTTGTTACAAATTCGGAGAAATAGCCCTTAACCTTAACCTTGTATGAAAATATTTGTTATCTTTGTAACAAAGAAAAAAAAATAAACAGAGCTATCGCCACATTGAACAAACAGTAAATTATTAATCCCTTTAGAATAGAAAGATATGGTTTTATATTTTTTACATTATTCGTTCTACAGTTCCTTTCTGTGCTTTCTTTCAAATGCAAAATATTATGTGAAGTGTTGATCTCTATATTTTCATAAGGAGAAAATTTGGATAAAAAGTTAAACAAAAGGCAATAAAAACGTTATAATATGTATATTTTACAGGGCTGTAAATATTAGCATTTATTGATTTTACCCAGAAAAATTGCCTAGACAAACGGACAAACAGACAAACATAGGGACAACAAATTAATCCTAAAAGAGTTTTGTTTTTTCATTTTGCGTTAAGGGACCTGAACATTTCAAACTATGATACAAATAAATTTCTATATTTTAAACACTTTGCGATTTATCCCAAGGGTAAACAGGTGTCCCAAAAGTCAACGCTTTCCCTTGGAAGGCTGGTAGGCCAGCTCATGACTGACCAGAATATCAAATTATGACCTCAGCAAAAAGTAGATAGTCTTCGAGTTGATGGTACTTTTATAAATTCGAATAGATTTTTGAGAGTCAAAGCTAACCAGTTCTAAATTCTAAGAATAAAATTTTTGTTGCGCAACTCTGAATAGTCATGCTATTGATAAAGTCAAAAATAAACCTTGAAATGCTGTTACATCAGGAAGAAAAATAAAAATCCAATTTATGAGCAATTTTTTGTAATTAGGTTACTTCGATACCACACCCTGAAAAAAAATGTCCTATGTTAGTTTTGCAAATTGTCTTAAATAACGGCTCATCAAATATTGTTTTTCAAATGATCTGGCAATTTCTGTGTATTACTTTTTAAAAAAAAGTTATTGCTATTTTACTACCAAAGGAGCTGTGTATTTTTTAAAATAATTAGAATTTAGAATGAAAGAGTGGCGGGCAGTAAAAATATTTGACGTTCATTAGAAATGCCATTTAACACGCGTTAGAGTGAGATAAATAGTGACGCTATTTAAAATGAGTTGGAATGAGATAGTAACGCAGTTAAACGTGGTTGAATGAGAGAGGCATAATTGATATAGGCTACAGTGAGATAGATAGTGACGTGGTGCATTCCTTCTGAGAATATTTGTTAGTTTCCACTTTTTGTAATAACAACTTTAGTAAAAATTTTTTGTAAAGAAATTTTTGGTCCAATTTATGTTCCCGCAAGTGTAAAACCAGCTCAACGGGCGAAAAATATTTAAAGAATGGGTAATGGTGACAATTAACCGTCACAATATTATTATGTATCTCTAAAGGAGTGTCTGAAATGTTCCGAGGGTCAACTGATAAATCAAACACTCAAAAAACCACTTTTAGCCGACCATAATAAATTTACATCCCGACGTGATAGCAAGTAGGATCAATGCCGTGTGACGATGATCGAAATACACTAATAAATTAGATAAAATAAAATACGTTTTACCATGACCCTGCCTCGTCCACTCTATTCGTATTTTTGCTATGGTGACGCGAGCTTAGAGACCGTGACGAATTTCCCCCCGCGCGCTATCGTAAAATAGAATAAGCCACGCCCGGAACTGGTTTTTGTTTTGCATACTCTTAATCTTTTTACAATGTAACACACTCTCGGGCACAACATAACCACTTACAGAAGGTTCACTCTGCATAACTAGTGAAAACAAGCGCACGCACACATAGACGCGTACGTACGACGATCTCGGATGAAGTCGGTCGAATGCCAATACGAAATTCTGCCCAGATCATCATATGTGTGCGTCTGTTTTCGCACGTCGTCGAGTCGGCCTTCTGGTAGTTTCTATTTTGCGTTTCGGGTCACATTTATCTGATACAAAGAGACACGTGTGAATCCCGTACAACTCTTGAGAAGGCTTTATCTGCACTCGCTCCTTGTTGGCGCCTTGAGCGAAACTGTACAAGTGTACATACATACCTTCTCATATTCAGGCTGTTTCCTATTTGTACCTTTCTACTCGAAAATAAATGTTATTTTTTGATCTTTTTATTTTATTGAAATACTGGGTAAAAATGAACAGCTTTCTTTTGATGAAACTATATTTTCTACCGACCATACTGAAAAACTTTCCAAAAGTAACATTTCCGCAAAAAAAACTTTTCTTACTAACTTTAAAAACCCGTTGAAAATGTTGTATCAGCAACTAGTATTTGAGGGCACGGTAGAGCCCTCGTCAAGTCGAGCAAAAACCCGGAATGGCAATATCAATTATATTATTTTATCTGTGTAGTAAGTGAACTTTTATTTCATTTGTGCTGGTATGTTTCTTAGGGAAAGTTGTTCAGTATGATCAGTGGAGTATGTTATTTAATTAATTTAAAGATACTTAACTCATAATTTTTATCTTCTTTCCTATTTGAAATTTGTAACTACTGTAAATAAGCTAAATGAGCTAAATAAGGCAAATTTTTTTTTTTATATTTCCCTCGTATGTGTTTTTAAAAAAGTTGATCAATATATGGTCGTCAGATAAAAATACCTGTTCTTCCACACTCGATTTATATATTTTTATGTTTTCAAATATAAATAAGACAGGAAACATATTTTGGTAATTACTCATATTTCAACCCACTTGGAGTCATCGACGACGACGATGTAATTAATTTCCCGAATTTTTGGTTGCGCCAAGTCAAGTAACTTGCAAAAAAGTAATAAAATAAAATAAAATTCTCAAGGCTGTTTTGGTATTATAGGACCAAACTGGCTACAAAGATAGACCAGGGGTTTCCAAATATTTTTGTTTTACGAACTCTTTTGTCCCGAGTGACTAAAATTCGAGGTTGGTCAGTTTGAACAAAACTATGAAAGAAATAATATCTATATTATGAAACTTGGCCCATCGCATAGGATACAAATATAATAGAAACGCAGAAGAAAAGTAAATCTGTATTTGAGTAGCTCTTAATTGGGACAAACTCCACCTCAAATCTAGGGGCCTTAATGGTATCGATTCGGCGTAACATTATTCGACAGGACTAAACTTAATTTAAGCGTTCTATTTTTTTCTTTTTGTTTTGAAAAGACAAAGACAGGACGCTAAAAATAAGGTTAGTCCTGTCGCGTTACACCGAATCGATGGTGTTGTCTAACATCAACATTTATCGCAATATCTTTCAAATGTACTATTTTGATTGGCTAAATATAGCGTGTGACTTCTAAGCCAATCACGATACATTTAACAATAAGGCAGAGAGGCAGATCTGCGTTTCTAGATGCGATCATAATGATGATTTGTATCACTTGCAATGGGGCCAGGGTGTCAAAATATAGAATATTATTTCTTGCCTAGTTTTGCTTTTATGACAACTACATTTTGTTACTATGAGTTTAAAAACAACACGACCTTATATTGTATTGATTGTGTAACTTCATGATATTTAAAAAAATATTCTCTAAGTTACTTTAATGAAACCAATAGGGTTGAAACTGTGTTCATATCTCTAATTATGTCACATTAGCATAAAATACTATTTTTCACTAGAATTTTCAGATTTATACTGAATAGGGCCAAAACCATGCCAAAACAGAAAAAAACTTATATCGAAGCCATTATTCGAATTGTACTAGAGTACAATCCCAAAAAAGGTTGGATAACTTGCATTTTGTAAACTGTAAATGTTTTCAAGCAGCGGTCAACTGTATTAAATCTTAAATTATCTTACGTAATAAAGTTATATATTTTTTATTTCACGCTTTTCATGAAGTTAAGATATGCCCGCCATTTGGAAACTTTCGTGTTGGGTGGTTTTCCTTGAAGCTCGTGTCACTCGCTCTGGTTGGCATCTCACCTCCAGGGGTTATGAAAACCTCCATTCAAGAATAATACACAGGACTGCCGAGATGCTAAGATGATCAAATCGTCAAAAACACGCTTCGTAACTTGCAAATAAGAGTGTTATTATATGTTATTGTCTTATAATTTTGGTTGTTAGAAGTCTTAGCATTAGCATGAATACGAAAATGTTAATTGTAATCCGAAGTTCATCCAAATTGGCTCAAATTATATTTCCTAAACTATAACATTGTCCAACGGTAACAAAAAAAAAAATGACAAAAAAAAGTAATATTTATCAAGCAGTTGTATTGCACCTTAAAGGAAACATATTTTTTTATAATTCTCTAGGCCATGAAATCTAAAATATCGAATTTATGAATATGCTTATTTACGTAAATTTTTCCCTCTTAGAAAATAGACTCGGTACGTTTTTAACATTGATGTTTTTAGATGTTGAAACTGGGATTTTACCTGGCGGATAACAGCACCGAATTCGGCATGAAGGTACCTAATGCTAATGAATGAAGGTATACTAAAATGTTATTTTATGACCACTTAGGAATATAATATTTGTTGAAATGAAATTTTCTAATTTCTTTTTCTTTCTTAGTTGGCTTATTGAAAATTAATACTATAATAGATTGTGTTAAAAGTGACATTTTGCCGTATTTGTCGGCCATTTTGGATTTTAGTGCCGCACATTATAACTTTTAGAAATTCCAGAAGACCTAGGCTCACATTTATTGTTACTGTACCCTAGGTACTTTTTTTCCAAATTTGGTCCAAAATCCAAAAAGATATATGTTATTAGTTAAACTTTAAAGAACAACTTCTCGCGTATAAGAAACAGCATGAAAATATTGTTCGTAGTCAAGCTGTTTTTAGACTTGGTTATCTCTTTGAACGCATTCTTGCACTAAAATACAAGAAAAATATTGCTTGGAAAAATTATTTATGGAATTTTTCTTCCGTCCATCGCGGCCATGTGAAATGTATTATTTTCTCCGATTTTGCGCTATGAGGCCCAGCAAAGTAGTATTGCAGTGCGCGCTGATATGAACGTTATTTCAGTATACCAGCCCCCCTATTCTGTATCTTTAGTTGCCAACTGAACAAGGTGCCTATCATCAAAAACATAGATAAAACCTGAAATTTCAAAATTGCCTTTAGTGGGTATTGAACTATTAACAATCTGTGTCGTCACTTCAAGTGCGAACATATCCTTAGGAAATCGGAATTCGATAGTATATCTATGTTTTTGATGATAGACACTCAGTCCAGAAGGCAACTAGAGATACATAATAGGCCCTCAGCGGGCCCTCAGCGGGCCTATTGTGTATCTCTAGTTGCCTTCTGGACTGGGTGTCTATCATCAAAAACATAGATATACTATCGAATTCCGATGTCCTAAGGATATTTTCGCACTTGAAGTGACGACACAGATTGTTAATAGTTCAATACCCACTAAAGTCAATTTTGAAATTTCAGTTTTTAGCTATGTTTTTGATGATAGGCACCTCGTGCAGTTGGCAACTAAAGATACACAATAGGGGGGCTGGTCTATAGTTTCTGTCGATATTGCTTCCTGCCCCTTAACAGCCCTCTTTGGCTTCAGCTGTCAAATTGACATTTTAGGTGTGTCAAATTGTCATAAAATGGAAGGTTGGAAAAAAGGCGCGAAGATGTGATGGCGTCGTTTTTTTGTTTTATTGAAAAAATATTGAATTTTGGGTGTTTTGATCAACAATAGTGATAGAATATTGTGAATTAAAATCGCCGTATCCTGTGTAGTGTGTTGTTCAATGGAACAAAAGTGCGGACTGTACCTTTTCGTGTGTTTTTTCTAACCCTGTTGTATTTGCGTTATAAGGCTATCATTATAGCGGAAACGACAGGACAGTGACTTAGACAGGACAGACCTTTCAGATGATCCTCAACAGAAGAGGATAGTGCATATAAACAGATAATAACTATAACGTCAGACATGACTGTATGGGCTAAGATCCCTTTGCCTTTCCACTTAGGGGGAAAATGAAACAAAAAAAATGTCATAAAATTGCGATATTACTCGTCAGTTAAGACAGCCCGCGCTAGCTACGCTCTATATCGCGATATAGCATAGTAGTTCTAAGTACGCTACAAGAAACGCCATAATTGTACAAAAAGTCATGGCATAGACTGTGGTGAGGGGGTTGATTGAACGAGAGGCTGTTTAGACCCATCTAGCAACCTCAAAATCAGACGGCGTCTTCAGCAACTGAGGAAGCTGTAATTTTCTTCTCTTGTTCTCGACAGGGTTATCAACTTTCTCTTAGTTTTATGACATGCTGGCCTTCATACCTATGTAATTGTTATGTAAAACATGAACTGTATATACTGTACGTACTTTGGGTGCACATTTAAATGATAATAATACGGGTGTATTATTTATAGAAAGGAATCTTTGATTGATACCACCTGCATAAATGAAAAAAACATTTTCACGTTTGACATATTTTGTTTCTTCGGGAAAGCAGTTCAGATCAGTTGATTACAAGGTTTCATTAAAAAGTAGCTCAGGGTTAGAACGCTGTCCTCTCAATATTGAGATCCAGGTTCGATCCCCGGTCGGTCATGCAACAAAGAGTTTTTCGGAATTTATGTGCATACCTGTAGCATTTGTTCTTACTTACCACTTGCTGAATGGTGAAGGAAAGCATCGTAAGGAAACCTGAATGCCATAAAAGGCGTGTATTTTTGCACGAAGAACGGCGATAGAGCTCACCACTTATGACGTTGGGACGTAATAACCGTCGGTGAAAGGCGGGTGTACAGAGTGTGGACTGTGACTTGCATTTCACAGTTCACACTTGGAACACCTCTGACACCCCCACGGGGATTCATGTCGTGACGATATACACCGTGTAATGATGACCTGCTCAGAAAATGAAACCACGTATAGGGGATGTTATGAGGGTTCTTTGTACTAAATTTCATTTTGACATTCCTATTAATACATCTACAAATTAATAATTAATTTAGTTTCACTCACAAGTGCAACGTACTAACCACGTTTTTTTAACAGGCTTAAAAAATGCGATGTTGCCGCTTCGTGCAGGTTACTGACATGTAGTATACTGGAAGGGAAGGTGCACACTTGGAGCACGATTTATTTTGTTCGAGAAAACAAATTTCTGTAAACAGAAATATTTTCTCGAAATTGTTTTTTTATGGCTTTGTAGAGGTATTCCCTACATGTGGTTTCATTTTCTGAGCAGGTCATCATTACACCCAGTATACAGGTTGTTAAAATGAAGTTGCGGAAGTCGAAAACTGGCGATAGTACTCGTCATACGAACAACTTTTGTTTTGGAGCCAAAACCCGAATCGTGAAAAAAAACCGGCCAAGTGGGAGTCGGACTCGCGCACGAAGGGTTCCGTACCACAGTTCCGTTCCGTTCCGTATCTCTAAAAATGGCAAAAAATCACGTTTGTTGTATGGGAGCCCCCTTAAATATTTATTTTATTCTGTTTTTTTTTGTATTTGTTGTTATAGCGGCAACATAAATACATCATCTGTCAAAATTTCAACTGTCTAACAATCACGGTTCATGAGATACAGCCTGGTGACAGACATACAGACGGACGGACAGCGGAGTCTTAGTAATAGGGTCCCGTTGGTTACCCTTTGGGTACGGAACCCTAAAAAATCATCTGTTACGTAGCTACCCGACCAAAACGTATGGAACAACTGCTTTTTTTTCTCGATTTCTCAATTTTGTTACTGATTCAATTACGAATCATATCATGGAAATGAATGGCATTAAGGACGAACTGTTTTTGAAGATTTAATTTTGTTATCAAACTGAAAATAAAAAATCAACTTTCAAACAAAAAACAAATAATGGAAATAGCTATTGAATTACAGACATTATGTACTCATGAATCTGTTAGAAAATTTCGCCAATTTCATAGGCTATTTCATAGGGTAATATTACGTCATCGATTTTCAACCCCTCCCACCCTCCCTACAATCATCCTATCGTCATTATCCAATGACTCTACCCTCTCACAAAACTGATGTAATTTTCGTCATTTGTATAACAAAATCGATATTGTTGTTTAAACAATAGTTGTTTTCTTTTGGTAAGACCCTTTATTATTGCCAATTTTGCTCATAATATTACCGTCATCCGCAAACCAGACCCCTTCACCCAAAATGACGTAATTTATGGACTGCCCCTAAGCACCTTATATTTAAAAGTATACGTATAATATACGTATTATTATAAGTAGGTATATTATAATATAAAATTTATTGAAAAAGGCGTTACTTTGCGGAAGTCCATCATGAATTTGTGGATAATTTATGCAAATTATTAATATATCCACAAATATATTATAATATATTAATAAAATATTTTTTATAAAATACCGCTTAAGGGCCGTTTTATTTTTTGTTTGTTATAATCCACATAAATATAAATACTTAATTAACTGCTTTAAGGCGCTATATTTTGACCCCTCAGTGGGGTCGTCATCAGGCGAATCAAGGAGTCGAACAAAAAAAAAAATAATCCTATATAGCGCCTAAAACAAATTCATTAAGGGGCTCCACAATGTTTTGTATTGGATTCAGTTCCGTCAATGTAGAACGTAAAAATTTGAAAAAAATATGGCATGTTTTTTGAATCAAGACAATTATTAATTACACTTTATAAATAAACATACTTTCAATCTCCCATTAATTACATTAATTTAAAAAAGCATGAATTTCACGAAAAAAGCGATTCAGTTTCTATGTTTCAAAACCGATTGAAACGATATCAACACACGCAGATACTAACTAGAAAAAAAAATCTTTATTACAAAAAGAAATTACGGTTAATGTCCTAATGTAGCCGCGAATTCAAAATAACTGAAGTTTTGCGTGCGCGGCATCTGATTAGAGCAGGATAGAGAGTCAAAAAACAAACGCGTTAGAGCAGGACTGAATTTTAGCATTGTGCAGCCCCTTAAGTATTTCTATTTATGTGGATTATAACAAACAAACTGTGTAAGCATTCTATTCGTTTAGCCTTTACACCCTGCTTGGGTAAGTTCCTGGCCACAACTGACGTCTCATTGGTTTGAGGATTATTGGATTTATAGAGACGGTTGCAGGGTTACCAGACGTCAGGATCACTTGGCACCTGTCAGGGTTCCAACCGGACTTTGAAAATTTTAGTTTTGTTTTTATTACAAACGTATGTTTAACTAATTTATAGGAACTTTTTTCTCTTGTGTGGTAACAGTCAAGTTGAACTAACTATTGCATTAAACAATAATAATCAAGTTCTTCTTAAACTCTCAAGTTTAGTCTAAACATTAGTGTAGTTGAAGGTATAATAAGCGTAGAATGTAAATATTCCATTGTGTAAAACAATAAAACAAGTTGTAATGCCTACAGACTGTACACGAGCCTAGAGCTTGAACAACGCCAGACTTTCAAAGATTTGTTTGAAGAAATTCGGACCCTCCTGGTATTGAAAAAAAAAAAATCATTTGATTTATTGAAATTTTATCTAAGGAATCTACTTAAAAACAGTGTATTAAGATTTATAATTTTGAATAATTTGAATAAATATTATTATAAAGCCCTTTTTTTAGCTTTTAATTATTTTAAACAGATTATCAAGAGTTCAAGAGTTCTTGAAACGAACGTTCGTTTCAAGAACGCGGTTAAGAGAATAGCTTGATTTTTTTTCATAAAATAGGTAATAGAAATATGAAGGTTTCGACTTTTAAATACAATATTTTTTTCCCTACAAATTATATAGAGACTGCCTTCATCTGGGCAGTATAATATATCAGTATTAGCTAAAAACACACCAATTTGTTGTTTCGCTGCGTGATCATTGAGCCAACATAATAATCGCCTCTATGAAAAGCAAATAAAGTCTTTGCCATTGGACTAATTGTGCTGGACGGGTAATAAAAAAAGTTGCAAGGGTAGGCCATCCTCTTAATTATACGAAAGACGCACCGCGCGCACTCGCAATAAATTGTTAGGACTTTTTTGGTAAAAGTCAGGACTTTTTAGTTTTACATCTGGTCACCCAAGACGGTTGTGACTTGGATAATTCTCTGTATTTTGCAATTTCTTGTAATAAAGCTACCCTTTACTAGCATTAGTTCGCTTCCTAGAAAGAGAATTGTATATTCTCTAGCTAGGGATTTGATCCAACCTTCATAGTTACGTCAGAGAATATAGTTACGTAAAACAGGGCTGTTGTAACACGTGGGCCCATGAAAGGGGAAGGGGGAGGGTAGTTCAAGGGAACCTTGCAAAACCATAAGGGCGTTCACTTTGGACGGAATATTTACAGAATGCTGATAAACTTAAATAAGTTATCGAATTAACTGAATGAGGATAAAATAAACGAAAAAGAACGTGATGCCCATCAGCAGTGTTTTTATCTTATCTAGGATAACTATAACACAAACTTTATCTAGTTGACGAATCCAAAACGAAAACGAAAATCCAATTTCGACTATTACTACTAATACTACTAATAACTAATAATAACTGCTATTAGCTTTTTGGTTGAGATTAAAATATAATAATTAAACATAAACTAATCTTGAAAATAAACTATTAGCAACTAAGCGTTTGGGACAAACTCATTGTAATATAGTCAGTTTTGGATTGCCTTAATTGCCTAACTGTGATATTTTTATTTGCACATCTAAAATACTATTTTGCACACTAAATTTGACACCAGAAATCCTTCAGCGCAGAAGGGAGCATGCCTATTGTTATTTTTATGACAAACCAGAAATCCTATAATAGCACACCCAAGTAACACAAAATCTGTATAATGGTGGAACCAACAGCCTGTATAAGTGTCCAAGTCTAACAAAAAATAAAAGACTTAATAACTCAGGCTGGGTTAACGTTGTACAAAAGTCATATTCTATGTCAAAAGCATATTTTTCAGCCTTTGTTAAGCACTTGTAATTCCCTTATACAGTAGTTATAATTCTACTTAACAGTCACTATAAAATCAAAGTCTGCATAATTAGGGGCCCAAATTGCACTTATAAGAGCTGGACAAGCGCTTGTACAGACTTCTTACAGCCTTTTTATACAGCGTTGGTATGGATCAAATTATGTTGTACAGCTGTTTAACAGCTTCATTGTGTTACTTGGGCAGTTATTATTTTAGCATGCAAATCTGTATTTTTTTCATGTGCAGTTAGAATGTTTGATAGAACACTGTAGTAGCTTTTGGTATTTTCTGTTGTGCATTTAAATACATGCCATCTTAAATTCTCGAGGGTATTTATAAACTGTATTTATACATAGCTATATAGTCGAGTTCCTTTGTGATTACACTGAAGTTATCGACTAAATACCTTTACAAGGCGTTATCCCTTCTTCCCTAATAATATATAATCTTATATATTATATTCAAGTAGATAACATCTACGTTTTATGAACGGTATACTAGTAGGTAAACTGTACAATGCGCTTCGATCAGTTTCATCCTTTTTTTGGTAATATCACCATTACGTAGGTAGACAAAATGAGAACTACCTATCCATTTAATATGGTATAAAATGAAGTGTTTTGCGTTCGCTTTACCAATTTATATTTTTGTACCCTTTTACGAAAACTTTTTGTTCTTTATATTGAGATTGGTTGACTAAAGATGGATATGAAATTGCAATTTAAGTTATTGGAAAAAATCTAATATCGCGGGAAATCTCTTGGGTATCGAATGATCAACCCTTCCATTGAGAAATTTGCATATATATTGTTTTTAAAAAAGAATTAAATTATCTTCCATTATTTTGAAGTATCTAAAATTTGTGATTTGAAAACACTTGAAAATTATTTTATTGTTCACTCAACGCAGATGTTCAGCCGAAGGATACACTTCATTTGACCTGTCACTAGTCCAAAATATAAAATTATATGGGATATTGTGATGTCATCAACGATTATTCATGTTTTTGAAACATTATAAGAACTATAAGAAGGTAACTATTTTTTGAGAAAGGTATTGTTTTGCTGCTTTTTAAAAATCAAATTACGGTCTGGTCATCACATTCACTCAGTGTACCTGATATATATACCTATTATCCAAAAATATATAGATTCACTACAGGTACATATCAGGTTCACTCAACTCCAAACTTATTGTGTAAAATTTCAATAAGAAACGGCCGTTCCAATTTCAATAAAAACCAACGTTTAAATACTTCACAAAAACATCTTTGTTTTAATTCATTTAGGTTAATAAGGAGCTATTTTTTTAAGGCCGAAGCTGTAAATGTGCCTAAATAAGGACATTTTACCCACAGCTTTGTTGCCAGCAAAAGTTTTGAATATAAGACTTCCCTACCTATAGTTGGAAGACAAAACAATATGTTTACGCTTAAAAATAAACTAAGGTAAAGAAAACCGGCCTACTTACTTTTTCTTTTACATGGACACGAACAAAAAGAAAAATGTTTTTTATTAGGTCGATGAAATGTTTTTTTCGTATCATGTAGCTGGAAATTGCTAAAGCCTTATCAAGCCACCTTTTTAAAGTTTCCTGTAAGGAAAATATGTTTTGCCTCTTCATTGCTTCTACTTCCGAGGAGATTTGGGGAAAGTCAGCAAAATGTCTTCTTATCTGTTATTTCGTGTTGTTTGCGAGATATCTGGGATAATAAACGATAAACTTCTTTGTATAAGTAAGAAAAATGGTTACTAATCAGTGGGTTATGGACATACAAGTTATAGAGGTAGCAAATTAATTAAAATAATTTTCATCACTAATACTCTGAAAACAAGTTGTTGTTGGAGCGTCGCTGATTCTTTAGTAAATAATAAACTCCGACATGAGATATTTAAAAGTGGACTGTATTGTTAGGATTTTAGTCTTTTACATAGGTAACCTGAAAAGCACTGAATTACACGGAATCTACAATTTTAGTAAAGGCATACATTGATTATATAAAAATTATAATATTTGGAGCAACAATAGCTTGCTCAGACGGCATTTGACGAAAATTAAACAAAAAAATATCGTAGAACAAACTTCTGTTTCATAAAAAATAATAATTTGAAATTCAAATATTGCTAACAGCAAAAAGTTTTTATGTACTTTTGTACAGTTGTATTTAACTCGATATGCGGGAGGTAAATGCGGTTTATAACCCTGGGGAAATAAAATGAGGCTCCATTCTTTGGTTTTTGGGACAAGACCTCATATTTGAGGCAAGACCCTGGCAAGACGCTTAAAAGCATGTAGAAATATTTCATGTTTCCATGTGTTCGTTCCATGTGTTAGTTCGGTAATTACGTGGTGTCCCGCGCCTGAGTCATTGGTTAAAATTGTTTATGTATATTTTCCTCCAGCAAATAGGAAATACCTCCTTAAAATATTTAATATTACTATATTCGACTGACGACGATAATAAGTTGGTCGAAATATATCTCGAACCTAGTTAATACTTTTTTATTTATATATTATAATTTATAATCTATTAAAAATAATATAATTTCAGGAATACCTAGGTGTATTCTTCTCAGGGTAATATTGGAGTTGTTTTCAAGATATTTTAAAATTCAGGTTCACAGAATCGTTAAGGGGCTATGTGTACAAGTACAAAGTACAAGTACAAAGTCTTTATTGCCCAAAAAAGAGTTTACAAAATAATAAGGTTGACTCTGAACCCTAAACTAATATAGTTGTCTTTTGGGGAACAGTATTTCCGTTTCGAGGGAACTAAACAATTTTACATGAGAAGGTAAACAAACTAAATTAATTTAATTACACAAACAAATATGGCTCAATATTTAAACATATAGATAATAAATAAAATAAAATAAATAATATAGTTAAACTACTAATAAATATTATAATATAATTATGTCATACATGAGATAATTTATGTTGAGTGAGAGAGTGTATGTCGCGAAAGTGCTGCCACTTAAAAAAAAAACATTATTTACTTACTAGAATAGTTATTAAAAATCTGCTCAAGTAAAGGCGAAGATATAGCAATGAACTATTTTGAAATAGCATAGTGTTCATATACAACGTCCTTGATGAGCTAAAATTGTAACTTTTGATCAAATCGCCCGCTTTTAGCATAAGCTTAAATTTTAGCTCATCAAAGACGTTGTTGTTGACATCAAAAACTATGCTATTAAAAAATTGTTAATTGTTTTATCTACGCATGTACATGAGCAGATTTTTAATAACTATTCTAGTAAGTAAATAATGTATTTTTTTCTAAAGTGGCACCAATTTCGCAACATATAGCCCCTTAACGATTTTATGAACCTGAATTATAGCGCCTTAAGATTCAAACATAAGAACAAAGACAAATTGAGCACCTCATTTTGAATCAATCAGAATTATTATTGAACGTCTTTGTAATTGCACCATATTAAGTAGAAACTAACTTCTCGATTTATTTCTATTGTCGCAATTTTACAATATTACGTTTTGGACCATTATACTTTATATTATCTGATTTTGGGCTCTTGGAATTATAATGTTCTAAGCATATATATTTTTTTAAATTTTTGTCCACAGCCCCAATAGCCCCAATAGTGTGAGCAGACTTCACTTCCTCCTCCGGCTCGTCAGTTGCTGGCGAGATAATTGTGAAGTTAGCCACCCCATACAAGATTTTCGAAAAAAAAGTATCCAGGGCGTTAGTTCACGTTAGTTCAGGCAAATTTTCGTTAGGATCCGACTCCTTCATGTATTTTTTTAAAAAACAAAATGGGGTGGCTAGGTTCACCACCTGCTGCCACCCCATTCTAATTTTTTCATATTTTTTTTGTTTGGTTCGATAGATATTCGTTAGTTCACATTAGTTCAGGCAAAATTTTCGTTAGGATCCGATTCCTTCATACTTTTTTTAAAATTTGAAATGGGGTGGCTAACTTTACGCTGCCACCCCATTTTGACTTTTTCAAGTTTTTTTTATTGCAATCGTTAGTTCACGATCCGTAGAGGTTAGTTCAGGCAAAATTATCGTTAGAATCCGACCCAATTACCCATAAATAATTTATAAAACCTTGTTTTACCAACCATGTCCTCCAAATATACAAGTAGTGAAAATATTAGTTAAAATTATGTAAAATGGAATAAAATTAATATCAGTAGCCCAAAAGAAAGTAAAATAGGTATGACAAGCTATAAAAGTAGAAAGAAACAAATAAAAAAGTGACTAGACAAAACACACAATGATTTGGAAAAACGCACCGGAAACTTTATGCCACAAATGACACAAGTAAACAAATCTTCACAAAATTTTGCCTGAACTAACGTCTAGGGACCATCAACTAACGATAGGAGTAAAAAAACAAGAAAATGTCTTTAGAGAGCCAAAATATTCAATAGTGAAGTTAGCCGCCCACTTTAACTTTTTTCGTTTTTTTTTTGTTGCAGTTCACGGTCCGTAGAGGCTTTTTCAGGCAAAATTATCGTTAAGATCCGAGCCAATTACCCATAAATAATTTGCTATTTGGACGGTCGCTCTCAAAAGGTCGAGGTATGTAGCGATGCAGGTACAAAGAAATCTTCGACGTCTTCGGCTGTCACTAGGGGGTTCTTCAAGGCTCAATTTTAGGGCCGATTCTTTTTATTTTATACACTGCTGATGTAAAAAAAAATGCCAATATCACATCTATGCAGACGACCTTCAAGTGCATATCGTCACCTTAAATGGAAAATTAAATAAGTAACATTTTTCCAAAATACGTTTTATTGCATTTTCTAAACGTCCGATTTTTTTCTCCATCTTTTGGTCTGGGAAACGTTTTCTTATTGCCTTTATTTCCTGAGATAGCTGTTTGTGGCCAAACTGGTTAATCCGGAAAACTACTAGAAAACTGATTGGGGAAATTATATTAAAATCACTTATACAAAAAGTATTAAAGAGATTGTACTCTACCTGTAGTTTTTTCATTAGGATAAAAAAAATAACTCACCTTATTGAATTTTAGCAATAAACATATTGTAGCATAGCAAATTTTATATTTTGCGGTTTCTCAGCTTTGACGCATCGTTGTTAGCTTGGTACACAAATGCACGGCATGGAAGCAATGCTGATGAAATCTCAGCTTAGGTGGTGCGGTCATGTGGTACGCATGGAAGATGCGAGACTGCCCAAAGAAGTCTTTTACTCCCAGCTGTCATACGGAGCGCGAAAAGCCGGTGGACAGCATCTTCAGCCTGTGGCATTCCGCCTGGCAGTTGGGAGGAAGCTGCTCGCGAGCGCATTGGGTGGCGCTCGGTCATCCATAATCGTGTAAAGGAGTTCGAGGAAACCAGACTCGAGACCCTTGACTCCAACCGGCAGCAGCGCAAGACTCGTCCAAAGCCCACATACACATACACGTACAACGGTCGCGGTGAACTACACTGCGGTCGCTGTAATCGGACTTTTAGAACCAAGCTGGGTTTCGCGAGTCATATTCGCGCTCATCGCCGTAGAAGTCCATCAAATCATGAGGTCGCCGTCGTCGGACTACGATGAGGAGGACATCATCAACATCATCATCAGCTTGGTGAGTGAGTTCATGCAGGGTCAAGTTCGTTCGTTTTGCTTGTGTCAGATGCCGGTTCCGGTTTCATTGCTCGCTCGGTGTTTTCGCGGTCCAGTCGTGGGTGTTTTTGTTCCGACTGATGAAACATGGCGGTTTTGCCACCGCATGGTTTTCTTTGTTGTTGAAGGTTTGTTTTCGAGCTCAAATTGGTGTGTATATTTTGCGTTAAATAGTTTCTGTAAAATTTGTTTATTATTTCAGATGAATTATTAGAAATGGTTATTTAAGTAATTCTTTGTTGCGGTGAGGAGGACTCCTGGTTCAAAAAGAAGTTTTCGCCTGGGAAGGAGGGAGATCTGATCTAATGACGAGTCATGGTACGTATTATTTTCTTAGTAATCGAGTCACCGGTTTTTTCTTTTTCTCGTTTCCGTGTAGTAAAGTTATTTAATATGTTTTATTTTCTCCTAATTCCAGGGTGTGTTATTTGTTCTGTCGACTGATTGTTTGCAGCCGCGATGGTGAAACATGGACAGGCAGCGCGTTGTTTTGCGAGGTTTGGGCTGATGAAATCGCCGGGTTGGAGTTCACCGAAGGACGGTCCGCGTGGCAGACTCCGGTTAGAAATAGTTGCGATTCACAAGTATGTGTCGTAAGTTTTATTATTAACCTCAAAATTTAAAAGGGTACTTTTGGACGGGATGTTTCCAGGACACTTAGATATGTAAATTTTCAAAACGAAGTTTTATTCTCCTTTCTGTTTCACTTTATAACCTAAAAATGTTAGTTTTTTTTATTGTTCCGTAAATTTCCCTGGTACAACTGCACTGTGTACCAGATGACTTTAGTTTGAAGTTTATTTCGACAAATATTATATTAGTAGAATTCAAGGCTCCCCTGAGCTAGATTTTTTTGTGTTTCTTTTTCTTGTTTACAAGTTTTCTTTCTTCTAAAGAATTTTGTATGCAGATTCACAAGGTTTATTGTAATCTGTGTTGGTTATTTGGTTAATCAAGACTATATTTTAGTTGGAAGGAATTTATCTAAATTGTTACCTTTAGTTAAGGCGGAACCTACCACAAACCATTTTATAACCAAAAGATTCTAGAAGTTTCTTCGTATATAATATTGTAAAGTTAAATACACCCCTTGTAAAAGTACCTCGAAGTTTTTCTCAGAACCTTCTCCCAACTGTTAGGTTACAACTAGGTCACTATTTAGCTTTATTTGTTAAGCTGCATGACTGGTGGATAAGACCGGGTACCAGCCGGTCGTGCAACTTTACAATATTTCGAACTGATGAGGATAACCGAAAGGCAAAAATACATAACGGCACTTATTGAAATGGTGTAAATGAATATTTAAATCGATGGTAACCGTACTTTAAGGAAAAAACGAATAATAGTCTTTATTTTTTTTTTCCTTGTAAAGGTTATCTTGATAGAAGCAATTGAGCTTTTTTGTGTGTTTATCTAATTTTAGTAAGCAGATTATATTTGAGCTTAAGAAATTAAAAAACTTTTTATTATAATTTCGCAAAAATATTAAAATTTTATAAAAAAAAGCTGCAATACTAAGTTGATCAAGTTTTCGGGGAGGGAATCCTAAAATTACATTATTAATTGGAGCTGCTGTTGTTTAAAGAAAAATTGCGGCCGAACCAAATCAATGAAGTGATAGCAGCAGAGCTGCCCGACCCCAACGTGGATAAACAGCTATATGACACGATCACTAAGAGCATGAGTCCTTGGGAAGCACTGAACCCTACGTCCCCTGTACATGTGGGACAGGACATGCACCAAAAAGTATCCTCGGGCGCTGTTAAAAGAGACGCAAACCAACGAGAATGGTTATCCGTTGTGCAGGCGCACGGTGCCCGAGGATGGGGGTCGTACGGTCACAATAAAAATGAGAGGTACCGCGCAAGACGTCGCAGTGGACAACAACTGGGTACTCACCGCTCCTTTCGAACATTATGGAGTTCTGTAACGTGGTTCAGGCAATTAAATACATTTGTAAGTACATAAACAAAGGCGATATTTATTATTTAGTAGCAAGGCAATGCTAATATTAACCCACAAGACGAAATGCAGATGTTTACATCTGGTCATTACGTGAGCAGCAACGAAGCGGCACGGCGGATATTGGGCTTGCCGCTTCACGAGAGGCACCCGTCAGTGACACGTCTTACGGTGCACCTTCCCAACGGCGAGCACGTTTATTTCACGGAGGCTAACCGATGCGATTGAATAGCGACACCACCCACTACCACACACACCGAGTTTTTCCGTCTGTGCCAGATAGACGAGTTGGCCAGAACTTTGCTATATACGGAAATCCCAAAATATTACGCATGGAACGCTTCACGGAAACCGTGGAAGCGTCGTGTGCAAGGCAAACCCGTCGAAGGCTGACATGATGTGAAGACGTCAGATGCTATGGGCAGAATTGATAACGTACATTTAACACACTTTGAGTGTTACTACTTACGGTTGCTACTGACCCGCGTCCGAGGGCCCATCAGTTTTCAGGCCCTCAAAACAGTCGAAGGACAGGAAAAAACTACGTTCCGAGAAGCGTGTGAGGCAATGGGACTTTTGGAAGATGACCGCCACAGGGACTCTACGATGGAGGACGCCGTATTATGTAGATCAAGGGCCAAGTTGAGAGAGCTTTTTGCTATCATTTTGAGCACCTGCGGATTCCTAAACCACCTGCAACTTTGGGACAAGTAGAAATCGCTATATCGGAAGATATCGCACACAAGTACCGAGGCACAGCACATGCCAACGACGATATAAATTTTAACGAAGCGCTAAAATTTATTGAGGAAACAGTTTTCTCAATGGTGGGTAAACGGTGGCGTAATTTCGGCATGGCTACCCCACAACAAACAGAAGAGTAGTCCACTGATTTGCTCAGGGGGCTCAGTTACGACACCGCAGCCTTGGGGGCTCAAGTCGCTCAAATTGAGCCCCAGCTATTACAAGAAAAAAGGCAAATTTTCAATAAAATTGTGAGCCGGGTGAAGCGCGAAGAAGGGGTCTTTATTTCTTAGACGCACCAGGCAAAACATTTCTGTTAAATTTGCTGCTGGCGTAGTTGCGCAAGGATAGGAATGTCGCGCTAGCTGTTGCATCCTCTGGGATAGCCGTGTCCTTGCTCAGTGGAGGTAGAACTGCCCACTCGGGCTTCAAACTTCCGTCGTGAAAAACGACGCTAGACTATAATATCATAATCACGTGTTAGAGACTATTAAAAGTTGTTATTACAGACTTAAAGTTCTGTATCAGGTGCGATAGTTTTTAAGTGAGGAAATAAGAATATTTTTATGTGAATCCCTGATACTTTCCAAGTTTAACTATGCAGATACAGTTATTGGTGGTTGCATTATGGCCAAAACTAAAAAAATAATACAAAGTATCCAGAACGCCTGCGCACGGTTCTGTTTTTATATTCCTCGTAGAGCCCATGTTACTCACTACCTAAATAAAAATAATTTGATGAATATGGCATATAGGCGTTCACTTCATTTTGCTAACCTTGTCTTTGGTATTATATAATCACATACTCCCTCATATCTGTACCATAAACTTAACTTTTCTTCTCGTCATATTAGACTAGCTTCTCGTCTGATCTGTCCAAAACATTGTACAGCTGCATTTTGTGGCAGTTTTCGTTATTCTGTTTTGTTTGTTATTGATTATATTGTATTTTAATTGTGTGACCCCAATAAAGTTTTTTTCTATTTCTGTTTTACCAATCATGTCATATAAATATACAAGGAGTGTAAATATTAGTAAAAATTTTGTAAAATGGTAATAAATTCATATCAGTAGCTCGAAATAAAGTAAAACAGGTATGACAAGCTATAAAAGTACAATAAACAAATAAAAAAGTGACTAGATAAAACACACAATGATTTGGAAAAACACACCGGAAACTTTACACCACAAATGACACAAGTAAACAAATCTTCACAAAATTTTGCCTGAACTAACGTCTAGGGACCATGAACTAACGATACCTGTAAAAAAAAAATGAAAATTTCTTTAAAGACCCGAAATATTCAATCGTGAAGTTAAACGTTTTCCGTTTTTTTTTTTGTTGCAATCGTTAGCTCACGGTCCGTAGAGGCATAGTTATCTATGGTATGATAATTATGCCTGAACTTAACCTCTACGGATCGTGAACTAACGATTGCAATAAAAAAAAAACTTGAAAAAGTCAAAATGGGGTGGCAGCGTGAAGTTAGCCACCCCATTTCAAATTTAAAAAAAAGTATGAAGGAATCGGATCCTAGCAAAAATTTTGCCTGAACTACCGTAAACTAACGAATATCTATCGAACCAAACAAAAAAATGTGAAAAAATGAAAATGGGGTGGCAGCGTGAACCTCGCCACCTATTTTGTTTTTTAAAAAAATACATGAAGGAGTCGGATCCTAACGAAAATGTTGCCTGAACTAACGTGAACTAACAATGAAATAACGCCCTGGATCCTTTTTTTTCGAAAATCTTGTATGGGGTGGCTAACTTCACAATCATGCTGGCGAGCGGTCGGGCGAGCAATACGTCCCGAGGATGCGTCGTTTAGAGGCGAAACACATGTCGATAAGTTTTCTTCCTTGTTATTTAAGATTGCTTTATTTTATGCTTGTACTCTCTGTTTGTGCATGTTTCATGCGGGAGGGCGGGTGGTGCTTGATAGCTGGGTCCGTTAGCTCATCCAGTTTAGTTTTTCGGAAGAAAGGATGCCACTTGCCACAATTGTTTATTGGACCAATATCTACCGATAAAGATCGGTAGCCTTCGGGAGCCTCTTCATTTTGGGGGGGGGAGGGAGTTCAAAGATGCACTGCGCCAAGCATCATTTAAAAAAATTTAACTGTCTGAGTTTGTCAACTACATCAAGATGGGTGTCTTTTTCAGGTAAATTAAGGACGTAGAATTCATTTCTGGCATAAAAATTTGAGATATTGTAAGTAGTTTCTTGAAAATTTTTACATACATTAAAATTTTATGAAATACTTTTAACTTTCAGGCGCCACCAAAAAAAAACCTATTTTATGCAGATAAATAAAAATATAAGTTTTATTGGATTTTTGTAGGAAAAAATCATCAAAAAAAAATAAAACAATGTCGGTGAGCTCTTATTTTACTACTACTTATTAACTAACCTGATAAAAGTATGAATGAATGAATGAATGAATAAATTATTGAATTGACACTTTATTGTACACAAAAGACATAAAAGAAAACAGAGAATTGAAAACATAATTTTGTACAAAGGCGGACTTATCACTTAAAGCGATTTCTTCCAGCCAACCTTAGTATATTTTATTATTAAAAGTTAGTATTAAAAGTATATTTATGTATAGTGTATTTATAAAAGAATATATATGCATAAAAACTATAAACACGTAAAAAATGCTTTTCTATGGTTCTAAAAGAGTATTAACTATTTAATTATCATTTTCATTTTTTGCAGCTTCTACCGCAGTGGTACAATTCGGTACATGTTAAATTTATTTTAGCACAGTTGCATCTTTTTTGCATCCTACTTTGCATTGACACCTTATTATCTCGAGGCAAATGCTGTGCGCAGCTGGGTTGTCAGACCAGTGGGGTATCTATTGGCTAATTTTCTGCTTCCAGCCCCAATCGGGGGGACTAGGTAGAATTTGTTGTAGCACTAAAGCCTGGCCCCACTCATGAACTCTCGCAAGCTGCGCGTAAAATATGCTGACAAAGGGCCGCTTCTGTTGGTGGTAAATTTTCAATTTGCCGATCTGTTTTTGTAAAAAGATATTTATGGCAATGATTGATAGTCGTGCAGGGACAGGGACTTGATCTGAAAAAGTTCATGTAAGATGACTTTTCGCTACGATGAATTTAACTTTATATTAATGTTTTAGTTAGTACTCAGTAATTGGCTAACATACCTATCATACATGGCTATGACAAACTTATGTAGCACAATCTCTGCCTCATTTATATTGCCATCTTTAAGATCCTTAAACCCTTTAGTGGCAAAAGAGAATGAATTCCATGCTTCAAAAGTACTTTTCTTTCCCCTGCCGTTAAAAGACGATACTGTATCCCATCCACTAAGTTCGTGGAACACAGGCAAGACCTCCGCTCTTTCAGGACCTTTAAACAAAATAAATTGTCTTATACACACTCACGCTATTAAACTGATTATTTATATATTATACATTCTTGACTATTAAAAGAAACGCTTATACCTAGAGCTGATTCAATCTAGAGGCATGCCAAAAAATTGTGCTTTTTCCCCGTTACCACATAAACCCATAATACCTCTAATCTTGGCAATTTCAGTACACATGCCAGAGCGATAACTACCACATCGGTGTTTGCTGTGCATTAACTTCGTATGACCTTGGTCTACTGTATCCGCCAAGTGAACCATCATTCGCGTGTCAGACGCTTCAAGTTAAATGGCTCCAATTTTGGCAGTTCACGAGCAACATTGGAAAGAACAGATTACCCTTCGCTACATAAATTTCTTTATTGATGGGCAAGCCCATCGGGTGATATTTGAACGACAGGAGTCCAAACAGCTCTTCTTTATTCGTGTCATCCTGGAAAAAAAATATTACGCGCAGTTTGCCAGGGAGTTCATGAGTGGGGCCAGGCTTTAGTGCTGCAACAAATTCTGCCTAGTCCCCCCAATTGGGGCTGGTAGCAGAAAAATAGCCAATAGATACTGGGGTCTGACAACCCAGCTGCGGACAGCATTTGCCTCGAGATAACAAGGTGTCAATGCAAAGTAGGATGCAAAAAAGATGCAACTGTGCTAAAATAAATTTAACCCCCACTTCATTCTGGACTCATCTGGGTCTAGAATCCCCTCAAATACTAAAAGTCTAGCTAAATCAACGTACAGCGTGCAGCCACCGTGCCTCGAGTATCTACGTTTCATCAACCCCTTTTTCTAACCCAGACAACTGCAATATTATATTTTACACACACACCCACACACTTTACTATATTATCCGATAATTATATAATCATTTATCTAATTAAAAATATAACGTCGCGCGCAACTTACGAAGCTATGAAAGTGTTATTCGTTAAACGTCTTACGGAATGTCGAATCAAAAGTGGTTTTACATAGTGATTTCGTCATTAATGTGTTTCGTTTTCCCTTGGATTTTCAATGGCAATAATAGCCTTGAACTATAGCTGAGTTCCAGAATACAGCCAAATCGTATCATTTAACAAATACCTAGTACATTAGTTTTTCTTGAATACTTTATTTTCCTTTGTTGAATTGTGATATACATTGTTTTGAGCATAACCGTTTTGTAACATAACGTTCTAATCTACTAGACGATCACACAAATAAATCACGGCCAATGATTTAATTTGTAATTAATAAATCGATGTACTCCTCAAGTATGTCTTAATAACGTAGGAGATGTAGAAAGGTATATATGCATTACTATAACCCCATTATATACGGATTGTACCGCTTCCAGCGGTCATCTTTTAATTATTAAATAAATACATACTAAGTACTGTAAGTACATATGACTGTACATAACACATATGTATATACATCTATAAGCAGGATATTTATTTCTCTTACAGAAGATAGGACTAGTCCAGAACCTATTTGTTAAAGATTGGTACTCGTGACCAGGAACACAATTGTCTTCTTACAGCAGTACTTACTTACTTCACACCTAGAACTATTTGTTATAGATGGTAGAAGCTGCAAAAAATTAAAATGATAATTAAATAGTAAAGTTAATACTCTTTTTGAACCATAGAAAAGCATTTTTTACGTGTTTATAGTTTTTATGCATATATATACTTTTATAAATACACTATACATAGATATACTTTTATCAGGTTAGTTAAGAAGTAGTAGTAAAATAAGAGCTCACCGACATTATTTTATTTTTTTTTATGGTTTTTTCCTTTAAAAATCCAATAAAACTTATATTTTTATTTATCTGCATAAAATAGGCTTTCGTTACGTATTTTTTGTTACTTAAAAAAACCGGAGGTTTTTTTTTGGTGGCGCCTGAAAGTAAAAAGTATTTCATAAAATTTTAATGTATGTAAAAATTTTCAAGAAATTACTTAAAATATCACAATTTTTTATGCCAGAAATGAATTCTACGTCCTTAATTTACCTGAAAAAGACACCCATCTTGATGTAGTTGACAAACTCAGACAGTTAAATTTTTTTAAATGACGCTTGGCGCAGTGCATCTTTGAACCTCCCCCCCCCCCCAAATTGAAGAGGCTCCCGAAGGCTACCGATCTTTATCGGTAGATATTGGTCCAATAAACAATTGTGGCAAGTGGCATCCTTTCTTCCGGAAAACTAAACTGATGCCTTTTTTGGGGTCTAACAGTCTAAGCTATGAGTCTGCATTTTGAGTAAGTGTGTTTAGCGGAGCAGTTGGGCCATAACACACGGACAGACTGACACAGACGAATAACAGAGTAATCCTATGAGAGTATTGTTTCGCCATGATTAGGTACGGAAGGCTATTTAATTTTAGGGTTCCGCCAGTAAAACGGAAACCCTTACACGAAAGACACATCATTTACTTGGACTCCGGGAAATAAATAAAGGTTATAAAGGAAATAAATATTAAAATACATCGCTACGACATGATCCCTGAAGGGGTGAGTGTCAGAGGTGTTTCCGAGTACGGCCTGTGAAATGCAAGTCACAGTCCACACTTGTATACCCACGTTTCAGCGACCAATATTACATCCCAGCGTATTGGATGGATCCATATCGCATTGTGGACACTTCGAGCGCATTTGTGGTCACGCGAAGCACACAGACTGAAGACAAATGTGTCCTTTTAAGAATTATAAAATGCAGTAAAAAACAGCTATGAGTCTTTTGAGAGTTATAAAATGCAGTAAAAACAAATAAGTCTTTTAAGAGTTATAAAATGCAGTAAAAACACAGCTATGAGTCTTTTAAAGCAGATAATGACATGAAATATTGTTGGAACAACATGTAGGTATATGCTATATAAGGTGAAATTTGATCAACTGCCCGAATTCATACTGGACACTCGGTTAGTGATCAGAAACAAGGTTCAATGAAACCAAAATCATAAAAAAAATTGTTTCCATACGAACTGGACTATCCCATAGCTTAATTTCAAAAATATTTTTAAATATTTTTTTCAACAAATATATGCTAGTTTAGGAACATAGGAAACTAAAGTTTTCATTATTTTGTTATATAAACTAACCATTACTTTTTAAAGAATTTTCGGTTATAAACTTATAACGAATTTTAGACAATTTTACTGATTGTGATGTGTGATTGCTTATAAAAAGTCGTCTGTCTCTGTCTGTCTACTCAACTGTCAATGAAATTATTATAAATTTATCTTGATACTAAAAGACACATTTCTAAACAGCCATTTATCAAGTGACGTACACACAAAGGCAAATGGAAATTGCATCTTTTTCATAAAAATATTCATTATCATGAGGTTTTTTAGAGCACATGTTCGAAAAACGGCTTATTAAACCTAAATCTCTAATACACCTTAACATAATTTAATCTAAGCGATTTTCTAGCATAGGCAGTACGGGAGAAAAAAATACTTTTTTCAAATTTCTCTTGGAGGGTCATTAAACATTGTTCCTGATCTCTAACCGAGTCCCCAGTATGAATTCTGGCGGTTAATTAAATTTCACCTTATGTATAGTATATCTATTTCTACAAACCACAATAAGTTTCTATAATAACGGAGTGGTAAACTTTATGAGGGACGATAAAATGCGCAATAAAATGAGCGCCTCGTAAATACTTTGCATAAAAATGCACTATATTACTACGTGCATACTCGCATTTTGTTGCGTACTTACTATTTATTTCATAGAACGTACAAGTAGCTGCAGCTCATTCGCTAAATCGCTACAATTTCGGCTCAATATCTGCATTCTATGGATATCTGCATTCTATGGATATCTGCATTCTATGGATATCTGAATTCTATGGATATCTGCATTCTATGAATATCTGCATTCTATGGATATCTGCATTCTATGGATATCTGCATTCTATGGATATCTGCATTCTATGGATATCTGCATTCTATGGATATCTGCATTCTATGGATATCTGCATTCTATGGATATCTGCATTCTATGGATATCTGCATTCTATGGATATCTGCATTCTATTGATATCTGCATTCTATGGATATCTGCATGCTATGGATATCTGTATTCTATGGATATCTGCATTCTATGGATATCTGCATTCTATGGATATCTGCATTCTATGGATATCTGCATTCTATGGATATCTGCATTCTATGGATATCTGCATTCTATGGATATCTGCATTCTATGGATATCTGCATTCTATGGATATCTGCATTCTATGGATATCTGCATTCTATGGATATCTGCTACCGCACCCGTAGCACAGCGTTTAATACCTAATTTTACCATCTTCTTGTAACAATTATTTTCCTAATTGAATGTTTGATATAATGCACTAGTGACATGTTAATTCTTTAAGATTTTACTGTGTTATTTTATTTATTTTGTCAATTTTATTGTTCTTTTTAGTGTTACTTCTTCGTTAATTATTGTTATACTACTTACTACTGATTTGTGTACCATACTGGTTTAAGTACAAATAAATGTTCTGATTCTGATTACGCGACTTAGTTGAATTACAAGTGCGAGGAGCGTGACACGATGTTTTTGCGATTAAAAAGTGTGTCACGCTCCTCGCACTTGCGATTCAACTAAGTCGCTGTGCTATGGGTGCTGCTCCCGTAGTATAATCTTTAATCGCGCGCGACGCAGGTTAGTTGAATCACAAGTGCGAGGAGCGTAACTAGTCTTCAGTATGAATTTGGCTGCATATATAAATGTCACCTTATATACTGAGTGTTAATTTGATAATATTTTTCCATCAAGAATGGTGTTTTACCCATTAATATGAACAACTTATACTAATAATATTAAAAAAAATATTCAGCTCTTCCAAAGAAAAGTTAAATTTATTAAACAGCTGATTTTGTTTCCAGGGTTGGCCTCATACTAAAATTTGTTCATATTAATGGTTAGAACACCCCACTTTTAAAGAAAAAGGTTATCCTTAACAACTTGTAAATGCGGCTAGAGTCCTGACTACACCGTAGCCGTATAAAAAGGTTATTCTTAACAACCTGTAAATGCGGCTAGAGTCCTGACTACACCGTAGCCGTATAAAAAGGTTATTCTTAACAACCTGTAAATGCGGCTAGAGTCCTGACTACACCGTAGCCGTATAAAAAGGTTATTCTTAACAACCTGTAAATGCGGCTAGAGTCCTGACTACACCGTAGCCGTATAAAAAGGTTATTCTTAACAACCTGTAAATGCGGCTAGAGTCCTAACTACACCTTAGCCGTATAAAAAGCAGAAAAATATCGATTCGTAACTTTCGTAACAAAAAGTTAATATGAACGTGGTCCGTTTTTCCACAGTAGTATTACTATGAATCCAAGCTAAATGAAAAAAATCAGCGGCATTAAACCATGTAGTTCCTAAAGCTTCAGGATTGTTTAGAGGTAGGTCCCCTGAAAAACATTAAATAAATTCCTCTGGATTACCCCCCTCCTCCCTCCCCATAACATTCCACTAGACTAGATGGAAGAAAAAGCCGCTCACGGTTACTTTTACGGTTTTTTTACTCATAGATAATAATTCATAGTTTTTCAATACACACACTACTTGATAAGGTTATGTAAACATAATATTTATAACTCTCATTGATAAAAATCAAAGCAAAGTAGTTTTCTGGCAAAGTAACAATTTTGGGCAAAAATCTTATCAACACTGTTCAGTTCCTCTTGATATCTTCAATATAATTGCACAAATGTATGTATATTATTTAAGGAAATAGATTGTTCTACAACTTCTTTTCTGACGATGTTTCTGTAAAACGAACGAAGGACCTAGATAGGTAAGTTTGAGGTAACATATGACGCAAAGTATATATTTTTTTAACTTACCTATTTTCATTAAGCTATATCTTGAAAACCATAAGTTTTATCGTAGTCATGTATGTAACAAAGTTGTGAAAATTTTACCATTCTTTTATTTCATTCTAAAAATGAGTTTAAAAAACTTTTTTTCTACTACCTTTATGAAAAAGTTCCATTTAATACTCGATATTAGTTTTGAAAATCGAACTTTCCGGGCCCCATTGTGGAATGACTATAAGGTCAGTTTGAAATATCGTATTGAAATTTAATTTAATGCAAAATTAGGTTCTTTTTTACGTTTGTCTTCATTTCATGCTAAATTAGGTTCCTTTTGACGTCCTTAGTTTGTCTTAACAATCGAAATTCACGACATAATCAATTATATCGCGTATGACACTCTTTTTTCGCAAAATGATACTGGCCACAAATAAAAGCCGCCGGCCGAAGCCTGAGAAAAAAAAGGTAAAAACCGCGTCGCGCTTTGCAAAGTCACAAAATACATTAAATTTTAAAGGGAAAATTAAATATTTAAAAATACATAAATCAGGTAGTAGAAAAAGTATCGTTCGCAACGAGTAAAAATAGGTTTTCCTACCCTCGGAATGTAAGCTGTAAACTAGCTTCATTCCTCGGGTAAGAAAATCCGCCATTTTATACTCGTCACGAAATATACTATTTTATTACCCGTCCAGCACAACAAGTCTAATGGCATAGACCTTATTTGCTTTTCATAGAGGCGATTATATGTTGGCTCTTTGGCCTCTTTTTCTTGGACACTGGACAGGTAATACTAGTGATCACGCAGCGAAACAACAAATTGGTGTGTTTTTAGCTAATACTGAAATATTTTGTAGGGAAAAAAATATTGGATTTAGGTAAACATACCTTCATATTTTTCATATTTCTATTGCCTATTTTATAACCAAATTTATTTGAAAACCAAAAAAAATATTTTTTTTGACAAAAGTATAAATCTTAATACATTATTTATAGGTGGAATCGTTAGATAAAAGATCGATAAATCAAATATATTTTCTTCAATATGAGGAGAGACCTAGTTTCTTCCAATGAACCCTTGAAAACCTGGTGTTGTTGATGTTCTAGGGTCAGGTGTCCCGTTAAAGCACCCCGTTTTTGAGTTATCAGCGAAAAACTGAAAAAAGGGTCTTTTAACATGCTCCGGCTACCGCGGCAGGGGGGGGGGGGGGTTATCGAGAGGAATTTATTTGACGTTTTTCAGAGGACCTACCCCTACACAATCCTGAAGCTTTTGGAACTACATAGTTATATGCCGCTAATTGCCGTTTTTTGATTCAGTCTCCTGCGTTTAGAGTAAATTAACTTATCATTATGTTAGGATTTGATAAAGGAGAACGCACTTGCTGTTATTGAAAACAGACTAAACTATCTGTCTATATTGTCAATGCTTACGTCCGTTTCTCTCTGCCTCACCGAGCTATTTACACATACAAACACGTTTTTATAACCCTTGTTTGAAGTAGTAAACAATTAAATTAAAATCTAGCGAAATATATTGGTATTATTGGAAATATATACTAGACAATATACACGATGGAAACATGATTTGATAAAGTTGGCTGGATAGAATAAATTCGCAAAGTTACCTTTTGTCGAGTAATTCGTTCCTCTATTTCCCTACTTTTTATATAAATATGTAATTTGATATTATGGGTCGGTGTTCCGAGATTCGGGGTTCGGGGTTATGGCTTTTTAAGACGGTAAAAATTCTAATTTCTGAACAAAATAAATACCACTTGTTACCTTACAAGGAAAAAAATCACGGCAATAATGTATAGTAACTTCAGAAAAAAAACAGGAATTTCAAGAAAATCTTTTGAATAGCATTGCAGCGCTACGGGTGTAACCTGAACTTGACATCCTGTTTTTTTTTTCTGAAGTTACTATACATTAGTGCCAATATTTTTTTTAATGAACCTGTACTTCATCTTGTAAGGTAACAAGTGGTATTTATTTTGTTCAGAAATTTATATTTTACTATCTTAAAAAGCCATGACCCCGAACCCTGTTTTGCCCAATCTCGGAACTTCGACTCTTAATTTACTAAAATTAAGTTCATGGATGATTGGAGCGTTTATACACGATAGATTTTTATTTAAGAACATTATGACGAACATAACAACAAAAAACATTGAAAAAGTCCAAAAGTTTAGTTATTTTCTTTTGTCTTTACACGTAAAGAAAAAGACAGAGACAAACGCAAAAGCTCGGTGCGCCCTAGAAAATGTCCTGATTTGAAATGTGCCGTAAAATAAATAAAAGTATATATCCACTGCAGTATTGAATATACGTCAACCCATCAAGATATAAACATATTACATTAGATAAAACTATTGTCTCAACTCTCTTGTCGAAACCAGTATCTGCCTAATAATATTTGATTCCCATCTCTCCCGCTATCCCAAATCGGTAGTTTCACCTTGAGTGCAAAGTGTTACACGCTACTAGTTTATCTCCCCACGGGTCCCTAATCAGGATGTCAAGCGGGGTTCCCCACTTTGTTTAGCTAACGAGCGCTATATTGAGATTTAGAATACGCGCTAGATTTCGTGAGAGTGTTTTGTAATATTAGGTCTTTCAATTTAAATGGAAAGTAATTTAGGAGGTGATTCAGTATCGTTAATACATCACATTACACTGCAAAGTACTTTTTTATGGGCGAACTTTTTCTTCACTTGTCCATACAAACTGAGTCAGCTGATCGGACCACTTTGTACTGAGAAGTGAAAAAAAAGTTCGCGCAAAAAAAATAATCTTAGCAGTGGAATGTGATGCATTAATGATACTGAATCACCTCCTAAATTACTTTCAATAGCTGGATGACAGATGACTAGACAGACAAAGACAGACCATTTTTTTTTACAAGCAATCAAACATCACAATCAGCATAATGTCTGAAATTCTCAAGTGACGTCATATCGGACAATTCCTTAAAAAATCATAAAAATTTATATGCCAAAATAATGAAAACCATGTTCTAAAATGACGTACATTCACTGATAAAAAAACTTTTCAAAATTAAGCCATGGGAATTGTGTCGATTCGGCGGAATACGACTTAACTTATTTGACAGTACTAAACTTAATTTGAGCGTTCTGTCTTTTTCTTTCTGTATCGAAAAGACAAAGACAAAACGCTCAAAATAAGGTTAGTCCTGTCAAATAAGTTAAGTTGTGTTGCACCGAATCGACACCATTGTTCTCAGTTGTTAAAAACTAAAAACATTTAGGATCTGTTAAATATACAATGTCGTCGTATGATGGCGAAAACTGCTTTTTCGTGAAAAACCGAATTACGGCGTAAACGCGGTCCTATTACGCGATCATACGACATTTTTTTTAAACTAGGGGGTCACCTCGCTCCAATCCGCTTCCCCAGTTATTTACATTTTGTCTCTTTTCAAACTGATTGTGAAATCGTGATTCAATTTTAAAAATTCAATACTCTTTGATTTTCGAGTGGGCCATCCTGTTCAGCTGCCATATTAGTCTATCGGCCGGGCCTTGATTTTGACAAAAGTCGTCGGAACGAGCTGTATTTACCTGAAACAGGTATCAACAAATTCTTCGTGATGTCTAGATGATGACCCTGCCTGTCTTTGCGTCAAAATCCGGGGACAAGAGGTATTTATGACGTAACAAAGATGGCGGCTGTGAGTTAGGTTTTTTGCCATTTCCTCGAATTCTGTTCAACCGATTTGTTATTGTGGGGTATTATTTAAAAGATATTTTTATGATCTATTTTTATTATTTTTTGTAATTTATGTAAATATAATATTTTTATATATATGAGGCAACAAGTCATTTGTCAATATAATTTTGTATATATTATTTACCATACCTTCTTAAATATACGTTTAATCAAAAAATATGTTATTATAAAAAAGTTTGCATATTTAATAGGCTATCCAAAAAAGTATGATTTATTATTATACAGCTATAAACAAGCGAGCTACACTGCGACGTTGACTACTACACTGCAAAATATCGCGTCGTGAAATTTTCGAAATCGATGCGATGTTGTACAGTTGGGACCGCCAAAAGGCTCGTTTGAAAGATATTCCAATATTCTTTATCTTTTTGTTGAATACGAAGTGCATAAATTCTTAAAACAATAATAAAAATATAATATACCTATTACTTTACTGACGTATTTTCCAATATAAATTTTAATAGACACATTTTTTCGCTATGATCGTTGTTATCTTTTAAGAATGTTTTGACAGCTATAAATTTTAATAGGTATATAAAATATAATAATAAAACATAATTTACAATAAAATTATGACCGTTATCATTTCATTGCTGCCACTCTACGCGCGTTTTCCACAGTATAGTAGTGAAGTATTTTTAAAGTAGGTGTACTCATAAATGGTGCTGCTTATACAGAAATAAAATAATACAATAATAGTTACATTTAAAACAATAAAGACAAATTATAACTAAACATCATAGCACAAAGAGCTATAAATAAAAATAAATAAAAATGCCGAAAAGTTCGTGATTTCATTTTATACCGACAAAAAACCATCTCTTCAAGGCCTTGACGACATCAATGATTTGAGAGCTGCAGTTTTCCATCATATTAAATGTTTGGAGAAATTGGCGCCTTCTAAAGAAGCCCTAAAATATCACATTTACAAGGCAAATTACCAGGCTTTGGTATGGAATTCTGCAGATATCCTGTTGCCAACATTGCTACCTCCAGAAGACTGTGGATGGAGATTAGAAAATATGATTCTTAAGCCAATTGAAACTTCCAACTCCCCTATATCTTTAAAAGATCTAGAGTACATTACTTGTCATTGCAAGACAGGTTGTAGATCTGCGAGAATTGAGTGCGTCAGTAAAGGACAAAAATGTATAGTTGGTATATGCCATGCTGGAAAAGAAATGTGTTATAATCAATACAATTTTGAGGATAAACAGAATGATTTTTCCTGATTACTCTTTGTGCTATGATGTTTAGTTATAATTTGTCTTTTTTGTTTTAAATGTAACTAAGGAACATAAAAATAAATAAATAATATTATCCAATATTTATTTTATTTTTGTATAAGCAGAACCGTTTATGAGTACACCTACTTTAAAAATACTTCACTACTATACTGTGGAAAACGCGCGTAGAGTGGCAGCAATGAAATGATAACGGTCATAATTTTATTGTAAATTATGTTTTATTATTATATTTTATATACCTATTAAAATTTATAGCTGTCAAAACATTCTTAAAAGATAATAACGATCATAGCGAAAAAATGTGTCTATTAAAATTTATATTGGAAAATACGTCAGTAAAGTAATAGGTATATTATATTTTTATTATTGTTTTAATAATTTATGCACTTCGAATTCAACAAAAAGATAAAGAATATTAGAATATCTTTCAAATGAGCCTTTTGGCGGTCCCAACTGCACAACATCGCATCGACTTCGAAATTTTCACGACGCGATATTTTGCAGTGTAGTAGTCAACGTCGCAGTGTAGCTCGCTTATTTATAGCTGTATAATAATAAATCATACCTTTTTGGATAGCCTATTAAATATGCAAACTTTTTTATGATAACATATTTTTTGATTAAACGTATATTTAAGAAGGTATGGTAAATAATATATACAAAATTATATTGACAAATCACTTGTTGCCTCATATATATAAAAATATTGTATTTACATAACTCATAAACAATAATAAAAATAGACCATAAAAATATCTTTTAAATGATACCCCACAATAACAAATCGGTTGAACAGAATTCGAGGAAATGGCAAAAAACCTAACTCACAGCCGCCATCTTTGTTACGTCATAAATACCTCTTTTCCCCGGATTTTGACGCAAAGACAGGCAAGGTCGTCATCTAGACATTACGAGAAATTTTTTGATACCTGCCTTTGGTAAATAGAGCTCGTTCCGACGAAATTCAAGAAATAGAGCACTTTTGCCTCAACGGCCGCTAGACTATATACATGCTTTAAGTGTTTGTGACGTTCTGATGGCTTTGATCGCAATGAAACTTTGCACACATCTTTATATGTATATGTTTCCCTCACCCCCCTAGACTGCACCCCGACCCATCTCTCATCAAGAGGTGCAAGAATTTTATTTTTGTCACTGTCACTCAAAGCGAAAAATCGTGCAGTGCGAGAGGGGCGGATTCAGGGCAAAACGGAAAAAAGTTGGTTTTATATTTTTATTAAAAAAACTAAAATAGCTAGCAAAATTTCAAATATCAAATCTCTAGATATTGTTAAAACACACCTAATAAAATATGTTTGAGTATATACAGAACAGTTCCTATTCGTCAAACGAGGAGAAAAAGTGTGTTTGAAGACCTTATTTCAACAATTATTTCTATGGAGGAAAATTTATCCAAACATGTTTTCCAATTTCAAAACCCTAGATTATATAGTCAAAATGCATATACTAGAAATTTATTAAAATTTTCCGTGTATTTCATGAAATACACAGAAAAGAAACACACGTATTTTTTTCGCATATCGCCTTTAAAAGCGCCGAATTTGTGAAATGGTTTCAGGTAAAAACAGTTTTCCATGAAACGGTTACTGTTTATTTATAGAAAAGTGTAATGAACGTCGTCTGTATTGCTCTTTTTTTTATTTCCAGTATAAATAAAAATGATACAACTTGCTAAACTTTGCTCAAAAACGAGGCAATATTCACGATATCCTGACAGCTATTATGTTTTGTACGTATATGCAATTTTATACAAAACCTCATTGGTATAAGATATTAAAAACTCAGTCATGTGTATTTAATCCAATTTGTATTCTATATTAGACGTTTTATACTCGGGATTTTACGATATATAATGTCATGTGAAGTAGATATTTTTAATGGTCGTAAATAAGACATTTATTGGGACACTCGTGCAGTCTTTTACGAAACTAGTGTGCCACTGTCTTATATTATGTCACTTGCACAAAATACTATTTCCAAATCGCTGCCAAATGGCATCTCGTTGGATAGCTCGATAACCCAAAAACTTATATTACATTTTTCTCCAATTCAAGCGCAAACACTGCTAACATGCCCGGAGGGTTCCGTCGCGGTGGGATCGTTGCTTGTCACAATTCTATTACGACCATTATGTCCCTGAAACCGATTGAGCGTAACGATGTTATGACTTGGGGTTCCGTAGCTAACTGGATCCATAACAATGACTCTCGGTTGTAAGGTAGGATCATTTGTGAGAATTCGGTTTTGATACAGGCTTCGATTGTTGTCGAATCATTGTTATATTATTATTATGCTCTTGTATGAATTGAAATGCCATTCTGGTCCTCTAAAAAGGCCGCTTTGGATGAATCATATTATGATTCCGTTCTAATGCCGTCTCTTTTCCACGCGTAAAAAACTCTGACTCCATCCTACTTTCAAATCATTTTATGATTCACCCAAGTCGGCCTTTTTAGATCCCCAGGGGATAAACACTCTTGTGATACTATTAAGAACCTCGCCTACGCCTACGGATCACGTGTAAACACCCGCTCGTGTTTAATACCCTTCACTATGTAACAGTTTCTTAAACTACTTAAAATCGTAAAAAATCGAATTGTGGCGTAAAAACAGTCCCATTACGCGATAATAAGAAATCTTCTTCGCTCGGCTCCCCTAATGTACTGCGCTTCACTCGTCGTCGCTCCTATTTTGACTTTTTGTTGAGACATTTTCGTAATGTTTTATAATGTCGCTTTTTTTTTGAAAAAGCTAATTTCCGCGAAAAAGCGGAAAAATTCCATTTGGGTTAGGGTTTACCTTTTGGCTAGTTAAAAGTAGAGTGTGTTTCTGTTTACGCCATAATTCGATTTTCCGAGAAAAAGCTGTCTACGACCATGAACACAGTGTCTACGACATTATACGGCTACAATGACATACTGAACCCAAAAAGGGCCCCCGATTCGTTCGTTTGATTGTTGTTGATAGAGCAGCGCTGAATCATTGACTATAGATATTAATCAAGATGCACACAGATACATTTTATTTGGTAGGTTCTATTTACTTGGAATAAGGCTTAGAATTGAATGTTTCCTGGCTACCAAATAACAAGTTTTATTTTTATTCATGTCCAAACGTGACCAGGAAAGTTACATAATTTAATGTTTTTCCCTACTTCCGGTTTGTTAGTTCTTTGTTCGGAAAATAGAAGAATGAGAGTAGTTTGACTGTGTACGGTCGTCCGCAAATCAATCAATCCAATGGCAGCCTATTTCTTTTTACGTTGTGTGCTGTCTCGCTCGCTCAGTTGCGCTAATAAAAGCCTTATAATGTTTGTGACGTCTTGATGTTGGATCCACTGAACAATCTGTTTGATCTCTATGAATCTCTATGTAAGGTCTGCATCGATCTCAGAATAAGAATACAAATAGAATCATGGCTAAAACAAGAACTGGGCATTAGCTATTGTACTCTTCCATCCATCAGCCCGTATTCGTCCACTGCTGGGTCTGCTGGACATTGGCCTCCCCAATATTACGCCACTCTTGGCGGTCCTTAGTCATCTTCACCCAGCCGCCACCCACAACGTCCTTCAGATCGTCAGTCCAGCGGGCACGAATGCGGCCTACGCTGCGCTTTGCTGTGCGTGGTCTCCATTCCAATGCCTTACGGCCCCAACGGTTATCACGTCGGCGACAGATATGGCCAGTCCACTGCCACTTTAAATTACTGATTCGGCAGGCTATGTCGGTCACCTTCGATCTCTGACGGATATCTTCGTTTCGGATTTTATCCATCAGAGATATCCCAAGCATAATCTAGCTTATGCTATAATGCTTGGGATGCTTGCTTGCTTGTACTCATCTACAGTAGAGCCATCGAGTGATGGCGCCTATGACGTTTAAATGCCTACAAAGTATCGTAATTAATAAGCAATATCGTAAGCAAGTGTGAATTAAAAAATTTAATACTTCATTGTTGATAGTGACGTACTACTTGTTTCGGTTATTATATTTCGATTTGAATGTTGCTTTATTGTGCAATAGAATTCGTATAGAAACAAAGTTTTTTTTTTTTAAGTTTCTCATGTTTTAGAGGTCGTGTTTGAGTTCGCCAAGTTACACAATAATATTTAATTAAAAACAAAACAATGACGAAGTAAACTAAACGAAAATAAATGATAGTAAAATACTTTTTTCGATTTAGATATTTAAACATCTTTTGGGGGCCCCGGGGCACTACACCGCATAGCCCTCCGATAGCTACGCCGCTGGTTTTGGCACATTTTCCTTTTGTATCATTATGTTGATTGTTGAATGACGTGTCTAATGTTGAGTAAACTCACACTTGATTTTTATTTTTAACCGAAATTATAAATGTACCTCATCACTAAATGCAGCTGTCATAAGTGCCATCACTCAGTGGCTCTACTTTAACGTAAATTACTCCTGAAACACCGGACCGTATTTACTTTATATTTTTTCCTAGTGTGTCACTAGGTTGAACCTCAGAATAATTCTTATTATGTGGCATGGATGCGGTGGGATAGTACGTGACTCATATACTTTTTTCATTACATGCTTTTTAATATCTTGTAAATAGGTTAGATATAAGTAGTGTTTAATATGATTATGTAAACATATTGCGAAATCCATCGCTATGAATACTCTAAATGTTATTAGAGTGCATTACAAACATTGAATTCTTTCAAATTCTTATCTTTGGGTTTGTTTCTGATTGATCTTTTCTAGTTTGTAATGCACTCTGATAATATTGAGAGTTTTTAATATTTTAATATTTTTTTTACCTGGTATATTTTTTTCTTTTTAATGGCCCGAAATATATATCACGTGTATTTTATTTAATGTGTTTTCATAAGTATTTTCATTTAAAACGATAGAATATATAATAGAATAATATAATATAATAGAATAAATATTATTTTTAAGCCCTTTTTTGGATTTTATTATATACAATAGATTATAATATTTATAATATATAAATATAAAAGTATTAACTAGGTTCGAGATATATTTCGACCAATTTCTGGTCGTCGTTAGTCGTAATCATATAATAGATAATTATAAATCATATAATCTATGTATTAAACATCATAGATAATGTTATTTTAATATTAATCCTAATGCTAATAATAAAGTACTGTTATTCCTTTTGAAGAGGGGTTCGGAATTTTTATCGTCTTTAGTACATTCTGCTGTGTCGAAGACCCCATTATTTGCAGACCTCGTCTCTGTGAGCTTTTTATGACGGCTGATCCCTAAAAATCACATTATCGAAAAGCTTAAAATAAAATTCTATTTTTTTTTATCGTGACCTCCAATGACATTCTATACCATGTCGTTGGTGACCGACCTCCTAAAGTCGCCGTCAATAGAAATTGTGGACTATGTAAACAAACCGTTTTCTCAATTTTTCTCAAGGTTCTGTCACGGAGTCTCACTGAACATTATTCCAAATCATGAAGCATCTAGTCTTACCAGTCATTCACTGTATTTCATCATGAAATATTCAATAATCACCAGTTAATTACGGAAAATCATAGAATCAACAGTCAATTCTGTACTGCGTCGCGATTGCTGTCATATTTTTTTCTCATCGAATCTGCATTGTCTTTGAAAATTGGTGATGTACGAATCTATTTTAATATAAACCTATTTTACTCGTGATGCTATTTCCGTGATGTCATTTTTTTTTGACAGCGTTACTTCATAATCTTTGACATAAACGTGTGTGTGATTCTATCGAGAGCTGTGTGATCTTCCAGCGTTGCTCTAAAATCTTTTGTGTTTTCGGTATTCTAACGACTTTGCTTCTCTTACTGATTTTATCGTACTAAAAATGTGTAGCTCATGTCCTAAAAGTAGAAGAAAAAATTAAAGAACTGGATGGGATAATAGATACGGCCAACGACGCTGTGACGGAACCATTTGTAATTAACGTGGGCGATTTGACTAGCTATTCATCAGAATATTTTAGCGATGAATCAAATAAAGAAAATTAAGCACCTAACATATTTTAATTACATACTTACCCATCTCTAGATAGTTCACCTATTCATAGACAAAGACAACATGGCGCTTTGTTTACATAGTCCACAATTTCTATTGACGGCTACTTTATATAACCTGCGCAGTTAAAGAAAGGAATTGAAAATGGCGTCGTGTACTTGTGTCTGCATTGATCTGTGATAGAGTTGCATGCAGTACATTTGCGACCGCAAGTGTACGGCATGCAAAAAAAGTAGTCTTGATTTGCCGCTAAAGCTTACTCCATACAAAAAATACTAAAGCAATAAATTTTTACGCGGACTCTATGGCAGTTCAATGCAGACACAAGTACACGAAGCCATTTTCAATTCCTTTCTTTAACTGCGCGGGTTATAACATTTTTATTACAGACCTCATCAAAAGAAACCTACTTTGTAGGGTTCCGTACCTCAAAATAAAAAAACGGTACCCTTACACACCTTGTTGTCCGTCTGTATGTCTGTCTGTCAAAACCCTTTTGCTTAGGTCCCGTATGAGATATCAAGTTGAAACTAATACCTCCTATAGGTCTACGGCACCATGGTGCTGTAAAAAATCAAGCTTCAAACACGACGCAAAAAATAAGTTACCGCAGTTTATATTTTCATACAAAATTACTCACCGTGAAAACCTATAGGGCACTTCCAGTTGACTTAGAAACTTGAAATATCGTTCATGGGGTGGGTCTCATTATTTCCACTGAAAATAACCATTGACGGTTATTCTGATACTACATGTATCACTATTTCCATTGCATTTTTAAAATCGCGACGCCGACTCACGGTCGCTTATCAGACGCCGCAATTTCCTCTACCAATAAATAGGTACTGGCCACTGAGAATGTTTTTGATGGATTAATTGTCAATAAGTCGACAGTGATTGTTTGAGAAACCGGGTATCACTATTTCCATAGACAACGTCTTGGTGCCGTCAAAACGTACTACCCAAAACTTCATTTCGACTCCTAATGACTCCTGTCCAAGTCACCAAATTATAATGTACTGTTACTTTTCTTAAGTGGCAACATTTGCAATCCTTTGTAATTTGGTCGTGTTATAGCTTGTGTTTACATTAGGAAGTAAGTCGGCAGATTTTTAAACAAAATTTTATTTAAGTTGTGTTTTGCTGCGAATTATCGTATGGAAAAGGGTTGAAGATACAAGGACAATGTCCTGCTACGTGCGTGGTTGCAGATTCCATTCGGGGAATAAAGAAAACTCGAACAGCAATATCAGTTTTCACAAGTGAGTAAAAAGTGATGTTTTCCTAGTAAATGAACCATAAAATGGAATTCCATCACGTAATACAGCATTTTACGACGTGTCGTTTTCATATAGTAACGTAAATATAGCTTTTAGAATAAAAGTAAATCCTAAAATCATTAAAATAATTAAATCCGTTTTGAGGTTATTAGTGAAGTCAAAACAGTTGTCGGTAATTTTACTGATATTGTGCTAATATGAAGTATTGATTCAGCTTATTTTACTTAAGGTTCCCCAAAAATGAAGACATTCCTAAACGATGGTTTGTTGCTATTAGCCAAAGTTGGAGACAGCAAAAAAACAAATTGGGAAGTGTTCTCAAGGCACTTTGAGGGGTTGGTTTTTATATCGTGCGCCCTTTATTTAATTGTAATGAGGTTTGGAATCAATAGTGGGTAGTCACTTTTCTAAACAAAGTGGTTTTCTTTTCCTGAGGAAATGCTTAGTTTTCGTGAAAACCGAAGATGAAAATTGGAAAATATTTGTGAACGAAACGCAATTTGTTAAAGAAATTTTAAGTGAATGTCGTATCGAAACGTTAAAACATACGCACACACTCTAATAATTCTGTGCACACACGCAATACTATTGAATATTATTGTATGTGTGCAGCCGAAAATGGCAAACAAAATGGCGTCCTTCACAGCGTCATTCCGTTTCTCTTGTGGCTACGTGAATTATAAATAATATGGTGTTTTATCTTCCTTTTCCCAACAATTAAAATAGTGGAGATATTTTCTTATCAAATTGCAAAAATTACATGCAATAAAATCTGACTTCTGTACTGGTAGGTTAAAACTGTTTAAAAACCAACTCAGCACACTCCGACTCTATACAGTCTTGTGGCTACTACCCCTAGAGTGTATATAAAAAGCCGAAGGCGCGAAGGGAGGGCAGCCCCCGCCCGCAGTAATAAAGCTTAGGCACCTGTGTGAGCCGTAGCGGCTGAGGCTGGTCGCCGAAGGCGACCAACAAGCCGAAGCTGCGGAGGTGAGCACGGGTGCCTGTGCTTTATTACGCAAGGGCGAAGGGGCTGCACTTCCCGCAGCGCCGTAGCCGATGCAGAAGTGAATTTGTGTCATATTGATAGGTTCTTATGGTCCATAAATTGACTTCTGCACTGGTAGAGGTTCAGATGGCTGAAACATCTTATCCCCTACAACTTCAGATTAAGAAAATAATGTAAATATAACCTCAAATTTTATAAAACTTTAATAATTTTTTTCTCAAAAATTACACATTTCCTCAGAAAAAAACTAACAAGAGGGACAAAGGACCTCCCCCCCCACCCCCTCCCCCACCCCTCTCCCCCCAATTAAGGGCGCACGATTCAAAAAAAAACCCACTTTGAGTCCTAAGTGCTTTCTGAAAAGGGTCGGAGTGTAGATAAGGGTGTAGATAAGGGGGCGCGATACCCCCCTTCAAAATTATTCGCTTTTCGGCGCCGCCTACGTTTCCCTTAGGGTGTAGAAAAGGGGGCGGAAGAAAAAACATAAAATAAAAAAAAATTTTTGGTACTTGAAAAAAAAAAACAGAAAATTTTCGTGATTTTTTTTTTTTTACTTTTTTAAAGTTTTTTTTTTACAATTGTGTAGCGTTTTTCATAGCCATTAATTAATGTCTTATGCATTTTCTTCATACGACTTATATTTTTTGAGATATAAGCCCTTGAAAATTTTATTATAAGTCGTACGGAAAAAATATATAAGACATAAAATTAAGACAAAAAGCAACTCAAAGCGATGCGCTCATAAAAAAAAGTTTTTTTTTTTTTTGGAAATTCGTCAGAGTCCCTTGCCCCCTTACGTATCCTAGCACCGTCAACTGGGACATAGAAAAATTACGATGATTTTTTAAATTTTCAAAGTTTCATATTTTTGTTTAAATATCGTCTAGGGATTCTTCTGGCCATTATTTTTAGTCATTTAAGATTTTACCGTACATGTCACCGTTCTCGAGATATAGGTCAAAAAAGTCTTTTTTTAATTTTATCTCTGTATATATTAGTCATATGAAAAAAAGTCATATGACATAAATTAACAAGAAAAAGTACTTCCTAGTGATGCATGAATAAAAAATGCAAAATAATGAAAAAAAAAATATTCGGCTGGAACATTGCCGAATTTTTTGTAGATTTTTTTATTACAAGAACTTGATATTTTTCAATGCTTATCGTATAGATTGTGTTTTTCCCATCATTTTTGGTCGTATAAATTTTTTGCTTCAGAAGCCCTTAAATTTTTTTTTTCGATATACCTCGGAGAAAAGTAGTCGTACGGAAAAAAGTTGTATGACATAAAATTACGACAAAAAGCAATTTAACGCGATGCGCTCATAAAAAAAAGTTTTTTTTTTTTGGGAAATTCATCGTAATTTTTCTATGTCCCAGTTGACGGTGCTAGGATACGTAAGGGGGCAAGGGACTGACGAATTTCCAAAAAAAAAAAAAACCTTTTTTTATGAGCGCATCGCGTTAAGTTGCTTTTTGTCGTAATTTTATGTCATACAACTTTTTTCCGTACGACTACTTTTCTCCGAGTTATATCGAAAAAAAAATTTTGAGGGCTTCTGAAGCAAAAAATTTATACGACCAAAAATGATGGGAAAAACATAATCTATACGATAAGCATTGAAAATATCAAGTTCTTGTAATAAAAAAATCTACAAAAAATTCGGCTATGTTCCAGCCGAATATTTTTTTTCATTATTTTGCATTTTTTATTCATGCATCACTAGGAAGTACATTTTCTTGTTAATTTATGTCAAATGACTTTTTTCATATGACTAATATATACAGAGATAAAATTAAAAAAAGACTTTTTTGACCTATATCTCGAGAACGGTGACATGTACGGTAAAATCTTAAATGACTAAAAATAATGGCCAGAAAAATCCCTAGACGATATTTAAACAAAAATATGAAACTTTGAACATTTTAAAAATCATCGTAATTTTTCTATGTCCCAGTTGACGGTGCTAGGATACGTAAGGGGGCAAGGGACTCTGACGAATTTCCAAAAAAAAATAAAATCTTTTTTTTATGAGCGCATCGCGTTGAGTTGCTTTTTGTCGTAATTTTATGTCTTATGACTTTTTTCCGTACGACTACTTTTTACCGAGATATAACAAAATAATATTTTTCAGAGCTTATATCTCAAAAAATATAAGTCGTATGAAGAAAATGCATAATACATTTATTAATGACTAGGAAAAACGCTAGAAGATCGTAAAAAGAAAACTTAAAAAAAGTGAAAAAAAAAATTGTTACGAAAATTTTCTAAGTGTTTTTTTCCTCAGTGCCCCCTTATCGACACTACGACCAGGCGGCGCCCAAGCGAAAATTTTCTAAGTCTTTTTTCCCATAGTGCCCCCTTTTCTACACCCCAACCCTGAAAAGAACTATTGCGACCACGCTTAAAAGACGATGCGGTGCTCACCTTGAATTTACCTGGTAAAACAGAAGTTTTTTTGGTTGAATCCTTCACTACGCTCGAAATTCTAACTTAGAATCACGAGTCTTGCTCGAGATTCAAACTCGGCACTCTCAACAAAAATAAACTTTGCTCTCTTGTTGCACAAACTTTAATGCTTTTTTACTACTATCTGTTTAAAAATGACCAATAAATTTTGTGTTTAATTCTAGGATTGAGGACTGCAATGGAACCATCAAAAGCTGTCTTTGTAGTGCGTAAATTGAAAAAATTCTTGCATTGAAAAAAATGTCTCCAAGCCCTGAAAGGACCTGCTAACAGCATGCCTCTAATGAGTGTAAAAGACAGAGGAGGGCTGACTAAGCCATCAAAAAGCATTCAAAAAATCTGCCAAACTGCAAAGAAACTCCTGAGAGAGTTTGAGGCTGTAGTTACAAAAAAAGTGTACGAAAACCACAGCACTTCACATCTATGATAAAACAAATTTCACAAAGATTATTGGTACAGACAGACGTACTTGACGACCAACATGACCGTTCGTTGGTTAACTCCGTGTTCGACACGTATTTGAAACTTAGAATACATCACATGACGAAGGAAATTACTTCACCCATCGAAAATATACGCTCATTTCTGACAAAAACAATAATTTTCAAAGGTCAATAAATACGTTTATTTTTGGCTGCTTTGTAAATCTTAATGACATGCGAAAATCAAACGTACTCAGTGGAGAAAATTGAGAAATTGAACAACCATTAAGTTTGAAAAAAATTAAGCTTCTTATTAAAATAATTCAATTATGCATTTTGTATGCGAAGGTCAATATGTTATTTTTATTTTTGATGTTTTTATATAATAATATGTAAAATAGTAATTCTGGAGATTGCAACAAATTGTTTCTTTTATCCTCTGATTATATTTCTGAGTTTTATTATTTTTATCATTATTTCACAACTGTTTGAGAGGGATCCTTTTGAATGTTAAGGAGGCTTGTTTTCATGGCGGCGCTTTCCTCTCAAAATATGTATTTTTAGTGGGAGTGGACCGTGTGTGTGTGGATGTATGTATGTAAACGTGGTATTCTTAGTTTTGAAAATAAAGTTGATTATTTCATTCCATAAATATTTGGCAGGTTTCTCAATTTCATATATTATTTTATCTACTCCCATACTACAATAAGGTAATTGCATCATCAGAATCAGTTTTATAAGTACCTATACTGTTTATCTGATAATATTACACTATAACACCGTGATTCCGCGCTGCTATTGGCCCAATTTACTATAACACCGCTAGAGAGCCAATCAACAACAGCGACGAGAAATAAGTCCCGACCTTATTTCTCAAGCCACGCCCACTTTATCCTAGTTGCTTCTAATTGGTACTCAAGGCAGCATTACCGGTCGATGAACTCGGGGTTCATGAACGAGTGTTCTTCTCATTTTTCGTGAAATTGTTAGTTGAAAATATGATTAAAATACGATATTTTTGATGGTCGTAGATTAAGTATTGTGTCCAACTGAACATAAATAGACATTTCGACACTTGTGCAAAACTATTACGAAACTCACTTAGTTTGTTTCGTTAATAAGCACTCGTGTCCCAATGACTTGAATTATGTTACAGTTGCACAAAATACTATGATAATCTATGTAGTTTTCTAACTGTACAACAAGGTATTATTAAGGCTTTTTTTTATCCAAATCGATATCGATAAAGTCTTCAAACCGGTAGTCCGATACATGCCTAGTTGCAAGCGTTTGAAAGATAGGGCTGTAGCCGGCTTGAAATCGACGTACTGATAAAAATACTGTCTTCTTGTTTTTTCATACTGAGAGTTGTATATGTGAAAGTAGCATAGCTTTACCATCCTAGGTTTCTGCTTAATTAGATCTTATCTATTGGTTTATTGGTCTGAGCTATTTCCATTCGATGTTTTTCACGTCAATGGCTATTGTGAGACGGATTTGCATAAATCTGGCAGTATCAGAATTTTCATTCCAATGGAAAATGGAAATAATGAGACCCACCCCGTTCATGTAGGTATTATAGTATCTTATAGTACACTAGTAGGAAAATATCTGACAATACAAATATTTAATTATTTAGGAAGTTATTTATTAGTTACTAACTTAATTAGACTCTTTAGATACATAGAGTATAAAAGATCGTAAGTGTCAAGTTAAGTTGGTCATTATGTAATTATTTGCCATAATGTTTTAAGGGTTCCGTATCCGTATTGTGTGGTCGTACGGAACTCTAGTCACGCGCCGCCCTTATTCTGTAACTTCAACATCTATCGCTATTGCTTTCAAATGTATCGTGATTGGCTGGAAATGACATCACACATCGTTTTTAGCGAATCACGATACATTTAAATGCGATAGCGATAAATATTGAAATAAGACAAAAAAGTCCATGTGCTGGTGCGACGAACTAGATCACTTTGCTGGACATCATTATGATTACGTTTGAGACAACGAAATGGTTACAATAAAAAAGTGTAAGGTGCTGCAAAAAATTATACCCCTATAATTAAACATTACGCCCTTCATAAATAATACTTTCCACTACAAAATTAACACCAAAAACGATCCCTTGGTTAAAGTAGATATAAGTAACTTGATGTGAAAATGAAAATGAAAATGAAAATTTCTTTATTGCAAAAACATGTTACAATATACAAGACGACACTAATTCCCACATTAAGTTGCCTTGTGAAGTGGGAACTAGGCTCGACCCAGAACATTAAAGAATATCATAATTATGAGTGCTAAAAGAGCAAGTAACAATTTACATCTAAAAAAAATTACAAACAATAAATAAAAAATATAATGAATTAAAGTTGCTTCAGAATATATATGTATTTGAAAGTGAATCTGTATATGTGGTTAAGTTCAATAGGAGAAGTTAATATTATAAGATGTATAGTATAAGTTTATGTTAAAAAAAAGACATGATCTTGCCAAGTTTCTTGCCCGTTCTTCTTAGCAAGACTAATCGAATGGGCGGAGGTAGGCATGTATTTATATATGTAACCTATTACTATGTAGTATATAGGATGGGATTTGGTCGGCCGCCTGGATTCGTGCTGGGGCTCGGTTGGTGATCATTGAACCTTGTTCCTAGTCCCTGGCCGGGTCTCCGGTATGGGTTCGGGCAGTTAATTGGATTTCACCTTGTATAATAATATTTTACCTATAATTTTAATCGTATATATATTGCTACATAAATTAAATAAACATTTAATCTAGTTCATGTACATTTATTATTTTATTACATATATTTTTATAAGATTAAAATTTGACTTGTGAAACGTGTATTATGTATACCCACTTTGCAAAATAAACTTTTTGAATTTCTCAGAATTTGGGAGGGAGAGGTAAAAGGGACCCTTCGGTACCACTCCCCCGACCAGAAATGCGCGCTTCGTTCCGCGGCTCGCCACACCTAACCTTCTAACCTAACCTACCGGCTCTCTTCTGCGCCGGTTTTCTCGTATAAAAAAATCTGACGCGAACACGAGATATACAGGGCGTCCCACGGCTATGCCATATGGAGGGAAAGTACCTTAAATATTGTAGATGGAACATTTTACTGAAAGAAAACATTATTTTAATTTAAAAAACAATTTAAACTGCATTCATAGATTTTTAAATAGTAACATGGTTGAACCGGGATTCGAACCCGTTACATGAGAAAAATAATTACCCTGCAGCCTAATCATACCGATCGAAAGGATTATTCAACTTATGATTTAATTCTTATGATTAAATCATAAGGATTATTTTTTGCAAAATAACATAGTGTCGGAAATAAAAGGAAAACCATGAATTTCAACATTTTTGATACAAAATTAATCAATTTTTCTCGTGTAGCGGGTTCGATTCCCGGTTCAACCATGTGACTATTTAAAAATCTATGAATGGAGTTTAAATTGTTTTTTAAATTAAAATAATGTCTTCCTTCAGTAAAATGTTCCATCTACACTATTTAAGGTACTTTCCCTCCATGTGGCATAGCCGTGGGACGCCCTGTATATGTATGTGACCCACTAACAAGCCATTAGACGTAGTAAGGAGAACATACTTTATTCAGCAACACATCAGTGCAATTGCACTACTATACAAATGTCATTCCGTACTATGATATTTATATTTCCTTGCTTAGTCCTCCCCGCGTTACTCCGCGACAGCCCGGCGCTGTGGCGGAAAAATTTCTCAGTTGTCCGTGGTTGGTAGGTGTCTATTAGCTAAGTGGTCTGCTGTGACAGTCACCACGCAGGCAAAACTTAGTACTACATTTTTATATATTTATTAATAACCACATTATAAAGCACTCGCTACGTGCTAAATTGTCGAAAAATTAAAGAACTTCTACTTATTCTAGCACTATACAGTTTGGCATGTACCTCTAGGGAGTGCTTTAATAAAAAAATGTAACACCAACTTTTGCCTATGAAAATAACATCTATGACGTAAACCACCGTGATAGCACTAAATAAGCACTGCATACCTATATAATACGGTAATTTGCTAATAAGGCAGCAGACCGCGCGCTCTTAAAACACTTAAACCCGCTCGCGAAATTTCAGTTTCAAGTACTTGTAGGATATCTACTTGTCTTTGATTAAGGCGCCTCTTCTCATTGTCATCCGAAAATGACTCTATTGATTATTTCTCTTAAACGGATAGTTTAAAATTTATGAAAAATATTTATTGTTAGTTAAACTATACAGAACAACTTCATTTAAGGAAATTATTCTCTGGTATAAGAAACAGTATGAAAATATTATTCAAAGTCAAGTTGTTTCTAGACTAAAATTAAGTAATTTTTTTCATTTCATTGAAATCACTATGGTATTTGTATGGTTCTTGCACTAAACTACAAGGAAAATATTGCTTATAGAAATCATTTATGGAATTTTAAATATTAAATATTAATAAATATCTATTAATTAATTTTAAATATTAATAAAGTATTGTTTTCTCGAATATTGCGTTATTTGGAGACCCAGCGACGTCATGCAATGCATGCAATGCATGTTGTCTTCTTATTTGTGTGCAATAAAGTGTTTATTCATTCATTCATTCATTCATTCATTCATTCAGTGCGCGTTGATATGAACGTTATTTCAATATAGTTTCTGTCGATATTTGGACCAACATACCTCGACTCAAGGTCGTTGGCGACTACCTGCCCCTTAATCTGCCCGAATTCCAAAGACATTTTAAACTTACTGCAAAGAAACTTCCACAAACTTCGTACACGTCAAGAATGGCGTTTTATTTAATGATACCATTTCAAATTAATTATGTTCATTAACATTGGTGATTAAGTAAGACCGAACTTCTGTTACTTCAGTTTTGGTTTTCCTTAATTCCTTTAATTTTATGTTATCTATTTAATTAACTTACTTTTAGGCATTTTTTCTTTTGTTATTTTAAATCTTACCTGCTGTGAATTTGGTATGGGAAAATTAAATATAGGGTGAAAATGAACCCTCTAGCTACCTATTTTGAAATCTACCTATATTGAATCAGAATCACCAATAGAATACAGAATCGTTAAAAAAACAGTTTTTGTTTTGTCATATTTTTTATTGGAAATATTTCCCATATTTCCATAACTTACGCGACGCGACTGACAATAGACCGTAGGGGCTTCCCCGCCGAAGAGCCTCCGACCCCCAGCCATCAATGAAAACATTCCCGGCCCCCAAAAGCCCGTCCCCGCAATCCACCCTTCCACCCGTGATCGACATTGGCGGTCGATATCTTTTTATTAAATTATGACAAAAGTAAGTAAACATATATTTTTATAGGGTTCATTATGAAACTGTATACAGGTTACTATGATTGAACCTCATCTATTTTGTTGGAGAATTATTTGCAGTAAACCTAAGGTCGTATATTGTTTAAGAATTTATCGCAGTTTAGTCTGTCAGGATTCTGATTCTACGAGTTTTGATCAGTACAAGGTGGTGTTCAAGTTATTTTTCAGGTAAATTTGTTTCTGATTGATTTCTAGTTTGTAATGCACTCTAATAATAGTTATGTTTCCTTCAGTAAATTTTCTTTTTCTGACCGTTCTTAAGCAACCGTCATTGTGAATTATTTAGACACAGTCCCAACGCATTAGCAATTAGCGATGGTAGTAGGACAAGTAGTTCTAAATATTTTGCGGCCTTACAATATAAAAAAGGAAATTAGACACAAATTATCGGGAAAAAAAAAGCTCAGACAGTTCAGCGACTTATTATGCTAGTTCTACAAGTGTTCCGAATATTGTAATTACTTGATACACCAGCTAGTATTGCACTTAAAAACACTCACGAGGCCGTTGTGCGTGTTTAACGCCTTGTTCTAAGAACAGAGATGGCGCTGTCATCGCTACAATATGTATAAATTATAAGCTTGGCAAGAAAGTCATGAATTAAATAAGGGCGCCACTTTATTTGTCCGAACTGTTTTAATATGGCAACATCTGAGATCTTTTTATACGGGGAAATTAGGTGTTACCAGCAAAAACAATTTTAGTTCCATTTATTGACAAGTAGTATATTCTTTACTCTTATCGTATCTTATACAGGTTGTTGATTTGGTCAGCAACTTCCGTCTCAGGGTAGGTTGTATTCATAACACTGACGACGAAAAAAAAAAATATTTTTTCACTGTATTTAAGATATTTTGGGAGCAACATAAAAACTTTTATTGTACGACAGACATAATGAAATTCTCTCAACTTTGGCGGAGTGGTGGGGAGTGGGGTGGGGTGGGGCACCCGAGTAACTAGGTACTAGCGCATCGCGCTGTCTTGACCATTTATCAAGAGAATTTTAGGACATACAAAAAAGTGCATAACTCTGCCTTTTTTTGTATGCTATTTTAGTAGTAAGTGTCATGTAAACCACTACTCATGTGACGCAAGTTGTGGAGCAAATAAACATTCTGTATATCTTAGTACTGCTAGAACGTTGATTTTCATTAAAATCTCTTTTTTACGATCATAAAACTTCCTTACTACTACCGTTTTATTTCCTTTTTTATAGAACCATAAGAAGAACAATAGGAAAAACACAGACTTAGTTGGAGATGGATCGAGCTTTCAATCCACAAAACAAACTGAGGCTGAAAATCTGACACGTAATGATGGCCTTGTTTGTAGGCTGGGCTCTGAGCCCGATCTTAAACCTTTGTGATTTATTTCAGTGAACCTTGAATTTGGCTGCGGTTTCCTTCACAAGTGTTTCAAAGTAATTCCTTTTTATATTACTATTAAAACTGTGTGAGTAAATGTTACCGAAATATTTTTTCAATGCAAGTGCTCGTAAAGGCCCACTTTTTATGCATCAAAACCGAACAGAAAGTCGATTATTTTGCCCTAAGGCTTTAAAATTATTGTTCTTTTTTTAATTATTTACGAGAAGTTGGCTAACCTGCAACCTTTCCAGTGTACCATAAATGTTATCCTTTTTTTCTACTGCTTATCGGTTCTGGATACAGTCCTTTTGAGCCAATCATTAACTTGCAAAATTGTAAAAATGTAACTTTCACATTTAATAATTAAATTGTTTTCTTTGATTATATTTGTTTTATTTCCTCACACTATGCATTGTAAAACGTAGTATGATACACGGGCGTAAAAGCAATAAATTTCTCGGTTACTTTAAATACACTCGCTACGCTCGTGTTTTAAATCGTCCTCGTAATTTATTCCTTTTCGCCCTTGTAGCTTAAAATAATAATATTGCGGTTTTTACACTTACGGTTATTATTACTACAAAGCATAAAGTGTACATAAATGATTATAAAAGCTGGTAAATTGTTTATAAGAACCGGCTAAGTGCAAGTTGAACTCGCGCACGTTTCTATTTGTTTCTGTTGTTATTTACCGTAATAATTTTCGGGTTCCGTACTCGTATTGTGTGGTGTCCGTACCACCGAATACAAAATTAATATAAAATTTTGTTTGATACAAAATTAATAAAAACAAATAAATTATTACTGAATTAAATTTTTTTAATGTTGAAGGTAGATATTATTGGAAATGTGATGTGTAGCGGCTAGCTAAATATATCAGCGAGCCTATTATGTATGTTTAGTTGCCAACTGGACTGGGTGCCTATCATCAAAAGCATTATACTATCTAATTCCGATTGTCTAAGGATATTATTGAAACTAAGAACGACACTCGCCTTGATAATGCCGAAATTGTATCGGTGGAACGGTTGGCTATAGTCAACAACGATTGTTCAAGCCGTATGAAATAATAATTTAGTGGATAAGTAGTTCTTTCGGGTTGACTGGGTGAAAATGCTTTTAGCATTATGTCCACCTGTTGTACATTTAACTGTTGTAATAATTGTCTAAGGATATGTTAGCACTTGAAGTGACGACACAGTTCGTAAATAGTTCAATACCCACTAAAGGCAATTTTTAAGGTTCAGATTTTATCTATGTTTTTGATAATAGGCACCCAGTGCAGTTGGCAACCAAAGATACATAATAGAGGGGCAGGTTAAATAATATTAGTTGGCGAAACACAATAGTACATTGTTCACCGAGGGAAGAAAGGGGAAGATTACCAACAAGGTTGTAGTTTGAGCCCCGAGGCGAACCAAGGGGCTCAATACACACGGGTTGGGAATCGCACTTTCTCCCGAGTGATACATAGTGCTTTATACTACACCTGCGAGGAAATAGTATAATTTTACTTTTAATCAAGATACAATAAAAGAAACCGACTGACTCGCGTGCGATTGTCACTTTTTATTTCCTTCTTATTTTTTATTATGTACAAGGAAAGCGAGTGGCCAGTATCATTTTTCGAGTTTTATGTACGAGTTCGCAAAATAATACTGGCTACTTGGCCACCTGCTCATCCTTTATGTTATTAAAAAAAAAACAGCATGTTAACAATGGATTTGCATATACTTTTTCTGCCCGCTCAAGCACGTTAACAATGAATTTTCATACACTTTTTCCGCCCGCATTTGTATGACAGTAATGACGTATTTTCTGCATCGTTTTCAACAAAGAAAGAAGGTACTTTTCGAGCAGGTGTAGTATAAAACATATTTAATGCTCGTCCATATGAAAAACTTTAGCTTTTTAATAATTTCCTCTTATTCAAATTGCCCGATCACGATTTGCATAGACTTCATAGAAATGTTGTTAATGAAGGAGTTGTATTTTGTACAACGTGTAACAGAAAGGTGTAACCATATTTGAAGAGCTTATTCAGTCAATGGTATAGAACAACTTTTACTATGGAGCCAACCCTGAAACAAAAAAAAAAATCTGCCCTTCCATACATTTCGGCCGAGCGGCATTGCATTTTTCTATGAAATAGTAATTTTTTTTTTCGAGATACAGATTTTGTTTCATGTAAAAGTTGTTCTATACCATTGACTGAATAAGTGATATTGAATTTCGCCAATTAATGTAATGTTCTTAAGAATTACAATTCTAGAATTACTATTCAATAAATTTTATTCTAGGACAATACTACATTGCCTTTTGAATTAAGGTTTCTACCAACGCCAACGACCTTGAACTAAGTAACTTTGTAACCATTTTATACAGTAACTATAGCAGTTTTTAATGGAAGAAAAATACATAGTAATCTGCATGATACAAATAGTGATGTGGTTTTTCCTGAATTTCATTATAACATACAGAAGTGAAGCAAGAAAATTCTAAATTTACCCTTATTTCTCGATTTTTTGTTCACTTGTAACAACATAACTGCTGCAGTTTTTATCGAAACAGTATGAAAATTTATAAACTTCTAGACAAAATAATATAAAATTGGTTTTCTCAGTGCTTGGAAATTAATTTTATTTTGGATAAAATAAATTAAAAACACACTATTTTCGTACTTGTCAGCCGCAGCGACCGGCGTAACAGCCATGTTGCAGTGCGAGCTGATAAGGACTTTATTTTAATATGGTTTTGTTCGAAATTTCAACCACCATGAATCGAGTTGCTAATTATTCCGACGGAGCCACCTTAAGGCGACGCGACGCCGCGAAGAATTGACACTTTTTGGAGTCATTTTACTGCGTTCAGTAAGAAGCTACTAGTTTGATAAATTAGTATAACATTTTCGGAATTTTTTTCTAGATTTCTGTAATACAGAAACGCGATTAAAAATCTTTCATTCGATAGAAATAATTATTAAAATGAGGTCTTCAAACACACGCTTTCTCATAGTTTGACAAATAATTATCATGTACAGACCCCAAACATATTTTATTACATGGGTTCTAACAATATCTACATTTTAGTAATTGGAAACTTTTGTAGTCATTTTAGTTTTTTTTTATATAAACAAAAAGCATTTTTTTTGTCTTTTCACTGTATCGGTCCCTCTCGCACTGCGCGTTTTTCCGCTTGGAGTGACACTGCCCGTTGAAAACTCGATGCCTCATCGTAACTGGTACCGCACCATTTACATTCAAGAATTCAAATCAACGTTTTCAAAGACAATTCGTGTTAGCCTCCATTATAAACCCGACATATTTGGAATTTTCTCTTTCCAATTAAAAGTTTATATTATTGTGATACAGTTATTCGGGCTGAGTTCGTGTGATTGATGCGGAAAGTTTGATGAGTTTACTTATATTTGAACGTGTCAGGGGTTTAGAACATTGTCATGAAAATAAACTGACAGAAAAAAAGCCTCGATTTTTGGCTACTTTTATAATTGCCGTGGCCATGGTACGGCACGGCACGGTTTTTTCGCCACAAGATTCAATTATCTAATTGACATCACTACACATTAAAAAAAATCATTACGCAAGCAAAACCCACCACATGGAAAAGATAAGTTTATTTAGCTAAAACTTTAAGATATTAAATCTGCTATTTGTTTTAGAAATTTTAATTTAATGATGAATAAATAAATAATTAATAAATAAATTATTTTTGATTGTGTTGCGGCACCGACCAGTCAATGACCTCAGCGACAGGGACAGGCGGTGCGGTGGGGGGCGCCGCGCTTCCACGACGGATGGTCCGAGCTGCGGTCATTCTCTCCTTGACCTTACTAGAAGACCTTACTAGACGAACACTTGCGACAAATTTAAATGTTATTGTTATCAGTATCAGCACCTGTCTTTATAACAAAGTATAAAATACATCGTTTCTCATTTCTACACACCTATATCTATTAATCCACGGGAACGAGGATTAACCATTTTGGTCCTTCGACGGAAAAAATAACGCGTCGCAAGCTGCAGTGGACTTTGGCCCGTCTTCGATCTCCGGCATTGTGGAGGTCACCGTGAGGACAGAGGATACTGACAAAGGAGTGAGTCGTTCCAATTTTCCTTGCTATTCCTATCTTTCTAGTCCTGCTGATCCACCAAGTCAGGGATTCGGGATAGCACTTTATGGATCAGGCATTTTGACCATTTCGCTTTAATTTTATTAAATTAAGGATTGTGATACTTGCTTGCTTGTTTTAAATTAACGCAAAAATCTTACCTATTACCTATTTACGCACAAAGATAGTTGGAGACGGACGAGCGGCCGCCCGTTATCTTATCTCGACCCGCATTCCTTTGTTTGTTTGTTGTAACGGTCATTAGCAAAATAGCCGGGACTTTATACTTGAACGTAGTCTTTTTATCATTCATCATAGCATTGCTAATTTAATACATTCGTCATGGCTAATAATATAAAAGAATTAATTAAAAAACGCGCTTCTTTAAAAGCTAAGCTTACAAATTTTAAAACATATTTGGATTCCATTCAATCGTGTCACAGTTTGAGTGATCTTCAACAAACCGAATTAGACTTGAGGGTAAAAAAGATAGAAAACTTATATTTCGAATATGATACGTTACAGAGTGACATCGAGGTGTTATCTGATGAGGGTGACACCGATGTATACGCAGAGCGCGAGCAGTTTGAGACAAAGTACTTCGGCCTGGTGTCCGCGGCCCGCGTCCTGCTCGAACCTTCACTCTCCCGGGCCGCTTCCGCTGGATCCGTGAAGGGCGGCGAGTGGACCAGACAGGATTTCGTCCGCCTTCCCAAGATTGACCTGCCCTCTTTCGACGGAGAATTTCGAAACTGGCTGACGTTCAGAGATACGTATCTTTCCCTTATTCATGACAACAAAAGTATTAGTGAGGTTAACAAATTTCATTATCTTCGTTCAGCTTTAAAAGGTAGTGCCGCCTTGATCATTGAAAGTCTGGATCTTACATCAAACAATTATGCAATTGCTTGGCAATTATTGTCAGAAAGATTTGACAATCAGCGTTTGTTAGTAAACAATCACATTCAAGCGTTACTTAACCTTGAACAAATACAAAAAGAGTCTTGTGAATCTTTACGTAACCTTATAGATGTAACCAACAAAAACTTACGTGCTCTTACTTCTTTAGGAGAACCCACAGACCACTGGGACACTTTGATTGTGTTTTTGATGTCCAAGAAATTAGATTCCATTACAAACCGCGAGTGGGAAGAAAACCGAAGCAGTTTTAAATCTTCACCTACTCTGCAACAATTTTTAAAGTTCTTAGTTAGCAAAGCAGACCTTTTAGCAACTTTACAAGATCAAAATGAAAATAAGGTAAACAAGCATAGACCATTTGAAACACAAAAATCGAGAAACTTCTTGGCAACCAATTCAGGTGACACAAACAAATTTGCTTGCCCTTTGTGTTCACAAGCGCATTATTTATTTGGTTGTGCATCTTTTCGCTCACTAGATGTCGAGTCACGCATAAAGAAAGCAAAGGAAAGTCGTGTGTGCATGAATTGCTTACGCCCGGGTCATGTAGATAAAACTTGTGCTCTTACACATTGCAAATATTGCAAGACCAAGCATAATACCTTGTTGCACAAGGACATGCACTCAAAGGTGCAACGTGAAACTGCACCAGCTTTGCCTCCAACAGCTAATAATAACCATAATGTAGCTCTCTCAACAAACATAAGCAACTTACCTACTTCAGATAATAATCAAGGCCATGTCTTATTATCCACAGCCTTGGTGAAGGTTGCTGACGTGCATGGCAAGCTTCATACAGCACGCTTGATCTTGGACTGCGGCAGCACCATTAACTTGGTCACCGAGAACCTCTGCGGGAAGCTTGGTCTGGTAAGGCGTAACGCGAGCTCCACTGTCTCAGGTATAAATAATCTTGTTTCTCTTACTACAGAAACTTGTGACCTAATCATCGAGTCATATTTCGGTGGATTTAAGGCGAGCGTGTGCTGTTACGTACTACCTAATATAACAAAATCATTACCGTCATCTTACATAGACATCAAAAACATACCGATTCCTCAAGGGATTCAATTGGCTGATCCATCATTCAATATTCCTGCGGCGATTGATATTCTTGTTGGGGCTGAAATCTTCTGGGAAGTCCTATGTTCCCAATCCATAGACTTAGGTCAACGTCAACCAAAATTAAATAAATCTAAATTGGGATGGCTCTTATCTGGCTGTATTTATCCCAAAAATATTATCGATTCAGAACCTGCCCCATCATTTTGCCATTTTACAGATCTTAAACATGAATCTGATACATTATTTAAAAATCTTCAGCATGTACCTGAACTTACTCGATTCTGGGAACTGGACACGGTGTCATCTCAGCATTGCATGTCACTAGAAGAAAAATCGTGTGAAAAAATCTTCAAGGATACTACTCGACGTGATTCTGAAGGTAGATTCGTAGTCACTATACCATTGAAGGATTCTCCTGAAGTTTTGGGTGACTCTTACCAGATAGCGAAGAGACGGTTTCTTTCCCTGGAGCGTAGACTCGAACGTAATTCTAACCTGAAACAAAGGTACATGGAATTTATGCAAGAATACCTTGATCTTGATCATATGACTGAGAATAAAAGTGTATCACAAGTTGACATAAAAAACTATTACTTACCGCATCATGGAGTGGTTCGTGAGTCGAGCACTACCACGAAGGTCCGTGTAGTATTCGATGGATCGGTTGCAACCTTCGGGAACTCTGGAAAGTCCTATAATCAGATTCAACAAGTAGGACCCACAGTACAAGATGATCTTTTGTCGATTCTTTTACGTTTCCGGCAACATAAATATGTTGTTACTAGTGACGTAGAAAAAATGTATCGAGCTATTTTAGTTGAGCCTTCACAACGCCCGTTGCAGCAAGTGATTTTCAGGTTTCATCCTTCAGAACCTCTTAAAACTTATACTCTTAACACGGTCACATATGGTACCGCCTCAGCTCCATACTTAGCGACAAAATGCTTAGTTTCTCTAGCTGACCAAAGCTCTGACGTTAGAGTCCAAAACGCGATCAAACACGATTTTTACGTGGATGATTATTTAGGGGGTGGAGACTCAATTAATTTGGTTGTTGAACAATGTGAAGGCATCATCAAAACTCTTGAGTCAGCAAAATTTAACTTACGAAAGTGGCAATCAAATAACCCTGAAATATTAAAATGCATATCTTCTTTTAAGGGAGATTCTGAGAAAACCCTTAATCTTAATCATTCCTCACCTTGTAAAACTCTTGGATTGTACTGGGATTCAACAACAGATCAATTATTTTTTTCAATTGACATACAAACAAGTAAAAATATAACAAAACGTGTTATTCTTTCCTTAATAAGTCAAATTTTTGATCCGCTTGGCTTGGTAGGACCCTGTACGGTAGAGGCAAAGATCATACTTCAAAAATTATGGCTGCAAAAATGTGATTGGGACGAAGATGTACCAATTGACATCAAAAAATTATTTCTTGACTTAGTGCAGTCACTTCATAACCTTAACAATTTAAAAATACCTCGCTGGGTTTCTTGTAATAACACAGTGAGACTTGAACTTCATACATTTACAGATTCAAGCGAGCTTGCCTATGGAAGTTGTATTTATATACGAGCCTTGACAGTAGATAGCATCGAAAAATAAAATTGCTCCTCTCAAATCAACCACCATTCCAAGACTTGAGCTTTGTGGAGCCTTATTGGGCACAAGACTTTGTAGGAAAGTTTTAGAGTCGCTAACTGTCAATTTCGATCAAGTATTTTTCTGGTCCGACTCGAAAATAGTACTAGGCTGGATAAATACTTCACCAAGCCTCCTAGAGCGTTTCGTTCGGAACCGAGTAAGTGAGATCCAAGACAGTACAGTTGGTCAAACATGGAGCTACGTTCCGTCTAAAGAAAATCCTGCTGACCTTGTTTCCCGTGGGGTGAAGGCTGACACACTCGGTGCGTCCACACTTTGGTGGTGCGGTCCTAGCTTTCTGCATCATAGAACTATTAATTTTACGGAAATTTCATTACATATTATTGACTCCAATGATGATATAATATGTACACTAATCAAAAAACATTCAAACCTTAATAAATTAATCCGAACTTTTGCATACATACAAAGATTTATTTACAATTGTAAAAACCCTAATGATAAAAAACACAATAATTTGTCTTTTTCGGAACTGCAATCATCAAAAATAACACTATTACATTTTGCTCAAAAAGAAATGTTTCCAACCGAATATGAACTCTTGAACTCTGGTAAGGTCTTGCCAAAAAATAATAGATTAATTTCATTATCACCATTTCTTGATGAAAAAACCAACCTTATTAGAGTAGGAGGTCGACTTAATAATTCTTGCTACAGCTACGATGTAAAACATCCCATACTTTTGTGTTCTCATAATCACATAACTAAATTGATTTTTGAATCTCAACACAAAGCTTTATTTCACGCAGGGCCTTTGTTGTTGTTGTCATGCGTAAGGCAAAGTTACTGGCCAATCAATGGACGGAATCTTGCTAAACGGATTGTTCATAAATGCGTACGTTGCATTCGATTTAGAGCTAAACCCATACAGCCTATTATGGGTAACTTACCAAGTGACAGAACACATCTTGAATATCCGTTTATCAATACTGGTGTCGATTACGCGGGACCAGTGATGATCTCCGATCGGAAGGGTAGAGGTGCAAGGTTGACGAAATCTTACATTTGTGTTTTTGTCTGTCTTGCAGTAAAGGCGGTGCACCTCGAGCTCGTCACGGATCTTACGAAGGAGGCTTTCCTTGCAGCGCTTAATCGCTTCATGGCTCGACGTGGAAAGCCAAATACCATATATTGTGACAATTCAACCACATTTGTTGGATCTTTTAACGAATTAACACAATTTGTTCAAAATGCCTTTGATGAAATTCAAAATTCCTTAGCCCAGGATGGTATAAGGTTCAAATTCTTGGCTCCTTATTCACCACATACCGGGGGGATATGGGAATCAGCAGTAAAATCAGTTAAACACCATCTCCGTAGAACTCTAAATCTCACTCATCTAACTTATGAGGAAATGTCGACTTGCCTGATTCAGATAGAAGCGATTCTTAACACGTTGCCTGTGTAACTGAGAATAAGACAATGACCCCTCACGTGCAATACGTTTTTTTTTTGTAAACACATTCAAATATTGTATACATAAATATTATGATAGAAAAGTATTTTCTGAAAATCCCTTTTCCTGTTTTTCCATATTTATCTCGGTGCCCCATATATGGGTCATGCACGTGTGAGTTCTTAACTTAGTGCCATACATGTGGTGCACGCACGTATGAAGTCATTCTAATTAGAAGGTAGATACAAGTTTGTAACCTACCCGAGTTTGTCATAGGTGAGGTGTTAGTGTAAAGCAATGAACGGGAGAGAAACAGTCGATACTACTATATTTTGTTGTATTTGTGTTCAACGACGTGGTGGTTCACGATGGAACGCTCAAGATCCCGAGGAAAACCCATATCAAAGTATTCATCAGAGGAAATATGGAGTATCTTAGAAGACAGCGACGGTGAAGATCAGCTTATGGAAGAATTGGAGGATGATGGTGAGTTTCACTTAACTCATACTTCGGAGACTATTAATGACATAAGAACTTTTGTCAACCGAGAGTTTTGCGAAGAACCCCCTTACAATGCTTCGGAGTCTGTTATTCTTGAGCAACCTAGAATGTCATCCCCTGAACCAGCTTTGCAACCACTGTTCGAAATTGATGAGCCTGTTGTGTTGCCATCAGAAGAAATTGAGACTCAAATGCCGGTTTTTCCAACAGTTCCAAGAGTTGAGGAAAATTTTAGACCACCGCCGCTTAGAATTGATCCAAGTAATCTGTTACCTACTGCATGGAGGTCTGAGGTTAAACCTTTGGAAAGAGAAAGATTTACAGGCTATGACCAGTTAAAGAGACAAATTCAATTTTTTGCAGCAGATACTAATTTATGGACTATATTTAGTTCAATTCTTGATGAAGAAGTTATTGATCTAATGGTTAGTCAGACTAACATTTACGCTGCACAATTACAACAACTATCCACGTTGAAGCAACATTCTCGTATAAAACGGTGGAAAGATGTTACTGCCAACGAAATGCTTAAATTTATCGGCGTGTATTTACTGACAGGACTGATTGATTTTCCAACTACAGAATGTTACTGGAAAAAGGACAGACTTTACTACCATCCACTTCTTCACGAAATTTCAATGTCATATGATAGATTCTGTATAATTCTTAGATGTTGGCATTTTGTTGACAATAGAAGTGAACACACGGGAAGACTTTTCAAAATACAACCACTCATAGATAAAATAATAGGAAACTCACGAAAAATATTTACTCCAGGAGACACTATTGCAGTAGACGAGTCAATGGTTGGCTTCAGAGGAAAGTTGAACATCCGTACATACAACCCTCAAAAGAGTGACAAATATGGTATGAAGATTTATAAATTATGTACAGATAGAGGTTTCACATGGAGCTACAAAGTTTATTCAGGAGAAGATCGAGCAATTGAAGGTCTCGACAAACCAGGCTCAGTGGTTATTAATTTGGCTCAAGAATTATTGAACGAAGGCAGGTTATTAGTGACAGACAACTATTATACTAGTGTGTCACTTGCTCGGTATCTGAAGGAAAATAAAACAGATTTTTGCGGCACTGTTCGGAAGAACAGACGGAATCTTCCCCCAGAGGTAGTAAACACGACTCTGAAAAAAGGCGAAATAGCTGCCAAACAAAATGACTGCATGACTGTTTTGAAATGGAAGGATCAAAGAGATGTGTTAGTTTTATCGACATGTCATGACCATCAAATGGCTATGTCTACTGGTTTCAGACCAATCATGAAGCCAAAAATAGTATTGGAGTATAATCGCGGCAAGAAGGGCATCGATGTGGCCGACCAGCTTGCAAGCTACAATTCGCCCGTACGTAAAACTTGCTTTTGGTATAAAAAAATTGCAGCGGACCTGATGGCAGTGGCTGTTGTAAACGCAATTTTGATCTACAAGGACCTAAATTCTGCTAATAAATTGTCACTACTAGCAGGCCATGAAATAATTATCAAGCATCTCCTGGGAATTCAGGATTCTCAACCTTCAGAAGGACTATCAGTTCGATCAAGCACTTCAAACAGTTCCATTCGTTCTAGCGATCGCCAGCACGCATTGACAAAAATTCCACGACGTCACGGCAACAAAATATTTAGAAAACGTTGTGCTGGTTGTTATAAACTATTGACTGAACAAGGATACGCAGCGCAAGAAGCTCGTAAAAAGGCGAAGAAAACGGATACTGAATGTAAAACATGTAACAAAGCTTTGTGCCTTACGTGCTACAATACTTTTCATAAATTTTGATTGTTATAAGTTTTGTTACTTTAAAGCTAGTTTAAGATACATTTTTCTGAACAAATATTAATTTTATCAAGCCTAAAATAAATGAAAGTAAAGCCTTAAAAATCATAATATATATTTTTATTTTTGACATATTTTCACGGTGATTATATGGCAACATTATCCAAAATGTCCTCCCGGTACCTACATCTTTTTATTCACAATTTCATAGCCCACACGTGTAAAGCAAATGTAATGCTTTAACTCAGACGTGCTAGATTTGACAAGCCTTATACTTCATTTGGGGGAGTGACCCACATGTGGTGCACTCACGCCTCGCCTAAACCTCGAAATGCCCCACATCTGGGTCACTCACAGGGAACGTGTTAATTCTCGACCCTTAACACCTCTATCTTCAGATCCTACTGATCTGTCTTATCTTTCCCCCTCCCACTTCCTAATTGGACGACCGCTCATGTCGGTTCCCTTTCCTCAGGTGACGGAGAAGAACATCAGCCGGTTGCAGCGCCACGAGAGAATTGAAGCTCTGCGGCAACACTTTTGGCGAAGATATTCTAATGAATATGTCACACAACTCCAACAGAAAAGGAAGTGGACCACTGGAGAGGGACTCAAGCTCAACAGCTTGGTCCTTGTCAAAGACCGAACACAGCCACCCTTGATGTGGATTCTTGGCAGAATAATAAAATTGTACCCCGGCCGAGATGGGGTCGGCAGAGTGGCAGAAGTAAAAACAAGAAAGGGAACCATCCTAAGAGCCTTCAATAATCTATGCTCACTTGAGGATGTTGAAAACTTCAACGGCCGGGAGACTGTTGCGGCACCGACCAGTCAATGACCTCAGCGACAGGGACAGGCGGTGCGGTGGGGGGCGCCGCGCTTCCACGACGGATGGTCCGAGCTGCGGTCATTCTCTCCTTGACCTTACTAGAAGACCTTACTAGACGAACACTTGCGACAAATTTAAATGTTATTGTTATCAGTATCAGCACCTGTCTTTATAACAAAGTATAAAATACATCGTTTCTCATTTCTACACACCTATATCTATTAATCCACGGGAACGAGGATTAACCAGATTGCTTTATTAATTTTTGTAGGAATAGTATTAAGATATGAGAAACAAGGTAGGCAGGTGGTAGAGCAGATGCCGGGCTCGACTGTGAAGATACCACCATCTTACTTGGAGACCCCCTCGAAGTAATTCGGGGGAGAGTAAGAGGACAGCTCACAGGCAAAAAACCAGGTGGCCCACAGTGCCTGGGACTGATGGATGGCGGTATATCCATCCCTAATAGCTGGGCCTTATATGGAACAGACTGCCCAGCGTGTGTGAGTATGGGCAATTCTTCCAGGACGACCGCCGGGATTGGCAAAGTCCTGGAAAGGCTTATGTCCAGCAGTGGACGAACTAGGCTGATGGACGGATGGTATGATGAGAAACAATAAAACATTAATTTCCCATATATTTCCACCATCGATAAGGGGCATTATAAGCCCCCCGCAAAAGAACAAACATTTATGGACAGCTGAAAGTCGCAACTCAGTAAGAAGATGAACGTTAAACAATTACGACATTAATCAAAATAAATCTCATCTAAACCGTTAACTTTAAACTCAAACTTCGGACCATTAATTATTTAACTCAGGTAATCCGCTCCTAATAAATTGTTATAAATGATCTAAGTTCGAATAATTTAAGATGAATTTTACTCTTAATCATTTTACTAACGCGCAATTTCCTTAATAAATATCGAATAGATTATGAAACTTGCGTTTGTATCCACTTTTTGCTACGACGTAGCAAGCGCTACGACTCGATAGCTTTCCTGCTTTGCAGATCAACTACGTCGCGTCGTCGTAGACTGGACAAGTAAATTAAGGTGCCTCGTACCAGGATCATCCGAAAATTACTCTATTGATTAAGTTATTTCTCTAAAATTATGAAAAAAATATATATTGTTAGTTAAACTATAGGAAACAACTTTATTTAAGGAAATGATTCTCGCGTATAAGAAACAACATGGAAATATTGTTCATTGTCATGTTGTTTTTAGACTAAAATTAAGTAAAACTGGTTATTTCGTTGCAACCACTGATGGTATTTGTAAGGTTCTTGCACTAAAATACAAGGAAAATATTGCTTAGAAAAATCATTTATGGAAATTTTGTTTTCATCCATCGCGTCCATATGAAAAGTATTTTTTTTTTTCTATTTTGCGCTATCCGGACATCCAGCGACGTCGTAATGCAGTGCGCGCTGATATGAACGTTATTTCAATATAGTTTCTGTCGATATTAGTACAGACACAAGTCGACTCAAGGTCGTTGGCGGCTACCTGCCCCTTAACGTGTCGCCGGCACATCGTAGAATTTCGCATACTATGATCTGATTACACCTTAGACCATTTAACAGGGGATGGGCCGAAGCCAACGATTTTGGCCAAAGCGCGTCTCTTAGTACTGAATTAATTTTGCCATTTTCCGCGAGAGGGGAGGTAAACACGCACAGGTCACATTTACTCACACACGCACAAACTTGCGAAAAAAATAATATTTTACACTAATCGCAAGCCGTGACACAAACACAAAACGCGCACACAAGCATACCTACACAAACAAATTGTTCATGTACCTACTTCGGCAGAGGAGAATGCGCGTAATGGAATATCCATATTTACGAGAGTTGGCTGTAATAGTTTTGAAGGTTTATAAATCTGTATTTGTAAAAACAATCAGTATTATTTTGATAGTTTTCAGCGATCATAAATGTATTTGACTTGAGGTAGTTATGTAAAGATGTTATGTGGAAATGTGGAAGCTGGATAATTATGAAATAATTATCGTTCTATTCTTTGTCTTCACCAAAAATTATGATATGAATTGTTAAGTGTAAATATTATAAGTAATGATTTACTTTAAATAAGTAAAGAAACTAAAGTAGGTGTCATGCATGAAACTCCAAGTGGTTTTACAAAGGTTGTTCTTGGATGGGTATAAGGACCGTTAAGGTGATTACCCACGCCAACGGCCTTGAGCAATCGGCCTCACCTCCGGGGAGTTACAGGCGCTGCTCCCCGCATGCCTCTGCGCAGACGCCCCGCGCCCCTCTACAAAGATCGCTAGCGTCGAAATGATTCACACCTCGTAGCGAGGTAGAAATAAATTTATGTAGCATTGTTTTATGCGTAAACCTATAACTATAACTTTTGTAGCTCAATAGGCTGTGGTGCTGTAACAGAGAGATGTGACCATTCTGTTCCTACTACTACACGGTGATATTTTGGTAGTTTTGAAAACAAACTAGTGATTATAGTAATCGCGAACTAGTGGTGATAGTACTGAAATCGCGAAAATATATAAAACATATACAACAAAATCGGTTATGTGAGGATACCCGAAAGTGACCAAGTTGATATTGGGGTCAGACCTTTATAAATCTTGGGCTTGAGCGGTAACAGACGAGCGTCACTTTGCAGTTGGTAACCGTCAACAGTAGGCCCACCATGAGTTTGGCACTCGATATACGTTAGCGACTGCGTAAAATATAATGTATTGGAAATTCTGGTTCCTCTCGTATACCGCTAGAACCGCTAAACTCATACAAATGTTTTACGCTGTCGCTAACGTGCATCGAGTGCCAAACTCATGGTAGGCCAGAGGCACAGTATTATACTGTGCCAGAGGATTGAGGTAACTAATGTCGGAGGTAACCGTCTAATGATGGTAGCGTCAGCCGTCGTCGGTTGCAGTCAAACAATTTTTCATAAAAAGTGTCTGTTTTTATATTTGAATGATTTTTGAACGATAATGACGAAAAAATATATACAGGATGGAAAAAATTTAAGGGCCCTGGAGGGGAACTACCTTAAATCCTTTAGTTAGGTCATTTTACTGAAAGGAAACATTCCTTTATTTTTTAAAAGAAACAAAACTGCATTCAAAGATATTCTGAAATTCGCTTGTCTCACCCAGGAATCAAACCAATTAAAAATTAAAAAAATAAACCCGCGCTATTTTATCATACGAATCGGTAGGATTATTAATCAGAATAAAATTTGTATAATAAACATTTGGTCTTACACTCATCTGTTGTACGAGATACTCATGAAATGAAATATTTATTACAAGTTCTTTGATAACAATGCCTAGTACTGTTCACTTGTAACAAGTAAATGACACGTTATAATTTTCTTATCTCTCTTACATCCAAAGACATCGTATGAAGTAAAAGCTTGCTAATGTTATTTATCTTAAGTACCTTGTTGAAGACTTCAATAAGAAAATCGTTAAATGGTAATAAGAAATGTATGCAGAGCACAATTACTTCTTGCACTAGGCGTACTGACGAAAAGTTTAAAAAAGGAACGTATTTTTTTTTTCAAATTTGAAGTTCGAACCATAAATTTCGTTCGAAATTCAAATTTTGTTTTGTTTTGCTTTCATTCCGTGCTGTCATTGTGTAATAATGGCGTATAATTATTACTTTACAAGTGAACAGTATTAGGTATTGTTAATAAAAAACTTGTAATAAATATTCAATTTCATGGGTATCTCGTACAACATATGAGTGTAAGGCCAAATGTTTATTAGGCAAATTTAATCCTGAACAATAATCCTACCGATTCGTATAATAAAATAGCGAGGGTTTATTTTTTTAATTTTTAGTTGGTTCAGTTCCCGGGTGAGACAAGCAAATTTTAGAAGATCTTTGAATGCAGTTTTGTTTCTTTTAAAAAATAAAGGAATGTTTCCTTTCAGTAAAATGAGCTAACTAAAGGATTTAAGGTAGTTCCCCTCCAGGGCCCTTTCATTTTTTCCACCCTGTATATTGATAAAATATAATTTTGTTACAATTTTTGTTAATTTCGGTGCTTTTAGAGACTTGAGTGGTATGTATCGGTTATTTGCGGGTCTCATAATAAAACCGATAGTATGTAATATATTTGGGTACTCAGAAACGGTTTCAATGATGTTGATGCAACTTTTAGATTTTATTTTTATGAAGATTGTATTCGCACGTAAAATAAACAAAACACATATTTTTTTAATCTGTAAATTTTAATTATGTTACGTAATCTGTACCACAGTTTCACCTCGCTAACACTTGTAAGCTCTGATCTGCAGGTAAATCCTCAATTTGGTAAATATATGTATATATTTTCTTGATCATGAGTCTTCTGCTTTTTATTTGTTCTTCACTTGAGATAAGTTAAAATTTTTATTGTGCTCTTTGTTCTTCATTTTCTTGTTCTGTACTTCGTTTATTTCATTGTTCTGTACTGCGGTCTTCATTTTCTTGTTCTATTATATATTTTCTGTGTGTTTTCGTTTTTGTAATTTTTTTTTCCTTTTGTTACTTTTTTTGTTGTGCACTTTGTTTTTCATTTTATTGTTCTGTACTGTGGTTTTCATTTTCTTGTTTTATATTTTGTAATACATTTGCTGTAAATTAAAATGAATCTACCAGAATCGAGTCTTTAATCGTCTTTTGTTCAGAGGCTGTCGGATCATTGTCTTTGCCGTTCATTTGTAATGCAATGAATGAGCCTGGAGATGGTGGTGGTCCAAAAGATATTTTTCTCTGAAAAACATAATAAATAAGTTTGAATTTACCTAAGTACATAGTATAATTTTTAACCCACTATAAATTATAAAATAATGCAAACCCATTAAAGAAAAATACTCAAGTTTCACAAACAAATATAAAACAGAATATTAATTCCTAAATATTTACCTAAATTCAAGGATATTACCACGTTATAAAAAAAGATTGGTAAATTCTCAAACCTACCGGAATCGACTCTTCGATAGTCTTTTGTGCAGACATTGTTGGATCATTGTCTTTGCCTTCCATTTCTGAAGCAATGAATGAGCTTAGAGATTGTGGTGATCCAGACGATGCTTTTCTCTAAGAAACATAACAAATAACGCTGAATATGTTTTAATACGGAATATAATTTTTTACGTACTAGGCTGTCGGGTGACAGTTGGTAACCCTATGTCATTAAATAACAAGATGTGACCAATTCGTAGTGGTGTAGAAAAAAACTACATCAAAATAAACAGAGTTGGCTCGACGCAACCTGAAAAATTTTGTAAAGTCAGCAAAAGCAGCACAATTTTATTGATTAAAAAAAATCACATCATCAAGTATATATCATCGATAGAGCGTATAAAAGGTGCTAAAGAAAGCTTTTTTTCATATAAAAAGATATCTTATTGACGTAATTTTTTGTCAGAAAATTTGCGTTGTTTTTGCTGACTGTATAAAACGCTCTAGGTTGCGCCTAGCCAACCCGGTTTATTTTGATGTAGTTTTTTTCCTACATCACTACGAGTTGGTCACATCTTGTTACTCGATGACATAGTGTTCCCGAATGTATTCTGACAGTCTACTATTCTATACCATAAATTGCCACCGAATGACGTTAGCGTCAGCCGTCGGTTGCAGTCGACCATACAACGCTGACAATACCATCAATCGAGTACAGTCGGCGCTGTTTGGCAGCGTCAGCGCGTCGAATGCAACCAATAGCTGACGCTCACTACCATTGTTCGATGGTAGTCGATGGCTATCGCCAACATGGTTCGACATAAGCATGTGTACGGCTACCGTTTTGAAAGTGATGTTCGTTTGTTGGCACTCTAAATATTTACAAAATTTCAATGACATTACATAATTTCAATGACAATGATATTTGATAGGTGGTAGAGCTGATGCTGGACTCGACTGTGGAGGTACCACCATCTTATTTGGAGACCCCCTCGAAGTAATTCTGAGGAGAATCTCACTGTAAAATTTCTGACTGTAAAAGGAAATAGACTATATGAGACAGGTAGGCAAAGATATATATGTTTTTCTCTTTTCATGAACCTGAATTCCTGCTGTCTTGTATTTTCTTATCCCTTGGTTAAAGTAGATATAAGTAATTTGATGTATAGTACAAGTTTATGTTAAAAAAAAAAAGACATGATCTTGCCAAGTTTCTTGCCCGTTCTTCTTAGCAAGACTAATCGAATGGGCGGAGGTAGGCATGTATTTATATATGTAACCTATTACTATGTAGTATATAGGATGGGATTTGGTCGGCTGCCTGGATTCGTGCTGGGGGCTCGGTTGGTGATCATTGAACCTGTTCCTGGTCCCTGGCCGGGTCTCCGGTATGGGTTCGGGCGGTTGATTGGATTTCACCTTGTATAATAATATTTTACCTATAATTTTAATCGTATATATATTGCTACATAAATTAAAAAAAACATTTAATCTAAGTAGTTCATGTACATTTATTATTTTATTACATATATTTTTATAAGATTAAAATTTGACTTTTGAAACGTGTATTATATATACCTACTTTGCAAAATAAACTTTTTGAATTTGAATTTGAATTTGGAGAGTAAGAGGACAGCTCACAGGCAAAAAACCAGGAGACCCACCATGCCTAGGACCGATGGATGGCGGTATATCCATCCCTTATAGCCGGGCCTTATATGGAACAGACTGGTAACGGGCAGCGGCGTCACTGGTGCGAGGGTTCCGGCACCGCGCTCATCAACCCCCTGCCAGCGTGTGTGAGTATGGACAATTCTTCCAGGATGACCACCGGGAATCACAAAGTCCTGAAACGGCTTATGTCCAGCAGTGGACGAACGAGGCTGATGGACGGATGGAATGACATTACAGGTCACATGCACAGATTATTTTGAATTAATATATTGTCAGGTCTTGGTCTTTTTTGTAGATTTTGTCGGATTATTTTCTTTGCCTTCTGTTTCTGGTGGTCTCTTTTTAGATGCCCCTGAAATAATATATCAACTATATGTATTATACCTACAATTCTAGTTATTCAACTATCTCTACATAATATTACAGGTATAAATACCACGGTTTTGATATGCCTGCCTGGGACATATTTTTCTGAAATGAACTAAAACAAGTATTTCAAATAGTGCTCCGGTCCAAAAAAACAGGTCGGAAGCGGAGCTAAACCATATACATAGTCCGAGCCTTGATACTTGGGTAGTTTATTTAGCTGGATAGAAGTAAAAACAAAATTTTGAGCAACGTTTTTTGCGTGAATTGTTGCTTATAGCTGTTTATAATAATAATTATACCTATACATTGTCATGATAGGAATCCCCGAGGGGGCTTTGGAGGTGTTTCGAGTGTCTCCGCACTCGGTACACCCGCGTTTCACCGACGATAAGTATGTCCCAACGTGGTTGGTGGTGACTTCGGGCACAAAACATTCAGCAAGTAGTAAGTATTAGTAAATACTATGCACAAAAATTCCGAAAAACTCCTTGGTGCATGCCCAACCGAGGCTTGAACCTGGATCTCAAAATTGAGAGGCCTGCGTTCTACCCATGAGCTACTATATTATAATTTTTCTAAAAAAAGTTCCTTGCTAACTCGTCAAACTTCTAGTTTATTATAGCGTCCACGCGCGAACGTCACAGCACAATTTATCCTCTAAATAACTAAGTCCATTGCCGAAAGTACTCTCTGAACGCACACAAATAAAAATCCTTATAAATATTTTCGCAAACATGTCATCAGACGCCAGGGTGCGGTACGTGGCAACGAGTGACACAGCCTCCCCGTCTGAACGCCACTGCATGACTGATGCCTGCGCCCGCGCAGAGCACCTCTTAGCCTTTGACCTTGAAATCTTACATATTTCGATATTTTTAGTAGAAAAAGTTACTGGATATACTTGAGATATGTTGCATTTAAAGTTCAACAGATTCTTAATTTTTTGGCGTGTAAATATTTCCAAACGTCATAGCAGATTAGGAGGAGTAGGGAATTTAAGCCAAAAAAACATCATACAGTTGTTATTTTTTTTAATATAGAAGTTTTGATTGTACGAAACCAAAATTTGTTGCAAATATTTTTAAAGAGTTTGTATTTCATATATATTTTTTTCAAGCCATTTGGTTCAGCCGTAAACGAGGAGTAGGCTTTAGAAAGTACACATCTGGCTGTATTTGAAGGATCAAGCGCCTTAAGAGGGTGGAACGAAATCGGGTCAGAGATTTCAATGGGATGAAAGTACTATCTACGTCAATGGATGACAGAGAAAAGTAATATTACTAGTTAATAAAATATAATTCAATGTTCAGAGGGGGACACACTAACTCAAATTCAATTTATTTTGTAGAGTAGGTATATTATATATACATATATAAATATATTTAATACAATAATAAACATACTTGAACTAAATTAAAAGTTTATTTAATTTATGCAGCAATGTATATATATATATAAACGATTCAAATTATAGGTTACATATACGTATATAAATACATGCCTAACTCCACCCATTCGATTAGTCTTGCTGAGAAGAAGGGCAAGAAACTAAGCAAAATATATAAAGGCATTTTTATATGAGACGCATCAGTCATCACAATTTTTATGTTAAATGCTTTTAGGATTATTTTAGACCAGACCAATATTTGTAAAAAAATGTTTTTAGGATTATTTTAGACCAGACCAATATTTCTAATTCATTCCTTAATAGTTAAGTCGGTTCAACTAACACACAGACAAACATTAATGGCTTATTTTCTACCCTTTAGGTTTGGAACCCAAAATGTTACATCCATTGTAAACCCGAATTCTCACAAATAAACGATTTATTTACTTACTTAGTTACTTCAGTTATATTAAAAATTTATGTCGAAGTAAAATTATTGACGAAACTCGTTCTCTGTATACGAAGTTTTGAAAGTTTTTTTTTTACTTTCAATCAAAAACCTATTTTACCAGTACTTACTAATTTCTTACTAGACAGAATATATTTTGTTATTATCCTGTATAAAACTAATAAAGATAATGTAAAGCAATAACTTACCTTGCGTGTTACGATGCGTAAAGCCACTGACTAAGACGAATCTTCCGTAAGAACCACCGCTTAATCTCTTGAGAGGACCTTGCTTAAATTATTTTATGCAACGTTATTAATTTTAGTTACAAAACTTGTGGTTAGGACCTTAGTTTTTGGTTTTTCGTGACGTCATTCTTTCATTATCTCAAACTCTCTGCAACCTATCATGTCGGGGAGATATCTATTATAATGCCTTGAAGAAATCTGCAGTGATTACCATCCCATCTCTATGTTGAACTTATTTTTTGAAGTGGATACTTCTTTATTCGCATCTCGTATGGAGATACGAGGTTTAAAGATAATCATGATAACAAATCATGATAAGTGATTGCTTACTTGCGCAAAAAAAACAAAGACTTCGAAAGGTAACGCGCTGCAATTGATTGCTTCCTCTATGATAGAGTAGAGGCGGCATAAGAAGTATCCACTTAAATAATTAACTGTGGTATCTCTGATCTCTGATACAACCCACAGCATTTTTAATTTCAAAGGGTTTCAAAAATTTTATTCGTGCCTATGTTATTCGTATCTTCGTACCTATGACTGAATTTGACATGATAGTTTGTTTTTACGCTGAGATACATACAAAGTTACATAAATAAAGGTTGTCTCAAAACCTATTTGAATTTTTATTTTTATTTATGAGGTAGTTTGCTTTTCAATGTAAAATTTGAACTCGGAGGTAACGTGTGGAACACAACATCCGACAAATGCCCGCCTTGTCTTTATTAGCAAGCGTTCACCCTTTTCACGAATTTGTGAATGAATTTCGTAAATAACCTGTTGAATTTGTGAATGAATTTCGTAAATAACCCGTTGAATTTCTGTTTTGAGCTCCAGAATGAGGGCTTTTCAGACAGCATTAAAAAAAAAAAAAATTGTTCAGAGTGCGATCAATAGACGGCGCTGACGCATGCTATCATGTCAAAAATATACAGTCTACTCTATGGTTCCTGATTCAGTGTTGCCAACTTAGGGAATTTTCACTAAAACTGGTGGTTTAGAAATCCATTTTAGCGGAGAAATATTGTTTTTAGTGGCTGGTTTTTTTTTTTGGATTAGACTTTAGTTGGTGAAAAAAGACACTCTAGCACCAAAACATTTAAAGTTTAATTTAAGTTACATTATCCAAAGAATTAGGTAATTAATGCTATTTCATTATTGATTTTTCCACATTCTAACGCTTATGTGGAAAATAGTACTATATAATATTAAATATATTGAAATCTTTATTATAATATATAAGGTTAGGTCTTGTCATAGAGTAGATTTTGTTACGTCATACATTTTTGAAATTAGAGCATACGTGAGCGCCATCTAGTTCATTTTGGTGAAACTTGACTAAGAGCTGTCATGAAAAGCCCTCATTGTCCGTGGATTATTTACATACACGTATCCATAGATATCTGTGCACGTATCCCTTCAGAAAACCACAAGGAAAAAAAACCAAAGGTGTCAGATCACACGATCTTGGTAGCCAGCAAACTTGTCCCCGCCGCGAGATAACTCGTCTTGGACTACATTTAGTAGTGAATTTTCACATTGTCTTTGCGTTGCTCGACTAAAAAACACTGCATGCTAAACCTCAAACTTTGCTGATGACAACTGAAAATTATCCGCATTCCATGTTTGACAGCAAAGAGTATGGTAAGTTTGACACAACGAAAATTATTCGAGATTTAAAATTCAAGTAGGTTTTGAGACACCCATTACATAACATCGTCACTTCTCAGAGTTGTTTCTGTTTTTTATGGAATCCCAAAACAGAAAGAATATTGCCAAGTTTCCTTTGAAACTTAATAATTATTGAACTGAAGTCCTTAAGCAATGCAACGACTGTAGTTTAGAAACTGTTTCTCAGACACGTGTAAAGATGAGTGGTTTAATTAAATTTCTACTTTGATATTGATGATGTTGAGATAATTTTGTATGTAAATAAATATTAATTAGCTCAATTTGATTTGGGATAGGTAGTTAGTAATTGTAGAACTATTTTTGTTCCTTTTTGGTTCCCCAAAACGTGTGCGTTTCGAAACTATTCGTGTTTTTTTTTATTTTTTACCTACCCTAAATTCGGCACTGTCTGAGTACGGAACCAAAATGTTTATTATTTGTTGTTTTTCTTTAGAGTATGTAGAACAATCTGACCAAATTTGATATTTGTATATACCTATTATCTACTGTCTTTAAAATAGATCTGAAACAAATAACGTTGAAAAGTAGTTTTTTGTATGAGAACCCCTAAGGTTTATTTCTTTTTTAATTTTTATTATTTTCCGTAATAGCGGTCATATTCTGTGAAAATTTTAACTAAGGTAGAGCCACTGAGTGATGGCACTTATGACAGCTGCATTTAGTGATGAGGTACATTTATAATTTCGGTTAAAAATAAAAATCAAGTGTGAGTTTACTCAACATTAGACACGTCATTCAACATTCAACATAATGATACAAAAGGAAAATGTGCCAAAACCAGTGGCGTAGCTATCGGAGGGCTATGCGGTGTAGTGCCCCAGGGCCTCCAAGAGATGTTTAAATATCTAAATCGAAAAAAGTATTTTACTATCATTTATTTTCGTTTAGTTTAACTTCGTCATTGGTTTGTTTTTAATTAAATATTATTGCGTAACTTGGCGACCTCAAACACGACCTATAAAAAATGAGAAACTTTAAAAAAAAAAATCTTTGTTTCTATACGAATTCTATTGCACAATAAAGCAACATTCAAATCGAAAAATAATAACCGAAACAAGTAGTACATCACTATCAACAATGAAGTATTACATTTTTTAATTCACACTTGCTTATAAATAATTACGATACTTTGTAGGCATTTAAACGTCACAGGCGCCATCACTAAGTGGCTCTACTGTAGCTGCCTATTACAGACAGACTGTGACAGATGGATGGACTACAGACTGAGACGTACAGTGGAGGCTCAGGAATAGGATTCCGTTTGCGTTTGACAAATATTATAAATAGATAAATTGGTAGTTTATCTGCTGATTGATAAACTCACACTTAAGGGGGAACGATTCGTGTCCGCTACGATACGCAAACATTAATATGGTTCTTCTTTTTTTTTGAATTTAAGAAAATTTGCCATAAATGGCACTTCGCAGACATAGTTTAATGACAGTTAGGCTTTTCCCGCAAACTTTGCATTATGTTGCAAATGAATGGGCACACAAACATACCATAACAAAATTTTGCCGAGAAAGCCTAACTGCCATTAAACTACGTCCGCGAAATGCCATAATAGTAGTTTATGCTATAAGGGCGAAAAGGAATAAATCACGAGGACGATTTAAAACACGAGCGTAGCAAGTGTTTTAAACGTAACCAAGTAATTTATTGCTCTTACGCCCGTGTATCACACTACGTTTTTCAATGCATAGTGTGAGGAAATAAAACAGATATAATCTTGTGAACTTTAAATTATGATTGGCTCAAAAGGACTGTATCCAGAGTCGTTAAACCGTGGAAAAAAAGTATAACATTTATGGTACACAGGAAAGGCTGCAGGTTAGCCAACCATTGTAAATAAATTTAAAAAATAATAATAATAAAGCCCTAGGGCAAAATAATCGACTTTTTGTTCAGTTTTCATGCATAAAAAGTGGGCCTTTACGAGCAATTGCATTGAAAATTACATTTATTTAACATCTTTAATTAAAAAACAACTTAATTTGTGCATTTCGTAACAGATATGAATCGTTTAACCTTAAAATAATGTAACTGAAAAAACAAGTAATCATTAAATAATGAATTTACTATCTAAAGCTAAAATATGAATATAAACAGTAAAATGCTATTCCAACACTAATAATTAAAATAATATAAGAGCCTTCTCGAGATATTGAACTTTTTTCTGGATAGTTTGCTATAGCCAAAGACCCAATAGCAAGGGTGCCAAGAAGTGCCGCAGAAACGCCTACTTCCAACATGACAACACAAAATGATCTTATGGTGCCTTCTATAATTTTTGCAGTCACCTCGGCCAGGTTCTTACAGATTGTGAAGAAGCCATCCATGTCAATTTGAAGTGCGTTTCAAACTGCTGTGTGGTTTCTGAAACAGATAAGCACTTTTTAATAAGGTTACTGGTCCATCTTTAGGTCTGTAAGTCTTTGAACTTTTAAATAAAAAAATAACAGCCAAGTGCGAGTCATACTCGTAAACCTAGGGTTCCGTATTGTGGATGATAAATTTAATTTTGTCATTTTTGTTCGTGAATTTTTCAACCGCTTTGTTTTTCCTGAAATCTTTACGTAGACATATATCATATTACCATGATTTTTTTTATGATTTTTCAAGGATATCTCGAAAAATATGCAATTAAATATAGCCAAACTATATATTTTTACAATTAACTTTTTAATATCTACAATTTTAAACCCATATTATAGCCAATTCTGAAGGCTTTAATTTTAGTTTTAGTGCTGTCAAAACTAAATTTTCTTCAATGCAAAATAGTCCTTAAATGTTACGGTCAGAAGTTAAATTACTTTGGAAAATTGTAAGCATTGACAGCACTAAAACCAAAATTAAAGCCTTCAGAATCGGCTTTATTGTATTTTTATAAAATATATATATATTTTTTTTAATTTCTCATTCGTACTCAAGTTTTTTTTAATCGCTATTATACATATCTTTGTGGTTTTTTAAAAATTTCTCGAAACTAGTGCCAGTAAATACAGTAAGAGTATATATTTTTACAATCAACTTTTTAATAGCTACAATTTGATACCCATATTGTATTTTTAGGATAATATTTTATATATTTCTCACTTTTGTTTTAGAAACATTTTGAACAATTTAAAATTTTTCATTTCACTGTGATATGTGGGCAAATGAATGCTATTTTTGTGCCAAATTTCATGTCTAAGTTATGAGGCTGTGACATACGGACAGACGGACGGACAACGGAGTCTCACCATATAGGTTCCTTTTGTACCTTTTAGGTACGGAACCCTGAAAATGTACATATATACATTAATAAATAAGTATAATGTATATAATAGAGCCTAAAGCTTCAGCTTGCTGACATAAAATCTGGTCAAGAGAAGGGAATGGTCCAGAATAGCCCTTCCAGACTTGTCTCATACAATCGTGCGTGTGTAGCTGTCCTCTTACAGCAGCTACACCGCGTGCAGCTAGCTACTGGACGAGGATTCAGGCTCAGGTCAGAAAGGAATAGAGTTACCCAAAGATTTCAAAAATGTTTAGATGAGCCCTGGCACCTAAAATCTATTGCATTGTTTTTAAGGCGATATGCGAAAAAAATACGGATGTTTCTTTTCTGTGTATTTCATGAAATACACGGAAAATTATTATAAATTTGTGGTATATGCATTTTGGCTATATCATCTAGGGTTTTCAAATTGGAAAACATGTTTGGATAAATTTTCCTCGATAGAAATAATTGTTGAAATGAGGTCTTCAAACACACTTTTTCTCCTCGTTTGACGAATAGGAACCATATACAGAACTCAAACATATTTTATTAGGTGTGTTTTAACAATATCTAGAGATTTCATACTTGAAATTTTGCTAGCTATTTAATTTTTTTTAATAAAAATATAAAACCAACTTTTTTCCCTTTTGCCCTGAATCCGCCCCTCTCGCACGGCGCGATTTTTCGCTTGGAGTGACAGTGACAAAAATAAAATTCGCATAGCCTCTTAAATTTGTTTTGAGTGTGAAATGTCACACTTTTGGCTTTATTCGTGTTTATTGAAATGTTAGTGCACTTTAAAAATGCACACGACGCTATATTGAGACCCCTTTTCTCCTAAAAATTCGTTAAGGCGTCCAACTATCACTGTGTTCAGATGAGCACTGATTCCAAACGTGTGAGCGTTACCCATTTAAAGGTGGAAACATTTTGGTGCTGTCATACTACGGTAAGGGTCATCTTTACTTTTTTAAATCGTTGGAGTTACCCAAGATCTTAGGGAAAGGCAAAACAATGCTAGAAAAAGGCTTTACAAAATACCGCTAAGAAAAGAAACGTGGAGTGGAAAGTCTGATGGAACGAAGGACGGTTGGACACACAAGAGGAGTTTAACATATTTTATAAATTACTTACACGATATTTTCTCTGTTGAGAAGATTAACTACATTTTTGATATAGTGACAGAAGCAATGAGATGTGGAAATCTGTCAAATTTTAATGTGAGTCAAATGTATAGTTTTAGGTCCAACTAGGACATATAAGACCTACTTTGATATATCTCTAAGCGGACGAACGTGTGCTGTATTCTCCTAGCAAACCTTATCCTCATTGTCTCATTGATAGGATTTCGTAACATCCGTAAAACTTCATGTTGCTACGATATAGCGGTGTGTCAGCATCAACGAACTATAATTTAATGGAAGCATAAACTCGCTTAAAAATTGCCGCCACCATTTATGTGCCCAGGTGGGCAAGGCTTATATTTATGTTTATTACGTTGATCAGTCTTGCGGTGCGCCGTCCGCAGTAGTGAGCACAACAAAATTATAACAAAATGCCGGGTTGCACCGTGAAATGGTGCATAAGCACCTCGAGCAAACACTGCAAGAGACATGGCATCAGTTTTTAAGCGTAAGTGTTCGAAATTTTCATAAATTTAAAACCAAAAACTCTGAAAACAAAATAACTTTATAAAAAATTGACACATTACCACAATCCTTTTTACATTTTCGTCTTTAGTACAATAACATTAAGACTACGACTAGGTCCATTCTTTTTGGTCCAACTCAAGTCTATGATTGGCTGGAATTGGAATGGCGTGTTAATCACTAGCCAATCATATTGCGATTGTCATAGTGAGCTAAGTACGTGTAGTATACTCAAAATCACACACAACCTCCGTGTCGTGGAGCCATAATCCTAGGTAGAGATGTACTGAGGTAGATTTTTATAAAATTTTAGTTCGTTGGTAGGGATGGTTTTCAAGTTTTCAACCCGGGAAAATTCCCGGAAAGTTTCCGTGAAAACAAAAATATTCGGGTATTTTCATTTTGACATTTTGTTATAATATATTTTGAAATAAAAGCTATCCACCATGGCAAATAAGTAGATTTGCCGTATTGTAGCTAAATGACAGAAAGTTCTTCTTTAAATTGACAGTATCATTGTTTACTCCATGCAAAAAATAATTCAATATTTTTTTTTCTCAGCGCATATTTTCCAAAGCGCATATTTTCGCAGTTAAGTGTAAGGAAATAAAATGTTGGCTGTGACTTCCTCTATCAACTGCAGTAAGTTTCATAGTATTTGTGAATAAAAATGAAAAACCCACCGATTGGGAATTTTCCACGATTAACACCGGGAATTTTCCCAAACGGGAATTAACCGAGAATTTTCCCGATGGGAATTTTCCCGCGCCCATCTCTTTTCGTTGGTCAGCATTCGTAATTTTTATTTGTAGCAACGCGATTGCCGTAGCAAGTGTAAAAACTCGGACTAAGGAAACTTTAAATTACTCACCTAATAGAGGTTAATAATTTACAGAAGCTGCAAGGAAAATAGGCAAGAAAATATTTCACCGACAAAATCTAGATCCCAATTACCCGGCAAGGTATTAAGGCCTCAGTTGTAATAAGCAATAAATGGCCACTTAATGGCAAATGATGCTATAAGACGGCAAAACGCCCGCAATTTTGTGGAACAACTTGTGTAAAAGTAGAGCTATGGACAACGAGCTGAAGCGGAAATGTGTCAACTTTCAGACTGTCCTTTTGGCTTAGTTGAATATCTCTGTGGTCTAATGCTTCAAACGTTTCGACCACTATTCCAGAGGTTGTGCGTTTAAATCCGGGGGCACATTCGTGTTTCGTCTGCGTTTCTGAGAGCACGTTAAACTGTGGGTCCATATGTGCGCCTCAATTACGGTGATAGGCCTCACTCACCACTCGTCACCCCACTGGGACGTTGTAGTAATCGTCGGTGAAAAAAATTATGTGAAAATTATGTATTATCACAAAAATATGTATATATTTATTTTATTTGAAATAAAAAACAACAACAAGATGGAATAGTTATCAGATTTTGTCTTATTAGTTTTATAACCGTACACTTTGCGTGAGCAGTGCAGGTGTTGGAGGTAAGGGAAGAGGCTGGTGTTGCTCGAGACTTGGGAGAGACGGGTGCGGCTAGTGGACCAGTTGGCAGGAGAATATATTGAATATTAGATTCCCGTAACATCGCATGCCAAGTCAAAGTTAGGGAGGGTTACGTCGGAAAAATGAAAATCCTCCTAAACTTTCGCCTACCTATCAGCGCCATAACACAAAAACGGCTGCGCCGATTAAGCTGAAGCTTAAGTAGATGCAAAATAATGTAGAGCCTTAGAACTAATGCCAATAAATGCGTTTTTTAAATCAAATCTTCGACCATTACCTTTTCTAAAAATGTCTCTCTAGTTTGTTGAGCATTTTTTATGATTACATGAAAAAAAAAGGCTGCTTTAATTTTTTTATTTTATTTTCGTAGGCATTTGCTAACCAAATATCTAGATTTTTAGATTTTTTTGATTTTTATTCATTAGGAACACCAACATCTAGTACATAAGTAAATACATTGTAAAATTAAATATACATTTTTAGTTATATGCCTAGACAATTAAATGTGAACACAGCATGCAATACAATTAGGATACATAGTAAAATATTGCTATAATATGTGTATACAGCAAATTACTTAAAATTAATAACTATGACTATTTGAGTCCGAAATAAACAAAAATAAAAAAAACAACGGCCGTTTTTTAACCAAATTTAAATAATATATACGATTAAAATCGCTAAGTTTATAGTTTTGAGGCCACTAACTGAAATAAATACTTACAGTTCGCTGCGGAAATATGTCATTTATTAATTTAATTAATGTTTACGAGGAGTCTTGTCAGACCCCGTTTGCATTTTGGTACGCAATTGTTGTCGTTTCAGCGTAACACAACTTAACTTGTTTGACAGGACTAAACTTATTATGTGGGTCCCGTCTTTGTCTTTTCGATACAGAAAGAAAATTATATATGTTTATGTCTTTATAACATATTTTTTTATTTCAGGCAAACAGCCTTTAATTGCACATATAAACAAAAAAGATTATAGCTATGTTATATCATTTATATAATAATATTATTCAGTTTACACTATATAAAATAATCACCTACCCATCTCCACACTTCAATTTAAAAACCTACCTACTAATCGAAATACTTAATACAAATAGGTATAATATAATAATTATACATTTTTTTTTGTCTTCCAATCATCCACTTATTCCACTGACGCCGACTCTACAAGTCAAAATATATCCGGATATTATTATTATAATAAAGTGTTTTTATTGAAATATACAAGGTGACTTTTGATCATCGTCCAAATTCATACTGGTGGCTTGGTAAGTGATCAGTATCATGGATCAAAAACAATTTTTGTAAAATTCGTAAAATTAAATTTCGGCTCCCCATAGTGATTCACTCGGAACTGGAAATGAATGAATCCCGGTTCAGAGCTCCTCACATCCAGATTTACTTTTCTTTCTGCGTTTCTATACTGAAGTGATATAATGTTAATTCAAAACTTTTAAATTACCCAAAAAGTCGTAATTTACTCATTTTCGCAGATTTTATTGAAGAAACATTAAATGTTTTCTCTGATGAGAACTTAATTATATAATTCGAATACCGTTTAACTTTGATGTTAAAACATAATTTACTTAGTATTACTATAAATATGACAGAATTCAATTAAGAGTTTACAAAACCATTTATTTGGCAATTTAATTAAAGTCTACAAAACCATTTATTAGCCATTTTAAGGGTTTTTAGGTTTTTACAGTAGTGATATATACCTAAATTATAATTATTTCTAAGCACGTGTTGTGAAATACTAAGAGCTTTTTTGTTTTTAGGATTCCGATTAAAAATGAAAAAAACGGAACCCTTATAGATATGTGGAGCCGAGTCCCAAGGAGTTTTATTTAATATTGCAAGATGTCGTTCCATCAAGAAGCAACAACATTCACCGTCAACTTATAGATTCACTTTGTTCTCAGACTGTCTGTCTGTTTGTCCGTCCCACGGTGTTTGTTTTGCCCAAAAAATGACATCTTCGGTTTATTGCAAACGTTGATTTAACTATGCATTTAAATGCAAGAGTAAAACACCCAGCAGTCCTGGACAAATATTTTTTTTTTTAAATTCTCAAAGTTTTTGTGACCTTGACTGATAAAAAGCTGAAAAAAAAATTCTTTAAAAAACTACATGAGGTAGAATTTTAGCTCAACCACGTTAGCGTAGAAACCAGCTAAAAGAATATTAATTAGCTTTTCTTTCTTTGAAAACTGATTTGGTAACAAAGTTATATATTTTTTTCTTATTTTAAGTTTTTTCTGACTGACATAGGAACGTTTTTGATTATGTGTTTTATTAACCCTAAAAATTTTAGGTTCTAACACTGCCACAAAACGGAGATATAAATTTCTTAATTTTTAGCCTAGGGTTGTCACTCGAAGTGACCTTTTATTTAATCGGCTTATCAGATTTTTATTTATTATGGGCTAAAAGAAACACTTGTCCGTCTGTCTGTCTGTCAAGACCCTTTCGCTTTGTCCCCGTATGAGATATCAAGTTGAAACTGATATCTCCTACAGAAGTCTACAGCTTCATAGTGCTGTAAAAAAATCAGTTTTCTAACTCGACGCGAAAAAATGTTATTGCACTTTACATAATCAATTTCATACAAATTTTTGGCACTCGCAAGGGTATCAAAACCTATAAGGCGCTTAGAAACTTTTAATTTCGTTTACAGGTAGGTCTTATAGCACAAACATAGAAAAATACCTAAATATTACAAATATTTAATTATTGAGGAAGTTATTCATGACCAACTTAATGAGACCCTTTAGATGTAAAGGTTGATAATGAAACCCCCAGCTATATAAAAGGAAACTATATCAATAAAAAACATATGTTTTGTTACGTTTTTCTAGTCTTGTTTCATAATAAAAAATAAAGATATGGATTGTCAAAAACGATCGCGGGCCGAAGGGTGCATGGATTGCGGGGCGGGCGCCAAGAGCGTTGGGAATATTTTTCATTGATGGCTGGTGGTCGGTGGCACGTTGCGGGGAAGGCCCTACGGTCTATTGTCAATCACATATCCCGTTCGTTAGCCATTTATTAAAAACTTGGGAAATATTCCCGATAAAAATTTGAAATTTTTATCTATTCTGTATTCTATTAGTGTTTCTGATTCATAATATATATTTCAATATAGTGTCAAGTTAAGTTGGCGGTTATAACTAAGTGGAATTTGTTTAACAATGTTTTTAGGGTTCCGTACCCGTATTGTGTGGTAGTACGGAATCCTTTTTGTGCGAGTCCAACTTGCACTTGGCCGGTTTTTAAGTAGTTAGATTTGTATTTTATAAACTAATATTTTTCCTCTTTTTCTGAGTTCGGTACCTCAAAAAAAAAAAAACGGAACCCTTATAGGATTGTTTTGTTGTCCAGACCCTTTTGCTCGGCCCCTGAATATCTAGGAAAAGTATATATATAATAATAATAATATACTTCATACTCTCACTCAAAGAAAAGAACAATTATATAAAGGGCAATAACTTTTTTGCGTTGATTTAGAAGCATTTTTTTACAACACCATGGGGCCGTAGACTTCCGTAAGAGGTATCACTTTCAACTTGATATCTCACACGGGGCCCAAGCAAAATGGTTTTGAAAGGCGGACAGAGGGACTTAAATTCCCTTAAGTTACATTTAAAATTTTTAAGGTACGGTACCCTAAAAATAGATTCCTTAGAAGCATTTCTTACAAATAATACTTCGCACTATATATTACTTGAAACCTTTCTTTTCTCAAGAACAAATAACTTTTCATTTTACTAAAAATTAATTATTCTTTTTTTGAGTGGCAATTTTAATAACATTGTTTTAATAATTTTAATAATATTTCCGCGTCATCAAGACCTAACATTATGTCTTATCGTCAACACCTGACAGACAGACACGAGATTGATTTTATATTGGTTTCGGTTTTCCTTTTAAGATGCGTAACCCAAATAACCGGCCAAGTGCGATCTGGACTCGCACATAAAGTGTTCCCTTAGGTTGTGATGTTTGATACACTTCGGTTACGGAAATCTACTAACATTATGGTAAATAGAAAGAACATAGAGATCATAGTAACATCAAGGTGACGAAATAGACGCTAAAATATAAGCGCCTGACAAACAATTCTTCACCGTTTGAGTGCGGAACCCTCACTTTTAATATTTATTGTTTTACTACAAATTGACCAAATTTGAAACTTGTATGTATTTCCATTTTTAAGATTGAACAGGAACAAAAATATTTTAAAAAATGCCAATTTTTCAAGGTTTCTTATGTAAGGAATCCTCTTGGGTTTCAGTTTCTTGAATATTTATAATTTGCCGGAATGGAGGCCATAGTCAAAAAGGCCACATTTTTTCATTCTATGAAAATTTCAACTGGCTACCTATTAGGGCTAAAGTAAAGTATAGACCCCAGAGACAGACAGAGGCTTAGAAATAGGGTCCCGTTGGCATTGATTTTTATTTATAAATTTTTGCTTATTAACCCTCTTAATTCTCATTTTCGTTAAAACAATAAATCGCAATCCAGAACGTAATTCGGATACATCTTATAGATTAAGCGCGGTTTTGCAGCCGGATTGTGAAATTCACTCAATAGTTATTCAACAAAACGTTATTACCTATTAATACCTATTTGAAATCATTTTCAAAATATTCTAGATTAAAAATTTTTGAATCTCTTATTTTGAAACTCTAAAATACACAATACTTAGGTAATAAGGTTTTGTTGAATAACTATTAAGTGAATTTTGAATATAAGTGTTCTGTTTCGATTAATTAGAAAAAGGCGGGTTTTTCACAATCTGTCTGCAAAACAGCTCTTAAGGGAATCATTGAGTTAGCGGCCGCGGCCGCGATAGGTACAGATCGTTCACAGTTATTTTACCTCTAGGCTGATCTAAAATGTTTCTTAAGTATTGGACATAGAACAGCTGTCAGAGGTAAAAAACCTGTGAACAGTCTGTATTTGAAAAAAACTGTAGCCGTCTTATTCCTGCTGCGCGGCGCACTTGCAAGTGAGTCGCCCCGCGCGCTTCCCGCAACCTTATTCTGTGAGGCGTCCGTATTCTGGTAATGTAAAAAGGTGCGATTGTGTAAGGTTGGTCATAGATGATAAATCTATACCATTGTCAAGGATCGTGTAGGCAAATTCGAATTGTGTAAAACTGTCCATAAAATGAAGACCGAAAAGTGACCGAAGGTTTAGAAATGACCGATGGTTTAAAAAATGCGAAATGAAATTGCGTTTTATTGTGTACTACCTAGGTAAAATGAAATTTGATAATTTATTTACTTTAAAATTATGTCAAACACAAAAATCTTTTTGACTACATTTTTTAAATCCACCACAAAAATTAATTTTTATAATTTAAAACATAGAATTCAATCGAAAATTATCTCCATGCAACTCGTATAACCAAACGCAACAATTGAAGGAAAACCGAGTTTCAGCTGCTCGACCCCAGGTGGTGGCATAAGTTTACTACTACTCAACAGTAGATGTAGTTGAAGAGCTTGACACGGGATTACTTTTTTTACTAGATGTGATGTTTGAAAGAGACAGCGCTATATCTTATCGTATTGTTTGTCTTCGTCCGAGTTTTGTAGTTATTCTAGTTATAATAACGCGTCATAGTTTCAAATCAATTCAAGTGTCAAGTCAACTGCAACTGCAAAATATTTTTGAATCGGTCGGTGTTTTATTTTATAGTATGTTTATTTATTATATTAGTATGACGAAATAGCAACCGAACCAAATACAAAAACCGGCCAAGTGCGAGTCGGACTCGCGCACGAAGGGTTCCGTACCATTATATATAAAAACGGCAAAAAAACATGTCTGTTGTATGGGAGCCCCCTTAAATATTTATTTTATTCTGTTTTTTAGTAATTTTTGTTATAGCGGCAACAGAAATACATCATCTGTGAAAATTTTAACTGTCTTACTACCACGGTTCATGAGATACAGCCTGTTGACAGACGGACAGACAGATGGACAGCGGAGTCTAAGTAATAGGGTCCCGTTGGTTACCCTTTGGGTACGGAACCCTAAAAAGTAAGAAAAAATATTTTGATCTGTGGCCGAACTGCCCTAAACCTTTTCATAATATCTTTCCTACAAAAATATAACCCCAAACTGTGTTCATATAAAAAACAATTCTTATTTCTGTGCCAAAGCCAAGGGTTTTGACTAAAAAGCACCACAATTTTAATTAATTGAACATCATTTATTGATTTTAATGGTAGAATAAAAATTGTTTTACCTAATTTTATTCCAAAATAATCAAAAACAGTTACCGTTAAACGATTGTCATAGACAACAAGTCGCCGCAATCATTTGACATTAGCGATGAACTAAAAAATCTTAGACAATTCGAATATCTGTCAATCTTAACAAATCATTCACTCATTGTCTAAAATAACAATACAAATCGTAAAGCATCTATGAATACCATAGACAATTCGAATTGGCCGTTTGACAAGTGAAATGATTAGTTTTAAGCTATCAAATTAATACGATTTCATGACTATTTTCTTACACAATCGCACCTCTGATTTTCATGTTTAGTTTATGAGTTTAGCGAAAGAATCATTCATTAGAGTAAAATAATAACACATGTTATATACGTAAATAAATCCAAAATTAGGGTTGATTGGTTGTTTAGTAAGACTAATTGAACGAGCAAAGTTAGGCAGATATTTAAATTTATTTGTAGCGTATTTGGATATTTATTTGTAGCTCTTCTGGAAGGATGGGTTTTTTGTGCGAAACGTCCTGACAAAATCAATATGTTGTCCTGCTTACAGTACGTATTTTGTATGAAAATTTGACTTGTCCTTCTGGCAGTACAATGACCTTGACCCTGAACAGCACAACGTTATCTTGTCCACTCAGTATGACATTTATGTTTTCTTTGTCAAGATGGTCGTTACTGACACTCAATTTTCTTTAAAAGCTAAAAAACAAACAAATTATTCTAAATAATCATTAAAGCCTCTAACGTTTCAATAGTTCTGTTATCAAGCATTGATTTATATTTCACTGAATGTAGATTCAGCAGCTAGATACTTAGGTACTCCCTCATTACCCTTTCTTGATTTAAATTATCTTGTCTTCTCAGTAGGACATATATATTTTCTTTGTCAGAATGGTCATTCATTACTGACACCTAAATTTCTATGAAAGATATAATATTTTAATAATATACATATAAAATATTAACTTAACAATTTGTATTTCTTTTACCTCGAATTCATATACTATTTTATCATTGACGTAAAGATTATATTTTATGCTCTGTGCCTATTTGAGACCGAGCAGTCGTCGACCTTTATTTTGGTAAACTCGCTTGGCTTTACCAGAACCGTAGTACTTTATTATTCTTTTATTACCCATTATTTACCATTTATTATTGTCTTCTACAATGTTAATTTATTTAATAAATGATACAGCAAACTAACCTAACCTATACATTACACTTACACTTATTGCACAAAAACAAAACAAAAGGGAATATTTACATTACTATACACAACACACCACTAGTTCACAATATTATACAAAATCGGAATCGTCAAATGCACTACACTACCACAAAAACACCTGATATTAGCCAAAATTTTCTTTCCACTATCTATGTGTTTTTCATTGCCCGAAATAAAGACATTTTATTTTTTTATTTTTGCTTGACGGGAGCGTGTCATTGACTCTAAGTGCCTGATTAAATTTAAAAGCAATAATCAAAATTGTTAGATCTTGTTTTGGTATTTTTTTTTGCAGGCGCTATTAAATATTTTCAAGCTTTTTCCTTCTAAAACAAATTGAATAAAAAAAGAATCTCATAGGAATCTTTACTTCTTTGAATCGTACCTGAATATGTGATGTCTTCTGCATTTTAGCCCGTATTTGGTGAGAAACTGATGATAAACAGTTTCTTATTTTTATGACTTTGTAGTAACGCGTGAAGCTTATTATAGCTTTAAATGATAAATTATGTAAAAACGAATTCCAAGGGGTCTTAGAATAAGGATCAACGTATGTTTATGCAGAGCTGCAATTTCCTAAAGCGACAGGATGCAGCGTCTTCGAAATTCTAAAATGTCGAATTTCACATTTTGTCTGGGATAATCGCCTTAAGCACTGATGTGTAACTGACCGTTTTTCTGCAATAAGCCAATCAAGGAATTATTACAGAAATTTTTCAAACACTGTGCAATTCATTGGAACCACATAATACAGTGCACAGCAGTCAATTTACAATGTACAGCATCGTACATTTAAGACACAACGAACAATATAAAAACCGGCCAAGTGCGTGTCAGGTCACGCGCAGTGTAGGGTTCCGTAGTTGCCCTACACAATATGCGGACTTCTTCTCCAAGTACATTTTATAAATTTGTCAACTATACAGAACGCGCCAAACTTCTAGTCCGCTCGGAAGTTGCTCTTCCGAAGAACGGCCCATACATTTTGTTCCTGCCCGATGCGAATCGCCCCCTGTTTAGAGGGGACTAAAAGTTTGGCGCGATCTGTACTCGTTAACTTGTAAAGACTACTTAGCTGTGATAGTTTTCCTTTTAATTTCGATATGTATAACTGCCGTGATTTTTTTCACGTTTCCAAATACAACCGTTGCGCTGGCAGGGGGGGGGGACACTTGACTCTAACAAAAATTAACACCTTTAAGCTTAATTTTTCGCAAACGGAACCCTGGATCGAAAAATGGTCTTCTCATACCCCCCCAATATTTTAAAATACCTATCTTACGACATCGACACCCCACACTAGGGGATAGACGAGAAAAAAAATCATCCCCAATTTACGTGTAAGGGAGGTACCCTAAAAAAAAATCTTTTTATTGGCGTGATAAATATGTATACCCATGCCAAATTACAGCTTTCTAGTACTAATAGTCTCTAAGCTAAGCCGCGGACAGACAGACAGACAGACAGACAAACGGACGTGACGAAACTATAAGGGTTTCTTGTTGTTGACTACGGAACCCTAAAACAAGCATTCATCAAACATAACCATTTATTATATTCACAGGACATTTCTTTCATTCACTTCGTTATTTCTCAAAAAAACATTAATCACTCTCAATGTCTGGAACATTCGTATTTCAATGACCCTTTTTTCCCGTAATCTATAATTCAATTCCATTTAACTTAAGAGCTGTGCTCTTGTCGGTGGAGGCTTCTCCATTCACATCTGCACTCCGCCTTTTATTTAACTTCTTGATACGACACGAAATTTACTCTCTCTTTCACCTGATCTATGAAAGTTATCCTAGGAATTCCTCTCTCATTTCCCCCTCCACTTTACCTTCAATGATCCAACATCTATAATTATTTATAGATATTAATCAGCTAAAAAGAACGCACATGCCTACAGTACCCGTCAATAGAAATTGTGAACTATGTAAACAAAGCGCCATGTTGTCTTTGTCTATGAATAGGTGAACTATCTAGAGATGGGTAAGTACGTGATTAAAATATGTTAGGTGCTTAATTAGTTTTATTTATTTGATTCATCGCTAAAATATTCTGATGAATCGCTAGTCAAATCGCCCACGTTAATCACAAATGTTTCCGTCACAGCGTTGTTGGCCGTATCTATTATCTCATCCAGTTCTTTCATTTTTTCTTCTACTTTTAGGACATGAGGTACACATTTTAGAGCATCGCTGGAAGATCACACAGCTCTCGATAGAATCACACACACGTTTATGTCAAAGATTATGAAGTAACGCTGTTAAAAAAAAATTACGGAATAAAATCACATCACGAATAATATAGGTGTATATTCAAATAGATTCGTACATCACCAATTTTCAAAGACAATACAGATTCGATGAGAAAAAAATATGACAGCAATCTCGACGCAGTACAGAATTGACTATTGATTCTATAATTTTCCGTAATTAACTGGTGATTATTGAATATTTCATGATGAAATACAGTGAATGACTGGTAAGACTCGATGCTTCATGATTTGGAATAATGTTCAATGAGACTCCGTGACAGAACCTTGAGAAAAATTGAGAAAACGGTTTGTTTACATAGTCCACAATTTCTATTGACGGCGACTTTACCTAATACTTGACATTGCATGAATTTTCAAATAAATAATCATTTGTTTTTGTAATATATGTCCATCCATCCATCCATCAGCCTTGTTCGTCCACTGCTGGACATAAGCCTTTCCAGGACTTTGCCACTCCCGGCGGTCATCCTGGAAGAAGTGCCCATACTCACACACGCGGGGCAGGCGGGTTGGTGAGTGCGGTGCCGGAACCCTCGTATCAGTGACGCCGCTGCCTATCACCAGTCTGTTCCATATAAGGCCCGCGATATACCGAAATCCATCGGTCCAAGGCATGGTGGGCCTCCTGGTTTTTTGCCTGTGAACTGTCCTCTTACTCTCCCCCGAATTACTTTGAGGGGGTCTCCAAGTAAGATTTTGGTACTTCCACAGTCGAGGCCAGCAACAGCTTTACCACCTATCAATTGTAATATGTACGAGAGCTATTATGGGACACCCGGTTGGAAGTAATTTCCTTTCGCTGTATATCACGTATTAAATTAACAACAAACAATTAATTAAGGCGCTACAGAAAAAAAATCTACACTTTTAGAACTTGCATAGGTATCTGCTTCAGTAAATAATGTATTATGTGTTCCGTTTGACGTCTGAAGTCCATTATGAGAGTACATCGTTCCTTTCCGAATACAGCCGCCAGATGTCGCTAGTTTCCGTCACGTGACCGCGCCGTTTTACCCAGAGTACCTGTCAACAGTCGCAAAGAACCCACAAGCCGCCATATTCTTCGTCATTGTTGCGTCGTTTTTCGAACCGTTCGCAGCTTGCTAGTTTATCGCGAAATAATAATCTTTTTGAGTTACCCTCTTTCGAATTTTCGAGAATAAAGTAGAAAATTCTGTTAAGATTTTAGTTTTCCGTCCGTGTTTATTCGTTTATAATTGGATAACGACATTGAAAGTGTAGCCGCGCGTCGAATACATCGAGAAAGAGACGAGCCAGTTTCTTCAGATCAAGTTCAAGAAACGAGTCTTTGAAGCACATCGAGCGCCGAGGGAGATGCATGCCATGACGCACTGCCATGCAAAGGCAGGCACCGCCCTGCCGCCGCTGTCCCGTAAGGCGTGCACTGCACCACTTTACTCGGATCAGAACTGGATCGGAGGTTTGACATTTTTCCAGCGCCTGGTGAGTCTTGTCAACTATATTTTGAGTGCAAATCATGGATCGACATAATAATCTCGTCGCACCCATGCCCTTTCATACCGATAACGTGCATCCAGGGGCCAAGCCCCGCCGGCGCTGCGTACCCATATCAAAAGAAAGTGTTTTCTTGCAACTTCCATTCTAACACTTTTGCCGGATGTAGAAAATATCGCGAATCTCACGGTAATGTTTAAACAACCTTCTGTGTAAAGAAAAAATCTCGATCAAGTCGCTAAAATCACGTCCTTGCAACGTTTCGACTCGATGGATACGAATTTTCAGAGGCTCAGAAAAAGTATGTCGCGTTTCTAGGGTTCATGGGACAGAAATTGAACGAGGCATTGTAAAGTTTTGAAAAATTCTACCCTGGGTTGATTGTAAATGACACGTTGTTGTGCCGCTTGATTTAACACCTTTATGGCGCAGGATAAGTTCGTGAACAGACTCTACAGAGTTTTCATCGACTTTTTAGCTAACTCTGAAAGACCACTACCTCAATTTACGAAAAACAGATTTTGAATTTAAAACCGTATCACTTTATATTCTGCAAATTATTTGTGGGAAAGGTGCTGAAGTTTTAAAAATAAATCTAGCGGTGAGGCCCTCAGAGCCCACTACTTCTGCTTATCAAGACATGTAAGTAATTTGGCCTCTTTCAACGTAAAGAAGGCGGTTATTGTTAAAAGAAACTTGAAGAGTCTTCAAAAAGAAGAGGGAGGGGAAAAATGATGTGGAAAAAGATGACATAGTTATTCCCCAAACGCATGTTCTATAAATGATAATGGGTTGAATCCTCTTCAATCAGACACTATCGTGGATTTAACCCACAATAGATGTAATGATGAAATAACAAACCCCGGTATCATTACTGATAAAATCAAAAAATTGTTTGATTTTACCCACCGTCGCTGAATATTATATTCGCAAGTTAGCACTTTTTAATCTGAAAGTCTTGAATCAAAACCTATACATGACATTCAAACATTTTTACCTGTTCACCGCCGCAAGATTGGACGAACACCGATAACACACATCGAATTTCTGGGAATAGCTTTGGACACACAGACCAACTCAAAGTCCCTGCCCCCAGACAAGACAAAGAAAATTCGTCAGTATTTGTCAATCCACCTAGCTGCCGGCTGTTGGTCCCTCAGGCAGGCGCAACGCCTCCTAGGGTATTGCAACTTTGCAACCTTCATCACCCACCGGGGAAGGTTGCATTGCCGTGCACTTCACATCGAGTTTCTGGGAATAGCTTGGGACACACAAACCAACTAAGAGTCCCTGCGCCCAGACAAGACAAACAAAATTCGTCAGTATTTATCAACCCACCTAGCTGCTGGCTGTTGGTCCCTCAGGCAGGCGCAACGCCTCCTAGGTAATTTCAACTTTGCAACCTTCATCACCCACTGGGGAAGGTTGTATGGCCGTGCACTTCAAATCGAATTTCTGGGAATAACTTGGGACACACAAACCAACTAAGAGTCCCTGCGCCCAGACAAGACAAATAAAATTCGTCAGTATTTATCAACCCACCTAGCTGCTAGCTGTTGGTCCCTCAGGCAGGCGCAACGCCTCCTAGGTAATTTCAACTTTGCAACCTTCATCACCCACTGGGGAAGGTTGCATGGCCTTGCACTTCAAATCGAGTTTCTGGGCATAGCTTGGGACACACAAACCAACTCAAAGTCCCTGCCCCCAGACAAGACAAATAGAATTCGTCAGTATTTGTCAACCTGCCTAGCTGCTGGCAGTTGGTCATTCAGGCAGGCGCAACGCCTCCTAGGATATTTCAACTTCGCAACTTTCATCATTCACTGAGGAAGGTTGAATTGCCATACACTTCAGCAGGACTGCAATATCAAAGAGCTACTATTTCTTTTCGGAGGAAGCACGCCTTGAACTGAAATGGTGCTCAGAAAACTTGAGCCGAGTAATGGAAATCCACCTTGGGGCATTACCAACGACCTACATTATAACTATAACGGACGCATCCAATGTTTAATTGGGAGTTTTAGTGGACAACAAGATGATACAGGGCACGTGGAATCATCAACGTAGGACGTGGCGTTGCAATGCGAAAGAAATGTACGTCATAATAGCTACGATTAGTAGTTGGATAGGTGAAGCCTGGTGATACCACGTGTCGTTGATTTCATTTCAAAATTATTCTTTAGACCGACAAGACCGCAATCGCTTACATAAAGAAAGAAGGCGAAACACTGTACAAAGTTCTGTTGTAGTTGACAAGACTGCTACTGAATCTGGCGGACAATCTTTAATGTTGTACAATTCACTCACCAACTTTCGGGAATGTACAACATGGAAGCCGACCGACTCCCGCGTAATCGTGCATGTACCGAGAGGCACCTTATGGACGAAGCGACGCCAGCGCAGCGAATATTCAAGGTCTTGCGCACCCTGACATAGGCCAATTCACATCACGTACCACCTATGTTGTTCCAGATCATGCTAATCTTGACTTATCCCTTATACCGTCCGAGACTAAATGCTAGGTAGTCCCCCCCTACCAAGTAATAGACTTGAACGCCTGTTATCACGATGCTTTCTTTAGGTTGGCTGTTTCATCCACCTTGTTTGCTAACTCAAGTACTATAACAATTTAACTTAGAGTCAGGCCGTTACATAACAGTAACAACCGAGTGAAAGAAACCCTTTTGGCGGCCAGATCGGCAGAACCGAACCTTGACAGGCCCGATAAAGATCTGAGACTTGAAGAGCATTTGTATGGCCACAATGACGAGACGTCTTCCCGCCCAGATCTATAACCGTGGCCGAGCCACCGGCTGGATGATTGGCCCATTTTGGACCGGAGTTTTAACGGTTAACTATTCCAAAAAAAAAAAAAAAAAAAAAAAAAAAAAAACGAATTCTTTCTTAGTGTTGGCGAGTTTCAACTCCAGAAACAGATACTCCCATTTGGAAAAGGTTGCTAAAATGGTCTAAATACTGTCAAATTTTTGTGGACTCGAGCCGAATATCATGACCTTATAAGTATGCACGATAATCTCTGGATGAAAATATCATTTTTGTTTTCGACAGAGATAAGCAGTTTCTCGCCTGGTATTCAGGTATTAGGTTCCTACTCCACAAGAAGTAGCGAGATATTTAGCATACTTATTTTTGGCAATACTATACATATTACTTACCAGATAAAATCTTTCTTTTACACAAGTCTGTAATAGCTTCCATTTGTAAGACTGTTTGAAACATAGATATTTCTTCCAGCCACATTGTTAAGCACATTTTAATAGCAGTTCCGTTAGCTAAGCCATCATCATCGAAAGTATATATTTGGGATTGTAGAAAACTTATTAGGCACATTAAAGAGACCAACACTATCATGTAAATAATTTTGATGTTAACTTCAGGACATAGTTAAGAGTCTACGATTTGACTCCTTTGCATTGTAATCCAGACCATTTCATGAATATTGATTATTCTATTATCCTGCATCCTTCTTTTGGATCTAAAACGGATTATGTCTGTATCACAACGCCAATTAAGCTGCACTTTATCAGCCTCTCCCGACCGCAATATTGAACCTATTTTTGGATGAGAACATTACTAAATCTCTCTAAAGATTTCAGAAGGTCGGTCACTAACTTGTTCGTCACTAGTTGGGACCCTATCAGGCCACCTACACCAATCATAACTGGAGGTTGAGTCAAGTGCCTTCTGTCCAATGAAGGTATATAAGTTCAACCGGGAGTTATAGATTAGCCGTGTCTGTCTTCCCTAAATTGGATGCAAATTCACCCAGTAAATAAGAAATTCTTGCTATAGCAAATTCGCAAAAGAAATTACTTTCAAGAACCATAAACAGTTTATTAATTTTTACGTCAATGACATTTCTGCTAATAATCATAATATTTTGGAGAAGTTCTTGTCACAGTTTGTCTGAACTACTAATTACATTTTTTAGTTCAGGTTCAGGTGTCTATTTTTCTTGGTATTTTAAGTATGAAAAATATTGATTTTGGGTTGGATTTAGTATCGTTTGGCAGTTGTATGGGGGTAAAAGTGGTTAAAGCTGGTAGAGGTGGGGTCCCCGATTATAACGCTGCCACACTTATTAAAAGGTAATGCACATTTTTCGAGAAATTAATAGAAATTGTTTCTTACCTCAAATCAGGTAAAAGGCGAAAACGGAACGTTAAAATGGGCGTTTGACAACCAAATCTGCCCTAGTTTATTGTCTGTGGTGTAAAATATTGTGCAATATCGATGAAACGGAACGCAAAAAAAAAAAAACTGCGTCATGTGTTTCTGTCATTCGTAATTCGTTAATTGGTAATTTTGGATTGAATAAATAAAAAATGTATGAATATTTTGTTGCTTTATTTGTTTTTACCTAGAAATCCTGTTCAAAAGGAGGTTAGTATACCCCCACTTCATAGTTAAAATAGGTTGAATCTGTTTTAAAACCGAATCAGAGCACCCCGACTCTATACAGTCTTGTGGCTACTACCCCTAGAGTGTATATAAAAAGCCGAAGGCGCGAAGGGAGGGCAAACCCCGCCCGCAGTAATAAAGCTTAGGCACCTGTGTGAGCCGCAGCGGCTGAGGCTGGTCGCCGAAGGCGACCAACAAGCCGAAGCTGCGGAGGTGAGCACGGGTGCCTGTGCTTTGTTACGCAAGGGCGAAGGGGCTGCACTTCCCGCAGCGCCGTAGCCGATGCAGAAGTGAATTTGTGATATAAAAGCGACTTCAGTATTGATATGTTCAAATGGTTCAAAGATTGACTTCTGCACTGGTAGGTTCAAGGTTAAAAGAAGGGGGGTTCTGCACTCCCCCTTTTTTCATCAGTTTTTCCATCTCTCCCCCACCTTTACTTTAAAAATATAACCTGAATTTGTTGATTATAACCTCAAAAAAGTAAAAAATTTAATATAAAAAAACGGTGGATTACCTTTTAATGGGGGGGGTACCAGGGTGTAGTGGCCACCCCCCTTCACCCCTCCCTGACCCCCTCCCCCCTCCTCCGCCTGCCAAACGATACTAAATTTTAACCTTGATTTTTACCTGTCATATTTTTGCGTTATTAATACATGAAACATAACGATTTACAATCACATTGTTGCGTTCTATTTTACAAGCCACCAGGAGATAACAACACATCTCTCATAATGGACTTCAGACGTCAAACGGAACACATAATATAAAAAATTTTACCTTCCAATAAAATTGTTATTATGTTTCCTAAGACGTCTGAAGTCCAGACAATGTCTTCCTGGTGAACCATTATGAGCCGAACAATGACGAAGAATATGGCGGCTTGTGGGTTCTTTGCGACTGTTGACAGGTACTCTGGGTAAAACGGCGCGGTCACGTGACGGAAACTAGCGACATCTGGCGGCTGTATTCGGAAAGGAACGATGTACTCTCATAATGGACTTCAGACGTCTTAGGAAACATAATAACAATTTTATTGGAAGGTAAAATTTTTATATTATTTTGATAAAATAGGATGTTATTTTTGAAATCTTTTTCTAGGGATCTGTTAAACAGAAACGCAATTGGAGAAATTCGGCTCGATAAAAATATTTACTGAAATGAGATCTTTTTCGACACCTATTCTCCTACTTTGACAATTTGGATTGGCATATGGAATGCAGTTATATTTTATTAGATGGGTTTTAACAGTATCTAGGACCTGGTTAAGGGCCTTACTAATGCCAAATGGGTACTTTCTAAAGCCTACTCCTCGTTTATGGCCAAACCAAAAATAATGAAAAAATGTATTATGAATAATCAACTCTTAGACAACATATGCAACATTTTTCTTTTTCATACCACCAAAACTTCTACATGAATTTTTTTTTACTGAATGGTGTTTTTTGACCTCAAATTCCCTACTGTTCCTGAGTGGCTTGGCCGATTGAATTCATTTATGCTTTGATAAATAGATAAACTTTATAGCTATAAACATAACATAAGATTATTCAATCGGGTAATCACGTCCAAGTGAAAAGTATAATTTTCTCCTATTTCGCCCTCTCAAGGACGCAGCCAGCATCGTAACAGCCACTATGCATTGCGCGCTGATATGAACAATATTTTAATGTCGTTTCCGTTAATATTTGTAGTGACAAATATCGAGCTGCTAATTTGGCGATGGTAATCGCCTTAAACGGTATTTTGATAGCAACTTTAGTACATTTTATATTTAAAAAAAAAAACGATTTTTTGCTACTTTTCCACGAATCCGTCCCACTTGCACTGAGGGTTTTTTCGCATATGGAGTAAGAGGGACGCTTAAAGTTTTACATATCGCCTTAACAACGTTTCTACCTATAGGTACATAGACTTACGCTTACAAGCACAAAGTATTTGTTTATTTAATTTGATATGAATTACTGTTAATTTATGTAGATTAGTATTTAATTGTTATTATTTTTTTTTTACCATGGGTTTTAAACAGTTTTTTGTCTTTGTGTGCACTTATGACACTTTTTCTTTAATAATAATAATAATAATAATAATACAATTCTTTATTGCACGGAATAAAATTATCGTACAAAGGCGAGCTTAATACTAATTAGTATTTTCTACCAACTAACCTTTGGCAATGAGGAAATTGTTGAGAGTAGTGGCATACTATTTAAATAAGTAATCCTGAAAATAGTCCTTAAATAATTGGAATAACGAGACTACATCCGAATAAACATTTAAAGCAAAGTTATAGTTTATAATAAAATACATAAACTACATAAACAGTTTAATTGATTCTATCATCAACGGTTTGCTGGTAGAAATCTCTTTCCGAGATAAGCCCGCCTTTTGCTTAAATTCTTTGATTACTGACACTGGTGATACGTTTTTGTTCTTGTGTGCAATAAAGGATTTTGAATTGAATTGAATTGAAAAATGATACATAAACTTTCATGGATTAGGCTATGAGAGTAATACTGATGTTCGTACAAAAGAGAAAACTCAATTAATTATGATTAGACTTCACTCTGAGGATATACCGTGAGAAGCACAACACGTGTCATTATAACACTAATAAGCATGAAACAAATAGGGGTGAAAAGGGTAAAATAACCCGTCTAGGCGAGAGCTTTACGTGATCAAAAGCTTAATCTGTTTTGTAGACGATGGGAAGAGATATAGTAAATAAGGATAGCTGCGTCTTTCTTATTTACAGAGGTCTATTGTCTGAAATACATTATATAATTTTATGTAGCAAGATTTTAGAAAGTAAAACTGCCTATCTATACAAGGTGAATTTGTGAACATCGTCCAAATTCATACTTGAGTCTTGGTAAGTGATCAGCATCACGAACCAATAACGATTTTTGTAAAATTCATAAAATGAAATTTCGACTCCCCATAGTGATTCACTCAGGACTGGGAGTGAATTACTATGGGAAGTCGAAATTTCATTATACGAATTTCACAAAAATTGACATCGATTCATGACCAAGCCTCCAGTATGAATTTGGACGATGATCAAAAAGTCACCTTGTATAAGGTGTGTTTAATTGATGCAGTTAAATTAATACTGAAGACTCGGTATGGCAAAATCAAATGTAGCTGCATTTCCAAAATGTTATTTGCCTTACCCATACTAATAGACGGAGAGCTAGCGACCAAATCGGTCATGTGGCTTCAGCTGTATTGAAACTCCGTTAGCTACTTCCCTGAACAACCTTTTCCGATAATCTTCGTGCTGGCAGGCCGCGAGCGGTGGGTGCGGGTGTAGTGTGGTGGGAAAAAAATTTAAAAAAATGTGGGCTCAGCGACTTTAATTTTTTTTCAAACAGTTGCTCTGTACTCCCTGTGCACCCAAAAAAAAATTAAATCGGTCGGGTGGTGGGAAGGGGCTGCCAGCGTTAATTAAAAGCACCAAAATAATGATAATTTTCATGTGGGCTCAGATATCAGCCGGCGAACGCGTCAGCGCGCTCACGGCTCCGGCGGCTTGGCGTAAAGCAACTGGCTGGATTAATTTTTAGGGTTCCGTAGTTTTTGTTAAGTAAAGTAACGACCGTTTACTTATGACACTAATCTGACACTTTTGTTCGCCATAATTTTACCGACTACAATATACTTATTATGTAGTTTTTGCCGTTTTCTCCAATAGTGTGTAACCCTTCGATACGGGCCAACAGAGCGCATATGATATATGAAAAAAGGGCCTTATTTACCAATAAAAGTAAGAAAAACATCCATTTTCTTTATTAGAAAATAGCTTTTTCTAGGGTCGTGTATCATAAAACATATTTCCTGTAATCTTTTACAGGGTCGCACATTCTCATGAATGTTTCATGATATCAGTTCAACTGTTATAGAAAAAGAATTCTGAATTGGAATAATTTAGGATTTTTCTCCAAAAAGATAAAAGAGACATTCAAATGTTTTGTCGACCGTTGCTCTGTACTCTGTTACACAAAACTTGTGATAGTTTTTTGGATAATATTTGTATGTGCCTTCATACGAGTATATTGACATTATAATATAAGCATATAGGTATGGAAAAATTTCTCCAAGTTTTGAAACTCAAGTCAGGCCTGTTCCACTACGCCAAGACTACATAAAGCCAAGGTACATTTGCGGCCCGCCCAGGCGCACCATTCAGTGGGTTAAGAGGCGTCATCACACCAAAACCTCCATAGAAACGCTGTCACTACATTGTGGGGTGTCTATGGAATATTATTATAATATTTTAGGCTGTGTCCATCAACAATATTTAAATCTATGTTTAAGTCGAACTAAAATCATAAAATTTAAGTAATATCTTAACAACAAACCCCTAAAATACGTAAATTTAAAGAAAATTTTACTAAAAGTGTAACCGAATGTGCTTTTTTATTTAGATAAAATCAAAAAATGAGTATGAGTCAAACATCTAAAATTTTATAAATGTTAATAATAACCAAAAATAATGTTTGAAAACGTCCACAATCTTGCCAAAATATAGTTTATTTTTAAACAAGTTTACAATTTTGCGCCCGTGATGAAATCGGCACGATTGTATTTTCCTCGCAAGTTTCATGGAGCGTGCCCCTTATATCGAAATGAAACAGCATGACATTTGGCCACGCCTACTACTGAGTTGGTCGCGTCGCGATGTCTGTTCTTATAAAGGGATAGAGATACGAGATAGAAAGAAAAGCGGAGAGAGGTAGGCTAACTCTCTGGTGGTAGGTGAATAAAATTTTAGGCACTCAGCGCTGTGTGAGCTGAATGCCACTGTATTGCCACAAAGTACATAGATACTACGAAACGATACAACGAGCGAAAACAAACGCACACATGCATAGATGCGTATGTATGATGTTATTTTAATAACTAAATTATATTAATATTTATATTATATGTATTTATATATGTTTAAATTAACATTATATCATTGCAGTATAGAAACGCAGAAAGAAAAGTAAATCTGGATGTGAGAAGCTCTGAACCGGGAATCGAACCCGGGACCTCTCGCTTGCCAGGCGATTGCTCTAACCTCTGAGCTATCCAGGTCTCAAAACAACTGGTGAATTTACGGATGTGCTTTCCCATACTGCAATGTTATTTATAGATACCCACTTTATAGTGAGCCACTTGGCGCCTAGAGGACGCTAGTGTATTCAAAGCAAGTCAAAGACCATTATGCTCTACCGTCACCTGTTACAGTATCGGGTAGTGAAGAATACACATTTCTCTTATCGAAACTACGATTCCCGGTTCAGAGCTCCTCACATCCAGATTTACTTTTCATTCTGCGTTTCTATACTGCAATGATATAATGTTAATTTATATCTCCTTGCGATGGATAAATCGCCAAGTGTTCAAACATAGAAATTTATTTCTGTCATAGTATATATATGTTTATGTAGATATTATATGTTATATTATTATGCAGATATTAGTAGAAGTTAATATTTATAAAAATAATTAATTAATTAAATTATTTGGCACTACCAATCACTGTAATCTCCACATTACCAAAAGTTAACTGGTAGAGAATGCTAATTAGCATTAAGTTCGCCTTTGTGCATTGTAAACTTATTTTGTGCAATAAAGAATTTACATACATACATATGATGCGATGATCTCGGCAGAATTTCGTATTGGCATTCGACCGACTTCGACCGAGATCGTCGTACGACGCGTCTATGTGTGCGTGCGCCTGTTTTCGCTAGTTATGCGGAGTGAACCTTCTGTAAGTGGTTATTTTGTGGTATTGCTGCGTAATGAGAGTAGTAGTTTATTAAAGTGTCTTTGAAGAGTGGGTCTTCTGTATCTACTACTACTCGTATTATTTATTGTGTGCTCAATTGCGTCTTAAGAGGCTGCACAATGCTAAAATTCAGTCCTGCTCTAACGTTTTTGTTTTTTAACTGTTTATCCTACTCTAATCAGATGCAGCGCACGCAAAACTTCAGTTATTTTGAAATCACGGCTACATTAGGACATTCATTATAATTTCTTTATGTAATAAAGATGTTATTTTCTACTAAGTATCTGCGTGTGTTGGTTTCGTTTCAATTGGTTTTGAAATATGGGAACTGAATCGCTTTTTTCGTGAAATTCATGCTTTCTTTGAAGTAATATAATTAAAAGAAGATTAAAAGTATGTTTATTTATAAACTGTAATTAATAATTGTATTGAGATAATAAAACACGGTAATTTTTTTCGAATTTTTACTATCTACATTAACGGAACCGAATCCAATGAGCGTTTTTCTCGTTGTTTTTTTTTCTTAGTTCTTAGTTTTCCTCCAGATGGCGCTGTCCATGTCACCATAGATAAAATGTGTTTTATAGCAATCAACGTCAAAGTGGTTTTTCGATTGTTTGGAATTGGTGCAAATTTTGTCTTTGATTCTGTTGCTAAAGAATATGACAGTGCCATCTAGGAATCTTATTAAACACTAAATTTGACACAAAGAAAAACGCTCATTCAAATCGGATGTTTAGCATTGAGGAGCCCCTTAAAACGTCTTCGATGACCACAATGTGTGACCCGTGCCATCAACAATTTCACCTTCATTTATTGACGAACCAAAGGGTTCCAAAAGATAAGCTTTTACCTACAAATAAACCAATAGAGAAGGGTCGCAGCACAATCAGACTCACTGAAATTTATGCCTTTTGTCTGATTATAAACTTTACGTGATCTCCGCACATTGAACAGAATCAAGTGGCTTTGTTCGTTTTCTTGCCCACAGTCGAGGCTTATATTTTATGCCTTTGTATTTGCAGTGACAGAAAAAGGCAAGTGTATATAAAATGAAACGAATACTCGTCAGTTGCCACCATTGTCTGTTCAACAAAGGAGGTTGGAGGTTTTTTTCCGGTTTCCATTGAAAACTTCAAAGTCTAAAAAAAAAAAATTTCGATTATTATATTGAAACTACGTTCAAACGCACTTACGAAATCTACTAATATTTCTTTTCTTAACATAATACTTCTGCGTGTCTATCATCCATCAGCCTTATTCGTCCACTGCTGGACATAAGCCTTTCCAGGACTTTGCCACACCCGGCGGTCATCCTGGAAGAATTGCCCATACTCACACACGCTGAGCAGGGGTTGGTGAGCGCGGTGTCGGAACCCTCGCATTCTGTTCCATATAAGACCCGGCTATTAGGGATGGATATACCGCCATCCACCGGTCCCAGGCTTTGTGGGCCTCCCGGTTTTTTGCCTGTGAGCTGTCCTCTTACTCTCCCCCGAATTACTTCGATGGTGTCTCCAAGTAAGATGGTAGTACCTCCACAGTCGAGCCCGGCATCAGCTCTACCACCTGTCTATACCACAATAATAAATCTCACTTTGAATATTGTAACATATCCTGTCACTTACTGAATAAATGCATTTTTTTAAAGTTGTATTTTCGATATAATTATTTTGAAAAAGTAATATTATTTTGTTTTTTTTTTACATTTTTCTTTATTTTCAATAATCTTAACCTAGTTACAAAAATGCACAATCAACAAAAACCCATAGGGTTTATCAGTGATTGCGGAGTTCGGTACTTATATTAAATTATAGTAGCAATAGGTAAGCATCTCACAACCATAGCTGGGTGGTGATCGCGGTCGGTCCGCACACACAACACGCTTCCACGTTGAAAGTAATATTAGGTAAACATAATATGAAACCAGAAAAAGGTATTACTAAGTATTTTAAATAGAGCATGTGTGTATGTACAGATCAAGTATTTCACATCTCATCTATCGCTCACCTGTGGGTCTTGGGATCAAAGTGTTTGTGCTGGGCCTGGTAACTTTTCTCCTTTGCTGTCTGTACTACTGTAAATGTGGACTGTGGCTTGCATTTCGTATTTCACACTTGGGAACACCTCTGCCACCCCCTTTGGGATTCATATCGTGACGATATGTTTACACAGCAATTGTATATCATGTTCCTGAAAATAAAATAAATCTAGGTTCATTCCATGAAATTACATAATTGTTAGATCGTAACCAATTTGCTCAGCAAACAGTTGGTTATATAATTTGTTGTTACATAATTTACTTGCAGATATTACAAGAGGTTCTCCGAAATGGTTATAACTTTATTTTCTCTAGTGAAGGTATTACAAACTATTTTCTTTGCGTAAATCGTTGGTAGACGCGTAACACGCACGACCGACGTCTATCTCAATAAGCTAAGCGAGCGGGCGAACGCGGGTAAAAAACATACACAACCACAAAAAACCGGCCAAAAAAGAACCACCTTTATTATGAAATCCGATAGTTCATCTTCTCACTAATATTATAAATGCGAAAGTTTGGATGGATGGATGGATGGATGGATGTTTGTTACACCTTCATGCCGTAACCACTGAAACGATTAGGCTGAAACTTTGCACAAATGTAGTTCTAGACCTGGATTAGGACATACTACTACATTTAATTGGAAGGCAATGGGGTGTCAAGTCCCTATAGAAAAGTGATGTGGTGTTACTCCTTCACGTCATTGAATATTAGTGGGATGGGACAGTGAGTATGGAATGAGATGGGATAGTGGCATTAGTGGGATGGGATGGGATGGGATTCGATATGACTTTACAAAAACTTAATCAACGCGGGCGAAGCCGCGGACAAAAGCTAGTTGTTAATAAAATTGCAAAAAGTCCCAAATGTATACTACTTGCGTAAAATTAAATGATTGCTGATTTTTAAGTTTCCGTATAGAATCTAAAGGGTACAAAAGGACCGTATGTCAAGCAGCCTCATATCTTTGGAAAGATTTTAAATTATACCATTTTCCTGACTTTCCTCAAAACTGACGAAATACGGGACCCTAAGCACGCGAGTCTGTCTCGCACTTGACCTGTTTTTTTCTGTAGAAAACATTACATTTACAGTAAATCATTAAAGCTAGATAAAACACATTTAAATTAAATTTTAGTGAGATATATTTCGGGCCATTCGGGCCGGGCATCAGTCACTATGTTTCATCTAGTTTTAGTAATTTAAAAAGACAAAAAAGTCAATATTTAATACATAAGGTCTTTCAATTTAAGGCACATGACCACGCTAAATAAGGAACTCGATGTGTGTTGGTACAAATATCAACGGAAACGACATTGAAATAATGTTCATTTCAGCGTACCTTGAAAAGTGGCTGTTACGACAACCACTGCGTCTCCGGCTAGCGCAAAATAGGAGAAAATAATACTTTTCACATGGACGCCATGAACGGAAAAAAAATTTGAACTTAAATTTTTTAGATCCAAAAGTTTCCTATAATTTGGTGAAATAATGATTAAAATCGCTTTAGGCGTTTGGAAGGAGTAAGAGAATTCTTGTGTTAATCATGCGACACGTTCGATGACTTTTGATTTTTTTTGTCAAAACTTACAATAGAAAAACAGTTTATGAAACTTAAAATTTATTTTTGACTCTATAATGCCTATTATATATTTTTATGAAAGTTTTTGAACCACAAGTGTGGGAGGAGTAGGCCTTCAAAGACAGGTTCAAATTGCAGTTGTATCCATTCGCCTTAAATTGAAAGTAATTTAGGAGGTAATTCAGTATCGTTAGTACATAACTTTCCACTGCAAAGCACTTCTTTTTGCGCGAACTTTTTTTTCACTTCTTAGTACAAAGTGGTCCGATCAGCTGATTCAGTTTGTATAGACAAGCGAAAAAAAAGTTCGCGCAAAAAAAGTACTTTGCAGTGGAATGTGATGTATTAACGATACTGAATCACCTCCTAAATTACTTTCCATTTAAATTGAAAGACTTTATATATTTACAATAAATTATACACATAATTCTTGTACTTTTATTCCACAAATATTTGTGCAATATAAATTCTTAAAAGATGACATATTCCAATTTTTATAAATTTATAAATAAATAAATGACATATTCTCATTTTATAAATTTACAACTATAACAATAAATTATACACAAATTTCGTGCATTTTTATTGAAAAAGATATTCCACCAAGAACCATCGATCGAATCCATCGAATATTACATTTACAAAAAAATCTTGGTTACAAATAATGGATTAAAAACAAAGCATTAGACTAATTCAAACTAGGTACCATTAAATAGATTATGGTTCAGTTCTATTTTCAATGAGCTTGTGTACACAATAATTTTCTTCGAACACTAATGAGATTTGCAACATGCAACTAGAGTTTTCTAAAATAACCCTTTACTCGTCACAATAAGGTTGAATTGGATTTTAGCACAGAAAATTTATTTGAAAAAGAAGCTCTCGAGTAAGTAGTAGATATAAAAGCGTGCGCTTGCTACTCGTACAAGTAAAATGGGTTTTTAAACAAGACAACATGGACTTAATGCGGTTTATTGCGACTTACTTTGCTTCAAAACATGTTATACATCTTACAGCTTTTTTGTGCTGGAGTAAAGGTGAGTTGGTTTTCAGACTGTTATATTATAGCAGCAAATAGCCCAAGATCCCACCGTAAAATTCTGCACCGGTCTGTTTTTAGGGTTCCATACCCAAAGGGTAACCAACGGGCCCCTTTTAACGGGACAGTTATAAGTAGAAATGCATTCTCAGTTTTTAGAGCTTTTCAAGAATAAATTAAAACTAGTTTTCGTTTTAATTTTACACTTGAATTACATGTGATTATTTTCTCACCAGGTGACATATCCTTGCTTTGTCAGAGCACCTCATCAACCGGTATTAGGATAGTAGTCAAAACACAATTCATTTTTAATCTAGCATTTTTACCAGAAGGACTTGAACATCGTGAAGGTATGCTGCTGGATATGAACTGTCCGAATGCTGATTACGTCATTGATAAGGTAAAATATGTCAGTAGGAACAAAAAAAAATAGCACAAAGATAAATTTCACAAGCTGCGACCGCGCTCTTTGAATATTTATTACGATAATTGTTACGATACTCAACGGTTTAAAAATGGACATGTTTGAACATAAAGTTACAATAGAAGAACAAAAACAATGAAGTTACATAATGTTTCCAAAATTTTATTTCTTGTTTTTTTTTCATGTAGTTGCGACATTTTTTACCAAGAATCCTTTGTTCACAACCACGTGATTTTTTCTTTATACTCTGTGCAAGTTGTTAAGATTAACAAAAATAATTAAATTAAGTATTTGCGGAGTCGGTCGCTGGAAATTTTTCCTTTGGACAAAGTAAAGACCGATTTAGATTTTAATCCTGAGAAAATAAAAGCAATGGCTGAAACTGTATTATTGGTGTTATTTAGTCTACGGTCGAAATTGGGGACCGAAGCTATAGCTACATTGTTAATTTACTTTTTTGTCTAAGCATTCCCCGAATGCTAATTTTGATGAAATTGGAACTAATCTTTATTCTAAATAAAAATTTCTCTTCTTTGGCAAATTTTTGGGGTTCTGTGAAAGTAAAAATGGAATCCTTATATGATCTGAGCACTCTCTTGTCCGCTCAGTGATCTGTCAAAGAGGTTTTTCCCGAAAACGACGTGGGGAATTTGAAATTAGGTCTTGATGGTGCACATAGTCGAGGAAAAGTAAATCGTTTAAAATGGGGCTCATATTTCGTTCAAATATTGTTATTAATTTATGTGTCGTTTAAGGTATCATTTCAAAAATCTATATTAATTTTATTTTTTCATATGAATAAATATAATTTTAGCTGTATTAGCTTACGCAAGGAAATACGATATTTTTCTTTGAAAATATAATTTTAATCAACTTAACTAAAAAAATAACAACAATATTTTAACTCTCTTTGATCTCTCAGATTTGGTCTCTTTGATCACGACACTTTTATTTTTGATATATAATTATAAAGGTAAATTAAAAATAAAGGTCATTAGTCCAACTGATGCCGGGCTCAGTGGGGCTCGAAATATATCTTGGACTCTATTGTGATATCTTATAATAATTGTGTCTCTTTTATATATAATTATATATCAAAAATAAAAGAAACAAGCTTATAAAAGAAATATAAATATATTTAATTTTAATCATGACACAAAATTTAAATTTAAAATATAAGAAATAACAATAACTTTATGTTAGTGGCCAGTCATCGTCGACAATAAGTATTTTGCTGGTCATGACCAGACACATATTCGTATAAGAGTCACTAGTGTTTTGCGTGGTGCGCGGGCTGCAGGCAGCCCGCGTGTGTGGTAAACGCTATTGTTACTTATTGTTCTTTGTTGTTACTGGTTGTTACCTGTTGTTTTTGGTTGTATGTACATGTTGTTTAAACTTTTTCGTTTACGTGACAGGATTGAGGAGGTTTCGAGTTAAAAACACGTTTGGAAGCTAATTGAGTTGAAACAGGTGATCAGACGACATTCAAGTAATGGGCAGAAGTCAATTGTATCACGAAATGTCATCGGTCATGATCGGGTGGGAAAAAAAGTCATCGGTCATGATCAGTTTTCAAAATTGTCATCGTCGTAACCGTAATAGCGCGTTGAAATACGTGTGGTAACTTTGATTCCATTGAAGTGGACTAATATTTTGCTATTGTGTACTCTGACGGCTGTCAAAGGTCCAAAATGTACACGGTCGAAATGTGCTTGAACAAACTTTCAACGGAGTCGAATCCCGCTAAGCCCAATCTCAAACGTTTGCGAGATAGGTCCAAAAGAAACTGTCTTGTAATGCTCTCGGTTTAAAGTGAACTCGGCCTCATGAACTCACATACTCGGCCTTCGGCCTCGTATGTTCGTTCATCGGCCTCGCTTATACTCGGTTCGGCCTTCGGCCTCACAGGCTCGGCCTCCGGCCTCGCCGCTTGGTACTGTTTGGCCTCCGGACGATTCCTCCGGAACCGTCCTCCGGGGTCGGCCTTCGGCCTCCCTAGGATGACATCAGATATGGCTCTGGTAGCCGCGGTGTCGTGCTCGGCCTTCGGCCTCGCCGGGATCCGTTACGCGAAATGTTTCCTCTGACAGCTGTCAAGTGTCCAAACTGTCAACAGTCGAAATGTGCTTGAACCAACTTTCGGTGTAGTCGAATCCCGCTAAGCCCAATCTCAAACGTTTGGGAGATAGATCCAATAGAAATTGTCTTGTAATGCTCTCGGGGTAATGTGAACTCGGCCTCATGAACTCACATACTCGGCCTTCGGCCTCGTATGTTCGTTCATCGGCCTCGCTTATACTCGGTTCGGCCTTCGGCCTCACAGGCTCGGCCTCCGGCCTCGCCGCTTGGTACTGTTTGGCCTCCGGACGATTCCTCCGGAATCGTCCTCCGGGGTCGGCCTTCGGCCTCCCTAGAATGACATCAGATATGACTCTGGTTGCCGCGGTGTCGTGCTCGGCCGAAAAACGAGCATGTTCGGACTCCGAACGCTGCCAGCTCGGCCTTCGGCCTCGCTGGCGCGTTCTCCATCCTCACATGCTCGTTTTTCGGCCTCGCTGAAAAGAAACTTGTAGGCTCGGCCTTCGGCCTCGCCATTAGATCCGAAGAAACGTCCGACCAATTTTTTTTCTAAAAAGTGTCAAAGTCCCTGTCGGTTGTCAAAAAGTGTCAAATTTGACAGTGGATTCGTAATCAACGACTCCACCTGCCCCTTGATACCGAGTTTCAGGCGAATCGGAGCACTTTTTTGGACCTGTCAAAAAAATGTCAAATTCTGTCAAATGTCAAATTTTTTTATGCGGTCGAGTAGCGCTCGGCAAACCGATCACTAAAGTCGAAACCGCAACTCGCTAGGACTTACGGTTCGGGAGATATGGCCGACCAAAATTTTCGTAAAAAAATTTTTTTTTTCGACTTTTTTTTTTTTTTTATTTTATTTCCAGAAAGATCTCGCCGAGCCCTTTTCTTAGAGTACCATGAACATGGGTCTAGCTCCAGCCGTTTGGGAGATACAGGCCGTTAAAGTTTTGACACCGGGGGGGGCTAGATCTCGGCGAGACCTTTTCTTAGACACCCATCAACATGGGTCTAACTCAAGCCGTCTAGGAGATACGGGCCGTTAAAGTTTTGACATTTAAAAAAAAAAAGAAACTTTTTTGGCACCCTATGGTCCGTTCCCTAGGGTTGTACCACCTTCCGTTCTGAAGATATAGCCAAAACAAAATTTTTTTGTAACAAATTTTAGAAAAAAAAAAATTCCCATCCCTAGTGACCGGGGACATCCCTAGGAACTGCGCCCGCTCGCGCTTCGCGCTCGCGGGCTTGTTCCGGCGAACTTCGCCCGCTCGCGCTTCGCGCTCGCGGGCTCGTTCTGTCAAAAATGTCAATTTTTCCCATCCCTAGTACCCAGGTACATCACTAAGAACATCGCCCGCTCGCGCTTCGCGCTCGCGTGCTCCTTTGTGCTCGTTCGTAGGCTCGCCCTTCGGGCTCGCCTACTCACTCGCAAAACTCCCATACAAAATCCCATACAACGACCCGCCTCACTAATATGTCAAAAACCCATGTCAAATGTCAAAAAATGTCAAATGTCGAGGTTTTTCCCCACTCAGTATTAGACACCCAACATTCCATACATACATCACTACCACCCCAAACGACTCCTTCCAACTAAACAACCATGTCAATGAGTCAGTCAGTGAGTTACCGTTTTGTAATTTTATATATATAGAGCTCGCATGCTCGCGCTACGCGCTCGCTATGCTCGCAACTAGTGTTTTGCGTGGTGCGCGGGCTGCAGGCAGCCCGCGTGAGTTGTAATTGTTCTTTGTTGTACTCTATTCATTGTTGTTTGTTGTTGCATTTAGTTGTTGTTGTAACTTTTTCGTTAACGTGACAGGACAAGGTATCGAGTAAAAAACACGTTTGAAATTGAGTTGAAACAGGTGATCAGACGACATTCAAGTAATGGGCAGAAGTCAATTGTACCACGAAAAGTCATCGGTCATGATCGGGTGGGAAAAAAGTCATCGGTCATGATCAGTTTTCAAAATTGTCATCGTCGTAACCGTAATAGCGCGTTGAAATACGTGTGGTAACTTTGATTCCATTGAAGTGGACTAATATTTTGCTATTGTGTACTCTGACAGTTGTCAAAGGTCCAAAATATACACGGTCGAAATGTGCTGGAACCAACTTTCAACGGAGTCGAATCCCGCTAAGCTCAAGCTCAAACGTTTGGAAGATGCGTCCAAAAGAAACAGTCTTTTAATGCTCTCGGGGTAAAGTGAACTCGGCCTCATGAACTCACATACTCGGCCTTCGGCCTCGTATGTTCGTTCATCGGCCTCGCTTATACTCGGTTCGGCCTTCGGCCTCACAGGCTCGGCCTCCGGCCTCGCCGCTTGGTACTGTTTGGCCTCCAGACGATTCCTTCGGAATCGTCCTCCGGGGTCGGCCTTCGGCCTCCCTAGGATGACATCAGATATGACTCTGGTAGCCGCGGTGTTGTGCTCGGCCGAAAAACGAGCATGTTCGGACTCCGAACGCTGCCAGCTCGGCCTTCGGCCTCACTGGCGCGTTCTCCGTCCTCACATGCTCGTTTTTCGGCCTCGCTATAAAGACACTTGTAGGCTCGGCCTTCGGCCTCGCCGGGATCCTTTACGCGAAATGTTTCCTCTGACAGCTGTCAAGTGTCCAAACTGTCAACGGTCGAAATGTGCTTGAACCAATTCAACATAGTCGAATCCCGCTAAGACCAATCTCAAAGGTTTGGGAGATACGTCCAAGTGAAACTGTCTTGTAATGCTCCCGGGGTCAAGTGAACTCGGCCTCATGAACTCACATACTCGGCCTTCGGCCTCGTATGTTCGTTCATCGGCCTCGCTTATACTCGGTTCGGCCTTCGGCCTCACAGGCTCGGCCTCCGGCCTCGCCGCTTGGTACTGTTTGGCCTCCGGACGATTCCTCCGGAATCGTCCTCCGGGGTCGGCCTTCGGCCTCCCTAGGATGACATCAGATATGACTCTGGTAGCCGCGGTGTCGTGCTCGGCCGAAAAACTCGCATGTTCGGACTCCGAACGCTGCCAGCTCGGCCTTCGGCCTCGCTGGCGCGTTCTCCGTCCTCACATGCTCGTTTTTCGGCCTCGCTGATAAGAAACTTGTAGGCTCGGCCTTCGGCCTCGCCATTAGATCCGGAGAAACGCCCGACCAATTTTTTTTCTAAAAAGTGTCAAAGTCCCTGTCGGTTGTCAAAAAGTGTCAAATTTGACAGTGGATTCGTAATCAGCGACCCCACCTGCCCCTTGATACCGAGTTTCAGGCGAATCGGAGCACTTTTTTGGACCTGTCAAAAAAATGTCAAATTATGTCAAATGTCAAATTTTTTTATGCGGTCGGGTAGCGCTCGGCGAACCAATCACTAAAGTCGAAACCGCAACTCGCTAGGACTTACGGTTCGGGAGATATGGCCGACCAAAGTTTTCGTAAAAAAAAATTTTTTTTTTCGACTTTTTTTTAATTTTATTTTATTTCCAGAAAGATCTCGCCGAGCCCTTTTCTCAGAGTACCATGAACATGGGTCTAGCTCCAGCCGTTTGGGAGATACGGGCCGTTAAAGTTTTGACACCGGGGGGGGCTAGATCTCGGCGAGACCTTTTCTTAGACACCCATCAACATGGGTCTAACTCAAGCCGTCTCGGAGATACGGGCCGTTAAAGTTTTGACATTTGAAAAAAAAAAAAAAAACTTTTTTGTCACCCTATGGTCCGACCCCTGGGGTTGTACCACCTTCCGTTCCGAAGATATGGCCAAATCAAAATTTTTTTGTAGTAAATTTTAGAAAAAAAAAAAATCCCATCCCTAGTGACCGGGGACATCCCTAGGAACTGCGCCCGCTCGCGCTTCGCGCTCGCGGGCTTGTTCCGGCGAACTTCGCCCGCTCGCGCTTCGCGCTCGCGGGCTCGTTCTTTCAATAATGTCAAAAATGTCAATTTTTCCCATCCCTAGTACCCAGGTACATCACTACGAACATCGCCCTCTCGCGCTTCGCGCTCGCGGGCTCGTTCGTGCTCGTTCGTAGGCTCGCCCTTCGGGCTCGCCTACTCACTCGCAAAACTCCCATACAAAATCCCATACAACGACCCGCCTCACTAAAATGTCAAAAACCCATGTCAAATGTCAAAAAATGTCAAATGTCGAGGTTTTTCCCCACTCAGTATTAGACACCCAACATTCCATACATACATCACTACCACCCCAAACGACTCCTTCCAACTAAACAACCATGTCAATGAGTCAGTGAGTGAGTTACCGTTTTGTAGCTTTATATATAGTCAACTAGTGTTTTGCGTGGTGCGCGGGCTGCAGGCAGCCCGCGTGAGTTGTAATTGTTCCAAGTTGTACTTTGTTATTGTTGTTTGTTGTTGTAATGTAGCTGTTGTTTTAACTTTTTCGTTAACGTGACAGGATAAGGTATCGAGTAAAAAACACGTTTGAAATTGAGTTGAAACAAATTATCAGACGACATTCAAGTAATGGGCAGAAGTCAATTGTATCACGAAATGTCATCGGTCATGATCGGGTGGGAAAAAAGTCATCGGTCATGATCAGTTTTCAAAATTGTCATCGTCGTAACCGTAATAGCGCGTTGAAATACGTGTGGTAACTTTGATTCCATTGAAGTGGACTAATATTTTGCTATTGTGTACTCTGACAGTTGTCAAAGGTCCAAAATGTACACGGTCGAAATGTGCTTGAACAAACTTTCAACGTAGTCGAATCCCGCTAAGCCCAATCTCAAACGTTTGCGAGGTAGGTCCAAAAGAAAATGTCTTGTAATGCTCCCGGGGTAAAGTGAACTCGGCCTCATGAACTCACATACTCGGCCTTCGGCCTCGTATGTTCGTTCATCGGCCTCGCTTATACTCGGTTCGGCCTTCGGCCTCACAGGCTCGGCCTCCGGCCTCGCCGCTTGGTACTGTTTGGCCTCCGGACGATTCCTCCGGAATCGTCCTCCGGGGTCGGCCTTCGGCCTCCCTAGGATGACATCAGATATGACTCTGGTAGCCGCGGTGTCGTGCTCGGCCGAAAAACTCGCATGTTCGGACTCCGAACGCTGCCAGCTCGGCCTTCGGCCTCACTGGCGCGTTCTCCGTCCTCACATGCTCGTTTTTCGGCCTCGCTATAAAGAGACTTGAAGGCTCGGCCTTCGGCCTCGCCGGGATCCGTTACGTGAAATGTTTCCTCTGACAGCTGTCAAGTGTCCGAACTGTCAACGGTCGAAATGTGCTTGAACCAATTCAACGTAGTCGAATCCCGCTAAGCCCAATCTCAAACGTTTAGGAGATAGGTCCAAAAGCAACTGTCTTGTAATGCTCTCGGGGTAAAGTGAACTCGGCCTCACGAACTCACAAACTCGGCCTTCGGCCTCGTATGTTCATTCATCGGCCTCGCTTATACTCGGTTCGGCCTTCGGCCTCACAGGCTCGGCCTCCGGCCTCGCCGCTTGGTACTGTTTGGCCTCCGGACGATTCCTCCGGAATCGTCCTCCGGGGTCGGCCTTCGGCCTCCCTAGGATGACATCAGATATGACTCTGGTAGCCGCGGTGTCGTGCTCGGCCGAAAAACTCGCATGTTCGGACTCCGAACGCTGCCAGCTCGGCCTTCGGCCTCACTGGCGCGTTCTCCGTCCTCCCATGCTCGTTTTTCGGCCTCGCTACAAAGACACTTGTAGGCTCGGCCTTCGGCCTCGCCGGGATCGTTTACGCGAAATGTTTCCTCTGACAGCTGTCAAGTGTCCAAACTGTCAACGGTCGAAATGTGCTTGAACCAATTCAACGTAGTCGAATCCCGCTAAGCCCAATCTCAAACGTTTAGGAGATAGGTCCAAAAGAAACTGTCTTGTAATGCCCCCGGGGTTATGTGAACTCGGCCTCATGAACTCACATACTCGGCCTTCGGCCTCGTATGTTCGTTCATCGGCCTCGCTTATACTCGGTTCGGCCTTCGGCCTCACAGGCTCGGCCTCCGGCCTCGCCGCTTGGTACTGTTTGGCCTCCGGACGATTCCTCCGGAATCGTCCTCCGGGGTCGGCCTTCGGCCTCCCTAGGATGACATCAGATATGACTCTGGTGGCCGCGGTGTCGTACTCGGCCGAAAAACGAGCATGATCGGACTCCGAACGCTGCCAGCTCGGCCTTCGGCCTCGCTGGCACGTTCTCCGTCCTCACATGCTCGTTTTTCGGCCTCGCTGGAAAGACACTTGTAAGCTCGGCCTTCGGCCTCGCCGTTAGATCCGAAGAAATGTCCGATCAATTTTTTTTCGAAAAAGTGTCAAAGTCCCTGTCGGTTGTCAAAAAGTGTCAAATTTGACAACAAATTCGTAATCAGCGACCCCATTCACTCCTGGATACCGAGTTTCAAACGAATCGGAGCACTTTTTTGGACCTGTCAAAAAATGTCAAATTCTGTCAAATGTCAAATTTTTTTATGCGGTCAAGTAGCGCTCGGCGAACCGATCACTAAAGTCGAAACCGCAACTCGCTACGACTTACGGTTCGGGAGATATGGCCGACCAAAATTTTCGTAAAAAAAATTTTTTTTTTTTCGACTTTTTTTTTTTTATTATTTTATTTCCAGGTAGAGCTCGCCGAGCCCTTTTCTTAGAGTACCATGAACATGGGTCTAGCTCCAGCCGTTTGGGAGATACGGGCCTTTGAAGTTTTGACACCGGGGGTGGATAGATCTCGGCGAGACCTTTTCTTAGACACCCATCAACATGGGTCTAACTCAAGCCGTCTCGGAGATACGGTCGGTTAAAGTTTTGACATTTAAAAAAAAAAAAGATACTTTTTTGGCACCCTATGAGCCGACCCCTAGGGTTGTACCACCTTCCGTTCCGAAGATATGGCCAAATCAAAATTTTTTTGTAGTAAATCTAAGAAAAAAAAAAAAAAATGTCCCATCCCTAGTGCCGGGGGACATCCCTATACCAACCCCCATGACGAGCCCATCACTATAGTCCAAACCGCAACTCGCTAGGACCAGCGGTTCGGGAGATATAAGAAAATGTCAAAAAAATGTCAAAAATGTCAAAGTAGGTACATCCCTAGTGGCTGGACATGTCCATAGGAACTCGCACGCTCGCGCTTCGCGCTCGCGTGCTCGTTCCAATAAAAAAAAATTTTCGCAAAAATCCCATACAAATCTCCATACATTCTGCCACTTTCCACAAGAATTGACATAAAAATGTCAAATGTCAAAAAATGTCAAATGTCATAATTTTTCCCCAGTCAGTATTAGACACTGAACATTTCATACATACATCACTACAATGTCAGACAACTCCTTCCGACTAAACTACCATGTCAATCAGTCAGTCAGTCAGTCACCGTTTTGTATCTTTATAATATATAGACTAGTGTTTTGCGTGGTGCGCGGGCTGCAGGCAGCCCGCGTGTGTGGTAAACGCTATTGTTCCTATTGTTTCTTGTTCTTTGTTGTACTCTATTTGTTGTTGTTTGTTGTTGTTATGTACTTGTTGTTGTAACTTTTTCGTTAACGTGACAGGATAAGGTTTCGAGTTTAAAACACGTTTGGAAGGTGAAATTGAGTTGAAACAGGTGGTCAGACGACATTCAAGTAATGGGCAGAAGTCAATTGTATCACGAAATGTCATCGGTCATGATCGGGTGGGAAAAAAAGTCATCGGTCATGATCAGTTTTCAAAATTGTCATCGTCGTGACCGTAATAGCGCGTTGAAATACGTGTGGTAACTTTGATTCCATTGAAGTGGACTAATATTTTGCTATTGTGTACTCTGACAGTTGTCAAATGTCCAAAATGTACACGGTCGAAATGTGCTGGAACCAACTTTCAACGGAGTCGAATCCCGCTAAGCCCAATCTCAAACGTTTGCGAGATAGGTCCAAAAAAAAACTGTCTTGTAATGCTCCCGGGGTTAAGTGAACTCGGCCTCATGAACTCACATACTCGGCCTTCGGCCTCGTATGTTCGTTCATCGGCCTCGCTTATACTCGGTTCGGCCTTCGGCCTCACAGGCTCGGCCTCCGGCCTCGCCGCTTGGTACTGTTTGGCCTCCGGACGATTCCTCCGGAATCGTCCTCCGGGGTCGGCCTTCGGCCTCCCTAGGATGACATCAGATATGACTCTGGTAGCCGCGGTGTTGTGCTCGGCCGAAAAACTCGCATGTTCGGACTCCGAACGCTGCCAGCTCGGCCTTCGGCCTCACTGGCGCGTTCTCCGTCCTCACATGCTCGTTTTTCGGCCTCGCTATAAAGATACTTGTAGGCTCGGCCTTCGGCCTCGCCGGGATCCTTTACGCGAAATGTTTCCTCTGACAGCTGTCAAGTGTCCATCTGTCAACGGTCTAAATGTGCTTGAACCAACTTTCTACGAAGTTGAATCCCGCTAAGCCCAGCCTCAGTCATTCGGGAGACATGTCCAAGTGAAACAGTATTGTAATGCCGCCGGGGTTATGTGAACTCGGCCTCATGAACTCACATACTCGGCCTTCGGCCTCGTATGTTCGTTCATCGGCCTCGCTTATACTCGGTTCGGCCTTCGGCCTCACAGGCTCGGCCTCCGGCCTCGCCGCTTGGTACTGTTTGGCCTCCGGACGATTCCTCCGGAATCGTCCTCCGGGGTCGGCCTTCGGCCTCCCTAGAATGACATCAGATATGACTCTGGTGGCCGCGGTGTCGTGCTCGGCCAAAAAACGAGCATGTTCGGACTCCGAACGCTGCCAGCTCGGCCTTCGGCCTCACTGGCGCGTTCTCCGTCCTCACATGCTCGTTTTTCGGCCTCGCTGGAAAGACACTTGTAAGCTCGGCCTTCGGCCTCGCCGTTAGATCCGAAGAAATGTCCGATCATTTTTTTTTCGAAAAAGTGTCAAAATCCCTGTCGGTTGTCAAAAAGTGTCAAATTTGACAGTGGATTCGTAATGAGCGACCCCATTTACTCCTGGATACCGAGTTTCAAGCGAATCGGAGCACTTTTTTGGACCTGTCAAAAAAATGTCAAATTATGTCAAATGTCAAATTTTTTTATGCGGTCGGGTAGCGCTCGGCAAACCGATCACTAAAGTCGAAACCGCAACTCGCTAGGACTTACGGTTCGGGAGATATGGCCGACCAAAATTTTCGTAAAAAATTTTTTTTTTTTTCGACTTTTTTTTTTTTTTATTTTATTTCCAGAAAGATCTCGCCGAGCCCTTTTCTTAGAGTACCATGAACATGGGTCTAGCTCCAGCCGTTTGGGAGATACGGGCCGTTAAAGTTTTGACACCGGGGGGGGCTAGATCTCGGCGAGACCTTTTCTTAGACACCCATCAACATGGGTCTAACTCAAGCCGTCTCGGAGATACGGGCCGTCAAAGTTTTGACATTTGAAAAAAAAAAAAAACTTTTTTGGCACCCTATGGTCCGACCCCTAGGGTTGTACCACCTTCCGTTCCGAAGATATGGCCAAATCAAAATTTTTTTGAAGTTAATTTTAGAAAAAAAAAAAAATCCCATCCCTAGTGACCGGGGACATCCCTAGGAACTGCGCCCGCTCGCGCTTCGCGCTCGCGGGCTTGTTCCGGCGAAATTCGCGGGCTCGCGCTTCGCGCTCGCGGGCTCGTTCTGTCAATAATGTCAAAAATGTCAATTTTTCCCATCCCTAGTACCCAGGTACATCACTACGAACTTCGCCCGCTCGCGCTTCGCGCTCGCGGGCTCGTTCGTAGGGTCGCCCTTCGGGCTCGCCTACTCACTCGCAAAATTTTTCCAAACTCCCATACAAAATCCCATACAACGACCCGCCTCACTAAAATGTCAAAAACCCATGTCAAATGTCAAAAAATGTCAAATGTCTGATTTTTTCCCCACTCAGTATTAGACACCCGACATTCCATACATACATCACTACCACCCCAAACGACTCCTTCCAACTAAACAACCATGTCAATGAGTGAGTGAGTGAGTTACCGTTTTGTAATTTTATATAATATAGCTCGCATGCTCGCGCTTCGCGCTCGCTATGCTCGCAACTAGTGTTTTGCGTGGTGCGCGGGCTGCAGGCAGCCCGCGTGAGTTGTAATTGTTCTTGGTTGGACTTGTATACGTTGTTGGTTGTTGTTGTTATTTACTTGTTGTTTAAACTTTTTCGTTAACGTGACAGGACAAGGTATCGAGTAAAAAACACGTTTGAAATTGAGTTGAAACAGGTGATCAGATGACATTCAAGTAATGGGCAGAAGTCAATTGTATCACGAAATGTCATCGGTCATGATCGGGTGGGAAAAAAAGTCATCGGTCGTGATCAGTTTTCAAAATTGTCATCGTCGTAACCGTAATAGCGCGTTGAAATACGTGTGGTAACTTTGATTCCATTGAAGTGGACTAATATTTTGCTATTGTGTACTCTGACAGTTGTCAAAGGTCCAAAATGTACACGGTCGAAATGTGCTTGAACAAACTTTCAACGGAGTCGAATCCCGCTAAGCCCAATCCCAAATGTTTGCAAGATAGATCCAAAAGAAACTGTCTTGTAACGATCTCGGGGTTATGTGAACTCTGCCTCATGAACTCACATACTCGGCCTTCGGCCTCGTATGTTCGTTCATCGGCCTCGCTTATACTCGGTTCGGCCTTCGGCCTCACAGGCTCGGCCTCCGGCCTCGCCGCTTGGTACTGTTTGGCCTCCGGACGATTCCTCCGGAATCGTCCTCCGGGGTCGGCCTTCGGCCTCCCTAGGATGACATCAGATATGACTCTGGTAGCCGCGGTGTCGTGCTCGGCCGAAAAACTCGCATGTTCGGACTCCGAACGCTGCCAGCCTCGCTGGAAGGACACTTGTAGGCTCGGCCTTCGGCCTCGCCGGGATCGTTTACGCGAAATGTTTCCTCTGACAGCTGTCAAGTGTCTAAACTGTCAACGGTCGAAATGTGCTTGAACCAACTTTCTACGAAGTTGAATCCCGCTAAGCCCAGCCTCAGCCGTTCGGGAGACATGTCCAAGTGAAACAGTATTGTAATGCACCCGGGGTTATGTGAACTCGGCCTCATGAACTCACATACTCGGCCTTCGGCCTCGTATGTTCGTTCATCGGCCTCACTTATACTCGGTTCGGCCTTCGGCCTCACAGGCTCGGCCTCCGGCCTCGCCGCTTGGTACTGTTTGGCCTCCGGACGATTCCTCCGGAATCGTCCTTCGGGGTCGGCCTTCGGCCTCCCTAGGATGACATCAGATATGACTCTGGTAGCCGCGGTGTCGTGCTCAGCCGAAAAACTCGCATGTTCGGACTCCGAACGCTGCCAGCTCGGCCTTCGGCCTCACTGGCGCGTTCTCCGTCCTCCCATGCTCGTTTTTCGGCCTCGCTGGAAAGACACTTGTAAGCTCGGCCTTCGGCCTCGCCGTTATATCCGAAGAAATGTCCAATCAATTTTTTTCGAAAAAGTGTCAAAGTCCCTGTCGGTTGTCAAAGAGTGTCAAATTTGACAACAAATTCGTAATCAGCGACCCCATTTACTCCTGGATACCGAGTTTCAAGCGAATCGGAGTACTTTTTTGGACCTGTCAAAAAAATGTCAAATTATGTCAAATGTCAAATTCTTTTATGCGGTCGGGTAGCGCTCGGCGAACCGATCACTAAAGTCGAAACCGCAACTCGCTAGGACTTACGGTTCAGGAGATATGGCCGACCAAAGTTTTCGTAAAAATTTTTTTTTTTTTCGACTTTTTTTTTTTTTTATTTTATTTCCAGAAAGATCTCGCCGAGCCCTTTTCTTAGAGTACCATGAACATGGGTCTAGCTCCAGCCGTTTGGGAGATACGGGCCGTTGAAGTTTTGACACCGGGGGGGGCTAGATCTCGGCGAGACCTTTTCTTAGACACCCATCAACATGGGTCTAACTCAAGCCGTCTAGGAGATACGGGCCGTTAAAGTTTTGACATTAAAAAAAAAAAAAGAAACTTTTTTGGCACCCTATGGTCCGACCCCTAGGGTTGTACCACCTTCCGTTCCGAAGATATAGCCAAAACAAAATTTTTTTGTAACAAATTTTAGAAAAAAAAAAAAATTCCCATCCCTAGTGACCGGGGCCATCCCTAGGAACTGCGCCCGCTCGCGCTTCGCGCTCGCGGGCTTGTTCCGGCGAACTTCGCCCGCTCGCGCTTCGCGCTCGCGGGCTCGTTCTGTCAAAAATGTCAATTTTTCCCATCCCTAGTACCCAGGTACATCCCTACGAACTTCGCCCGCTCGCGCTTCGCGCTCGCGTGCTCGTTCGTGCTCGTTCGTAGGCTCGCCCTTCGGGCTCGCCTACTCACTCGCGAAATTTTTCAAAACTCCCATACAAAATCCCATACAACGACCCGCCTCACTAAAATGTCAAAAACCCATGTCAAATGTCAAAAAATGTCAAATGTCTGATTTTTTCCCCACTCAGTATTAGACACCCAACATTCCATACATACATCACTACCACCCCAGAACACTCTTTCCAACTAAACAACCATGTCAATGAGTGAGTCAGTCAGTTACCGTTTTGTAATTTTATATAATATAGCTCGCATGCTCGCGCTACGCGCTCGCTTATGCTCGCAACTAGTGTTTTGCGTGGTGCGCGGGCTGCAGGCAGCCCGCGTGAGTTGTAATTGTTCCTTGTTGTACTCTATTTGTTGTTGTTTGTTGTTGTTATGTACTTGTTGTTCTAACTTTTTCGTTAACGTGACAGGAAAAGGTATCGAGTAAAAAACACGTTTGAAATTGAGTTGAAACAGGTGATCAGACGACATTCAAGTAATGGGCAGAAGTCAATTGTATCACGAAATGTCATCGGTCATGATCGGGTGGGAAAAAAAGTCATCGGTCATGATCAGTTTTCAAAATTGTCATCGTCGTAACCGTAATAGCGCGTTGAAATACGTGTGGTAACTTTGATTCCATTGAAGTGGACTAATATTTTGCTATTGTGTACTCTGACAGTTGTCAAAGGTCCAAAATGTACACGGTCGAAATGTGCTGGAACCAACTTTCAACGGAGTCGAATCCCGCTAAGCGCAAGCTCAAACGTTTGCGAGATAAGTCCAAAAGAAACTGTCTTGTAATGCTCTCGGGGTAAAGTGAACTCGGCCTCATGAACTCACATACTCGGCCTTCGGCCTCGTATGTTCGTTCATCGGCCTCGCTTATACTCGGTTCGGCCTTCGGCCTCACAGGTTCGGCCTCCGGCCTCGCCGCTTGGTACTGTTTGGCCTCCGGACGATTCCTCCGGAATCGTCCTCCGGGGTCGGCCTTCGGCCTCCCTAGGATGACATCAGATATGACTCTGGTAGCCGCAGTGTCGTGCTCGGCCGAAAAACTCGCATGTTCGGACTCCGAACGCTGCCAGCTCGGCCTTCGGCCTCACTGGCGCGTTCTCCGTCCTCCCATGCTCGTTTTTCGGCCTCGCTATAAAGACACTTGTAGGCTCGGCCTTCGGCCTCGCCGGTATCCGTTACGTGAAATGTTTCCTCTGACAGCTGTCAAGTGTCCAAACTGTCAACGGTCGAAATGTGCTTGAACCAACTTTCTACGAAGTTGAATCCCGCTAAGCCCAGCCTCAGCCATTCGGGAGACATATCCAAGTGAAACGGTATTGTAATGCCCCCGGGGTTATGTGAACTCGGCCTCATGAACTCACATACTCGGCCTTCGGCCTCGTATGTTCGTTCATCGGCCTCGCTTATACTCGGTTCGGCCTTCGGCCTCACAGGCTCAGCCTCCGGCCTCGCCGCTTGGTACTGTTTGGCCTCCGGACGATTCCTCCGGAATCGTCCTGCGGGGTCGGCCTTCGGCCTCCCTAGGATGACATCAGATATGACTCTGGTGGCCGCGGTGTCGTGCTCGGCCGAAAAACTCGCATGTTCGGACTCCGAACGCTGCCAGCTCGGCCTTCGGCCTCACTGGCGCGTTCTCCGTCCTCCCATGCTCGTTTTTCGGCCTCGCTATAAAGACACTTGTAGGCTCGGCCTTCGGCCTCGCCGGGATCCTCTACGCGAAATGTTTCCTCTGACAGCTGTCAAGTGTCCAAACTGTCAACGGTCTAAATGTGCTTGAACCAATTCAACGTAGTCGAATCCCGCTAAGCCCAATCTCAAACGTTTGGGAGATAGGTCCAAAAGAAACTGTCTTGTAATGCTCCCGGGGTTAAGTGAACTCGGCCTCATGAACTCACATACTCGGCCTTCGGCCTCGTATGTTCGTTCATCGGCCTCGCTTATACTCGGTTCGGCCTTCGGCCTCACAGGCTCGGCCTCCGGCCTCGCCGCTTGGTACTGTTTGGCCTCCGTTAACATCTATGTTGCGTTCAAAAACGTTCCGAATGGATTATAAATTTAAGCAGTGATGGACGCCATTGTCCATTCTGAATGACTTAATGCGTGTGAAAAGTTTGATGATAGTGTTAACACTATTAGTGTCATGCGGAATGCGGTGCTAATGTAATCTTTGAAATCTACTAAACCAAATTTTAAATATGAAATAAAAAAAGATGGTCGTGGTCGATCAATTACACAGTATTGTTATGTTATCTTTTTGATACAATGATTTCTATAACGTCAAAGATGATGTTATGAAAGTTTTATCAATTTGTTATTTATAATTATAAAATGTTGAATTAAAACTGTTATTGATTAAATTGTATTTTCGTATAATTTTGTGTATTCCGGTCGCAAAAGTTAAATTTTTTTTTGTACTTATGTGTATTTATTCTTTGGATTATTTGTTTACATGAATCGGAACGTATCGAAAATACGTTAGAAATGACGCTTTGATTTGAAGTTTGTTTACAACTGTTTGTTTTGCTATTTGTTGTTGTGGAGCATTTTCTGAAAAAAGTTTTTAAAATGGATTTCGAAACGTAAATATATGTTTTCTTAATTAAATTTTGTAGGATTTGTAAGTAGTAAATTAGATAATATTTTAGATCTAGTGTTTTCAGTTTATATTTATTTTAAATCATTATTCATTGATTTATTATTGAATATGAAGTTTTTTAGTATATTACTTGCTTTTACTATACTTATTTGTAAGTATATTATTTATTATACTTATACAAATATTTACATATGTTAATAAAAAGGATTCGTTATGTATTGTTATGATATTTTTGTGATACTGTATTGAAATTTTCAGCTCAGTATGTAATGTCACTATTTATTGTTTTATTTATAAACCAATAATTAGGAATGTATAGGTATATCACACTGTCAATTAATTCTAGGCAGTTGAAGGGGGTAGAATGGATATATCATTTTTCGGAAAATACATGAAATCATTGAGATAAGTTGTAATCTTAATTTCATTAGGCATTATGATTGGTAGCTAGCTCTGTCTTTGAAATTGATTTTTATGGATTAAATACTTAACTTTAGGATAATGTTCAATGATATTGAAAACTTTGTGAGTTAGGTTTGTTTAATAATTGTTTTTAATAATGAACAATTGGTAAAGGTATTCATTTTTCCACTTCTTTTGATGATGCAGCCATTACTCAGTGCACAAGTAATATGTGTAGCTCATTGCTGCGGCTGTCAATGTTTGTTTGTTAACAACGGTGGACACTATCTTGTTGTCCTAAGAATTGACAATATTAAAATAGTTATTGGTAATACGTTTGGCATATAGTTAATAATAATTGTATGTGAGTATTCAAGTCATATGTAATTAGTGGATAGTTGCAGATAGTGTATTGTATTTATATAGATAGTGCTATATTTATTCTTAATAATTTATTTTTATTGTTTTCTTTTGGTTAAATATTTTAATTTGATTGTTGTATAGGTAGTTTCTTTTATTTATTGTGAGGTATTAATTAATTAATAGATTTGTAATAGAGTTTATGATGTTTTAATGTTTAATATTTTATTATGTGTAAAGTATTATTTTTAATAGGAAAATCATTCATTTATTCATCAGCCTAGTTTGTCCATTGTTGGACATACTTACATTTTTTCAGGACTTTGTTATTCTTGGCAGTAATTTTGAAAGCATTGCTCAAATTAGTATATGGTGGGCGGGTGGGTTGGTAAGTGCAGTGTCAGAATCTTCGCATCAGTGATATTGTTGCCTATTATCATCTGTTCTATATAAGGCTAGATTATTAGGAATGGATATATTATCATCCATCAGTCCCAGGTATGGTGGATCTCCTGGTTTTTTGTCTGTAAGATGTCGAGGGGGTTTCCAAGTAAGTTATTTACCTCGAAAACAATAATCAGGTAGGAAAATATAGAATTAAATTAAAATATCAATAAAATGTTTATATGTTTCACAGATGTATCGTAATGGACGTTTGTAAGTGATTACATATTACTTGGTTGTGGATTGTGTTTTGTTTTTAATCTCACTTTTTTTAATTCTTGTTAATTACTAAATGAATGTATTGCAATTACTAACATGAATGTTTTCTATTTATATTTGTTTTATGTGTGGTTTGTAGCTATTATTAACACAATGTATAAATTGTAATATCGCTGTCCTGCTGCAAAAACCAATTATGTCGAGTTTAAGTCAAAAATTCGTTAAATGTAAGGATTGACTCATTTTTTCACTCCCTATTTGCTGGTAGAACCAGTTATTTGCTGTAACGCTTAGTTTCTGAGATATCCAGTGGTAAAACCAAGCAAATGACAAAATTCACAGTTTTGCTCTAAGTAAAATATAATATAGAGATGGAATAAATCACTGAAAAACAAACTTGAGATAATTAGTTTTGGCAGGATGACAACGAATATTTTGCTAAATATATTTTTTGGGGTAAACTAAACACATTTGCGAAATGATATTAATATGTTTTTGATCATATAGTTTTTTGTTTGGTTTTATTTTTAATGATGATGATTTTTTTAATATATTTTTTTTTTCTTAACAGATTTATGGAATTCGTAAAAAATTGCCCGCCTCCTCCCTTGCCACCATCGTTATTGATATTGCCTTCAACACCTTCTCCGCTACCACCACCGCCACCACCACCATCATCACCACTACCACCACCATCTCCATCACTGCCACAACCCGAGCCTCTATCACCATCACCTCCGGCATCTCGTCAGCCGCCAATGGAGGTGTTGCCGATGATGTCATCGTCGTAAGTATACATCTGTCATGTATTGAATATTTAAATTTAAGATTTTATTTTTAATATTATTGTATTATTTGTAGATATCTGAGAGACGATTATAATGGCGGCGGCAGAAGAGGTGCCAGAGGAGGAGGAAGTCTTGGGAGGTGGAGAGGTGGAAGGGGCAGCAGAGGTTGGAGAGGCAGTAGAGGTGGGAGAGGCGATAGAAGGGGAGGATTTAATAGAAGGGGTTCACAAAGTCAGCCAAAATATATATTTATTTATAATTATCATAATTAATTACGGTAATTAATTATGATAATTATAAATAAATATATAGTCTGTCTATCGTGTGTGAGTATGGGCAATGCTTCCAGGATGACCGTTAGGAGTGCCAAATTCCTGAAAATGCTTATGTTCAACAGTGGACAAACAAGTCTGATGGATGGATGGATGATATATTTGAAGAAGTTGTTTAGGTTGTATTAAAATATGGTATATTTTAAGGAATAGGGAAAAACGTATCTACTCTTGAGTATTATTTATGTAAAGATGTTGTAGAAGGGAAAAATTTCTTTATATATTAAATTATTACAGTAAAGAAACATGCTTTATTAATTTAAATGCAATTTTAATTTTTGTATAGGTAAATAAATAGTTTTCGATTATTTTTTGTTTATTTGATAAACAATGTTAACAAATAATAAAGAAAACATGAGATATTGGAATTTTGTAAATGCAACAATTGTGAAAGTATTGTGATCTATTAGACATGAATGAAATGTTATGTGTACTTTTCACATGATGATATAGCAAATGCTCTTTGGTGTCGTTTCAGTGTAGTACGATTTAATTGTAGTAAAATGTTTTGTATTTTTTTCTGTATTGAAAAGTCAAAAACATTTTGGAAATAATGTTAAGTCTTGTTAAAGATGTATTGTTACGATGAATTAATATCATTTGTGAGTTGTAATAATTACATGTTTAAATGTGATAGGTTGTGAATCTTGTATTTATATTTATCTGACCGAGTTCGGTCACGGCGACTGTTGCGGCTGTGGAGAGCGTCGGTCATGTGCCCTCATGTAACTTATGTAGCCTATTTTGTTTGTGAAAGTGTCATTGCACATGTAAGTTTTCTACTGTAGTGTTTAGTTAAGCAATTAATAATGTAAATTATTATTTTTCAAGTTTTTTATACATATATTAAGTTTTAAAAGTATATGTTGAGGAAGTTTATTGTTCATTAAATAATAGTATTTATTTTTGATTAATAAAATTAAAATAGGTTTTTGTTGTTTTTTTTTCTTCATATCTTTGAAATTTTATTTTGTGATGATAAAGATATAAAAATCAACAAATAATAATAATAATTCTTTATTTCAAATAACACGTGACAAAATATAATATACAATGATAAGGGCTCATAGCAAATAAATATTAGAGATGAAACAGATATCCGGTTATTATCCGGTATTCGGCTTATCTGGCCGTATTTTTGATATTCGGTATCCGGCGGGATAGTAGCCAGTATCCGGCTGGATACCGGATATTTAACTTTGCATACAAAAAGTCGTTTAAACCACAAAATAAATTGATTATAACAATCATTGAATAATCTAAATTCTAATACATAAAATGAATAAAAGTTGAACTTTACAGCAATTGTTGGAAATAAACATTTGTATTTTTCTTCATACATTATACTATTTTTTTTTGCTCTCACAATATATAACTTTGAACTCTCGCGTTTCGTACACATTTATAATATACATAATCGGGTCTACCGCGATAAATTTTTACGAAAAGGAGACACCCGACGTTTCGAGATAGTTGCATGTGTCGTGGTTTACGGGAAACTGGCAAGTATGGCGAGGCGCTGTGATGCAGATGACGACCGAAGTATTTTTCTTTTAATCGCATAAACACTTTAGTCTTTAAAATTAATTGTTATCTAATTCACGCATGGCACACAACACTCACAGTATTCGGAGATGCAGTAAGAGAAGAAATCTGCGATTTAAATTTCCTGATAACTGAACTCCATGTGGAAGACAATTTGAAATCATACTTGCCAGGTTCCTGTAGACTACGAGACATGCAAGCTCTCACAATATACTGGATGTAATTTAACAGGTATTTTTTAATAGAATCATACTGAATTTCAGTATGTCTAAGAATTATACTGAACAACTTTTCCAAAGAAACATACTTGTGGAAATGAAAAAATATTTTCATGTTTCTTTACTCATTTTGAAATCCTACTGTGAATTTTGAAAGGGCATTGGGCGAGCAGATTCAATGTTTTTTTCAATATGTCACATTAGGAAATTTGTTCAGTATGAGTAGTAGATTACGCTGTTATATTTAAAGATACCTGTTTATTTATATACAGTATATACGTCGCTGCAATAAGATACATATTTATGAATTTCGTTAGGATCGGAAATTGTATTGCGTTTGCAAAACAGCATTTATATGATTGTGATAGGATAATTTAGAAATTATCGTCATTTAGAGAATACACAAAAAATCTCGCCCAGTTGCATTTGCACGCACTTTGGTGCATAATGTTTAGACTTGCTCAATTAGTGCGAAACGCATATGTTAAGCCGAATATTCGGCTGCCGGGTATCCAGCTACGTCGGATATCCGGTATCCGATATTCGGTCGAATTACTATCCGTTTGATTTCTAATTAATATACATTATGTAGTCGATTTCGAAGGCTTTAATTTTAGTTTTAGTGCAAATTTTCAACGTTGCAAAATAGTTCATAATTATGAGGTACAGAAGTTAAATTACTTTGCATAAATTTAAGTTTTGACAACATTAAAATTAAAATTAAAGTCTTTAGAATCGGTTTTAATGTAAAACTAATTTATTATTAATTAAAAATCTCTTACTAACAAAGTGTTGTGCGTTTGTCGAAGTTTTAACTTTTCTTGAAATCACATAAATGTGACACTTTTAATCAAAGTTTTTCTTTATGATGAAAGCGCGGATTGTAGTAGGTAATTGCAACAAATTATTTAAAATTCATATTGTTGTGTGAATGCATCTTTTCGGTTTTTAAAACGATGTTCGTTTTTTTTTTAATGTATACCATCGAATCAACTGGCTGATAGTATAGTCGAAATATGTATAATAGCGTTGAAGGTAATACAGGATGCAACATAAAGTTGTCTAATCTTATCGGCGTAATTCTGTATTGATTATGTCGATGGAGCTTTTTTTTTCTTTATTAAGATAAAATCTTTTCCAATGATATAATCAGGAATAGAGGTTTTAGAGTATTGTACTACGAATGAGTTCACGGTGACTCTTTTTTGGATCCTTGTTGGTGAATGTTTTGATTTGCTGCTTGTCGGAAGATTTGCTGATGGCAGCAATGGGTGGATGTAGATACCGGCGTCATCATTACGGAGTGAGAGGTGTAGAAGGCGGCATCGGTTGAGTAGGGAGTGTGCGATGAAGTTGGCGGCCGGTGAATTTGTTGACTCCGGTTCAATGACACACGAAGGTTTTCTGAAATGTGAATAGTATGAAATTTTATTTTTCTATAAATAAAATTTTCGAGTTTTTCATTCATTCTTCTATTAAATTAATTCTTGTATTCTTGTTGATATAATAACAAATTGATTACAGGTTGCGACATTAAATAATACACATTCTATCATTGTGTATTTTTTTTGCACTAATAATATAATTAATCGTTTGGTGATAGAGATGATGTTTTACAAAATCAAAAACAGTTCATATTTTGCCGGTTACTGTAAGTATATTAATTAATTATCAGAAGTCAGAATTAGGTGTTAATATTTTTGTACTAATACTATGTTGATTTTAATATGGATGTTCTTGGAATTAGAATTCTTGGAATGAGATCATATCAAGAGAAAATTCACATTGTACAATCAATGGTAATTTAATTTGTTGATTGATAATTATGAAAAGAGTTAATGTCTCGACTTTGATGTTATCGTTCTTATATTAGCTTTTTAAAGCTGTATCGATAAATATTAAAATAAGGGTATTGTATAGATTTGTTTGACAGTCATGATTTAAGTAGTTATTGTAGAAATATGGAAGAGTGCATTGAAATTTATTTATTTTAATAAGTTACCTTGTTATGTAGTAAATAGTTTGTGTTGTCTTGTTCTGATGTACAGTATACTATGTAGATGTCGACTGCTGTTGGTTCTTCGATTTCTAATTGTAGTCGTCACGCCATTGTCTTAACAGGTATTGAAGCAAGTCTGGAAATTTTCAAAATAATAATTAGTTATTTAAAGTAGATATATAAGACAGAATAGACAGGTGGACGGATTGACAAATAGATAGACAATAACGATGATTTTATATGGTAACCGAAATTATTTATTTTGAGGTATGGAACATAGGAAATTCAATGTTTTCAAATTTATATGTTATAGAAGAAATTATATTTTAGTATGCATTGGTGTATTTGGTGACAGTTTTCATTGATGCCGTATTCGGGAAGATGTCTGCTTATTTAATTGTTCTGAAACATATTTGTATGGAACATTAAACGTTTTTAGTAAAGACCGTTTTCCAAGTTTGTATTTTAAGCATGTTTTTGTATGGATTTGAAATTGTATGTTAAATACGAATATTAAGCATTTTTGATGTCACATTGAAAAACAAAAGGGTATTTGTATAGATTTGTTTGACAGTCATGATTTAAGTAGTTATTGTAGAAATATGAAAGAGTGCATTGAAATTTATTTATTTTAATAAGTTACCTTGTTATGTAGTAAATAGCTTGTGTTGTCTTGTTCTGATATACAGTATACTATGTAGATGTCGACTGCTGTTGGTTCTTCCATTTCTAATTGTAGTCGTCACGCCATTGTCTTAACAGGTATTGAAGCAAGTCTGGAAATTTACAAAATGTAATTTATTTCGATGTATAATTTTATTTGTACACCATGTAGACAGACGGATGGATGGATTGACAGACAAATAGATGAATAATGATGATTTTATGTGGGTTTCGTTAAAGGTATGGAATATAGAAAAATATAATGTTTTCAGGTTTATTATTATAGAAGAACAATTTATATCTTATTATAAATTGATGAATTTAGTGACAGCTTACATTGATGTCGTATTCGGGAAGTTTTGTGCTTATTTAATTGTTCTGAAAGATATTTGTATGGAACATTAAATGTTTTAAAATAAAGACTGTTATGATTGTTTTCCAAGTTTGTATCTTGAGCATGTTTTTGAATGGAGTTGAAATTGTACATTAAATACGAATATTTAGTATCTTTGACATCACATTGAAAAACAAAAGGGCATTGTACAATTTGTTTTACATTCATGATTGAATTAGATATTGTAGAAATATGAAAGAGTGCATTGAAATTTATTTATTTTAATAAGTTACCTTGTTATGTAGTAAATAGTTTGTGTTGTCTTGTTCTGATGTACAGTATACTATGTAGATGTCGACTGCTGTTGGTTCTTCGATTTCTAATTGTAGTCGTCACGCCATTGTCTTAACAGGTATTGAAGCAAGTCTGGAAATTTACAAAATAATAATTAGTTATTTAAAGTAGATATATAAGATAGAATAGACAGGTGGACGGATTGACAAATAGATAGACAATAACGATGATTTTATATGGTAACCGAAATTATTTATTTTGAGGTATGGAACATAGGAAATATAATGTTTTTAAATGTATATGTTATAGAAGAAATTATATTTTAGTATGCATATGGTGACAGTTTTCATTGATGCCGTATTCGGGAAGTTGTCTGCTTAGTTAATTGTTCTGAAACATATTTGTATGGAACATTAAACGTTTTTAAATAAAGACCGTTTTCCAAGTTTGTATTTTAACCATATTTTTGTATGGATTTGAAATTGTACATTAAATACGAATATTAAGTATCTTTGACATCACATTGAAAAACAAAAGGGCATTGTATAGATTTGTTTTACATCCATGATTTAATTAAATATTGTAGAAAAATATGAAAGAGTGTATTAAAATTGATTTATTTTAATAAATTACCTTGTTATGTAGTAAATAGTTTGTGTTGTCTTGTTCTGATGTACAGTATACTATGTAGATGTCTCACTGCTGTTGGTTCTTCCATTTCTAATTGTAGTCGTCACGCCATTGTCTTAACAGGTATTGAAGCAAGTCTGGAAATTTACAAAATGTAATTTATTTCGATGTATAATTTTATTTGTACACCATGTAGACAGACGGATGGATGGATTGACAGACAGATAGATGAATAATGATGATTTTATATGGGTGTCGTTTGAGGTATGGAACATAGAAAATTAGATGTTTGCAGGTTTATATGTTATAGAAGAATTTATACCTTATTATGATGCATTGGTGTACTTGGTCACAGCTTTCATTGATGGCGTACTCGGGAAGTTGTCTGCTCATTTAAGTGACCTGAAACATACTTGTGAAAATTAAGTAAATGAACTGAGTTTCCACGTCTACCCAGGAGGTATCAGTTCTAGACTCGCTTTTTTTATAGTGGTGTCCCAAAAATACGAAAAAGATGAGTAATTAAATTACTTAAGATTTTTGTATTAGCGGCCTATTCCACTTTTGATATTACAATATTTATTAAAGTAATAAATATTATAATATCAATATTTATTATAATATATTACATTGGTAATAACACACAATAAAATAAGTATTCATAAAAAAAAGTGTTGTCTTTAAATATTAAAGTGTTTATTAAAGTAAACACTCAAATATTGCATATATTATATATTATAATATAATATAAATTAATATTATACTGTAATATGTAACATGAATCAACACTTCGACACAAAAATAATGAAAATATTGAAAAACATGTAAAACAAAGTAATATTTTGTAAGAAAAGATACAAGCACAGAAAAAAAAGTGTTGTTTTTAAATATTAAAGTGTTAAAGGAAACACTCAAATATTGCATATATTATATATTATAATATAATATAAATTAATATTATACTGTAATATATAACATGACTCAACACTTCGACACAAAAATAATGAAAATATTGAAGAACATGTAAAACAAAGTAATATTTTGTAAGAAAAGATACAAGCACAGGAAATGAAAATATTGAAGAAAATGTAAAACAAAGTAATATTTTGTAAGAAAAGATACAAGCACAGAAAAAAAAGTGTTGTTTTTAAATATTAAAGTGTTAAAGGAAACACTCAAATATTGCATATATTATATATTATAATATAATATAAATTAATATTATACTGTAATATATAACATGACTCAACACTTCGACACAAAAATAATGAAAATATTGAAGAACATGTAAAACAAAGTAATATTTTGTAAGAAAAGATACAAGCACAGAAAAAGAAGTGTTGTTTTTAAATATTAAAGTGTTAAAGGAAACACTCAAATATTGCACATATTATAATATAATATAAATTAATATTATACTGTAATATGTAACATGAATCAACACTTCGACACAAAAATAATGAAAATATTGAAGAACATGTAAAACAAAGTAAATTTTTGTAAGAAAAGATATAACATAACAAACACAAAATCAAAAAGCAAACACAAAAACAGTTTTATACTTTATCCAAAAGTTCATGATAGGCTTAGTAATAATATGGGACTGGATTGGAACATATTGTATAAGTGTTTTATCGTCGGATCTGCTATGAATGTTTGGATAAAGTATAATATAACACACACACAAAATATTTTATAACAATGTACACAGAAAGAGAGAGAGGGGGGGGGGGGGGGGGGGGGGGGAAGAGCAATGTGTCCACTGATCGAGCATCTTTGTAATATTAAAGCGTTTATTAAAGTAAACACTAAAATATCAAACACAAAATCAAAAAGCAAACACAAAAACAGTTTTATACTTTATCCAAAAGTTCATGATAGGCTTAGTAATAATATGGGACCGGATTGGAACATATTGTATAAGTGTTTTATCGTCGGATCTGCTATGAATGTTTGGATAAAGTATAATATAACACACACACAAAATATTTTATAACAATGTACACAGAAAGAAAGAGGGGGGGGGAAGAGCAATGTGTCCACTGATCGAGCATTTTTGTAATATTAAAGCGTTTATTAAAGTAAACACTAAAATATCAAACACAAAATCAAAAAGCAAACACAAAAACAGTTTTATACTTTATCCAAAAGTTCATGATAGGCTTAGTAATAATATGGGACCGGATTGGAACATATTGTATAAGTGTTTTATCGTCGGATCTGCTATGAATGTTTGGATAAAGTATAATATAACACACACACAAAATATTTTATAACAATGTACACAGAAAGAAAGAGGGGGGGGGGAAGAGCAATGTGTCCACTGATCGAGCATTTTTGTAATATTAAAGCGTTTATTAAAGTAAACACTAAAATATCAAACACAAAATCAAAAAGCAAACACAAAAACAGTTTTATACTTTATCCAAAAGTTCATGATAGGCTTAGTAATAATATGGGACCGGATTGGAACATATTGTATAAGTGTTTTATCGTCGGATCTGCTATGAATGTTTGGATAAAGTATAATATAACACACACACAAAATATTTTATAACAATGTACACAGAAAGAAAGAGGGGGGGGGAAGAGCAATGTGTCCACTGATCGAGCATTTTTGTAATATTAAAGCGTTTATTAAAGTAAACACTAAAATATCAAACACAAAATCAAAAAGCAAACACAAAAACAGTTTTATACTTTATCCAAAAGTTCATGATAGGCTTAGTAATAATATGGGACCGGATTGGAACATATTGTATAAGTGTTTTATCGTTGGATCTGCTATGAATGTTTGGATAAAGTATAATATAACACACACACAAAATATTTTATAACAATGTACACAGAAAGAAAGAGGGGGGGGGGAAGAGCAATGTGTCCACTGATCGAGCATTTTTGTAATATTAAAGCGTTTATTAAAGTAAACACTAAAATATCAAACACAAAATCAAAAAGCAAACACAAAAACAGTTTTATACTTTATCCAAAAATTCATGATAGGCTTAGTAATAATATGGGACCGGATTGTATAAGTGTTTTATCATCGGATTTGCTATGAATGTTTGGATAAAGTATAATATAACACACACACAAAATATTTTATAACAATGTACACAGAAAGAGAGAGAGGGGGGGGGGAAGAGCAATGTGTCTACTGATCGAGCATCTTTGTAATATTAAAGCGTTTATTAAAGTAAACACTAAAATATCAAACACAAAATCAAAAAGCAAACACAAAAACAGTTTTATACTTTATCCAAAAGTTCATGATAGGCTTAGTAATAATATGGGACCGGATTGGAACATATTGTATAAGTGTTTTATCATCGGATCTGCTATGAATGTTTGGATAAAGTATAATATAACACACACACAAAATATTTTATAACAATGTACACAGAAAGAAAGAGAGAGAGGGGGGGGGGGGAGAGCAATGTGTCCACTGATCGAGCATCTTTGTACTTAAGCATGGGTACTGCTCAACCTCTTGTGCTTTAAAGTATCATTATTTCATGATGCTGGAGTGCGATCTGAGTGGTAGGGATCACAATGCTGGGCCAGGGACTTTTACTTATAAAGACCACATATTTGAGATTTCTGGCTTGTTCGAGCGTTTTTTGGATAAAATTATATCCAAGTGTTTATATGAAAAATATCTTGCGCTCGAAAGGTTAATAAAATGGCATATCATTTTGATCAATAACTTATTATTATGCCAATATTGTCTTGATGAAATAATAAATGAAACAAGTTCACAGTACATATTAGAAGTGTTTACTTATTTTGGAAACATATGTCACTTCTATGGCTACGTGGCATGTTTCGCCGACTCAGATGTACAGTTACATAGCGAATCAGGAGTCAGCAGTGTGATTAGTTCGAAGTACATTGGCTGGAAACTCAAGATAGGTAGCCGGAATGATATTTCCAATATGGAAATTCATCATCAGTCACTTCAAATGGGTACACTGCAAATAAAATTTAATTTATTAATTCTTTTATGACCACATTGTTAGCATATGGTACATTATTAATAATTCTTTCTGGTTTTGTCAAAATCATTATATTTTCTTGACAACGAACGCGTCCAAGCGCGACATATAGTTGACCATGACTGAAAACGTCTGATCGTAGGTCGACACCAACTTTTTCAATCGTTTGACCTTGTGATTTATGTATTGTCATCGCGTAACATATTTGTAATGGAAATTGATGACGATTCATTTCAATGGGACTTCTTGGTTCTATAGGAGTTTTAAAAGTAATGCGTGGAATACAATGTATTGTATTTTCATTTGCTTTACGCACTTTTACGATTCTTGGTGAGAGCATATCTACAATAATTACTTTTGTTCCATTTACGAGACCATCTTCGAAACTAAGATTTCTTATAATCATGCATACAGTTCCAACTTTTAACTGTAAATGGTGGTCTGGTATTCCTTTAGATTGAATACGGTTAAGAATATCTACACCTAGATGGAATTCACTTGCCATTTCAGGATCAATTTTGTCAACGGAATAGCAGTTTATGATTTGTCCTGAAAGTTTCTTTAAAATAATGTCATTAATTTCATTGACGTTTGCATTGTGCGTCGACATAATTGCTCTTTTTGCGCAAATGTCTGAATCATGAAGAATGTCAACTGGAAAAACAAAGTCAATTAATTCTTGTAGATCCAATACGACATTTAAATGTGTCAAACTAATGAGAGATAATTTATTTCGATCTGTTCCTTTTTCGAAAGTTTCACATTCTCCAGATCCAAGTTTTAATATAAAATCAGAATAACTTTCGTCGGTTCTTGTTCTTTGGGCACTTGTTAAACGCATTTTATATAGTTTTGGCCAAAGAGTTGATGTTTTTAATGAAGCATGTAAAATGTCGTTGACAGTTCTAGCTGACGGTACTATAGGTGGAATTTGACGAAAGTCACCTGCAAGTATCATTATCTTTCCGCCAAATAATTGATTGCAGCTCATTAAATCACGCAACGATCTATCTAATAATTGAATTAAATATTTGTGCATCATCGGTGCTTCATCGAGTATAATGACATGAGACTTGTAAATGAGTTCGGCTCGTTGAGAACCGTTTGTTAAATTCCATGTACCGTTGTCATCTAATATATCTAAAGGTAAACGGAACATGCTATGTGCAGTGAAGCCGCCTTCATAATTTGTAGCTGCGATACCTGAATATGCTGTGCAAAGTACAACACCTCCTAGACATGATCGTACGTAGGCAGCAATAACATTAAGCAATAGAGTTTTGCCTGTTCCTGATGGACCATCTAAGAATATAGCAGTTGGTTCAACAGCGTTTATAGGACCATAATTAACAACAGGGTGAAACAGTGTGTTAATATGATCGAAAAGTTGTCTTTGTTCGGTTGATAGTAAAGGTACCCAATGGTCTACATAATCTATAAGGCGTCTACCTGTATATGCAGTTTGTTCTCTATAAAATTCTGTCGTTTCGTCTTCAATAACGGGAAGACCGTGATCGCTAAGTCTACTGCCTTGTTTACGTAATAGTCGGTCAATTTCTAATAATGCCAGACGATACGCTTGATTTTCATTATTGGGATTTCTTTCTAGGTGATCTTCACTAAGGAGATGCTTAAATTTATCCCATAAAATAGCTGCTGGAGCAGAACCGTTAGTTATAATAAGTACATAGAAGTGCCGTAAACTTTTACCAGTATAGAATGTTGCAGCTTCTTGTAATGCGATTTCATATTCTAATTCGTCATCAGCGATGCCAAGAGCTCGTGCACTTTCTTGAAACGAAGTATAATTACCACCATATAGTGACAGCAAATCTTTGTAGCTACGACAAGGAAAGTTACTTAGCAATAAGCGTAAGTAAAATTGTTCACCTCTAGTAGGTGAAACCCAAAACAATCGAGCGACCATTTCTTTACGTTGCCTCTTAGTAACAAAATATCTTCCATTTAATATTTCATGAACGGGTACATTTTTGGTTTTTGGTTTAATACTATTGACAATATATTGTTCATAGAATTCTATATATGTTAAATGGTCAAATTCTGGTTCTGCCGGTCTATTTAAATATTTTATAAAGTCAGAAGTCGATTTTTCAGCAGCTGAAAGTTCTTCACCATATTTATAAAATACACTTTGTTGTCCTTCCAAATGAACAGCGAGCTGCTTAACGTTTGGTTCTCTACCTGTAATGTCAAATTCAAAGATCCTCCAAACAGCTTCGCAAGCGCCGAGATACCGTTTGGTTACATACTGTTCTACTTCATCGTCTCGAAGTTCTTCTGAAACGATGGCTACACGTGTTTCGTCTGGACCTTTTGTCATGTATTTAAATAAGTATTTAACAACGTTTCGTGTCGAGACTGCTTCTACATTCATATGGCAGTCATATTTCAGTAACAGAGCTGCGTTATACGGTACTACCCATAAATCATTAACTTCGATATTTCGATTTCTAAATTTGATAATACCTGTGTTTTCGGGATTTCTTTTTAAATTAATAAATCCTTTGTCATCAGTGTAAGTTATGTCTGTTGGTTGTTTTGGGAAGTATTTTGAACATTTTTTTTTCTCTGAATTCCAGCAAGGTAGATCAGTACGATGGCCGATGCCACACGGTCCGTGAATCATATGAGTTAAGACAGTTTTTCTTAATCTACCGTCAGCTTCATCCGCAGATGGAATATCCGCTCGGACAACTTTATCAATATCTGTATTTTGTACAGGACCACCGCCTTCTACTTTAAAGGCAATATGAGCATGTGGTAAACCTCGTTTTTGAAATTCAATTACATGTAAAATGTAGACACATTCACCAAGATAGCTACCATTTCGTAAATCTCTTAGTAGTTGTTGCAATTTCACCTTGAACACTCTTGCACAAATGATAGGAGTAGGAGTTCGGCCTCGAAGAGTAACATTTTGAATTTCAGGCCATCTCACGTTGCATGTAAAAGTAATAAAATAGGATGGTTTTCCTAAACGGGCAACTACGGCCATTGCATCCATATATTTGCATTTCATATATCGTGGAGAACCTGTGAAAGTGCAAGGCAAATAAATACGACCTGCAACGACCCCACCTTCGCCTATTACAGTTTCGTCGTCACATATTTGACGCAGGAGTTCATCCAATGGAGCAGAACGAATTTGATTATCAAAGTTATTTTTCTGTCTATTAGCTATATAGGCCAATCTTTCTTCTTCAGTGCGAGAATACATGTCACAGCACCATTCATCATTAAGCCGACCAATATTGCTAAATCTGGGCTCTGATAATAGTAAACAACGATAATACTTAATTTGAGAAATTTTATTACCATTATTGTCTAATTTGTTGATTGTCCAACCTTCTTCGCCATGCGGATATAACAATGGATATTGGAACGTTTCATACAATGGATGCAAGATGGGAATAGTATGTGGTTTTGCTTCTCCTATTTTCCATACCGCAATACATTTTGGAACATATTGTTCTTTATCGGTGCAAAGAATAGCGGCTACTTCGCGACCATCAGGCATATCTCCTAATATATTTCCGTGAGTAGCACGAGACGTCTGTTGGAACATGATGAATGCTTCATCGGATGGTTCTTCACTTAATCTTCTAAAGGTGTCTATAAATGGGTTTACATTTTCGATGAATAGACTTATTTCAGCTAGTATCATTCGATTCAAGTTTTTAAGATCAGACAACCGCTTTCGCTCTTCACCATCATCTATGTATAATCCGATTGGATTTGTGGAGCGTGTATATGACAAATCGTGTATAGTGTGGTATGTACGGCCTTGTATTTTTATAAAAGTAAATCCAGATCGAGGGTGTTGAAATCCTTCAGTAACGCCCAGTGCACTCAGTGCAAATAGATTGTTATAAGGTCGGGCGTATTTTATAAACTCAAGATCTGAATAGAACGGTTCATCGATTGAGCCAAATTGTATAATATTGTATCGGCCAGATCCGCAACACCATTGTTTCCCTAATCTTTCTTCATCAAATAGTTTAGCGCTGCAATGTGGACACGAATATGTTTCAGCAGCGGACAGATTAGGCTTTTTCAAAGTATACATTTTAACAGCGTTCAGTTCTTGACCTGTTCTGTGGCCAATTAATGTCGACCCTCTCAATTCGGGATCAATATTTCGAATGTGTTGATTGTAAGTTTTATTGTATGCTTGTACTTGATCTTTTTTATTAATTCTATGTCGTTCAACGGCAGCAATGTGTACTTCTGGATGTTTTTCAGTGTAACGCTGAACTGCAGCTATGTGAATTTCTGGATGTTTTTTAGTGTATCGTTTGGCAGCAGCATTATTGACTTCTGGCTTTTTTTCTGTATATTTTTTTACCGCGTCAGCATGAATTTTTGGATGATTTTCTGCGTATTTCTTTACAGCAGCTCTATTGACTTCTTGTTTCTTTTTATTATATTTGATAGAGGCTTTTAAATGGGCATTTTCTACTGTTTTTGGAGGTCCTTTTTTCTTCTTTTTAGGTCTTCCCATTTTGCTGTTTGGAGTTTTTTTATCAAGATCTTTGCTATTAAGTTTTTCAATGAGAACAACTGGTTTTAATTGAGTTAATTTTATATCATTGAAAAGTTGTTCGTTATGAGTGGTTACTTCCTTGAGAGATAACTGTGATAGGCTTGTTATTATGTCAGCGACTGGTCCTTCATTAGCATTTAAATCGAAAATTTCATCATCAATGTTTAATTGATTGTACTCGTAATTTGCAATGATTAATTTATTTATTTGAAATTGTTGTTCTGTAAGCGATCCATTTAATTCAACATTGATAAAAAGCAATGTGACTAACTCTTGCAAATTGTTCAATTTGAATAACCGAGCACGATTCAAGTTTGCATCATATATGTTATATTTGCCAGTTACATCGACTGCATGAGAATTAAACAAAAAGAATTTATTTTCATTGTTTTTCCAAAACGAAACTGTTGAGTCTCTACCAGTCATTAAATAAGCTACGTTTTCATCATTATTTTGGAATAAATTTGTGAAAATTTCTGTTTCTAATTTTGCTATATCATTTATGCTTACTGGATACAAACCGTTGGTTATATATTCAACGTTTATATAGATATTGAATCCATTTATTAAGAGGTTTTTAGGAAGATCAACGTCAGGGTCTAATAATATTGGTTCTCCATTATATTTAGTTCTAATAATTTCTAAATAGATTTCATCGCTTTTATGTAAAATCATATCAATTTCTTTGGTATTAAATTCCGAGTAGTTTGTGACAATTGAATATATTGCTGCACATGTGGACATTACGACGCATTGTGTTGCAAAACCACTGTTCATCATCCCTTGATGATATGTTCCGACAGCTATACAATGCATTCCAATCGAATTATTTAATGTTACCTTATCGGTTGACAGAACTTTTGATTTTGGTTTCTGTTTTCGGTTACGTTTGGGTTTAAATGTAGTGGGTGATAAACTTTTAGTTATGTCTTGTTTTAAATTGTCATTTGGTTTATTTTGAATGTCTGAAACAGGTAATTTTCGTTTTTTGTTATTAATTTTATCTATCTTTAGCCGTTCAATTAGGACAATTGGTTTTAATTTTAATTTGTCTTGTTTATTTTCATTTGGTTCATTTTGAAAGTCTAAAACAGGTAAGTTTTTGTTTTTGTTATAAATATTATCAATCTTGAGCTGTTCAATGATAACAATTGGTTTAAGTATATTGAGTTTTTCATCTACATTATTAAATATTTGTTTTGTTTTTTGTTTATTGTCTGTTGAAATAGATAATGATGATAATAATTCAATGACAGATTCCTCATCAGTGTTATTTGTTTCTTTAAGTGATAAACTTGATAAACACGACACTAAATCAGCAACAGGTTCATTCAGTTCAACCGGTTCTTCGTTGTTAATTAAGTCGCAAATTTCAGTATCAATATCAGTATGACTGAAGTTTATTACTTGTACCTTGTTTAGCATGAATTCGTCAATTTTGGTGTTCTTTGAATTAAAATCGACTGTTACAAAGATTAATCGAACAAGTTGTTTCAAATTATCTAATTCAAAAAGGCGCGCTTTATTTGTGGAAGTATTATACAGGTTATGTTTACCAGTGCTATCAACTGCATGAGAATTGAATAGGTAATATTTGTTGGCATGTTTCCAAAAGGAAATAGTTGCGTGTCGACCAGTAAATAAAAATGCTTCATTTTCGCAATCACTTTGAAACAACTCTGAAAAGATTTGTTTTTCTAAGTTGTCTAAATCATTGAGTGTTGTTGGATATGTAGCATTACCAGACCATGTGATATTGATGTGGATTTCAAAATTATCTACATTTATCCATGAAGGAACATGGCTTTCAGGGTCTAAATAATACGTATTGTATTTATCATATACAGCTGTGATGATTTCTGAATAAAGATTATCACCAGCTTGCAATATCATGTCAATATCTTTAGAAGTAAATACTTTTCTATTTGTGACTATTGAATATGCCGCTGCACTTGTTGCCATTGCGACACATTGTGTTGTATAGCCACTGGGCATTACACTTTGATGTTTGCTTCCAACAGCAATGCATCGCATGTTAGTTAATCTTACCTCATTTCCAGTTGATATAAGTATGGATTTTGATACCGATATGTCTTCTTTAAGTTGTTCTGGTCCTGGATTTAATTTTGACTCTGACATTTTGAATTAATGATGTTAAGTATCTTGTTTGTAGAGCTGAAAAAATAATATGAGTATGTAAATAAATTTTATTATAATTGTTCAGTTTTATATCAAACAAAAACAAATTGATGAGTAATGGCGTCCTGACACGAAAATTTCAGCACCGCGTTTTTCAACTTGCGTGTTTAGTTTAGTATATGTAAGTTTAGCTATTTTTCTTAGGAATATTGTCAAGATTGTTGCAATTATGAAATCACTTGTTATCGTGCTTCTTTATCTATATTTTAATTGTGCATGTAACTTGATGCAAATTGTAGAAAAAACACTTGGTTGGTTACTCACGTTTTGAGAATATCTAGGATAATTTATATTGAAAAAACTTATATTAATTATGAAATTAAAGTAAAAACACAGTTAATACGTTTAAAGTTAGTAATTAACACAAGTTATTATTGAATTTATTCTGCAAACAAACAAAAGCCTGGAGCAGAATAAAAACTATAAAAAGTGACGCTAAGTTTTAGCGGCTAAAACTTTGCGAAAAAAAAAAAGCGACGCGTTAGTTTTGTTCCGATTTGCGTTATGTTTCAATATCATAATGTTTATTCAGTATTTGTAGCTTTTTTAACATACTTTTACTTATATTGTTTTACTCTGTTTTTGTCATAATAAATTCCCAGTATTTAAATTTGAATTTTATTTTAAGACTTTTATTATCTGTTTTAAATGCCGGTTTCGGCAACAGTCTCAAGTATAGCCGTGAATGCTGTGTTTATGGATAATGCGGGTACGGATAATTTAAGCAGATACAATTTGGTTGGAATAAATATGTGTGATATGAGTGGCATGGGTACGGATATAGGTATCATGAGTGTATGTGGTGTATTTGAAGTGATTGTGTATGATGTGAGTAATGTGAGCATAGATATGTGTAGTGTTGACGTACAAATCGCAATTGGTGTGATTATAGGTGATGTGAACATGTTAGATGTGAGTTGCATAATTGTGAATGGTATATTTGTAGATGGTATAAGTAGTGTAGACGCTAATGGCGTTAAAGTATAAGGCATTGGTGGCGCTGTGATTATATCCGATTATGTTTCGGCTATCAGATTTTATGATGCGGTATTATTTTTTTAAATTGCAAGAATGGCATATCCATCTCCTACGTATAAAGATCAATGTTGTGTGCTGTTTAACGATAATGAAACAAAAATCTCATTAATTAATTAATTATTATAAATGTTAATTTTAATTTTTATTAGCTTGATATAGACTTTAAAATCATCAATATGAGTAATGTGTTTATTGAGTTTTGAATTCAGGTTTGGCTTCATAGTAAAAGTTGTTCTGTATCATTTACTGAATAAGCTCTTCAAATATGCCCTGCGGTCCGAAATAGATTACCATTATGAAGTACAGTGCAACTATAAAGTCATGAAATGGAATTAAAATTGTTTGTACTGGTAACACTTGATTTCTCCATATAAAAGATTTCGGGTGTTGTCATATTAATTTTGTTTTGGCAAAGAAAGTGTCACCCTTATTTATTTCATGACTTTATAGTTGCACTGAAGTCAATGGCTTATGATCCATTGCAATTCTATTTCGGACCGCAGGATTTGTTACACTTTGTATATGAGTGAATAACAATCAATGTTAATTATTTACTTTTTTTATATTCATTTATAATGGTACTTTTTGTTTTAATATAAAATTAATGATAGTAAACAAAACAATATTGTAATGTTTAATAAAGTATTTTCATTTAATTTTCCATAATAAGATGAAGAATTAAGTGACATCTAAATTATTAGTTATAGATAATAATATATATCAAGTTTTAATTTATAAATCTAATAGAAAATACGTTTTAAATTTCTATAAACAATATTGAAAATGTGTGAATGTAGTAATTTAAAATGGTTGTAATTTTATTTTCTGTTGTAAATGCTTCATTGATAGAGCAAATTAATAGATGGAGCCACATTCTTTTAAAATGTTATATTACCTAAGTATACTACATTTGAAACTGTCTTTTAAATGCTTCATTGATAGAGCAAATTAATAGATGGAGCCACATTCTTTTAAAATGTTATATTATCTAAGTATACTATTAATCTGTCTTTTCCTTGTAAAAAACTATTTGTTTTGTCATCTCAAACGTCAGTGTCATGTTAAGTCAAGACAAATATGAAACGTAAAATTCGTAAACAAACAAATATTTTCTCTTTCATTAAGTATGTATTATTACTATTATTTTTACAAGAAAATCAACTGTCTGTTTAAAGATGATACAATGGTGAAACGCTGACCTTTCAATCTTAATACATCGATTCATTCGTCAGTCTAGTTTGTTCATTTTTGGACAAAATTTTTTCAGTACTTTGTAATTTCTAGTGCTCATCCTGGAAGAATTGTCCATATTCATTTACGTTGGGGAGGCGGGTTGTTGTGCGCAATGTGAGAATCTTCGCATCAGTGACGTCACCAGTTTGTTCCATATAAAGTCCGGTTATTATCCATCTGTTTCAGGCATGGTGAATCTTCTGTTTTTTTGTGTATGAGTTTTCCTTTTACACTTTTTCGAATTATTTTGAGGAGGTTTCCAATCCAGATGGTAGTAGGTACATTCACAGTTGAGCTTGGCATCAGTTCTACTACCTACTTATTTAATACCAGTATGTAATACATAGTCATACTTACCCATATTTGTTTCACTCGGCTTTGGATAGTTTTATAACATTCAAACTTAATTATGGCTTTGAATAGTTTCATAACGTTCAAACCTAACCTAACCTAGATTTTTTAAACATAGTTTGACCTTTACATTAGATAACTTTTCTGTATTTAACTCGGGTTGCCTCGCTCCATATCACTTTGTTCGGTTTTGAATAGTTTCATAACGTTCAAACTTAACCTAACCTAGATTTTTTAAACATAATTTGACCTTTACATTAGATAACTTTTCTGTATCTAACTCGGGTTGCCTCGCTCCATTTCACTTTGTTCGGTTTTGAATAGTTTCATAACGTTCAAACCTAACCTAACCTAGATTTTTTAAACATAGTTTGACCTTTACATTAGATAACTTTTCTGTATCTAACTCGGGTTGCCTCGCTCCATATCACTTTGTTCGGTTTTGAATAGTTTCATAACGTTCAAACCTAACCTAACCTAGATTTGTTAAACATAATTTGACCTTTACATTAGATAACTTTTCTGTATCTAACTCGGGTTGCCTCGTTCCATATCACTTTGTTCGGTTTTGAATAGTTTCATAACGTTCAAACCTAACCTAACCTAGATTTTTAAACATAGTTTGACGTTTACATTAGATAACTTTTCTGTATCTAACTCGGGTTGCCTCGCTCCATTTCACTTTGTTCGGTTTTGAATAGTTTCATAACGTTCAAACCTAACCTAACCTAGATTTTTTAAACATAATTTGACCTTTACATTAGATAACTTTTCTGTATCTAACTCGGGTTGCCTCGCTCCATATCACTTTGTTCGGTTTTGAATAGTTTCATAACGTTCAAACCTAACCTAACCTAGATTTTTTAAACATAATTTGACCTTTACATTAGATAACTTTTCTGTATCTAACTCGGGTTGCCTCGCTCCATTTCACTTTGTTCGGTTTTGAATAGTTTCATAACGTTCAAACCTAACCTAACCTAGATTTTGTAAACATAGTTTTACGTTTACATTAGATAACTTTTCTGTATCTAACTCGGGTTGCCTCGTTTCATTTCACTTTGTTCGGTTTTGAATAGTTTCATAACGTTCAAACCTAACTTAACCTACATTAGATAACTTTTCTGTATCTAACTCGGGTTGCCTCGCTCCATTTCTTTTTGTTCGGTTTTGAATAGTTTCATAACGTTCAAACCTAACCTAACCTAGATTTTTTAAATATAGTTTGACCTTTACATTAGATAAATAACTTTTCTGTATCTAACTTGGGTTGCCTCGCTCCATTTCTTTTTGTTCGGTTTTGAATAGTTTCATAACGTTCTAACCTAACCTAACCTAGACTTTTTAAACATAGTTTGACCTTTACATTAGATAATTTTTCTGTATCTAACTCGGGTTGCCTTGTTTTCATTTCATTTTGTTTGGCTTTGAATAGTTTCATAACTTTCGAACCTAACCTATCCTAGACTTTTTAAACATAGTTTGACCTTTACATTAGATAACTTTTCTGTATCTAACTTGGGTTGCCTCGCTCCATTTCACATTGTTCGTTTTTGAATAGTTTCATAACGTTCAAACCTAACCTAACCTAGATTTTTTAAATATAGTTTGACCTTCTCCATTTCACATTGTTCGGTTTTGAATAGTTTCATAACGTTCAAACCTAACCTAACCTAGATTTTTAAACATATTCCAACCTATATATTAAAAATAGTTTTTTTGTATTAATATTGAGAATGAAATTTGCTCCACTCTGAATTGTTTCATAATGTTTAAACTTAACCTAACCTAGATTTTTTAAACATTTCAACTTATACATGAAATGTTTTTTTTTTGTATCAAAAATAAGGATGCCTCGCTCCATTTAGTTTTGCTTACTTTTCAATAATTTCATAACATTTAAACTTAACTTTATCTACATTTAAATATTTTAATCTATACATTAGATAGTTTTTTGTATCAAAGTTGGGGATTCCTTGGTTTGCTTCACTTCGTTTCGTTCTGAATAGTTTTATAACCAGCAAAACAAACTCAATAACTCAACCCAATCAAATCAATTCAACCAAAATAAATCAACCAACTAAATCAAACCAACTAAACCAACTCAATTTAACTAAACCAATCTAACTCAACCCAACTAAACCAAACCAACCAAACTCAATTAAACTGAATTTAACTCAACCCAACCAACACAATTAAACCAAACCAATTTAATCTAATACAACCAAACTAAATCCAACTTAATCAACGCCTCGCCGGGATCCTTTACGTGAAATGTTTACTCTGATAACTGCCAAGTGTCCAAACTGTAAACGGTCTAAATGTGTTTTAACCAATTCAACGTAGTCGAATCCCGCTAAGCCCAATCTCAAACATTTGGGAGATAGGTCCAAATGAAACTTGTCTTGTGATGCTTCCGGGGTTAAGTGAATCGTCCTGCGGGGTCGGTCTTCGGTCTCCCTAGAATGACATCAGATATGACTCTGGTAGCTGCGGTGTTGTGCTCGTCCGAAAAACTCGCATGTTCGGACTCCGAACGCTGCCAGCTCGGCCTTCGGCCTCGCTGGCGCGTTCTGCGTCCTCACATGCTCGTTTTTCGCCCTCGCTGGAAAGGCACTTGTGAGCTCGGCCTTCGGCCTCGCCGTTAGATCCGAAGAAGTGTCCGATCAATTTTTTTTCGAAAAAGTGTCAAAATCCCTGTCGGTTGTCAAAAAGTGTCAAATTTGACAACGGATTCGTAATAAGCGACCCCACTTGCTCCTGGATACCGAGTTTCAAGCGAATCATAGTACTTTTTTGAAAATGTCAAATTATGTCAAATGTCAAATTTTTTTTTATGCGGTCGGGTAGCGCTCGACGAACCGATCACTAAAGTCGAAACCGCAACTCGCTAGGACTTACGGTTCGGGAGATATGGCCGATCAAAGTTTTGGCCAAAAAAATTTTTTTTTTTCGACTTTTTTTTTTTTTTATTTTATTTCCAGGTAGAGCTCGCCGAGCCCTTTTCTTAGAGTACCATGAACATGGGTCTAGCTCCAGCCGTTTGGGAGATACGGGCCGTTGAAGTTTTGACACCGGGGGGGGCTAGATCTCGGCGAGACCTTTTCTTAGACACCCATCAACATGGGTCTAACTCAAGCCGTCTCGGAGATACGGGCCGTTAAAGTTTTGACATTTGAAAAAAAAAAACATTTTTTTTGGCACCCTATTGACCGACCCCTAGCGTTGTACCACCTTCCGTTCCGAAGATTTGGCCAAAACAAAACTTTTTTTGGTACTTTCCTAAGAAAAAAAAATGTCCCATCCCTAGTGACCGGGGACATCCCTAGGAACTGCGCCCGCTCGCGCTTCGCGCTCGCTGGCTTGTTCCGACGAACTTCGCCTGCTCGCGTTTCGCGCTCGTTGACCCGTTCTTGGGTGAGCCCTTCGGGCTCGCTAAAATATCGACTTTTCCCATCCCTAGTGACCGGGGACATCCCTAGGAACTGCGCCCGCTCGCGCTTCGCGCTCGCTGGCTTGTTCCGACGAACTTCGCCTGCTCGCGTTTCGCGCTCGTTGACTCGTTCTTGGGCGAGCCCTTCGGGCTCGCTAAAATATCGACTTTTCCCATCCCTAGTGACCGGGAAAATCCCTAGGAACTGCGCCCGCTCGCGCTTCGCGCTCGCAGGCTTGTTCCGACGAACTTCGCCTGCTCGCGTTTCGCGCTCGTTGACTCGTTCTTGGGCGAGCCCTTCGGGCTCGCTAAATTATCGACTTTTCCCATCCCTAGTGACCGGGGACATCCCTAGGAACTGCGCCCGCTCGCGCTTCGCGCTCGCTGGCTTGTTCCGACGAACTTCGCCTGCTCGCGTTTCGCGCTCGTTGACTCGTTCTTGGGCGAGCCCTTCGGGCTCGCTAAAATATCGACTTTTCCCATCCCTAGTGACCGGGAAAATCCCTAGGAACTGCGCCCGCTCGCGCTTCGCGCTCGCAGGCTTGTTCCGACGAACTTCGCCTGCTCGCGTTTCGCGCTCGTTGACTCGTTCTTGGGCGAGCCCTTCGGGCTCGCTAAATTATCGACTTTTCCCATCCCTAGTGACCGGGGACATCCCTAGGAACTGCGCCCGCTCGCGCTTCGCGCTCGCTGGCTTGTTCCGACGAACTTCGCCTGCTCGCGTTTCGCGCTCGTTGACTCGTTCTTGGGCGAGCCCTTCGGGCTCGCTAAAATATCGACTTTTCCCATCCCTAGTGACCGGGAAAATCCCTAGGAACTGCGCCCGCTCGCGCTTCGCGCTCGCAGGCTTGTTCCGACGAACTTCGCCTGCTCGCGTTTCGCGCTCGTTGACTCGTTCTTGGGCGAGCCCTTCGGGCTCGCTAAATTATCGACTTTTCCCATCCCTAGTGACCGGGGACATCCCTAGGAACTGCGCCCGCTCGCGCTTCGCGCTCGCTGGCTTGTTCCGACGAACTTCGCCCGCTCGCGCTTTGCGCTCGCGGGCTCGTTCTGTCAATAATGTCAAAAATGTAAATTTTTCCCATCCCTAGTACTCAAGTACATCACTACGAACATCGCCCGCTCGCGCTTCGCGCTCGCGGGCTCGTTCGTGCTCGTTCGTAGGCTCGCCCTTCGGGCTCGCCTACTCACTCGCAAAACTCGCATACAAATCTCCATACATTCTGCCACTTTCCACAAGAATTGACATAGAAATGTCAAATGTCAAAAAATGTCAAATGTCAGACTTTTTCCCCAGTCAGTATTAGACACCTGACATTTTATTCATACATTACTACAATGTCAGACAACTCCTTCCAACTAAACTACCATGTCAATGAGTCAGTGAATCAGTCACCGTTTTGTATCTTTATAATATATAAACTAGTGTTTTGCGTGGTGCGCGGGCTGCAGGCAGCCCGCGTGTGTGGTAAACGCTATTGTTACTAATTGATTTGTATTGTTATTTGTTGTTACCGGTTGTTGTTGGTTGTACATAGTTGTTGTTTAATCTTTTTCGTTTACGTGACAGGATTGAGGAGGTTAGGAGTTAAAAACACGTTTGGAAGCTGAAATTGAGTTGAAACAGGTGATCAGACGACATTCAAGTAATGGGCAGAAGTCAATTGTATCACGAAATGTCATCGGTCATGATCGGGTGGGAAAAAAAGTCATAGGTCATGATCAGTTTTCAAAATTGTCATCGTCGTAACCGTAATAGCGCGTTGAAATACGTGTGGTATCTTTGATTCCATTGAAGTGGACTAATATTTTGCTATTGTGTACTCTGACAGCTGTCAAAGGTCCAAAATGTACACGGTCGAAATGTGCTTGAACCAACTTTCAACGCAGTCGAATCCCGCTAAGCCCAATCTCAAACGTTTGCGAGGTAGGTCCAAAAGAAACAGTCTCGTAATGCTCCCGGGGTTAAGTGAACTCGGCCTCATGAACTCACATACTCGGCCTTCGGCCTCGTATGTTCGTTCATCGGCCTCGCTTATACTCGGTTCGGCCTTCGGCCTCACAGGCTCGGCCTCCGGCCTCGCCGCTTGGTACTGTTTGGCCTCCGGACGATTCCTCCGGAATCGTCCTCCGGGGTCGGCCTTCGGCCTCCCTAGGATGACATCAGATATGACTCTGGTAGCCGCGGTGTTGTGCTCGGCCGAAAAACTCGCATGTTCGGACTCCGAACGCTGCCAGCTCGGCCTTCGGCCTCACTGGCGCGTTCTCCGTCCTCACATGCTCGTTTTTCGGCCTCGCTATAAAGATACTTGTAGGCTCGGCCTTCGGCCTCGCCGGGATCCTTTACGCGAAATGTTTCCTCTGACAGCTGTCAAGTGTCCATCTGTCAACGGTCTAAATGTGCTTGAACCAACTTTCTACGAAGTTGAATCCCGCTAAGCCCAGCCTCAGTCATTCGGGAGACATGTCCAAGTGAAACAGTATTGTAATGCCGCCGGGGTTATGTGAACTCGGCCTCATGAACTCACATACTCGGCCTTCGGCCTCGTATGTTCGTTCATCGGCCTCGCTTATACTCGGTTCGGCCTTCGGCCTCACAGGCTCGGCCTCCGGCCTCGCCGCTTGGTACTGTTTGGCCTCCGGACGATTCCTCCGGAATCGTCCTCCGGGGTCGGCCTTCGGCCTCCCTAGAATGACATCAGATATGACTCTGGTGGCCGCGGTGTCGTGCTCGGCCAAAAAACGAGCATGTTCGGACTCCGAACGCTGCCAGCTCGGCCTTCGGCCTCACTGGCGCGTTCTCCGTCCTCACATGCTCGTTTTTCGGCCTCGCTGGAAAGACACTTGTAAGCTCGGCCTTCGGCCTCGCCGTTAGATCCGAAGAAATGTCCGATCATTTTTTTTTCGAAAAAGTGTCAAAATCCCTGTCGGTTGTCAAAAAGTGTCAAATTTGACAGTGGATTCGTAATGAGCGACCCCATTTACTCCTGGATACCGAGTTTCAAGCGAATCGGAGCACTTTTTTGGACCTGTCAAAAAAATGTCAAATTATGTCAAATGTCAAATTTTTTTATGCGGTCGGGTAGCGCTCGGCAAACCGATCACTAAAGTCGAAACCGCAACTCGCTAGGACTTACGGTTCGGGAGATATGGCCGACCAAAATTTTCGTAAAAAATTTTTTTTTTTTTCGACTTTTTTTTTTTTTTATTTTATTTCCAGAAAGATCTCGCCGAGCCCTTTTCTTAGAGTACCATGAACATGGGTCTAGCTCCAGCCGTTTGGGAGATACGGGCCGTTAAAGTTTTGACACGGGGGGGGGCTAGATCTCGGCGAGACCTTTTCTTAGACACCCATCAACATGGGTCTAACTCAAGCCGTCTCGGAGATACGGGCCGTCAAAGTTTTGACATTTGAAAAAAAAAAAAAACTTTTTTGGCACCCTATGGTCCGACCCCTAGGGTTGTACCACCTTCCGTTCCGAAGATATGGCCAAATCGAAATTTTTTTGAAGTTAATTTTAGAAAAAAAAAAAAATCCCATCCCTAGTGACCGGGGACATCCCTAGGAACTGCGCCCGCTCGCGCTTCGCGCTCGCGGGCTTGTTCCGGCGAAATTCGCGGGCTCGCGCTTCGCGCTCGCGGGCTCGTTCTGTCAATAATGTCAAAAATGTCAATTTTTCCCATCCCTAGTACCCAGGTACATCACTACGAACTTCGCCCGCTCGCGCTTCGCGCTCGCGGGCTCGTTCGTAGGGTCGCCCTTCGGGCTCGCCTACTCACTCGCAAAATTTTTCCAAACTCCCATACAAAATCCCATACAACGACCCGCCTCACTAAAATGTCAAAAACCCATGTCAAATGTCAAAAAATGTCAAATGTCTGATTTTTTCCCCACTCAGTATTAGACACCCGACATTCCATACATACATGACTACCACCCCAAACGACTCCTTCCAACTAAACAACCATGTCAATGAGTGAGTCAGTGAGTTACCGTTTTGTAATTTTATATAATATAGCTCGCATGCTCGCAACTAGTGTTTTGCGTGGTGCGCGGGCTGCAGGCAGCCCGCGTGAGTTGTAATTGTTCCTTGTTGTACTCTATTTGTTGTTGTTTGTTGTTGTTATGTACTTGTTGTTCTAACTTTTTCGTTAACGTGACAGGAAAAGGTATCGAGTAAAAAACACGTTTGAAATTGAGTTGAAACAGGTGATCAGACGACATTCAAGTAATGGGCAGAAGTCAATTGTATCACGAAATGTCATCGGTCATGATCGGGTGGGAAAAAAAGTCATCGGTCATGATCAGTTTTCAAAATTGTCATCGTCGTAACCGTAATAGCGCGTTGAAATACGTGTGGTAACTTTGATTCCATTGAAGTGGACTAATATTTTGCTATTGTGTACTCTGACAGTTGTCAAAGGTCCAAAATGTACACGGTCGAAATGTGCTGGAACCAACTTTCAACGGAGTCGAATCCCGCTAAGCGCAAGCTCAAACGTTTGCGAGATAAGTCCAAAAGAAACTGTCTTGTAATGCTCTCGGGGTAAAGTGAACTCGGCCTCATGAACTCACATACTCGGCCTTCGGCCTCGTATGTTCGTTCATCGGCCTCGCTTATACTCGGTTCGGCCTTCGGCCTCACAGGTTCGGCCTCCGGCCTCGCCGCTTGGTACTGTTTGGCCTCCGGACGATTCCTCCGGAATCGTCCTCCGGGGTCGGCCTTCGGCCTCCCTAGGATGACATCAGATATGACTCTGGTAGCCGCAGTGTCGTGCTCGGCCGAAAAACTCGCATGTTCGGACTCCGAACGCTGCCAGCTCGGCCTTCGGCCTCACTGGCGCGTTCTCCGTCCTCCCATGCTCGTTTTTCGGCCTCGCTATAAAGACACTTGTAGGCTCGGCCTTCGGCCTCGCCGGTATCCGTTACGTGAAATGTTTCCTCTGACAGCTGTCAAGTGTCCAAACTGTCAACGGTCGAAATGTGCTTGAACCAACTTTCTACGAAGTTGAATCCCGCTAAGCCCAGCCTCAGCCATTCGGGAGACATATCCAAGTGAAACGGTATTGTAATGCCCCCGGGGTTATGTGAACTCGGCCTCATGAACTCACATACTCGGCCTTCGGCCTCGTATGTTCGTTCATCGGCCTCGCTTATACTCGGTTCGGCCTTCGGCCTCACAGGCTCAGCCTCCGGCCTCGCCGCTTGGTACTGTTTGGCCTCCGGACGATTCCTCCGGAATCGTCCTGCGGGGTCGGCCTTCGGCCTCCCTAGGATGACATCAGATATGACTCTGGTGGCCGCGGTGTCGTGCTCGGCCGAAAAACTCGCATGTTCGGACTCCGAACGCTGCCAGCTCGGCCTTCGGCCTCACTGGCGCGTTCTCCGTCCTCCCATGCTCGTTTTTCGGCCTCGCTATAAAGACACTTGTAGGCTCGGCCTTCGGCCTCGCCGGGATCCTCTACGCGAAATGTTTCCTCTGACAGCTGTCAAGTGTCCAAACTGTCAACGGTCTAAATGTGCTTGAACCAATTCAACGTAGTCGAATCCCGCTAAGCCCAATCTCAAACGTTTGGGAGATAGGTCCAAAAGAAACTGTCTTGTAATGCTCCCGGGGTTAAGTGAACTCGGCCTCATGAACTCACATACTCGGCCTTCGGCCTCGTATGTTCGTTCATCGGCCTCGCTTATACTCGGTTCGGCCTTCGGCCTCACAGGCTCGGCCTCCGGCCTCGCCGCTTGGTACTGTTTGGCCTCCGTTAACATCTATGTTGCGTTCAAAAACGTTCCGAATGGATTATAAATTTAAGCAGTGATGGACGCCATTGTCCATTCTGAATGACTTAATGCGTGTGAAAAGTTTGATGATAGTGTTAACACTATTAGTGTCATGCGGAATGCGGTGCTAATGTAATCTTTGAAATCTACTAAACCAAATTTTAAATATGAAATAAAAAAAGATGGTCGTGGTCGATCAATTACACAGTATTGTTATGTTATCTTTTTGATACAATGATTTCTATAACGTCAAAGATGATGTTATGAAAGTTTTATCAATTTGTTATTTATAATTATAAAATGTTGAATTAAAACTGTTATTGATTAAATTGTATTTTCGTATAATTTTGTGTATTCCGGTCGCAAAAGTTAAATTTTTTTTTGTACTTATGTGTATTTATTCTTTGGATTATTTGTTTACATGAATCGGAACGTATCGAAAATACGTTAGAAATGACGCTTTGATTTGAAGTTTGTTTACAACTGTTTGTTTTGCTATTTGTTGTTGTGGAGCATTTTCTGAAAAAAGTTTTTAAAATGGATTTCGAAACGTAAATATATGTTTTCTTAATTAAATTTTGTAGGATTTGTAAGTAGTAAATTAGATAATATTTTAGATCTAGTGTTTTCAGTTTATATTTATTTTAAATCATTATTCATTGATTTATTATTGAATATGAAGTTTTTTAGTATATTACTTGCTTTTACTATACTTATTTGTAAGTATATTATTTATTATACTTATACAAATATTTACATATGTTAATAAAAAGGATTCGTTATGTATTGTTATGATATTTTTGTGATACTGTATTGAAATTTTCAGCTCAGTATGTAATGTCACTATTTATTGTTTTATTTATAAACCAATAATTAGGAATGTATAGGTATATCACACTGTCAATTAATTCTAGGCAGTTGAAGGGGGTAGAATGGATATATCATTTTTCGGAAAATACATGAAATCATTGAGATAAGTTGTAATCTTAATTTCATTAGGCATTATGATTGGTAGCTAGCTCTGTCTTTGAAATTGATTTTTATGGATTAAATACTTAACTTTAGGATAATGTTCAATGATATTGAAAACTTTGTGAGTTAGGTTTGTTTAATAATTGTTTTTAATAATGAACAATTGGTAAAGGTATTCATTTTTCCACTTCTTTTGATGATGCAGCCATTACTCAGTGCACAAGTAATATGTGTAGCTCATTGCTGCGGCTGTCAATGTTTGTTTGTTAACAACGGTGGACACTATCTTGTTGTCCTAAGAATTGACAATATTAAAATAGTTATTGGTAATACGTTTGGCATATAGTTAATAATAATTGTATGTGAGTATTCAAGTCATATGTAATTAGTGGATAGTTGCAGATAGTGTATTGTATTTATATAGATAGTGCTATATTTATTCTTAATAATTTATTTTTATTGTTTTCTTTTGGTTAAATATTTTAATTTGATTGTTGTATAGGTAGTTTCTTTTATTTATTGTGAGGTATTAATTAATTAATAGATTTGTAATAGAGTTTATGATGTTTTAATGTTTAATATTTTATTATGTGTAAAGTATTATTTTTAATAGGAAAATCATTCATTTATTCATCAGCCTAGTTTGTCCATTGTTGGACATACTTACATTTTTTCAGGACTTTGTTATTCTTGGCAGTAATTTTGAAAGCATTGCTCAAATTAGTATATGGTGGGCGGGTGGGTTGGTAAGTGCAGTGTCAGAATCTTCGCATCAGTGATATTGTTGCCTATTATCATCTGTTCTATATAAGGCTAGATTATTAGGAATGGATATATTATCATCCATCAGTCCCAGGTATGGTGGATCTCCTGGTTTTTTGTCTGTAAGATGTCGAGGGGGTTTCCAAGTAAGTTATTTACCTCGAAAACAATAATCAGGTAGGAAAATATAGAATTAAATTAAAATATCAATAAAATGTTTATATGTTTCACAGATGTATCGTAATGGACGTTTGTAAGTGATTACATATTACTTGGTTGTGGATTGTGTTTTGTTTTTAATCTCACTTTTTTTAATTCTTGTTAATTACTAAATGAATGTATTGCAATTACTAACATGAATGTTTTCTATTTATATTTGTTTTATGTGTGGTTTGTAGCTATTATTAACACAATGTATAAATTGTAATATCGCTGTCCTGCTGCAAAAACCAATTATGTCGAGTTTAAGTCAAAAATTCGTTAAATGTAAGGATTGACTCATTTTTTCACTCCCTATTTGCTGGTAGAACCAGTTATTTGCTGTAACGCTTAGTTTCTGAGATATCCAGTGGTAAAACCAAGCAAATGACAAAATTCACAGTTTTGCTCTAAGTAAAATATAATATAGAGATGGAATAAATCACTGAAAAACAAACTTGAGATAATTAGTTTTGGCAGGATGACAACGAATATTTTGCTAAATATATTTTTTGGGGTAAACTAAACACATTTGCGAAATGATATTAATATGTTTTTGATCATATAGTTTTTTGTTTGGTTTTATTTTTAATGATGATGATTTTTTTAATATATTTTTTTTTTCTTAACAGATTTATGGAATTCGTAAAAAATTGCCCGCCTCCTCCCTTGCCACCATCGTTATTGATATTGCCTTCAACACCTTCTCCGCTACCACCACCGCCACCACCACCATCATCACCACTACCACCACCATCTCCATCACTGCCACAACCCGAGCCTCTATCACCATCACCTCCGGCATCTCGTCAGCCGCCAATGGAGGTGTTGCCGATGATGTCATCGTCGTAAGTATACATCTGTCATGTATTGAATATTTAAATTTAAGATTTTATTTTTAATATTATTGTATTATTTGTAGATATCTGAGAGACGATTATAATGGCGGCGGCAGAAGAGGTGCCAGAGGAGGAGGAAGTCTTGGGAGGTGGAGAGGTGGAAGGGGCAGCAGAGGTTGGAGAGGCAGTAGAGGTGGGAGAGGCGATAGAAGGGGAGGATTTAATAGAAGGGGTTCACAAAGTCAGCCAAAATATATATTTATTTATAATTATCATAATTAATTACGGTAATTAATTATGATAATTATAAATAAATATATAGTCTGTCTATCGTGTGTGAGTATGGGCAATGCTTCCAGGATGACCGTTAGGAGTGCCAAATTCCTGAAAATGCTTATGTTCAACAGTGGACAAACAAGTCTGATGGATGGATGGATGATATATTTGAAGAAGTTGTTTAGGTTGTATTAAAATATGGTATATTTTAAGGAATAGGGAAAAACGTATCTACTCTTGAGTATTATTTATGTAAAGATGTTGTAGAAGGGAAAAATTTCTTTATATATTAAATTATTACAGTAAAGAAACATGCTTTATTAATTTAAATGCAATTTTAATTTTTGTATAGGTAAATAAATAGTTTTCGATTATTTTTTGTTTATTTGATAAACAATGTTAACAAATAATAAAGAAAACATGAGATATTGGAATTTTGTAAATGCAACAATTGTGAAAGTATTGTGATCTATTAGACATGAATGAAATGTTATGTGTACTTTTCACATGATGATATAGCAAATGCTCTTTGGTGTCGTTTCAGTGTAGTACGATTTAATTGTAGTAAAATGTTTTGTATTTTTTTCTGTATTGAAAAGTCAAAAACATTTTGGAAATAATGTTAAGTCTTGTTAAAGATGTATTGTTACGATGAATTAATATCATTTGTGAGTTGTAATAATTACATGTTTAAATGTGATAGGTTGTGAATCTTGTATTTATATTTATCTGACCGAGTTCGGTCACGGCGACTGTTGCGGCTGTGGAGAGCGTCGGTCATGTGCCCTCATGTAACTTATGTAGCCTATTTTGTTTGTGAAAGTGTCATTGCACATGTAAGTTTTCTACTGTAGTGTTTAGTTAAGCAATTAATAATGTAAATTATTATTTTTCAAGTTTTTTATACATATATTAAGTTTTAAAAGTATATGTTGAGGAAGTTTATTGTTCATTAAATAATAGTATTTATTTTTGATTAATAAAATTAAAATAGGTTTTTGTTGTTTTTTTTTCTTCATATCTTTGAAATTTTATTTTGTGATGATAAAGATATAAAAATCAACAAATAATAATAATAATTCTTTATTTCAAATAACACGTGACAAAATATAATATACAATGATAAGGGCTCATAGCAAATAAATATTAGAGATGAAACAGATATCCGGTTATTATCCGGTATTCGGCTTATCTGGCCGTATTTTTGATATTCGGTATCCGGCGGGATAGTAGCCAGTATCCGGCTGGATACCGGATATTTAACTTTGCATACAAAAAGTCGTTTAAACCACAAAATAAATTGATTATAACAATCATTGAATAATCTAAATTCTAATACATAAAATGAATAAAAGTTGAACTTTACAGCAATTGTTGGAAATAAACATTTGTATTTTTCTTCATACATTATACTATTTTTTTTTGCTCTCACAATATATAACTTTGAACTCTCGCGTTTCGTACACATTTATAATATACATAATCGGGTCTACCGCGATAAATTTTTACGAAAAGGAGACACCCGACGTTTCGAGATAGTTGCATGTGTCGTGGTTTACGGGAAACTGGCAAGTATGGCGAGGCGCTGTGATGCAGATGACGACCGAAGTATTTTTCTTTTAATCGCATAAACACTTTAGTCTTTAAAATTAATTGTTATCTAATTCACGCATGGCACACAACACTCACAGTATTCGGAGATGCAGTAAGAGAAGAAATCTGCGATTTAAATTTCCTGATAACTGAACTCCATGTGGAAGACAATTTGAAATCATACTTGCCAGGTTCCTGTAGACTACGAGACATGCAAGCTCTCACAATATACTGGATGTAATTTAACAGGTATTTTTTAATAGAATCATACTGAATTTCAGTATGTCTAAGAATTATACTGAACAACTTTTCCAAAGAAACATACTTGTGGAAATGAAAAAATATTTTCATGTTTCTTTACTCATTTTGAAATCCTACTGTGAATTTTGAAAGGGCATTGGGCGAGCAGATTCAATGTTTTTTTCAATATGTCACATTAGGAAATTTGTTCAGTATGAGTAGTAGATTACGCTGTTATATTTAAAGATACCTGTTTATTTATATACAGTATATACGTCGCTGCAATAAGATACATATTTATGAATTTCGTTAGGATCGGAAATTGTATTGCGTTTGCAAAACAGCATTTATATGATTGTGATAGGATAATTTAGAAATTATCGTCATTTAGAGAATACACAAAAAATCTCGCCCAGTTGCATTTGCACGCACTTTGGTGCATAATGTTTAGACTTGCTCAATTAGTGCGAAACGCATATGTTAAGCCGAATATTCGGCTGCCGGGTATCCAGCTACGTCGGATATCCGGTATCCGATATTCGGTCGAATTACTATCCGTTTGATTTCTAATTAATATACATTATGTAGTCGATTTCGAAGGCTTTAATTTTAGTTTTAGTGCAAATTTTCAACGTTGCAAAATAGTTCATAATTATGAGGTACAGAAGTTAAATTACTTTGCATAAATTTAAGTTTTGACAACATTAAAATTAAAATTAAAGTCTTTAGAATCGGTTTTAATGTAAAACTAATTTATTATTAATTAAAAATCTCTTACTAACAAAGTGTTGTGCGTTTGTCGAAGTTTTAACTTTTCTTGAAATCACATAAATGTGACACTTTTAATCAAAGTTTTTCTTTATGATGAAAGCGCGGATTGTAGTAGGTAATTGCAACAAATTATTTAAAATTCATATTGTTGTGTGAATGCATCTTTTCGGTTTTTAAAACGATGTTCGTTTTTTTTTTAATGTATACCATCGAATCAACTGGCTGATAGTATAGTCGAAATATGTATAATAGCGTTGAAGGTAATACAGGATGCAACATAAAGTTGTCTAATCTTATCGGCGTAATTCTGTATTGATTATGTCGATGGAGCTTTTTTTTTCTTTATTAAGATAAAATCTTTTCCAATGATATAATCAGGAATAGAGGTTTTAGAGTATTGTACTACGAATGAGTTCACGGTGACTCTTTTTTGGATCCTTGTTGGTGAATGTTTTGATTTGCTGCTTGTCGGAAGATTTGCTGATGGCAGCAATGGGTGGATGTAGATACCGGCGTCATCATTACGGAGTGAGAGGTGTAGAAGGCGGCATCGGTTGAGTAGGGAGTGTGCGATGAAGTTGGCGGCCGGTGAATTTGTTGACTCCGGTTCAATGACACACGAAGGTTTTCTGAAATGTGAATAGTATGAAATTTTATTTTTCTATAAATAAAATTTTCGAGTTTTTCATTCATTCTTCTATTAAATTAATTCTTGTATTCTTGTTGATATAATAACAAATTGATTACAGGTTGCGACATTAAATAATACACATTCTATCATTGTGTATTTTTTTTGCACTAATAATATAATTAATCGTTTGGTGATAGAGATGATGTTTTACAAAATCAAAAACAGTTCATATTTTGCCGGTTACTGTAAGTATATTAATTAATTATCAGAAGTCAGAATTAGGTGTTAATATTTTTGTACTAATACTATGTTGATTTTAATATGGATGTTCTTGGAATTAGAATTCTTGGAATGAGATCATATCAAGAGAAAATTCACATTGTACAATCAATGGTAATTTAATTTGTTGATTGATAATTATGAAAAGAGTTAATGTCTCGACTTTGATGTTATCGTTCTTATATTAGCTTTTTAAAGCTGTATCGATAAATATTAAAATAAGGGTATTGTATAGATTTGTTTGACAGTCATGATTTAAGTAGTTATTGTAGAAATATGGAAGAGTGCATTGAAATTTATTTATTTTAATAAGTTACCTTGTTATGTAGTAAATAGTTTGTGTTGTCTTGTTCTGATGTACAGTATACTATGTAGATGTCGACTGCTGTTGGTTCTTCGATTTCTAATTGTAGTCGTCACGCCATTGTCTTAACAGGTATTGAAGCAAGTCTGGAAATTTTCAAAATAATAATTAGTTATTTAAAGTAGATATATAAGACAGAATAGACAGGTGGACGGATTGACAAATAGATAGACAATAACGATGATTTTATATGGTAACCGAAATTATTTATTTTGAGGTATGGAACATAGGAAATTCAATGTTTTCAAATTTATATGTTATAGAAGAAATTATATTTTAGTATGCATTGGTGTATTTGGTGACAGTTTTCATTGATGCCGTATTCGGGAAGATGTCTGCTTATTTAATTGTTCTGAAACATATTTGTATGGAACATTAAACGTTTTTAGTAAAGACCGTTTTCCAAGTTTGTATTTTAAGCATGTTTTTGTATGGATTTGAAATTGTATGTTAAATACGAATATTAAGCATTTTTGATGTCACATTGAAAAACAAAAGGGTATTTGTATAGATTTGTTTGACAGTCATGATTTAAGTAGTTATTGTAGAAATATGAAAGAGTGCATTGAAATTTATTTATTTTAATAAGTTACCTTGTTATGTAGTAAATAGCTTGTGTTGTCTTGTTCTGATATACAGTATACTATGTAGATGTCGACTGCTGTTGGTTCTTCCATTTCTAATTGTAGTCGTCACGCCATTGTCTTAACAGGTATTGAAGCAAGTCTGGAAATTTACAAAATGTAATTTATTTCGATGTATAATTTTATTTGTACACCATGTAGACAGACGGATGGATGGATTGACAGACAAATAGATGAATAATGATGATTTTATGTGGGTTTCGTTAAAGGTATGGAATATAGAAAAATATAATGTTTTCAGGTTTATTATTATAGAAGAACAATTTATATCTTATTATAAATTGATGAATTTAGTGACAGCTTACATTGATGTCGTATTCGGGAAGTTTTGTGCTTATTTAATTGTTCTGAAAGATATTTGTATGGAACATTAAATGTTTTAAAATAAAGACTGTTATGATTGTTTTCCAAGTTTGTATCTTGAGCATGTTTTTGAATGGAGTTGAAATTGTACATTAAATACGAATATTTAGTATCTTTGACATCACATTGAAAAACAAAAGGGCATTGTACAATTTGTTTTACATTCATGATTGAATTAGATATTGTAGAAATATGAAAGAGTGCATTGAAATTTATTTATTTTAATAAGTTACCTTGTTATGTAGTAAATAGTTTGTGTTGTCTTGTTCTGATGTACAGTATACTATGTAGATGTCGACTGCTGTTGGTTCTTCGATTTCTAATTGTAGTCGTCACGCCATTGTCTTAACAGGTATTGAAGCAAGTCTGGAAATTTACAAAATAATAATTAGTTATTTAAAGTAGATATATAAGATAGAATAGACAGGTGGACGGATTGACAAATAGATAGACAATAACGATGATTTTATATGGTAACCGAAATTATTTATTTTGAGGTATGGAACATAGGAAATATAATGTTTTTAAATGTATATGTTATAGAAGAAATTATATTTTAGTATGCATATGGTGACAGTTTTCATTGATGCCGTATTCGGGAAGTTGTCTGCTTAGTTAATTGTTCTGAAACATATTTGTATGGAACATTAAACGTTTTTAAATAAAGACCGTTTTCCAAGTTTGTATTTTAACCATATTTTTGTATGGATTTGAAATTGTACATTAAATACGAATATTAAGTATCTTTGACATCACATTGAAAAACAAAAGGGCATTGTATAGATTTGTTTTACATCCATGATTTAATTAAATATTGTAGAAAAATATGAAAGAGTGTATTAAAATTGATTTATTTTAATAAATTACCTTGTTATGTAGTAAATAGTTTGTGTTGTCTTGTTCTGATGTACAGTATACTATGTAGATGTCTCACTGCTGTTGGTTCTTCCATTTCTAATTGTAGTCGTCACGCCATTGTCTTAACAGGTATTGAAGCAAGTCTGGAAATTTACAAAATGTAATTTATTTCGATGTATAATTTTATTTGTACACCATGTAGACAGACGGATGGATGGATTGACAGACAGATAGATGAATAATGATGATTTTATATGGGTGTCGTTTGAGGTATGGAACATAGAAAATTAGATGTTTGCAGGTTTATATGTTATAGAAGAATTTATACCTTATTATGATGCATTGGTGTACTTGGTCACAGCTTTCATTGATGGCGTACTCGGGAAGTTGTCTGCTCATTTAAGTGACCTGAAACATACTTGTGAAAATTAAGTAAATGAACTGAGTTTCCACGTCTACCCAGGAGGTATCAGTTCTAGACTCGCTTTTTTTATAGTGGTGTCCCAAAAATACGAAAAAGATGAGTAATTAAATTACTTAAGATTTTTGTATTAGCGGCCTATTCCACTTTTGATATTACAATATTTATTAAAGTAATAAATATTATAATATCAATATTTATTATAATATATTACATTGGTAATAACACACAATAAAATAAGTATTCATAAAAAAAAGTGTTGTCTTTAAATATTAAAGTGTTTATTAAAGTAAACACTCAAATATTGCATATATTATATATTATAATATAATATAAATTAATATTATACTGTAATATGTAACATGAATCAACACTTCGACACAAAAATAATGAAAATATTGAAAAACATGTAAAACAAAGTAATATTTTGTAAGAAAAGATACAAGCACAGAAAAAAAAGTGTTGTTTTTAAATATTAAAGTGTTAAAGGAAACACTCAAATATTGCATATATTATATATTATAATATAATATAAATTAATATTATACTGTAATATATAACATGACTCAACACTTCGACACAAAAATAATGAAAATATTGAAGAACATGTAAAACAAAGTAATATTTTGTAAGAAAAGATACAAGCACAGGAAATGAAAATATTGAAGAAAATGTAAAACAAAGTAATATTTTGTAAGAAAAGATACAAGCACAGAAAAAAAAGTGTTGTTTTTAAATATTAAAGTGTTAAAGGAAACACTCAAATATTGCATATATTATATATTATAATATAATATAAATTAATATTATACTGTAATATATAACATGACTCAACACTTCGACACAAAAATAATGAAAATATTGAAGAACATGTAAAACAAAGTAATATTTTGTAAGAAAAGATACAAGCACAGAAAAAGAAGTGTTGTTTTTAAATATTAAAGTGTTAAAGGAAACACTCAAATATTGCACATATTATAATATAATATAAATTAATATTATACTGTAATATGTAACATGAATCAACACTTCGACACAAAAATAATGAAAATATTGAAGAACATGTAAAACAAAGTAAATTTTTGTAAGAAAAGATATAACATAACAAACACAAAATCAAAAAGCAAACACAAAAACAGTTTTATACTTTATCCAAAAGTTCATGATAGGCTTAGTAATAATATGGGACTGGATTGGAACATATTGTATAAGTGTTTTATCGTCGGATCTGCTATGAATGTTTGGATAAAGTATAATATAACACACACACAAAATATTTTATAACAATGTACACAGAAAGAGAGAGAGGGGGGGGGGGGGGGGGGGGGGGGAAGAGCAATGTGTCCACTGATCGAGCATCTTTGTAATATTAAAGCGTTTATTAAAGTAAACACTAAAATATCAAACACAAAATCAAAAAGCAAACACAAAAACAGTTTTATACTTTATCCAAAAGTTCATGATAGGCTTAGTAATAATATGGGACCGGATTGGAACATATTGTATAAGTGTTTTATCGTCGGATCTGCTATGAATGTTTGGATAAAGTATAATATAACACACACACAAAATATTTTATAACAATGTACACAGAAAGAAAGAGGGGGGGGGAAGAGCAATGTGTCCACTGATCGAGCATTTTTGTAATATTAAAGCGTTTATTAAAGTAAACACTAAAATATCAAACACAAAATCAAAAAGCAAACACAAAAACAGTTTTATACTTTATCCAAAAGTTCATGATAGGCTTAGTAATAATATGGGACCGGATTGGAACATATTGTATAAGTGTTTTATCGTCGGATCTGCTATGAATGTTTGGATAAAGTATAATATAACACACACACAAAATATTTTATAACAATGTACACAGAAAGAAAGAGGGGGGGGGGAAGAGCAATGTGTCCACTGATCGAGCATTTTTGTAATATTAAAGCGTTTATTAAAGTAAACACTAAAATATCAAACACAAAATCAAAAAGCAAACACAAAAACAGTTTTATACTTTATCCAAAAGTTCATGATAGGCTTAGTAATAATATGGGACCGGATTGGAACATATTGTATAAGTGTTTTATCGTCGGATCTGCTATGAATGTTTGGATAAAGTATAATATAACACACACACAAAATATTTTATAACAATGTACACAGAAAGAAAGAGGGGGGGGGAAGAGCAATGTGTCCACTGATCGAGCATTTTTGTAATATTAAAGCGTTTATTAAAGTAAACACTAAAATATCAAACACAAAATCAAAAAGCAAACACAAAAACAGTTTTATACTTTATCCAAAAGTTCATGATAGGCTTAGTAATAATATGGGACCGGATTGGAACATATTGTATAAGTGTTTTATCGTTGGATCTGCTATGAATGTTTGGATAAAGTATAATATAACACACACACAAAATATTTTATAACAATGTACACAGAAAGAAAGAGGGGGGGGGGAAGAGCAATGTGTCCACTGATCGAGCATTTTTGTAATATTAAAGCGTTTATTAAAGTAAACACTAAAATATCAAACACAAAATCAAAAAGCAAACACAAAAACAGTTTTATACTTTATCCAAAAATTCATGATAGGCTTAGTAATAATATGGGACCGGATTGTATAAGTGTTTTATCATCGGATTTGCTATGAATGTTTGGATAAAGTATAATATAACACACACACAAAATATTTTATAACAATGTACACAGAAAGAGAGAGAGGGGGGGGGGAAGAGCAATGTGTCTACTGATCGAGCATCTTTGTAATATTAAAGCGTTTATTAAAGTAAACACTAAAATATCAAACACAAAATCAAAAAGCAAACACAAAAACAGTTTTATACTTTATCCAAAAGTTCATGATAGGCTTAGTAATAATATGGGACCGGATTGGAACATATTGTATAAGTGTTTTATCATCGGATCTGCTATGAATGTTTGGATAAAGTATAATATAACACACACACAAAATATTTTATAACAATGTACACAGAAAGAAAGAGAGAGAGGGGGGGGGGGGAGAGCAATGTGTCCACTGATCGAGCATCTTTGTACTTAAGCATGGGTACTGCTCAACCTCTTGTGCTTTAAAGTATCATTATTTCATGATGCTGGAGTGCGATCTGAGTGGTAGGGATCACAATGCTGGGCCAGGGACTTTTACTTATAAAGACCACATATTTGAGATTTCTGGCTTGTTCGAGCGTTTTTTGGATAAAATTATATCCAAGTGTTTATATGAAAAATATCTTGCGCTCGAAAGGTTAATAAAATGGCATATCATTTTGATCAATAACTTATTATTATGCCAATATTGTCTTGATGAAATAATAAATGAAACAAGTTCACAGTACATATTAGAAGTGTTTACTTATTTTGGAAACATATGTCACTTCTATGGCTACGTGGCATGTTTCGCCGACTCAGATGTACAGTTACATAGCGAATCAGGAGTCAGCAGTGTGATTAGTTCGAAGTACATTGGCTGGAAACTCAAGATAGGTAGCCGGAATGATATTTCCAATATGGAAATTCATCATCAGTCACTTCAAATGGGTACACTGCAAATAAAATTTAATTTATTAATTCTTTTATGACCACATTGTTAGCATATGGTACATTATTAATAATTCTTTCTGGTTTTGTCAAAATCATTATATTTTCTTGACAACGAACGCGTCCAAGCGCGACATATAGTTGACCATGACTGAAAACGTCTGATCGTAGGTCGACACCAACTTTTTCAATCGTTTGACCTTGTGATTTATGTATTGTCATCGCGTAACATATTTGTAATGGAAATTGATGACGATTCATTTCAATGGGACTTCTTGGTTCTATAGGAGTTTTAAAAGTAATGCGTGGAATACAATGTATTGTATTTTCATTTGCTTTACGCACTTTTACGATTCTTGGTGAGAGCATATCTACAATAATTACTTTTGTTCCATTTACGAGACCATCTTCGAAACTAAGATTTCTTATAATCATGCATACAGTTCCAACTTTTAACTGTAAATGGTGGTCTGGTATTCCTTTAGATTGAATACGGTTAAGAATATCTACACCTAGATGGAATTCACTTGCCATTTCAGGATCAATTTTGTCAACGGAATAGCAGTTTATGATTTGTCCTGAAAGTTTCTTTAAAATAATGTCATTAATTTCATTGACGTTTGCATTGTGCGTCGACATAATTGCTCTTTTTGCGCAAATGTCTGAATCATGAAGAATGTCAACTGGAAAAACAAAGTCAATTAATTCTTGTAGATCCAATACGACATTTAAATGTGTCAAACTAATGAGAGATAATTTATTTCGATCTGTTCCTTTTTCGAAAGTTTCACATTCTCCAGATCCAAGTTTTAATATAAAATCAGAATAACTTTCGTCGGTTCTTGTTCTTTGGGCACTTGTTAAACGCATTTTATATAGTTTTGGCCAAAGAGTTGATGTTTTTAATGAAGCATGTAAAATGTCGTTGACAGTTCTAGCTGACGGTACTATAGGTGGAATTTGACGAAAGTCACCTGCAAGTATCATTATCTTTCCGCCAAATAATTGATTGCAGCTCATTAAATCACGCAACGATCTATCTAATAATTGAATTAAATATTTGTGCATCATCGGTGCTTCATCGAGTATAATGACATGAGACTTGTAAATGAGTTCGGCTCGTTGAGAACCGTTTGTTAAATTCCATGTACCGTTGTCATCTAATATATCTAAAGGTAAACGGAACATGCTATGTGCAGTGAAGCCGCCTTCATAATTTGTAGCTGCGATACCTGAATATGCTGTGCAAAGTACAACACCTCCTAGACATGATCGTACGTAGGCAGCAATAACATTAAGCAATAGAGTTTTGCCTGTTCCTGATGGACCATCTAAGAATATAGCAGTTGGTTCAACAGCGTTTATAGGACCATAATTAACAACAGGGTGAAACAGTGTGTTAATATGATCGAAAAGTTGTCTTTGTTCGGTTGATAGTAAAGGTACCCAATGGTCTACATAATCTATAAGGCGTCTACCTGTATATGCAGTTTGTTCTCTATAAAATTCTGTCGTTTCGTCTTCAATAACGGGAAGACCGTGATCGCTAAGTCTACTGCCTTGTTTACGTAATAGTCGGTCAATTTCTAATAATGCCAGACGATACGCTTGATTTTCATTATTGGGATTTCTTTCTAGGTGATCTTCACTAAGGAGATGCTTAAATTTATCCCATAAAATAGCTGCTGGAGCAGAACCGTTAGTTATAATAAGTACATAGAAGTGCCGTAAACTTTTACCAGTATAGAATGTTGCAGCTTCTTGTAATGCGATTTCATATTCTAATTCGTCATCAGCGATGCCAAGAGCTCGTGCACTTTCTTGAAACGAAGTATAATTACCACCATATAGTGACAGCAAATCTTTGTAGCTACGACAAGGAAAGTTACTTAGCAATAAGCGTAAGTAAAATTGTTCACCTCTAGTAGGTGAAACCCAAAACAATCGAGCGACCATTTCTTTACGTTGCCTCTTAGTAACAAAATATCTTCCATTTAATATTTCATGAACGGGTACATTTTTGGTTTTTGGTTTAATACTATTGACAATATATTGTTCATAGAATTCTATATATGTTAAATGGTCAAATTCTGGTTCTGCCGGTCTATTTAAATATTTTATAAAGTCAGAAGTCGATTTTTCAGCAGCTGAAAGTTCTTCACCATATTTATAAAATACACTTTGTTGTCCTTCCAAATGAACAGCGAGCTGCTTAACGTTTGGTTCTCTACCTGTAATGTCAAATTCAAAGATCCTCCAAACAGCTTCGCAAGCGCCGAGATACCGTTTGGTTACATACTGTTCTACTTCATCGTCTCGAAGTTCTTCTGAAACGATGGCTACACGTGTTTCGTCTGGACCTTTTGTCATGTATTTAAATAAGTATTTAACAACGTTTCGTGTCGAGACTGCTTCTACATTCATATGGCAGTCATATTTCAGTAACAGAGCTGCGTTATACGGTACTACCCATAAATCATTAACTTCGATATTTCGATTTCTAAATTTGATAATACCTGTGTTTTCGGGATTTCTTTTTAAATTAATAAATCCTTTGTCATCAGTGTAAGTTATGTCTGTTGGTTGTTTTGGGAAGTATTTTGAACATTTTTTTTTCTCTGAATTCCAGCAAGGTAGATCAGTACGATGGCCGATGCCACACGGTCCGTGAATCATATGAGTTAAGACAGTTTTTCTTAATCTACCGTCAGCTTCATCCGCAGATGGAATATCCGCTCGGACAACTTTATCAATATCTGTATTTTGTACAGGACCACCGCCTTCTACTTTAAAGGCAATATGAGCATGTGGTAAACCTCGTTTTTGAAATTCAATTACATGTAAAATGTAGACACATTCACCAAGATAGCTACCATTTCGTAAATCTCTTAGTAGTTGTTGCAATTTCACCTTGAACACTCTTGCACAAATGATAGGAGTAGGAGTTCGGCCTCGAAGAGTAACATTTTGAATTTCAGGCCATCTCACGTTGCATGTAAAAGTAATAAAATAGGATGGTTTTCCTAAACGGGCAACTACGGCCATTGCATCCATATATTTGCATTTCATATATCGTGGAGAACCTGTGAAAGTGCAAGGCAAATAAATACGACCTGCAACGACCCCACCTTCGCCTATTACAGTTTCGTCGTCACATATTTGACGCAGGAGTTCATCCAATGGAGCAGAACGAATTTGATTATCAAAGTTATTTTTCTGTCTATTAGCTATATAGGCCAATCTTTCTTCTTCAGTGCGAGAATACATGTCACAGCACCATTCATCATTAAGCCGACCAATATTGCTAAATCTGGGCTCTGATAATAGTAAACAACGATAATACTTAATTTGAGAAATTTTATTACCATTATTGTCTAATTTGTTGATTGTCCAACCTTCTTCGCCATGCGGATATAACAATGGATATTGGAACGTTTCATACAATGGATGCAAGATGGGAATAGTATGTGGTTTTGCTTCTCCTATTTTCCATACCGCAATACATTTTGGAACATATTGTTCTTTATCGGTGCAAAGAATAGCGGCTACTTCGCGACCATCAGGCATATCTCCTAATATATTTCCGTGAGTAGCACGAGACGTCTGTTGGAACATGATGAATGCTTCATCGGATGGTTCTTCACTTAATCTTCTAAAGGTGTCTATAAATGGGTTTACATTTTCGATGAATAGACTTATTTCAGCTAGTATCATTCGATTCAAGTTTTTAAGATCAGACAACCGCTTTCGCTCTTCACCATCATCTATGTATAATCCGATTGGATTTGTGGAGCGTGTATATGACAAATCGTGTATAGTGTGGTATGTACGGCCTTGTATTTTTATAAAAGTAAATCCAGATCGAGGGTGTTGAAATCCTTCAGTAACGCCCAGTGCACTCAGTGCAAATAGATTGTTATAAGGTCGGGCGTATTTTATAAACTCAAGATCTGAATAGAACGGTTCATCGATTGAGCCAAATTGTATAATATTGTATCGGCCAGATCCGCAACACCATTGTTTCCCTAATCTTTCTTCATCAAATAGTTTAGCGCTGCAATGTGGACACGAATATGTTTCAGCAGCGGACAGATTAGGCTTTTTCAAAGTATACATTTTAACAGCGTTCAGTTCTTGACCTGTTCTGTGGCCAATTAATGTCGACCCTCTCAATTCGGGATCAATATTTCGAATGTGTTGATTGTAAGTTTTATTGTATGCTTGTACTTGATCTTTTTTATTAATTCTATGTCGTTCAACGGCAGCAATGTGTACTTCTGGATGTTTTTCAGTGTAACGCTGAACTGCAGCTATGTGAATTTCTGGATGTTTTTTAGTGTATCGTTTGGCAGCAGCATTATTGACTTCTGGCTTTTTTTCTGTATATTTTTTTACCGCGTCAGCATGAATTTTTGGATGATTTTCTGCGTATTTCTTTACAGCAGCTCTATTGACTTCTTGTTTCTTTTTATTATATTTGATAGAGGCTTTTAAATGGGCATTTTCTACTGTTTTTGGAGGTCCTTTTTTCTTCTTTTTAGGTCTTCCCATTTTGCTGTTTGGAGTTTTTTTATCAAGATCTTTGCTATTAAGTTTTTCAATGAGAACAACTGGTTTTAATTGAGTTAATTTTATATCATTGAAAAGTTGTTCGTTATGAGTGGTTACTTCCTTGAGAGATAACTGTGATAGGCTTGTTATTATGTCAGCGACTGGTCCTTCATTAGCATTTAAATCGAAAATTTCATCATCAATGTTTAATTGATTGTACTCGTAATTTGCAATGATTAATTTATTTATTTGAAATTGTTGTTCTGTAAGCGATCCATTTAATTCAACATTGATAAAAAGCAATGTGACTAACTCTTGCAAATTGTTCAATTTGAATAACCGAGCACGATTCAAGTTTGCATCATATATGTTATATTTGCCAGTTACATCGACTGCATGAGAATTAAACAAAAAGAATTTATTTTCATTGTTTTTCCAAAACGAAACTGTTGAGTCTCTACCAGTCATTAAATAAGCTACGTTTTCATCATTATTTTGGAATAAATTTGTGAAAATTTCTGTTTCTAATTTTGCTATATCATTTATGCTTACTGGATACAAACCGTTGGTTATATATTCAACGTTTATATAGATATTGAATCCATTTATTAAGAGGTTTTTAGGAAGATCAACGTCAGGGTCTAATAATATTGGTTCTCCATTATATTTAGTTCTAATAATTTCTAAATAGATTTCATCGCTTTTATGTAAAATCATATCAATTTCTTTGGTATTAAATTCCGAGTAGTTTGTGACAATTGAATATATTGCTGCACATGTGGACATTACGACGCATTGTGTTGCAAAACCACTGTTCATCATCCCTTGATGATATGTTCCGACAGCTATACAATGCATTCCAATCGAATTATTTAATGTTACCTTATCGGTTGACAGAACTTTTGATTTTGGTTTCTGTTTTCGGTTACGTTTGGGTTTAAATGTAGTGGGTGATAAACTTTTAGTTATGTCTTGTTTTAAATTGTCATTTGGTTTATTTTGAATGTCTGAAACAGGTAATTTTCGTTTTTTGTTATTAATTTTATCTATCTTTAGCCGTTCAATTAGGACAATTGGTTTTAATTTTAATTTGTCTTGTTTATTTTCATTTGGTTCATTTTGAAAGTCTAAAACAGGTAAGTTTTTGTTTTTGTTATAAATATTATCAATCTTGAGCTGTTCAATGATAACAATTGGTTTAAGTATATTGAGTTTTTCATCTACATTATTAAATATTTGTTTTGTTTTTTGTTTATTGTCTGTTGAAATAGATAATGATGATAATAATTCAATGACAGATTCCTCATCAGTGTTATTTGTTTCTTTAAGTGATAAACTTGATAAACACGACACTAAATCAGCAACAGGTTCATTCAGTTCAACCGGTTCTTCGTTGTTAATTAAGTCGCAAATTTCAGTATCAATATCAGTATGACTGAAGTTTATTACTTGTACCTTGTTTAGCATGAATTCGTCAATTTTGGTGTTCTTTGAATTAAAATCGACTGTTACAAAGATTAATCGAACAAGTTGTTTCAAATTATCTAATTCAAAAAGGCGCGCTTTATTTGTGGAAGTATTATACAGGTTATGTTTACCAGTGCTATCAACTGCATGAGAATTGAATAGGTAATATTTGTTGGCATGTTTCCAAAAGGAAATAGTTGCGTGTCGACCAGTAAATAAAAATGCTTCATTTTCGCAATCACTTTGAAACAACTCTGAAAAGATTTGTTTTTCTAAGTTGTCTAAATCATTGAGTGTTGTTGGATATGTAGCATTACCAGACCATGTGATATTGATGTGGATTTCAAAATTATCTACATTTATCCATGAAGGAACATGGCTTTCAGGGTCTAAATAATACGTATTGTATTTATCATATACAGCTGTGATGATTTCTGAATAAAGATTATCACCAGCTTGCAATATCATGTCAATATCTTTAGAAGTAAATACTTTTCTATTTGTGACTATTGAATATGCCGCTGCACTTGTTGCCATTGCGACACATTGTGTTGTATAGCCACTGGGCATTACACTTTGATGTTTGCTTCCAACAGCAATGCATCGCATGTTAGTTAATCTTACCTCATTTCCAGTTGATATAAGTATGGATTTTGATACCGATATGTCTTCTTTAAGTTGTTCTGGTCCTGGATTTAATTTTGACTCTGACATTTTGAATTAATGATGTTAAGTATCTTGTTTGTAGAGCTGAAAAAATAATATGAGTATGTAAATAAATTTTATTATAATTGTTCAGTTTTATATCAAACAAAAACAAATTGATGAGTAATGGCGTCCTGACACGAAAATTTCAGCACCGCGTTTTTCAACTTGCGTGTTTAGTTTAGTATATGTAAGTTTAGCTATTTTTCTTAGGAATATTGTCAAGATTGTTGCAATTATGAAATCACTTGTTATCGTGCTTCTTTATCTATATTTTAATTGTGCATGTAACTTGATGCAAATTGTAGAAAAAACACTTGGTTGGTTACTCACGTTTTGAGAATATCTAGGATAATTTATATTGAAAAAACTTATATTAATTATGAAATTAAAGTAAAAACACAGTTAATACGTTTAAAGTTAGTAATTAACACAAGTTATTATTGAATTTATTCTGCAAACAAACAAAAGCCTGGAGCAGAATAAAAACTATAAAAAGTGACGCTAAGTTTTAGCGGCTAAAACTTTGCGAAAAAAAAAAAGCGACGCGTTAGTTTTGTTCCGATTTGCGTTATGTTTCAATATCATAATGTTTATTCAGTATTTGTAGCTTTTTTAACATACTTTTACTTATATTGTTTTACTCTGTTTTTGTCATAATAAATTCCCAGTATTTAAATTTGAATTTTATTTTAAGACTTTTATTATCTGTTTTAAATGCCGGTTTCGGCAACAGTCTCAAGTATAGCCGTGAATGCTGTGTTTATGGATAATGCGGGTACGGATAATTTAAGCAGATACAATTTGGTTGGAATAAATATGTGTGATATGAGTGGCATGGGTACGGATATAGGTATCATGAGTGTATGTGGTGTATTTGAAGTGATTGTGTATGATGTGAGTAATGTGAGCATAGATATGTGTAGTGTTGACGTACAAATCGCAATTGGTGTGATTATAGGTGATGTGAACATGTTAGATGTGAGTTGCATAATTGTGAATGGTATATTTGTAGATGGTATAAGTAGTGTAGACGCTAATGGCGTTAAAGTATAAGGCATTGGTGGCGCTGTGATTATATCCGATTATGTTTCGGCTATCAGATTTTATGATGCGGTATTATTTTTTTAAATTGCAAGAATGGCATATCCATCTCCTACGTATAAAGATCAATGTTGTGTGCTGTTTAACGATAATGAAACAAAAATCTCATTAATTAATTAATTATTATAAATGTTAATTTTAATTTTTATTAGCTTGATATAGACTTTAAAATCATCAATATGAGTAATGTGTTTATTGAGTTTTGAATTCAGGTTTGGCTTCATAGTAAAAGTTGTTCTGTATCATTTACTGAATAAGCTCTTCAAATATGCCCTGCGGTCCGAAATAGATTACCATTATGAAGTACAGTGCAACTATAAAGTCATGAAATGGAATTAAAATTGTTTGTACTGGTAACACTTGATTTCTCCATATAAAAGATTTCGGGTGTTGTCATATTAATTTTGTTTTGGCAAAGAAAGTGTCACCCTTATTTATTTCATGACTTTATAGTTGCACTGAAGTCAATGGCTTATGATCCATTGCAATTCTATTTCGGACCGCAGGATTTGTTACACTTTGTATATGAGTGAATAACAATCAATGTTAATTATTTACTTTTTTTATATTCATTTATAATGGTACTTTTTGTTTTAATATAAAATTAATGATAGTAAACAAAACAATATTGTAATGTTTAATAAAGTATTTTCATTTAATTTTCCATAATAAGATGAAGAATTAAGTGACATCTAAATTATTAGTTATAGATAATAATATATATCAAGTTTTAATTTATAAATCTAATAGAAAATACGTTTTAAATTTCTATAAACAATATTGAAAATGTGTGAATGTAGTAATTTAAAATGGTTGTAATTTTATTTTCTGTTGTAAATGCTTCATTGATAGAGCAAATTAATAGATGGAGCCACATTCTTTTAAAATGTTATATTACCTAAGTATACTACATTTGAAACTGTCTTTTAAATGCTTCATTGATAGAGCAAATTAATAGATGGAGCCACATTCTTTTAAAATGTTATATTATCTAAGTATACTATTAATCTGTCTTTTCCTTGTAAAAAACTATTTGTTTTGTCATCTCAAACGTCAGTGTCATGTTAAGTCAAGACAAATATGAAACGTAAAATTCGTAAACAAACAAATATTTTCTCTTTCATTAAGTATGTATTATTACTATTATTTTTACAAGAAAATCAACTGTCTGTTTAAAGATGATACAATGGTGAAACGCTGACCTTTCAATCTTAATACATCGATTCATTCGTCAGTCTAGTTTGTTCATTTTTGGACAAAATTTTTTCAGTACTTTGTAATTTCTAGTGCTCATCCTGGAAGAATTGTCCATATTCATTTACGTTGGGGAGGCGGGTTGTTGTGCGCAATGTGAGAATCTTCGCATCAGTGACGTCACCAGTTTGTTCCATATAAAGTCCGGTTATTATCCATCTGTTTCAGGCATGGTGAATCTTCTGTTTTTTTGTGTATGAGTTTTCCTTTTACACTTTTTCGAATTATTTTGAGGAGGTTTCCAATCCAGATGGTAGTAGGTACATTCACAGTTGAGCTTGGCATCAGTTCTACTACCTACTTATTTAATACCAGTATGTAATACATAGTCATACTTACCCATATTTGTTTCACTCGGCTTTGGATAGTTTTATAACATTCAAACTTAATTATGGCTTTGAATAGTTTCATAACGTTCAAACCTAACCTAACCTAGATTTTTTAAACATAGTTTGACCTTTACATTAGATAACTTTTCTGTATTTAACTCGGGTTGCCTCGCTCCATATCACTTTGTTCGGTTTTGAATAGTTTCATAACGTTCAAACTTAACCTAACCTAGATTTTTTAAACATAATTTGACCTTTACATTAGATAACTTTTCTGTATCTAACTCGGGTTGCCTCGCTCCATTTCACTTTGTTCGGTTTTGAATAGTTTCATAACGTTCAAACCTAACCTAACCTAGATTTTTTAAACATAGTTTGACCTTTACATTAGATAACTTTTCTGTATCTAACTCGGGTTGCCTCGCTCCATATCACTTTGTTCGGTTTTGAATAGTTTCATAACGTTCAAACCTAACCTAACCTAGATTTGTTAAACATAATTTGACCTTTACATTAGATAACTTTTCTGTATCTAACTCGGGTTGCCTCGTTCCATATCACTTTGTTCGGTTTTGAATAGTTTCATAACGTTCAAACCTAACCTAACCTAGATTTTTAAACATAGTTTGACGTTTACATTAGATAACTTTTCTGTATCTAACTCGGGTTGCCTCGCTCCATTTCACTTTGTTCGGTTTTGAATAGTTTCATAACGTTCAAACCTAACCTAACCTAGATTTTTTAAACATAATTTGACCTTTACATTAGATAACTTTTCTGTATCTAACTCGGGTTGCCTCGCTCCATATCACTTTGTTCGGTTTTGAATAGTTTCATAACGTTCAAACCTAACCTAACCTAGATTTTTTAAACATAATTTGACCTTTACATTAGATAACTTTTCTGTATCTAACTCGGGTTGCCTCGCTCCATTTCACTTTGTTCGGTTTTGAATAGTTTCATAACGTTCAAACCTAACCTAACCTAGATTTTGTAAACATAGTTTTACGTTTACATTAGATAACTTTTCTGTATCTAACTCGGGTTGCCTCGTTTCATTTCACTTTGTTCGGTTTTGAATAGTTTCATAACGTTCAAACCTAACTTAACCTACATTAGATAACTTTTCTGTATCTAACTCGGGTTGCCTCGCTCCATTTCTTTTTGTTCGGTTTTGAATAGTTTCATAACGTTCAAACCTAACCTAACCTAGATTTTTTAAATATAGTTTGACCTTTACATTAGATAAATAACTTTTCTGTATCTAACTTGGGTTGCCTCGCTCCATTTCTTTTTGTTCGGTTTTGAATAGTTTCATAACGTTCTAACCTAACCTAACCTAGACTTTTTAAACATAGTTTGACCTTTACATTAGATAATTTTTCTGTATCTAACTCGGGTTGCCTTGTTTTCATTTCATTTTGTTTGGCTTTGAATAGTTTCATAACTTTCGAACCTAACCTATCCTAGACTTTTTAAACATAGTTTGACCTTTACATTAGATAACTTTTCTGTATCTAACTTGGGTTGCCTCGCTCCATTTCACATTGTTCGTTTTTGAATAGTTTCATAACGTTCAAACCTAACCTAACCTAGATTTTTTAAATATAGTTTGACCTTCTCCATTTCACATTGTTCGGTTTTGAATAGTTTCATAACGTTCAAACCTAACCTAACCTAGATTTTTAAACATATTCCAACCTATATATTAAAAATAGTTTTTTTGTATTAATATTGAGAATGAAATTTGCTCCACTCTGAATTGTTTCATAATGTTTAAACTTAACCTAACCTAGATTTTTTAAACATTTCAACTTATACATGAAATGTTTTTTTTTTGTATCAAAAATAAGGATGCCTCGCTCCATTTAGTTTTGCTTACTTTTCAATAATTTCATAACATTTAAACTTAACTTTATCTACATTTAAATATTTTAATCTATACATTAGATAGTTTTTTGTATCAAAGTTGGGGATTCCTTGGTTTGCTTCACTTCGTTTCGTTCTGAATAGTTTTATAACCAGCAAAACAAACTCAATAACTCAACCCAATCAAATCAATTCAACCAAAATAAATCAACCAACTAAATCAAACCAACTAAACCAACTCAATTTAACTAAACCAATCTAACTCAACCCAACTAAACCAAACCAACCAAACTCAATTAAACTGAATTTAACTCAACCCAACCAACACAATTAAACCAAACCAATTTAATCTAATACAACCAAACTAAATCCAACTTAATCAACGCCTCGCCGGGATCCTTTACGTGAAATGTTTACTCTGATAACTGCCAAGTGTCCAAACTGTAAACGGTCTAAATGTGTTTTAACCAATTCAACGTAGTCGAATCCCGCTAAGCCCAATCTCAAACATTTGGGAGATAGGTCCAAATGAAACTTGTCTTGTGATGCTTCCGGGGTTAAGTGAATCGTCCTGCGGGGTCGGTCTTCGGTCTCCCTAGAATGACATCAGATATGACTCTGGTAGCTGCGGTGTTGTGCTCGTCCGAAAAACTCGCATGTTCGGACTCCGAACGCTGCCAGCTCGGCCTTCGGCCTCGCTGGCGCGTTCTGCGTCCTCACATGCTCGTTTTTCGCCCTCGCTGGAAAGGCACTTGTGAGCTCGGCCTTCGGCCTCGCCGTTAGATCCGAAGAAGTGTCCGATCAATTTTTTTTCGAAAAAGTGTCAAAATCCCTGTCGGTTGTCAAAAAGTGTCAAATTTGACAACGGATTCGTAATAAGCGACCCCACTTGCTCCTGGATACCGAGTTTCAAGCGAATCATAGTACTTTTTTGAAAATGTCAAATTATGTCAAATGTCAAATTTTTTTTTATGCGGTCGGGTAGCGCTCGACGAACCGATCACTAAAGTCGAAACCGCAACTCGCTAGGACTTACGGTTCGGGAGATATGGCCGATCAAAGTTTTGGCCAAAAAAATTTTTTTTTTTCGACTTTTTTTTTTTTTTATTTTATTTCCAGGTAGAGCTCGCCGAGCCCTTTTCTTAGAGTACCATGAACATGGGTCTAGCTCCAGCCGTTTGGGAGATACGGGCCGTTGAAGTTTTGACACCGGGGGGGGCTAGATCTCGGCGAGACCTTTTCTTAGACACCCATCAACATGGGTCTAACTCAAGCCGTCTCGGAGATACGGGCCGTTAAAGTTTTGACATTTGAAAAAAAAAAACATTTTTTTTGGCACCCTATTGACCGACCCCTAGCGTTGTACCACCTTCCGTTCCGAAGATTTGGCCAAAACAAAACTTTTTTTGGTACTTTCCTAAGAAAAAAAAATGTCCCATCCCTAGTGACCGGGGACATCCCTAGGAACTGCGCCCGCTCGCGCTTCGCGCTCGCTGGCTTGTTCCGACGAACTTCGCCTGCTCGCGTTTCGCGCTCGTTGACCCGTTCTTGGGTGAGCCCTTCGGGCTCGCTAAAATATCGACTTTTCCCATCCCTAGTGACCGGGGACATCCCTAGGAACTGCGCCCGCTCGCGCTTCGCGCTCGCTGGCTTGTTCCGACGAACTTCGCCTGCTCGCGTTTCGCGCTCGTTGACTCGTTCTTGGGCGAGCCCTTCGGGCTCGCTAAAATATCGACTTTTCCCATCCCTAGTGACCGGGAAAATCCCTAGGAACTGCGCCCGCTCGCGCTTCGCGCTCGCAGGCTTGTTCCGACGAACTTCGCCTGCTCGCGTTTCGCGCTCGTTGACTCGTTCTTGGGCGAGCCCTTCGGGCTCGCTAAATTATCGACTTTTCCCATCCCTAGTGACCGGGGACATCCCTAGGAACTGCGCCCGCTCGCGCTTCGCGCTCGCTGGCTTGTTCCGACGAACTTCGCCTGCTCGCGTTTCGCGCTCGTTGACTCGTTCTTGGGCGAGCCCTTCGGGCTCGCTAAAATATCGACTTTTCCCATCCCTAGTGACCGGGAAAATCCCTAGGAACTGCGCCCGCTCGCGCTTCGCGCTCGCAGGCTTGTTCCGACGAACTTCGCCTGCTCGCGTTTCGCGCTCGTTGACTCGTTCTTGGGCGAGCCCTTCGGGCTCGCTAAATTATCGACTTTTCCCATCCCTAGTGACCGGGGACATCCCTAGGAACTGCGCCCGCTCGCGCTTCGCGCTCGCTGGCTTGTTCCGACGAACTTCGCCTGCTCGCGTTTCGCGCTCGTTGACTCGTTCTTGGGCGAGCCCTTCGGGCTCGCTAAAATATCGACTTTTCCCATCCCTAGTGACCGGGAAAATCCCTAGGAACTGCGCCCGCTCGCGCTTCGCGCTCGCAGGCTTGTTCCGACGAACTTCGCCTGCTCGCGTTTCGCGCTCGTTGACTCGTTCTTGGGCGAGCCCTTCGGGCTCGCTAAATTATCGACTTTTCCCATCCCTAGTGACCGGGGACATCCCTAGGAACTGCGCCCGCTCGCGCTTCGCGCTCGCTGGCTTGTTCCGACGAACTTCGCCCGCTCGCGCTTTGCGCTCGCGGGCTCGTTCTGTCAATAATGTCAAAAATGTAAATTTTTCCCATCCCTAGTACTCAAGTACATCACTACGAACATCGCCCGCTCGCGCTTCGCGCTCGCGGGCTCGTTCGTGCTCGTTCGTAGGCTCGCCCTTCGGGCTCGCCTACTCACTCGCAAAACTCGCATACAAATCTCCATACATTCTGCCACTTTCCACAAGAATTGACATAGAAATGTCAAATGTCAAAAAATGTCAAATGTCAGACTTTTTCCCCAGTCAGTATTAGACACCTGACATTTTATTCATACATTACTACAATGTCAGACAACTCCTTCCAACTAAACTACCATGTCAATGAGTCAGTGAATCAGTCACCGTTTTGTATCTTTATAATATATAAACTAGTGTTTTGCGTGGTGCGCGGGCTGCAGGCAGCCCGCGTGTGTGGTAAACGCTATTGTTACTAATTGATTTGTATTGTTCTTTGTTGTTACCGGTTGTTGTTGGTTGTTATTTAGTTGTTGTTGTAACTTTTTCGTTTACGTGACAGGATTGAGGAGAATTCGAGTTTAAAACACGTTTGGAAGCTGAAATTGAGTTGAAACAGGTGATCAGACGACATTCAAGTAATGGGCAGAAGTCAATTGTATCACGAAATGTCATCGGTCATGATCGGGTGGGAAAAAAAGTCATCGGTCATGATCAGTTTTCAAAATTGTCATCGTCGTAACCGTAATAGCGCGTTGAAATACGTGTGGTAACTTTGATTCCATTGAAGTGGACTAATATTTTGCTATTGTGTACTCTGACAGTTGTCAAAGGTCCAAAATGTACACGGTCGAAATGTGCTGGAACCAACATTCAACGGAGTCGAATCCCGCTAAGCCCAATCTCAAGCGTTTGGAAGATGCGTCCAAAAGAAACAGTCTTTTAATGCTCTCGGGGTAAAGTGAACTCGGCCTCATGAACTCACATACTCGGCCTTCGGCCTCGTATGTTCGTTCATCGGCCTCGCTTATACTCGGTTCGGCCTTCGGCCTCACAGGCTCGGCCTCCGGCCTCGCCGCTTGGTACTGTTTGGCCTCCGGACGATTCCTCCGGAATCGTCCTCCGGGGTCGGCCTTCGGCCTCCCTAGGATGACATCAGATATGACTCTGGTAGCCGCGGTGTCGTGCTCGGCCGAAAAACTCGCATGTTCGGACTCCGAACGCTGCCAGCTCGGCCTTCGGCCTCACTGGCGCGTTCTCCGTCCTCACATGCTCGTTTTTCGGCCTCGCTATAAAGAGACTTGAAGGCTCGGCCTTCGGCCTCGCCGGGATCCGTTACGTGAAATGTTTCCTCTGACAGCTGTCAAGTGTCCGAACTGTCAACGGTCGAAATGTGCTTGAACCAATTCAACGTAGTCGAATCCCGCTAAGCCCAATCTCAAACGTTTAGGAGATAGGTCCAAAAGCAACTGTCTTGTAATGCTCTCGGGGTAAAGTGAACTCGGCCTCACGAACTCACAAACTCGGCCTTCGGCCTCGTATGTTCATTCATCGGCCTCGCTTATACTCGGTTCGGCCTTCGGCCTCACAGGCTCGGCCTCCGGCCTCGCCGCTTGGTACTGTTTGGCCTCCGGACGATTCCTCCGGAATCGTCCTCCGGGGTCGGCCTTCGGCCTCCCTAGGATGACATCAGATATGACTCTGGTAGCCGCGGTGTCGTGCTCGGCCGAAAAACTCGCATGTTCGGACTCCGAACGCTGCCAGCTCGGCCTTCGGCCTCACTGGCGCGTTCTCCGTCCTCCCATGCTCGTTTTTCGGCCTCGCTACAAAGACACTTGTAGGCTCGGCCTTCGGCCTCGCCGGGATCCGTTACGTGAAATGTTTCCTCTGACAGCTGTCCAGTGTCCAGACTGTCAACGGTCGAAATGTGCTTGAACCAACTTTCTACGAAGATGAATCCCGCTAAGCCCAATCTCAAACGTTTGGGAGATACGTCCAAGTGAAACTGTCTTGTAATGCTCCCGGGGTCAAGTGAACTCGGCCTCATGAACTCACATACTCGGCCTTCGGCCTCGTATGTTCGTTCATCGGCCTCGCTTATACTCGGTTCGGCCTTCGGCCTCACAGGCTCGGCCTCCGGCCTCGCCGCTTGGTACTGTTTGGCCTCCGGACGATTCCTCCGGAATCGTCCTCCGGAGTCGGCCTTCGGCCTCCCTAGGATGACATCAGATATGACTCTGGTAGCCGCGGTGTCGTGCTCGGCCGAAAAACTCGCATGTTCGGACTCCGAACGCTGCCAGCTCGGCCTTCGGCCTCACTGGCGCGTTCTCCGTCCTCCCATGCTCGTTTTTCGGCCTCGCTGGAAAGACACTTGTAAGCTCGGCCTTCGGCCTCGCCGTTAGATCCGAAGAAATGTCCGATCAATTTTTTTTCGAAAAAGTGTCAAAATCCCTGTCGGTTGTCAAAAAGTGTCAAATTTGACAACAAATTCGTAATCAGCGACCCAACTTACTCCTGGATTCCGAGTTTCAAGCGAATCGGAGCACATTTTTGGACCTGTCAAAAAAATGTCAAATTCTGTCAAATGTCAAATTTTTTTATGTGGTCGGGTAGCGCTCGGCCAACCGATCACTAAAGTCGAAACCGCAACTCGCTGGGACCTACGGTTCGGAAGATATGGCTGATCAAAGTTTTGGAAAAAAAATTTTTTTTTTTCGACTTTTTTTTTTTTTTATTTTATTTCCAGATAGAGCTCGCCGAGCCCTTTTCTTAGAGTACCATGAACATGGGTCTAGCTTCAGCCGTTTGGGAGATACGGGCAGTTAAAGTTTTGACACCGGGGGGGGCTAGATCTCGGCGAGACCTTTTCTTAGACACCCATCAACATGGGTCTAACTCAAGCCGTCTAGGAGATACGGTCGGTTAAAGTTTTGACATTAAAAAAAAAAAAAGATACTTTTTTGGCACCCTATGAGCCGACCCTTAGTGTTGTACCACCCTCCGTTCCGAAGATATGGCCAAAACAAATTTTTTTTGTAGTAAATTTAAGAAAAAAAAAAAAAATGTCCCATCCCTAGTGCCGGGGGACATCCCTATACCAACCCCCAAGACGAGCCCATCACTATAGTCCAAACCGCAACTCGCTAGGACCAGCGGTTCGGGAGATAAGGGAAAATGTCAAAAAAATGTCAAAAATGTCAAAGAAGGTACATCCCTAGTGGCTGGACATGTCCATGCGAACTCGCACGCTCGCGCTTCGCGCTCGCGTGCTCGTTCCAATAAAAAAAAATTTTCACAAAAATCCCATACAAATCTCCATACATTCTGCCACTTTCCACCAGAATTGACATAGAAATGTCAAATGTCAAAAAATGTCAAATGTCATAATTTTTCCCCAGTCAGAATTAGACACCGAACAATCCATACATACATCACTACAATGTCAGACAACTCCTTCCAACTAAACAACCATGTCAATGAGTGAGTCAGTGAGTCACCGTTTTGTATCTTTATAATATATAGACTAGTGTTTTGCGTGGTGCGCGGGCTGCAGGCAGCCCGCGTGAGTTGTAATTGTTCTTGGTTGTATCCTGTAATTGTTGTTTGTTGTTGTTGCATTTAGTTGTTGTTTAAACTTTTTCGTTAACGGGACAGGATAAGGTATCGAGTAAAAAACACGTTTGAAATTGAGTTGAAACAGGTGATCAGACGACATTCAAGTAATGGGCAGAAGTCAATTGTATCACGAAATGTCATCGGTCATGATCGGGTGGGAAAAAAAGTCATCGGTCATGATCAGTTTTCAAAATTGTCATCGTCGTAACCGTAATAGCGCGTTGAAATACGTGTGGTAACTTTGATTCCATTGAAGTGGACTAATATTTTGCTATTGTGTTCTCTGACAGTTGTCAAAGGTCCAAAATGTACACGGTCGAAATGTGCTGGAACCAACTTTCAACAGAGTCGAATCCCGCTAAGTCCAAGCTCAAACGTTTGGAAGATACGGCCAAAAGAAACAGTCTTGTAATGCTCTCGGGGTAAAGTGAACTCGGCCTCACGAACTCACATACTCGGCCTTCGGCCTCGTATGTTCGTTCATCGGCCTCGCTTATACTCGGTTCGGCCTTCGGCCTCACAGGCTCGGCCTCCGGCCTCGCCGCTTGGTACTGTTTGGCCTCCGGACGATTCCTCCGGAATCGTCCTCCGGGGTCGGCCTTCGGCCTCCCTAGGATGAATTCAGATATGACTCTGGTAGCCGCGGTGTCGTGCTCGGCCGAAAAACTCGCATGTTCGGACTCCGAACGCTGCCAGCTCGGCCTTCGGCCTCACTGGCGCGTTCTCCGTCCTCACATGCTCGTTTTTCGGCCTCGCTATAAAGAGACTTGTAGGCTCGGCCTTCGGCCTCGCCGGGATCCGTTACGTGAAATGTTTCCTCTGACAGCTGTCAAGTGTCCAAACTGTCAACGGTCCAAAAGTGCTTGAACCAACTTTCTACGAAGTTGAATCCCGCTAAGCCAAGCCTCAGCCGTTTGGGATATACGTCCAAGTGAAACAGTCTTGTAATGCTCCCGGGGTCAAGTGAACTCGGCCTCATGAACTCACATACTCGGCCTTCGGCCTCGTATGTTCGTTCATCGGCCTCGCTTATACTCGGTTCGGCCTTCGGCCTCACAGGCTCGGCCTCCGGCCTCGCCGCTTGGTACTGTTTGGCCTCCGGACGATTCCTCCGGAATCGTCCTCCGGGGTCGGCCTTCGGCCTCCCTAGAATGACATCAGATATGACTCTGGTGGCCGCGGTGTTGTGCTCGGCCGAAAAACGAGCATGTTCGGCCTCCGAACGCTGCCAGCTCGGCCTTCGGCCTCGCTGGCGCGTTCTCCGTCCTCGCATGCTCGTTTTTCGGCCTCGCTGGAAAGACACTTGTAGGCTCGGCCTTCGGCCTCGCCATTAGATCCGAAAAAATGTCCAATCCATTTTTTTTTCGAAAAAGTGTCAAAGTCCCTGTCGGTTGTCAAAAAGTGTCAAATTTGACAGCGGATTCGTAATCAGCGACCCCATTTACTCCTGAAAACCGAGTTTCAAGCGAATCGGAGCACTTTTTTGGACCTGTCAAAAAAATGTCAAATTCTGTCAAATGTCAAATTTTTTTATGCGGTCGGGTAGCGCTCGGTGAACTTATCACTAAAGTCGAAACCGCAACTCGCTAGGACTTACGGTTCGGGAGATATGGCCGACCAAAGTTTTCGTAAAAAATTTTTTTTTTTTCGACTTTTTTTTTTTTTTATTTTATTTCCAGAAAGATCTCGCCGAGCCCTTTTCTTAGAGTACCATGAACATGGGTCTAGCTCCAGCCGTTTGGGAGATACGGGCCGTTAAAGTTTTGACACCGGGGGGGGCTAGATCTCGGCGAGACCTTTTCTTAGACACCCATCAACATGGGTCTAACTCAAGCCGTCTCGGAGATACGGGCCGTTAAAGTTTTGACATTTGAAAAAAAAAAAAAACTTTTTTGTCACCCTATGGTCCAACCCCTAGGGTTGTACCACCTTCCGTTCCGAAGATATGGCCAAATCAAAATTTTTTTGAAGTAAATTTTAGAAAAAAAAAAAAAAACCCATCCCTAGTGACCGGGGACATCCCTAGGAACTGCGCCCGCTCGCGCTTCGCGCTCGCGGGCTTGTTCCGGCGAACTTCGCCCGCTCGCGCTTCGCGCTCGCGGGCTCGTTCTGTCAATAACCTCAAAAATGACAATTTTTCCCATCCCTAGTACCCAGGTACATCACTACGAACATCGCCCGCTCGCGCTTCGCGCTCGCGTGCTCGTTCGTGCTCGTTCGTAGGCTCGCCCTTCGGGCTCGCCTACTCACTCGCGAAATTTTTCCAAACTCCCATACAAAATCCCATACAACGACCCGCCTCACTAAAATGTCAAAAACCCATGTCAAATGTCAAAAAATGTCAAATGTCTGATTTTTTCCCCACTCAGTATTAGACACCCAACATTCCATACATACATCACTACCACCCCAAACGACTCCTTCCAACTAAACTACCATGTCAATGAGTCAGTCAGTGAGTTACCGTTTTGTAATTTTATATAATATAGCTCGCATGCTCGCGCTTCGCGCTCGCTATGCTCGCAACTAGTGTTTTGCGTGGTGCGCGGGCTGCAGGCAGCCCGCGTGAGTTGTAATTGTTCCAAGTTGTACTTCGTTATTGTTGTTTGTTGTTGCATTTAGTTGTTGTTGTAACTTTTTCGTTAACGTGACAGGACAAGGTATCGAGTTAAAAACACGTTTGAAATTGAGTTGAAACAAATTATCAGACGACATTCAAGTAATGGGCAGAAGTCAATTGTATCACGAAATGTTATCGGTCATGATCAGTTTTCAAAATTGTCATTGTCGTAACCGTAATAGCGCGTTGAAATACGTGTGGCAACTTTGATTCCATTGAAATGGACTAATATTTTGCTATTGTGTACTCTGACAGTTGCCAAAGGTCCAAAATGTACACGGTCGAAATGTGATGGAACCAACTTTCAACGGAGTCGAATCCCGCTAAGCCCAAGCTCAAACGTTTGCGAGATAGGTCCAAAAGAAACTGTCTTGTAATGCTCCCGGGGTTAAGTGAACTCGGCCTCATGAACTCACATACTCGGCCTTCGGCCTCGTATGTTCGTTCATCGGCCTCGCTTATACTCGGTTCGGCCTTCGGCCTCACAGGCTCGGCCTCCGGCCTCGCCGCTTGGTACTGTTTGGCCTCCGGACGATTCCTCCGGAATCGTCCTCCGGGGTCGGCCTTCGGCCTCCCTAGGATGACATCAGATATGACTCTGGTAGCCGCGGTGTCGTGCTCGGCCGAAAAACTCGCATGTTCGCCTCGCCGGGATCCGTTACGTGAAATGTTTCCTCTGACAGCTGTCAAGTGTCCAAACTGTCAACGGTCTAAATGTGCTTGAACCAACTTTCTACGAAGATGAATCCCGCTAAGCCCAGCCTCAGCCGTTCAGGAGACATGTCCAAGTGAAACGGTATTGTAATGCCCCCGGGGTTATGTGAACTCGGCCTCATGAACTCACATACTCGGCCTACGGCCTCGTATGTTCGTTCATCGGCCTCGCTTATACTCGGTTCGGCCTTCGGCCTCACAGGCTCGGCCTCCGGCCTCGCCGCTTGGTACTGTTTGGCCTCCGGACGATTCCTCCGGAATCGTCCTCCGGGGTCGGCCTTCGGCCTCCCTAGGATGACATCAGATATGACTCTAGAGGCCGCCGTGTCGTGCTCGGCCGAAAAACGAGCATGTTCGGACTCCGAACGCTGCCAGCTCGGCCTTCGGCCTCACTGGCGCGTTCTCCGTCCTCCCATGCTCGTTTTTCGGCCTCGCTGGAAAGACACTTGTAAGCTCGGCCTTCGGCCTCGCCGTTAGATCCGAAGAAATGTCCGATCATTTTTTTTTCGAAAAAGTGTCAAAATCCCTGTCGGTTGTCAAAAAGTGTCAAATTTGACAGTGGATTCGTAATGAGCGACCCCATTTACTCCTGGATACCGAGTTTCAAGCGAATCGGAGCACTTTTTTGGACCTGTCAAAAAAATGTCAAATTATGTCAAATGTCAAATTTTTTTATGCGGTCGGGTAGCGCTCGGCGAACCAATCACTAAAGTCGAAACCGCAACTCGCTAGGACTTACGGTTCGGGAGATATGGCCGACCAAAGTTTTCGTAAAAAATTTTTTTTTTCGACTTTTTTTTTTTTTTATTTTATTTCCAGAAAGATCTCGCCGATCCCTTTTCTTAGAGTACCATGAACATGGGTCTAGCTCCAGCCGTTTGGGAGATACGGGCCGTTAAAGTTTTGACACCGGGGGGGGCTAGATCTCGGCGAGACCTTTTCTTAGACACCCATCAACATGGGTCTAACTCAAGCCGTCTCGGAGATACGGGCCGTCAAAGTTTTGACATTTGAAAAAAAAAAAAAAACTTTTTTGTCACCCTATGGTCCGACCCCTAGGGTTGTACCACCTTCCGTTCCGAAGATATGGCCAAATCAAATTTTTTTTGAAGTAAATATTAGATAAAAAAAAAAAAAAACCCATCCCTAGTGACCGGGGACATCCCTAGGAACTGCGCCCGCTCGCGCTTCGCGCTCGCGGGCTTGTTCCGGCGAACTTCGCCGGCTCGCGCTTCGCGCTCGCGGGCTCGTTCTGTCAATAATGTCAAAAATGTCAATTTTTCCCATCCCTAGTACCCAGGTACTTCACTACGAACATCGCCCGCTCGCGCTTCGCGCTCGCGTGCTCGTTCGTAGGCTCGCCCTTCGGGCTCGCCTACTCACTCGCGAAATTTTTCCAAACTCCCATACAAAATCCCATACAACGACCCGCCTCACTAAAATGTCAAAAACCCATGTCAAATGTCAAAAAATGTCAAATGTCGAGGTTTTTCCCCACTCAGTATTAGACACCCAACATTCCATACATACATCACTACCACCCCAAACGACTCCTTCCAACTAAACAACCATGTCAATCAGTGAGTGAGTCAGTTACCGTTTTGTAATTTTATATAATATAGCTCGCATGCTCGCGCTTCGCGCTCGCTATGCTCGCAACTAGTGTTTTGCGTGGTGCGCGGGCTGCAGGCAGCCCGCGTGTGTGGTAAACGCTATTGTTCCTATTGTAACTTGTTCTTTGTTGTACTCTATTTGTTGTTGTTTGTTGTTGCATTTAGTTGTTGTTTTAACTTTTTCGTTAACGTGACAGGACAAGGTATCGAGTTAAAAACACGTTTGGAAGCTGAAATTGAGTTGAAACAGGTGATCAGACGACATTCAAGTAATGCGCAGAAGTCAATTGTATCACGAAATGTCATCGGTCATGATCGGGTGGGAAAAAAAGTCATCGGTCATGATCAGTTTTCAAAATTGTCATCGTCGTAACCGTAATAGCGCGTTGAAATACGTGTGGTAACTTTGATTCCATTGAAGTGGACTAATATTTTGCTATTGTGTACTCTGACAGTTGTCAAAGGTCCAAAATGTACACGGTCGAAATGTGCTTGAACAAACTTTCAACGGAGTCGAATCCCGCTAAGCCCAAGCTCAAACGTTTGGAAGATACGTCCAAAAGAAACAGTCTTGTAATGCTCTCGGGGTAAAGTGAACTCGGCCTCATGAACTCACATACTCGGCCTTCGGCCTCGTATGTTCGTTCATCGGCCTCGCTTATACTCGGTTCGGCCTTCGGCCTCACAGGCTCGGCCTCCGGCCTCGCCGCTTGGTACTGTTTGGCCTCCGGACGATTCCTCCGGAATCGTCCTCCGGGGTCGGCCTTCGGCCTCCCTAGGATGACATCAGATATGACTCTGGTAGCCGCGGTGTCGTGCTCGGCCGAAAAACTCGCATGTTCGGACTCCGAACGCTGCCAGCTCGGCCTTCGGCCTCACTGGCGCGTTCTCCGTCCTCACATGCTCGTTTTTCGGCCTCGCTATAAAGATACTTGTAGGCTCGGCCTTCGGCCTCGCCGGGATCCGTTACGTGAAATGTTTCCTCTGACAGCTGTCAAGTGTCCGAACTGTCAACGGTCGAAATGTGCTTGAACCAATTCAACGTAGTCGAATCCCGCTAAGCCCAATCTCAAACGTTTAGGAGATAGGTCCAAAAGAAACTGTCTTGTAATGCTCTCGGGGTAAAGTGAACTCGGCCTCACGAACTCACATACTCGGCCTTCGGCCTCGTATGTTCATTCATCGGCCTCGCTTATACTCGGTTCGGCCTTCGGCCTCACAGGCTCGGCCTCCGGCCTCGCCGCTTGGTACTGTTTGGCCTCCGGACGATTCCTCCGGAATCGTCCTCCGGGGTCGGCCTTCGGCCTCCCTAGGATGACATCAGATATGGCTCTGGTGGCCGCGGTGTCGTGCTCGGCCGAAAAACTCGCATGTTCGGACTCCGAACGCTGCCAGCTCGGCCTTCGGCCTCACTGGCGCGTTCTCCGTCCTCACATGCTCGTTTTTCGGCCTCGCTATAAAGACACTTGTAGGCTCGGCCTTCGGCCTCGCCGGGATCGTTTACGCGAAATGTTTCCTCTGACAGCTGTCAAGTGTCCAAACTGTCAACTGTCTAAATGTGCTTGAACCAACTCTCTATGAAGTTGAATCCCGCTAAGCCCAGCCTCAGCCGTTCGGGAGACATGTCCAAGTGAAACTGTCTTGTAATGCCCCCGGGGTTATGTGAACTCGGCCTCATGAACTCACATACTCGGCCTTCGGCCTCGTATGTTCGTTCATCGGCCTCGCTTATACTCGGTTCGGCCTTCGGCCTCACAGGCTCGGCCTCCGGCCTCGCCGCTTGGTACTGTTTGGCCTCCGGACGATTCCTCCGGAATCGTCCTCCGGAGTCGGCCTTCGGCCTCCCTAGGATGACATCAGATATGACTCTGGTAGCCGCGGTGTCGTGCTCGGCCGAAAAACTCGCATGTTCGGACTCCGAACGCTGCCAGCTCGGCCTTCGGCCTCACTGGCGCGTTCTCCGTCCTCCCATGCTCGTTTTTCGGCCTCGCTGGAAAGACACTTGTAAGCTCGGCCTTCGGCCTCGCCGTTAGATCCGAAGAAATGTCCGATCAATTTTTTTTCGAAAAAGTGTCAAAATCCCTGTCGGTTGTCAAAAAGTGTCAAATTTGACAACAAATTCGTAATCAGCGACCCAACTTACTCCTGGATTCCGAGTTTCAAGCGAATCGGAGCACATTTTTGGACCTGTCAAAAAAATGTCAAATTCTGTCAAATGTCAAATTTTTTTATGTGGTCGGGTAGCGCTCGGCCAACCGATCACTAAAGTCGAAACCGCAACTCGCTGGGACCTACGGTTCGGAAGATATGGCTGATCAAAGTTTTGGAAAAAAAATTTTTTTTTTTTCGACTTTTTTTTTTTTTTTATTTTATTTCCAGATAGAGCTCGCCGAGCCCTTTTCTTAGAGTACCATGAACATGGGTCTAGCTTCAGCCGTTTGGGAGATACGGGCAGTTAAAGTTTTGACACCGGGGGGGGCTAGATCTCGGCGAGACCTTTTCTTAGACACCCATCAACATGGGTCTAACTCAAGCCGTCTAGGAGATACGGTCGGTTAAAGTTTTGACATTTAAAAAAAAAAAAAGATACTTTTTTGGCACCCTATGAGCCGACCCTTAGTGTTGTACCACCCTCCGTTCCGAAGATATGGCCAAAACAAATTTTTTTTGTAGTAAATTTAAGAAAAAAAAAAAAAATGTCCCATCCCTAGTGACGGGACACATCCCTATACCAACCCCCATGACGAGCCCATCACTATAGTCCAAACCGCAACTCGCTAGGACCAGCGGTTCGGGAGATATGGGAAAATGTCAAAAAAATGTCAAAAATGTCAAAGAAGGTACATCCCTAGTGGCTGGACATGTCCATGCGAACTCGCACGCTCGCGCTTCGCGCTCGCGTGCTCGTTCGAGGAAAAAAAAATTTTCGCAAAAATCCCATACAAATCCCCATACATTCTGCCACTTTCCACAAGAATTGACATAAAAATGTCAAATGTCAAAAAATGTCAAATGTCATAATTTTTCCCCAGTCCCAATTAGACACCTGACATTGTATTCATACATTACTACAATGTCAGACAACTCCTTCCAACTAAACTACCATGTCAATGAGTGAGTGAGTGAATGACCGTTTTGTATCTTTATAATATATAGACTAGTGTTTTGCGTGGTGCGCGGGCTGCAGGCAGCCCGCGTGTGTGGTAAACGCTATTGTTACTAATTGATTTGTATTGTTATTTGTTGTTACCGGTTGTTGTTGGTTGTACATAGTTGTTGTTTAATCTTTTTCGTTTACGTGACAGGATTGAGGAGGTTAGGAGTTAAAAACACGTTTGGAAGCTGAAATTGAGTTGAAACAGGTGATCAGACGACATTCAAGTAATGGGCAGAAGTCAATTGTATCACGAAATGTCATCGGTCATGATCGGGTGGGAAAAAAAGTCATAGGTCATGATCAGTTTTCAAAATTGTCATCGTCGTAACCGTAATAGCGCGTTGAAATACGTGTGGTATCTTTGATTCCATTGAAGTGGACTAATATTTTGCTATTGTGTACTCTGACAGCTGTCAAAGGTCCAAAATGTACACGGTCGAAATGTGCTTGAACCAACTTTCAACGCAGTCGAATCCCGCTAAGCCCAATCTCAAACGTTTGCGAGGTAGGTCCAAAAGAAACAGTCTCGTAATGCTCCCGGGGTTAAGTGAACTCGGCCTCATGAACTCACATACTCGGCCTTCGGCCTCGTATGTTCGTTCATCGGCCTCGCTTATACTCGGTTCGGCCTTCGGCCTCACAGGCTCGGCCTCCGGCCTCGCCGCTTGGTACTGTTTGGCCTCCGGACGATTCCTCCGGAATCGTCCTCCGGGGTCGGCCTTCGGCCTCCCTAGGATGACATCAGATATGACTCTGGTAGCCGCGGTGTTGTGCTCGGCCGAAAAACTCGCATGTTCGGACTCCGAACGCTGCCAGCTCGGCCTTCGGCCTCACTGGCGCGTTCTCCGTCCTCACATGCTCGTTTTTCGGCCTCGCTATAAAGATACTTGTAGGCTCGGCCTTCGGCCTCGCCGGGATCCTTTACGCGAAATGTTTCCTCTGACAGCTGTCAAGTGTCCATCTGTCAACGGTCTAAATGTGCTTGAACCAACTTTCTACGAAGTTGAATCCCGCTAAGCCCAGCCTCAGTCATTCGGGAGACATGTCCAAGTGAAACAGTATTGTAATGCCGCCGGGGTTATGTGAACTCGGCCTCATGAACTCACATACTCGGCCTTCGGCCTCGTATGTTCGTTCATCGGCCTCGCTTATACTCGGTTCGGCCTTCGGCCTCACAGGCTCGGCCTCCGGCCTCGCCGCTTGGTACTGTTTGGCCTCCGGACGATTCCTCCGGAATCGTCCTCCGGGGTCGGCCTTCGGCCTCCCTAGAATGACATCAGATATGACTCTGGTGGCCGCGGTGTCGTGCTCGGCCAAAAAACGAGCATGTTCGGACTCCGAACGCTGCCAGCTCGGCCTTCGGCCTCACTGGCGCGTTCTCCGTCCTCACATGCTCGTTTTTCGGCCTCGCTGGAAAGACACTTGTAAGCTCGGCCTTCGGCCTCGCCGTTAGATCCGAAGAAATGTCCGATCATTTTTTTTTCGAAAAAGTGTCAAAATCCCTGTCGGTTGTCAAAAAGTGTCAAATTTGACAGTGGATTCGTAATGAGCGACCCCATTTACTCCTGGATACCGAGTTTCAAGCGAATCGGAGCACTTTTTTGGACCTGTCAAAAAAATGTCAAATTATGTCAAATGTCAAATTTTTTTATGCGGTCGGGTAGCGCTCGGCAAACCGATCACTAAAGTCGAAACCGCAACTCGCTAGGACTTACGGTTCGGGAGATATGGCCGACCAAAATTTTCGTAAAAAATTTTTTTTTTTTTCGACTTTTTTTTTTTTTTATTTTATTTCCAGAAAGATCTCGCCGAGCCCTTTTCTTAGAGTACCATGAACATGGGTCTAGCTCCAGCCGTTTGGGAGATACGGGCCGTTAAAGTTTTGACACGGGGGGGGGCTAGATCTCGGCGAGACCTTTTCTTAGACACCCATCAACATGGGTCTAACTCAAGCCGTCTCGGAGATACGGGCCGTCAAAGTTTTGACATTTGAAAAAAAAAAAAAACTTTTTTGGCACCCTATGGTCCGACCCCTAGGGTTGTACCACCTTCCGTTCCGAAGATATGGCCAAATCGAAATTTTTTTGAAGTTAATTTTAGAAAAAAAAAAAAATCCCATCCCTAGTGACCGGGGACATCCCTAGGAACTGCGCCCGCTCGCGCTTCGCGCTCGCGGGCTTGTTCCGGCGAAATTCGCGGGCTCGCGCTTCGCGCTCGCGGGCTCGTTCTGTCAATAATGTCAAAAATGTCAATTTTTCCCATCCCTAGTACCCAGGTACATCACTACGAACTTCGCCCGCTCGCGCTTCGCGCTCGCGGGCTCGTTCGTAGGGTCGCCCTTCGGGCTCGCCTACTCACTCGCAAAATTTTTCCAAACTCCCATACAAAATCCCATACAACGACCCGCCTCACTAAAATGTCAAAAACCCATGTCAAATGTCAAAAAATGTCAAATGTCTGATTTTTTCCCCACTCAGTATTAGACACCCGACATTCCATACATACATGACTACCACCCCAAACGACTCCTTCCAACTAAACAACCATGTCAATGAGTGAGTCAGTGAGTTACCGTTTTGTAATTTTATATAATATAGCTCGCATGCTCGCAACTAGTGTTTTGCGTGGTGCGCGGGCTGCAGGCAGCCCGCGTGTGTGGTAAACGCTATTGTTACTTATTGTTCTTTGTTGTTACTGGTTGTTACCTGTTGTTGTTTGTTGTTGCATTTAGTTGTTGTTGTAACTTTTTCGTTAACGTGACAGGACAAGGTATCGAGTTTAAAACACGTTTGGAAGCTGAATTGAGTTGAAACAGGTGATCAGACGACATTCAAGTAATGGGCAGAAGTCAATTGTATCACGAAATGTCATCGGTCATGATCGGGTGGGAAAAAAAGTCATCGGTCATGATCAGTTTTCAAAATTGTCATCGTCGTAACCGTAAAAGCGCGTTGAAATACGTGTGGTAACTTTGATTCCATTGAAGTGGACTAATATTTTGCTATTGTGTACTCTGACAGTTGTCAAAGGTCCAAAATGTAAACGGTCGAAATGTGCTTGAACCAACTTTCAACGCAGTCGAATCCCGCTAAGCCCAATCTCAAACGTTTGCGAGGTAGGTCCAAAAGAAACAGTCTCGTAATGCTCCCGGGGTTAAGTGAACTCGGCCTCATGAACTCACATACTCGGCCTTCGGCCTCGTATGTTCGTTCATCGGCCTCGCTTATACTCGGTTCGGCCTTCGGCCTCACAGGCTCGGCCTCCGGCCTCGCCGCTTGGTACTGTTTGGCCTCCGGACGATTCCTCCGGAATCGTCCTCCGGGGTCGGCCTTCGGCCTCCCTAGGATGACATCAGATATGACTCTGGTAGCCGCGGTGTTGTGCTCGGCCGAAAAACTCGCATGTTCGGACTCCGAACGCTGCCAGCTCGGCCTTCGGCCTCACTGGCGCGTTCTCCGTCCTCACATGCTCGTTTTTCGGCCTCGCTATAAAGATACTTGTAGGCTCGGCCTTCGGCCTCGCCGGGATCCTTTACGCGAAATGTTTCCTCTGACAGCTGTCAAGTGTCCATCTGTCAACGGTCTAAATGTGCTTGAACCAACTTTCTACGAAGTTGAATCCCGCTAAGCCCAGCCTCAGTCATTCGGGAGACATGTCCAAGTGAAACAGTATTGTAATGCCGCCGGGGTTATGTGAACTCGGCCTCATGAACTCACATACTCGGCCTTCGGCCTCGTATGTTCGTTCATCGGCCTCGCTTATACTCGGTTCGGCCTTCGGCCTCACAGGCTCGGCCTCCGGCCTCGCCGCTTGGTACTGTTTGGCCTCCGGACGATTCCTCCGGAATCGTCCTCCGGGGTCGGCCTTCGGCCTCCCTAGAATGACATCAGATATGACTCTGGTGGCCGCGGTGTCGTGCTCGGCCAAAAAACGAGCATGTTCGGACTCCGAACGCTGCCAGCTCGGCCTTCGGCCTCACTGGCGCGTTCTCCGTCCTCACATGCTCGTTTTTCGGCCTCGCTGGAAAGACACTTGTAAGCTCGGCCTTCGGCCTCGCCGTTAGATCCGAAGAAATGTCCGATCATTTTTTTTTCGAAAAAGTGTCAAAATCCCTGTCGGTTGTCAAAAAGTGTCAAATTTGACAGTGGATTCGTAATGAGCGACCCCATTTACTCCTGGATACCGAGTTTCAAGCGAATCGGAGCACTTTTTTGGACCTGTCAAAAAAATGTCAAATTATGTCAAATGTCAAATTTTTTTATGCGGTCGGGTAGCGCTCGGCAAACCGATCACTAAAGTCGAAACCGCAACTCGCTAGGACTTACGGTTCGGGAGATATGGCCGACCAAAATTTTCGTAAAAAATTTTTTTTTTTTTCGACTTTTTTTTTTTTTTATTTTATTTCCAGAAAGATCTCGCCGAGCCCTTTTCTTAGAGTACCATGAACATGGGTCTAGCTCCAGCCGTTTGGGAGATACGGGCCGTTAAAGTTTTGACACCGGGGGGGGCTAGATCTCGGCGAGACCTTTTCTTAGACACCCATCAACATGGGTCTAACTCAAGCCGTCTCGGAGATACGGGCCGTCAAAGTTTTGACATTTGAAAAAAAAAAAAAAAACTTTTTTGGCACCCTATGGTCCGACCCCTAGGGTTGTACCACCTTCCGTTCCGAAGATATGGCCAAATCAAAATTTTTTTGAAGTTAATTTTAGAAAAAAAAAAAAATCCCATCCCTAGTGACCGGGGACATCCCTAGGAACTGCGCCCGCTCGCGCTTCGCGCTCGCGGGCTTGTTCCGGCGAAATTCGCGGGCTCGCGCTTCGCGCTCGCGGGCTCGTTCTGTCAATAATGTCAAAAATGTCAATTTTTCCCATCCCTAGTACCCAGGTACATCACTACGAACTTCGCCCGCTCGCGCTTCGCGCTCGCGGGCTCGTTCGTAGGGTCGCCCTTCGGGCTCGCCTACTCACTCGCAAAATTTTTCCAAACTCCCATACAAAATCCCATACAACGACCCGCCTCACTAAAATGTCAAAAACCCATGTCAAATGTCAAAAAATGTCAAATGTCTGATTTTTTCCCCACTCAGTATTAGACACCCGACATTCCATACATACATCACTACCACCCCAAACGACTCCTTCCAACTAAACAACCATGTCAATGAGTGAGTCAGTGAGTTACCGTTTTGTAATTTTATATAATATAGCTCGCATGCTCGCGCTTCGCGCTCGCTATGCTCGCAACTAGTGTTTTGCGTGGTGCGCGGGCTGCAGGCAGCCCGCGTGAGTTGTAATTGTTCCTTGTTGTACTCTATTTGTTGTTGTTTGTTGTTGTTATGTACTTGTTGTTCTAACTTTTTCGTTAACGTGACAGGAAAAGGTATCGAGTAAAAAACACGTTTGAAATTGAGTTGAAACAGGTGATCAGACGACATTCAAGTAATGGGCAGAAGTCAATTGTATCACGAAATGTCATCGGTCATGATCGGGTGGGAAAAAAAGTCATCGGTCATGATCAGTTTTCAAAATTGTCATCGTCGTAACCGCAATAGCGCGTTGAAATACGTGTGGTAACTTTGATTCCATTGAAGTGGACTAATATTTTGCTATTGTGTACTCTGACAGTTGTCAAAGGTCTAAAATGTAAACGGTCGAAATGTGCTTGAACAAACTTTTAACGGAGTTGAATCCCGCTAAGCCCAATCTCAAACGTTTGCGAGATAGGTCCAAAAGAAACTGTCTTGTAATGCTCTCGGGGTAAAGTGAACTCGGCCTCATGAACTCACATACTCGGCCTTCGGCCTCGTATGTTCGTTCATCGGCCTCGCTTACACTCGGTTCGGCCTTCGGCCTCACAAGCTCGGCCTCCGGCCTCGCCGCTTGGTACTGTTTGGCCTCCGGACGATTCCTCCGGAATCGTCCTCCGGGGTCGGCCTTCGGCCTCCCTAGGATGACATCAGATATGACTCTGGTAGCCGCGGTATCGTGCTCGGCCGAAAAACTCGCATGTTCGGACTCCGAACGCTGCCAGCTCGGCCTTCGGCCTCACTGGCGCGTTCTCCGTCCTCCCATGCTCGTTTTTCGGCCTCGCTTTAAAGACACTTGTAGGCTCGGCCTTCGGCCTCGCCGGGATCGTTTACGCGAAATGTTTCCTCTGACAGCTGTCAAGTGTCCAAACTGTCAACGGTCTAAGTGTGCTTGAACCAACTTTCTACGAAGTTGAATCCCGCTAAGCCCAGCCTCAGCCGTTCGGGAGACATGTCCAAAAGAAACTGTCTTGTAATGCTCTCGGGGTAAAGTGAACTCGGCCTCATGAACTCACATACTCGGCCTTCGGCCTCGTATGTTCGTTCATCGGCCTCGCTTATACTCGGTTCGGCCTTCGGCCTCACAGGCTCGGCCTCCGGCCTCGCCGCTTGGTACTGTTTGGCCTCCGGACGATTCCTCCGGAATCGTCCTCCGGGGTCGGCCTTCGGCCTCCCTAGAATGACATCAGATATGACTCTGGTGGCCGCGGTGTCGTGCTCGGCCGAAAAACTCGCATGTTCGGACTCCGAACGCTGCCAGCTCGGCCTTCGGCCTCACTGGCGCGTTCTCCGTCCTCGCATGCTCGTTTTTCGGCCTCGCTGGAAAGACACTTGTAAGCTCGGCCTTCGGCCTCGCCGTTAGACCCGAAGAAATGTCCGATCAATTTTTTTTCGAAAAAGTGTCAAAATCCCTGTCGGTTGTCAAAAAGTGTCAAATTTGACAACAAATTCGTAATCAGCGGCCCCATTACCTCCTGCATACCGAGTTTCAAGCGAATCGGAGCACTTTTTGGACCTGTCAAAAAAATGTCAAATTATGTCAAATGTCAAATTTTTTTATGCGGTCGGGTAGCGCTCGGCGAACCGATCACTAAAGTCGAAACCGCAACTCGCTAGGACTTACGGTTCGGGAGATATGGCCGACCAAAGTTTTCGTAAAATTTTTTTTTTTTTTTCGACTTTTTTTTTTTTTTATTTTATTTCCAGAAAGATCTCGCCGAGCCCTTTTCTTAGAGTACCATGAACATGGGTCTAGCTCCAGCCGTTTGGGAGATACGGGCCGTTGAAGTTTTGACACCGGGGGGGGCTAGATCTCGGCGAGACCTTTTCTTAGACACCCATCAACATGGGTCTAACTCAAGCCGTCTAGGAGATACGGGCCGTTAAAGTTTTGACATTAAAAAAAAAAAAAGAAACTTTTTTGGCACCCTATGGTCCGACCCCTAGGGTTGTACCACCTTCCGTTCTGAAGATATGGCCAAAACAAAATTTTTTTGTAACAAATTTTAGAAAAAAAAAAAAAATCCCATCCCTAGTGACCGGGGACATCCCTAGGAACTGCGCCCGCTCGCGCTTCGCGCTCGCGGGCTTGTTCCGGCGAACTTCGCCCGCTCGCGCTTCGCGCTCGCGGGCTCGTTCTGTCAGTAATGTCAAAAATGTCAATTTTTCCCATCCCTAGTACCCAGGTACATCCCTACGAACTTCGCCCGCTCGCGCTTCGCGCTCGCGTGCTCGTTCGTGCTCGTTCGTAGGCTCGCCCTTCGGGCTCGCCTACTCACTCGCGAAATTTTTCCAAACTCCCATACAAAATCCCATACAACGACCCGCCTCACTAAAATGTCAAAAACCCATGTCAAATGTCAAAAAATGTCAAATGTCTGATTTTTTCCCCACTCAGTATTAGACACCCAACATTCCATACATACATCACTACCACCCCAAAGGACTCCTTCCAACTAAACTACCATGTCAATGAGTCAGTGAGTCAGTTACCGTTTTGTAATTTTATATAATATAGCTCGCATGCTCGCGCTACGCGCTCGCTTATGCTCGCAACTAGTGTTTTGCGTGGTGCGCGGGCTGCAGGCAGCCCGCGTGAGTTGTAATTGTTCCAAGTTGTACTTCGTTATTGTTGTTTGTTGTTGCATTTAGTTGTTGTTGTAACTTTTTCGTTAACGTGACAGGACAAGGTATCGAGTTAAAAACACGTTTGAAATTGAGTTGAAACAAATTATCAGACGACATTCAAGTAATGGGCAGAAGTCAATTGTATCACGAAATGTTATCGGTCATGATCAGTTTTCAAAATTGTCATTGTCGTAACCGTAATAGCGCGTTGAAATACGTGTGGCAACTTTGATTCCATTGAAATGGACTAATATTTTGCTATTGTGTACTCTGACAGTTGCCAAAGGTCCAAAATGTACACGGTCGAAATGTGATGGAACCAACTTTCAACGGAGTCGAATCCCGCTAAGCCCAAGCTCAAACGTTTGCGAGATAGGTCCAAAAGAAACTGTCTTGTAATGCTCCCGGGGTTAAGTGAACTCGGCCTCATGAACTCACATACTCGGCCTTCGGCCTCGTATGTTCGTTCATCGGCCTCGCTTATACTCGGTTCGGCCTTCGGCCTCACAGGCTCGGCCTCCGGCCTCGCCGCTTGGTACTGTTTGGCCTCCGGACGATTCCTCCGGAATCGTCCTCCGGGGTCGGCCTTCGGCCTCCCTAGGATGACATCAGATATGACTCTGGTAGCCGCGGTGTCGTGCTCGGCCGAAAAACTCGCATGTTCGCCTCGCCGGGATCCGTTACGTGAAATGTTTCCTCTGACAGCTGTCAAGTGTCCAAACTGTCAACGGTCTAAATGTGCTTGAACCAACTTTCTACGAAGATGAATCCCGCTAAGCCCAGCCTCAGCCGTTCAGGAGACATGTCCAAGTGAAACGGTATTGTAATGCCCCCGGGGTTATGTGAACTCGGCCTCATGAACTCACATACTCGGCCTACGGCCTCGTATGTTCGTTCATCGGCCTCGCTTATACTCGGTTCGGCCTTCGGCCTCACAGGCTCGGCCTCCGGCCTCGCCGCTTGGTACTGTTTGGCCTCCGGACGATTCCTCCGGAATCGTCCTCCGGGGTCGGCCTTCGGCCTCCCTAGGATGACATCAGATATGACTCTAGAGGCCGCCGTGTCGTGCTCGGCCGAAAAACGAGCATGTTCGGACTCCGAACGCTGCCAGCTCGGCCTTCGGCCTCACTGGCGCGTTCTCCGTCCTCCCATGCTCGTTTTTCGGCCTCGCTGGAAAGACACTTGTAAGCTCGGCCTTCGGCCTCGCCGTTAGATCCGAAGAAATGTCCGATCATTTTTTTTTCGAAAAAGTGTCAAAATCCCTGTCGGTTGTCAAAAAGTGTCAAATTTGACAGTGGATTCGTAATGAGCGACCCCATTTACTCCTGGATACCGAGTTTCAAGCGAATCGGAGCACTTTTTTGGACCTGTCAAAAAAATGTCAAATAATGTCAAATGTCAAATTTTTTTATGCGGTCGGGTAGCGCTCGGCTAAACGATCACTAAAGTCGAAACCGCAACTCGCTGGCACTTACGGTTCGGAAGATATGGCCGATCAAAGTTTTGGCAAAAAAAATTTTTTTTTTTTCGACTTTTTTTTTTTTATTTGATTTCCAGGTAGAGCTCGCCGAGCCCTTTTCTTAGAGTACCATGAACATGGGTCTAGCTCCAGCCGTTTGGGAGATACGGGCCGTTGAAGTTTTGACACCGGGGGTGGATAGATCTCGGCGAGACCTTTTCTTAGACACCCATCAACATGGGTCTAACTCAAGCCGTCTAGGAGATACGGTCGGTTAAAGTTTTGACATTTAAAAAAAAAAAGAGAAACTTTTTTGTCACCCTATGGTCCGACCCCTAGGGTTGTACCACCTTCCGTTCCGAAGATATGGCCAAATCAAAATTTTTTTGTAGTAAATTTTAGAAAAAAAAAAATAATCCCATCCCTAGTGACCGGGGACATCCCTAGGAACTGCGCCCGCTCGCGCTTCGCGCTCGCGGGCTCGTTCTGTCAATAATGTCAAAAATGTCAATTTTTCCCATCCCTAGTACCCAGGTACATCACTACGAACTTCGCCCGCTCGCGCTTCGCGCTCGCCGGCTCGTTCGTGCTCGTTCGTAGGCTCGCCCTTCGGGCTCGCCTACTCACTCGCGAAATTTTTCCAAACTCCCATACAAAATCCCATACAACGACCCGCCTCACTAAAATGTCAAAAATCCATGTCAAATGTCAAAAAATGTCAAATGTCTGATTTTTTCCCCACTCAGTATTAGACATCCAACATTCCATACATACATCACTACCACCCCAAACGACTCCTTCCAACTAAACTACCATGTCAATGAGTCAGTGAGTCAGTTACCGTTTTGTAATTTTATATAATATAGCTCGCATGCTCGCGCTACGCGCTCGCTATGCTCGCAACTAGTGTTTTGCGTGGTGCGCGGGCTGCAGGCAGCCCGCGTGTGTGGTAAACGCTATTGTTACTTATTGTTATTGGTTGTTGGTTGTTGTTACCTGTTGTTGTTGGTTGTACATAGTTGTTGTTGAAACTTTTTCGTTTACGTGACAGGATTGAGGAGAATTCGAGTTTAAAACACGTTTGGAAGCTGACATTGAGTTGAAACAGGTGATCAGACGACATTCAAGTAATGGGCAGAAGTCAATTGTATCACGAAATGTCATCGGTCATGATCGGGTGGGAAAAAAAGTCATCGGTCATGATCAGTTTTCAAAATTGTCATCGTCGTAACCGTAATAGCGCGTTGAAATACGTGTGGTAACTTTGATTCAATTGAAGTGGACTAATATTTTGCTATTGTTTACTCTGACAGCTGTCAAAAGTCCAAAATGTACACGGTCGAAATGTGCTTGAACAAACTTTCAACGGAGTCGAATCCCGCTAAGCCCAATCCCAAACGTTTGCGAGATAGATCCAAAAGAAACTGTCTTGTAACGATCTCGGGGTTATGTGAACTCGGCCTCATGAACTCACATACTCGGCCTTCGGCCTCGTATGTTCGTTCATCGGCCTCGCTTATACTCGGTTCGGCCTTCGGCCTCACAGGCTCGGCCTCCGGCCTCGCCGCTTGGTACTGTTTGGCCTCCGGACGATTCCTCCGGAATCGTCCTCCGGGGTCAGCCTTCGGCCTCCCTAGGATGACATCAGATATGACTCTGGTAGCCACGGTGTCGTGCTCGGCCGAAAAACTCGCATGTTCGGACTCCGAACGCTGCCAGCTCGGCCTTCGGCCTCACTGGCGCGTTCTCCGTCCTCGCATGCTCGTTTTTCGGCCTCGCTTTAAAGACACTTGTAGGCTCGGCCTTCGGCCTCGCCGGGATCGTTTACGCGAAATGTTTCCTCTGACAGCTGTCAAGTGTCCAAACTGTCAACGGTCTAAATGTGCTTGAACCAACTTTCTACGAAGTTGAATCCCGCTAAGCCTAGCCTCAGCCGTTCGGGAGACATGTCCAAGTGAAACGGTATTGTAATGCCCCCGGGGTTATGTGAACTCGGCCTCATGAACTCACATACTCGGCCTTCGGCCTCGTATGTTCGTTCATCGGCCTCGCTTATACTCGGTTCGGCCTTCGGCCTCACAGGCTCGGCCTCCGGCCTCGCCGCTTGGTACTGTTTGGCCTCCGGACGATTCCTCCGGAATCGTCCTCCGGGGTCGGCCTTCGGCCTCCCTAGGATGAGATCAGATATGACTCTGGTAGCCGCGGTGTCGTACTCGGCCGAAAAACGAGCATGATCGGACTCCGAACGCTGCCAGCTCGGCCTTCGGCCTCGCTGGCACGTTCTCCGTCCTCACATGCTCGTTTTTCGGCCTCGCTGGAAAGACACTTGTAAGCTCGGCCTTCGGCCTCGCCGTTAGATCCGAAGAAATGTCCGATCAATTTTTTTTCGAAAAAGTGTCAAAGTCCCTGTCGGTTGTCAAAAAGTGTCAAATTTGACAACAAATTCGTAATCAGCGACCCCATTCACTCCTGGATACCGAGTTTCAAACGAATCGGAGCACTTTTTTGGACCTGTCAAAAAATGTCAAATTCTGTCAAATGTCAAATTTTTTTATGTGGTCGGGTAGCGCTCGGCCAACCGATCACTAAAGTCGAAACCGCAACTCGCTGGGACCTACGGTTCGGAAGATATGGCTGATCAAAGTTTTGGAAAAAAAATTTTTTTTTTTTCGACTTTTTTTTTTTTTTATTTTATTTCCAGATAGAGCTCGCCGAGCCCTTTTCTTAGAGTACCATGAACATGGGTCTAGCTTCAGCCGTTTGGGAGATACGGGCAGTTAAAGTTTTGACACCGGGGGGGGCTAGATCTCGGCGAGACCTTTTCTTAGACACCCATCAACATGGGTCTAACTCAAGCCGTCTAGGAGATACGGTCGGTTAAAGTTTTGACATTAAAAAAAAAAAAAGATACTTTTTTGGCACCCTATGAGCCGACCCTTAGTGTTGTACCACCCTCCGTTCCGAAGATATGGCCAAAACAAATTTTTTTTGTAGTAAATTTAAGAAAAAAAAAAAAAATGTCCCATCCCTAGTGCCGGGGGACATCCCTATACCAACCCCCAAGACGAGCCCATCACTATAGTCCAAACCGCAACTCGCTAGGACCAGCGGTTCGGGAGATAAGGGAAAATGTCAAAAAAATGTCAAAAATGTCAAAGAAGGTACATCCCTAGTGGCTGGACATGTCCATGCGAACTCGCACGCTCGCGCTTCGCGCTCGCGTGCTCGTTCGAGGAAAAAAAAATTTTCGCAAAAATCCCATACAAATCTCCATACATTCTGCCACTTTCCAGAAAAAGTGACATAAAAATGTCAAATGTCAAAAAATGTCAAATGTCATAATTTTTCCCCAGTCAGAATTAGACACCGAACAATCCATACATACATCACTACAATGTCAGACAAGTCCTTCCGACTAAACAACCATGTCAATGAGTGAGTCAGTCAGTCACCGTTTTGTATCTTTATAATATATAGATAGACTAGTGTTTTGCGTGGTGCGCGGGCTGCAGGCAGCCCGCGTGTGTGGTAAACGCTATTGTTACTTATTGTTCTTTGTTGTTACTGGTTGTTACCTGTTGTTGTTTGTTGTTGCATTTAGTTGTTGTTGTAACTTTTTCGTTAACGTGACAGGACAAGGTATCGAGTTTAAAACACGTTTGGAAGCTGAATTGAGTTGAAACAGGTGATCAGACGACATTCAAGTAATGGGCAGAAGTCAATTGTATCACGAAATGTCATCGGTCATGATCGGGTGGGAAAAAAAGTCATCGGTCATGATCAGTTTTCAAAATTGTCATCGTCGTAACCGTAAAAGCGCGTTGAAATACGTGTGGTAACTTTGATTCCATTGAAGTGGACTAATATTTTGCTATTGTGTACTCTGACAGTTGTCAAAGGTCCAAAATGTAAACGGTCGAAATGTGCTTGAACCAACTTTCAACGCAGTCGAATCCCGCTAAGCCCAATCTCAAACGTTTGCGAGGTAGGTCCAAAAGAAACAGTCTCGTAATGCTCCCGGGGTTAAGTGAACTCGGCCTCATGAACTCACATACTCGGCCTTCGGCCTCGTATGTTCGTTCATCGGCCTCGCTTATACTCGGTTCGGCCTTCGGCCTCACAGGCTCGGCCTCCGGCCTCGCCGCTTGGTACTGTTTGGCCTCCGGACGATTCCTCCGGAATCGTCCTCCGGGGTCGGCCTTCGGCCTCCCTAGGATGACATCAGATATGACTCTGGTAGCCGCGGTGTTGTGCTCGGCCGAAAAACTCGCATGTTCGGACTCCGAACGCTGCCAGCTCGGCCTTCGGCCTCACTGGCGCGTTCTCCGTCCTCACATGCTCGTTTTTCGGCCTCGCTATAAAGATACTTGTAGGCTCGGCCTTCGGCCTCGCCGGGATCCTTTACGCGAAATGTTTCCTCTGACAGCTGTCAAGTGTCCATCTGTCAACGGTCTAAATGTGCTTGAACCAACTTTCTACGAAGTTGAATCCCGCTAAGCCCAGCCTCAGTCATTCGGGAGACATGTCCAAGTGAAACAGTATTGTAATGCCGCCGGGGTTATGTGAACTCGGCCTCATGAACTCACATACTCGGCCTTCGGCCTCGTATGTTCGTTCATCGGCCTCGCTTATACTCGGTTCGGCCTTCGGCCTCACAGGCTCGGCCTCCGGCCTCGCCGCTTGGTACTGTTTGGCCTCCGGACGATTCCTCCGGAATCGTCCTCCGGGGTCGGCCTTCGGCCTCCCTAGAATGACATCAGATATGACTCTGGTGGCCGCGGTGTCGTGCTCGGCCAAAAAACGAGCATGTTCGGACTCCGAACGCTGCCAGCTCGGCCTTCGGCCTCACTGGCGCGTTCTCCGTCCTCACATGCTCGTTTTTCGGCCTCGCTGGAAAGACACTTGTAAGCTCGGCCTTCGGCCTCGCCGTTAGATCCGAAGAAATGTCCGATCATTTTTTTTTCGAAAAAGTGTCAAAATCCCTGTCGGTTGTCAAAAAGTGTCAAATTTGACAGTGGATTCGTAATGAGCGACCCCATTTACTCCTGGATACCGAGTTTCAAGCGAATCGGAGCACTTTTTTGGACCTGTCAAAAAAATGTCAAATTATGTCAAATGTCAAATTTTTTTATGCGGTCGGGTAGCGCTCGGCAAACCGATCACTAAAGTCGAAACCGCAACTCGCTAGGACTTACGGTTCGGGAGATATGGCCGACCAAAATTTTCGTAAAAAATTTTTTTTTTTTTCGACTTTTTTTTTTTTTTATTTTATTTCCAGAAAGATCTCGCCGAGCCCTTTTCTTAGAGTACCATGAACATGGGTCTAGCTCCAGCCGTTTGGGAGATACGGGCCGTTAAAGTTTTGACACCGGGGGGGGCTAGATCTCGGCGAGACCTTTTCTTAGACACCCATCAACATGGGTCTAACTCAAGCCGTCTCGGAGATACGGGCCGTCAAAGTTTTGACATTTGAAAAAAAAAAAAAAACTTTTTTGGCACCCTATGGTCCGACCCCTAGGGTTGTACCACCTTCCGTTCCGAAGATATGGCCAAATCAAAATTTTTTTGAAGTTAATTTTAGAAAAAAAAAAAAATCCCATCCCTAGTGACCGGGGACATCCCTAGGAACTGCGCCCGCTCGCGCTTCGCGCTCGCGGGCTTGTTCCGGCGAAATTCGCGGGCTCGCGCTTCGCGCTCGCGGGCTCGTTCTGTCAATAATGTCAAAAATGTCAATTTTTCCCATCCCTAGTACCCAGGTACATCACTACGAACTTCGCCCGCTCGCGCTTCGCGCTCGCGGGCTCGTTCGTAGGGTCGCCCTTCGGGCTCGCCTACTCACTCGCAAAATTTTTCCAAACTCCCATACAAAATCCCATACAACGACCCGCCTCACTAAAATGTCAAAAACCCATGTCAAATGTCAAAAAATGTCAAATGTCTGATTTTTTCCCCACTCAGTATTAGACACCCAACATTCCATACATACATCACTACCACCCCAGAACACTCTTTCCAACTAAACAACCATGTCAATGAGTGAGTCAGTCAGTTACCGTTTTGTAATTTTATATAATATAGCTCGCATGCTCGCGCTACGCGCTCGCTTATGCTCGCAACTAGTGTTTTGCGTGGTGCGCGGGCTGCAGGCAGCCCGCGTGAGTTGTAATTGTTCCAAGTTGTACTTTGTTATTGTTGTTTGTTGTTGTAATGTAGCTGTTGTTTTAACTTTTTCGTTAACGTGACAGGATAAGGTATCGAGTTTAAAACACGTTTGGAAGCTGAAATTGAGTTGAAACAGGTGATCAGACGACATTCAAGTAATGGGCAGAAGTCAATTGTATCACGAAATGTCATCGGTCATGATCGGGTGGGAAAAAAGTCATCGGTCATGATCAGTTTTCCAAATTGTCATCGTCGTAACCGTAATAGCGCGTTGAAATACGTGTGGTAACTTTGATTCAATTGAAGTGGACAAATATTTTGCAATTGTGTACTCTGACAGTTGTTAAAAGTCCAAAATCTTAACGGTCGAAATGTGCTTGAACAAACTTTCAACGGAGTCGAATCCCGCTAAGCCCAATCTCAAACGTTTTCGAGATAGGTCCAAATGAAACAGTCTTGTACTGCCCCCGGGGTTAAGTGAACTCGGCCTCATGAACTCACATACTCGGCCTTCGGCCTCGTATGTTCGTTCATCGGCCTCGCTTATACGCGGTTCGGCCTTCGGCCTCACAAGCTCGGCCTCCGGCCTCGCCGCTTGGTACTGTTTGGCCTCCGGACGATTCCTCCGGAATCGTCCTCCGGGGTCGGCCTTCGGCCTCCCTAGAATGACATCAGATATGACTCTGGTGGCCGCGGTGTCGTGCTCGGCCGAAAAACTCGCATGTTCGGACTCCGAACGCTGCCAGCTCGGCCTTCGGCCTCACTGGCGCGTTCTCCGTCCTCACATGCTCGTTTTTCGGCCTCGCTATGAAGACACTTGTAGGCTCGGCCTTCGGCCTCGCCGGGATCCTTTACGCGAAATGTTTCCTCTGACATCTGTCAAGTGTCCAAACTGTCAACGGTCTAAGTGTGCTTGAACCAACTTTCTACGAAGTTGAATCCCGCTAAGCCCAGCCTGAGCCGTTCGGGAGACATGTCCAAGTGAAAAGGTATTGTAATGCCCCCGGGGTTATGTGAACTCGGCCTCATGAACTCACATACTCGGCCTTCGGCCTCGTATGTTCGTTCATCGGCCTCGCTTATACTCGGTTCGGCCTTCGGCCTCACAGGCTCGGCCTCCGGCCTCGCCGCTTGGTACTGTTTGGCCTCCGGACGATTCCTCCGGAATCGTCCTCCGGGGTCGGCCTTCGGCCTCCCTAGGATGACATCAGATATGGCTCTGGTGGCCGCGGTGTCGTGCTCGGCCGAAAAACTCGCATGTTCGGACTCCGAACGCTGCCAGCTCGGCCTTCGGCCTCACTGGCGCGTTCTCCGTCCTCCCATGCTCGTTTTTCGGCCTCGCTGGAAAGAAACTTGTAGGCTCGGCCTTCGGCCTCGCCGTTAGATCCGAAGAAACGTCCGATCATTTTTTTTTCGAAAAAGTGTCAAAGTCCCTGTCGGTTGTCAAAGAGTGTCAAATTTGACAACAAATTCGTAATCAGCGACCCCATTTACTCCTGGATACCGAGTTTCAAGCGAATCGGAGTACTTTTTTGGACCTGTCAAAAAAATGTCAAATTATGTCAAATGTCAAATTCTTTTATGCGGTCGGGTAGCGCTCGGCGAACCGATCACTAAAGTCGAAACCGCAACTCGCTAGGACTTACGGTTCGGGAGATATGGCCGACCAAAGTTTTCGTAAAAATTTTTTTTTTTTTTCGACTTTTTTTTTTTTTTATTTTATTTCCAGAAAGATCTCGCCGAGCCCTTTTCTTAGAGTACCATGAACATGGGTCTAGCTCCAGCCGTTTGGGAGATACGGGCCGTTGAAGTTTTGACACCGGGGGGGGCTAGATCTCGGCGAGACCTTTTCTTAGACACCCATCAACATGGGTCTAACTCAAGCCGTCTAGGAGATACGGGCCGTTAAAGTTTTGACATTAAAAAAAAAAAAAAGAAACTTTTTTGGCACCCTATGGTCCGACCCCTAGGGTTGTACCACCTTCCGTTCCGAAGATATAGCCAAAACAAAATTTTTTTGTAACAAATTTTAGAAAAAAAAAAAAATTCCCATCCCTAGTGACCGGGGCCATCCCTAGGAACTGCGCCCGCTCGCGCTTCGCGCTCGCGGGCTTGTTCCGGCGAACTTCGCCCGCTCGCGCTTCGCGCTCGTGGGCTCGTTCTGTCAAAAATGTCAATTTTTCCCATCCCTAGTACCCAGGTACATCCCTACGAACTTCGCCCGCTCGCGCTTCGCGCTCGCGTGCTCGTTCGTACTCGTTCGTAGGCTCGCCCTTCGGGCTCGCCTACTCACTCGCGAAATTTTTCCAAACTCCCATACAAAATCCCATACAACGACCCGCCTCACTAAAATGTCAAAAACCCATGTCAAATGTCAAAAAATGTCAAATGTCTGATTTTTTCCCCACTCAGTATTAGACACCCAACATTCCATACATACATCACTACCACCCCAGAACACTCCTTCCAACTAAACTACCATGTCAATGAGTGAGTCAGTCAGTTACCGTTTTGTAATTTTATATAATATAGCTCGCATGCTCGCGCTTCGCGCTCGCTATGCTCGCAACTAGTGTTTTGCGTGGTGCGCGGGCTGCAGGCAGCCCGCGTGTGTGGTAAACGCTATTGTTACTAATTGATTTGTATTGTTATTTGTTGTTACCGGTTGTTGTTGGTTGTACATAGTTGTTGTTTAATCTTTTTCGTTTACGTGACAGGATTGAGGAGGTTAGGAGTTAAAAACACGTTTGGAAGCTGAAATTGAGTTGAAACAGGTGATCAGACGACATTCAAGTAATGGGCAGAAGTCAATTGTATCACGAAATGTCATCGGTCATGATCGGGTGGGAAAAAAAGTCATCGGTCATGATCAGTTTTCAAAATTGTCATCGTCGTAACCGTAATAGCGCGTTGAAATACGTGTGGTAACTTTGATTCCATTGAAGTGGACTAATATTTTGCTATTGTGTACTCTGACAGCTGTCAAAGGTCCAAAATGTACACGGTCGAAATGTGCTTGAACCAACTTTCAACGCAGTCGAATCCCGCTAAGCCCAATCTCAAACGTTTGCGAGGTAGGTCCAAAAGAAACAGTCTCGTAATGCTCCCGGGGTTAAGTGAACTCGGCCTCATGAACTCACATACTCGGCCTTCGGCCTCGTATGTTCGTTCATCGGCCTCGCTTATACTCGGTTCGGCCTTCGGCCTCACAGGCTCGGCCTCCGGCCTCGCCGCTTGGTACTGTTTGGCCTCCGGACGATTCCTCCGGAATCGTCCTCCGGGGTCGGCCTTCGGCCTCCCTAGGATGACATCAGATATGACTCTGGTAGCCGCGGTGTTGTGCTCGGCCGAAAAACTCGCATGTTCGGACTCCGAACGCTGCCAGCTCGGCCTTCGGCCTCACTGGCGCGTTCTCCGTCCTCACATGCTCGTTTTTCGGCCTCGCTATAAAGATACTTGTAGGCTCGGCCTTCGGCCTCGCCGGGATCCTTTACGCGAAATGTTTCCTCTGACAGCTGTCAAGTGTCCATCTGTCAACGGTCTAAATGTGCTTGAACCAACTTTCTACGAAGTTGAATCCCGCTAAGCCCAGCCTCAGTCATTCGGGAGACATGTCCAAGTGAAACAGTATTGTAATGCCGCCGGGGTTATGTGAACTCGGCCTCATGAACTCACATACTCGGCCTTCGGCCTCGTATGTTCGTTCATCGGCCTCGCTTATACTCGGTTCGGCCTTCGGCCTCACAGGCTCGGCCTCCGGCCTCGCCGCTTGGTACTGTTTGGCCTCCGGACGATTCCTCCGGAATCGTCCTCCGGGGTCGGCCTTCGGCCTCCCTAGAATGACATCAGATATGACTCTGGTGGCCGCGGTGTCGTGCTCGGCCAAAAAACGAGCATGTTCGGACTCCGAACGCTGCCAGCTCGGCCTTCGGCCTCACTGGCGCGTTCTCCGTCCTCACATGCTCGTTTTTCGGCCTCGCTGGAAAGACACTTGTAAGCTCGGCCTTCGGCCTCGCCGTTAGATCCGAAGAAATGTCCGATCATTTTTTTTTCGAAAAAGTGTCAAAATCCCTGTCGGTTGTCAAAAAGTGTCAAATTTGACAGTGGATTCGTAATGAGCGACCCCATTTACTCCTGGATACCGAGTTTCAAGCGAATCGGAGCACTTTTTTGGACCTGTCAAAAAAATGTCAAATTATGTCAAATGTCAAATTTTTTTATGCGGTCGGGTAGCGCTCGGCAAACCGATCACTAAAGTCGAAACCGCAACTCGCTAGGACTTACGGTTCGGGAGATATGGCCGACCAAAATTTTCGAAAAAAATTTTTTTTTTTTTCGACTTTTTTTTTTTTTTATTTTATTTCCAGAAAGATCTCGCCGAGCCCTTTTCTTAGAGTACCATGAACATGGGTCTAGCTCCAGCCGTTTGGGAGATACGGGCCGTTAAAGTTTTGACACCGGGGGGGGCTAGATCTCGGCGAGACCTTTTCTTAGACACCCATCAACATGGGTCTAACTCAAGCCGTCTCGGAGATACGGGCCGTCAAAGTTTTGACATTTGAAAAAAAAAAAAAAACTTTTTTGGCACCCTATGGTCCGACCCCTAGGGTTGTACCACCTTCCGTTCCGAAGATATGGCCAAATCAAAATTTTTTTGAAGTTAATTTTAGAAAAAAAAAAAAATCCCATCCCTAGTGACCGGGGACATCCCTAGGAACTGCGCCCGCTCGCGCTTCGCGCTCGCGGGCTTGTTCCGGCGAAATTCGCGGGCTCGCGCTTCGCGCTCGCGGGCTCGTTCTGTCAATAATGTCAAAAATGTCAATTTTTCCCATCCCTAGTACCCAGGTACATCACTACGAACTTCGCCCGCTCGCGCTTCGCGCTCGCGGGCTCGTTCGTAGGGTCGCCCTTCGGGCTCGCCTACTCACTCACGGTATTTTTCAAACCTCCCATACAAAATCCCATACAACGACCCGCCTCACTAAAATGTCAAAAACCCATGTCAAATGTCAAAAAATGTCAAATGTCGAGGTTTTTCCCCACTCAGTATTAGACACCCAACATTCCATACATACATCACTACCACCCCAAACGGCTCCTTCCAACTAAACAACCATGTCAATCAGTGAGTCAGTCAGTTACCGTTTTGTAATTTTATATAATATAGCTCGCATGCTCGCGCTGCGCGCTCGCTATGCTCGCAACTAGTGTTTTGCGTGGTGCGCGGGCTGCAGGCAGCCCGCGTGTGTGGTAAACGCTATTGTTCCTATTGTTTCTTGTTCTTTGTTGTACTCTATTTGTTGTTGTTTGTTGTTGTAATGTAGCTGTTGTTAGAACTTTTTCGTTAACGTGACAGGATAAGGTTTCGAGTTTAAAACACGTTTGGAAGGTGAAATTGAGTTGAAACAGGTGGTCAGACGACATTCAAGTAATGGGCAGAAGTCAATTGTATCACGAAATGTCATCGGTCATGATCGGGTGGGAAAAAAAGTCATCGGTCATGATCAGTTTTCAAAATTGTCATCGTCGTAACCGTAATAGCGCGTTGAAATACGTGTGGTAACTGTGATTCAATTGAAGTGGACTAATATTTTGCTATTGTGTACTCTGACAGCTGTCAAAAGTCCAAAATGTACTCGGTCGAAATGGGCTTGAACAATCTTTCAACGGAGTCGAATCCCGCTAAGCCCAAGCTCAAACGTTTGGAAGATACGTCCAAAAGAAACAGTCTTGTAATGCTCTCGGGGTAAAGTGAACTCGGCCTCATGAACTCACATACTCGGCCTTCGGCCTCGTATGTTCGTTCATCGGCCTCGCTTATACTCGGTTCGGCCTTCGGCCTCACAGGCTCGGCCTCCGGCCTCGCCGCTTGGTACTGTTTGGCCTCCGGACGATTCCTCCGGAATCGTCCTCCGGGGTCGGCCTTCGGCCTCCCTAGGATGACATCAGATATGGCTCTGGTGGCCGCGGTGTCGTGCTCGGCCGAAAAACTCGCATGTTCGGACTCCGAACGCTGCCAGCTCGGCCTTCGGCCTCACTGGCGCGTTCTCCGTCCTCACATGCTCGTTTTTCGGCCTCGCTATAAAGACACTTGTAGGCTCGGCCTTCGGCCTCGCCGGGATCGTTTACGCGAAATGTTTCCTCTGACAGCTGTCAAGTGTCCAAACTGTCGACTGTCTAAATGTGCTTGAACCAACTCTCTATGAAGTTGAATCCCGCTAAGCCCAGCCTCAGCCGTTCGGGAGACATGTCCAAGTGAAACGGTATTGTAATGCCCCCGGGGTTATGTGAACTCGGCCTCATGAACTCACATACTCGGCCTTCGGCCTCGTATGTTCGTTCATCGGCCTCGCTTATACTCGGTTCGGCCTTCGGCCTCACAGGCTCGGCCTCCGGCCTCGCCGCTTGGTACTGTTTGGCCTCCGGACGATTCCTCCGGAATCGTCCTCCGGGGTCGGCCTTCGGCCTCCCTAGGATGAGATCAGATATGACTCTGGTAGCCGCGGTGTCGTGCTCGGCCGAAAAACTCGCATGTTCGGACTCCGAACGCTGCCAGCTCGGCCTTCGGCCTCACTGGCGCGTTCTCCGTCCTCACATGCTCGGTTTTCGGCCTCGCTGGAAAGACACTTGTAAGCTCGGCCTTCGGCCTCGCCATTAGATCCGAAAAAATGTCCGATCAATTTTTTTTCGAAAAAGTGTCAAAATCCCTGTCGGTTGTCAAAAAGTGTCAAATTTGACAACGGATTCGTAATCAGCGACCCAACTTACTCCTGGATTTCGAGTTTCAAGCGAATCGGAGCACTTTTTTGGACCTGTCAAAAAAATGTCAAATTATGTCAAATGTCAAATTTTTTTATGCGGTCGGGTAGCGCTCGGCGGACAGATCTCTAAAGTCGAAACCGCAACTCGCTAGGACTTACGGTTCGGAAGATATGACGGATCAAAGTTTTGGCAAAAAAATTTTTTTTTTTTCGACTTTTTTTTTTTTTTATTTGATTTCCAGGTAGAGCTCGCCGAGCCCTTTTCTTAGAGTACCATGAACATGGGTCTAGCTCCAGCCGTTTGGGAGATACGGGCCGTTGAAGTTTTGACACCGGGGGTGGATAGATCTCGGCGAGACCTTTTCTTAGACACCCATCAACATGGGTCTAACTCGAGCCGTCTAGGAGATACGGTCGGTTAAAGTTTTGACATTTAAAAAAAAAAAAGAAACTTTTTAGGCACCCTATGGTCCGACCCCTAGGGTTGTACCACCTTCCGTTCCGAAGATATGGCCAAATCAAATTTTTTTTGTAGTAAATTTTAGAAAAAAAAAAAATTCCCGTCCCTAGTGACCTGGGACATCCCTAGGAACTGCGCCCGCTCGCGCTTCGCGCTCGCGGGCTCGTTCTGTCAATAATGTCAAAAATGACAATTTTTCCCATCCCTAGTGACCGGGGACATCCCTAGGAACTGCGCCCGCTCGCGCTTCGCGCTCGCGGGCTTGTCCCGGAGAACTTCGCCGGCTCGCGCTTCGCGCTCGCGGGCTCGTTCTGTCAATAAAGTCAAAAATGTCAATTTTTCCCATCCCTAGTACCCAGGTACATCACTACGAACATCGCCCGCTCGCGCTTCGCGCTCGCGTGCTCGTTCGTGCTCGTTCGTAGGCTCGCCCTTCGGGCTCGCCTACTCACTCGCAAAATTTTTCGAATCTCCCATACAAAATCCCATACAACGACCCGCCTCACTAAAATGTCAAAAACCCATGTCAAATGTCAAAAAATGTCAAATGTCGAGGTTTTTCCCCACTCAGTATTAGACACCCGACATTCCATACATACATCACTACCACCCCAAACGACTCCTTCCAACTAAACAACCATGTCAATCAGTGAGTGAGTGAGTTACCGTTTTGTAATTTTATATAATATAGCTCGCATGCTCGCGCTACGCGCTCGCTATGCTCGCAACTAGTGTTTTGCGTGGTGCGCGGGCTGCAGGCAGCCCGCGTGAGTTGTAATTGTTCTTTGTTGTACTCTATTCATTGTTGTTTGTTGTTGCATTTAGTTGTTGTTGTAACTTTTTCGTTAACGTGACAGGACAAGGTATCGAGTAAAAAACACGTTTGAAATTGAGTTGAAACAGGTGATCAGACGACATTCAAGTAATGGGCAGAAGTCAATTGTACCACGAAAAGTCATCGGTCATGATCGGGTGGGAAAAAAGTCATCGGTCATGATCAGTTTTCAAAATTGTCATCGTCGTAACCGTAATAGCGCGTTAAAATACGTGTGGTAACTTTGATTCCATTGAAGTGGACTAATATTTTGCTATTGTGTACTCTGACAGTTGTCAAAGGTCCAAAATATACACGGTCGAAATGTGCTGGAACCAACTTTCAACGGAGTCGAATCCCGCTAAGCCCAAGCTCAAACGTTTGGAAGATGCGTCCAAAAGAAACAGTCTTTTAATGCTCTCGGGGTAAAGTGAACTCGGCCTCATGAACTCACATACTCGGCCTTCGGCCTCGTATGTTCGTTCATCGGCCTCGCTTATACTCGGTTCGGCCTTCGGCCTCACAGGCTCGGCCTCCGGCCTCGCCGCTTGGTACTGTTTGGCCTCCAGACGATTCCTCCGGAATCGTCCTCCGGGGTCGGCCTTCGGCCTCCCTAGGATGACATCAGATATGACTCTGGTAGCCGCGGTGTTGTGCTCGGCCGAAAAACGAGCATGTTCGGACTCCGAACGCTGCCAGCTCGGCCTTCGGCCTCACTGGCGCGTTCTCCGTCCTCACATGCTCGTTTTTCGGCCTCGCTATAAAGACACTTGTAGGCTCGGCCTTCGGCCTCGCCGGGATCCTTTACGCGAAATGTTTCCTCTGACAGCTGTCAAGTGTCCAAACTGTCAACGGTCGAAATGTGCTTGAACCAATTCAACGTAGTCGAATCCCGCTAAGACCAATCTCAAAGGTTTGGGAGATACGTCCAAGTGAAACTGTCTTGTAATGCTCCCGGGGTCAAGTGAACTCGGCCTCATGAACTCACATACTCGGCCTTCGGCCTCGTATGTTCGTTCATCGGCCTCGCTTATACTCGGTTCGGCCTTCGGCCTCACAGGCTCGGCCTCCGGCCTCGCCGCTTGGTACTGTTTGGCCTCCGGACGATTCCTCCGGAATCGTCCTCCGGGGTCGGCCTTCGGCCTCCCTAGGATGACATCAGATATGACTCTGGTAGCCGCGGTGTCGTGCTCGGCCGAAAAACTCGCATGTTCGGACTCCGAACGCTGCCAGCTCGGCCTTCGGCCTCGCTGGCGCGTTCTCCGTCCTCACATGCTCGTTTTTCGGCCTCGCTGATAAGAAACTTGTAGGCTCGGCCTTCGGCCTCGCCATTAGATCCGGAGAAACGCCCGACCAATTTTTTTTCTAAAAAGTGTCAAAGTCCCTGTCGGTTGTCAAAAAGTGTCAAATTTGACAGTGGATTCGTAATCAGCGACCCCACCTGCCCCTTGATACCGAGTTTCAGGCGAATCGGAGCACTTTTTTGGACCTGTCAAAAAAATGTCAAATTATGTCAAATGTCAAATTTTTTTATGCGGTCGGGTAGCGCTCGGCGAACCAATCACTAAAGTCGAAACCGCAACTCGCTAGGACTTACGGTTCGGGAGATATGGCCGACCAAAGTTTTCGTAAAAAAAAATTTTTTTTTCGACTTTTTTTTTTTTATTATTTTATTTCCAGAAAGATCTCGCCGAGCCCTTTTCTCAGAGTACCATGAACATGGGTCTAGCTCCAGCCGTTTGGGAGATACGGGCCGTTAAAGTTTTGACACCGGGGGGGGCTAGATCTCGGCGAGACCTTTTCTTAGACACCCATCAACATGGGTCTAACTCAAGCCGTCTCGGAGATACGGGCCGTTAAAGTTTTGACATTTGAAAAAAAAAAAAAACTTTTTTGTCACCCTATGGTCCGACCCCTGGGGTTGTACCACCTTCCGTTCCGAAGATATGGCCAAATCAAAATTTTTTTGTAGTAAATTTTAGAAAAAAAAAAATTCCCATCCCTAGTGACCGGGGACATCCCTAGGAACTGCGCCCGCTCGCGCTTCGCGCTCGCGGGCTTGTTCCGGCGAACTTCGCCCGCTCGCGCTTCGCGCTCGCGGGCTCGTTCTTTCAATAATGTCAAAAATGTCAATTTTTCCCATCCCTAGTACCCAGGTACATCACTACGAACATCGCCCTCTCGCGCTTCGCGCTCGCGGGCTCGTTCGTGCTCGTTCGTAGGCTCGCCCTTCGGGCTCGCCTACTCACTCGCAAAACTCCCATACAAAATCCCATACAACGACCCGCCTCACTAAAATGTCAAAAACCCATGTCAAATGTCAAAAAATGTCAAATGTCGAGGTTTTTCCCCACTCAGTATTAGACACCCAACATTCCATACATACATCACTACCACCCCAAACGACTCCTTCCAACTAAACAACCATGTCAATGAGTCAGTGAGTGAGTTACCGTTTTGTAGCTTTATATATAGTCAACTAGTGTTTTGCGTGGTGCGCGGGCTGCAGGCAGCCCGCGTGTGTGGTAAACGCTATTGTTCCTATTGTAACTTGTTGTTGTTTGTTGTTATTGGTTGTTATTTAGTTGTTGTTGTAACTTTTTCGTTTAAGTGACAGGATTGAGGAGGTATCGAGTTTAAAACACGTTTTGAAGCTGAAATTGAGTTGAAACAGGTGATCAGACGACATTCAAGTAATGGGCAGAAGTCAATTGTATCACGAAATGTCATCGGTCATGATCGGGTGGGAAAAAAAGTCATCGGTCATGATCAGTTTTCAAAATTGTCATCGTCGTAACCGTAATAGCGCGTTGAAATACGTGTGGTAACTTTGATTCAATTGAAGTGGACTAATATTTTGCTATTGTGTACTCTGACAGTTTTCAAAGGTCCAAAATGTACACGTTCGAAATGTACTTGAACAAACTTTCAACGGAGTCGAATCCCGCTAAGCCCAATCTCAAACGTTGTCGAGATAGGTCCAAAAGAAACAGTCTTGTAATGCTCTCGGGGTAAAGTGAACTCGTCCTCATGAACTCACATACTCGGCCTTCGGCCTCGTATGTTCGTTCATCGGCCTCGCTTATACTCGGTTCGGCCTTCGGCCTCACAGGCTCGGCCTCCGGCCTCGCCGCTTGGTACTGTTTGGCCTCCGGACGATTCCTCCGGAATCGTCCTCCGGGGTCGGCCTTCGGCCTCCCTAGAATGACATCAGATATGGCTCTGGTAGCCGCGGTGTCGTGCTCGGCCGAAAAACTCGCATGTTCGGACTCCGAACGCTGCCAGCTCGGCCTTCGGCCTCACTGGCGCGTTCTCCGTCCTCACATGCTCGTTTTTCGGCCTCGCTTTAAAGACACTTGTAGGCTCGGCCTTCGGCCTCGCCGGGATCGTTTACGCGAAATGTTTCCTCTGACAGATGTCAAGTGTCCAGACTGTCAACGGTCTAAATGTGCATGAACCAATTTTCTACGAAGATGAATCCCGCTAAGCCCAGCCTCAGCCGTTCGGGAGACATGTCCAAGTGAAACGGTATTGTAATGCCCCCGGGGTTATGTGAACTCGGCCTCATGAACTCACATACTCGGCCTTCGGCCTCGTATGTTCGTTCATCGGCCTCGCTTATACTCGGTTCGGCCTTCGGCCTCACAGGCTCGGCCTCCGGCCTCGCCGCTTGGTACTGTTTGGCCTCCGGACGATTCCTCCGGAATCGTCCTCCGGGGTCGGCCTTCGGCCTCCCTAGAATGACATCAGATATGACTCTGGTAGCCGCGGTGTCGTGCTCGGCCGAAAAACTCGCATGTTCGGACTCCGAACGCTGCCAGCTCGGCCTTCGGCCTCACTGGCGCGTTCTCCGTCCTCCCATGCTCGTTTTTCGGACTCGCTTGAAAGATACTTGTGGGCTCGGCCTTCGGCCTCGCCATTAGATCCGAAGAAATGTCCGATAATTTTTTTTTCGAAAATTTGTCAAAATCCCTGTCGGTTGTCAAAAAGTGTCAAATTTGACAGTGGATTCGTAATGAGCGACCCCATTTACTCCTGGATACCGAGTTTCAAGCGAATCGGAGCACTTTTTTGGACCTGTCAAAAAAATGTCAAATTCTGTCAAATGTCAAATTTTAATATGCGGTCGGGTAGCGCTCGGCGAACCGATCACTAAAGTCGAAACCGCAACTCGCTAGGACTTACGGTTCGGGAGATATGGCCGATCAAAGTTTTGGCAAAAAAAAAATTTTTTTTTTCGACTTTTTTTTTTTTTTATTTGATTTCCAGGTAGAGCTCGCCGAGCCCTTTTCTTAGAGTACCATGAACATGGGTCTAGCTCCAGCCGTTTGGGAGATACGGGCCGTTGAAGTTTTGACACCGGGGGTGGATAGATCTCGGCGAGACCTTTTCTTAGACACCCATCAACATGGGTCTAACTCAAGCCGTCTAGGAGATACGGTCGGTTAAAGTTTTGACATTTCAAAAAAAAAAGAAACTTTTTTGCCACCCTATGGTCCGACCCCTAGGGTTGTACCACCTTCCGTTCCGAAGATATGGCCAAAACAAAATTTTTTTGTAGTAAATTTAAAAAAAAAAAAAAATGTCCCATCCCTAGTGCCGGGGGACATCCCTATACCAACCCCCAAGACGAGCCCATCACTATAGTCCAAACCGCAACTCGCTAGGACCAGCGGTTCGGGAGATAAGGGAAAATGTCAAAAAAATGTCAAAAATGTCAAAGAAGGTACATCCCTAGTGGCTGGACATGTCCATGCGAACTCGCACGCTCGCGCTTCGCGCTCGCGTGCTCGTTCGAGGAAAAAAAAATTTTCGCAAAAATCCCATACAAATCCCCATACATTCTGCCACTTTCCACCAGAATTGACATAAAAATGTCAAATGTCAAAAAATGTCAAATGTCATAATTTTTCCCCAGTCAGTATTAGACACCGAACATTCCATACATACAACACTACAATGTCAGACAACTCCTTCCAACTAAACTACCATGTCAATCAGTGAGTGAGTGAGTGACGGTTTTGTATCTTTATATATATAGGGCTCGCACGCTCGCGCTACGCGCTCGCATTGCTCGCCGACTAGTGTTTTGCGTGGTGCGCGGGCTGCAGGCAGCCCGCGTGTGTGGTAAACGCTATTGTTCCTATTGTAACTTGTTGTTGTTTGTTGTTATTGGTTGTTATTTAGTTGTTGTTGTAACTTTTTCGTTTAAGTGACAGGATTGAGGAGGTATCGAGTTTAAAACACGTTTTGAAGCTGAAATTGAGTTGAAACAGGTGATCAGACGACATTCAAGTAATGGGCAGAAGTCAATTGTATCACGAAATGTCATCGGTCATGATCGGGTGGGAAAAAAAGTCATCGGTCATGATCAGTTTTCAAAATTGTCATCGTCGTAACCGTAATAGCGCGTTGAAATACGTGTGGTAACTTTGATTCAATTGAAGTGGACTAATATTTTGCTATTGTGTACTCTGACAGTTTTCAAAGGTCCAAAATGTACACGTTCGAAATGTACTTGAACAAACTTTCAACGGAGTCGAATCCCGCTAAGCCCAATCTCAAACGTTGTCGAGATAGGTCCAAAAGAAACAGTCTTGTAATGCTCTCGGGGTAAAGTGAACTCGTCCTCATGAACTCACATACTCGGCCTTCGGCCTCGTATGTTCGTTCATCGGCCTCGCTTATACTCGGTTCGGCCTTCGGCCTCACAGGCTCGGCCTCCGGCCTCGCCGCTTGGTACTGTTTGGCCTCCGGACGATTCCTCCGGAATCGTCCTCCGGGGTCGGCCTTCGGCCTCCCTAGAATGACATCAGATATGACTCTGGTGGCCGCGGTGTCGTGCTCGGCCGAAAAACTCGCATGTTCGGACTCCGAACGCTGCCAGCTCGGCCTTCGGCCTCACTGGCGCGTTCTCCGTCCTCACATGCTCGTTTTTCGGCCTCGCTATAAAGACACTTGTAGGCTCGGCCTTCGGCCTCGCCGGGATCCGTTACGTGAAATGTTTCCTCTGACAGCTGTCAAGTGTCCAAACTGTCAACGGTCCAAAAGTGCTTGAACCAACTTTCTACGAAGTTGAATCCCGCTAAGCCAAGCCTCAGCCGTTTGGGATATACGTCCAAGTGAAACAGTCTTGTAATGCTCCCGGGGTCAAGTGAACTCGGCCTCATGAACTCACATACTCGGCCTTCGGCCTCGTATGTTCGTTCATCGGCCTCGCTTATACTCGGTTCGGCCTTCGGCCTCACAGGCTCGGCCTCCGGCCTCGCCGCTTGGTACTGTTTGGCCTCCGGACGATTCCTCCGGAATCGTCCTCCGGGGTCGGCCTTCGGCCTCCCTAGAATGACATCAGATATGACTCTGGTGGCCGCGGTGTTGTGCTCGGCCGAAAAACGAGCATGTTCGGCCTCCGAACGCTGCCAGCTCGGCCTTCGGCCTCGCTGGCGCGTTCTCCGTCCTCGCATGCTCGTTTTTCGGCCTCGCTGGAAAGACACTTGTAGGCTCGGCCTTCGGCCTCGCCATTAGATCCGAAAAAATGTCCAATCCATTTTTTTTTCGAAAAAGTGTCAAAGTCCCTGTCGGTTGTCAAAAAGTGTCAAATTTGACAGCGGATTCGTAATCAGCGACCCCATTTACTCCTGAAAACCGAGTTTCAAGCGAATCGGAGCACTTTTTTGGACCTGTCAAAAAAATGTCAAATTCTGTCAAATGTCAAATTTTTTTATGCGGTCGGGTAGCGCTCGGTGAACTTATCACTAAAGTCGAAACCGCAACTCGCTAGGACTTACGGTTCGGGAGATATGGCCGACCAAAGTTTTCGTAAAAAATTTTTTTTTTTTCGACTTTTTTTTTTTTTTATTTTATTTCCAGAAAGATCTCGCCGAGCCCTTTTCTTAGAGTACCATGAACATGGGTCTAGCTCCAGCCGTTTGGGAGATACGGGCCGTTAAAGTTTTGACACCGGGGGGGGCTAGATCTCGGCGAGACCTTTTCTTAGACACCCATCAACATGGGTCTAACTCAAGCCGTCTCGGAGATACGGGCCGTTAAAGTTTTGACATTTGAAAAAAAAAAAAAACTTTTTTGTCACCCTATGGTCCAACCCCTAGGGTTGTACCACCTTCCGTTCCGAAGATATGGCCAAATCAAAATTTTTTTGAAGTAAATTTTAGAAAAAAAAAAAAAAAACCCATCCCTAGTGACCGGGGACATCCCTAGGAACTGCGCCCGCTCGCGCTTCGCGCTCGCGGGCTTGTTCCGGCGAACTTCGCCCGCTCGCGCTTCGCGCTCGCGGGCTCGTTCTGTCAATAACCTCAAAAATGACAATTTTTCCCATCCCTAGTACCCAGGTACATCACTACGAACATCGCCCGCTCGCGCTTCGCGCTCGCGTGCTCGTTCGTGCTCGTTCGTAGGCTCGCCCTTCGGGCTCGCCTACTCACTCGCGAAATTTTTCCAAACTCCCATACAAAATCCCATACAACGACCCGCCTCACTAAAATGTCAAAAACCCATGTCAAATGTCAAAAAATGTCAAATGTCTGATTTTTTCCCCACTCAGTATTAGACACCCAACATTCCATACATACATCACTACCACCCCAAACGACTCCTTCCAACTAAACTACCATGTCAATGAGTCAGTCAGTGAGTTACCGTTTTGTAATTTTATATAATATAGCTCGCATGCTCGCGCTTCGCGCTCGCTATGCTCGCAACTAGTGTTTTGCGTGGTGCGCGGGCTGCAGGCAGCCCGCGTGAGTTGTAATTGTTCCTGGTTGTATCTTGTGTATGTTGTTTGTTGTTGTTGCATTTAGTTGTTGTAACATTTTCGTTAACGTGACAGGATAAGGTATCGAGTAAAAAACACGTTTGAAATTGAGTTGAAACAGGTGATCAGACGACATTCAAGTAATGGGCAGAAGTCAAATGTATCACGAAATGTCATCGGTCATGATCGGGTGGGAAAAAAAGTCATCGGTCATGATCAGTTTTCAAAATTGTCATCGTCGTAACCGTAATAGCGCGTTGAAATACGTGTGGCAACTTTGATTCCATTGAAATGGACTAATATTTTGCTATTGTGTACTCTGACAGTTGTCAAAGGTCCAAAATGTACACGGTCGAAATGTGCTGGAACCAACTTTCAACGGAGTCGAATCCCGCTAAACCCAATCTCAAACGTTTTCGAGATAGGTCCAAATGAAACAGTCTTGTACTGCCCCCGGGGTTAAGTGAACTCGGCCTCATGAACTCACATACTCGGCCTTCGGCCTCGTATGTTCGTTCATCGGCCTCGCTTATACTCGGTTCGGCCTTCGGCCTCACAGGCTCGGCCTCCGGCCTCGCCGCTTGGTACTGTTTGGCCTCCGGACGATTCCTCCGGAATCGTCCTCCGGGGTCGGCCTTCGGCCTCCCTAGGATGACATCAGATATGACTCTGGTAGCCGCGGTGTTGTGCTCGGCCGAAAAACTCGCATGTTCGGACTCCGAACGCTGCCAGCTCGGCCTTCGGCCTCACTGGCGCGTTCTCCGTCCTCACATGCTCGTTTTTCGGCCTCGCTATAAAGGCACTTGTAGGCTCGGCCTTCGGCCTCGCCGGGATCCGTTACGTGAAATGTTTCCTCTGACAGCTGTCAAGTGTCCAAACTGTCAACGGTCCAAATGTGCTTGAACCAACTTTCTACGAAGTCGAATCCCGCTAAGCCAAGCCTCAAACGTTTAGGAGAAAGGTCCAAAAGAAACTGTCTTGTAATGCCCCCAAGGTTATGTGAACTCGGCCTCATGAACTCACATACTCGGCCTTCGGCCTCGTATGTTCGTTCATCGGCCTCGCTTATACTCGGTTCGGCCTTCGGCCTCACAGGCTCGGCCTCCGGCCTCGCCGCTTGGTACTGTTTGGCCTCCGGACGATTCCTCCGGAATCGTCCTCCGGGGTCGGCCTTCGGCCTCCCTAGGATGACATCAGACTTGACTCTGGTAGCCGCGGTGTCGTGCTCGGCCGAAAAACGAGCATGTTCGGACTCCGAACGCTGCCAGCTCGGCCTTCGGCCTCGCTGGCGCGTTCTCCGTCCTCGCATGCTCGTTTTTCGGCCTCGCTGGAAAGACACTTGTAGGCTCGGCCTTCGGCCTCGCCGTTAGATCCGAAAAAATGTCCAATCCATTTTTTTTTCGAAAAAGTGTCAAAATCCCTGTCGGTTGTCAAAAAGTGTCAAATTTGACAACGGATTCGTAATCAGCGACCCCACTTACTCCTGGATACCGAGTTTCAAGCGAATCGGAGCACTTTTTGGACCTGTCAAAAAAATGTCAAATTATGTCAAATGTCAAATTTTTTTATGCGGTCGGGTAGCGCTTGGCGAACCGATCACTAAAGTCGAAACCGCAACTCGCTAGGACTTACGGTTCGGGAGATATGGCCGACCAAAGTTTTCGTAAAAATTTTTTTTTTTTTTCGACTTTTTTTTTTTTTTATTTTATTTCCAGAAAGATCTCGCCGAGCCCTTTTCTTAGAGTACCATGAACATGGGTCTAGCTCCAGCCGTTTGGGAGATACGGGCCGTTGAAGTTTTGACACCGGGGGTAGATAGATCTCGGCGAGACCTTTTCTTAGACACCCATCAACATGGGTCTAACTCAAGCCGTCTAGGAGATACGGGCCGTTAAAGTTTTGACATTTAAAAAAAAAAAAGAAACTTTTTTGGCACCCTATGGTCCGACCCCTAGGGTTGTACCACCTTCCGTTCCGAAAATATGGCCAAAACAAAATTTTATTGTAACAAATTTTAGAAAAAAAAAAAAAATTCCCATCCCTAGTGACCGGGGCCATCCCTAGGAACTGCGCCCGCTCGCGCTTCGCGCTCGCGGGCTTGTTCCGGCGAACTTCACCCGCTCGCGCTTCGCGCTCGCGGGCTCGTTCTGTCAATAATGTCAAAAATGTCAGTTTTTCCCATCCCTAGTACCCAGGTACATCACTACAAACATCGCCCGCTCGCGCTTCGCGCTCGCGTGCTCGTTCGTGCTCGTTCGTAGGCTCGCCCTTCGGGCTCGCCTACTCACTCGCAAAACTCCCATACAAAATCCCATACAACGACCCGCCTCACTAAAATGTCAAAAACCCATGTCAAATGTCAAAAAATGTCAAATGTCGAGGTTTTTCCCCACTCAGTATTAGACACCCAACATTCCATACATACATCACTACCACCCCAAACGACTCCTTCCAACTAAACAACCATGTCAATGAGTCAGTCAGTGAGTTACCGTTTTGTAATTTTATATATATAGAGCTCGCATGCTCGCGCTACGCGCTCGCTATGCTCGCAACTAGTGTTTTGCGTGGTGCGCGGGCTGCAGGCAGCCCGCGTGAGTTGTAATTGTTCCAAGTTGTACTTCGTTATTGTTGTTTGTTGTTGCATTTAGTTGTTGTTGTAACTTTTTCGTTAACGTGACAGGACAAGGTATCGAGTTAAAAACACGTTTGAAATTGAGTTGAAACAAATTATCAGACGACATTCAAGTAATGGGCAGAAGTCAATTGTATCACGAAATGTTATCGGTCATGATCAGTTTTCAAAATTGTCATTGTCGTAACCGTAATAGCGCGTTGAAATACGTGTGGCAACTTTGATTCCATTGAAATGGACTAATATTTTGCTATTGTGTACTCTGACAGTTGCCAAAGGTCCAAAATGTACACGGTCGAAATGTGATGGAACCAACTTTCAACGGAGTCGAATCCCGCTAAGCCCAAGCTCAAACGTTTGCGAGATAGGTCCAAAAGAAACTGTCTTGTAATGCTCCCGGGGTTAAGTGAACTCGGCCTCATGAACTCACATACTCGGCCTTCGGCCTCGTATGTTCGTTCATCGGCCTCGCTTATACTCGGTTCGGCCTTCGGCCTCACAGGCTCGGCCTCCGGCCTCGCCGCTTGGTACTGTTTGGCCTCCGGACGATTCCTCCGGAATCGTCCTCCGGGGTCGGCCTTCGGCCTCCCTAGGATGACATCAGATATGACTCTGGTAGCCGCGGTGTCGTGCTCGGCCGAAAAACTCGCATGTTCGCCTCGCCGGGATCCGTTACGTGAAATGTTTCCTCTGACAGCTGTCAAGTGTCCAAACTGTCAACGGTCTAAATGTGCTTGAACCAACTTTCTACGAAGATGAATCCCGCTAAGCCCAGCCTCAGCCGTTCAGGAGACATGTCCAAGTGAAACGGTATTGTAATGCCCCCGGGGTTATGTGAACTCGGCCTCATGAACTCACATATTCGGCCTACGGCCTCGTATGTTCGTTCATCGGCCTCGCTTATACTCGGTTCGGCCTTCGGCCTCACAGGCTCGGCCTCCGGCCTCGCCGCTTGGTACTGTTTGGCCTCCGGACGATTCCTCCGGAATCGTCCTCCGGGGTCGGCCTTCGGCCTCCCTAGGATGACATCAGATATGACTCTAGAGGCCGCCGTGTCGTGCTCGGCCGAAAAACGAGCATGTTCGGACTCCGAACGCTGCCAGCTCGGCCTTCGGCCTCACTGGCGCGTTCTCCGTCCTCCCATGCTCGTTTTTCGGCCTCGCTGGAAAGACACTTGTAAGCTCGGCCTTCGGCCTCGCCGTTAGATCCGAAGAAATGTCCGATCATTTTTTTTTCGAAAAAGTGTCAAAATCCCTGTCGGTTGTCAAAAAGTGTCAAATTTGACAGTGGATTCGTAATGAGCGACCCCATTTACTCCTGGATACCGAGTTTCAAGCGAATCGGAGCACTTTTTTGGACCTGTCAAAAAAATGTCAAATTATGTCAAATGTCAAATTTTTTTATGCGGTCGGGTAGCGCTCGGCGAACCAATCACTAAAGTCGAAACCGCAACTCGCTAGGACTTACGGTTCGGGAGATATGGCCGACCAAAGTTTTCGTAAAAAATTTTTTTTTTTTCGACTTTTTTTTTTTTTTATTTTATTTCCAGAAAGATCTCGCCGATCCCTTTTCTTAGAGTACCATGAACATGGGTCTAGCTCCAGCCGTTTGGGAGATACGGGCCGTTAAAGTTTTGACACCGGGGGGGGCTAGATCTCGGCGAGACCTTTTCTTAGACACCCATCAACATGGGTCTAACTCAAGCCGTCTCGGAGATACGGGCCGTCAAAGTTTTGACATTTGAAAAAAAAAAAAAAAACTTTTTTGTCACCCTATGGTCCGACCCCTAGGGTTGTACCACCTTCCGTTCCGAAGATATGGCCAAATCAAATTTTTTTTGAAGTAAATATTAGATAAAAAAAAAAAAAACCCATCCCTAGTGACCGGGGACATCCCTAGGAACTGCGCCCGCTCGCGCTTCGCGCTCGCGGGCTTGTTCCGGCGAACTTCGCCGGCTCGCGCTTCGCGCTCGCGGGCTCGTTCTGTCAATAATGTCAATTTTTCCCATCCCTAGTACCCAGGTACTTCACTAAGAACATCGCCCGCTCGCGCTTCGCGCTCGCGTGCTCGTTCGTAGGCTCGCCCTTCGGGCTCGCCTACTCACTCGCGAAATTTTTCCAAACTCCCATACAAAATCCCATACAACGACCCGCCTCACTAAAATGTCAAAAACCCATGTCAAATGTCAAAAAATGTCAAATGTCGAGGTTTTTCCCCACTCAGTATTAGACACCCAACATTCCATACATACATCACTACCACCCCAAACGACTCCTTCCAACTAAACAACCATGTCAATCAGTGAGTGAGTCAGTTACCGTTTTGTAATTTTATATAATATAGCTCGCATGCTCGCGCTTCGCGCTCGCTATGCTCGCAACTAGTGTTTTGCGTGGTGCGCGGGCTGCAGGCAGCCCGCGTGTGTGGTAAACGCTATTGTTACTAATTGATTTGTATTGTTATTTGTTGTTACCGGTTGTTGTTGGTTGTACATAGTTGTTGTTTAATCTTTTTCGTTTACGTGACAGGATTGAGGAGGTTAGGAGTTAAAAACACGTTTGGAAGCTGAAATTGAGTTGAAACAGGTGATCAGACGACATTCAAGTAATGGGCAGAAGTCAATTGTATCACGAAATGTCATCGGTCATGATCGGGTGGGAAAAAAAGTCATCGGTCATGATCAGTTTTCAAAATTGTCATCGTCGTAACCGTAATAGCGCGTTGAAATACGTGTGGTAACTTTGATTCCATTGAAGTGGACTAATATTTTGCTATTGTGTACTCTGACAGCTGTCAAAGGTCCAAAATGTACACGGTCGAAATGTGCTTGAACCAACTTTCAACGCAGTCGAATCCCGCTAAGCCCAATCTCAAACGTTTGCGAGGTAGGTCCAAAAGAAACAGTCTCGTAATGCTCCCGGGGTTAAGTGAACTCGGCCTCATGAACTCACATACTCGGCCTTCGGCCTCGTATGTTCGTTCATCGGCCTCGCTTATACTCGGTTCGGCCTTCGGCCTCACAGGCTCGGCCTCCGGCCTCGCCGCTTGGTACTGTTTGGCCTCCGGACGATTCCTCCGGAATCGTCCTCCGGGGTCGGCCTTCGGCCTCCCTAGGATGACATCAGATATGACTCTGGTAGCCGCGGTGTTGTGCTCGGCCGAAAAACTCGCATGTTCGGACTCCGAACGCTGCCAGCTCGGCCTTCGGCCTCACTGGCGCGTTCTCCGTCCTCACATGCTCGTTTTTCGGCCTCGCTATAAAGATACTTGTAGGCTCGGCCTTCGGCCTCGCCGGGATCCTTTACGCGAAATGTTTCCTCTGACAGCTGTCAAGTGTCCATCTGTCAACGGTCTAAATGTGCTTGAACCAACTTTCTACGAAGTTGAATCCCGCTAAGCCCAGCCTCAGTCATTCGGGAGACATGTCCAAGTGAAACAGTATTGTAATGCCGCCGGGGTTATGTGAACTCGGCCTCATGAACTCACATACTCGGCCTTCGGCCTCGTATGTTCGTTCATCGGCCTCGCTTATACTCGGTTCGGCCTTCGGCCTCACAGGCTCGGCCTCCGGCCTCGCCGCTTGGTACTGTTTGGCCTCCGGACGATTCCTCCGGAATCGTCCTCCGGGGTCGGCCTTCGGCCTCCCTAGGATGACATCAGATATGACTCTGGTGGCCGCGGTGTCGTGCTCGGCCAAAAAACGAGCATGTTCGGACTCCGAACGCTGCCAGCTCGGCCTTCGGCCTCGCTGGCGCGTTTTCCGTCCTCGCATGCTCGTTTTTCGGCCTCGCTGGAAAGACACTTGTAGGCTCGGCCTTCGGCCTCGCCATTCGATCCGAAAAAATGTCCAATCCATTTTTTTTTCGAAAAAGTGTCAAAGTCCATGTCGGTTGTCAAAAAGTGTCAAATTTGACATCGGATTCGTAATCAGCGACCCCATTTACTCCTGGATACCGAGTTTCAAGCGAATCGGAGCACTTTTTTGGACCTGTCAAAAAAATGTCAAATTCTGTCAAATGTCAAATTTATTTATGCGGTCGGGTAGCGCTTGGCGAACCGATCACTAAAGTCGAAACCGCAACTCGCTAGGACTTACGGTTCGGGAGATATGGCCGACCAAAGTTTTCGTAAAAAATATTTTTTTTTTCGACTTTTTTTTTTTTTTATTTTATTTCCAGAAAGATCTCGCCGAGCCCTTTTCTTAGAGTACCATGAACATGGGTCTAGCTCCAGCCGTTTGGGAGATACGGGCCGTTGAAGTTTTGACACCGGGGGGGGCTAGATCTCGGCGAGACCTTTTCTTAGACACCCATCAACATGGGTCTAACTCAAGCCGTCTAGGAGATACGGGCCGTTAAAGTTTTGACATTAAAAAAAAAAAAAGAAACTTTTTTGGCACCCTATGGTCCGACCCCTAGGGTTGTACCACCTTCCGTTCCGAAGATATAGCCAAAACAAAATTTTTTTGTAACAAATTTTAGAAAAAAAAAAAAATTCCCATCCCTAGTGACCGGGGCCATCCCTAGGAACTGCGCCCGCTCGCGCTTCGCGCTCGCGGGCTTGTTCCGGCGAACTTCGCCCGCTCGCGCTTCGCGCTCGCGGGCTCGTTCTGTCAAAAATGTCAATTTTTCCCATCCCTAGTACCCAGGTACATCCCTACGAACTTCGCCCGCTCGCGCTTCGCGCTCGCGTGCTCGTTCGTGCTCGTTCGTAGGCTCGCCCTTCGGGCTCGCCTACTCACTCGCGAAATTTTTCAAAACTCCCATACAAAATCCCATACAACGACCCGCCTCACTAAAATGTCAAAAACCCATGTCAAATGTCAAAAAATGTCAAATGTCTGATTTTTTCCCCACTCAGTATTAGACACCCGACATTCCATACATACATCACTACCACCCCAAACGACTCCTTCCAACTAAACAACCATGTCAATGAGTGAGTCAGTGAGTTACCGTTTTGTAATTTTATATAATATAGCTCGCATGCTCGCGCTTCGCGCTCGCTATGCTCGCAACTAGTGTTTTGCGTGGTGCGCGGGCTGCAGGCAGCCCGCGTGTGTGGTAAACGCTATTGTTCCTATTGTTTCTTGTTCTTTGTTGTACTCTATTTGTTGTTGTTTGTTGTTGTTATGTACTTGTTGTTGTAACTTTTTCGTTAACGTGACAGGATAAGGTTTCGAGTTTAAAACACGTTTGGAAGGTGAAATTGAGTTGAAACAGGTGGTCAGACGACATTCAAGTAATGGGCAGAAGTCAATTGTATCACGAAATGTCATCGGTCATGATCGGGTGGGAAAAAAAGTCATCGGTCATGATCAGTTTTCAAAATTGTCATCGTCGTGACCGTAATAGCGCGTTGAAATACGTGTGGTAACTTTGATTCCATTGAAGTGGACTAATATTTTGCTATTGTGTACTCTGACAGTTGTCAAATGTCCAAAATGTACACGGTCGAAATGTGCTGGAACCAACTTTCAACGGAGTCGAATCCCGCTAAGCCCAATCTCAAACGTTTGCGAGATAGGTCCAAAAAAAAACTGTCTTGTAATGCTCCCGGGGTTAAGTGAACTCGGCCTCATGAACTCACATACTCGGCCTTCGGCCTCGTATGTTCGTTCATCGGCCTCGCTTATACTCGGTTCGGCCTTCGGCCTCACAGGCTCGGCCTCCGGCCTCGCCGCTTGGTACTGTTTGGCCTCCGGACGATTCCTCCGGAATCGTCCTCCGGGGTCGGCCTTCGGCCTCCCTAGGATGACATCAGATATGACTCTGGTAGCCGCGGTGTTGTGCTCGGCCGAAAAACTCGCATGTTCGGACTCCGAACGCTGCCAGCTCGGCCTTCGGCCTCACTGGCGCGTTCTCCGTCCTCACATGCTCGTTTTTCGGCCTCGCTATAAAGATACTTGTAGGCTCGGCCTTCGGCCTCGCCGGGATCCTTTACGCGAAATGTTTCCTCTGACAGCTGTCAAGTGTCCATCTGTCAACGGTCTAAATGTGCTTGAACCAACTTTCTACGAAGTTGAATCCCGCTAAGCCCAGCCTCAGTCATTCGGGAGACATGTCCAAGTGAAACAGTATTGTAATGCCGCCGGGGTTATGTGAACTCGGCCTCATGAACTCACATACTCGGCCTTCGGCCTCGTATGTTCGTTCATCGGCCTCGCTTATACTCGGTTCGGCCTTCGGCCTCACAGGCTCGGCCTCCGGCCTCGCCGCTTGGTACTGTTTGGCCTCCGGACGATTCCTCCGGAATCGTCCTCCGGGGTCGGCCTTCGGCCTCCCTAGAATGACATCAGATATGACTCTGGTGGCCGCGGTGTCGTGCTCGGCCAAAAAACGAGCATGTTCGGACTCCGAACGCTGCCAGCTCGGCCTTCGGCCTCACTGGCGCGTTCTCCGTCCTCACATGCTCGTTTTTCGGCCTCGCTGGAAAGACACTTGTAAGCTCGGCCTTCGGCCTCGCCGTTAGATCCGAAGAAATGTCCGATCATTTTTTTTTCGAAAAAGTGTCAAAATCCCTGTCGGTTGTCAAAAAGTGTCAAATTTGACAGTGGATTCGTAATGAGCGACCCCATTTACTCCTGGATACCGAGTTTCAAGCGAATCGGAGCACTTTTTTGGACCTGTCAAAAAAATGTCAAATTATGTCAAATGTCAAATTTTTTTATGCGGTCGGGTAGCGCTCGGCAAACCGATCACTAAAGTCGAAACCGCAACTCGCTAGGACTTACGGTTCGGGAGATATGGCCGACCAAAATTTTCGTAAAAAATTTTTTTTTTTTTCGACTTTTTTTTTTTTTTATTTTATTTCCAGAAAGATCTCGCCGAGCCCTTTTCTTAGAGTACCATGAACATGGGTCTAGCTCCAGCCGTTTGGGAGATACGGGCCGTTAAAGTTTTGACACCGGGGGGGGCTAGATCTCGGCGAGACCTTTTCTTAGACACCCATCAACATGGGTCTAACTCAAGCCGTCTCGGAGATACGGGCCGTCAAAGTTTTGACATTTGAAAAAAAAAAAAAACTTTTTTGGCACCCTATGGTCCGACCCCTAGGGTTGTACCACCTTCCGTTCCGAAGATATGGCCAAATCAAAATTTTTTTGAAGTTAATTTTAGAAAAAAAAAAAAATCCCATCCCTAGTGACCGGGGACATCCCTAGGAACTGCGCCCGCTCGCGCTTCGCGCTCGCGGGCTTGTTCCGGCGAAATTCGCGGGCTCGCGCTTCGCGCTCGCGGGCTCGTTCTGTCAATAATGTCAAAAATGTCAATTTTTCCCATCCCTAGTACCCAGGTACATCACTACGAACTTCGCCCGCTCGCGCTTCGCGCTCGCGGGCTCGTTCGTAGGGTCGCCCTTCGGGCTCGCCTACTCACTCGCAAAATTTTTCCAAACTCCCATACAAAATCCCATACAACGACCCGCCTCACTAAAATGTCAAAAACCCATGTCAAATGTCAAAAAATGTCAAATGTCTGATTTTTTCCCCACTCAGTATTAGACACCCGACATTCCATACATACATCACTACCACCCCAAACGACTCCTTCCAACTAAACAACCATGTCAATGAGTGAGTGAGTGAGTTACCGTTTTGTAATTTTATATAATATAGCTCGCATGCTCGCGCTTCGCGCTCGCTATGCTCGCAACTAGTGTTTTGCGTGGTGCGCGGGCTGCAGGCAGCCCGCGTGAGTTGTAATTGTTCTTGGTTGGACTTGTATACGTTGTTGGTTGTTGTTGTTATTTACTTGTTGTTTAAACTTTTTCGTTAACGTGACAGGACAAGGTATCGAGTAAAAAACACGTTTGAAATTGAGTTGAAACAGGTGATCAGATGACATTCAAGTAATGGGCAGAAGTCAATTGTATCACGAAATGTCATCGGTCATGATCGGGTGGGAAAAAAAGTCATCGGTCGTGATCAGTTTTCAAAATTGTCATCGTCGTAACCGTAATAGCGCGTTGAAATACGTGTGGTAACTTTGATTCCATTGAAGTGGACTAATATTTTGCTATTGTGTACTCTGACAGTTGTCAAAGGTCCAAAATGTACACGGTCGAAATGTGCTTGAACAAACTTTCAACGGAGTCGAATCCCGCTAAGCCCAATCCCAAATGTTTGCAAGATAGATCCAAAAGAAACTGTCTTGTAACGATCTCGGGGTTATGTGAACTCTGCCTCATGAACTCACATACTCGGCCTTCGGCCTCGTATGTTCGTTCATCGGCCTCGCTTATACTCGGTTCGGCCTTCGGCCTCACAGGCTCGGCCTCCGGCCTCGCCGCTTGGTACTGTTTGGCCTCCGGACGATTCCTCCGGAATCGTCCTCCGGGGTCGGCCTTCGGCCTCCCTAGGATGACATCAGATATGACTCTGGTAGCCGCGGTGTCGTGCTCGGCCGAAAAACTCGCATGTTCGGACTCCGAACGCTGCCAGCCTCGCTGGAAGGACACTTGTAGGCTCGGCCTTCGGCCTCGCCGGGATCGTTTACGCGAAATGTTTCCTCTGACAGCTGTCAAGTGTCTAAACTGTCAACGGTCGAAATGTGCTTGAACCAACTTTCTACGAAGTTGAATCCCGCTAAGCCCAGCCTCAGCCGTTCGGGAGACATGTCCAAGTGAAACAGTATTGTAATGCACCCGGGGTTATGTGAACTCGGCCTCATGAACTCACATACTCGGCCTTCGGCCTCGTATGTTCGTTCATCGGCCTCACTTATACTCGGTTCGGCCTTCGGCCTCACAGGCTCGGCCTCCGGCCTCGCCGCTTGGTACTGTTTGGCCTCCGGACGATTCCTCCGGAATCGTCCTTCGGGGTCGGCCTTCGGCCTCCCTAGGATGACATCAGATATGACTCTGGTAGCCGCGGTGTCGTGCTCAGCCGAAAAACTCGCATGTTCGGACTCCGAACGCTGCCAGCTCGGCCTTCGGCCTCACTGGCGCGTTCTCCGTCCTCCCATGCTCGTTTTTCGGCCTCGCTGGAAAGACACTTGTAAGCTCGGCCTTCGGCCTCGCCGTTATATCCGAAGAAATGTCCAATCAATTTTTTTCGAAAAAGTGTCAAAGTCCCTGTCGGTTGTCAAAGAGTGTCAAATTTGACAACAAATTCGTAATCAGCGACCCCATTTACTCCTGGATACCGAGTTTCAAGCGAATCGGAGTACTTTTTTGGACCTGTCAAAAAAATGTCAAATTATGTCAAATGTCAAATTCTTTTATGCGGTCGGGTAGCGCTCGGCGAACCGATCACTAAAGTCGAAACCGCAACTCGCTAGGACTTACGGTTCAGGAGATATGGCCGACCAAAGTTTTCGTAAAAATTTTTTTTTTTTTCGACTTTTTTTTTTTTTTATTTTATTTCCAGAAAGATCTCGCCGAGCCCTTTTCTTAGAGTACCATGAACATGGGTCTAGCTCCAGCCGTTTGGGAGATACGGGCCGTTGAAGTTTTGACACCGGGGGGGGCTAGATCTCGGCGAGACCTTTTCTTAGACACCCATCAACATGGGTCTAACTCAAGCCGTCTAGGAGATACGGGCCGTTAAAGTTTTGACATTAAAAAAAAAAAAAGAAACTTTTTTGGCACCCTATGGTCCGACCCCTAGGGTTGTACCACCTTCCGTTCCGAAGATATAGCCAAAACAAAATTTTTTTGTAACAAATTTTAGAAAAAAAAAAAAATTCCCATCCCTAGTGACCGGGGCCATCCCTAGGAACTGCGCCCGCTCGCGCTTCGCGCTCGCGGGCTTGTTCCGGCGAACTTCGCCCGCTCGCGCTTCGCGCTCGCGGGCTCGTTCTGTCAAAAATGTCAATTTTTCCCATCCCTAGTACCCAGGTACATCCCTACGAACTTCGCCCGCTCGCGCTTCGCGCTCGCGTGCTCGTTCGTGCTCGTTCGTAGGCTCGCCCTTCGGGCTCGCCTACTCACTCGCGAAATTTTTCAAAACTCCCATACAAAATCCCATACAACGACCCGCCTCACTAAAATGTCAAAAACCCATGTCAAATGTCAAAAAATGTCAAATGTCTGATTTTTTCCCCACTCAGTATTAGACACCCAACATTCCATACATACATCACTACCACCCCAGAACACTCTTTCCAACTAAACAACCATGTCAATGAGTGAGTCAGTCAGTTACCGTTTTGTAATTTTATATAATATAGCTCGCATGCTCGCGCTACGCGCTCGCTTATGCTCGCAACTAGTGTTTTGCGTGGTGCGCGGGCTGCAGGCAGCCCGCGTGTGTGGTAAACGCTATTGTTCCTATTGTTTCTTGTTCTTTGTTGTACTCTATTTGTTGTTGTTTGTTGTTGTTATGTACTTGTTGTTGTAACTTTTTCGTTAACGTGACAGGATAAGGTTTCGAGTTTAAAACACGTTTGGAAGGTGAAATTGAGTTGAAACAGGTGGTCAGACGACATTCAAGTAATGGGCAGAAGTCAATTGTATCACGAAATGTCATCGGTCATGATCGGGTGGGAAAAAAAGTCATCGGTCATGATCAGTTTTCAAAATTGTCATCGTCGTGACCGTAATAGCGCGTTGAAATACGTGTGGTAACTTTGATTCCATTGAAGTGGACTAATATTTTGCTATTGTGTACTCTGACAGTTGTCAAATGTCCAAAATGTACACGGTCGAAATGTGCTGGAACCAACTTTCAACGGAGTCGAATCCCGCTAAGCCCAATCTCAAACGTTTGCGAGATAGGTCCAAAAAAAAACTGTCTTGTAATGCTCCCGGGGTTAAGTGAACTCGGCCTCATGAACTCACATACTCGGCCTTCGGCCTCGTATGTTCGTTCATCGGCCTCGCTTATACTCGGTTCGGCCTTCGGCCTCACAGGCTCGGCCTCCGGCCTCGCCGCTTGGTACTGTTTGGCCTCCGGACGATTCCTCCGGAATCGTCCTCCGGGGTCGGCCTTCGGCCTCCCTAGGGTGACGTCAGATATGGCTCTGGTAGCCGCGGTGTCGTGCTCGGCCGAAAAACTCGCATGTTCGGACTTCGAACGCTGCCAGCTCGGCCTTCGGCCTCGCTGGCGCGTTCTCCGTCCTCCCATGCTCGTTTTTCGGCCTCGCTATAAAGACACTTGTAGGCTCGGCCTTCGGCCTCGCCGGGATCCGTTACGTGAAATGTTTCCTCTGACAGCTGTCAAGTGTCCAAACTGTCAACGGTCGAAATGTGCTTGAACCAACTTTGAATCTGAATCAACTTGAATCCCGCTAAGCCCAGCCTCAGCCGTTCGGGAGACATGTCCAAGTGAAACAGTATTGTAATGCCCCCGGGGTTATGTGAACTCGGCCTCATGAACTCACATACTCGGCCTTCGGCCTCGTATGTTCGTTCATCGGCCTCGCTTATACTCGGTTCGGCCTTCGGCCTCACAGGCTCGGCCTCCGGCCTCGCCGCTTGGTACTGTTTGGCCTCCGGACGATTCCTCCGGAATCGTCCTCCGGGGTCGGCCTTCGGCCTCCCTAGAATGGCATCAGATATGACTCTGGTGGCCGCGGTGTCGTGCTCGGCCAAAAAACGAGCATGTTCGGACTCCGAACGCTGCCAGCTCGGCCTTCGGCCTCGCTGGCGCGTTCTCCGTCCTCACATGCTCGTTTTTCAGCCTCGCTGTAAAGACACTTGTAGGCTCGGCCTTCGGCCTCGCCGTTAGATCCGAAGAAACGTCCGATCATTTTTTTTTCGAAAAAGTGTCAAAGTCCCTGTCGGTTGTCAAAGAGTGTCAAATTTGACAACAAATTCGTAATCAGCGACCCCATTTACTCCTGGATACCGAGTTTCAAGCGAATCGGAGTACTTTTTTGGACCTGTCAAAAAAATGTCAAATTATGTCAAATGTCAAATTCTTTTATGCGGTCGGGTAGCGCTCGGCGAACCGATCACTAAAGTCGAAACCGCAACTCGCTAGGACTTACGGTTCGGGAGATATGGCCGACCAAAGTTTTCGTAAAAATTTTTTTTTTTTTTCGACTTTTTTTTTTTTTATTTTATTTCCAGAAAGATCTCGCCGAGCCCTTTTCTTAGAGTACCATGAACATGGGTCTAGCTCCAGCCGTTTGGGAGATACGGGCCGTTGAAGTTTTGACACCGGGGGGGGCTAGATCTCGGCGAGACCTTTTCTTAGACACCCATCAACATGGGTCTAACTCAAGCCGTCTAGGAGATACGGGCCGTTAAAGTTTTGACATTAAAAAAAAAAAAGAAACTTTTTTGGCACCCTATGGTCCGACCCCTAGGGTTGTACCACCTTCCGTTCCGAAGATATAGCCAAAACAAAATTTTTTTGTAACAAATTTTAGAAAAAAAAAAAAATTCCCATCCCTAGTGACCGGGGCCATCCCTAGGAACTGCGCCCGCTCGCGCTTCGCGCTCGCGGGCTCGTTCTGTCAATAATGTCAAAAATGTCAATTTTTCCCATCCCTAGTACCCAGGTACATCCCTACGAACTTCGCCCGCTCGCGCTTCGCGCTCGCGTGCTCGTTCGTGCTCGTTCGTAGGCTCGCCCTTCGGGCTCGCCTACTCACTCGCGAAATTTTTCCAAACTCCCATACAAAATCCCATACAACGACCCGCCTCACTAAAATGTCAAAAACCCATGTCAAATGTCAAAAAATGTCAAATGTCTGATTTTTTCCCCACTCAGTATTAGACACCCAACATTCCATACATACATCACTACCATCCCAAAGGACTCCTTCCAACTAAACAACCATGTCAGTCAGTCAGTCAGTCAGTTACCGTTTTGTAATTTTATATAATATAGCTCGCATGCTCGCGCTTCGCGCTCGCTATGCTCGCAACGAGCGAAACAATAGGGTCACATGGTCACATAAAAGAAAACATTATGTAGTTTTTCAATTATTCTAGGCATATTTGAGTTGCTAAAAGTTTAAATCTTTGCTAAAATATAATCAATTTAAAAAAGACTAGATCTTGCTAAGTTTCTTGCTCTTCTTCTTACCAAGACTAATCGAATGGGCGGAGGTAGGCATACATTTATGTATGTAACCTATTAGTATGTAGTATATAAGGTGGAATTTTCCGGTCGCCTGGAATCGTGGTGGGGGCTCGGTTGGTGATCGGGAACGGTGAACGAATGACCCGTCAGGTGAAATTCAAAAGGGTTTTTTTTTTTTTGCTCTTATACTGCCTATATTAGGATTTGTATTTGAACTAGTCCAGTGTGAATGGGAGCCAAATTTTTTATTCTTTTTTGTAATTTTGAAAAATGGAGTAATTGAGCTTTGTTTTTGGTCGCTGGCCGGGTCTCTAGTATGGAATCGGGCGGTTGATTAGATTTCACCTTGTATAATTATAGATTTTACCTATCATTTGGTTCGTATATTCTATATTGCTGCGTAAATTAAATAAACCTTTAATTTAGTTCATGCACTTTTATTATTTCATTAAATATATTTTTACAAGATTAAATTTGACTCGTAAAAAGTGTTTTATGTGTACCTACCAACTTTAAAAATAAACTATTTGAATTTGAATTACCAGAGACGTATGCTATTTGTAAGAATAAAATGATCATAATTATTAATTATTTCAGGCTTCGAGAAACCGAGCGTTTAATCAACGGTACATTTGGCTTTTACTTGACAATTCTACGTTTAACTCCTCTAAAGTTGACTCTATTTTGACGAAGGCTATAATATTGCCAGATTCAGATGTCGTGTGGTCTTCGCTTGGCACCACTGTGGATTTATATAGGTAGGTTATAAGTATAATAATATATGTCACTTTTACTTTTTTATTAACATAACTAACTTATCTGTCAATATTTGTTTGCATTCGACTGATGACGACTCCACACCGAGGGTATACAAATAGGTATAGAACCTGCGACAGCAATACCCCTACTATAAATGCGAAAGTGTGTTTATTGGTTTGTTCTTCTTTCACGCAGCAACGGTGCAACGGATCCATGTGATTTTTTGCATAGAGATAGTTTATGGGTCGAAAAGTGACATATGCTACTTTTTATCTCAGGAAAATGCAAACGAAATCAGCGCGGATGAAGCTGCGGGCAAAATCTAGTTAGATATATTTTTAGACACAAACTACATTTTTACGGTTGGCACTTGTAAAAAATAAATCTCGGTTCTTTTTTCTCCGACGTTTCAATTAAAAGGTTACTGGTAAGCTCCGGTAGCGCAGCGAGCAATAAGGTAACGTAAAAATAGATTAACAGTAGAATAGGTATACTTACTATTTAGTTTTTTTTTAATCGTAGTTTAGATCCAGAGGGATAACAACATGATGAATAAAGACACTTGCACTCGTTTCACAGTTTATTAGCTTATTTAACCCGACCGGTTTTGGTTTTATACAATCATCAAGGGTTTAGACTGATTTGATGTTATTCCGTGCAATAAATGATATATTAAGCTATTATGGTATATATATAAAATTTTACTATTGTAAAGATAACATAATAATCAGTCTAAACTAAAATAATAGTAAAACTATAATAGTTTACTGTATCATTTATTGCACGGAATAACATCTAATCAGTCTAAACCCTTGGTGATTGTATAAAACCGAAACCGGTCGGGTTAAATAAGCTAATAAACTGTGAAACGAGTGCAAGTGTCTTTATTCATCATGTTGTTATTCAAGTTTCACTAAGTGCCGACAATCGCAAGTATTCATCAAAGAGGGATAAGACAAATTATTCGATTTTATTTCATTTCGATTTCAAAATATTGCAGACTGCATTAAAACATTGAAACAGAAATTAAATCCCCTAAGAAAATAAATCCCAGGTTAGGACTCGAACATGCGTCTCCGCCTATCGATCGGGCGACTTATCCAGTTCCCTAAAAAACGTTTATAAATAGAAAAATACTGATGAAGCTTTTTCAAAATGCAGAAAGATTTTCATATGCAATAATTCAAAAAATATTTTTTTCTTTATTTCACATGAATGCAATAAAGAATAATTAAGCGACTTTAAAACATGACGATATAACTCGACTTCTATGATTTTGTTTTAGAAATAATTTGGAGCGTCCTCTTCGAATGACAGAACTCGAGTGGTCAAGAAACAGCAGTCTTCAAGACATGAAGGAGTTCTGGGCGCAGCAACCGACACAAGCAATTCGCAGGAAAGACATGGAAAATGTTACCGTCTATGTTTGTTCTGTCGTAAGTGTGGCAACACTGTTACTTTACAACTTATATTACACATATTACATTATTTTTCAATGTAAGTGCTCGTAAAGGCCCACTTTTTATGCATCAAAACCAAACAGGAAGTCGATTATTTTGCCCTAGGGCTTTATTATTTTTTTTTTAATTTATTTACTATGGTTGGCTAACCTGCAGCCTTTCCTGTGTACCATAAATGTAATACTTTTTTTCCACTGTTTAACGGCTCTGGATACAGTCCTTTTGAGCCAATCATAATTTAAAGTTCACAAGATTATATTTGTTTTATTTCCTCACACTATGCATTAAAAAACGTAGTATGATACGAGTACACGGGCGTAAGCGCGATAAATTACTCGGTTACGTTTAAAAGTCCTCCTAATATATCCCTTTTCGCCCTAGTAGCATAAACTACTATTATTGTTTGTGATTTTGTACGTTTGATATTTTAACAAATACAGTTAAATTTGTGTTTTGTAGATCACGCAGCCTGAGTACTTTACGACTTGGGATGATTTTTCACTGAAGCACATTGATATTCTTGCGAAGTCTGCTCGCCCTTTGCTAATGTTATTAAGTGAAGATTTAAATTTAAGGTAAATAATTTCACACATTTTTGTCCGGTATTAAAAATATAATATTTGCGTACTAATTTACATATATATAAACACATCTATCTATAAATTTAAGTAAGATTGTTTAATGTTATCGGAATGTAATACATAATGTAAGTAGTACCAGCACTCGTAGCATAGTGTTTAATCGCGCGTGACGCGACTTAGTTGAATCACAAGTGCGAGGAGCGTGACAAGAAGTGTTTGCGATTAAACAGTCTGTTACGTGTCTCGCACTTCTTGTGATTCAGCTAAGTCGCGTCGCGCGGGATTAAACACTGTGCTACGGGTGCTGGACTGAATGGTAAGAGTATGCGTTTCTTTTCCTTGGTCTCATCAACATTAAAACATTTTCAAGAAAACTTATAACGCCATATTTTTACACAAACTCTAAATATGTTATGGTATTTGGAAACAAAAACTGGTGGGTGATATATGCCAAACTGGAACCTGCTTTTCAGAGCTTTTTCGTCCTTGTAGCTGTGGCTTTTAAGGCGCCACTTCCTTGCGTGCAAAAATGACACAATTGATAAGGTTATTTCTCATAAACGGTATGTTTAAAAATTATAAAGAGAAATTTATATTAATAGTTATAATTTAATAAAAAACTGCATTTAAGGAAATTATTCTCGCGTGTAAGAAACAGCACAAAAATATTTTTCAAAGTCAAGCTGTTTTAGACTAAAATTAAGTAAAATTGGTTATGTCTTTGAAACAACTAATTTCTTTTCTTTATTTATTAATAGTAAGACAATAAAAATCGGTACTTGCTATATTTTGGCCCACGGTATGGGGACGTCATCAGTCGAATGCAACAAAAATTTTGTTTGAAATAGAAATAAATAAAGCTTAAAAAAGCTCAATATTATACAACGTGTAACAGAAAGGTGTAACCATATTTGAATAGCTTATTCAGTCAATGGTATAGAACAACTTTTACTATGGAACAAACCTTGTATCTCGAAAAATAAATTAAACTGTTTCATAGAAAAATGCAATGCCGCTCGGCCGAAACGTATGGAGGAGCAGGTTTTTTTTTTGAGATTTCGGGGTTGGCTCCATAGTAAAAGCTGTTTTATACCATTGACTGAATAAGCTCTTCAAATATGGTTACACCTTTTTGTTACACATTGTATATTTATAAACATCTTAATTGCACATGAAACAACTAATGGTATTTGTATGGTTCTTGCTCTAAAATAAAAGGAAAATATTGCTTGGAAAAATCATTTATGAAAAAGAAATTCCGTCCATCGTGTCCGTGTGAAAAGTATTATTTTCTCCTATTTTGCGCTATCCGGAGACCCGTAATGCAGTGCGCGCTGATATGAACGTTTTTGTTTATTGTTTTAAGTATCCTTATGGATGAACAGGCAGTGACAGAATAACAGCGTCCCTTTGCTTCTGGCTTAAGGGACAAAAGCTGAGTCACCGACCTTTTCAACAGAACCTGTTTAATCCTAAATAGTCTTTAAGTATTATGTGTTTTGTGTTGTGTTCTGTTGAATAAAAATCTTTTTATTTTTTATTTATTTCAATACAATTTCTGTCGATATTTGTACCGAAAAAGGTCGAATTAAGGTCGTTGGAGACTATCTATGGTAAAAATGGTGATAAATAAGCCTCTTCTCCCTCCCCCTTTTCCCATTATATCTGTCCATTTTATTTTTGTTATTATCAAATGTATTACATGTTACTTAAGTATATTTACCCTTCCGATTCCGAAATGGCTAATGTTCAAAGAGTCACAGAAATTAGTTATTGTAGAAATTGTCTTCTGGTTATACAATTTTATAAGTTCATTGTCTTAATTTGATGAACCGACAGATCGTTTTAATGCATGGTACTGGCAAAATATCAGTGTCACAGTTTATTCTGTGGCGTATGCTGAGCCAACGCCCTTTCAGCCACTATGTCAAAGATTGTAATTATTTCAAGGATTATAATGTATTTGTTATATTTTAAGCTAATTTAGTGTAGTACTTTTTGTGTTTTTTTTTTTGTAAGAGGCATTGAATAATAGTAGTTTATGTTACAAGGGCGAAAAGGAATAAATTACGAGGACGATTTAAAACACGAGCGTAGCGAGTGTTTTAAACGTAACCGAGTAATTTATTGCTCTTACGCCCGTGTATCATACTACGTTTTTCAATGCATAGTGTGAGGAAATAAAACAAATATAATCTTGTAAACTTTAAATCATGATTGGCTCAAAAGGATTGTATCCAGAGCCGTTAAATAGTGGAAAAAAAGGCTGCAGGTTAGCCAACCATTGTAAATAAATAAAAAAATAAAAAATAATAAAGCCCTAGGGCAAAATAATCTACTTTCTGTTCGGTTTTGATGCATAAAAAGTGGGCCTTTACGAGCACTTGCATTGAAAAGATCTTATCTATCTATCTGCCATTTAAGGCCCCTTCCATGAGATTCACAATGTTTTCAGTTACAACTTCACCGTCAGTAACAGATACGGGGAAGTAGTGAATGGCTCATTCACAGGATGTTTGGGACACCTGGAGCTAGGTGAAGTGGAGATTGTCGCTGCGAACATGTTTAAGAGGAAAGATCGTTTGCGTATTGTCCAGTACGTTACTGAAACCTTCAATTTCCGGTAAGGTATACAACGTGTAACAGAAAAGTGTAACCATATTCGAAGAATTTATGCAGTCAATGGTATAGAACAACTTTTACTATGGAGTCAAACCTGAAATATCAATAAAAATATCTACCCTTACATAGTTTTCGGCCAAGCAGCATTGCATTTTTCTATGAAACAGTTTTTTTTTTGCGATATAGGGTCTGTTCCATCCATAGTAAAAGGAGTTTTCTATATCATTGAATGAATAAGCTCTTCAAATATGATTACATCTTTCTGTTACACGTTGTATAGTTCAAGTTCAGGAAATATAATTTGCACCAACTCAAATTATCGAATTGGATAAATACGAGTGGCGACGACTCACGGTCACTATCCATAAACTTTGAAGAGCTAATGTTGATACTTCTAATTTTCTTAGAAGTAACTTAAAGATTTGTAAGAAAAAGAGTTACTAAATATATACCCAAAATTTTTGTTTACAATTGCTCACACGGTACTCACATAAGTACAAAATAGAGTCGTAAGTGAAAACAAAATAAAAAAAAAAAAACACTTTGTGTTCAGGGCTCTTAGCATGGTGATGCGAGGTAATCCACTCAGAGCACCTGTCCGAAGAGCACCTGCGCGAATAGCACCTAGCCTAGTCCACGAAGAGCACCCAGGTGAACCCGGGTGCTCTTCGTGGATTAAAATTTATTTTTACATTTTGGTGCACGAAGAGCACCTATGACTCAGCAACCTACTTCTTATACAGGACGTTAATAAATGAAAGATATCGTTAAAAAACACTAAAATGTTTAATAATTACACATATTTATTAATATATCACAATCAGTCTCCACATATCACTTTTATTGCAGAATCAGCCTTAATTAAATCTTACCTAATAATAACACTTGCTTATTTTATTATGATTGATTTTCGAGGTGGCTTTCGTTGTAAAGCTATTGTTAAGTTTGCCAACCCGTTTCCGAGAAATAAGAAGGCGGTCTCTATCCCTTGTAAAAGGGACAAAATTAAAACAAAGGGGCTGCCGCCTGTTTATGGTCCAGGTAAAAAAGTTTGTGAGTAGTTTATTCCCAATTATCGCAAGTCAATTTAATGATTAAACCACTAAAACACATCGTGCATGTGTAACAATATAGTAAATGAAAGCGTTATAGTAATAAAGACGTCTATTTTCTATAAATAATAACTGCGGGATAGATCTAAATACAATTATATTAATTAAAAAGGAACACATTAGATAAGTAATACATTAAATAAATTAATAATCACTTGCTCCCACTGTCGACTGTACCAACAAAATTTTTGGAAACTAAAAGGAAATCAATTTCATAAATAAAATATTTCTTGGAAACTGGAAGAATTAATGTATGGAGTTTTGATTTTCTAGAGAACAAAAGAATTGGAAACCCAAGGCACCACCCCTTTCATTTAATAACGTCCTGTATAACAAATACATCCCAGAAAAAGGCTGCTGAGTCATAGGTGCTCTTCGTGGACAAAAATGTAAAAATAAATTTTAATCCACGAAGAGCACCCGGGTTTATCTGGGTGCTCTTCGTGGACTAGGCTAGGTGCTATTCGCGCAGGTGCTCTTCGGACAGGTGCTCTAAGTGGATTACCTCGGTGATGCGACTTAGTTGAATCACACGTGCGAGGAGCGTGAGACAATGTTTTTGCGATTAAACTGTACGTCACGCTCCTTGCACTTGTAATTCAACTGGTGGCGATGCGCGCGATTTAACACTGCTGCGGGCCCAGGTGTGATGTATAAAAAAAACTCCACTTACATTTTTTGTGAGAACAGGTATTCTGTTTTGATGACCCTATTATCACACATAGATAAGCCGTTCCATTCATCGGTGCAAATTATATTTCTTGAACTAAGCTGGATTTCTAGAATAACTATTTGTTTTTCGCGATTTCAGTGTTGGTTCTACTATCAAAGTTTTTCGTATAAACGACTACTATCTCTGGCTTTCGACTTTTCACTGAATTAAAATCCAGCTATAAAACGTGTTACAGAAAGGTGTAACCAAATTTGAAGAGCTTATTCACTGAATGGTATAGAACAACTTTTACTATGGAACAAACTTTGTATCTCGAAAAAAAAATCAACTGTTTCATAGACAAAATGCATTGCCGCTCGGCCGAAGTGTCTGGAAGGGCAGATTTTTTTTTGAGATTTCAAGGTTGGCTCCATAGTAAAAGTTGTTCTATACCATTGACTGAATAAGCTCTTCAAATATGGTTACACCTTTCTGTTACACTTTGTATATGAAGTTTCTAAAATATTTTGTATTAGTATAAAATATTGATTTTATATATTACCTTGTGTTTACTCTCTTAATCTTCTAGTTTCCCCTTCATCTTCCGTCAACCTTCCAAGTCTGCTGTAACCAACATCTTCGCCCTACCGCTCAGCAGTGGAGTGTGGCTGGCCAGCTTCATAGTATTCTTACTTGTCTTGGGGTTCCTAGCCGCCATTAGCAAGTATATGGCAGCTGTGGATCCCAGTTTAAACATACTTACAGTTGGGGAGACGATCACGTTTGTTATCGGAGCTGTTTGTCAACAAGGTCAGTTCAAACTGATAAAAAGGCAGGTTCTAATATTTGCATCCAGGGACCAAGTTACCTAAAAATAGAGGTACTTTTAAATTAAGATATGACGTCATACCTATATTTTCCGGTTACCTGAATATCGGTTGGCGAAAAATAAAGGTATGTTTCGGTACCGATGCCTAACTCTTATTACCTTTATTTTCTTTGATGAGTTGCTGACTCACTACCTCCCGGCCTTCGTCCCCGCCGCACTCAATACCCCACCCCGCTTCCTCTCGTCACGTAAATTGCGCGATGTTTTTCGGTACCGAAATTGCAAAACCGTTTAATATGGGTATGGATGGACCCAACCTCTTGTGAAAAAAATGTATCGTTATTTTAAGGTATCATAATATAAATTCGTGAAATAAGCTGCCAAGGATTTAGTAGTAGTCTTAAAACAGTTGTAGAACAAATCCTTTATTTTATTCCTCAGAAAAGCCGACAAAATGCTAGATTGAAGCGCGTGCAAACCGAATGCTCGTAGCGCGTTCAATGTAATTCGGGTCATGAACTTCCATAACTTAATTTGTTGCATTGCATATTTTGTTTCATGTTGTGCTACGACATGTGGACTGCTGTACGCTAGATTAGCAGCTCGAAATGTGTCGCTACAAAAATCAACAGAAACAAAATAGAAATAACGCTCATATCTGAGTGCATTGCAAAGTGGCTGTTACGACGATCGCTGCGTCACCGGATAGCGCAAAATAGAGAAAATAATACTTAAGACTTTTAAACGTCATTATATTAGATTTTTGTATTGCTCGAGTCTGTGTTCAAGTTTTTACCTTGACTTTTTTGAATTTTAAAAGTTTAAACATTTAATCAGTTTCTTAAATCATTTTAAAGCATTTGAAAGGTATTTATTTACTTGTTGTAGGTTAGAGCTTTAAAGGTTTTAAAACATCACAATTACACACATTAGTACATAAATCTCATACATTGTTTTCGAAGTTTTGTAATATTCATATAGAAAGTTTAAAGCAATTCAAAAACATCTCTAAAGGCAGTTTTGCTTCTGAAGCCTCTTAAGGGGCTCGGTACCGCCAAATGGGTACTTTCTAAAGCCTACTCCTAGTTTACGATCGAACCAAAAATATTGAAAAAAAAAAATTACATGAATTATCAACTCTAAACAGAATGTATACAACATTTTTTTTTAAAACCACCACAACTTATATTTGAAAAAAAAATTCAACCAAATGCTGATTTTTGCCTTGAATTCCGTACTGCTCTTAAGCGGCTTGGTCGATTTAATTCATTTATGCTTTGTGTAATAGATAAACTTGATAGCTATAAACATAACTTAGATATATTCAATCGAACAATCACGTCCATGTGAAAAGTATTATTTTCTCCTATTTTGCCGTATCAAGGACGTAACAGCCACTATGCAATTTGCGCTGATATGAATGTTATTTCAATGTCGTTTCTGTCAATATTCGTACCGACACACATCGAGCTGCTAATTTGTCGACACTAATCGCCTTAATACGGAGTTTGCGAAACAGTTAAATTGAAACTTTGACTGAATAATTGAATTATTAATTTACTCATGTATTTTAGAATATTAGTAATTGCGGTACGCAACAAAAACCACACATACGCTGAACTTTTGGTATGCGGTCTTAAACTTTAACACAGCTTTTAGGCTTCATAAGAAAAAAAAAATTGTCCGATTTGATCGAATTTCAACAACAATTGAAACAAACAACAAAATTAAAAACGAAAATTTTGATCACCTCGGACAATATTTTTCTTATAGGCCCTAGAAACTATGTGCAAAGTTTAAGACCAATAACCGACTTACTACATACTATAGTAACATATCTTCAGTATACATCGTTTCCAATACAAATCGAAATTGTGTCCAAAGACTGCCATTTCTTGACCTAATCTTAATCTGAAAATGCAATACTGTATTTAAATTGTGGTAAGTAGGTTATAACAATATGCTACCAATGGTTGACAATACTCATGTCTCAGACGCAGTAAGATTTTTTTTTTTTTTCTAAATCTCCACAGGATTTTCCTGGACCCCAAAACTACAATCCATACGAGTGATGATGTTCTTTACCTTCATCACCTCTCTGTTCCTCTTCACCTCATACTCTGCCAAGATCGTGGCTCTCTTGCAGACGCCCAGCCACTCCATACAGACTGTTATGGACTTGGCTACGTCGCACCTGACGTTCGGGGTACAGAATACGCCATATAAGAGGACCTATTATGAGGTAAAAGTTTAAACTATTATAATACTAGACGTATATGATTTATATAAAAACGGCTCACCTCAATACGTGTTATGATCGGGAAAGCCGACCAGTTTCAGCATATTTAGACTGCCTTCATCTGGGCGAGTGAAGACGTTTACACGACGACGTTACGCCTCACACTGTGATCCTCAAGTTTCATTTAATTCTATACTAGAGGTATAATCAAAATATTTTAAGTTTTTTTTTATTTATTTCTTATTAACATTTTTACTACACAATGCGATGGGTAACAAATTATATTTAAAGCAGTTTTTGCGAACTCCGTGTAAGAACAACTAAACAAATCGGTATCCGTAAGGTTGTCGATTCTGTTGAAAAGATTGAGTGCCTTTTCAACAGGTGACTCTTTAAGAACATTAGTGCGCGTATGCTGCACGCAAAACAACTTATGATTTCTCGCGCGAAGGTAGTTATCCGGCACAAACAGCTCCAAGAACGCTAACAACCGCGGGTTAAATAATATGCCTCAAAAAACTTTAAAAAGATAAATTAGTAGCGCCAGGTCTCACCTCACTTCCAACTTATTATATCCAACCATACCTATAATAAATAAGGTTGGATACATAAGTAGATAGTATGGATAAACACGAGATTTCCAATCAATGCACCAAGGGGTTTTTCAGAATTCATGAGCATAGTATTTTGTATATCTTATATGCCAGATGCTGAAAGACGAAGGAGATCATTTTGTGAGGTAAACCTACATGCCTTGTATTTGTACTCGAAGTACAGCGATACGGCTCTTTATCATGTTGGGACGTAAAAATCTACGGTGAAAAGAGGGTGTAAGGGTGTAAGGTTTGGAAACACCTCTGACACATAATATATGGATATATTGATTTTTTATGTTTTATGTGAAATAAAAATTATTAATATGTTTAATAGTATTAAGTTAATGTAATTTAAGTTAATTAATCAGTTGATTTTTTAGTCAAGGTTATTGGTTTTGCTAAAGACTTCTGACGTTGATGATGAAATTAGTAGATATGTCATTCATGATGACATAAAGTAATAAGCTATAAGGTAACTATTGTGTTTTACATCATGTCATGACATATTCATCTATATGTTATACTAATAATAAAGTAGTAACAAAATCGTTTCTATACAAAAAATACTTTGCGAATTTTTAAATGAATTTATATGTAAACAATTTTTACCGTTTTGTCTGTCTGTATGTTCTGTTTTAACTCCAGAACCACTCAACTGATTTGGATGCGGTTTCCTTTATTATCATCGTAATTTGTAGTGACCCTGGTCACGGAATTACAAGGGCTATACCATTTTAGTCATTACTCAAAATAAATAGATGAGCTTTTGTTCGTGCAAATTACTACTACAATAACACCGATTCGGCGCAACACAACTTGACTTAATTGACAGGACTAAACTTAATTTAAGTGTTCTGTCCTTTTCTTTCTGTATCGAAAAGACAAAGACGGGACGCTCAAAATAAGGTTAGTCTTGTCAGTTGTGTTGCGCCGAATCGACACAATTACCTAACCCATTTTAGTCAAGAATTGGACTAAAATGGTGTAGGCTTTGTGTTTTTCACGTTGCATGTACAAGAACAACAGCTAATCTATTATAGTTTGACTCATGACTGAAATGGTATAGTAAAAATATAACTGATTAGAAAATATGACTGATTAGTATTTAATCCAAGTTTAATTGTTAATTCGTTTTAGTTATAATACGTACATACCATAAATTACCATAGATACCATACTTCTTTATTTTAAATATTTAGACTGTTTCTCTGCAAAACTTGAAAATGTATTAGTGACTCAAATGGTATAGCCTTTGTAATTTCGCACCCTGGTCAACCTTTATATTCTCTGACATAATGTTGTATTAGTAACATAGTATTAGCCATAAGGGGTGTTCATAAAATAACTGCCAAGCCAAAAACCATTACAAATTGAATGACGAAAGCAAAAGTTAGTTAAATAATATGAGGTTATTGAATTTAGGAGATGGGTCACTGAAGGGAATGTTTGCTCTTTTTTCCATCTGCAGTGCCAGTGGGATTGGAGACCGGTCAAACGTTATTGACATATAGGCCAGCGGAAATACAAAAAAGAAAAACAATAAAAATATCATTACATTTTCGACATGGATGGATGAATGGATGGATGGGATGTCTACCTATCCCTCAAACTAACATAATAATATCTAAATCTAAATATATAAAAGAAGAACCTGACTGACTGACTGACTGACTGACTGACATATCAACGCACAGCCCAAACCGTTGGGTCTAGAGATAATAAATAAATATATAAAAGAAGAACCTGACTGACTGACTGACTGACATATCAACGCACAGCCCAAACCGTTGGGTCTAGAGATTCCAAATTTTGCAAGTAGGTTTCTTTAGAGGTCTAGGGGTGCACTGAGAAAGGATTTTTCAAAATTCACCCCCTAAGAGGGTGAAACGGGGGTCCAAAGTTTGTATGAGGAAACAAGAATAGTTAGACTATTTTATTCGAAACTTCACAGGAGTACTCTTATCAATAAATAAGTAAATACGTGTTTCAGGATTTTTCAGAATTCAACCCCTAAAAGGGGGAAACGGGGTAGCAAATTCTGAAAATCAACATGGGTATCGTTTGTATGGTTTATCGGGTCGCTGATCACGAAAACGACTACGATTTTAAAATACAACGTAGTGGACGTGAAATACCATCATCCCCTGTGGGGGTGCGATGGGGTTTAAATGTTGAAATGTGTAAATGGGTGTTGTTTTTATGGTTTGTTGGAACGTTTATTATGAAAATGGCATCGATTTTGCAATTTAATATAGTGGACATGAAAATTCTTGAAAGTATGTGTGCCAGAGCAAATCGGCTGTAACCGGCGGACAGACAGAGAGCCACACAAGTGATCCTATTAGGGTTCCATTTTTTCCTTTTGAGAAATCTATCGATCTAAATATATAAAAGAAGAACCTGACTGACTGACTGACTGACTGACTAACTGACATATCAACGCACAGCCCAAACCGTTGGGTCTAGAGATTCCAAGTTTGGCAAGTAGGTTCCCTTAGAGGTCTAGGGGTTCAATAAGAAAGGATTTTTCAAAATTCATCCCCTAAGAGGGTGAAACGGGGGTCCAAAGTTTGTATGGGGAAACAAGAATAGTTAGACTATTTTATTTATTTATTTATTTATTTAGTTTATTCAGGAAATTAACAGCGATATAATATACTCTAAACAATATTTCTAAACTTAAACTAAGGCCAATAACAAATTTCCCCAACTGTAAAAAAATAATAATAATCAAAACTTAACTAATTCGTTAGTTTACTCTTATATTTAGACATTTAAAGAAAATAAAGCAACTTAACCAATTTATATTTATACCAACTTATACCATCTACTTATACTATACCAACCTTATAGCAACTTAACCAAGTACCTAACGTAATCTTATAGTTTAATTTGCTCATTTGTTCGACAAGATGTTTGTGTTGTGTGGAGTTAATGTAAGATGAGTATGTATGAGAGAGTATGTGTTTGTGTAAGTGAGGGGAATGTAAAAAGGGGAGGGTGTTTAGCAAAATCATAATTATCATTATAATTACGGTTATTCATTAGGGCAATATATTTCGTTCATTATTTTATTTCGAAATGAAGTTCTGGAGTTTCCATATGGATCAATTTTAAAGAATTTTTTATTGTATTCGTTAGCTAGACGAATGAGAGGAGATGATTGGGCATAGTTTGTGCGAACATTGGGTACATAATAAAAGAGTCTAGCAGAGTGCCGGGTGCGAAATGAGGGGGCTCTAAGGGGAAAGTTAGATACTATGCTCATGCTGTTAATACGACCAGTAACAATGTCATATAGTAAGGACATATCAAGCAAAAGCCGGCGATCCTCGAGCGAAGGAATGCGATGGTGTAGACAAGAATCTTCGTATTTCATTTTTAGTAATCTGGCTTTAAAATTTAGATGTCTTAAAAAAATCTCCTGTATTTTTTCGATACGCTGTTTATAAGTTATATAATGTGGTGACCATACAGAAGACCCGAACTCCAATAAACTTCGAACATATGCAAAATACACCGCCTTAAGACAAGAAAGGTCCCTAAATTCACCACATACCCGCATTACGAAACCTAAACTTTTATATGCCCTGCTCACAATTGCATCAATGTGGTGCTCGAATGTTAATTTTGAATCAAGGCTCACACCCAGGTCTTTGACCACATCTACTCGCTGTATGGGATTACCGCTAATATTATAAGCATGTATGACAGGATTACGCTTCCTGGAAAAACTTATTTGGACACATTTAGCAACGTTAACTTTTATCCGATTTTTACTGTAATAAATACTAAGTCGGTCCAGATCAGCTTGTAGTAATTCGCAATCAGCTTCATTATTAATATCCAGGTATATTTTCTTATCATCCGCATACAGCAAGTAGTTGGAGTCGTGAAATACACTATAAATGTCATAGATATAAGCACAATAAAATAATGGACCCAAGTGAGAGCCCTGAGGAACACCGGAGGGAATATCAACGAAATTTGAGCGATGACCACCGAGCACAACTGCTTGTCTCCTTTTTGAAATATAAGAAGTCACCCAGCGATAAAGATCGCCTTGTATTCCAAGTTTTTCAAGCTTTCGTAGCAGAATGACGTGGTCCACGCGGTCAAAAGCCTTTTCAAAATCCGTGTAGACCACGTCAATCTGCCGGCCAGACTCCATTTTCTGAAGGACAAAGGATACCAGCTCAACCAAATTCGTTGTAGTCGATCGTCCCTTAAGGAAACCATGTTGTTCAGAAGGTATGCCTTTTGAAATTGTTGGGTATAATCTGTTATATACTATTTTTTCAAATAACTTGGCGAGCACATTTAGTATAGATATAGGGCGATAGTTAGGCACTTTTGTTTTAGGACCATTCTTGTGAATAGGTACTATATGTGCATCTTTCCATTTACATGGAAATTTACCCTCAGAAAGAGAACGGTTAAAAAGTATACTTAATGGCACACTGAGAGCACCACCACATTTCACAATAAAGAAAGCAGGGAGACCATCACTGCCAGCTCCACCATTAGGATCTATTTTTGAGATTTGTGCTGATATTTCATTCGGAGTGACTTCTATAGAATGTATTATGTCCCCATCATCACAGTATGGAGGAGCAAGTACGTCATCATCATAGTTTTGAGCAGGCTCAACAAAAACGCTATGAAAGAAGGAATTGAATCCTTCAGAAATATCTTTTCCCGCTCTGAGAGTGTTTCCGTTGTATTCCAAAGAACTTGGATAGCCTGATCCACCTCGACGAGCCTTAATGAAACTCCATAGGTATTTTGGATTTTCTTTGATATAACTCTGAACAGAGCATATATAACGTTCGTAACATTCTTGCTGAAGGTCATGCTGCCTACGCCTAAGAAGTGAGAATTCGTCGTAATCAGAAGGATTATGAAATTGTTTCCAGTTTTTGTGCGCTTTATTTTTTTCACGAATCACTTTAATCAGAGCCGGAGAAAACCAAGGGGGGAAGGCATTGCGTCGATTTCTGGTGTCAAGGGGGACAAATTTTTCTATGGCTGAATTTAATATGTCGTAAAATTTTTCTACTGCTTCATCGATAGAACCTTGGTTTAGCAAATGAGTCCAGTCAGAATTTGAAATAAGGGCACGTATGCTCTCGTAATCACCTTTTCTAAACCTACGCCTAGGATGATTGGCTTCCCTTAGAGGAGTGGTTAAAATTTCATTAACCGTTATCTCTAAAGAAGGGTGGGCGACATCTTCGTTGACTAAAGGACTCAAACAGCGATTCAACTCCAGACCAAAATTGACAAAGATAAGGTCTAAAACATTATTAGATAAATTGGGAATGAAATTATATTGCTCAAAGCCTAATGAGCCAAACTCATCCACGAGTCTCACTCCTAAATCATAAACGGCAGCAGACCCTCGGTGAACATGAAAGGGAGAGTTAGGTGAACTTTTATCCCAACGAATTTCTGGTAAGTTGAAGTCCCCGGTGATTAAAAAGTGGTCTTTAGGGTGCGAGTGCCTTACAGTGGTAATTGATGTAATTATTTTATCGAGGCTATCAGGAAGCAGACCGTCAGGAGATGCATAAGAGACACATATATGCAAGTCTCGTGAAGAATGCTGACCACCCTGTCTGATCGACTTGGCTGGTATTGTTACCCAGAGACACTCAGCGGGAGCACGGCCCCAGTTGGAGCTGCGGCCCCACTCAGGGCGAACAACGGCGGCCAACGAACACCGAACCAGTATGAATACACCGCCACCATCCCTCTTACCTGTCGCGAGTCTATCTCGATCAAGGCGGAATACATCGTATCTGCTATCACAGATCTCTGCATTAAGCACCCCATCGCAAAGCCAGCTCTCAGTGACAATTATTATGTCATAATTACTACACAAAATGTTACGATGTAAGGTCAGAGTTTTTGTTCGTAGCCCCCTGGTATTCTGATAATATATTTTCAAGTTATTTAAAAGCTCGGCTAAGTTTTAAAAGATAAACCATTTCTGAATATAATATTCTAACGAGAAGAATGAGGTACTGTTTGTTTTTAATAATCTTATGAGTTATGAACAGATGCCTTTTTGATTTGACAATAATTATTGGTATTTTGTAGCGATCATAAAATTTCAATAATGCAATAAGCGAATAAGGTAAACCGTAATTACTTGTTATAGGTATGTATTTATTATGTGTGTTTGTTTCTAAAGTAAATTTAATGCAAGTTGAGTAGGAGGGGATAATGTGTGTGAGGGTGTATGTGCAGGTTTGTCGAACGAAATGAATAAAGGAATAACAAGAATAATAATTTTTATTTTCAGATACAAAAACATATTTTATGGTGAAATGAACAAAACTTGGAGCATTTAAATTAATTTTCTTTTTTATACAATCTTCTGTAAATCTAATGTCGTAGAAATACGTATTTGAGGGCACTTCTCGTTTTTTCGGACGAAAATATTGCAATTTCTGACCCAGACTATATCGTAACCTTTCTTTGAACACTGCTCCTTGCAGCTCCTTAATAATCTCTTGTTGGCTGGGGTCAGATGATCGTTGATGAAAATCGGTTGAGGGTTTCCCAATATTCCAATTTCAGACGTTTTCAAGCCGCGACGTTTTCGTATCCCGGACATAATGGCGTCCTTGCTCATCCTTGTCTTGAGTTTGGCAATTATGCATTTTGGTCGTCCTGCAATAGGTCGAGCCGGCTGGACTCTGTTTACGAACTCGATATCCTCCAGAGCAAGGGTCACACCAGCTATTCCTGCAATCTGCTGCACGATATTTGGCAAGGACTCGGAGTTTTGCTCAGGTACGCCAGAGATTTCGATATTGTTGCCACGAAGCCATTGTTGGTGATTATTAAATTGTGATTCAAGTTCTATAATCCTTGCATTCGATACGGCTAATTCATTTTCTAGTTCAGCGACTTTACCGAGATTTTCCTCAATTTTCGTAAAGCGTTCCTCGACCTCAATCTTATAAGTAGTCATAGCAGAAGCTATTTCATCTCTAATGGCTTGCTGTAGTTCCGTTTTTAGAGTTGAAATACAGCTCATCATCATTGACCGCATACGTTGATCAAAATCGGAGGGTAGTTGACAAGTTGGTGTCAACACCGACGCTGACGCCGACGGCGATCCGAGAATTATGTTTTCGTTCGTGTTACCTTGACGCGACGGAGTCTTATTTATACGTTCACTTGCTGTACATGTAGTGCACTTGCCGATACGGCATTGCTCCTTCGTAAAGTTTTTAAACTCTATAGCAGAGATACGCAAACACTGGAAGTGGTAACAGCGCTCACAAGTAGAACACACCATTATCTCGCCCGCCGCAACGAACTTCTTGCAAGCATCACATTTTTTCCCACCCATTTTCGGGATATTAATATTATAAGATGAGTTTGAAGTGAGAGATAATAAATAATAATTCACAGTACTTGGAGATGTTTTCTTCACCACGGTTAGACAGTTGTGAGAGGGCAGATAGTCCACTCGTCGCACAGTCCCGAAGTTGCTTATTCGAAACTTCACAGGAGTACTCTTATCAATAAATGAGTAAATACGTGTTTAAGGTTTTTTCAGAATTCAACCCCTAAAAGGGGGAAATGGGGTAGCAAATTCTGAAAATCGACATGGGTATCGTTTGTATGGTTTATCGGGTCGCTGATCACGAAAACGACTACGATTTTAAAATACAACGTAGTGGACGTGAAATACCATCATCCCCTGTTGGGGTGCGATGGGGTTTAAATGTTGAAATGTGTAAATATCAATATGGGTGTCGTTTTTATGGTTTGTTGTGACGTTTATTATGAAAATGGCATCGATTTTGCAATTTAATATAGCGGACATGAAAATTCTTGAAAGTATGTGTGCCAGAGCAAATTGGCTGTAACCGGCGGACAGACAGACAGCCACACAAGTGATCCTATTAGGGTTCCATTTTTTCCTTTTGAGAAATCTATCGATCTATATATCCACAATCTATCTATCTGTCTATCTATCTATATCTATCTATATCCAAGCAAAATATCTTTTAAACGGAAGGTAGTGCATCCCTAGGGGTTGGACCACGGGATGCCAAAAAAAGATTTTTTTTTTATGTCAAAACTTTGACGGCCTATATCGCTCAAACGGCTGGAGTTAGATCCATGTTGATGGGTGTCTAGGAAAAGGTCTCGACTGTCTGCCGAAAGTGTCAAAACTTTACAGGCCCATATCTCCCAAATGGCTGATGCTAGACCCATGTTCATGGTAGTCTAAGAAAAGGGCTCGGCGAGGTCTAGATGACGGTAAAAAAAATGAAAGTTCGTATGAAAGTTCTTTATTATAAAGTTCGTCTGTTTCGAAGTTAGGATCTTTAAATTTTGTGTTTAGACTGACAATTGAAAATTACTTTATACGTGTCTCAGCGTTTGTGATAAATCCAACCCCGAAGGGGTGAAAAGGGGGATGAAGTTGTTTTCGGAAAGTCTTTCAATTTCAAAGTAAAATGACTAAATTTGTTATTTAGGCTGTCCGTCTGTCCGTCCGTATAAACGGGAGACTTGGTAAGTGGTCAAGACCAAGGTGCAATGACCCTTTTAGCGAAAAACACAAAATAAAATTTATTCCCTATACTAATTTAAGAATAACTCCCAGTCAATTAGTATAGGAAACCTATTGTTTTTATTGTGTTTTTTCTCAAAAAGGGTCACTGACCACTTACCGAGTCTTGAGTATGTATTTTTGGCTATATAATTAGAAGTGACCTAATGTATGTATCTCACAAATATTGCAAGTATTAGGAGTGTGTTTCGCAAGTACTTTCTAAATCCAATAAAAGGAATAGAAAATGAGTGTTTTGATGTCCATAAAATTTAAGGGATGAGTTCATGTTCTTTCGTCTTGCGGATGCACTCTTCTCATGTAAGGTACATCCAACTAATATTATAAATGTGAAAGTTGGGATGGATATAAAGTTGTTAAAGTTGTATAAAGTTGGTATGTTTGTTACTCTTTCACGCCGTAACTGATAAACCGATTGAGTTGAAACTTTGCACAAATGTTGTTCTAAACCTGGAATAAGACAAAAGCTTTTTTATAATTGATAAATTAGTTTCCATAGAATGGCAATGGGTTGTCAAGTTCCTATAGAAAAGTGATGTACTGTTACTCCTTCACGCCATACCTACTAAACCGATTAGGCTCAACTTTGCACAAATGTAGTTCTAGACCTGGAATAGGACATAGTAGACCACTTTTTATCCCATTAATCAGTTCAGAGGCAATTGGGTGTCAAGTTCCTATAGAAAAGTGATATACATCTTCACACCGTACCTCCCGAACTGATAGGGCTGAAACTGCTAGAAAACAAAAGATAGTGTCGACTGGAAATGCGGCTCGGCTTTCAGCCTCACCAAACATGCTATACTAGGGGATTAAATCAGTTATCAAAGACAGCCGTTACACGTTAGCAGAGGATTAATTCGGAGAACAACAAATAGTGTTGATCTGCAAAACGGCTCGGGCTTCGGCCTCGGCAAAGACGAAAACGTGTCTTGGTCTTCGGCCTCGCCAAAAAAACTTTACATAGGGATCAAATTAGAGATGATGAGAACCAAAAACACTTTAAATACTCCAAATCAAAGTCAGGTCAACTACTAAAACTAAAAATATTTACAGTTTCGATACGACTATACAAAAACTTAATCAACGCGGGCGAAGCCGCGGGCAAAAGCTAGTAGATACATAAGATGGATCGTTACTACCATTTCTTTTCCACTAGCGTTTGCCTGCGGTTTCGTTTGCATTTTTCCGGAATAAAAAGTAGGTCATGTTATTATCCGACCCATAAACTATCTATGTGCAAAAAATCACGACGATCCGTTGCTCCGTTGCTGTGGAAAAGGAGGACAAACCAACAAACTAACAACCAATAAACACACTTTCGCATTTATAATAAGGGTGCGGATCTTTTGTTTGTTTGTTTTCATATAAAATCTGGAATTTAATTGATAAATATACTTATAAATATGCTTGCAGAAGCTATAATTGTAAATGATAGGCTCTTGCTACCAAAACTAAGAGATAAATATCTAAATACTTACAAACATTTTCTTCAGTGGAAAAAAAATTATAAAAAATGCCGCATCATTTTAGGAAAACTTTCTCTTGACATAGAACTTTCAGCGAATTGGCAAAGAAATATAAACCATCTTCATTGTGGTCTTTAGGTACATTACATTCAATGTTGAAGAGCACCATCAAGTATGAAAATGATATTTATATAGACGTTTTAACTTAATAATAATTACATGTTTCTTTATCTTTAATTTACTCACACTATACATTGAAAAACGTAGTATGATACACGTGGGTACTCGAAACGTTTGACTCGTAAGTTATTGCCTCTTTTTTTTTTTTTTTTCCTGTGTAATATTTTTTACCATTTTACCATTTATGGTAAACTGCATAATATTAAATTTATTAAATTTCTAGGAAAATCCCCCGCCAGCTTCAAAGTACCTGTACGAGAAAAGGCTACTTCCGTTGGGCGAAAAAGCGTTTAACTATTCCGTGGTAGAAGGAGTGGCAAAGCTACGAACTGGGAAATTCGCTTTTCAGGTACACCACTAACACAAAATATTTTTTTTCTGCTACCTTTATGAAAAAGTTTGACTTAACCCCTTACCGCATACGAAACCATATATGCTATCTAAAGTTTCTAATTTTTTCACAGTCTATTAAAAGATCATACATTTGAAAACTAACTTGAATCAGAAAAATTATTTCGTCGTAGAACGGAACGTAATTATTTGTCTATGGCAAGTGTAATCTGTCAAAACTATTTGAGGTTTTGTGTAACGTACCCACGCAGTGAAGTACAAAGATAATAGTGTGAATTTCATCAGTGGAAATTAAATATAAACCGGTAAGTTTGAACTTCAAAGAAAATCATAATACATTCTTTCAATCTTCTAAAACATGAGGATGTGTGTATTTTTATTTTTTATTTACGTTTTCTTTAGGTTTTAGAATCTTTTTTGCAACTACCATATTTGGCTTCGTATGCTTTCCCGTCAAAAACATTGTTGTTCATATACGGCTTCGTATGCATTTGAGCTTTTTTACTGCTTTTTCAGAAATGGATCCTTCTCGCTTTTATGGCACTTCTAAGCATGTTCAGCCTATACCTGGTGATGGTTTCGTGAGTGATGATGATATTTATTGCTTTTGACTCCGACCCTGACTACGAACCTTCGTCTAGCCGAGCACCTAAAAGAAAACATGTTATCATATCCAACTCCGAATCTGATAGTTCTGATGATGATAATGTGGCTTTACAAAACTACCAGGCTCCGTCTACATCGAAGGAAAAAGGAAGGGCAAAGGGTAAAAAAGCGAAAAAAGACCAAGTTATTTGGAAAAATTATAAAATGCCAGGTTATGATAAAAAACACTTTGTGTTCAAAGGAAATACAGATTTACCGGATATGATAAAACAGTTAGATACACCAGCAGATATTTCAAGTTTTTGTTCACGGATGATATGACTGATTATATTGTTGAGCAATCCAACATTAAATCTGTTCAAGATAACATCAACAAGCCAGCAAGTATAACAAAAGAAGAAATCGAAACATTCATAGGAATCGTTTTTTTTATGTCCTGTGTGAAATTGCCATCAACAAGTATGTATTGGTCAAAGAATGTAGGTCAGTCGCAAGTTCAAGAGGCTATGACATGTAACCGATTTGAAACTATAAAACAATTCTTGCAATAATGAAAACTATCATCCTGGGATCACCGTCATCAAGCCGAGTCGGCACTCCAACCAGTTTGCCTGATTCACCAACACCCAGCAAAAAGTCCCGAAAAACTCGTTCAAAACGAAAAACATTCTTTCACAAAGTGTGAAAAATGTGAAGTCTTTTTGTGTTATAACGACAAAAGAAACTGCTTCGTAGATTTTCACAAAATGTAATTGAAAATTTACTTGAACGCATTCAAAGCCATATATGACTCCACATTATTTTACTATAATGCATACGAAGCCATATATGGCTTCATACTTTTATTTCTAATATATGGGATGTAATTTTTTTTTTCCAAATTGTTTCGGTTATTTTGGCTAAATAAATCAACATTTTGAAACAAGAAATTTTTTATTGCATCTCCTTGATAATTCATGCAGTAAGGGGTTAATACTCGAAATTAGTTTCTAAAATCGAACTTTCCGGGCCCCGTTGCGGAATGACTATAGTTTGTTTGATATATATAGTTTGAAATATTTTATTGAAATGAAATTTCATTTATTGTAAAATTTGGTTCTTTTTGACGTTTGTCTTCATTTCATGCTAAATTAGGTTCTTTTTGACGTCCTTAGTTTGTCTTTACAATCGAAATTCCCTGCGTTCCGATTCACGACATAATCGATCATATCGCGTCTGACGCTCTTTTTTCGCAAAATGATACTGGCCACAAATAAAAGCCGCCGGCCGAACCCTACAATTAAATATTTAAATATTTAAATACATAAATCAGGCAGTAGAAAAAGTGTCGTTCGCAGCAAGTAAAAATGGGTTTTCTTACCCTCGGAATGTAAGCTTTTGTAAACTAACTTCATTCCTCGGATAAGAAAATCCGCCATTTTATACTCGTCACGAAATATATACTATTGTGAACCTTCTAGAAAGGTACAAAATTATCTGTAAAGTATACGGTTCCATCGTACTTTTGACATCCTGGCTCAGTACTCCCAATAAGATTCGGTCGGTCGAGCATACGTTCATCTATATGCTGATTTTATTGAATATGTTTGGGTTGAAGTAAATAGTAAGTTAATTAAGTATGTATTTCTCTTCTAATAGTGGTGGCAGAATAACAGCGTTCCTAATGCCTTTGGTATAGGAACATATGCTGAGTCACCGTCCTTTTTAACAGTGCCGTACAACTTTACGTTTAAATAAACATTGATTTAAATTAAAATCATCTCTGGATTTTTTTATTTCCTCCATCGCTTCCATGTGTAACATATTATTTTCCCCTGTTTTGCACGCTGATATGACCATATGACCGTTATTTCAATATAGTTTCTGTCAATATTTGTACCGACACAAGTCGACTCAAGGTCGTTGGCAACTACCTTCCCCTTTAGAGTGTGATATAGAAGGATAAACGATCAAATCATAATCGATTGAATTTTGTAACTTCGGAGTAGCCCACCAGTATTAATTTTCCAATCGGCCTCTTCTTTTCTCGTCAATATTTGCGTTTCGAAAAATAGCTTTGTTTAACAATTGTTTTCGTTGACTATATTGTTTTCAGTAGACACTTTTAATTGTTTTACAGGTGGAATTAGCTCCTGGCATCGATATCATACAGAAAACCTTTACTGAACCCGAGAAATGTGGACTAAACTTCATTGACACTTTCCGTTTAGGTATACTTGGTATTCCCTTCAAAAGACATTCTGGATTGAAAGAATTGGCCGCAGTGAGGTTCGTAATAAAAAAAAAAACTTTAATGCTATACTGGGGTAAGATAGACCAGTAGTTTACGTAGAAGCACATATTACTACCTTTATATTGGTTGAAAAAATAACACGCGAAAAACCGGCCAAGTGCGTGTCGGGCTACGCGCAATGTAAGGTTCCGTAGTTGCCCTTCACAATTACTAAGAAATTAATTTCATAAACTTAAATTTACTACCTGTTTTACCCAACTAAAAACTCCATCTTGGAATTTATACGAAATTTTTCTTTTTACTTCTCCAAGAACATTTTATATGTCGGCCGACTATTACTCGTTAACTTTTGAAGCCTACTTAGCTGTGATAGTTTTCTTTCGTTCGTTATTATACTAATGCCGTGAATTTTTTCACATATCCATAAACAACCGTTTAGCTGAAAAGGGAGAGACACTTAACTCTAACAATAATTTCGCAATCGGGTCCCTGAATCGCAAAATGGTTTGCACTATATGCATTGAAAAACGTAGTATGATACACGGGCGTAAGAGCAATAAATTACTCAGTTACGTTTAACGTGTGTACGTGTTTTAAATCGTTCTCGTAATTTATTCCTTTTCGCCCTTGTAGCATAAACTATTATTATTTGTGTCCGAATTACCTTCAATCATGGTAGGACGGAATAACAAATTGTACGAGATTTTGACCACCTTGTAAATTCAGGTTCCGTTGGCTACGTGAAAATGGACTGATGGACCACGTGTCTCGTCTGTGGTACACCAGCAAGCCACGCTGCGAGTCTGGCAGGATTAATGGATTCATCTCAGTGGGGCTAAAGGAGATTTTGCCTGCTATCCAAGTCTTGGTATTCGGTGAAGCGCTGGCTATACTGGTTCTGGTACAGGAGATTATTTTTTACAAGGTATATTTTGGCATGACGTTTATGCCATGAAACATAATAATTTACAAAAGAACGATATTGAAGCTGAATGAATGAATGAATGGACTCTTTATTGTACAGAAAAGACATATAAAAAGAAAAGTTGAGTTGTGATAACATAATTTAGTACAAAGGTGGGCTTATCACTTGAAGTGATTTCTTCCAGCCAACCTTTGGGTGGTGAAGAAGCTCAGTCCAATTTAGAGTTTTTGTCTACATGGACAAACTAGGTGTATGGGACCTCACCGTGTTTACTTTTTAAGATTCCATACACCTGAATGGTGCCAAACGGGACCCTATTGCAAAGCTCCGTCTGTCTGTATGTCTGTTTGTCTGCCTGCTTGCCTGCCTGCCTGCCTGCGTGCCTGCCTGCCTGCCTGTCTGTCTGTCTGTCTGTCTGTCTGTCCGTCCGTCCGTCCGTCCGTCCGCCCGTCCGTCCGTCCGTCCGCCCGTCCGTCCGTCCATCTATCACAGGGATCTACAGCTGCAGCTGTACAATATCGCCTTTACAACAGCAAATAATAAAAAAAAAACAAAATCTAAAGGGAGTCAGTCCCATACAAAAATTCATCGAAAAAGAAGCATTTTTAACGTTATCATGTCCCCTTATCTCCGAAGATATATTAAAAAAGAAATTTGAGAAGTTCGGTTAAGATATGAGGGTTTCGTACACAACGAGAGCCACGAATTGTTTGCCACATTTTAGTGGCTTGTTTTTGTGGCTTTATTATTGCTATGGCATCTATATTGTTGTTATTTACTATAATATTTAAGGGTTCTGTACCGGTATTGTGTGGTGGTAAACCACTTGCGCAAATTACTTATAAAAAACCCAAAATTTTTACAAAGTTCTTTTTGTCATGATCACAGGATGACGGAATGAATTTAAGGCGAATGGATACGCCAACTGCAATTAGGACCTGTCTTTGAAGGCCTACCCCTCCCACACGGGTGGTCCAAAAATTTTCATAAAAATATATGATAGGTATTATAGAGTCAAAAATAAATTTTAAGTTTCATAAACTATTTTTCTATTGTAAGTTTTGACAAAAAAAAATCGAAAGTTATCGAAAGTTTCACATGATTAACACAAGAATTCTCTTACTCCTTCCAAACGCCTAAAGCGATTTTAATCATTATTGCACCAAATTATAGGAAATTTTTAGATCAAAAAAATTGAAGTTCAAAAATTTTTTTCGTTCATGGCGTCCATGTGAAAAGTATTACGAGTATTTTCTCCTATTTTGCGCTAGCCGGAGACGCAGTGGTTGTCATAACAGCCACTTTTTAAGGCTCGCTGAAATGAACATTATTTCAATGTCGTTTCCGTTGATATTTGTACTGACCAATGATTGGAATATCATTGGTACTGACACACATCGAGTTGCTTATTTAGCGTGGTCATACGCCTTAAGGGCAAAACTTAAATAAGCGCTGTTCGCTGATAATGTCCTTATTAATTAATATTTAACTAGATTTTGAATTTTGTAGCATATCCCGTACCATGACGTATCACGACGTCAGTCTACTAGACATTTACCAAAATCAAATACACCCTTTTTTCAAAAATACGTATATACGCTGATGCAGACCTTAGCCTAACTTCGGACCTTGTATTTTATTAAGTTAAAGTTATTGGTAAAATTTTACAAAAAAATTATGGCATCCAAATATTATTTTTATTTTTATTCTTTATTGTACAAAATTTATATATATTTTTTTTGCAACGCCAGGTGACGTTTTCCGTGATTTCAGACCTTTCAGATTTTTTTCTCGATGTTTTTGATACTTGTATCAAATCTGAAAAATAGAATGTACCTAGTTGAACTTCTTAACGAAATATCGTCGCGCCTGGTCGATGCCTCGGGTGACCCGAGGGCTGGCGCTAGGGTTTGCACTATTCGTTTAATTTTACTATTCGAATAAAATGAATACTTCTAGAGCCAAATATTCGAATATTCGGATATTCGAATATTTTTAAACATTGATTGAAAACAATACAATATCAATTCAAAACAAACAAAAGCAGCTAGACTGTGGTTTGGTTTGATTGCTGCATAATTTTATTCAAATAAAATCAAGTATTTTAATTATTTTTCTTGTTTGTGTTAACACAAGTTAACACAACACAGATGCGTGCGCGCTGTCGCTGGCCGCGTGACTGACTGAGTGAACGAACGAACGAGGCTGAACGAGTAAATGAACACAAGGTGGGGTGGGACTCAGGGGCAGAGTAAGAATAAGACCAAAAACAAAAACTTTATTATTATTCAACTATTCGAATAATTTAAATGAATTATTCGAATTTGAAATTGGAGCGGATATTCGAATAAAATGAATATTCGAATATTCGAATTGCAAACCCTAGCTGGCGCGTACCTCGGACAACGGATAAGCTTAGCCATCCAACGAGGTAACGCTGCCAGTGTCTTGGGTGCCCTCCCATCTGGCAGCGATTTGGAAAAAGTTTTTTGTTTAATTTAATTTGTTTTAGGTAATTTATTTATTTTTACTTCTTAACCAATTACACAAATTTGATTTTATTAAAAATATTCTCATTTAATGTCCTTAATTGTCCAAACGCTAGAGCATGTTTGGCAGAGCCACATTTCGTAATTTATTAATAATTATAAATTTTTACGTATATTTAATAAATAAGTATACGATACCGCCATCAATCGGTCCCAGGAATAGTGTGCCACCTGGTTTTTTGCCTGTGAGCTGTCCTCTTACTCTCCCCCGAATTACATCGAGGGGGTCTCCAAGTAAGATAATGGTACCTCCAGAGTCGAGCCCGGCATCAGCTCTACTACCTTAGAGTGGTACCACCACCTCCATCGCTAATAGCCGGATCTTATACGAAAGAGACTGGTGACGGGCAGTGGCGTCACTGGTGCGAGGGTTTCGGCACCGTGCTCACCAACCCTCCTGCCCAGCGTGTGTGAGTATGGGCAACACCCCCAAATGAGTTACACTCCGAATAAATAATAGTGGCGTAATATTGGGGAGGCCTATGTCCAGCAGTGGACGAATACGGGCTGATGGATGGAAGTTTATGATTGAAAAACATGAGAATTTTTTCTACTAAAATACACACATACATATTATACACACGCCTGCGTCCTATAGAGGGGTAGGTAAGCAAAGACTACAGATTTCCATCTCCATTTATAAGTACCTACCCGGAATAGAATGTATGACTAGACTGATGAATGTGGAACAAGCAAAGGAGGTGTGTCAGGATCGTACTACTAAATTGTTTGAATCGTTTACTAGTCTAATGACAATACTTTATTGTTTCAGATGAGCCGCCACTATTCGAAACTGATAAAGAAACCTTAGTTTACTGTAGCTGTATAGTAGTTAAGAGGATGGCTTACCTTAGCAATTTTTTTTATTACCCGTCCAGCACAATAACTAGAGTTATTAGTATAGTAAAGACATTATTTTTTATTTTGTTAGAGGCGTTTTTGTTGGCTAATTGGCCTCTTTTTCTTGGACGCGTAATACTAACGATCACGCAGCGATGTTTCTTGTTACAAATTGTTGTGTTTTAGCTTATACTGAAATATTTTGTAGGGAAAAAAATATTGGATCTAAGAAAAAGCCTTCATATTTCTATTACCTACTTTATGAAAAATAAAGCAAGTTGATCTCTTAACCGCGTTCTTGAAACGAACGTTTGGACACCAAAAAAAAGTGGGTGGAAATCTTTTTTTTTTTAACAAAAGAATAAATCTTAATACATCGTTTATAAGTGTAATGCCTAGATAAATTAACAATGAATCATATATTTTCAATACAAGGAGAGTTCGACTTTCTTCAAACTAATACTTGAAATTCTGGCGTTGTCCATGCTCTAGGCCCATGTACAGTCTTAAGGCGCTCTTATCCCAAAATCAGTAATTTCAAAGTCAAATAGAACTTTCAAATATCGTCTAAAACTTCCAAAAAAAAAAAAATACGCAATATACTTCGAACTAGGTCTTCCACGCATGTGTTACACGATCAGACAAACTTTGCTCGATAGAAATAATTCACGAACACAGCATGTAATAAGACCTTTCAAATCATGCCATTTCCATAATTCCACTCTTTTATTAACGAAACATATCTGGTAATATTGCTCTTTAAATTTTCTAGGTAGACCACGTAAGTGGGTTTTAATAAACATATCCCTTATTTTTAAACAATTTAAAAACCGATAAAAACAACGAAAAAGTACAAAAGTGTGGTTATTTTCTTTACTTCTTACACGTAAAAAAAAGACAGAGAGTCATCTTCTGGGATAAGAACGCCTTTTACTGACCATACTTGATAACAAACCCGACTTATGACTGCGGAAAGTCAACTTATCATATATAATTAGAAAGGTAGTGGTATAACTATGTACATAAATGCAGAAAGATCTTTAGTATTGTTTAATATTCTGTAACACGATCCCCCATTAAGATGTCACTATGGATGAGGCCGTTTGTTCTCCACATTTACATATCCTTGAAACGTTGTTTACTCAGGCATTAACACGTAACTAATAGTTATCTATTTTACGATTAATCATTGTTGTATTAGTTAGGTATATAAATGTTATCGCCTCTGTGGTCTAGTCGTTTATTTGTATATCGTGGTTTCCAATCCCGTAGTTCCAATCCCCTGAGCTGGAAACTGGAAGAACTTTGAAAAAGCTCATGTTTTAATATATCACAGTATACAGGCTGTAATCGTTAAGTGTTACCAGGCGATTATTCCGTAACTATTACAGATATCAAAAAAAATTAAACTGATATCGAAAGTACGTTACCTAATCAGTAAAATGACATCAATAACTTTTTGAAAATCAAACGCAAAGTATCCAAAATTTTGACATTAAACATTCCCATACATTGTATCGCACAACAAGGACGTCACTTCGAACACTGCTTTGAATACAAAATTTTGTACTTACTAAGAAATAAATAGTATTTAATTAAAATATAGTTTTATTGCTTTGTTAGGTTAATAAACAGGTAAACAGGTAAGGTAACAGGTAACGCTGCCAGCGTCTTGGGTACCCTCCCCAACGGCGACGATTTAAAAAACATTTTTTATTTAATATAGGCATTATATTTGTTAATAATTTTAATTTAGATTAAGTTTAGTTTTTTATTTAATTTATTGTAAATACATAAATAAAGCTACAACATTCCGAAAAGAAAAAAAAAAAACAGTTTCCTTTAATATCAGTACTAAGCTAAAACAACTTTATGACTAATGTCATACTAAATGTATGGGAATGTTTAATGTCAAAATTTTGGATACTTCTCGTTTGATTTTCAAAAAGTTATTGATGTCATTTTACTGATTAGGTAACGTACTTTCGATATCAGTTTAAAATTTTTTGATATCTGTAATAGTTACGGAATAATCGCCTGGTCACACTTAACGATTACACCCTGTATAGAGTAAGACGCCGTAAGAAGGGCGAACCTTTTTCGCCTACAATTCAGTGCAATTTCACTTATATACAAATGTCACCCATACTGCCCTATCGCTATTTCCTTGCTTAGTAGTACCTACCCTGTCCGCATTACCCCGCAACACCCCGCCAAGGGCGGAAAAAATGATTTTATGCTGCGGTTTCTTTAATGAGGATCACCATCACCATGATCCATTTCGTCCATTTCTATGTTTGTCACAAGTGACAGTTGTCAAAAGTGACAGCTGTCAAAAGTGACAGATGGCAAAAGAGACAGATGTCAGTATCACAGATCGATAATACTTTTGCAAATTTCGCAAAATAAAATGTTGACCTCCCATAGTAACTAACTTTCGGATAGGCTTGCGTTTGTAAGGGAACACGAAAAAAATAATTTACGAATTCCACAAAAAGGGTCATTGAACCTTGATACTGAGTACTTACCAAACTTCAGTATGAATTTGGCTACATAAATGAAAGTCACCTTGTATATGTGTCGTAGAATTCATAATTCATCGCAGAATTGGGCATATTATGATCTGCGCAGGCATGTTATATTTCTGTAAAAACTTAGGAGGTTGCCATTCGGAAGGAGTAAGAGAATTATTGCGAAAAACATAAACTTGAGTTTTTTTTTTTGTCATAAGTAACAATCATAAACTTTGGACCACGTGTGTGGGAGGAGATTATATTCACCTAATCCACGTTCTGAGCGAGCAACATATATATCCCGCCGTTCTCATACTCAGGAGACCATACCTGAGATATCTAAACCGGATATCATCAGTAACCCACACGGGAAATTTATACATATTCCAAATACCGCCTCTCTATCATAAAATAAGTTGTGAATATCTTAAGGAGATACCAAAAAAAAAATCGTTTTTTCGAATCCATTTACGCCACTATAACGTCATCTACGTTTTCCATTTTTGGGTAAATGTTTATTGAGTATTTGATTAAGATTCTCACTGAAGGAAAACGGGATTGGATGAAATTTTTTCGATAGAATTTAATGCCGAAAAGACCTCTAAATTGTTTTATTTTTTCCTGTAATTCTGAAATCCTAACTAATTTCATTGTGAAACTGCATTCAAAATGTGGATATTATGTATTTGTAAAGTTTACTTGGAATTTTTTTTGGCAAAATAGCTTAGTACATTTTATATTAATAAAAAACTGACTTTTTGTTACTTTTCCACGAATCCGTCCCACTCGCACTGAGGGTTTTTTCGCATACAGGGACGCTAAAACTTTTACGTATCGCCTTAAGCAAACATACTCCTATTTAAATAAGTCGGCAAAGTCTTATAAGAAGAACTAGTTCACAGAGAATAACTAGGTCATAACAAGAAACCAGGAATGTTATTACCCGACGCTTCTTTGGAGATTGAATTCGCTTCATCAACCATGAATATTGGGGTGCCTGAAGTTAGTTTTGATGAATATATTGCTCTTTTGTAGGGAGTCTACTTCATTGTTAAGATTTATGGTTATTGTTATTTACTTGCCAAACAAGATTTTAGGCAAGTGTTCAAAGAATCAAAACATATTTTTGGACCCCGGAAAAACTGAATCTTAAGGGCATGAGTGACTCGAGATTTTGAAACTTAGCCAAACCATTTTGCGTCGACTAGAACTAATGACGATTCACTACTGTTTAAATTGCGCTGCTGATGTTACGACAACCGAAACATAACGCTTTCTCAAAATGCCGTTTTTAGTGAATAATTCAGCTTCTAATATAAATGAAAACATGTTTTTTTTTAAATCGCTACTTACCATTAAAAATTTATTAAAATAACCTACCAAATCCCCGAATTGATACTCGAGAGAAAATCAATAAGAGGCCTAAAATACCTATAGAGTAAAATAAAGGGGAAAACAAATAAAGAGGATTTTACATATTTAGAGTAAATAAATAAATCTACTGACTGTGTGTTTTAAACATGGGTATATTTTTTGGTAACTTGACCTTTTTTTTACATCCTTTTAGAAGTTTATATGTACTTCTTTTTTTTAATAGACCGTGTGCTAACGCTTTTAATTGGATCTTGGTTGTACTCTTATCTTAAGGCGTATGACCACGCTAAATAAGCAACTCGATGTGTGTCGGTACAAATATCAATGGAAACGACATTGAAATAATGTTAATTTCAGCGTGCCTTGAAAAGTGGCTGTTACGACAACTCCGGCTAGCGCAAAATAGGAGAAAATAACACTTTTCACATGGACGCCATGAACGAAAAAAAATTTTTGTACTTGAATTTTTTAGATCTAAAAATTTCCTATAATTTAGTGAAATAATAATTAAAATCGCTTTAGGCGTTTGGAAGGAGTAAGAGAATTCTTGTGTTAATCATGTGAAACTTTCGATGACTTTCGATTTTTTTGTCAAAACTTACAATAGAAAAACAGTTTATGAAACTTGAAATTTATTTTTGACTCGATAAATTCAAATTCAAATTAAAATAGTTTATTTTGCAAAGCAGGTATAGATATATACACTTTTTACACGTCAAATTTAATCTAATAAAGAAAATATATGTAACAAAGTAATAAATGTACATGAACTAAATTAAAGGTTTATTTAATTTATGTAGCAATATATTTACGATTAAAATGATAGGTAAAATATATATTATACAAGGTAAAATCCAATCAGCCGCCCGAACCCATACCGGAGACCCGGCCAGGGACCAGGAACAAGGTTCAATGATCACCGACCGAGCCTCCAGCACGAATCCAGGCCTATTTAAGGGGAACGAAAATACAAACAGAAATAAAATGTCAGCTTTCGGATGATTTTGTTGCAATAATTAGGTTACGTATAGCCATAAAAAAAATACATGTTTTTGGTTGAACTTTAAGGTATTCATTTTCCACAAACCACGTTAATCGATTCATATTTGTACTGTCAATGAATTTTTTTGTAACCCTCTATTGCACACTTCTTATCGATTTTGTTTCAGGTATCGCTTTCGCGATTTTGTTGGTTTTTTTTTAATAAAATTAGTGTGATTAATGATATCTATTCATTTTCCAAATACCACGTTATTCGGGTCAAAAAAAGCACTCCCTTTTTCCAAAAATACGTAAATCCACTGATGCAGTCAGCGGCAGCAAGATATTGTCAGTCTACGCCTAGCGTTGGCGCCCGTAAGACGTGGAACCTGTGCCCTTTTTTGCAAGCTATAAATATCTCCCAAAACTATTCCAAAATACATTGAAATTAATTTTATAAAGTAATATTTCGAGGAGCATCATATTCCTGCCGTTAAAAACTCAACAAAATATGCGTATGAGTGATTTAGCTACATCGTGCCATAGTCATAACAACAAAACTGAATGAATTTGGATTGAATTCATACTTTTATGCGGGAAAATAATATATGTTACTCTAAAAGAATAATTTTGTGATCGTTATTGAAACCCAAATTAATTTACTTATACTTACTGAGATCTGTAACAAAGGTCAATGACCTTTTCGTGAAATTACCCTCTAGTATTGGCTCACCATTTCAGGTCCAATAAGTGAAGTTTTTTGCAAAATTGGGATAAATCGCCATGCATTTAAAATATAGAAATTTATTTTGAAATATTTACAGTGCATGGCAAAATTATTAGATCGTAGATAATCCTGTCGGTACATGTTCAGGTTCTGTTACGCAAAATGAAAACAATGAAACTCTTTTAGGATTAATTTGTTATCCCTATGTTTGTCTGTCTGTCCGTTTGTCTAGACAATTTTTTCTGGGTAAAATTAATAAATACCAATATTAACGGCCCTCTATAGAGCTGTAAAAACATACTTTTGACGTTTTTATTTATATAACGTTTTAGGTTTTTACGTTTTTTTTTACGTTTTTCATACAAATTTTCTCACTATGAAAATGTAGGGATGAACACTTGAGATAATATTTTACATTTAAAAGTCAACACAGAAAGGAATTGTTGAACAAATAATGTAAAAAATATGAAAACCATGTTGTTCTATTCTAAAGGGATTAATTTTATCTACTGTTCAATGTGGCGATAGCTTTGTTTATTTTTTTCCTTGAATTATTTTTTACTAAGATAACAAATAGTTTAATACAAGGTTTTCCTTAAGAGGTCCCTTTACCCCTGTATTTTTCTTAAAATTCATACAATAGGTATAAACCGAATGTGAAGTCTACAGCTTATTTTCTTCATATCTTTTTTCATGAGTATATTCTAGTGACATCTAACTACGTCTCTATACAGCCCAAAAAGCAAAATTTGATAAAACACCATCATAATAGCTGTCAGGATATCGTCAATATTGCCTCGTTTTTACGCAAAGTTTAACAAGTTTGTATATTTTTATCTATACTGGAAATAAAAAAGAGAGAAATACAGGCGTTGTTCATGTTAAGATGACTAAGTTTACACACTTTGCTAACTATAAACAATTACCGTTTCATTGAAAACTGTTTTGACCTGAAACAATTTCACAAATTCAATTAACTTATTTTTAATATCTTGTCATCTTGCACTTCTTGATGAGAAATACAATTTCAATACGTAAAGATACAACTTTTAGTTAAGAAAACTTATAGTTAAAAGTCTGCTGTATGCATTAACATATTTTTAATTATATTACAATAGTAATAAAATAATTGGCTTATCCGTCGTCGTGATACCAGCTGTAAATTTCTTAAATAATCTGATATCACGCTTATGGAAAACCCAATTATTTTGAAGATACCATAATATCATTAAAATATGTTTATGCATATAGCAAACTTTTAACAATAAATTGTCTTAGCTAAAAGTTGTACTTTACCGTTATAATTATTTCTTAATATTTTGTTACAAATTCGGAGAAATAGCCCTTAAGGAAAACCTTGTATGAAAATATTTGTTATCTTTGTAACAAAGAAAAAAAAAAAAATAAACAAAGCTATCGCCACATTGAACAAACAGTAAATTATTAATCCCTTTAGAATAGAAAGATATGGTTTTATATTTTTTACATTATTTGTTCTACAGTTCCTTTCTGTGCTTTCTTTCAAATGCAAAATATTATGTGAAGTGTTGATCTCTATATTTTCATAAGGAGAAAATTTGTATGATAAGTTAAACAAAAGGCCATAAAAACGTTATAATATGTATATTTTACAGGGCTGTAAATATTAGCATTTATTGATTTTACCCAGAAAAATTGCCTAGACAAACGGACAAACAGACAGACAGACAAATTAATCCTAAAAGAGTTTTGTTTTTTCATTTTGCGTAAAGGGACCTGAACATTTCAAACTATGATACAAATAAATTTCTATATTTTAAACACTTGGCGATTTATCCCAAGGGTAAACAGGTGTCCCAAAGTCAACGCTTTCCCTTGGAAGGCTGGTAGGCCAGCTCATGACTGACCAGAATATCAAATTATGACCTCAGCAAAAATTAGATAGTCTTCGAGTTGATGGTACTTTTATAAATTCGAATAGATTTTTGAGAGTCAAAGCTAAACAGCTCTAAATTCTAAGAATAAAATTTTTGTTGCGCAACTCTGAATAGTCATGCTATTGATAAAGTCAAAAATAAACCTTGAAATGCTGTTACATCAGGAAGAAAAATAAAAACCCAATTTATGAGAAATATTTTGTAATTACGTTAGTTCGATACCACACCCTGAAAAAAAATGTCCTATGTTAGTTTTGCAAATTGTCTTAAATAACGGCTCATCAAATATTGTTTTTCAAATGATCTGGCAATTTCTGTGTATTACTTTTGAAAAAAAAGTTATTGCTATTTTACTACCAAAGGAGCTGCGTATTTTTTAAAATAATTAGAATTTAGAATGAAAGAGTGGCGGGCAGTGAAAATATTTGACGTTCATTAGAAATGCCATTTAACACGCGTTAGAGTGAGATAAATAGTGACGCTATTTAAAATGAGTTGGAATGAGATAGTAACGCAGTTAAACGTGGTTGAATGAGAGAGACATAATTGATATAAGCTACAGTGAGATAGATAGTGACGTGGTGCATTCCTTTTGAGAATATTTGTTAGTTTCCACTTTTTGTAATAACAACTTTAGTAAAAAAATTTTGTAAAGAAATTTTTGGTCCAATTTATTTTCCCGCAAGTGTAAAACCAGCTCAACGGGCGAAAAATATTTAAAGAATGGGTAATGGTGACAATTAACCGTCACAATATTATTATGTATCTCTAAAGGAGTGTCTGAAATGTTCCGAGGGTCAACTGATAAATCAAACACTCAAAAAACCACTTTTAGCCGACCATAATAAATTTACGTCCCGACGTGATAGCAAGTAGAATCAATGCCGTGTGACGATGATCGAAATACACTAATAAATTAGATAAAATAAAATACGTATTACTTTTGACCCTGCCTCGTCCACTCTATTCGTGTTTTTGCTATGGTGACGCGAGCTTAGAGACCGGGACGAATTTCCCCCCGCGCGGTATCGTAAAATAGAATAAGCCACGCCCGGAAATGGTTTTTGTTTTGGCTATGTCATACTCTTAATGCCTATCATATATTTTTATGAAAATTTTTGGACCATCCGTGTGGGAGGAGAAGGCCTTCAAAGATAGGTCCAAATTGCAGTTGGCGTATCCATTCGCCTTAACTTCTTTCGTGCGCTACAAACCCTATGAAAAGACAACTTTTCAAGGCTTTTTCTTCGTCTAATTCTAAATTAAAATTATGTGGCAGACAGACACATAAACACGAACGAAAGACTGTTTTTTTCTTAATAAAAATTTCCCTTCTCCAAATACGCAGGTCCTTTCATCAATTCAATAAGTAAACCCTTCAGCAGCACAATGGCTGGTAACCTCACAAATACAAAAGAGACTGTTTGATTGACAGAATTGTAATAAAGCTCGATTCAACTGAAATCTTAAATGAATTTAGCGAATTTGTTTACACGATCCTTAGAGACACGATCTATACAACGTGTAACAGAAAGGTGTTGTCATATTTGAAGAGCTTATTCAGTCAATGGTTTAGAACAACTTTTACTACGGAAACAACCGTAAAATCATGAAAATAAAATTAACTATTTCATAGAAAAATGCAATACCTGGTACTCGGTCAAAATGTATAAAAGGGCAGATATTAGGTCTTTACATATGAAATTGCCGTTTTCTATAGAGAATTTGAAGGAAACTCAATTTTCAGTACTAACTTTTTTGCATTTTGTTTAGGAATCACAAATCCAAATTATTTGGTTTATATTGAGTATAAAGGAGACAACATTAAGCAAACAGCAACATTATTTTAATTTTTGAAAATATTACGTAAAAAAATATTACGAATCTTATCATGAAAATGGATGGCATTTAGGACGAACTGTTTTTGAAGATTTAATTTTTATAATCAAACTGAAAATAAAAAAAAAAACATTAAGTAGAAAAATCCTTGAAATCAACTTTCAAACAAAGAACAAATAATTTCAATACCTATTGAATTACAGGAATTATCTGTTAGAAAATTTCGGCAATTTCATATGTAAAGACCTATTATTTTGACAGGAAAGTTTCGCTTCTGTCAGCAGTCTTCGTAAGTGCCTATGGTTTTTTCGTGGGCACGGAGGTTTTTTGGAAGATTTTATTTCAAGGTTAGGTTAGGCAAAAAAAAAGGGTGGGTCTCATTATTTCCACTGAGAATAACCATTGACGGTTATTCTGATACTACATGTACGAGTATCACTATTTCCATTGCGTTTTTAAAATCGCGACGCCGACTTCACGGTCGATTATCAGACGCCGTAATTTCCTTTACCAATAAATAGGTACTGGCCACTGAGAATGTTTTTGATGGATTAATTGTCAATAAGTCGACAGTGATTGTTTGAGAAATCGGGTATCACTATTTCCATTCGATGTTTTTCACGTCAACGGCTACCGTGAGACGGATTTACATAAATCTGGCAGTATCAGAATTTCCATTCCAATGAAAAATGGAAATAATGAGACCCACCCAAAAAAAAAATTAAAATATGTATTTTATTTATATAAATTTACATATTTTAAAGCTACTGGTTTCGATTCGGTGTAACAAGACTAAACTTATTTGACAGAACTAGCTTTATTTAACGTCTTGTTTTTGTCCTTTCGATACAGAAAGAAAAAGATAGAACGCTTAGATTATGTCAAATAAGTTAAAACGTGTTACACCGAATCGACACTACTGTGACCTTTGGATTTGTATATTTTTTTCACAAAGCTATTCAGTTTATATTCGGAATATAAATAAGTAACCTGGCATGTAGGTCAGTAACTTGGCATGTAGGTATGTAAGTAACCGAACATGCAAGTAAGTATAAGTAAAAATATGTTTTCACACCACCTGCTCGACAATGTCCAATTACATATCATGCAACCTCAACGTAAAGTAACGCATTACATCTCAAGGGATATAAAGTTATATGAAAATCCCTAGGGATTAAGGTGATTTAAATTTGGAACGTCAAATTCGTGTGGAAACTCGTGGTAAACAAATGCCCATATGGGACTGTAAAGAAGTTTGTTCGAAAATCGAACTGGCCACCATAAGCAGAATTCAACAAAAAGAAAAAAAGCGTTTACAAAGAATGTGAAACAAAAGACGGTGTTTGGTGCTGTAATTGTCAGTGAATTTTATTGAATTATTAATGTTGATAAAAAATGTCGAGCTTTTTATTGTCTCGCAGAAGGTGTGAAAAGTAGAGTATGCTCCTCTGGAATAAAGCCTGTCTTTGTCTTGGGCAGCTTGAACCCCTCGCTTTACTCAGGACTCTATATTAGAGTCCCTCGTTACGCTCAGGGTTCAATATGCCGCCCGTGACGTAAGACACTGCTTTATTCCCTTAGTGCATAATCTACTATTTGAAGACTGATTGCACTGAGCAACTGCGTACTAGTTATCAAATGTTAAGGTTAAACGTCAGTCGCTTAGCGCAAAGTGCATAACTTAACTTTGTTTTTCTTGTTTAGAAGTTAAAAATTTAAAAACCTTTTGGTACGCAGCAATTGACGCCAATAGTTCAGTATTAGTGATGTTTATAAAGTATTAGTTTGAAATTGAATACACAATTAGTCATGATCTTTTCCAAACAATGTTTCCAAACAGCATTTTAAGTCTGTTTTGGAATGATCATGACTGTTGTGTATTTAATTTCAAACTCTTGCTTCATATACCTCACTAATACTGAATTATTGGCGTCAATTGCCACATACCAAAATGTTTTTCAATTTCATAGTTAAATTTACTCACATTTTGAAGAATTTAAAGCCATCCAACTAAAACCACATGGTTTATGCGCGGTATGGCGAAATCGCAAACTTTATGCTAAACTAACTAAACTAATTCTAACTTATATTATGTTATATAACATCACGCAGCCACAGGCTGCTGATGTTGAAGAAAATAAAGCTTTATGGCACTTTTTCGCTTTTTATTATTATTTAAGTTTTTTAGTCTATCTAATGTATGGGTAGGTATTTCATTTAGTATTAAAGGAAGCATGTACTCCCATGTTCTCGCATCATATACATTATTATAGTTAGTTAGTTTATAAGTAGGTAGGTAAGTTAGGTTTCGTAAGTTCTTAGGCCTAGTTTTCTTAATAAGTTTATCTTCATTATCTTCACAAATAATAGTCATTTTTACCTTATCCACAATGAAAATTATAGTTATTAAGATGGCCTTATTATGGGGCATGGGACTGTGACAGAGCATTGCACTAATAAATACAGGAGGTATTTAAAATCGTTTTCCATTTCCTCAGAAAATATACTCTGAAACAAACGGTTGAATCTGTGGCTTAGTAAAAGTAATTTATTACTAAATTATACTGAAGCGGGCCGTCGCAAGCACCCGAAGTTAGCTTATTTTCGTCACTACATTGGCTTTCCCATTCATTTAAAATTCATTGTATTACAAAATGAGGGTATGAATAAAACATGTCAACTCATTAGTAATTTTCTTTACAAAGCTTCTCTGTAAATGGCGTTTGATTTGTAAACTCATGATTTATTATCGCTAAAACGATATTAAAACAATCAATACATCAGATACACATATTACAGGGCGGTTGTAATGTACAATATATATATATATATTTAAATATAATATTACTAGATAATCTATATCTAAAAGTTTCATATGTCGGAGCGGCGAGCGAATTCATTCAATTATTTGCAATTAGTTAATTACGTCACTGATTGAAATGTCAGGTTTTGTACCTGGGTGGAATCAAAGATGGCGTTGCGGTCGGCTGTTAGCGATGTTTAGTTACCGTGTAGTTTGGCATCGGTCATCGCAACGTTGGTATCCGTTGAGTTGACGTTGACAATTGCGTTTGATAGCTGTCAGTGGGAAAGTGAGTGGCAGACTGTTTCAAGTCGTTGGAGCGACTGCACGCTTCTGTGAGATCACCGCATTTCAATCTCTTATTATTCAAGCCACCTTATTGTAATTCAGTTAGAAACTTTCTTATTTGATTATAAACACTACTTATCTACATTGGCGAGTAATTATTTCTGCTAAATTACCAACCCTTCTTTGGAAATATGGATGAAGACGGGCACGTGCCTATCACGCCCAAGTAGCATTTTACTCCATTTAAGAGTACACATTTAGTTCCCAGGTGTACTTGAAGCATTATATTTTAGCTGTAAATATGTATACATTTCACGATAAAGTTGCATTTCCATGGCATTAACATTATTAAGTATACCGCGTGTTATCATAAATTTTTATCCTTGATCAGCCGGAGTTAATGTTTCTGATGGCACACACAAAACCAAACCAATGAGGAAATTAATAATAAAATAAAGAAATAATAGGACACATGTGAATTTGAGGCTGTGTATTTAGCCACTTTTTACTCTTTATTACACTCATGTACGTTGTATGGTTCACACTGCGTCCCATATAGTGCCGTAAGTCAGCCTTAAGTCCGATGTTACCACTTAAACTGCTATTATAATGCTATTATACTGCTAATGTACAGCCATAGTGAATTTAAGGCTGTCTAATTTGTGCCCAAACTGGTTCTATAAGAGCATTATAGCAAGCTATACAGCTCTTATACAGCTGACGTACACAGCTTGTGGAGGACATGTGAACGACTAGACATCTTATATAGAACCCCGAATGCTACTTGGGTGCCTGTCGGCCTTATTTTGTCATATATAATAATCCCTAGTTTTATATAATCGATCTCCGTTCGGGCATGCTCCAATGAGTTTTTCGGAATTTATGTGCATAGTATTTGTTCTTACTTACCACTTGCTGAATGGTGAAGGAAAATATCGTAAGGAAACCTGCATGCCCTAAAAAGCTTATATTTGTGCCCGAAGTACGGTGATAGGGCTCGCCACCCATCATGTTGGGACGTAATCTTCAGTGAAACGCGGGTGTACCGAGTATGGACTGTGACTTGCATTTCATAGTTTACACAGGTTATACAGAGGTGTTCCTGACACCCCCTCGGGGTCCCCGAGTCGGGGATTCATGTCGTGACAACATATTTATTTTATATAGTTATATAATAAAAATTATATGAGAAAATACACTTAAAAAATAATAAAAGTCAGGTATACTTTTATGTAAAAAAATAAAATAATTAACGTGAATTTATAAAATAATAAATAATATTATAAATATTGGTAAATATAATATACTAAAATAAAAAATAATGAAAAAAAAATAATAATATAGGTAATTATAATAAAATACATATACTCGAGAACTCCACAGATTGTGGCTCTTTCAATGAACTCAAAAGAAAATCCCTAAGGCTTTCTGCAGAAAACGAAAACCCATAGAGCGAAACTATCATTCATGCATGATAGACAAAATATTCGTCTGTCGTTGGCATGATTCGCAATCTTTGACATATACCTATACCTTCAAAAAGGCGTAGTTTAATATATTGTACGAGTTTATTACATGTACGATGAACTCTTGACAATTTTTTTCATCCCTTTTATCGATTCTGTTTTATTTTGCACTTAAAAATGTCTGCAAAATTTGGGTAGACACTTGGAAAAATGAAGATAGGTTCGACCTTTAAGTTGCTTTTTATGAAACTGTCATGATGTAGAAGGGTTCAGCAGTATATTCCACTTTCATCCTTCTTTCTGAATCTAAGTCTTTTCCACCTAGCTTCGAGCCTGATATCTGATATTATATTAAAACTAGCGACCCGCCCCGGCTTCGCACGGGTGCAATGCTGATACTAAATATACTACAGAAATTTATAGGCACGCGCCGCCGGCCCCCCGGCCGGTACCGCCGCAACCGCTATGTCCTGTGAAAATATTCATTTAAACTACATGCTGTAAGAGGCAATATTGATCCATATTAAATGCACAATGTATTGAAGGTACTTAATTGGATAATGATTAGTGCTGTATTGCTTAAAATCGCTTGGTAAATTTGCCATCATTTCTCGTAAAAAGTAAAGATAAAAAATGGTTATTGTGGGTTATCCCTAAGAGATAGACACATACCATCTCGAACTTTTTTGTAGAATTTTGTAAGGTGTACAACACTGTAATACATTATTTTGATCTATCTCGTAGGGTTCAGGCAGCGTTTGCAATGTAAGCGCAAAAAAATGTGTTTATTTACGACATCACATTAGAAACCTCTAAAAGTATCAGTGTTTCGCTACTATATTATGCATGTATTATTCATATATACCTTTCCCTTGAATCATTCTATCTATTGAAAAAAACTGCATCAAAATCCGTTGCGTAGTTTTAAAGATATAAGCATACATAGGAGCAGACCGACAGCGAGAAGCGACTTTGTTTTATACTATGTAGTGATTAAAACCATCAAGTCATAGAGGAAAATTACCCGCATCTATGCATCAAGTTTATCAAATTAAAAAAAACATAAATAGTCTCGGCATAAATCCCCGATGGGGTGTCAAAGTTGTTGCTCTGACTGTAAAATGCAAGTCACAGTTCACACTTAGCCAGTGTTGCCATTGTTGCCATTGTAAAATTTCGAGTACTTATGGAAAAAAAAAAACACAAAATTGCCGAATTATTATATTTATTAAAGAACTGTTTATTATATTACTAAATTAAAATGCCGTATTTCATAATACGGTACGTGAAAAGCTTGCCGAATAATCTGAAAAAAAGTCATAGAATGCCGTATATCACGGCAATTGCCGTATGAATAACAACACTGAACTTAGCTCACTCGCTTTTCACTGACAATTTTTACATCCTGAACGTAATGGGTGGTGGTGAGCCCTATCACCGTAGTTCGGGCATAAATGGACCAACAGAAGAACCCACGATCTCTGGGTCAGCAGGCTCTACCTGAGTCACAGAGGCGGTCAAGTCGAGAACCGTTAATCAATAAAAACCCAATTCAATTCAGCGTTTTCGTAGAATTTTACAGCTGAAAAGTGAATTAACCAAAGCAGATAGCCCCAAAAACGGTATAAGCTCTCAAAAAAGAGGTTAAAGTCATTGGAGATGCCTTTCTGGGGAACAAATATTGGCTTAGGACGACTCTGTTGCCCTTCACAGCCATCGTATCACGTTTTTAATGGTCCAGCGAGCATTATTATTTTTGTAGACCCGCACTGGGTTTTTATTAAGGGGAACGAAAATACAAACAGAAATAAAATGTCAGCTTTCGGATGATTTTGTTGCAATAATTAGGTTACGTATAGCCATAAAAAAAATACATGTTTTTGGTTGAACTTTAAGGTATTCATTTTCCACAAACCACGTTAATCGATTCATATTTGTACTGTCAATGAATTTTTTTGTAACCCTCTATTGCACACTTCTTATCGATTTTGTTTCAGGTATCGCTTTCGCGATTTTGTTGGTTTTTTTTTAATAAAATTAGTGTGAATGATATCTATTCATTTTCCAAATACCACGTTATTCGGGTCAAAAAAAGCACCCCCTTTTTCCAAAAATACGTAAATCCACTGATGCAGTCAGCGGCAGCAAGATATTGTCAGTCTACGCCTAGCGCTGGCGCCCGTAAGACGTGGAACCTGTGCCCTTTTTTGCAAGCTATAAATATCTCCCAAAACTACTTCAAAACACATTGAAATTAATTTTTTAAAGTAATATTTCGAGGAGCATCATATTCCTGCCGTTAAAAACTTAACAAAATATGCGTATGAGTGATTTAGCTACATCGTGCCATAGTCATAACAACAAAACTGAATGAATTTGGATTGAATTCATACTTTTATGCGGGAAAATAATATATGTTACTCTAAAAGAATAATTTTGTGAACATTATTGAAACCCAAATTAATTTACTTATACTTACTGAGATCTGTATTTCGTGAAATTACCCTCTAGTATTGGCTCACCATTTCAGGTCCAATAAGTGAAGTTTTTTGCAAATTATATAGGTACACTTACTTGGGATAAATCGCCAAGCATTTAAAATATAGAAATTTATTTTGAAATATTTACAGTGCATGGCAAAATTATTAGATCGTAGGTAATCCTGTCGGTACATGTTCAGGTTCTGTTACGCAAAATGAAAACAATGAAACTCTTTAAGGATTAATTTGTTATCCCTATGTTTGTCTGTCTGTCCGTTTGTCTAGACAATTTTTTCTGGGTAAAATTAATAAATACCAATATTAACGGCCCTCTACAGAGCTGTAAAAACATACTTTTGACGTTTTTATTTATATTACGTTTTAGGTTTTTACGTTTTTTTTTTACGTTTTTCATACAAATTTTCTCACTATGAAAATGTAGGGATGAACACTTGAGATAATATTTTGCATTTAAAAGTCAACACAGAAAGGAATTGTTGAACAAATAATGTAAAAAATATGAAAACCATGTTGTTCTATTCTAAAGGGATTAATTATCTACTGTTCAATGTGGCGATAGCTTTGTTTATTTTTTTCCTTAAATTATTTTTTACTAAGATAACAAATAGTTTAATACAAGGTTTTCCTTAAGAGGTCCCTTTATCCCTGTATTTTTCTCAAAATTCATACAATAGGTATAAATCGAATGTGAAGTCTACAGCTTATTTTCTTCATATCTTTTTTCATGAGTATATTCTAGTGACATCTAACTACGTCTCTATACAGCCCAAAAAGCAAAATTTGATAAAACACCATCATAATAGCTGTCAGGATATCGTCAATATTGCCTCGTTTTTACGCAAAGTTTAACAAGTTTGTATATTTTTATCTATACTGGAAATAAAAAAGAGAGAAATACAGGCGTCGTTCATGTTAAGATGACTAAGTTTACACACTTTGCTAAGTATAAACAATTACCGTTTCATGGAAAACTGTTTTGACCTGAAACCATTTCACAAATTCAATTAACTTATTTTGAATATCTTGTCATCTTGCACTTCTTGATGAGAAATACAATTTCAATAAGTAAAAATACAACTTTTAGTTAAGAAAACTTATAGTTAAAAGTCTGCTGTATGCATTAACATATTTTTAATTATATTACAATAGTAATAAAATAATTGGCTTATCCGTCGTCGTGACCAGCCGTAAATTTCTTAAATAATCTGATGTCACGCTTATGGAAAACCCAATTATTTTGAAGATACCATAATATCATTAAAATATGTTTATGCATATAGCAAACTTTTAACAATAAATTGTCTTAGCTAAAAGTTGTACTTTACCGTTATAATTATTTCTTAATATTTTGTTACAAATTCGGAGAAATAGCCCTTAAGGAAAACCTTGTATGAAAATATTTGTTATCTTTGTAACAAAGAAAAAAAAAAAAAAACAAAGTTATCGCCACATTGAACAAACAGTAAATTATTAATCCCTTTAGAATAGAAAGATATGGTTTTATATTTTTTACATTATTTGTTCTACAGTTCCTTTCTGTGCTTTCTTTCAAATGCAAAATATTATGTGAAGTGTTGATCTCTGTATTTTCATAAGGAGAAAATTTTTATGAAAAAGTTAAACAAAAGGCCATAAAAACGTTATAATATGTATATTTTACAGGGCTGTAAATATTAGCATTTATTGATTTTACCCAGAAAAATTGCCTAGACAAACGGAAAAACAGACAAACATAGGGACAACAAATTAATCCTAAAAGAGTTTTGTTTTTTCATTTTGCGTAAAGGGACCTGAACATTTCAAACTATGATACAAATAAATTTCTATATTTTAAACACTTGGCGATTTATCCCAAGGGTAAACAGGTGACCCAAAAGTCAACGCTTTCCCTTGGAACGCTGGTAGGCCAGCTCATGACTGACCAGAATATCAAATTATGACCTCAGCAAAAAGTAGATAGTCTTCGAGTTGATGGTACTTTTATAAATTCGAATAGATTTTTGAGAGTCAAAGCTAACCAGTTCTAAATTCTAAGAATAAAATTTTTGTTGCGCAACTCCGAATAGTCATGCTATTGATAAAGTCAAAAATAAACCTTGAAATGCTGTTACATCAGGAAGAAAAATAAAAACCCAATTTATGAGCAATTTTTTGTAATTAGGTTAGTTCGATACCACACCCTGAAAAAAAATGTCCTATGTTAGTTTTGCAAATTGTCTTAAATAACGGCTCATCAAATATTGTTTTTCAAATGATCTGGCAATTTCTGTGTATTACTTTTGAAAAAAAAGTTATTGCTATTTTACTACCAAAGGAGCTGCGTATTTTTTTAAATAATTAGAATTTAGAATGAAAGAGTGGCGGGCAGTAAAAATATTTGACGTTCATTAGAAATGCCATTTAACACGCGTTAGAGTGAGATAAATAGTGCCGCTATTTAAAATGAGTTGGAATGAGATAGTAACGCAGTTAAACGTGGTTGAAAGAGAGAGGCATAATTGATATAGGCTACAGTGAGATAGATAGTGATGTGGTGCATTCCTTCTGAGAATATTTGTTAGTTTCCACTTTTTGTAATAACAACTTTAGTAAAAAAAATTTGTAAAGAAATTTTTGTCCAATTTATTTTCCCGCAAGTGTAAAACTAGCTCAACGGGCGAAAAATATTTAAAGAATGGGTAATGGTGACAATTAACCGTCACGATATTATTATGTATCTCTAAAGGAGTGTCTGAAATGTTCCGAGGGTCAACTGAAAAATCAAACACTCAAAAAACCACTTTTAGCCGACCATAATAAATTTACGTCCCGACGTGATAGCAAGTAGGATCAATGCCGTGTGACGATGATCGAAATACACTAATAAATTAGATAAAATAAAATACGTATTACTTTTGACCCTGCCTCGTCCACTCTATTCGTATTTTTGCTATGATGACGCGAGCTTAGATACCGGGACGAATTTCCCCCCGCGCGCTATCGTAAAATAGAATAGGCCACGCCCGGAACTGGTTTTTGTTTTGGCTATGTCATACTCTTAACGACAGACTTGCCTATATTTTTATGCGGTTTTTATTAGTTGTTGGCAACGTAATAAAATACGGAAAAACAAATTTAATTGCCACCAAGGGCCTTCTGAAATACACGTGGTAAAGGATGGTGTATAAGGACATGAATAAAAATCTAACTTTTTAACAGGGTAAAGCAAAGATTTCAAAAGTTTAGATTAGCCCTGGCACCTAAAATCTATTGCATTGTTTTTGAATGCGATGCGCGCACACTTATGAATGCGTAATCTGTCTACCTACGGTCATTTAACTGATCAGACTACTAAAATTGTTAAAATGATTTACTTTAAGTGCACTTAAGGCGTCCAACTATCACTGTGTTCAGATGAGCACTGATTACAAACTTGTGAGCGTCACCTATTTAAAGGTGGAAACATTTTGGTGCAGTCATACTACGGTAAGGGCTTATCTTTACTTTTGAAATCTTTGGGGTTAAGGCGGAACAAGACAATGAAAATCACAGGCATCTTAAGTGGTCTGTGATGAAAATGGATAAGAATTAAGTGAATTGTCAGAATTACTTCCAGACATTCCTAAATAAGCTCTTAAGTAATATGACTTACCTTGATACAAATTCATATAAGAGACTCTGTAGGGAAGTGATGCTCAGAAGCCAGGTCCGATAAGCTTTCTTCAAACAGAAACAACTTAAACTAGTGTTTAAACGTAAAAAACGGTATATTACCTAAGCTTTTGGCTAAATACTAATTCTTTTGGCGTCTTATTACAGAATAATCTACGTAATTATAAATTTGTTGAAAGGATTTTTCAAGCCTCATAAAAGACTCCCTGTACAATAGTACCAGAAAGTACCACAAGCAGAGCTAGGTTTTTAAATGAATATGAAAAAAAATTAAAAAAATATTTAATGAAAAATAAATGTTAAAGTTGTTGGTTCCTGGCTCCCAAACTAGAATTCTCTGTCCAATGGGTAGCCAGGCTTCTTTCGTACAGTAAGTAAAAGTACAGTAGTAGTAATAAAACAACAGAGCCGGAGATGCTCGTGTATTTATTGATTAACTTATCATTTACATTTATCACTTTACATATGATGAAACTGAAAACTTTATGAAAACTTATACGTAACATGTGGATATTTTAATAAATAGACAACCTCTTAAACCTCTCTTTCAAACCCATACAATCTCGAATGCGTGCCACACATATACCCACCTTCTATCTCTCTCCTATATACACATACATACTTAACATCTTAAATTATTTTACATATTTACATAGCTTTTTCTCACTCTTTTACCTATAACTAGATGTTGTTAAAACGATTAACTAAGTACTTTTTGTTTTTTTTTACCCCATTCTGTCCTCCAAGGAAACGGGGCTGTTATCCCTTACTACAGGCATAAAATCCTATCTAGAATAACAGCGTACATCTGTTATTAGTACTTTATGTGTATTTTAGATTTTAAGCTTATACATTCTTGTAACTTGTACTGTACTCTCTTCTTGCGAAATAAATTCTATTCTATTCTATTCTATTTGAAGCGATAAAGGCGTAAAAGTTTTAGCGTCCCTGTTATTCCATATGCAAAAAAAACACTCAGTGCGAGAGGGACGGATTCGTGGAAAAGTAGCAAAAAGTCGGTTTTTTATTAATATAAAATGTACTAAAGTTGCTATCAAAATTTCGTTAAACCAGGTCCTAGATACTATTAAAACCCATCTAATAAAATATAATTGCAGTCTATATGTCATTCTGAATTGTCAAACCAGGAGAATTGGTGACGAAAAAGACCTCATTTCAATAAATATTTCTATCGAGCCGAAATTCTCCAATCGGGTTTTTGTTTTAACAGATCCCTAGAAAAAGAATCCAAAAATACTATAAAATTTTATCAAAATAATACATTATTTACCGAAGTAGATATGCAAGTTCTTAAAGTGTCAATTTTTTTCCATAGCGCCTTAACATAAACACGTAACAATAATCATCGCCATCTAGTTAGCATTTCAAGAACTAATAACTGAAGATATGTGAAATTAATAGCAGCGTTAACACTCACGCTTGGCCAGTTTTTTATAACATGAGCAACACAGTGTGGGAAAGCAATTTCTGTGCGCTTTTACTTACGAGGCTTTCGTGTCGGGTTTTCCTTGACTTGGTAATTTTGATACCAGACTGAAGAGAGTATGCCGTCCGCCGCGTTGCGTCATATAACTTATTTTCAGTAAAATCTCTTAGAAGTAATACCTATCTTGTTTATAGGAATAATAATTTGGCCAAGTGCGAGTCGAAATCACCCACAAAGGGTTCCGTACCACCACAAAAATACGGGCACTGAACCCTAAAACATTATAGTAACTAATTCCACTTGTAGTTATCAACGGCCTTGACGATTACGATCTATTCAATTAAAATCAATCAATCAATTCAATAGATCTATTCATTTAAAAGGTCTAATTAAATTGCTCTAAAATAACATCGTAAAAAATATTGATAACGTTCAGATTTTTCCTGTACATTTGCTATAAGACCTGCTATAACATCTGCTATATGAACGAAATCTCATGTTTCTGTCAACTGGAAGTGCCCTATAGGTTTTCATTATATATGAAATTGATTATGTAAAGGGCAATAACTTTTTTTTCAATTCATGTGCTCGTAAAGGCCCACTTTTTATGCATCAAAACCGAACAGAAAGTCGATTATTTTGCCCTAGGGCTTTATTATTTTTTTTTTTTTAATTTGTTTGCAATGGTTGGCTAACCTGCAGCCTTTCCTGTGTACCATAGATGTTATACTTTTTTTTTTAACGGCTCTGGATACAATTCTTTTGAGCCAATCATAATTGAAAGTTCACAAGATTATATTTGTTTTCATTTCCTCACACTATGCATTGAAAAACGTTGTATGATACACGGGCGTAAAAGCAATAAATTACTCGGTTACGTTTAAAACACTCGCTACGCTCGTGTTTTAAATCGTCCTCGTAATTTATTCCTTTTCGCCCTTGTAGCATAAACTACTTTTACGTTGAGTGAGAAGCCTGATGTTTTTACAGCACCATGGGGACGTATTTCTGTATGAGATATCAGTTTCAATTTGATATCACACGCGGGGCCAGAGCAAAAAAACGAATTACGCCTTCTTGCTAAACTTCCGCCCTGCACCAACGCTTTTACAATACAACTTTATTTGTACACCATAACAAAAAAAGGAACAGAAATATATATACTTAATTTTTAACTAACTTATTATGTAGGCACAAACAGGCGGCCTTATCGCTTAAAGTGAACTTTTCCAGACAACCTTTGGGTGGATGAAACTGTTTAGAATGATTGCTAAAATGGTGTTGTACTATTTTTTAATAATAGATATATTTTAATATTAATAGATAAACGTATTAAAATATAATGATAAATACATACTAATAAAAAATATTTAAAAAAATAAAAAAATCTAAAAAGGCCGCTTTGGATAAATCATATTATGATTCTGCTCTGATGCCGTCTCTTTTGCACGCGTGAAAAAACTCTGACTCCATCCTACTTTCAAATCATTTTATAATTCACCCAAGTCGGCCTTTTTAGATCCCCAGAGTGAAAGATAGTGTCCTTTAACTAGTCTCTTGAAGATTGAAAATTGAAAAATATTTATTTCTTTAACAAAAATGGTAGTTAGATACTTATATCTTGGTGGCTGTGACCTTTTATTAAGTGAAGAACACATGTATATATAAGGCAGGGAAGGTGCTCTTCTTATTTATTTAAATAAATTGTACAGAATTACAGTTAACACCAATTCGCTATACAATTCAAACAAAAATATTTACATTCAAAATATCTGTAACATTGATGTTACATGATACTATAAAAATAACAATTTAAAATAAAAATTAAACTAAACATACACTATGTACAGTGGAGACCGCATCAAATAAGACACATTGGACTTTGTACCTATCTTATATTCTTCTCTGTAGGGGCTAATGTCTTAGTGCAAGTGTATAGCTTGATGTGGTCTCCACTGTACGTATAGCCTGCGTGCACGCACTTTCGGAGTGTCGGTGTCTGGAATTCTTCCACGGAATCGACGAAACACGACCCTTTTCGGCCATATGTATTTTATTGTATTTTCTTATATGTAAAAGAAGACTATTTTACAAAAGAACAGCTTGTACCGAGAACGCTTTTGTTTTTGATTTGTCTATCCTGCTCTAATAAACTACTGCGCATGCAAAATTACAGTTATTTTGAATTTGTCCATAGACTTAGGATATAATAGGATATAGGATATATACACTTACTCTACCAAAATGTATGAAACATCTGTTTATTTTTTCACGAGAAGTTGTTCTCATAGACTGGTAATATCACCAGTTTTCTGCTTCCGCAGCATCATCTTAACACTCTGTATATACGCCAGTGCCTCAGTTCTAAATATTGTCTATCTTTCCAAGAAATCTCACCTAAGTCTATGTTCCTGTCACAAAATAAAAGGTTTATAAAACAAATATTTATGAAAAATTTCGTGGCGCTATCTTAAAAAAAGCAGACCAAAAAGCTGTTTTTCTTAGTTTCGAGACCCATTTTTGTGATTTTTTTCAACAGTGGAAGGTTATCGTTTTGTCCCGTCAGAACACTGAAGCATATCCTTGAAAACCTCATTTTTTATTTTTTTATTTTAAGTACTAATTAATACCTATAGAGTTGTTTGCGAAAACTGCATTTTGCTTTATACTGCGCCTTAAATTTTTCTCAAATTGTACGTAGTTTTTCTAGATTAGACAACATTTAAATACTTTTAAACAGTTAAAAACTTTTGTGAAACCCTTTTAAATTAATTTGCATTGATTTGTAAACTTGTAAGTCTACTAGTATTATTTAAGTTAACAATGCTTTTTAAATGAGCTTATTGTTGGATTTCCGAATAAAAATTATTTAAGGGGCTCCACAATGCTAAACATCAGATTTGAATTAGATTTAGTTCCGTCAATGTAGAAGGTAAACATTTGACAAAAATATATGGCGTGTTCTTTGACTCAAGGCAATTGTTAATTACAATTTATAAATAAATGTACTTTCTGACACAGTGTCTATATTGCAAAACCGATTGAAACGAAACCAACACACGCAGATACAAACTAAAAAAAAACATCTTTATGACATTAAGAAATTATAATTAATGTCCTAATGTAGCCGCGATTTCAAAATAACTGAAGTTCTGCGTGCGCGCCATCTGATTAGAGCAGGATAGACAGTTAAAAAACAAAAGCGTTATAGCAGGACTGAATTTAGCATTGTGCAGCCCCTTAATTATTTCAAAATTATTATTATTACTCCAAATTTTATCCAATTTTTACCCTCTCATTGACGGAACTAAATCCAATTCAAAACTGATGTTTAGCATTGTGGAGCCCCTTAAATATTTTTTATTCGGAATGAAAATGTTTACCCAAACCATGTGGCAATACGTATATCGGTTTTTTTTTAAACCAGTCAAAGCGCAAAATGTTATAAATCACATATCCCAGCGGTAATTTTCCTTATAAATCGTCAATGGTCCTATATACGTGTTCGTTCAGCCGCGTCCCTTGTACATTGAGATACTCGTTAATCTTCCAAAAGGATAGAGGACATCCCGGTTGGATGATGTTACGTCACAAACACATCTCAATAAACCATGACAGCTTTTATTTTACCTACGTAAAATAACCAAACTTATTTAGGAGTTACGGAGAGACAAATAGTATTTCCTTGTAAGGGCTCATTGTTTGTCCCTAAAGTGTGAAATAAAAATTGCCTGACTTCTAATGATCTTGTTTTAAAATAAATAAAAAGTTTTTATGAAGGTAACGAAGACCCATTGGAAATTACATACATTACAATACACAATTTAAATAACAAAAAATAAAAACCTAAAAAATTAAGACAAGATTCGAATTAGATTATTTACAATTGTTATAATAAATTAATTGTAATATTTTATTAGGTAAGCAAAGTTTGACAATCCAATATCCAACATAGGATTGTCAAATTTGCTAGAAAATGTCCTCAGGATGTCTCTGTCGCTGCCGCTACGCCTACGTCCGTAAAAAAGTCAAAAAGACTAGTCCGGCTACTCTATAATCTGTTTTTAAAAGCCTTTTTAAAATATTAAAAATGAAGGTGTCACATTTAAGGGTCTATCTAGTAAGTAATTTTCATTTCACGTTACATGAGGTTACGTTTGAAGCTTAAACTCGTACTATCAGTTCATTCAAGAAAAAGCTGAAAGATTACTTTCGCTTTCTGAATAAGAAAATATTATATAATTTTTTTTTATATCACAATATAAATATTTGCCACAGCAATCTTTATTTTTGTTCACTTGTACAAATTTCCATTGTTTCCTCAATGGTTTGCTGTAAGAAATCTCTTATTAGAGATAAGCTAACACATATATACATACCTTTTACTGTAACTGTTTGTATTCGTGTTTCTGTGTCAATAAATAATAAAGAATAAACTTTTATTTCGTTACCTTATTAATTTATTATTCAATAGTTAAAGTATTTTGTACAACGGTGAACCAGTAAGTTTTCTGCAACTAAGCACTAAAATCACAAAATTTGCCAAAAAAAGAGCACACATGTATTCTCAACTAAACTCAAAGTAAGTTAGGCAGCAGAAAGAGCCATTTGTTACACCAATAAATCTGAGGCTGATTTATTCGTCTGTCTGGTTTTGTCGCTTGAAATGACCAGCTATTTGGATGGACCTTAACAAAAAAATACAAAAGTGCAAGGTTAATATTGGTACCTTTATCGATCACAGTAATATTTTTTAAGACTTTTAATTTTAATATTGAAATAATAATCCTTTTAACGCCAATATGAATTAAACTAATTGGAACAGTAAACCAAAGATTCGCATTAAGGCCCGTTGTCCCTGACATTGAGCACCACATTTTGCATCAAGTAGAACTGAACTCTATGATCTTTTATTATAGTTTAAAATAGCACGCTCTGAGCCGTGGCTGTTACGACAACCGAAACATCGCAGGCTCTTGAAAACACGTTTTTCGCCCAAAAAACGTTTTTACGGTGAAATTTTTAGAAAACTATCCGCATACTTAATTACATTTTCCTTAATTTCCTGTAATTTTCCTATGATTTGGTTATGTAAAGTTTATATAAAACGAAATTATATAAAATGAAAAATCAACCAAGTTTCGGATTTTTTTTCGATCGAGCAAAGTATAACGTATCGCGTTTTGAACCACAAAAAAATCAGCAGGAAACTGGCGATAGTACTCGTCCATACGAAGAAAAATAAAAATAAGTTGTTCTATAAGAAAGTTACACACTTACTCTACCAAAATGTATGAAACATCTGTTTATTTTTTCACGAGAAGTTGTTCTCATAGACTGGTAATATCACCAGTTTTCTGCTTCCGCAGCATCATCTTAACACTCTGTATATACGCCAGTGCCTCAGTTCTAAATATTGTCTATCTTTCCAAGAAATCTCACCTAAGTAATAGGTGGTACACATCGCCAGTCTTATACTGGCGATGTGTACCACCTATTATATATTGCTACCTTATGTAGCAATACGCAAATATCGCCTTCAACGTGAACGACCCAAGAATGTTGAGCCTTCACAAACTTATGCAGGTGCATTGTACTAATGATTTCAGGCAACAAATAAAACTAAACGGTGAAGCTTATAGAATCAGAGGCCATTCAAGTATGAAATTCTCATCTGTGTCTAAAATCGTGGCTCTATATTTTATTTTGATTACCTTACGATATTTACTTTGTAAGACAGGTACGTGTTTTGGACATTATCCTACTACGTAATTTGATCATGTGCACAGTGAACTGACTTGAGTTTGCAGCCCTTGCCTTGGTTGCTTTTTTTGTTACTGCTCAACTCCACATGGTCGCAGCGCGATGATAAATAATCACTTTACAACATTTTGACGCCGTCTCGTGATCTATCTAGTGGTTTAAAAGTTACGACCTAGGAATACAAATCTAACTTCACAACTAAGAAAAATACAATTAATATATTTTTTATAGCCATGTAGCAGGCAAATAGTAAAATTCGGCATTTTACAAACGGCGTCGTCATTTTCTAAACACTTAATATTTTGCAATTTGACGAATCTTCTTCATAAATTATAATTTGCCTCGGCATATAGTTATTTTGTTAGAACTATTGAGAGTAGCCTCGCTCCGCTCTGCTTGGCTCGGCTCCTAATATGTTTTCTTTTGAAATCTTTATTGAAAGGGTTTGGTCAAATAGTGACCATGTCATCCTATATCTTCCGCTCCCTCTCGCTGCTCCCAATATGTATTTACATGTAAACCTAACCCGCTCCTCCTCGCTTCCCTTCGCTCCGCTCTACTCCGCTCGTCATCGCACCTATTTTTCATATTTTGGTGAAATATTTACAATTTACAAACCCGAGTTTTTAGAAAATGACGAAGTCATTTTACAATTTGCCTTCACTAAACAGCGGGCATTTTACAATTTGCCGAACGGCAAATTGCAAAACAGCGAGCGTTTAGAATTTGACGACGTCGTTTGTAAAATGCCGAATTTTACTATTTGCTTGCCACATATTGTTTAAAGCTGAAAATTGAATTGTGGGCGTTATAATTATTTTTTGAGATTTTGTTACAAATCGGAGGAATCAGCCCTAAGCTGTGGGTTCAACTTAATAATAAGAATAAAATACATTTATTGTCAAAAAAAACATGAAACAAACAGATACAGGTCACGACAGGACACGAAAAGATATAGGTATTCACAAACAACATTTATTTGGGACAAAAATACATTAACTTAACACGAATATATACAAAACAACATATTTGAAAAAGCTCAGCTAAGGTACTGGTTACCCTGTAGGAGGTCCCCAGCGCTGGTTTTCAGCATCCCCGGCTCTTTTGGTGCAGAGCAGAGCATAATTATGCGAAAAAAAAGGTATTTACACAAAATAATATATAAGACTAAAAACAATAGGAAAAAAAAAATTGTGCCCAAATAATCAAAAAAAGAAGAAATTAATAACCCAGTATTGGCTGCGAAAACAATTAAATGTTACCAAATAAAACCTACTATGTTACCTAATCAGGTATATTTATCCCTCCTTTGTAGACAGACTAATAAATTAAGCAAAGATCACGAGCCAACCTATCCCCTAAATCCCTCCACCCGGCGCAGTTAGGGTTGCCAGATGGGAAAACCAAAGTGTCTGGGCAAAATTTTAATAAGTCGGGATTTAAGGATTATTGTCGGGACAAATAAATGTTACGAATCAAAAAATTATATTTTACTAGCTTTTGCCCGCGGCTTCGCCCGAGTTGATTAAGCTTTTGTATAATCGTATAGAATCCCATCATATCACATCCCATCCCATCCCATCCCATCCTCACTATCTCATTCCACTAATATTCAACGGCGTGAAGGAGTAACAGTACATGACTTTTTTACAGGGACTTGACACCCCACTGCCTTCCAATAGGAACTAATTTATGGGATAAAAACTTTTTATTAAAAAGTATAGCCTATGTCCTATTCCAGGTCTAGAACTACATTTGTGCAAAGTTTCAGCCTAATCGATTTAGTAGTTTCGGCGTGAAGGAGTAACAAACATCCATCCATCCATCCATCCATCCATCCATCCATCCATCCATCCATCCATCCATCCAAACGCATTTATAATATTAGTGGGATTATTAAAATTCAAGTAATTACAACAAAATACTTTTTTGCCCGCCGATCGTTGTTATTTGTTATTTTTCAGGACAATTTGTATTTTGTCGGGACTTTGGACATCACATGAAATGTCGGGACAATCCCGACGAATACCGACCATCTGGCAACCCTAGGTGTAGTACTAGGTTTCTTAGTACTAGGTTTGGCCTCAGCTCAAGTCAGCGACAAAAAGGAATTAGAACTGATACAGATCAGCCTTTGATGGATTAATCACTTGTATTTAATTACAGAGGTGTTGGTGGAATGGGTTTCAAGTTTGTAAAGCCACTATAACAAATGATAGAGGGAAAATAATAATACTTTTTTTCGCAGGTTATCGTCTGTCTATGTTTCATAAGGAACTTTCCAGGCCACGTTACTCAAATATCTCATAGATGGCGCTGTGAAACCCCTTTACATTAGACTGCATTAGTTTGATATCCTTTGCTCGTTTAGAGATAAAGTTTTTTTTTTAAGAAAACTAGTCAAAGAGTTAAATAATCTTTATTTATCGATCTATCACTCACTTACTAATCACTTACTGTTATTTCTTTCTGCCTTTTTTCTGCTATAAATCGAACTGCATGACTTTGGATTCTTTTTTTCTTAAAGGTTTCTCTATCCGAGCAAAGGGCATCATACTCACGCAGCCTGATGAGAGTTTTTTTTTAGTATTAACAAAAAAAACAAAGTTCCCAAGAACTCTGTAGATGGCGTTGAACTGGCTACGTTACTAGGTGCCAAAGCCAAAACGATTGGGAAAAAAAACATTGCGTCACGTCACGTCACATACGCTCGTTGGTTGACTGACATGTGTGCTGAGCAATTATATACGAATGCTTTGTTATGGTCCGTCCAGGTTTAAAATGTACGATGGCTTGCACTCATTGTGCTTTACGACTTTCATCTTTAGGAAAAAGATGTATGCCTCCATTTTTACACAAATCCACAAGGCACAGACTTCTCTTCTTTTTCTCTTGGGACATTTTCTTTCTGGCGTAGAAAACTCACAAAAAGACTGCTAAATATTTTTTTCTTTTTCCTTGTTGTTATAATTAATTTATTTTCAAAATGTCATTGTGATGTGATATGACAATGACATTAATTACTTTTTTATGTACGTTTCGTTTTACGATCTCAAAATTACATCCAAGTGAAATAATCAAAAAATTATGTGACGTTCCGTTCCTTGCAGTAACTTACCAAGTTCAGAGCCATCTATTCAGCGACTAGGGAAGAGTAAAAAAAAAAGAAAAGAAAATCCCTCATTTAAAGGAGTTTACAGCGCCATCTATGAGATTTTTAAGGAATGTGGCTTGTAAAGTTCCTCATTAAGGTGATATTTATTTAAACAGTCAAATTCATACTCGAGTGGAGGCTTCGTGATTCGCGAACGCTATGCGGAAGAGCATTCCACAGTCTGATTGATTCAACATTTAATTTTCTTCATCCCTCAAAGTTGGTCGACCGCACTTAAATTTATTATACCAGAGGTACACGGTTGCCTTAGAAAGGCTTTTATCCATAATTGCCATTAGAAGTCTATTATAGGATTGGTCCGGCTTTAGGCGACATTTGAAATCGTAAAAAATCATCGCGCGAAAAGTTCCCGACGCAGATTCTTTTTAAATGAGACACGATAATTTAATTTAGCTCGTAAAAATGTGTAGGGAAATTTTTAAGTTTGAAAGTTCGTTTTTTTTATTGTTAAATAATTGTTTTTGAAAATAAATTATAACTGGCCTAAAAGTATAAATAAAAACTTATTTTCGCAAAACATATTGCGTGGAATGTTATATATGATATGTAATGCTATACAGAACTTAAATTAATTATAATTAATATGAGTTTTGTTAAGTATTCTATAACATCACAGGCTGCTGATGTTCACGAGAATAATGTATGGCACTTCTTCGCTTTAAGGGTTCCGTACATATTTCAATGGTTCCGTAGTACCTAAAAGGCACAAAGGAACCTTTATGGTGAGACTCCGTTGTCCGTCCGTCCGTCCGTATGTCACATCCTCATAACTTTAGCACCGTTAAAGATGAAGACATGAAATTTGGCACAAAAATAGCAAGTATTTTCTCACATTAAATTTTAACTTTTAAAATTAAATTTTTTTAATTTAAAATTTTTCAAAATATTTCCAAAACAAAAGTGAGAAAAATAAAAATTATTATCCTAAAAATACAATATGGGTACCGAATTGTAGACATTAAAATTTGATTGTAAAAATACATACTTACTTAAACTATATTTACTGGCACTGGTTTCGAGAAATCTTTAAAAAACCACGAAAATATGTATGTTCCCCTGGTAGACCGAAAAATTTTTAAAAATGTCGATTATAGATAATAACTGGCCAATTACAGGAAAACTATAGCGATTTAAAAAAAGTTGAGCGCAAATGAAAAATATAAAAAAGGAGTAAAAGAAAAATAAAATATTTATAAAAATATAATATGGGTAGTAGTAAAAAATATATAGTTTGGCTATATTTAATTGCATCTATTTTGAGAAATCCTTGAAAAACCATAAAAAATGTATGTCCCACCACTTATCTTCAAAACTGGTGGACCGAAAAATATGAAAAAATCATGATAATATGTGTTTACGTAAAGATAACAGGAAAAAAAAGCGGTTGAGAAATTCACGAAAAAAATGACAACATTAAATTTATCATCCACAATATGACTCGCACTTAACCGGTTTTTTAATTATTTTTTAATGTTCTGGTAGAAGCATGTATTCCTATGTTCGCATACCATAGATATTATTTATAGGTAAGTAGTTCGTTAGTAAGTAGGAAAGTACGTTAGGTTATCCTCATTGTGAGATATATTTTCACAAACAATAGCCATTTTTATTTTCACAATAGATATTTATGATTTTACAGTAGTCAAATAATCCTTTTTCGTCGTCATTGTTTTTGATATGGACGACTTTTAATATTTTTAGTTGTAATCTGTAGATACTATCAACATAGCTTTTATAAGTACGGCCATAACCTATAAAAGTCGTGTCTGTATCCACGAGAGATAGGAAGTCACTCGAGTGTACACAGATGGCGCCCCAGCTTGGCAACTATGAGCCCCAAATGATGTGACTCCAATCTGGAAAAAAAATCAAGTACTATGTATTCGTGACGTGAAAAGTATACGATTTATGGGACTCAGCCAGCTCAAGCAGCTCGAAGACTGTAACTCACTAAAATAAGTGTTAAAAGGCAGGCCATTGCTTGCGTCTGTAACATATTACATTCATACACTCATGCCTAGCTAAGATGATCAGTTGATCAAAGAACGGGTGTCACGGAAGAAATAAGCAGGATAGGATAAACCTGCGAAGTAGCGGTTACGTCTAAAAAAAAGTTCTACATAGTCACAGTAGAGAAAAGTAACAGTATTATGTCTTCATATAATAAAACGGCCAAGACGCACGCTTCCAAATCGCGGCATAGCTCGGTAGTAGGGGTGCGCAGAGTGTGAGACGCCACCCGACCCCTGCGCATTTATGTGGGCAGCTTCAGGCTTCTGGCGGCGCTTCTTTCTGTACTTCCAGGTGGTTTTTGCGACGGGCTTTGCCATGCCACGACACCCGTCGGCGCCTTCGACCGCATCGGATGTATAGCGCACTCGCTCGCTCAAAGCGCTCGACACTAGGTTCGTCCTGTGCGCTCGATCACTGTTTCAACTGCCCGTCTCCCCGCACACCGCCGTCCCGAGAGCACAAGTCACTCGAAGCCGGACAAGACGCTCGAGCGGTGACCCCTGGCCGGCTCTATACATTTTGTTCTTCATACATTTTGTTCTCTCCACCAGTGCCGTCGTAAGAAGAACCGTTTGGCGCGCCTCTCGAAGCCTGAAGCTGTGGCCGACCGGTAATGCTTGCGTCTCCCGAGCGTTATTTCAAGAACACAGTGCCCAGACGTAATACTGTTACTTTTCCTTACTGTGACGCAGTCAAGGTTAGTACTTCGGATCCATGACAGCAAATTTTATTTATTTAACATCTATCTAAGGCCCTTTTTGCAACAAATTCTTAGGGTTTCGTAGCCCATGCCCAGGGAACAAAGGAAATAGATCGTCATGTATGTAAGGCACACTTTAAAATATTAGAATCTAATTCTAAAAAAGATTAGTAATGGTAGAAAAAAGGTAAAAGTTTTTTTTTTGTACTTGCTAAATATGTGGATTTATTGCATTTATTTATTCTGAACCTTTTTTGCTCACATCTTATCGAGGCTCGGTGAAAAGGGTGTGTAAAATCAAGTTGAGGTTCCGTGAAACATTTTGTAATTTGACATCTCTTTGGCGAGGGAGAGTTTTTCAGAGTTGCTAAAATGGCTTTCCTCTCTCCCCTTCATCCCTAAACGGAGTGATTTAAAAACTAAAAAAATTATGGAATGGCATTGATTTGGAAAAATTGAGACTAATTAAAAATGGGAATTTATAAGCCGAGTCACAGCATTTTTTTTTGACCTCGGAACCCAACCTCTGATTTTACATGTAAGCAACGGGAAAATGAAAAGCTAATAGACTTTTCCATCTTTTTTTCATAGTTAACTGAATATTTCAAAGAAAACGTCAACTATCACCAATTTAATTATTAAGACAGCCACGAATTTAACAACTCACCAACATTTTACTTTTTACAGCTTCATATGTTCGTAGAACATTTCTTAATTGTGAGATTTTTTAAATGAAAAACGTTAAAAGTATGTTTTTTACAGCTCTTTATAGGGCCGTAAACATTGGCATTTATTAATTTTACCCATAAAAAATTGTCTAGACAAACGGACAGACAGATAAACAGAGGGACAACAAATTTATCCTAAAAGAATTTCGTTTTTTCATGTTGCGTAACGGGACCTGAACATGTACCGACATGATTACCTACGATCTAATAATTTTGCCATGCACTGTAAATATTTCAAAATAAATTTCTATATTTTAAACACTTGGCGATTTATCGGATATTTATTCCAAGTGTATATAATTTGTAAAAACTTCACTTATTGGAGCCAATACTGGAGGGCAATTTCACGAAAAGGTCACCTTTGATACAGATCTCAGTAAGTATAAATTAATTTGGGTTTCAGTAACGATCAAAAATTTTTTTTTTTATATATTTTATATTTTCCCGCATAAAAGTATGAATTAATTATAAATTCATTTAGTTTTGTTGTTATGACTGTGGCACGATATAGCAAAATCACTCATACACACGTTTTTAACGGCAGGAATATAATGTTCCTCGAAATTACTTTATACATTTTATTTCAATGTCTTTGGGAGTAGTTTTGGGAGATATTTATAGCTTGCAAAAAAAGACACAGGTTCCACGTCTTACGAGCGCTAACGCGAGGCGACACTTATCTATGGCGACGCGTAGACTGACAATAACTCGTTGACGCGCGGCTGCATCAGTGGATTTACATATTTATGATAGATCTCATTCATACTAATTTTATTTAAAAAAAAAAAAACGCAAAAGCGATACCTGAGATAAAACCGATAAGAAGTGTAAAACAGAGGGTTAAAAAAATATTGACTGTACAAATATGAATCGATGAAATCTGACATATTATTTCTGTTTGCGTCTTAGTTCCCCTTAAGGCTCCAGTCCCCTAAAAATCATTATTCTTGCAGAATTATCAGAAAAGAAAGATTTAATTGTAGTTAGTAAGAAAGCAATAAATAAAATACATTTTACGTTAATTTATAGTGTGGAATTTGAAGATTTCAAAACACATTTTTTCATTTACTTTAATGCTACTTTTAATAGGTTTTTTAGGCTTTAAACATACCTTTATTTATGTTCTACGCGTTGAGAGTCTCATTCATGCACACGTCACGTAAAAATTATGACAAAAACAAGAAATTTATTCAGGTAACATTTATTCCCATATCTTCAACAATAATCTTACCTGGTTACTTTTTTGGATAAAACTTTAGTTTTCTTATTTCGAGTGCTTTAAGTAGTTGTGATTTTATGAATTCAACCACCGATAAAATATATTTTTTCTACTAGAAAACTATCGTTTAGCGTAGTCAAATTTAAAACACGTAGAATAGAACTATTAATAAGTGAAATAACAAAAAACGGTATTTAAAAAATTATTTTAAGAACATTTATCAAATCGAAACTTATCGAGAGTTTTAAACACAAAACGCGTCGATATTTCCCTCAGTTTCGCTGGGACATCGCAGCGTTCAGACGTGTGTTGTGTAGCTCGACGTCATTTTACCTCCCGCTCGCACGGTTGCTCCCTTTCCCTCGCGTAGATTCTTATGGAGAGGCGAACTGTATCACGAAAGTTGCTCTACTTGAATATTGCACTTATCATTTAATAAGTAAACAACTACGGATAAAATATTTTTTGAATATTTTAAGAAATCCCTGTTTCGATAAAATAAAGTCTAATCTACGTCCGTCCGTATTTCACAGCATCATAACTTTAGCACCGTAAAGATAAAGACATGAAATTTGGCACAAAAATAGCATTAATTTGCCTACATATTACATTGTAAAAAAAATATGAAAAATTTGAAATTGTTTAAAATATTTTCAAAACAAAAGTGAGAAAATAAATAATATCCTAAACATACAATATGGGTATCAAACTGTAGACACTAAGAAGGTGATTGTGAAAATATATACTTTTACTATATTTACTGGCACTGGTTTTGTGAAATCTTAAAAAAAAACACAATAATGTGTATGTCCGAAACTGGTAGACCGAAAAATATGAAAAAAATGTCCATTATAGATCATAACTGACCAATAACCGGGAAAACTATAGTGATTTAAAAATATGAAAAAAAGTAAAAAAAATTAAAATTAAAATGTATAAAAATACAATATGGGTATCACATTGTAGGTATTAAAAAGCTTATTGTAATAATATATAGTTTGGCTATATTTAATTGCATCTATTTCGATAAATACTTGAAAATCTATAAAAAAATATACATCCCTCTTATCTCTAAAACTGGTGGACCGAAAAATATGAAAAAAATCATGGTAGGTAATACGCGTTTACGTAAGAATTACAGAAAAAATAAAGTGGTTGAGAAATTCACAAAAAAAAATGATAAAACTAAATTTATCATCCACAATACGGAACCCTAGGTTCTGACTAGAGACTAGATCTTTGCGGTAGGCCGTTTTTTTGGGCGGTTTTAATTTAGTTTTCAGAGCTTTTATTACTACCCTTAATTTTTATCATAAGTATCCGGTTATCCGGATAATACATTATCCGTTATCCGGATAGTACAAATCTGCGAATAATTGCATGCCCTAATTCGCTTAGATTAAGTTATGTTAATGTGTGTTAATTCGAAAACCCGTAAAGCCGTATTTTAGAAGTTGTGGTCTAAAAAACCCACGGGGATGGCGTGACACAAATTTTATACCAGCACCGCTGTCGCCACTTTTTGGAATAACTAAAGCCGAAGCTACATCCTTTTTATTACTTTACTTACTTTTATTTAAAATATCTTAAAAAGCTATCGAAGTCACTAAAACCGACAGTCGAGATAACAACGTGCTAGACAATAATGCATCAAAACAAAAGAACGTACGCAGCTGCGGTTCTTATCATTAAAACATCACATTTCTAAAACTACATTTTTTACCTCTTTTATTGCACCTTAGTCATAATCATGGACACACAAACTGACAGACACTTAATTACCGTAAGAGTTTCTATTTTTGATATTATATTACTTTAAGAACTGATTGTAATATGTGTGTAAGTATTAAGAATACATAATTTTAAATTTTTTCATTGTTACGATTTGATTATTAATTTTCTACATTTCCAAATTTTATAAAGGTATTTTTTATGTCAGGCATTAGTTAAATGAAAATCTTGATGAATAAAGAAATTTTCGGGCACAACTACACGCTTTTTAGGGCATGCAGGTTTCCTTAGAGTGATAGGCTCATCACGTTGAGACGTAATAATCGTCAGAGAAACGCGAGTGTACTTATACTCGTAGGTACACGTATGGGTTGACTTATGACTTGCATCTCACAGTTCACACTCGGAACACCTCTTGACACCCCTTCGGTAAAAATCTGCAAATAATTGCATGACCTAAATGTATTGTGTCTAAATACTAATCACTGTTACTGCTACCAATAAGCCATCTATTCCAGGTAGATTTACTTTTGTTTATTTTGCTTTTGCAAATTCATTTTGTTTGTTCCGATAAACAAACCAAACTTTGTAAATTACCGTTACTTGAATAATTAAAAATCTTCGCATGTCAAATTTTAAGTAATCATACACGAAGTAGAGCAACATTCAGGTGCGGTCTCTAACATCATAATGCAGCGGGGGGAGCGCCACTTCTAAAGACTCAGGTAAGATGAAAGCGAAATGTTGCAAAGAGAGTCTGGGGCCTTAATTGTTTTTGGGCCGCTGTTCTGAACGTGCTCAACTTGCTTCGAGACATTTTTTTTACAACTCCGCGGATACCTCTATAACAAGGTGTGGTATCGGTAGTTAGATGTGGCGATTTATAAGGGTTAGATTAATTTATAAACAACCTAACAAAAACCTACCGCGAAATAAATAAATATTATAAAATATATAAATTTTATTGCGACATATTTATGGCACAAACACTAGCTTTTCCATAACTTACCAGAACTGTCTGGTTGCTAATCTCAACAGCGAGGGGCCCCCCGGAGTCACCCGTGCAGGTACCAATGTTCCCAACACCACTGGTGCACACGTTGTTAGCTGTCACTGCCGAGCCATAGCTTTCTTGGCAAATGGCGTTTTTGATCACGGTGAGCCAGATGTGCTTTAAACTCGCCGCAGAAGTGATGCCCGCAGCTTAAATTAAAGTGGAATACATTTTAATTTAATTTTTATTGCCATTAATCACAGGATATCACATGAGGTCTTAAAAACCGGCCAAGTGCTAGTCGGACTCGCGCACGAAGGGTTCCGTATCATTATCTTTAAAAACGGCAAAAAATACATGTCTGTTGTATGGGAGCCCCTTAAATATTTATTTTATTCTGTTTTTTAGTATTTGTTGTTATGGTAGCAACAGAAATACATCATCTGTGAAAATTTCAACTGTCTAACTATCACGGTTCATGAGGTACAGCCTGGTGACAGACGAACAGACAGACGGACAGCGGAGTCTTAGTAATAGGGTCCCGTTGGTTACCGTTTGGTTACGGAACCCTAAAAACTGTGTTAATTTACTTATAAATTGTGCCCATGTGACTTTACCAGTAGGTGTAGCAAAGAAAAACTTATAATCCATCCATCCATCAGCCCGTATTCGTCCACTGCTGGACATAGGCCTCCCTAATATTACGCCACTCTTGGCGTTCCTCAGTCATCCTCATCCAGCCGCCACCCGCAACGTCCTTCAAATGGTCAGTCCAGCGGGCAAAGAAAGCAAAGAAAAACTTATAAAGGTAAAAATAATTAGATCCTCGCTTATTAACTAATATTTACAACAATTATACAATATTGAATTACAAATTAGAAAAAATATACATACTTAATTACTTTTAATTTAATACAGTTAAATATAATTTTACATTTAAAAAGATACAATTCCAGATTTAAAATGTCAAAATGTTTTAACTTTTATTTCAATACCGGCCATCCTAGAACCAAACGGTATTACACGTGACGATGGCAAGAGGCCTGACGGGATGACACTAATCCCCTGGCAGAACGGTCGCTCGCTCGTGTGGGACGCGACATGCGTCGACACCCTTGCCGCGTCTCACGTGCGATCGACCGCCGTCTCAGCTGGCGCGGCGGCGGCAGCAGCAGAGGGCAACAAGCGGCGCAAATACGCGGCTCTAGGAGAGGGCTGCATGTTTGTGCCGTTTGGCGTAGAGACGTTCGGGCCGTGGGGGCCAGACGCGCGACGGCTCTCTAAGGATATAGCGTCGCGCCTGGTCGAGACTTCGTGTGACCCAAGGGCTGGGGCCTACTTCAGACAAAGAATAAGCCTCGCTATTCAGCGTGGTAATGCCGCCAGCGTCTTGGGTACCCTGCCCCGTGGCAGCGATGACCTAGACAAAATTTTTTATTTAATTTAGTGGTTTATTTCGCTACTAAGATATATATGTTAATAATGTAGGTGCCGTCTCCTTATATTTTTGTTTTAGATAGGTTTAGCTTATAGAATTTTTTCTTTTGTAGATTATTTAGTTTAAACTTAACTTATTTTCAAATTTGATGATAAACATGACTATACCTGCATAAATTAACATTATGAGGTCTTAAGCAATGGGCTTACAATTACAATTGTAAAATTCTTTGAAGCTATAAGGACACATTTCAACCAAATATCGCTTTAGTTTTGTTTGGAATTTTCTATTAGTGAGTGACTTCATTTCATCGGGTAAGCTGTTGTACACTTTTATAGCCATGAATTTAGTTGACAGTTGATATGCAGCGATTCTGGATGATGGAATTTCCAAGTTGTCTGTTGCTTACACCCTTTCTAGGCGGAAACAATTCAACATAACGTGTGACCAAATTACACAGGTCGATAACGATAACGATATTGAATACATGACAGCTCATTTTTTTTCGCTGATTGATTTCTATGAAAGAAGTATATCATATCAAGAAGAATGACAAGAAATATGATGCGCAAGTGAAAGGTCACGCTGCCTATGACGACGTATGCGGCGTATGCCAAAGTTGGAAAGGGCCAAGTTAAAATCACCCGGATCAAAATCAATCAATCCATCAATGTATGACTATAATAGTTAGATATACGGACGTGGAAGACATCAAAGATATAACTATGATACGCGAGTACTTACATACGTACATATCCTCTACGAGTATTTAGCCTTCTAAAAAGTTGTTCTCTAAAGTTCTCTATGTACTTTTTTTGTAAATTTCGCCGCAACAACTCTTGGATTTTATCTATGAGATCGAACATGGTTGTTTTTAAAAATGGTTCTCACTTAGTCATATTAACAAGGGTTCTTCTATGTGACTTCAGAACCCAGAATGTAAAGGAACAAATTGTGCTTTTAAGAGCGGTTTCGCAGCTGGATTGTGAAAACCCGCCTTTTTCTAAATAATCTAAACAGAACACTTAAATTCAAAATTCACTCAATAGTTATTCAATAAAACCTTATTGCCTGTGTATTGTGGATACTGCATTCGCAAAGTTTCCATTTTTTAAATTCCAATTTACAGAGACCAATGGAAACTTTGCGATTGGAACATACACAATACCAAGGTAATAAGGTTTTGTTGGACAACTTTTGAGTGAATTTTGAATTCAAGTGTTCTGTTTCAATTAATCAGAAAGAGGCGTGTTTTTCACAATCCGGCTGTGAAACCGCTCTTAAGGTAAGTCAAGACATCAAGGTTCTATTTGTTCTGAAATACCAACAAAATAGCATATTTTACATGAAAAAGCGGAAGGATATACTATGACATACATTTAAAACTTACCAAATATTAAACGGATTCAATAAAGTACATCAATAATTCATTCCAAAAACCAGACATTGAGTCACATGAAATGTTGCTGATCTGACGCGACGATATGTCACGGGTAATGTTAGATGAATGGGTAAAACTCGGTTTACCCGGATAAAGTTAGAAGTACCCAAGCCGAACATTTGAAGTTTACCCGGATAAAACCTAGGTCTACCCAACGCTGGTTGGATAATGTTAGATTAATATGGAAATTTAAAAAAATCAAATGATGCCAAAATTGGTGTGACGGCGAACAAAGCGAGGAGGAGTGTTAGTACATACATATACAAGGTGCTTGGTAATTCGACATATTCCTTGAAAGGGGTTATACTAGAGATCATTTCCATCGAATTAAGTCCTATCAACTAGGTGTCGAAAATGAATGGTCTACGAGTTACAAAGGTTTTTATATTATTTTTCAAACTTTCAGACTAATAACCAAAAATAAATAATTAAGAAATAACTATTCCTCTCTCAGCACTTATTTATTACATTTCTGATCAATGATAGATGAGTGATTTTTTTTTAAGTAAAAAAATGTTTTACTTGAAAAAAATATATAATTTTCGACCCCTAGTTGATAGGCATTATTTGTTGGAAATTATCCCTAGTTTAAAGGAAACGGTCGAATTACCAAGCATCCTGTATATTTTACGTAAGTAAGTACTCGAATATCATGTATGATTTGTCTACCAATCAAGTAATCAATACAATTTAACATAACGTGTGAACAAATTATTATACACAGGTCGATAACGATATTGAATACATGACAGCTCAGTCTTTTTCGCGCTGATTGATTTTCATGAAAGAAGTATATCATATCAAGAAGAATGACAAGAAATATGATGCGCAAGTGAAAGGTCACGCTGCCTATGACGACGTATGCGGCGTATGCCAAAGTTGGAAAGGGCCAAGTTAAAATCACCCGGATCAAAATTAATCAATCAATCAATGTATGACTATAATAGTTAGATATACGGACGTGGAAGACATCAAAGATATAACTATGTTACGCGAGCACTTACATACGTACATACCCTCTACGAGTATTTAGCCTTCTAAAAAGTTGTTCTCTAAAGTTCTCTATGTACTTTTTTTGTAAATTTTGCCGCAACAACTCTTGTATTTTATCTATGAGATCGAACCTGGTTGTTTTTAAAAATGGTTCTCACTTAGTCATATTAACAAGGGTTCTTCTATGTGACTTCAGAACCCAGAATGTAAAGGAACAAATTGTGCTTTTAAGAGCGGATTCGCAGCTGGATTGTGAAAACCCGCCTTTTTCTAATTAACCTAAACAGAACACTTAAATTCAAAATTCACTCAATAGTTATTCAATAAAACCTTATTGCCTGTGTATTGTGGATACTGCATTCGCAAAGTTTCCATTTTTTAAATTCCAATTTACAGAGACCAATGGAAACTTAGCGATTGGAACATACACAATACCAAGGTAATAAGGTTTTGTTGGATAACTTTTGAGTGAATTTTGAATGTAAGTGTTCTGTTTCGTCGTTCTGTTGTTGTTCTGTTAAGGCGTGTTTTTCACAATCCGGCTGTGAAACCGCTCTTAAGGTAAGTCAAGACATCAAGGTTCTATTTGTTCTGAAATACCAACAAAATAGGAAAAAACGGAAGTATATACTATGACATACATTTAGAACTTACCAAAAATTAAACGGATTCAATAAAGTACATCAATAATCAGCAATAAAATTTCAAACTTTCAATTGTTCATTCCAAAAACCAGACTTTGATGATCTGACGCGACGATATGTCACGGGTAATGTTAGATGAATGGGTAAAACCCGGTTTACCCGGATAAAGTTAGAAGTACCCAAGCCGAAAATTTGAAGTTTACCCGGATAAAACCTAGATTTACCCAACGCTGGTTGAATAATGTTAGATTAATATGGAAATTTAAAGATTAAATGTGTCCAAAATAGGTGCGACGAATAGAAAAGCGAGGAGGAGCGTGATAGGTTGCTATGATAAATAAGTTGAGGAGCCTAGCGAAGTTGAGCGGAGCGCAGCGACCCCTCTATACTTAACATTACCCAACCAGCTTTGGGTAGACTTAGGTATACCCGAGTAAACTTAGTTTTACCAATTTTTCTAGCATTACCCACCCATCCATCCATCCGTCAGCCTAGTTCGTCCACTGCTGGACATAAAGGACATAAGCCTTTCCAGGACTTTGCCACTCCTAGAAGTCATCCTAGAAGAATTGCCCATACTCACACACGCTGGGCAGGCGGGTTGGTGAGCGCGGTACCAGAACCCTCGCACCAGTGACGCCGCTGCCCGTCACCAGTCTGTTCCATATAAGGCCCGGCTATTAGGGATAGATATACCGCCATCCTGTGAGCTGTCCTCTTACTCTCCCCCGAGTTAGCATTACCCGTAACATGTTAATACAGTATAAGTACATATATGTACATATATATTATGCGTAAGTTAGTACTCGAATATCATGTATGATAGATAAATGAATTAAGTAATATTTGTCTACAATTAAAGGTAGAAGTTATCAATACATTTTGAGTAATGGATGGCTAGAAATTGATAGGAAAATGAATAGTACTGACCGTCACTAGTTTTTCCATAGCCGGAGGCTGCAGCTTGAAATCCATCAAAGGTCTGGCCGGCGTGGGTTGTAGGAAGAGCAATATTGTGGATGTTAGCTGTGAGAGAAATATGAAATCACCCAATAGTATGACAGATATTAAATAGTAGTTTATGCTACAAGGACGAAAAGGAATCGAGTGTTTTAAACGTAACCGAGTAATTTATTGCTCTTACGCCCGTGTATCATACTACGTTTTTCAATGCATAGTGTGAGGAAATAAACCAAATATAATCTTGTGAACTTTAAATTATGATTGGCTCAAAAGGACTGTATCCAGAGTCATTAAACAGTGGAAAGAAAGTATAACATTTATGGTACACAGGGAAAGCTGCAGGTTAGCCAACCATTGTAAATAAATTTAAAAAAATAATAAAAACAAAGCCCTAGGGCAAAATAATCGACTTTCTGTTCGGTTTTGACTCAGGATATTCTGAGGGTTTTGATGCATAAAAAGTGGGCCTTTACGAGCACTTGCATTGAAAAAAGTATTATGGATATCGAGCACCTAGCTATGGTTCTCTAGGGAAATCGTAGTGTCTTTGTAGTTTGGATTCCTGTGGGTATTCGTCCCCTGGGCGGCTATACGGACAAATGATATTGTTTGTGATTTGTATTAATTGAAACTTTTAGGTCTATTTGTGTTAAGTTTTATATGTAATTGTCTTGTGACCCTTTATGTTTCACAAAATAAAGAAAATAAATATAAATAAAAGTGCGAAAACATTTGCTACGGCAGATTTCGGATGATTTTACAAGTAATTTTATACGGAAATGATTGATTTTTCTGCTTTCGCAATTTTTGCGCACGCGCCAAAATCACCGCCCAGGTGTTTTTTTTTTTTTGCTAAACGTCATATAATATTTTGAATGGATGTTTTATTTTTTTTGCTTTAACCGCCTGAGGAGTATCAAATGATAAGGCTTTATAAGCGGTTTCTAAAATAAAATAATTACAGTCTAATTTCCAAGTTATCAAAAAAAGATAGAATATTTATAAAGGCGTCGTTAGAGCTCCTCTTTTTTATCTACCTTTTATCGACCTTTTATCTATTCCCAAGGTAATAAGGTAATTCGCTAAGATTAAATTATGTTAAGGTGTGTTAATTCGAAAACCATTTCGAGATTTAGGTTTAATAAGCCGTATTTTAGAACTCGTGGTCCAAAAACCCTCATGATGATGAATAATTTTACGAAAAAGATACAACATCCTATGAGCTCAAGGTGTCATGACGAAGATCGGTACAATATCATGACGAGTGTCCTTTCTTATTTTTCATGAAATGGTTTTTGATGGTCGTAGATATAGTATTGTGTGCATAATTAGACATTGGGAAACTCGTGCAAGTCTATTACGAAACTCTAGTGTTCCAATGTCTTACACTATCAGTTGCCAAAAATACAATTTCTTATCCATAAGAGGCCTGCGGAGCAATCCTAGTTCGTACAAATAAAATACCAAAACCATTTGTCAATCATAGATATTCTAAAGGTAGTATGTATTTATTCCGATTGCATTACAGAATATCTAGGTTCCTAAATATATATTTTGAAAGAATACTGATTTAAAGACGGCATAATAAGCAATTTAAAATTTCCATATTTTTCTCATACTTCATGTTTAAATCAGTGTTCTTAATTTAAACATGAAGTATGGGAACCTAGATATTTTGCAACGCAATCGGAATAAATACACAGTACAATATGTATGATTTACAAATGGATTTGGTATTTTGTTTGTATGAACTAGGATTGCTTAGCCGACCTCTTAAATTTTACAGGGCGATAAACAAACTACCTACAGAAATAAAAAAAAAACAGATACCAAAGTAAGAATATAAATCTTAAAATGTTAAGAGGTTAGTTATGAGAATTTGACATAAGAAGTCATTGGATCTTGTTTCTGAATAATAACTGAGTTTCCAGTATGAATTCGCCGACATAAATTTATTTATTTTTATTGGTCTACCGACAGAAATGACACTTACAAAAGATAATATCTAAAGACAAACACAAAAATGTACGAGTGTATTCCCAATTATAGGCAAACATAGAATGCATGTGGGACACTTAATAGCGCTCTAAGCGACTTGTTAAAAAACAAAAGACTAATATTCTAAATAATTTTAAATTAACTAAAAATCAAAGTAATCCCATATAACTCACTACTGTAGCTGACCCAAGCAATGGTAATCATAGCGATGTCGTTAAGATAAGTTGCTGGATTCCAATTGGTGTGCATCACAACGTTGCTGGAGTCAATACGAGTGCCGCCGGTGAAGAGGAAGATGGAGCCGAGGACAACAGTCAACTGCTGAGCTTGGTTGGAACCATCGAACCAGCAATGAGCAGCAGTCACTACCTTAGTATTACTCAGGAGCGATGACCCGCAGACAGAAGTCGCGCCAGAGGTCAAATTTATCACTAGACCAGCCTGAAATAATAGGTCATTAACTATGAAATTGCAGAAATTTTCTTACAGATTCAAGAGTTCATATTTCGTGTAATTCAATAGCTATTTCCTTTGTTTGTTGAAGAGGCTATGCGAATTTTATTTTTGTCCCTGTCACTCCAAGCAAAAAATCGCGCAGTGTGAGAAGGGCGGATTCAGGGCAAAAGGGAAAAAAGTTGGTTTTATATTTTTATTAAAAAAACTAAAATAGCCAGCAAAATTTCGAATATCAAATCTCTAGATATTGTTGAAACACACCTAATAAAATATGTTTGAGTTCTGTTTATGGTTCCTATTCGCCAAACGAGGAGAAAAAGTGTGTTTTTACCTCATTTCAACAATTATTTCTATCGAGGAAAATTTATCCAAACATGTTTTCCAATTTCAAAACCCTAGATTATATAGTCAAAATTCATATACTAGAAATTTATTAAAATTTTCTGTGTATTTCATGAAATACACAGAAAAGAAACACCCGTATTTTTTTCGCATATCGCCTTAAAAGTTGCTCCCCAGGTTTTTATTTACGTATTAAATTTTATTTTTATTTTCAGTTTGATTACAAAAATTTAATCTTCAAGGACAGTTCGTCCTAAATGTCTTCCATTTCCATGATAAGATTCGTAATACTTAAATTAGTCATGGGGGATCAAAAGTAGCTCGAAATGGTTCGTGTAGTACACACGGCTAGTGCGCCAGCTTTTTTTTTTCAAACTCGGCCCTAGACACACTACCGCGCGTATAAAACTCTAGACCTATCAGCAAAAGGCTATAGTTATATAAATTCGCCTGGATTCATGTTGGGGGCTCGGTTGGTGATCATTGAACCTTGTTCCTGGTCCCTGGCCAGGTCTCCGGTGTGGGTTCGGGCGGTTGATTGGATTTCACCTTGTATAATTATAGATTTTCCCTATCATTTTAATCGAACATATATTGCTACATAAATTAAATAAACCTTTAATTTAGGTCATGTACTTTTATTATTTTATTACATATATTTTTATAAGATTTAATTTGACTTGTAAAAAGTGTATTATGTATACCTATTTTACGGTTACGTCACTCTTATCAGGTCGTCAAAAAAGGAAAAAAAAATACAAACAAAGTTTTTTCTTTTTTCGTGCTATCGTCGTGCTGGCCAATGCGATTGTTCTAAAAATGAGGCTGGCAATAAGTATAAATGCATTTGTGGGCTGGTCGTCTAGAAATCTTTCTTGAATAGAAAGGTTCGAACTTTAAAAACCTTTTCCACGCTAGCGGATAAAAGCACATTTGCACGCAGATTTCGAATGATAAATGAATCTTTTGGAGCTTGTGAGATGAAAATTTATATTTCTTACTTGGTAGGGAATAGTACCGATTACAGCATCTGCTCCACCAATTATCCTTGAAGCTATACCGCCAGATACTTCGTAAGCTTTGATGCGAGCTGCTTCTTTAATACCAAATCTTTCATGGTAATTGTAAGCCGATAGTTCCTCGACTGCCATTTGCTTCTGTTGAACCTCTCTGGCGAGAGAAACTACAACCAGGACGAACAAGCCAAGTAAAACCTTCATGGTCAATACATTACACTTCACTTCCTTCCGTCTGAGATATAACAATCATATCGAGGACTTGCAAGTTTATTACAGGTTATCTTATTATCATTTCTGATAACAGGTGGGGTTTTTCAGTAATTCTAACTGATAATTTAAGTATCTATTGATATCTATAATTTGAAGTTGATTTTGTTTGATATCCATTCTATCCGTGTATTGTACTTAAGTCATAGTTATTACTGTAAATAAGATTCGAAACCAAAACAAACAAATTGTAGGTATCCATATTTTTAAGTTAGAAATTTAATTGTTTTCGGACAATATTCGTACGATTCGTAACTAATGTTGATATGGTTTTTATGGAAACCTATTTTCTTACCACCGCACAATACGGGCACTGAACCCTAAAAATATTTTACTAAATCATCCATCCATCCATCAGCCTAGTTCGTCCACTGCTGGACATAAGCCTTTCCAGGACGTTGCCACTCCCGGCGGTCATCCTGGAATAATTGCCCATACTCACACACGCTGGGCAGGCGGGTTGGTGAGCACGGTGCTGGGACCCTCGCACCAGTGACGTCGCTGCCCGTCAACAGTCTGTTCCATATAAGATCCGGCTATTAGGGATGGATATACCGCCATTCATCGGTCCCAGGTATGGTGGGCCTCCTGGGTTTTTGCCTATGAGCTGTCCTCTTACTCTTCCCCGATTCACTTCGAGGGGGTCTCCAAGTAAGATTGGTGGTCCAGTATTATACTAAATAACAACAAAATAATGTATACTATATATAAGCAACATCAAGTCATAAAATAAACCTACTGTCCAAATTTTATTATCCTAGACGTAACTGTTTGAGCTGGTCAGTTATTTTATATAGAGTAGGTGCAAGGTAATCAGGCTATTTGTCACGAAGGCCTTTTAGTTTTTATCATCATACAATCGTTCACAGCTCTTGCCCTTGCCATTTTAGATAATCGTTGTAAAGGAACCGATCTTTAAGCCATTCAAGGTAGTTTCCTTAAATTAATAATCTCACCTATCCATTCGCTGATTAAAAGCGGTATCGCAGCCGGATTGTGAAAAACACGCCTTTTTCTAATTAATCGAAACAGAACACCTAAATCCAAAACTTGCTCAATAGTTATTCAACAAAACCTTATTACCTTTGTATTGTTTGAAGGAAATTCTTGCGTAAAAAACAAACTTTCGTTTTTTTTTTCTCAAAAGTAACAAACGACAGAAACCAAAATTTATTTTTGGCTATTATACGAGTATAATGCCTATCAAATTTTTTGAAAGTATTTCGACAGTCCAAACCTCAGAATAAGTTATTCTGAGGTCCAAACACACGGGATCATTTCTAACCCCCCCCCCCCCCCCCTCCTTTCGGGGACTCATGTTGTGACGATATACAACGTGTAACAGAAAGGTGTAACCATATTTGAAGAGCTTATTCAGTCAATGGTGTCGAACAACTTTTACTATTGAACAAAACCTGTATGTCGAAAAAAAAATGTAGCTGTTTCATAGAAAAATGCAATGCCGCTCGGCCGATCGATAGGTATGGAAGGGCAGATTTTTTTTGAAATTTCAGGGTTGGCTCCGTAGTAAAAGTTGTTCTATACCATTGACTGAATAAGCTCTTCAAATATGGTTACACCTTTCTGTTACACGTTGTATAAAAAAAAAAGACATTTTTAATGTCGAAGATAAATTGTGCCAAACGATCTTAAGCAGCGGTCATCTTCGCTCGCCGAACTGTCATTGGAAGAGAAAAATTGCTCTTGTGATGTTGACAAATGATCGCTTCAAGCTCTTTTAAGCCGTGAAGACGAAGATTTTGAGCAGTATTATTAAAACTCGCGTGAGCTAACATACTAAACTATTATTACATGCGGCTTTAAAACTCACGTGTTATTGTTGTTGACTATATGCCAACCGCTTTACAGACACAATTTCGGCATTTTAAATATGAGCGTCGTTCTTAGAAAGACGACGTGGCTTTCATCGTCGTTGTCAAAGAGGCACGCACTGGCAACCGCCGATGGGCGAGCTGCGCGCTTGGCTCGTGCGCTGAGCGTTGGCTCCGTCGACGATGGAGGTGGGATGGTGGATGCACTTGATTCTTTTGATTGTTTCAAAAATTGTTCGTTTTTAGGGACAATTATTAACGATGGTGAACGCCGCGTCGTCGTCCTAAGAACGACACTCGCCTTGATAATGCTGAAATTGTATCGGTGAAACGGTTGGCATATAGTCAACAACACGTGAGTGTGTAATCCGCATGTAATAATCATTTAATATTGCGCAGTTTTGGGTACGATTATTTATTTTAATTGATGGGGGGAGGAAGCTTGTACTTATGAAAATATTGGCGACCAGAAATCGAGGCAGCTTTAGCGCTGAAAATTGTATCCCATTATGTAATGGATCCAACGAGCATTGTCAAAACTCATACGTACGTACGAATATCATCCGTCCGCCCATATTCAACTGCTGGACATAGGCCTCCCCCATATTACGCCACTCTTGGCGGTCCTCGGTCATCCTCGTCCAGCCACCACCCGCAACGACCTTCAGATCATCAGTCCAGACTGACGACTTGCGAGTATACTTGACAGAATTTATAGTATAAATATAAACTATTTACAATAAAATAGTAACCGACTTCAAATCAAAAAAGTTCAAAATAATGATGATGTTACCGAAATAACACTTTTAGCACCTTCTTTCTTCCTCTGTTCTCTAGAAGTTAGCTTCCTCATATTGTTTTTTATACGGCTTATAAGCAACGATATGATCGTTGATATCATTGCTTATAAGGCTAGAGTTTGCAATATAAAAGACAGTTACGCAAGGTACTCTACTATCAAATGGCTTATAGGTAAACCTGTCGTTACTCATCAAACTTTATTCCTTATTCCTATATTTTTATTCTATTCAAGTGTATCTTTTTATAAAATTTAAGTAACCCCAAACATTTATTATTTCCCTGCATATTTCCCCATATTATTATTTATGACATAAAACTATTACCTATACACATAGATTATTTAATTACTTATATTACATTAAAACTGACCTGTAATAAGTGTGTCTATTATACCTCCATTACATAAATAAATATATTTAATTTCATTTCATTTTATTATTCTATTCGAGTGTAATTTTATTTCTATTACCTATGAAGGTAAACGATTTTCAAGTTTTTTTTTTGACGTGTCCTGTTATGGGATAGTAGGCCTTCAGTGTAATAAGAAAGTAGGCTTTATATACATATATAAGCTCATAATACTTCTGTATGACGTCTCACCTGAAATTCTGCACCGGAAATCACCTATACCAAATACATGATAAAATGATAATTATCACAGTAAGCTTTTAAAGGAACGGATTAAATAATTAATCTAATTGATTAGATAATTATTGTTTTCTTAGACTATGATCATGCCATAGTCTACTGCGGTATTTTGCCAGATTCACTCATTTTCTTCTAGCTAGATATTAAAAAGAATACATGCTGCAATTTTTTCAAAAATCATGATATATACATTCTAATGCTTGGTATTTTTTTGATAATGCAATTTTTCATGTTTTTACGTAGCAATAAATCGTAATATATAGATAGGTACAATGACTTAGATTGATATGGCCAATTTTACACTGGAGACCTGGTCACTGACTGATAACAGTGTTTGATTACCTTTTCTATGAAAAACGCATAATAAAATTCAAGTTACTAAATGACACGGGGTCGTTCTAAAGCAAATATAGAAAATCAAAAACAATTTTTGGTAATTTAAATTTCACAAAAATTGTTATTGATCCATGATACTGATTGATCACTTACCAAGCCTCCAGCAAGAATTTGGATGACGACTAAAAATTCCCCTTATACATATATGTAGTGGGCAGAGAATATAAAATTAAAAATAGACTAAATTAAATAAAAAATATTGTTTAAATCACTGCCGCAGGGGAGGGTCCCCAGCAGGCTGGTGGCGTTACCTCGTTGGATTGCGAGGCTAATCCGCTGTCCAAGGTAGGCCCCAGCCCGCCGATCAACAGAAGCGTCGACCAGGCGCGAGGAAATTTCTTGGAAAAGTCGTCGCGTTTCTGGTCCCCATGGCCCAAGAGTTTCTACTCCAAAAGGCACAAATATGTAGCCATCCCCTAAAGCTGCATATGTGCGCCTCTTGGAGGCCTCTGCTGCAGCTGCTGCCACGCCAGCCCTAGTGGCGGTCGCATTGATGCGGGACGGGGCCAGTGTATCCACACAGGTCGCGTCCCACACCAATGGCCGCCCGTTCTTCCAACCTAAAAGAGTCATCCCGTCGGGTCTCTTGCCGTCGTCGCGCACCAGACCTGGAGGTTCTAGGGTAGCTGGCACATTAACGCTGGCAAGAGCCCGGCGGATGATGTCATTAAGGCTGGCGTGACGTGACAGACGCCCAGCACTGCGCTGGCATGAAAGGCGAATGATTTTTTTTTCCACAAAAACTCAAAAATAGGTGTGACGACGAGCGGAGAGAGGAGGAGCGTGTTAGGTTTACATATAAATAAATTTGGGGACCCGAGCGAAGTGGAGCGGAGCGAGGCGACCTATTTTGTTTTAACAGAAATATGATATGCCCAATTCTACGATGTGCCGACGATTAGGTAAAACACATTTTCAAACGCAAAACTTCCGATTATTTTTTTCTTATTTTTGAATAAAAAGTATTAAATAAAATAAGGCGATTATAGATGATAGAATGTCAATTAGGTTTTTGTTGCAATGTTGTGTTATTTTATTATTTATTAGTTTTTAGTTTTAAAAGTTTATTCTAACTGATAAGAAAATGAATTGTTTGCTATAAAGAGCGAGACCGCCTGGTACAGGTATTCTCATACTTAATAGGTGGTCTCAACCTTGTTCTGTATTAATATTAATAAAGTTATTAAATAAATTTTATTACTATTATTTATGCTTTACATATTAAACACGCTGTTAAGTTTTTGTGCAGGATCATTTACATAGTTAATGCACAACATTGTTATAAAATTTTTCTTGACATGAAACTGCGCTGACGGCAAGGTTAATGTATTGGATAAGAATGTACTACTTTACAATAAAAAATACCAGAAATTCTTTGTTTTTTTTTTAAATCCAAATTATCGATAAAATTCATTAATTATCCTATAAATGTCCTCGCTTAGATATCTGTTATCTCTTAATTAGTAGGCAATGGGTATAAATACATGCATTGACACATTCATTCAAGAAAATCTACATCCGATTCACTATGAAGTTGTTATTTGCTGTTTTACTCGTGGCTGCCAGCAGCGCAGTCTTGGCTGAAGACTCATTGGAATTTGCGCCAATCACAACGTTCTACCACGAGACAATTGGTGTTCTTGAAGCGGCTCGCATTAAGGCTGCTGAGGAGGCGCTCAATCATGATGCTTCCAGGATCGTCGGAGGAGGACCTGCTGGTCTTGGACAGTACCCTTACCAAGTAAAACATTTTATGAACTAATATTCATTCATTCATTATTTGTTATTTCATTATTTCATTATTAATATTCATTCAGTCATTGTTTTAGCCATTTGAAAAAAAAAATATATATATTTTTATTAAAACATTTACAATGACTAAGATACAAGGTAACCTGAGATTTGGGATCCCGCGCTTCCTCTCGGAAGTTCTTTACAATTTACCTTATTTAAGGGGCTATACCGTGAAAATTTACACTTTTTGAAGTAATTTATCTGCTCTTTTAATGAAGTTTCAAGTAAAATAAATTAGTATAACAATTTTGGGACCTTTTACTAGATTTTGGTCTATCAGAAATGCGATAGGAGGAATTTCATTCGATAGAAATAATTATTGAAATCAGGTCTAAATTTACACTTTTTTTGATATTCTGACAAATTAGGATAGCATACAGACTTGAAAAATATTTATTTAGATGGGTTTTAACTGCACCTAAATTACTGGTTATGGAATTTTTTGTAGCTATTTTAGTTAATTTTGAATTAATTTAAAACCGACTTTTTGACAATTTTCCCCGATTCCGTCCCTTTCGCACTGCGGGTCTTTCTGCCTGGAGTAACGGGGACCTTTGCTAGCACGGTATATCACCTTAACAAATAAAACCAAGATCCAACAGAGACACTGAACCTTAGGGTCGATTCTCCGGATTTGTAACAAAATATTAAGAAAAATCGAACAGGTGATCCGAAAAAGGGTCCAATTTTGGGAAATCAAAATTTTACGGAAGAGTAAAAAAAATAATATTTTCATTTTCCATAATAATATTTTTTATTCTAATTTAGGATTATAATTGAGATCTTAAACTATTAAAATAATTTACCTTCTAATATAATATTCATGATTTTTTATTATTTAAAAACACCACCTTTTTCGTCAAACATGTCATAAGGGCCCTTTTTCGAATCACCTCTCCAATTGAAACGGCCAAAATAAAACTTTTATATTCGGAGCTGGATTTTCCATAAGATTGAAAAAATTAAATTAAGAAGTTGTAACTTCACTCTTATTGAAAATCCAATTATTTTGAAGCGAATATTAAAACGTTTTAAATATAAAATAAACTATTGCTATACATTTTTCGTAGCAAAAAGTTGTAATTTGGCTCAACGGCGGATCCAGGGGGGGGGGGGGCTCCTGTGCCTAGTTCAACTTTTTTCTATTCAGACACGCTAAATTTACCTAAAATTGCACAAAATTTCATTTTATATCAGGACTGACCCCCCCCCCCCCTGACTCGCAGGCTGGATCCGCCCTTGATATGGCCGTTATAATTATTTCTTAATATTTACTTACAATTCCGGAGATGATGATGATGATTCATCCGACCGAGTTCGGTCACGGCGACTGTTGCGGCTGTGGAGAGCGTCGGTCATGTGCCTTATGTAGCCTATCTTGTTTGTGAAAGTGCGGTTGCACAGACTACATGTAAGTTTTCTATTGTAGTAGTTGTAGTTTGTGGCAGCTGGTGGTCTACATCGGAGTTCATCACGTCTGGCGTCAAGAGTAGCTCTTCCGGAGAATCGACCTCTTACTAGTGAAGCTTTGATGTATGTCTGTCAATAGCTACCTTAAGATTGGCTGGGCTGATGAGCATGCGTACTATCTGCAGAATTTCAGCGCTACCCCCAAGAGAGTTCGATACCTGCCGTCACATTTTAAAAATGCATGTTCTTCTAAAGCAGATTACGTGTAAAATACACTTAACAGTCCAGTAAATGAAAGATTTGAGGCCTAATTAAAGATACACTACTAAAATAACTTCGAAATAATAGTATTTTCATATTATTGACAGGCCCCCCCTCCCGGAAGAACGTATTGTTTTTTATATTTTACCAAAATAGTTAAACTATCTTACTATTTATCTAACTTATATTGCTTAGACATGCTCTAATTATTTTGACAAATTGAAATTTTTCAGTTAGTTAACTGATAAATTCCCAATTTTCACCCAGCGTACGTTCTCCATATAAACAATTTTAGATTGACTAGGTATGGAACTTTAGATTCGGAAAAGTATAACAATCCGAGGAAATGTTTGCTACCACTTTCTTTTCCTGTGCTTTATGATACCGCTTAAATTCTTCAACTCGTCAGGCAGGCCTCGTGATCACCCTCACCACCGGCGCAACGTCTGTCTGCGGTGCTTCCCTTCTCAGTAACACCCGAGCGATCACCGCCGGCCACTGCTGGTGGGACGGCCGCAACCAAGCGCGCCAGTTTCAAGTAGTCCTTGGTTCAACCTTGCTCTTCTCCGGTGGTACCAGGGTCAATACCAACGCCGTCGCCGCTCATCAGAACTACAACCCGAATACCTTAACCAATGACGTGGCCATAATAAGTCTTCCACGGGTCGCTTACACAAGTTAGTATGAATAAGGGTGTGAATCTAGATTTGCTGCGATCTAAATTTTATAATCCGCCAAAGAAGGGAAAACCTTAAGGGGATCGAAAATACAAACAGAAATAAAATGTCAGCTTTCGGATGATTTTGTTGCAATAATTAGGTTACGTATAGCCATAAAAAAAATACATGTTTTTGGTTGAACTTTAAGGTATTCATTTTCCACAAACCACGTTAATCGATTCATATTTGTACTGTCAATGAATTTTTTTGTAACCCTCTATTGCACACTTTTTATCGATTTTGTTTCAGGTATCGCTTTCGCGATTTTGTTGGTTTTTTTTAAATAAAATTAGTGTGAATGGTATCTATTCATTTTCCAAATACCACGTTATTCGGGTCAAAAAAAGCACCCCCTTTTTCCAAAAATACGTAAATCCACTGATGCAGTCAGCGGCAGCAAGATATTGTCAGTCTACGCCTAGCGTTGGCGCCCGTAAGACGTGGAACCTGTGCCCTTTTTTGCAAGCTATAAATATCTCCCAAAACTACTTCAAAACACATTGAAATTAATTTTATAAAGTAATATTTCGAGGAGCATCATATTCCTGCCGTTAAAAACTCAACAAAATATGCGTATGAGTGATTTAGCTACATCGTGCCATAGTCATAACAACAAAACTGAATGAATTTGGAATGAATTCATACTTTTATGCGGGAAAATAATATATGTTACTCTAAAAGAATAATTTTGTAATCGTTATTGAAACCCAAATTAATTTACTTATACTTACTGAGATCTGTAACAAAGGTCAATGACCTTTTCGTGAAATTACCCTGTAGTATTGGCTCACCATTTCAGGTCCAAATAAGTGAAGTTTTTTGCAAATTATATAGGTACACTTACTTGGGATAAATCGCCAAGCATTTAAAATATAGAAATTTATTTTGAAATATTTACAGTGCATGGAAAATTACTAGATCGTAGATAATCCTGTCGGTACATGTTCAGGTTCTGTTACGCAAAATGAAAACAATGAAACTCTTTTAGGATTAATTTGTTATCCCTATGTTTGTCTGTCTGTCCGTTTGTCTAGACAATTTTTTCTGGGTAAAATCAATAAATACCAATATAAACGGCCCTCTATAGAGCTGTAAAAACATACTTTTGACGTTTTTATTTATATTACGTTTTAGGTTTTTACGTTTTTTTTTTACGTTTTTCATACAAATTTTCTCACTATGAAAATGTAGGGATGAACACTTGAGATAATATTTTGCATTTAAAAGTCAACACAGAAAGGAATTGTTGAACAAATAATGTAAAAAATATGAAAACCATGTTGTTCTATTCTAAAGGGATTAATTATCTACTGTTCAATGTGGCGATAGCTTTGTTTATTTTTTTCCTTGAATTATTTTTTACTAAGATAACAAATAGTTTAATACAAGGTTTTCCTTAAGAGGTCCCTTTACCCCTGTATTTTTCTTAAAATTCATACAATAGTTATAAACCGAATGTGAAGTCTACAGCTTATTTTCTTCATATCTTTTTTCATGAGTATATTCTAGTGACATCTAACTACGTCTCTATACAGCCCAAAAAGCAAAATTTGGTAAAACACCATCATAATAGCTGTCAGGATATCGTCAATATTGCCTCGTTTTTACGCAAAGTTTAACAAGTTTGTATATTTTTATCTATACCGGAAATAAAAAAGACAGAAATACAGGCGTCGTTCATGTTAAGATGACTAAGTTTACACACTTTGCTAAGTATAAACAATTACCGTTTCATGGAAAACTGTTTTGACCTGAAACCATTTCACAAATTCAATTAACTTATTTTGAATATCTTGTCATTTTGCACTTCTTGATGAGAAATACAATTTCAATAAGTAAAAATACAACTTTTAGTTAAGAAAACTTATAGTTAAAAGTCTGCTGTATGCATTAACATATTTTTAATTATATTACAATAGTAATAAAATAATTGGCTTATCCGTCGTCGTGATACCAGCCGTAAATTTCTTAAATAATCTGATATCACGCTTATGGAAAACCCAATTATTTTGAAGATACCATAATATCATTAAAATATGTTTATGCATATAGCAAACTTTTAACAATAAATTGTCTTAGCTAAAAGTTGTACTTTACCGTTATAATTATTTCTTAATATTTTGTTACAAATTCGGAGAAATAGCCCTTAAGGAAAACGTTGTATGAAAATATTTGTTATCTTTGTAACAAAGAAAGAAAAAAATAATAAACAAAGCTATCGCCACATTGAACAAACAGTAAATTATTAATCCCTTTAGAATAGAAAGATATGGTTTAATATTTTTTACATTATTTGTTCTAGAGTTCCTTTCTGTGCTTTCTTTCAAATGCAAAATATTATGTAAAGTGTTGATCTCTATATTTTCATAAGGAGAAAATTTGTATGAAAAAGTTAAACAAAAGGCCATAAAAACGTTATAATATGTATATTTTACAGGGCTGTAAATATTAGCATTTATTGATTTTACCCAGAAAAATTGCCTAGACAAACGGACAAACAGACAAACATAGGGACAACAAATTAATCCTAAAAGAGTTTTGTTTTTTCATTTTGCGTAAAGAGACCTGAACATTTCAAACACTTGGCGATTTATCGCAAGGGTAAACAGGTGTCCCAAAAGTCAACGCTTTCCCTTGGAAGGCTGGTAGGCCAGCTCATGACTGACCAGAATATCAAATTATGACCTCAGCAAAAAGTAGATAGTCTTCGAGTTGATGGTACTTTTATAAATTCGAATAGATTTTTGAGAGTCAAAGCTAACCAGTTCTAAATTCTAAGAATAAAATTTTTGTTGCGCAACTCTGAATAGTCATGCTATTGATAAAGTCAAAAATAAACCTTGAAATGCTGTTACATCAGGAAGAAAAATAAAAACCCAATTTATGAGCAATTTTTTGTAATTAGGTTAGTTCGATACCACACCCTGAAAAAAAATGTCCTATGTTAGTTTTGCAAATTGTCTTAAATAACGGCTCATCAAATATTGTTTTTCAAATGATCTGGCAATTTCTGTGTATTACTTTTGAAAAAAAAGTTATTGCTATTTTACTACCAAAGGAGCTGCGTATTTTTTAAAATAATTAGAATTTAGAATGAAAGAGTGGCGGGCAGTAAAAATATTTGACGTTCATTAGAAATGCCATTTAACACGCGTTAGAGTGAGATAAATAGTGACGCTATTTAAAATGAGTTGGAATGAGATAGGAACGCAGTTAAACGTGGTTGAATGAGAGAGGCATAATTGATATAGGCTACAGTGAGATAGGTAGTGACGTGGTGCATTCCTTCCGAGAATATTTGTTAGTTTCCACTTTTTGTAATAACAACTTTAGTAAAAATTTTTTGTAAAGAAATTTTTGGTCCAATTTATTTTCCCGCAAGTGTAAAACCAGCTCAACGGGCGAAAAATATTTAAAGAATGGGTAATGGTGACAATCAACCGCCACAATATTATTATGTATCTCTAAAGGAGTGTCTGAAATGTTCCGAGGGTCAACTGATAAATCAAACACTCAAAAAACCACTTTTAGCCGACCATAATAAATTTACGTCCCGACGTGATAGCAAGTAGGATCAATGCCGTGTGACGATGATCGAAATACAGTAATAAATTAGATAAAATAAAATACGTATTACTTTTGACCCTGCCTCGTCCACTCTATTCGTATTTTTGCTATGGTGACGCGAACTTAGAGACCGGGACGAATTTCCCCCCACGCGCTATCGTAAAATAGAATAAGCCACGCCCGGAACTGGTTTTTGTTTTGGCTATGTCATATTCTTAAAGCGAATTATCTGTCTGTCAGTTAAAAACCCCCAACACGATCGTGTTGAAAGTTTGTTATGAAAAAAATATATAAGAAAATTATTGTATTTTATAGCTTCTCCAGCTACTCTTTACGCATTAGAAACTTTTACGTACCTCTTTATTTTATGAGAAAAAACTATTTTGAGTAAGGGAAATACATAAATAAGTTTCTTGTTCCCAGACACCATCCGAAACATCGCTTTGCCTTCTGGAAGTCTATTAAACAACAACTTGGTTGGCAATTGGGTCATCGCTTCTGGATTCGGCAGGACTAGTGACTGTGAGTACCTCCGATCAACCGTAGTCATAATTAGTTGTATCCACACCACAGCTGTAAGTACCTCCAATCAACAGTCATAATTAGTTGTATTCACAGCTGTGAGTACCTACAATCAACCGTAGTGACAATCAGTTGTATCCACAGCTGTAAGTACCTCCAATCAACAGTCATAATTAGTTGTATCCACAGCTGTAAGTACCTCCAATCAACAGTCATAATTAGTTGTATTCACAGCTGTGAGTACCTCCAACCAGCTGTAGTCATAATTAGTTGTATCCACAGCTGTAAGTACCTCCAATCAACAGTCATAATTAGTTGTATCCACAGCTGTAAGTACCTCCAATCAACAGTCATAATTAGTTGTATCCACAGCTGTAAGTACCTCCAATCAACAGTCATAATTAGTTGTATCCACAGCTGTAAGTACCTCCAATCAACAGTCATAATTAGTTGTATCCACAGCTGTAAGTACCTCCAATCAACAGTCATAATTAGTTGTATCCACAGCTGTAAGTACCTCCAATCAACAGTCATAATTAGTTGTATCCACAGCTGTAAGTACCTCCAATCAACCGTTGTCATAATTAGTTGTATCCACAGCTGTAAGTACCTCCAATCAACCGTTGTCATAATTAGTTGTATCCACAGCTGTAAGTACCTCCAATCAACAGTCATAATTAGTTGTATCCACAGCTGTAAGTACCTCCAATCAACCGTTGTCATAATTAGTTGTATCCACAGCTGTAAGTACCTCCAATCAACCGTTGTCATAATTAGTTGTATCCACAGCTGTAAGTACCTCCAATCAACCGTTGTCATAATTAGTTGTATCCACAGCTGTAAGTACCTCCAATCAACCGTTGTCATAATTAGTTGTATCCACAGCTGTGAGTACCTCCAACCAGCTGTAGTCATAATTCGACCTGCGTAACTAGAGATGATGGTATTGATTTGTGAGGAGGGGTGTATCACGCTTGGCAACATCAATGGCACGCAAGTATATACCTAATAAAGACTACATCTTAATAACGAAAATACGCAAACAAAGAAATATGTGTACAATTAAATAATACATATACACATACATATACTTACCCTGTCTCCCAGAGGGAGAGGAAGAGACTAAAGATTTCCATCTTCTACGATCCTCACATACCTCTTTCGCCTCTTCCACATCGTACTTTTGACATTGCCCTTCTTCAATATGTTACCAATTTGGTCAGCATACGTCCTTCTAGGGCGGCTGGTCAAGCTCTACCTTCGACTTGCGGACCATCAATTTCTTTCGTCACTCTACTTTTATTCATCCTCTCTACACGTCCAAACAATGTGATCAAAACTTTAATTGTCCTGATTTTGGCGTGATTTAAATTCACTGCTTTTGTCGGAACAAGTAGTTAATCTCAAGATAGTTTGAGGGGGAGAGGCGACCGCGTATTTAGTAATGTTAGTTATTCTGTGCTAAGGTTTCATCTTTGCTAAAATGTTGAAAGAGACGGTCACAAACGTTATATATACGTTGCTGCTAGCGATATTGTAGTACGGTCGGATATGGTGCCACGAGAGGTCACGTGACTATCACGTATACTCTTCCCTCAGATAAAGAACCAGTAGATGGACCCTCAGCGTGGCTGTGCATGAGACAGCGATAGATGTTTAGAATGTTGCCAATGTTGAAATTTTTACCCAAAACTGGGGAATATTGCAAAAAATATATTGTTTTGTGTAATTTTGAGGTTCCTACTTGTTTTTAAATATAAATTGTGTTGATTTGGTCCGCAGCTTTCATTACACGATATTGTAATGAAAACTATGGAAAAAACATGCAGGTTTACTATTTATTGTCATACCCGCGCCACGTTGCGTCGTAAATTCAGTCTTAGCGCGATCAACAGTGAGATTGTTTTATGGAAAATATCGGAAACCATCGGTCTCTAGTTATTTGTTTTTATTTATAAAATATGTTCTTGAATACACATTGCGTACAGTGACACCCACGTAACGGTAACTGTCAACCAAAAAATTATTCTGAATAATAATTTAAAATATTATTTAATTTTAAATTTGTTACTTTGTTTTATGGTATGAATAAAAAAGATATTCAATTAAAAAATCAATTTAATAAATTATTAAACATGTAACCGGGATGCTCACAAAAGAATCAGGTTGCACAAAGAGCTATAGAGCGCGCCATAGTAGTAATACAGGACATTTGTCTTAACTGCACCCTTTTTTTTCTTTTATATCGAATAAATGATCATCAAAGTGAACTGAACAAATTCTCGAATACTTCGTTGCTTTCCAATTTTGTCGCCCAGTAGCGTGCAGCCATTTCTTCTGTATTTCATCATTAGAAGGAAACCTGAAATGTGATATAAAAAATATTAGGGTAGATAACTTTCATTCGCTGGCAACATTGTTGAAGGTTACGATAAATTATTTTAAGGAAATTATGCAATAAATCTTAATTTTATTAACAAACAGCATGCAGAAACTACGCAAAATACTATGAATGATAATTACAAGGCTTTACAAAGTCAACAATACATAAATTCTCTACTTACGTGTGAAATGTTATTCCGTAAATTTTTCGTTCACTGCTGCTTTTACAGCCTAAAATACTACAGCCAACCATAGCGCACAAACTAAGTAAAATAATACTTTCGTTGATTTAATCTTAAAATGCACTTAAACATTAAAAAACTTAGAAATATGCAAACAATTTTGTTTGTTTGTCACAACTCGAGTTGTGACATTGTGACAAACAAAAAATCCGGCCACGCTGACAAGGACAAAAACTAATCTCTTATCTCATTCTTTCACATCCGTTAACCGATAAGGGATCTCGCTCTATTACCTAAACGTCATTATTTGACCCCATCTACTGGTTCTTTATCTGAGACTCTTCCATTGGAAGTGTGTATACATTGCCTTTATTGATGGAACCGCATCCGATCTTACTAGATTACCGCTAGCGTAAACAGTGTATACTATAATTATAAGTGTGTGTTATAAGACTATACACTTCCCTTTTTACATTTATATTTCGTATTAGTAATCTTACAATAATCATACACAAGACATACACATAATCCCTTATGAATCTAATAAACGAATAGCCCAAATAACAGCAACTTTATTTCAGCCGCCGGTATCGGCAATAACCAGTTCCTGAGCCACGTGCAACTGCAGGTGATCACGAACGCTCTCTGCGCACAGTCCTATGGTACATCGACCGTCATCGCTTCAACTATCTGCACCAGTGGCGCCGGCGGCCGAGGCACTTGCGGCGGGGACTCCGGTGGCCCAGTAGCCATCACCTCAGGAGGACAGCCTGTTTTGGTAATTATTCTGTTGCAACATATAGGGCCATAAATCACGTGACGCTAATAACGGGAGGGGTCGTCAGATAGAATCACTCAGGGTCACTTAAAAGGAAGGGGGGGAAAATGTCACGTGGTATTTTGCGATCGATTTAGCGTGTCATATTTTTTCTTACTCTTGGCCACTATTGCGCAAAATGAAAAGCGTGGAAGAGACGTAGAATGTAGCAAAAAATGATAGTTGTTTGATTCAATATTATCCTTTCAAAATGCTTATAAAAAGTCATGTGATATTGGGTAATTCATCAAAAAAGTTACGTAATGTTGTGTAATTCACCAAAAAGTCACGTAATATTGGGTAATTCACCAAAAATCACTTTTTATTAGGTAATTCAACAAAAGAGTCACGTTATATTGGGTGATTCACCAAATTACTATAACACTTGTCTCGAGATTAGTTAGGTCTATTCAACTGTTAGGCATGTTGGTGAATATTACTTTAGAACCCTGGGTAAATAAATACGAAAAATCTCCCATGACGTCATATTAGAAAAAAATTTGATCGCCGTGTCGGGTATCCAATAAAGCGTATTTGCAAATGACAGTGCAACCAACTTATCTGTTCTAGTTACAAAGACTTATACCAATAAATATAAAAGTCATTTTAGTTTGGCTTATGGGAACATAGACAAATCTGCTAACGATATAATGCGCATTGAAATCTTAGCCAGTGTTTGTATTCTAGAAAACGAATCAAACCATAAATTGTAAGGGCCCTAGCATTTGGAAACTTATTAGAGAGAAAATAGGAGCCAAAGTAATTTTAGAACATGTACAAAAAAAATTGAACCGGATTAAGGTGAATCCTCCAACTGCATACTTCAATTGCAATTTGGACCTGTTTTTGAAGGCCTACTTCTCCCACAAGGGTGGTCCAAAAACTTTTAAAATAATATGTAGTAGGCATAATGAAGTCAAAAATACATTTTAAGTTTAACATTTAATTTTCTGTTGTTATTTTTGACAAAAAAAAATCGAAAGCTTCTTTTTCGCAATAATTCTCTTACTCCTTCCGAATTCGTAAAGCGATTTCAATGATTCTTTCACCACATTATAGACAATTTTTAGATCTAAAATATTATTGTTAAAAAACCTTTTTCCCTTCATCGCGTCTTAGTGAAAAGTATTATTTTCTCCTATTTTACGCTATCCGGAGACTCGGCGATCGTATAAAGCAATGCGCGCTGACATGAATGTTATTTCAATACAGTATTGGACGACGTTTCTACCGACACAGGTCGACTAAAGGTCAATGGCAGATGCAAGCCCCTTAAGGCGATTACCATAAGGCTCAACGGAAACGACATTGAAATAACGTTCATATCAGCGCGCAATGCATAGTGGCTGTTACGACGCTCGCTGCGTCCTTGATAGGGCGAAATAGGAGAAAATTATACTTTTCACTTGGACGCGATTACTCGATTGAATAATCTTATGTTATGTTTATAGCTATCAAGTTTATCTATTTATTTATTTATTTGTTTATTTATTTAGGTTACAAACAGTCATTACATATGAAATTTTATCAAAGCATAGATGAATTCAATCGGTCAAGCCACTCAGGAGCAGTAGGGAATTTGAGGTCAAAAAACACCGTTCTGTAAAAAAAAAATATCATGTAGAAGTTTTGGTGGTATGAAAAAGAAAAATGTTGCATATGTTGTCTAAGAGTTGATTATTCATAATACATTTTTTCAATATTTTTGGTTTGGCCATAAATGAGGAGTAGGCTTTAGAAAGTACCCATTTGGCAATAGTAAGGCCCTTAAGGTTGTCATTCAGCAGCCCCATTCTATGGCAGCGCGTATGCAATGTGAGTTCAAAAGTGAAACATGTAATTTTCGTAGTTTGATTCTGGCTTCGGCTACCTATGAAAATTACATGTTTGACTTTCAGCAGCAGTGTATTATGGTTATAGAGCCACTGGTTATCAACAGACGACCGGACCGGACGTGCACTATATGTCATGCATTGTATAGAAAGTGGAAATACGAATACGGAAATACGATCTTTCTCCAAGATTTGCAAGATTCATACACTGCTACTGTAAGTTTGTGGCGCTGTATATCTACTTAAAAGACGTACACTTTATTTGTTTTTTCAGGTTGGTGTCGTCTCCTTTGGATCTCTCTGGGGCTGCCAGGTCGGTCTACCTGCAGGTCACGCCAGGGTCACTGCATTCGTAGCCTGGATTCAAGCGAGACTCTAATTTAACTTGACCAAATAGTTTGCTTATACAAAAATTCTACCTCTAACTGTTAGTCCATAATTTACTGTTTAATATACATAAGTTAATAAAAACATAAAAAATAACATGAAAATTTATTTATTCAGCAAAAAATTTGTTAAGTATATGTAGTTTTGGCTGCTAGAGTAGTTCCAGGACTACGTTGATTGTTTTTATTTTATCCGATTCTAGGATATCATTCGACAGTAGTATCCATGAAGCAAAGGCTCAGTATCTTTTGCTATGTCTATCTGCAGATTATTTGATGCAGAATGAGATGACATTTCAATGAAAAATACTCATTAGTGGAACCTACGTACATAGAGTACAATGCACAACGAACTAAAATTTTATGGAAGCGTAAACTCCCTTAAGGCTAGACGGTAAAACTTACGCGCGCGAGATTTGGATTCTTACAATTGTTGTAGCTGTTTCGGTCATTCGCGGCCGGCACGAGCGCGCCCTCCCCCCGAGCCCCGCTCCCTGCTCCGCATTTGTTCATTTTGTACTTACAGCTTACTCTTATATCCAGATCAGGACATCCTTTCGTACTTTCGCTTTTAGTGCCTTTGGTTATTTAATTCAAAAGAAACAACATGCAAAATAAAAAATTCATGATCTCCTGTTCCTGTTTGTCTAACGAACACAATATGTACAATATTTTGGACGATTACTGTGTTATATGAGTAACTAAATGGATATTTACTGTGAAATTCAATTGGTTTTGGAAACGGAAACTGGTGGTAATACTCGTCTAACGAACAATTTTTACGCTTTATTTTGTGCTCTTCTTCCCTAGATAACTATACAGGCCGTAAACTTAATTATGTGCTTCCCAAAATATGTTTTGACTGAAGGAAAAGTGAAATAAATTGAAAAACATTTATGAAAAAAATCATGGTAATATGCGTTTACGTAAAGATTACATGAAAAATAAAGTGGTTGAGAAATTTCCGAAAAAAATTACGTAATTAAATTTATCATCCATAATACGAAACCCTGACCCGCACTTGGCTGTTTTTCTTTTAAATGTAACAATCATCAATACATCATAAAGTTACTAAAATATTATTTTTATCAATATGTGTAATAGGTAACAATGAGCTGCTTGATGTTGTAATTTTTCAGTTTATTAATTACGTTGTAATCTACATAGGTTTCGTTAGAGTAATTTTCAAAAATACTCTAAAAAGCTAGATTCGCTCAAAGACAAATAGAACAAAAATTATTTGTTATTCAGATATTATTGCACATAATAACATCGGAATGTTGAATAATTTTTTTTTACTCTTTTATGTAATCCCTTGACATTTTTTATGCGTAACCGGCCGGATATTTAGTTAAGGAAACGTAATTATGGGATATACAGTATTTTTAGTAACCATTTTTTGTCAATCCTAACAAGTGCCGATAATAATTTACGAGGATAACATTATAAATGAAAAATGTGATGTTATGATGATTTTTTAATAATTTCTATTTTTAATTACCTAATAATAACACATTCTCTTGCAGGCATATTTCTAGATACTCCAGTGCATGTAAAAGTTTCTTAGAGGTGTTTGCATTTGTTCTTGATAAAATGTATCATTTCTTTTGATTTTTTGATAAAGCAACCCATGTGAACTCCAAACAATAAAATAGCAATAAGCCCATTGTGACACATGAAGATGACCTTGGACCTGATAATAATAGTTATGCTCTGTTTTCAGTTATATGCCTTGAGTCGTCACCTTACAAAATGTGATCAATCCCTTTTGAACTGCATCTGCAGGACTCATTTCCGAGGCTACAAATGGGCATTTTATTTCTACAAGTCCTTCATTTCCTATGAGTCCATCTGGACTAGCTGCCAGAAACCATCCAGAGGATCGACAAATGACCACTTTGATCTACCTTTAGACCGGTTTACTTTTCAAAGTCATGGGTGGCGCGATTTTATCTGCGTATTCTCCTAATAAATATTTACCTGTATAATTTTGACCTTAAGGTTTCAACATCGGCCTTACAGTGCTTTGGTCGACTGCTGAGTGTTCTGTTTTCTTTTGATATACGCCTGAAATTTAATGTGATGAGCGTTAAAAATGTTTAGGTTTTCGCATCAAAAGCTTGATCGGTAGGACAAAAGGCTCACAACTTTGGAGGCTTTTTTTTAAAACCCTATCTTAGTACAATATACAATACATATTTATACTAACTTGTTAAGTTTATAACCCGTTTTTACATCTTTTTTTTCGTTTTGCTGATAAACGTACCTTTCCTTTTTTACCTCATCGATTTAATCATCTGAAATTTATAGTAATAAAATTAAGTACCAGTATTATTTATCCGAATTTTACTTATGTTTTCTTAGTTTACTGTTTCATATATGATCTTTTGATTAAACAGAAAAAATCTCTCAGAAGCGGCAGCATAAATATTTTAACTCCTGTATAGGGTCAAATTATAATGTGTCCTTATGTAATTTTAATATTTAAATTTTTCGTTTATTATTATATTTAATAATCCTATACTTCTGATTATACTTTTAATAACTTTTTTTTTAAAAAGTTAATAAAAACAGATACACTTGTCAGATAAACGATATTATATATAAATATCAAATAACTTTGCAGATAAACGAAAGTCTGCTTTTGAACTTTGCCGATCATCCTTATAGATAGTTATTAAATTTAGCCCCAGTAGTAGTTATCTGAATATTACCTTTATTTCCGCAGTTCAATTTTTTATGTGATCTTTTAGTTTCATAGAATAATCTCTCAGAATAAAAAGGGACTACATAATTATTTTTACTCCTGTATAGGATCAAATTATTTTGCAAAACTAAAACAGACATAGGTACTAATCGTCGTTATGAACAGTTTTTGTAATAGAGGCTGAAATGAAATACTTTTTAGGGTTCCGTGCCTCAGAATGAAAAAGACGGAACCCTTATAGGATCACTTTGTTGTCTATCTGTCTGTTATTTTCTTGCTGTCTGTCATCATGAGGAGCTTTTTGCGATGTGTGGAGAGAACAAATATATGAAGTTATAGTTGTTTATATCCAAAACTAAAGTGCAGGAGAGCCACCCACTACTCAACACGTGACTGTAGCGGCGTTTTCTTTGATAAAAGCCACAGCGCCGCGCCGCCACAGTGGCGTGGCCTGTCATTGCGTGTTGCATGGCAATGGCAGGATATTAGTTATAAGGAGTTGCAGACCAATCAAATTAATGGCCAAATCCAAGATGCATGACCTAATTTATAAACGAAATACATTGTATTTATAAGGTAAAAAATACAAATAGTACTCACCCATTTTTGCACGGAAAATCTGTCTACCATACTCAATAATTTCTTCATTACCCTACACTGGTACAAAACTCTTTGATAATGCACCGTTTTAACAAGTAAGGTGAGTGAAACGAGTGACCTATCGCTCGTCCCGTCTTCTCCCCCCGCACGCCTCCGCCACCCCTGATGCGACAGAATGAAATTCTAGATTTATGTAATTTGCGCCCGTGATTTCGAATGCCAGCCCATAGCTATTTACTGAAATCCTATACTTTCTACATACGAAATAACTGCATTTTCCAAATATTTATGAACTACCACGGGTCCGAAATTCAATATTAATTGTTTGTACTTGAGAAATGCTTAAGAAAATCGAACATGAAAATGGAACATTTTGGGGCTTAAAACATAGATTTCCAAGTGCTTGTATTTCCTAAGCGTGTTGATTATCTGAATTTTAAAGTTAAATCGGACTTGTAGGTTGTGAAAAAGATGAAGTTACTCAAAGTTTTATTTGATTTAATGCATTAGCGTACAAATGAGAAGCTATATCGTTTTGTATGGCCGCGGAGTCTTGCCCTCTTCCCTTAAAACTTGACGCCATCATTTATGTGCCCAGGCGGGCAGGACTTACATTTATGTGTATTGCGTTGATCAGTCTTGCGCTGCGCGGTGCGCCGCGTCCACACAAGTGAGCACAACAAAATTATTAAGAAAGGAGGAATAAAATGCCAGATTGCACCGTAAAATGGTGCATAAACAACTCGTATAAACACTGCAAGAGTAATGGCATCAGTTTTATGCGTGAATATTCGAAATTTTCATAAATTTAAAACCAAAAACTCTAAAAACTAAATAACTTAATAAACGATTGACACATTACCACGTATAGTGCTTTTTACATTTTCGTCTTTAATACAATACCATAAAGATTACGACTATATCCATTTTTTTCGGTCCGACTCAAGTCTGTGGTTCATTTCGAGATTTAGGTTTAATAAGCCGTATTTTAGAACTTTTGGTCTAAAAAGCCTCACGATGATGAATATTTTTATGAAAAAGCTGCAACTTCCATTTGCCTTCGTGTGATGTCACTTGAGAAATTGCTGTTTAGAAATGTGTGTCCTTTGCTATCAACATAAATTTATAATAATTTTCTTCTGACTGATTTGACAGCTGGATGACAGATGAGTAGACAGACAGAGACAGACCACTTTTTTATAAGCAATCACACATCACAATCAGTATAATATCTAAAATTCTCAAGTGACGTAATATCGGACAATTCTTTAAAAAATCATTAAAAAATTGTGGTTTATTTATATACCAAAATTTTTTGTTTTGTTCGGGTACTTGTAGGTATTTGTAAAGTAATCAACGAAACTCTAAAAACAAGCTTACTAAGTAAATAGGCACTTAATAATCCTTATAACTTATTTACAAGCAACTAAGGACTTGCAAGTAATAGGTCGGAGATAAATGGCGATGTTTACCAACGAAACGTGAAGAAGTCAGCAAATGAGCACCTATTTATTAGCTAGCTACGTCCAGAGGGCCTATTCTGTATCTCTGGTTGGCAACTGGACTGGGTGCCTATCATCAAAAACATAGATAAAAATAAAACTTTCAAAATAGCCTTTAGTGCATATTGAACTATTTACGAACTGTGTCGTCACTTCAAGTGCGAACATATCCTTAGGAAATCGGAATTCGATAGTATATTTATGTTTTTGATGATAGGCATCCAGTCCACAAGGCAACTAGAGATACATAATAGGCCCGCTGGACACAGAAAAGAAGTGAATTTGCAACATTCTTATAAGAATTACTTGAGGTTAATTGAGGCGCCCAGTGGAAGAGTGACCTAACCCACACAAATTCACAAACCGAGATTTCTGTGCAGAAATCTAATAAAAATAAAAATGTGAGGCATAGAAATCTCGGTTTGTGAATTTGTGTTGGTTTGGTCACTCTTCCGCTGGGACCCTGGGTATGAAAAGTAATTGCCATAACTTTGCCAAGGCAAGTTGATTGAAATACTGTTTTGAGGTAACACATTTTTTGGCATATTTAATTGTTTTTTGCAGCATATTAACTTGGGATCATAGATATTTTTAGAATTTGCTGGACAAGTGTTGTTCCTGACAAATTTAGGGTTGCCGTATTCTAATTCTAAAATTGCCGGATTTTTAGGGAAAACTAAGAAAAATGCCGTATTTGTCAAAAAGTTTATTTGGAAGGTTTCAATAAAAAAAAAGTACAAGTGTTGTATGTACTATGCGTGTACTAAATTTAAACTTACTTATTTTATTCTTCACCATATAGGTTTTAAATAGTTTCTAGTACTTCTGATTCCGTCGCATGTAGGTCAAACTGTTTTTTATTTGTCATTTTACGAATCATTTCGTTTGGTACTTGAAGTTGTGTACAATCACCGAGATTACGGATTGCTTGTCTGGCTAGGAGAGTTCCATTAATAGTTGGAGTTATTAATTTATTTAGAAGTCTCGTTTTAATATTATTTACTTTGCGATGTTCGGTGCTTGTCATGTCATTCGAAATCGATGCAGATGCAGACGCTGCGGCGATGCGTGTTTGTTAAACACGACAAATGAGAGAATCATTGAGCGTTTTTCCTTGTGTCAAGTACAGTATTACAGTGCGCGCCAATCTTTTAGTCGCCTCTGAAGCTAGCCCCAAGAATCGACGCATTAGCCGTTTTACGGTGTCAGGGGGACGTTACAGGAGCGAGGGCGCGAAGCACACCCGCCTGCATGCCGCACCACACCCCCCGCTCGCCATTCGGCAGGTGTCAACACTATGCGTTAGTGTTAGTGCTACGTCCGTACACTACACATGCGCGCGTTGCATGAAAAGTACGTTCGTGGAAAAAATTCTATGATTTGTTAAGTTAATCGTTGAATCTGTTTGTGTTGCCTTTATTTGTTGTTTTGTTGATTTAGTTTGTTAAAGTTTATTGTTGTTGTTATGCCTCGCGGTCGTTATAGCGTTTTAAGGCGACAATGTAGGAAAATGGTGTTTATATTAATTTGTTTTAATTAAACAGTTAAGATTGCACTAAAATACCAATATATATTAAATAGGTAGGTACAACAAGTACACCTTCCCACTTATAGTAAACATTTAATAGTCAACCGTTCATATTATTTTTTCCTTGACTGTACCTGCGCAAGCTTGCACTCGTAACTCAATCAGAGGCGACTAAAAGATTGGCGCGCACTATAAATAAGATTCCTAGATGGCACTGTCGTATCTTTAGCAACAGAATTAAGGACAAAATTTGCACAGATTCCAAACAAACTTATAACACTTTGACATTGATTGCTACGAAACACATTTTATCTATGGTGACATGGACAGCGACATCTGGAGGAAAGCTAAGAACTAAGAAAAAAAAAACAACGAGAAAAACGCTCATTCCGAGTCACTGATTAATACGTTTTTTTTTTGTTTACTTTAGTCAATTGCCGTATATTTAAATACGGTTATCAAAGAGCTGCCGTATACCGTATTTATGATGCCTAGGATGCCTGAATGCCGTATACCTATTACGGCAATTGCCGTATCAGGAACAACGCTCAGAACAGAGGAATCGGTCACGTGTGTGACGTCAAATGTCTCTTCCTTATTTGACACATAGATTACACGTCATCACCTGTATGCTTTGACATATTACATCTTTTGCCCCTGGGTTGCGTCTCAGAATAAGGAATACAAATAGAAGCCTGGCTAAAATAAGAACTGGGCATTAGCCATTGTACTCATCTAACGTAAATTACTCCTGTGTACGAGTGAATGAAACACCGGACCGCACTTACTTTATATTTTTTCCTGGTGTGTCACTAGATTGAACCAAGCAAATGTCAGTTGGATGTAATTTGGATGTAAGTATTTTAAAAATTATAATACCATCAAATTAAATACGTCTCATCATTGTATCGTTTTGTTGTAATATCGTTCGTTGCGTGCATCACATCTTAATTTGGTGGCATCGAAATGTCTATTGCATTTTGCGAAAGTTTACAGCTTCACCGAGAGAAATTAAATATTTTGGTGCTCTTCCTCTCAAAATTCGTGAAAGTGTGATTTATTATTGTTTGTGTTGATTGTTTTTTTAACATTGTAATAAAATGTCTTGTGCGATTGAAGGCTGTAAATCGCATACAGGAAGAAAAGAAAACAACAATGAAGCAATATCATTTCATCGGTGAGTTCTGATAGTTTTTATGTTAATAAGTTGCAGGATCATACCTAAAACTCAGTAACAATAATAGTAGTTCTTGCAAATCATACTCGTGTTCAATTCTACACCGATATTTGCCTGTTTTATATAGATTTTCTGCCGACTATGAGAGGTTATGTTTTGTCGCATAGTGATGTACTAAAGTCCGTGTGGCGAACTATCGAACATTGGTTCCCGCGGCAGCCGTGCATAAAGGATAAGCGCGAGTTAAAAGAAAAATAATGCCGAATAAATATCGCTATATTTTTTTGTTACAGATTTCCAAAAAGGGAAGAATTAAAAAGTGAATGGCTTAGACGAATAATTTGACCAAATTGGGCGATTAAAAAAAGCAGTCATATTTGTTCGAAACACTTTACGTCGATTCTTTTGGACCAAACGAAAATTTAAAATGGAGACTTTTAAAATCAGATGCCTTACCGACGTTATATTTACCAGATACAGACACATTGGTAACCTTTAAATAATTATGTATAATTGCATTATCAATCTTGTTTGTAGGTACGTGCTTGTACTATACTATAGTATATTAACTCGATAATTTTTCAATTGTAGGCAACAGAACCAGTACCTATGGATGTCTGTGGTGTAGAAAAGTGCATACTTTTATGTTCGCAAATCGTTCTGAAAGGCCTGTTCGTTCACGTTACTGCCGTGATCGATTTCACGAAGAAATTCCGCAGATCAAGACATTTTCGTACTTAGTGGTTGACAATAAAAGTACTTTGACAGGGTAGTTCTATCGTGAAATGAATTTTGGGAATGCTTATTGACTTGAACTGCGCATAATTTGATTTCTTATTACAGGTTATTAGGTATTTTAATCGTTCATTATTTGTTATTAGTTATTATTCAAGATAAGTTGATGTTTATTTGATAGAAATAAAAAAATTGAAATGACCTCTGTAGTAATCGCGCTGTCATCGCTCATCATTGACATAATATTATTATTACGAATCCTATAAGTCTATGATTATTATGATTTCTATTGTTGCGATTAATTCCTTCCTCCTTGATTGAACAAAGACGCGACATCAACGAACATCTATTTGATTGAGTTAAGAGGCGACTTAAAAAGTATCCACTTAAATAGTTTACGGTTGTATCTCTGATACAAGCTACAGCATTTTTTGTACTAGAAACAAGCACAATTTTGGACTTAACTTATGTACCTACCTGCCTACGATATAGTAATTTGTACTTAATAAAAAATATTATGCTAAACGAAAGATATCCTTTTATTAATTCCTTATTTACACAATATAACATGTGTCCTACTGGGGTATACAGAGACCACTTTGCTATTAATTCTCTTGGCCTCCTTCCAAAGCAAGAGGTTGTCACCAGAAAGGTTTATTTATCGTAGTCAAAAATCGACATTGTTACATCACTAGCAAAGCAACGAACTAGTGACAACCTACCTAATTAAGAAAAAACTAATACATATCCATCTCTCTCTAACGCACTAGAATGTCGTAAGAAAATCAAGGATAGGTGTCTTTCTCCACGTATTATTTTAGCCAGGTTTCTATTTGTATTCCTTATTCTGAGGGTTGCGTTCATTTTTATCGCCCGCTCATCACTGACAGCAAGACAGCATATACAAATTCAACGCGTGCAAAAAAGATGTCATGATCCCCAGGCGTCGTCGGCGTGCGATCAAACTTAACCCAACCCTGTACCCTATAACAACCCTCGCAAATGGTGGAAATAACTAAAACTAGAAATATGAAATGCGTTTGCAGAACAATTTCTTCATCTTTACGTGCGTGGGAGAATGTGGAGGCTCTTTATATTTCCGTTAGAATACTCACAAAAACGAATAATGCAGCCCCTGATGCCGAGGTACTCCCACATGCAATGATGAAGACGTAAGTAGAGCTATTTCAGGTTCTTTGAGTTGTTGTAAGAATTTATAATTTACTTATTTACTATGATAGAAATACATTTCTCTGTATTATAATAATTTATACTGTAAGGTGTGACTCCTTGATGGAACTTCATTCTAACACTAATCAAAGTCTTCTTGTACGAGTTCCACTATTTTATTTACTTCATTATTTACAAATTCTTTGTATTATGTTTTGTATAATAAAACTTATATGGAAACGTTGTAAAAAATGTGATATAAAACGGCCGTCATATTAAAAACCAATTCTAAAATCACTACATACTCGTAGTATAAAACAAAGTCGCTTCCCGCTGTCTGTCCCTATGTATGCTTAGATCTTTAAAACTACGCAACGGATTTTGATACGGGTTTTTTTAATAGATAGAGTGATTCAAGAGGAAGGTTTATATGTATAATACATGCCCGTGAGGAGCCGAAGCGGGTCGCTAGTAATAAATAAAAACACCTCAAAATTGCGAGTGTTTTGAGCGGGCTACTTCCACTAAAGAGGTTAGTCTAGTAAAAATGAAATCGTTTGGAGCAGGATTGATTTTTCTGAATACCCTGGCCCTAAAGGAAACCTCAGTGTCTGTCCGTCCCCGACTTAAAGAGCTGGTGGCTCAGCCGTATGATCTCTTTGGCATTGTGCAGAATTCTTAAAAGGATCCCAGAACTTATTTGGTGACATCACTTTTGAAAATTCATGTTGATTTCTGATTGGACGGAACCCGTTCATCATGTGCGACGAACGACACATTCGCGTCCTCTTTTTGCTACGGCGTAGCAAGTGCTACGATCCCACAGTTTTCCTACTTTACAGACCTACTACGTCGTTGTCGTAGCCTGACTGGTGTCAGAGAAAGCCTAAGTACCCACCTGTTAATTTGTCAATACTTTGGGATTTTACATACATATACAACTAGTGACAAAAAGGTGTAACCATATTTGAAGAGATTATTCAGTCAATGGTATAGAACAACTTTTACTATACAAACAACCCTGAAAACTCTGAAAAAGGGGTTGTCTTCACATTACTAAATATTTACATTAATATTTTTTTAGAGTTTTCAGGGTTGTCTCCATAGTAAAAGTTGTTCTATACCATTGACTGAATAAGCTCTTCAAATATGAACATACCTTTCTATTACACGTTGTATACTCACGCCTGTCTTCTAGTGGAGTAGGCAGAGACTACAGATTTTCATCTGCTACGATCCTGACACACCGCTTTCGCCTCTTCGGGATCCATCAATCATACATGCTATTCTATTCCGGGTACTTTTAACTTTGCTCTTCTTCAGTATGTCGCCAACTTGGCCAGCATATGTATTTCTGGGGCGACCCGGTTAAGTTGTACCTTCCACTCGCGCACCATAAATTTCTTTCGTAACTCTACTTTCATACATCCTCTCTATATGTTCACACTACCGAAGCATTCTTTTTTCTATTAGGAATTTAAGTGTAGCATATAATTTCAATGACCCTCGGTATGGGGCCGTCATCAGTCGAATGCAAAAAAAAATATTGTCAGAAAGTAAAAGTGGCACTTGTTAAGAATTTTAGTAACATTTTTCTAAAAAAAGAAAAAATAAGTTTCTCTACAAATGGTGTTGATTACTTTTGATATTATCTAATTACTGCCATTACTGCTCGTCTTGTGTTTTACTAACCACCATCATCCATCACCCCAGTGGCGTGCACAGAACTTTTTTCCGGAAAAGCAATCAGAAGGTCAAGTACGACAATGAAAAAAATATGAAAAATTTTTAATAACACTTTGAAAAAAAAAAGTTTGTATGACGCCAGGGTAGGCACTGCCTTTCCTAGAGTGAACATTTTCATACGAACTTTTTTTTTTTCAAAGTGTTATTTAAATTTTTTCCTATTTTTTTTATTGTCGTACTTGACCTTCTGATTGCTTTTCCGAAAAAAAGTTCTGTGCACGCCACTGCATCACCAACATATGTATATACCTATATAGCATATAATTTCTACAATAGATATAATAATGATGCATAATCTACCATGTCCCCTCTCCTCCACATTGTAAATGGTCTACCAGAATGTGATAGCAAAATGTGAAAATTATTTTTTTTATAGCAATGCTGGTATCTTAGGTAAACGTTTACAAGTTTATGTAGTATATTGTGAAAAAAATACCTACTTTACCAGTATTGCTACAACAAATTAAAATTTCCACATTTTGTCATCAGATTCTGGCCTCGTAGCACAGTGTTTAATCGCGCGCGATGACACTTACCCCCGGTTTCTGAAAGGCCAATCAATGTTAACAGTAGATTAAAAAATAATTATCTACGGATTAAGCCAGAAAAAGTGGGAATTTTACATTTAAATCAAAAATTAACTAAATTAATTATTGATTCATCACTATTCAGACTTCATATATGCTTTATTTTCACCGTTATTTGCGGTTAAAGTTTTTTTAATCTACTGTTAACTTTGATTGGCCTTTCAGAAACCGGGGGTTAGTTGAATCACAGGTGCGAGGAACGCGACACGATGTTTTTGCGATTAAACAGTACGTCACGCTCCTCGCACTTGTGATTCAACTAGTGACGTCGCGCCTGTGCTACGCCAGCAAGTAGACTTAAATTGTAATGCTCTATATTAGGTCTTCTTGTGACAGATAAATCGCCAAGTATCAATATTCAGAAATAGGCAGGTAAGAAAAAAACTGCAACTCTAGATTAAATGTTTTTAATTACATCTTTGGTAAGTACAATGGCTAACAGGGTTTACTGGCCCCGTGGATTTGGTTCATTTAAGAAAAACGTTATGCTATTCTCAAAATACCAGAGACATCCATAAACATACCTAATAGAATAAATTTGTGCCTGTCGCTTGTATTTTGAAGCAACTTCGCCGTCATCATACATTTTGACTGTATTCTGTACAAAAAAATACACTTCTGTAATTTTCAGAGATTTTTTTATTGATTTTATGTCTTCCAAAAGTTGTTATGTTCTTTATGATGACAACGCAGTCTCGTTTTCATTTGGGAGGGCAGCTTATGTGTATTTCCTAAGAAAAAGAGATGGTGTGGACAGTACACATAAAGAAATATAACCGCACTAAAATCAATTTTACAGAGGTGTCAAATCAAATATAGACGGGAGTTATATATTATTCTTATTTATTTTGTACACAATGTGTCCCTCGTAAGAGTGCACATCTGAAAGAGGGGGGGAAACTACCTATAGATCAAAATGTACAGAAAAAAAATTTAGGTCTTATTCTTTTATCATGAAAAAAAATGCAATACCTGAGAGTCTTTGAATGGGATGCGAGCGCAGTGCCTTTTGTTAACCGCTCGTTGAAATTATTGTATTTATGATAGAACGTAAAATTTTTGTTTTGTTTTAAAAATATATGATTAATAGGAATAAAAATATGGTAAAACGGATACATTATTTCGAAAAAAATTACTATTACTGAAAAAAGAAAAACGGAGTAATAAAAATATAAATCTTTCAGAGGTAGTTGATTATGGTTTGTTTTTGATTTAGTATGCAACGTCTATTCTTAAGGATGATAACAGTTTTTATTTAATTGATTTAGTAGATCAAAAGTTATGATTTTATGACATATTTTAAACACAGTTTCCTTAACAGGCAACAAAAATTCAAAAAGTCAATTCACAGAATAGAGATAAAAAAAATATTTTTATATAAAATGCGGTCTAGTTCCACCCCCTTTCGGATGTGCACTCTTATATGGGACACAGCTGTGTCGATTCTGTGTTACACGTTTAAACTTATTTGACAGGACTAAACTTAATTTAAGTGTTCTGTCTGCCGCTTATGGCAAAAAAACTCGTACGTACAATAACTTTTATAGGAAATTTTTCTTTCATCTAAGACAAAACTATGTTTGGAATCGAAGAAGTTATAGTTACACCGTTTTCTTTGACTGGTGACTACAGGTTTGTCTAGTAAATGCTCGTACTCGTAAAATTTTCTACTGTACCGCAACACTATAATAATAAAAAAAACGCTTAACCTGTTCACTAGCAAGCAACAATATTTTAGTCCTTTCAAGATCACATGGTTCTTAATACAAGGAGAACCAATTCTGTACTATAGCAATTTATTGATGCAAACGATACTTTATAGTAAGCTGCTTAGGAATAAATTCATATTACTAAGCTGCTTCTAAATAGAAATATTTATGGTTTTATTAAAATTTCGTTTTGAAATGTTAGGTACCTTTTTGGCAGCTTGCGGAATACAAAGTCATCAGAGGAAATCAGTCCTTTAGATGGAAAGGAACGAGCTTTTAAATATAATGAATTTGACAACCATACTCACAAAACTCCTCAACAAAATTAATTTAACCTGCTGTTAAAGACTACGAAAGTGTTTATTTATTCGAGCATCTTTCGATGATTGATATGAAAACATAATACTTATTATTTTATTATTTACAGGAATGAAATAAGAGTAAAATTACGAAGAGGAGAAATTACATCAAGACTTATGCAAGTGTTAGGGACATAATCGAGGTTAACAACAATCTTACAAGTTCTAGATTATAGTCGTATGTGTAAAATCTTATTTACTTGAAGCTACGATGTTTTTGTAGATGTAACTTATACCACAAAATGTCTAATCGATTTTAGTTCAATACGGCAATTCGTGCGCGTGCGTAAAATCACTCGAAGTCTGTCGTATCAAATTTTTTCGCACTTGCCAGAATTGGCCTCCTAAGGTGAAGAATGATGGGAAAGGAATAGATATTTTATTTTTAGGTACCCTATCTTTACTCTTTCAAAACAGCACCTTCTCCGATTCAATATTTTTTCAACATTTTCATCTGCGTCTAATATTTTGTTGTCTTTGACATAAAAATCAGTTTTATTTACAAAAATATCACACATTGATATTGTACATTTTGTACGTTACACTTATTTAACTACAGAAGAATTATTAACTATATTGAACCGTATTTTGTTGTGCTGATTTATGAACAGGAAATAATTATTTGCTTAGCTTTTCTTTGCTGTATTTTGAATATCACTCCTAATATCGGTGTCTGTTAGATGTTTGTTTGTGTGCGACATTACTCAAAATGAAAAGTTGACTGAACCTCACATAAAAAAACAATTTTATACAAATCAGATTTTTTGAAACTACGTCTATACTTATTGCTTCAAATATTATTGTACAACTCGCCTAAATTGCTATAATGTTTTATTGAACTTAGAAAAACACTAGAGTTTTGTAAGAGTTTTGAATTTGGAAGAAATTCATCCAAGGTTTTGAATCACGATAGGTATTAGATAATGAATATTAAATACATAGTTTTAGATGTTCGTCTATAAGTAATTAGCAGCTAAGGTGAAATGCTTATCTAAAATCTTCATGTATTTATAGCGTCTTATAAATGTATCGATTTATTACTGTAATTTAGATTCAACATTGTTAAGTTTATTACAATACGCCCCTTTTGACAATAAATAACATTCGTATTTAGCTTATTTACTTACAAATACAACACGAGATTGCTCAAACAAGCTTCAACTATAGTCGAAACTTTAACTGGAAATCTTACAACTAAGACTTTGGAATTTTCATCACGTTCTCCATTAAAAACTATTTCAACTCCAGTTGCACTCTCAAGAAAAGTTTCACCTAACAAATTTTTGCTCTTATTACAAACGCAATAAGAACGAAAAGTAAGTCAGACCATTTTTCTATGATAGTATAATACAAATATCTTCCATACCAACACAACGACGTTAACACGACACCCACATGACTCCATTTATTAGCACATTCAGGACGGCTTACGATTATCATCATATAAAACGCGTAACATCCCTAATTCACACAACTTAATAGCCTACGAAATGGAAGTAGGCGTAATCCTTAACAATTCAACGAGTATTCTTATGCCTCTTACGATAAATTAGTCTTTGGTTGTCCTAAAAAGGAACTTCTAGTCACGGCGGACGCTTTTCAGAAGCGCCGTCGCCGGGCGAGCGTCACGCCTTCCTTCGGCACATCAACAGATTCTTGTACGCCTGCCGATATTCACTCGACATCACCACGTAGATGATGGGATTGATGCACGTCGTCAGATAAATCAAGATGTACCCGGCAATGTTCGCTGTCGGATGTGACGTGAACTCGCGGAAGATCTTCGTCAGAGTTATTGGAAGGTAGCACACCCAGAACGAAAGCATTATTGCCATTATCATCTTCAATAGCTTTCTGTCTTTAGGTGTTAAGCGAGGCGGCCTGACTGGCGCTGGAGAACGCTTGAGCACTGCAGCGGCTTGTCGCAGTCGTTTGGCTGTCTCTCCACCGCTCGGTGTTCGGGGTTTTGCATCTAGAGCACATTCTTCATCATGCCCATCCAGCGTGTCGACTCCGGAAGATGATGAGCGTTCCGGGCCTGGAGTTGGTGGACAATGTACTGCAGGTGGAGCGAGCAGTGTTCTCCGAGGCGGTGCAACGTGGTTTGTCCCATTCTCCGGGCCTGGCGAGCGTTCCAGCGCTGTCGACGCTGAACCTACAGCAGAATCTTCTAGTACACATCGGGGCCTTCCAACCGGAGCTCGTGACCTCAATGCTGCCTCTCTTACAATGCAGAATATCCGTGCATAGCAAATTACTATAGCTAAACAAGGGAGCATGAACGCTCCAACGAAGAGAAATTCTTTGGGAGATCGATTATTTTTGTCAGGAAGTATAGAGCAGGATCCAATGGTAGGGTCTAAGCCGAAGCGGCCCCATTTCTCGAGCCATGTTGCGATCAGTGCTCCGAAAGCGAAGGCCCAAGTGCTGGCTACCATCACTGCCAGATACTGCCGTCTGTATAACCTGTTGAAAGAAATTATAAATATGAATCAACCTTAAAATTTTGTTTCTGACTTGGACTAGGTGAAATGATGTTGAACAAAAACTGTGTTTTTGCTGTTCAATTAAATGCTATATACTCACTTTGGATAAAGCCTTGGGTGTGAGATCATGACGTATCGGTTGATCGTGATAGCCAAGACCGTAAATAGTGATACAGCCACCAAGGCGTATCTTGCCAGAGGAAACATCCGGCAGAGTGTCCTCCCGTGTGCCCAGGATCGTCTCCAGAAGGTAGAAGCTGCCAGAGGAAGGTTGAAACAGCAGAAGAGCAGATCAGAGCAGGATAGGTTCATGATGAACACTGCTGTAGCGTTTCTGACCTGTCGAAAGGAAAGTAGGTCATTAAACATATTCTTGCAATAAAAAAGATAAGAAAAGATATTGGTCGAATGGGTATGAACCGCTTACTATCATAGAATAGTCATTTACGAGTAGTTTACTCATCTACACTACTTCAAAAATATTTTTTTTTGTTTCATTTCGGTATGCGTCAAAGAAAGTGTACTTTGAAATGAAAATGAAAACCGAAATGAAACAAAAAAAAATTTAAATATAAATATACTTCTTTAAGTGAGGTAAAATGTAACATATCGTAAGGGTCAATATGTAAGTGTAGTACTCTGCTAGAGAGGATATGAATTAAATAAATAAAAAAACAGTTGTGGTCCAAAATCAAACTGCTAACTCGTTAGTAGTTCGCTAAAGGCGTACTTTGTTGGCACTTTTATCTCTTTCTTTTATTCAGTTTTAGATTTGACCCTGAATGAATTACTAATGCATATTCCAACGTACAACATTATCACAATGTACGAGGTAATCACTGCCTATATCTGAGCACTGACCTGCACAAAGGGACATATTACCGTATTTCAATGACGTTATTGTCAGTCTTATCAATATATGCCCTATAAATCAAACCCTTTCGACACCTAGTTGCTCCTGGTCTTTTCACATATCAGTGTAGAAATTCTCAAGTCATACCAATCTTAACGAAATAGAAATTAAAGCTAAGATTGACTTTGATTTTTACGGGCTTTTTAGCTGTAATACCTATTTCATTAAGATGGAGTCTAACTCTAATTTTAGAGATACCAATAATCTTTATTTTCGCGAGTAGTTGTTTTGACAAAGAGACCGGTGATGTTGCTCTTGATCTAGCCTTTATTATTTGATTACTGCTAAGAAATACTTCCCATCAAAGGGCAGAAACCTTTGTACGGGAAAGAAAAGCTACGGTTTTTGTCGACGGATAAACAACAAATTGTCTAGGCTTTCTTTTATTGTTGTATTATTTAAATTTGGCATGAACATAGGTGGAGAGTTTATATAAGATTGCGGGAAATATACGGAAAATTTTTTATCATCATCATTCAGCCTACATCCACCCACTGTTGGGCGTCTCTTCTTCTCCACGCAATTTTCGCCGGTCGATTGCCAATAAACGACAGGTGTATCGTCTGTGCAAAGGTCCCCGTTATTCCAGGCGGAAAGACCCGAAGTGCGAGAGGGACGGAATCGGAGAAAACTGACAAAAAGTCGGTTTTAAATTAATACAAAATTAACCAAAATAGCTGTTTAAAACTCTATAAACAGTAATTTAGGTATTGTTAAAATCCATCTAAACAATATTTTAGATGTCTGTATGCTATTTCAATTTGTCAGAACATCAAAAAAAGTGTTAATTTAGACCTCGTTTCAATAATTATTTCTAAAGAGTGAAATTCCTCCAATCTTGTTTCTGATAGTCCAAAATCTAGAATAAGGTCCCAAATTATTTGAACAAAAAGTGTCAATTTTGGAGTTATACCGCCTTCTTTGGATATTTTTAGAGGTGTCTGGATTTCAAACAAATGACAACAAAGGTGACGGAATCCGTACATCGGGCATGACGTAAACTTCATAGACACTTTTCCTCATTGTCCATAAATGTTACTGACTTCTTATTTAAAGCCTAAATCTTAATTATAAACGTATAATTTGGCCAAGTGCGAGTCGGACACGAGTTGTTATACTTCAGAGAATGTTGAACAATCTGACTAAATTTGATTTCCTATCGTTTTTAAGGTAGAGCTGAAAGAAAGCTTTAAAGACTTGCTACTTTTTCGTTTTTTTTTTGTATGGGAGCTTGCTTTGGGTTACATTCGCACTCATAAAAAGATAACGTCGCGGATGTCAATGCGCATTTTCAATTCATACCCCAGTCCACTACCGCTACCTATGCATTCGTCCATATGTAAATTTTTAACCAATTTTCAAAATAAAAAAGATTTCAATTCGTCATGTACACAAATAGGTATACAGTAATAATACATAGTAATAAAAGGGGAAAATTGCTGGTTATTTGAAAAAATCACAAATTTTTTCCTCTAAAATTCTGCCAATTCTTAAAATGGAGCAAAATTTGAGTTGAAAAAATAAATCATTGCATTTTCAGAAAATGTATAAGTCAGTCTGAGCTGCGATCTTTTCGGAACATTTGTTCATTGACTTCCAATTAGGCACCAAAAATTCAATTATGTTAATCTGCAAAATAATAAATAAAACTTTCAATTATATTTTTCATTCATATCTTTTAACTATCCTAGATCTCAGAGCAAGAAATGCGTACCTAGGGTTTACAGAAAGAAAACCGAAAAAATTTTGTTTGCACTATCTGCATCTCAGTGGTATAGCTGCTCTAAATGCTCGTAGTGCCCAAGGCGTCTAGTCTGTTTCTAGGACAGCTTAAAAAACTGTACCCATCAAAACAAAACGATACGTCAATCTCGCCATGCAATCTTTGTCGCTCGACGCAAATTACTGCGTTTTGTGGTACGGGGTCCAGTACAAAATGCGCAAAGGTCATTGACCGATTGTCTTTCTGCCATAGAAATAAACATTAGTGCGTATCATGAGTGAGGTGAGGACGTAGTATCCGAGGTACTCAGTTTGAAGGTCAATGAGTGGGTTATCTGACCTCAAACACGCTTTATTAATACCCACAAAAGGCATGTTTTGCTTGTTATTTTTAAGTTCTTCGGACGCCGAGTTGCGTTCACCGTCGTTGTTATGGCAGTCGTCGAATTCGTTTCGGTGAAATAGTTGGCAATGTTGACATATAGTCAACAATAACAAAAGTGCAATACTGGACCGAACTTTTTTGAAATCATTTGTTTTATAGAATATGTTATAGAAAAATAAAGAACACAGTTAAATTTTTATATTAATTCAATACAAAAACATCAAGAGAATTTTTAGTACTGCATACTACACTGTCAAGCAAGTTTTTTCAAAGCCACAGTTGGCCGATATGCTAACTAAACCGTTGTTTGGCCCCGAGCTGAAAGATTTGAGACAAATAATGGGACTGAATAATTTATCAAAAGATTCTTGAAATCTTCCAAGAATGTGAAGTATGCATATCTGTAGTCTAGGTCTATTGCCATTATGTCTTGTATTGAAAGGGTTGTATGTCCAGCAGTGGGCAAACAAGACTGATGGATGGATGCATAGTATAAAATTTATTGGTAAGATCGAAGATATAAATAAATAACTAATAACAAATTTTACAAACCAATTTACCGAGTCTTTTTAAACATTATTTTGTTAATATGAGCGCTAAGTTTATTCTGGTCTATTCTGGTTTATTCTGATAATACAAAACGGATTCCACGAACACAGGCTAGCCTAATTGAAAGAGAAACTAATGTTTACACAGAATATCAATTACCGAACCGTTTAATGATAATGTTGTACATGGTAAATTCATTTTTATCTTATCTAGCTATGTACAGAAATAACCTATTTGTATATTTATTCACTTATACCTAATTTACTTAATACTTTTTACTACGGGTAATCATTTAGATAAAGGGTGTCCCAAAACCTATACTTGAATTTTGAATTTCGAATTATTATCGTTGTGTCAAACATGGAAAGCGGATATTTTGCAGTTGTCATCAGCAACGTTTGAGGTTTAGTTATGCAGTGTTTTTTGTGAATGTTTTCTTCTAAAGATACTCCAGGAGAAGTTAACTGGCTGTGGACTTTTTTCTTTGGAGGTTTCTGAAGGGACACGTGCACAGATATCTGTGGATACGTGTACGCAAATAATTCACAGGCAATGCCAGAGCTCAAAACGGAAATTCAACGAGTTATTGACGAAATTTATCCACAATTCCGTGAAATTTCGTGAAAAGGGTGAACGCTTGCCAATAAAGCCAAGGTGGGCATTTGACGGATGTTGTTATTATTTAACCATATTTGTAGAGCTTATTCAGCAATGGTATAGAACAACTTTTACTATGGAACAAAATCTGTATGTCGAAAAAAAAAATTAATACAAATTATCCTCAAAATTCAAATGCAATGTTTATTAAACAATTAAAATTCAAGTATGTTTTGGGTTATTGAGACACCCATTATATAGATAAAACATAAAATACTGATAAGGATGACGGCATTAAAAATATCTTGAAGGTATTTGAAAGGTGATTTTATCAAAATTGGGCTAATTGAGTATTTAAAAATATGTAATACCTATCTGTTCTGCCCTTTTATCTCCGAAACTTATTAACTGATAAAATGAATGAAGTCACTGGCAAAAGCTAGGAGACTTGGAAACACGAAAAAATGGTCAGTTAAGGGGCAGGTAGCCGCCGATGATCATGAGTCGGCCTGTATCGGTACAAATATCGACAGAAACTAAATATTGTTCAGATCAGCCCGCACTGCATTACGTCGCTGGGTCTCCGGATAATGCAAAATAAGAGAAAATAATACTTTCCACATGGACGCGATCGACGAAAAAAAATTACATAAATAATTTTTCTTTTGTAATATTTTCCTTGTGTTTTAGTGCAAGAACCATACAAATACCATTTGTGGTTTCAAATAATACAAATACAAATACAAATAATTTATTTCTGTAACTTAAGGTGAATGGATACGCCAACTGCAATTTGGACCTGTCTTTGAAGGCCTTCTCCTCCCACACGGGTGGTCCAAAAAATTTCATAAAAATATATGATAGGCATTATAAAGTCAAAAATTTATTTTAAGTTTCATAAACTGTTTTTCTATTGTAAGTTTTGATAAAAAATCGAAAGTCATCGAAAGTTTCACATGATTAACACAAGAATTCTCTTACTCCTTCCAAACGCCTAAAGCGATTTTAATTATTATTTCACCAAATTATAGGAAATTTTTAGATCAAAAAAATTTAAGTTCAAAATTTTTTTTCCGTTCATGGCGTCCATGTGAAAAGCATTATTTTCTCCTATTTTGCGCTAGCCGGAGATGCAGTGGTTGTCGTAACAGCCACTTTTCGAAGCACGCTGAAATGAACATTATTTCAATGTCGTTTCCGTTGATATGTTGCTTATTTAGCGTGGTCATACGCCTTAATCATAAATGTTTTTACAAGTTGGAGTCTCCTTTTAAATAAATAATATACCTGTCTTAGGTTTAAATAAAAAAACAATTTGACTTAATTTTAGTCTAAAACAGCTTTAATTTTAACAATATTTACATTCTGTTTCCTATACGCGAGAATAATTTCCTAAAATGAAGTTGTTCTTTATAGTTTAACATTTTTTAAAATTTTTAACATTCTGTTTATGAGAAATAACTTTATCAATAGATGATTTATATAAAAACGGCTCACCTCAATACGTGTTATGATCGGGAAAGTCGACCAGTTTCAGCAGATTTAGACTGCTTTCATCTGGGCGAGTAAATTAATCATCCTCAAGTCTCATTTAATTCTATAATTTATCAATAGAGTTATTTTCGGTAGTCACTTGAAATAAAAACCGGGCAAAAATCATTTGATGCATTAATTTCTAAAATTAAAGTATACTTACAAATAGGGTTACCAGACCCGTGAATTCCTGACAAAATACCTGATAATTTAATAATTTTCCTGACATTTTTCGTAAAGGTGAATCATTGTGAATGAGCAGGCAGCGCGATTTTCAACAGTTTTCGTTACAAATATATTAAAACTCAATAAATATAATGACTCTAAGCAATTATTCATCTGTTTTAAAAATTCCTGACAAATCCCACTTTTTCCTGATTTCCTGGCAGAGGGCCAAAATTCCTGACATGTGGGGAAAATTCCTGACGTGTCGGGGAAATTCCTGAAATGTCGGGAAAATTCCTGCCATCTGGTAACCCTACATACAACTGAATACAGTTCTGAGGAATGCGCTATACAGAATGACTTTAGATGTAACCCCAAATTGTAGAAGAATAAAAGCTGGCACCATAATAAAATAACCATCCAAAATTCATTATATTAGTTTAAAAAAAGTTAGAGCCTCTTAAAGATTTCCGTTAAATCTAATGAAATAAAGGTCACCTGAAGAGAAAAGACGATTAGATCGAGCAAAGTTATTTTTGTTGCTGATCTCACTATTTTGGACCATTTTGTTCTGTATGGGAACTGGATAACCATAAATTATATTTCCAAGTTATATATTAAAATTACAATTGACTGGGGCTGCAGAAGGTTTCAAGCATCGCTCTTCCGGCATTTCTGTCCTCTGTCTATATTATAAGACGTGCGTACGCTCTCTTTGGCAACATTATAAATCCATCGCTTAATGATGTAAAAACGTCGTACTTGGCCTGTCTTGGTCGGGATTTGCCCAGCGTCTTGGCATTTCAAAAATTATGGGACTTTATGAGAACAAATCCTGGCCACCGCCTTCGCCCTCGCAGGCCGTGTTGAATCCCCGAGGGGGTGTCAGAGGTGTTCCGAGTCTGAACTGTGAAATGCAAGTCACAGTCCATACTTGGTACAACCGCGTTTCATCAACGATTATAACGTCCCAAGAGTCCCAACGTGATAAGTGGTGAGCCCTAACGCCGTATTTCGGGTACAAAAACACGCTTTTTAGGGCACGCAGGTTTCCTTATGATGTTTTCCTCCACGATTCAGCAAGTGGTAAGTAAGAACAAATGCTATGCACATAAATTCCGAAATACTAATTGGTGCATGCCCGACTGGGGATCGAACCTGGATCTCAAAATTAAGAGGCCAGCGTTCTACCCGTAAGCTACCGCCGCTTTTTTTTCCTCCTTAGTATTTTTTTTTAAATCGTCTTCTACTAGGTACTCACCTTCTTACACCTAGCCAGCGCCACGATCGTAATCAGATTCCCAGGTATTCCAACCAGCATGAACAAGCCACAGCACAGAGACGCAAACCTCAGCAGCCCTTCTGGGTAGTCCTTGAAGAGCTCAACGGCCGCCAGATCCTCGTCTGTCGCGTAGTCATCGAGCCCCAACACGCTCACGTTCCGTACCTCCACGTCACTTGCAAACGTACTCTTTGGTATCGAAGGGAATAGATCACCCATTTTTACTTTATCACATTTTATACGTCACTCGGTTTCTATGTCAACACTTTAAATGGCACAGTTGATTCCTTGTTTTTTCCGCGCATCTGTTTCCCTTAGGTCAAGACGCGTTCGGTTTTGACTCGCAACTGATGCCGTCTCATCGGAAAGGCCAATAATGTGACCACAATTGTGTGTTGATAAAGCATTTTGTAATAATTTCTGTTATCAACCGCAGCTGGTCCGGAAGCAATGTCGTATCTCGTTCAGTTATTGTTGTGGATGACGTTCTGTAAAGAAGATAAGTTAATTTTATTTTGGTTGCAACATTAAATGTTTTGATGAGTTCAAAGGGCGATGACGCCACGTGAATCTTTTTGATCTTAAAAATGCGGGATGTAACTTGGTTAGTGAAAAATTACTCATTTTCGTTTACTTCATTTACAGTTTTGCTAAAGCCCACTTGCAGCATGTTCTTAACTGGACTTTAACTCGGGTTAAGTAAAAAAAAAGCTCTCTTGCCCCAATCAAAATCTCGGGTTAAACTAAGAGAAGTCATCAGAATTTAACCCGACTCTCACCTCGAGTTTAACTCAGGTTAGCGAAGTAATGTTACCAACTTAAATTAAATTTTATCGTTTCTAATGACATTATATAGATACTATACCTCATTGGTTGCAAGTTGCAACTAATTACATTATGGTTACATTCTAAATAAATGTTCTTTATTGTTTATTCTTTATTGTACACACATATACAGAAACAGGGATACATTACATTTAAACAATGTGCACATTGGCGTGCTTATCTCTAAGAAGAGATTTCTTCCAGCAAAACCAACAGGAAATAACAAACAAAAAAAAATAATAATTTAAACGAGTAATCATACAAGTGCACAAGGAGATTGATGCAAATTAAAAATATAAATATATATATTTATATAATATATATATATACAGTATTCAAATACTTACTATAAATACACACTATAAAATACAAATACAAAAATATATATATATATATATATTTTTTTTATTATAGAATACATAAATATTGATATATATATAATATTATATTTACCTATTAAGACAGCGAGAGGTAATGTTCCTTCAGCTTTTTCTTAAAGGAAATTATAGTACGCAAGTCTCGAATGCTATGTGGAAGAGCATTCCACAGTCTGATAGATTCAACATTAAAAGAGTTGCCATAAGCACAAGTATTATGTGCAGGAGTTTTAAGGAGGGAGGAAGTCCCAGAACGCAAGGGTCTATCTCTAGAGATTAAGAACTCAAAACGTTCGCGAAGATAAGGCGGAGAAAGTGGATTCCTAATGATATTAAATAGAAGGGACAAAATACGCACATTACGGCGGTGACGAATAGGTAACCACTTTAATTCCTTACGAAAGTGAGAAACGCGATCAAATTTGCGAAGACCATAGATGAAGCGGATAGCTAAATTCTGAAGACGTTCAAGTTTATTTAATAACACCTCAGTGGCATCAATGAGACAAACATCACCATAATCAATGATGGGAAGAAGAAGGGTCTGGGATGTTAAATGAGAAATGTTAAATGTCAAACAATCTCTTAGCTCGGGATTACTAACCCGCTTCGATGTTATCATGGTGGAATAGGACTAATGAAATGTCGGGTAACTCTTTTCTTCGGTTAGTTAACCCGAGGGTTAAGGATTTTTTTTCTCAATCATAGTGTTCGGCAAATACAGTACAACACGGTTGAGCTAAGTTTGCACCTCTTCGGATGCAAATAAAGGAGAGCTCCGGGATAACGTCATCATACGAGGTGCAAACTTAATTCAACCGGATCGTAAATATAATCTGCTTCACATTCGATTCATGCAGTCTTGAGAAAAAAACTTTTTTGATATGTTTTTGTTTTAATTTATATTAGAAAATGAATAAAAATTTGGTATCAAAAGTGTCGTCATCATAAACATTACTTTCTAGCTGTTTGCTCAAGAATTTTTTAGGTGGAAATATTATAAATAATATCAAGCATATGTAAGATGGTCGTAAATAAAGTATTGTGATATTTCATAATCATAATCCATTAGAATACTCTTGCAGCCTATTCTGAAACTTCGCAGAAAAAATGAAATATCAGTATATTTTTAATAGTAACTGATTAATTAGTCATAAAAGCATATCACTTTTTGAATTTTTCATCAATTCCTAGCATTACCGAAGTAAGCGATAGCGATATTTATCAATATTAGTATGAAATCGTGTCATATGACGTCACGTGATATGCCGTTAAGCTTACTTTGATTAAAAAACTATTTTACTACTGTTTTTAGCTTTTTAAACGCAATTGATTTTCATAAAAATCTTAATGTAGGACACGGACTGATTACTCGTGTCCCAATGATCATCATTATGCCACAGTTGCACACAATACTACAGGAAGACAGTGTTTGGTTGATCAGCTGACACTCTTGAGACATCTTTGAAAATGACAACCCAACATTGTTTTGTTATTTTATTGATTTGGGCGTTACTTGCCAGACAAAAGCATTCAGGTATTTGAAATGAAAATTCATATTTGCCATGACACAGCAAAAAGATAGAGGCTACTAGAAATTTTTGTTCATTTAAAAAACTGAAAATCACAATACTTTTTTGTTTACATTATGACATTAATTGTAATTTTGGACTTTTCTCTGCTAAATGAAGAATTTATTTATTTATGACTATTATTATTGACTTATTTGAATGTCTTAGATTTTGGTATCAGAATAAAATTTCAACATGCCACAAAATTATTGTTTTTACCCGCCTTCAAAAAATGAGGAGGTTCCGTATTTTTTTTGTCTGTTACTTTATAATTCGGTCATTTCTGAACCGATTTGAATTATTCTTTTTTTGGTTGAAAGTATGTACTTCCAGGAATGTCGCATTTTGAGTTTGAGGTAATCGCTTTGTACTAAGATGCTGATTGCAAGGTATGGAAATTGTCAATCCTTTACCCAACCTTCAATCCTATCCTTATTACTGTGGAACTCCTCAATGAATGAGAGCACATAACTCGAGGTTGCGCCACTCACTGTGTTCAGGTGCTGATTGCAGAAAGCTACGGGCGGGTGGTTGCCAACGACCTTGAGTCAACCTGTGTCGGTACAAATATCGACAGAAACTAAATTGAAATAACATTCATATCAACGCGCACTGCATTACGACGTCAGTCGCTGGATTTTCGGATAGCGCAAAATAGGAGAAAATAATACTTTTTACATGGAAATCCTAAGATAGTCTTTTTAGACAATCAAGCGCATAATTTTTGGCGATATTTTGCACTTTTCTTAGCTCGGCAGAAGCTGATATTTAAGTTCACCAATCATGTGCTCATCATCAAATTTTAGTCTTCAAACACAATCTTATACATAAGAAAACACCCCCTTGGATGACGGTCTATATGTTTTAAGAAGAAGAAGTTGGCAAAGTGACATCATTACGTATATAGTACAATTATTTTAAACTTTTTAGTGAATGACTGCTGTTACATTTGAAGTCGGTTACTATGTTTTTGTTAAAAATTAATTTTATTATACTGTGGTAGCCTTAGGTAAACAAACAAATGACATACCATTTGATAAAATTCTCTTAAGTGACATGTTAGCCAGATGTGTACATTAAGTATTTGGAGTTTGTAGTTAAGGATCGGTTCTCAGTATTTGTTCCACAACATTAAGAAATAATTATAACGGCCAAAATACATATATCAGATAAGAGCAATATACTTATATAACAATAGTTGACTATGTGATTAAACGTATTTTTAATGATAATATGGTAACTTCAATATAATTGGATTTTCCATAAGAGTGAAAACAGAAAAATTAAATTAAAAAATTATGTTTTTACTCCTATGGAAAATATAATTATTTTGAAGCTACGACAATATCATTTTAAATACATTTAAGCATATATGTAGTAACTATTTTTATACATTTCTCTTATCCAAAAGTTGCATTTTGGCCGTTATAAATATTTCTTAATAATTTGTAACAAATGCGGAGAATCGACCCTTAAGACTACACTTCACTTGTCTTTGTTGTGTCAACAAGGTGACACATAAGGTCATAATTTGTTTTCTTTGAAAACGTGCCCACTATGGATTAAGGCGTATGACCGACCACGCTACAGAGCAACTCGATGTGTGTCGATACAAATATCAACGGAAACGACATTGAAATAATGTTCATTTCAGCGTGCCTTGAAAAGTGGCTGTTACGACAACCACTGCGTCTCCGGCTAGCGCAAAATAGGAGAAAATAATACTTTTCACATGGATGTTATGAACAAAAAAAAATTTTGAACTTAAATTTTTTAGATCTAAAAATTTCCTATAATTTGGTGAAATAATAATTAAAATCGCTTTAGGCGTTTGGAAGGAGTAAGAGAATTCTTGTGTTAATCATGTGAAACTTTCGATGACTTTTGATTTTTTTTGTCAAAACTTACAATAGAAAAACAGTTTATGAAACTTAAAATTTATTTTTGACTCTATAATGCCTATCATATATTTTTATGAAAGTTTTTGGACCACTCGTGTGGGAGGAGTAGGCCTTCAAAGACAGGTCCAAATTGCAGTTGGCGTATCCATTCGCCTTAACAGTGCTGGAAGGATCTTCTGGCGCATGGATTGGTTGTGTCCAAAATCGGAACTAACGCCGCGACCGTACTCCTTGTTTCACAGCTGCGCCCCCCTGTTACAGTCATTCACGCGCCATCAGATCCTTGTATGTAAGTTTCATTAGTAGCCACAGTTTCATAAAATTAAAATGGCGGCCATATGGCGGCACAGCGTCTGTGCCAGCCTCAGAATAGCAATCTTCAAACCCCTTTCAATTAAGGCCATGAATCCCGGGCTGTTATTTGCGGCCTATTGTTGGACAGGATGATAAATGACAGAGAAGTGAAGCTGTCTTCCGAGAAGGATTTCAATCACCCCTAGATATGCTATAGATATGAGCGGAGCTAGTAGAACCACCGGGTTTTGTCTCAAATATGAGGTCTTGTCTTTCAATTTTACTTACCGCCTGCGTATCGAGTTAAGGCGATACGTAACAGTTTTAGCGTCCCTGTTACTCCATATGCGCAAAAACCCTCAGTGCGAGTGGGACGGATCCGTGGAAAAGTAACAAAAAGTCGGTTTTTTATTAATATAAAATGTACTTAGCTACTTTCTCAAAAAGATTTTCAAGGAGACTTTACATAATATCCACATTTTGAATGCAATTTCACAATGAAATTAGTTAGGATTTCAGAATTACAGGAAAAAATAAAACAATTTAGAGGTCTTTTCGGAATTAAACTCTTTTAAGAAAATTTCATCTAACCGCGTTTTCCTTCAGTGAGAATCTTAATCAAATACTCAACAAACATTTACCCAAAAATGAAATACGTAGATGAAGTTAAAGTGGAGTAAATGGATTCGAAAAAACCTCATTTTTGTTTTGGTATCGCCTTAAATACAACATGTTTTCAGAGCGTTTTTTGTGAAACTGAGACACAATGAGGGAGATTGATAAACGAAGCTCAGTTTCATAAAAGGCTGCACAAGTGTCTTAATGGCTCATTATATCACATTTGTACACAGCACTACGACTATCTTTTCAAACAACGATCCCGTAAAAAATTTAAAAAGGAAAGCGCAAGATTCTTTATCTTTATTTAAAGGGCCTTAAGTGTTTAAGGCGATATATAAAAGTTTTAGTGTCCCTACTGTTACTCCATATGCAAAAAAACCCTCAGTGCGAGAGGGATGGATTCGTGGAAAAGTAGCAAAAGTCGGTTTTTTATTAATATAAAATGTACTAAAGTTGCTATCAAAATTTCGTTTAACCAGGTCCTAGATACCACCCATAAAACCCATCTAATAAAATATAATTGCAGTCCAAATGTCATTTCAAATTGTCAGACCAGGAGAATGGTGTCGAAAAAGACCTCATTTCAATAAATATTTCTATTGAGCCGAATTTCTCCAATCGCGTTTCTGTTTTAACAGATCCCTAGAAAAAGATTCCAAAAATAATATACTATTTTATCAAAATAATACATTATTTACCGAAGTAGGTATGCAAGTTCTTAAAGTATAATTTTTTTTCCGTTGCGCCTTAATCTAACTGTCGATAATTTATAAAATATTAAAAGTGTTCGAGCATTCGAAGCCTCACAGAGATACTCTTTGCCTAGCCCAAAGCAAAAGAAAAAATATTAGTGTCTGATTAGTTATCTAAACGGTGTTACAATAAACTAGGCCAATCACAGCGCAGAAACGCGGTGTTATAATATACAACGTGTAACAGAAAGGTGTAACCATATTTGAAGGGTTTATTCAGTCAATGGTATAGAACAACTTTTACTGTGAAACAAAACTTGTACCTCGAAAAAAAAAATTACTGTTTCATAGAAAAATGCAGTGCCACTCGGCCGAAATGTATGGAAGGGCAGATTTTTTTTTGAGATTTCGGGGTTGGCTCACTAGTAAAAGTTGTTCTATACCATTGACTGAATAAGCTCTTTAAATATGGTTACACCTTTCTGTTACACGTTGTATATCACATACAATAATATATTTTATAAAGACAGTCAACGTAGGCACTTGAAATTTTTTTTTTTTATGTTTTTTACCTTTAAGATGGTATGGGTAATAATGGTATAATAATAATAAAAAAAGGTAATTATTCCAGCCAGATTTAAACATATATAGTAGCAATAATATTCATATAATAATAATATTGTAGTATGGGAGTAGATAAACCTAATTTCCGCCACGAATATTTTTCTGTAGCTAAACAGCTAGAGCAGGTATTTGTTAAGTGCGGCCCGCGGGCCACTACGGCCTACGAAACGTTTTATTCCAGCCCGCCATCAATAATCATAATAAATGAAAACAAAGTGCCCCCAAATCAGTAAAAACAGGTTTTCGTACACTTCTAAACTACTTTTACATAACTAAAAAAACTGAGTTCCCAAACATTACTAAGCACGCCGAAACATTAACGGCCATGTTTGCGTCACCGTATGTGACAGCAGACATTTATAACTATAATAAACATAAATAACTTTTTGACGACGTAAAAGACCTAGTAACTTTTTATATTATCGGCCAGCACAATAAGTCAAATGGCAAACTTTATTTGCTTTTGATAGAGGCGATTATATGTTGGCTCATTGGTCTCTTTTTCTTGGACGCGTAATACTAGTAATCACGCAGCGAAACAACAAATTGGAGTGTTTTTAGCTAATACTGAAATATTTTGTAGGCAAAAAATACTGAATTTATGTATGTTGACTTTGTATTCTATTACATATTTTATGAAAAAAAAAAAATGAGTCGATCTCTTCATCGCGTTCTTTTGCGGAATGTTTAAAAACAAAAAAAAAATATTTGGGAATAATTTTTTTTAAACAAAAGTATATATCTTAAGACATTGCTTATAAGTACGTTGACTTAATAAAAGACCGACAAAACAAATATGTTTTTGTCAATATAAGGAAAGACCTAATTTCTTCCAAAGAATCCTCGAAAGTCTGGCGTTGTTCATGTTCTAGGTTCAGGATCCTTAACGTAAAAAAATGTATTTAAGACCCTTCCCAGCAAAAGTTTGCCCATCACTGAGCTAGAGGCTTGGGTCGAGTAGTTGCCACAGGGCTCGTGCCTGAACTGACATTCGAAGGATTAAGAATTATCCTATAGATTTAGCCTAGACTTTAGTCAAGATAAAATACTTGTTTTGTTTGATTGAATAACATACTGCCTCTTTATCTTGGTAGATCTACGTCTGTGGTCTGCATTATGTATTTGTTATATCTTAATATAATCGCCAATATCTTAATAAATAAGAAAAGTCAATTGTAAGTGTGTGTAAATTTGTAAAACATTAGCGATCTTAGCACAAAACTGTGTTTAACTTTAGACAGAGTTTAAATCTGTTGCTGTCACTCTTTTACAATATGAAAAAAAAGGTGAGAACGACAGATTTAAACACTGTCTTAAGTTAAACACTGTTGTGTAGTAACACCGTACAAATCTAAAAATTAGTCTATACTTACTTGTATTTTAAAAATCTAGATGTGTTAACTTGGATTATATGTTTGTTTTTAGATAAGACAAGAATCTCGGTGTACTTATAAACCCTGACAGGTTTTTGATACACCTTTATAATTTTATGTATTACACCATTTGTATGTTTTCCGTTATAACAAAAAAAAATAAAAAAATATATATATATACATAAAATAAATCGTAGCGCAAGTAACAAAAAAAAAACTAGTGTGAGTTCGATTCTCGCACCAAGGGTTATCAGAATAATTTTCCTCGAGAGTTTTTTTTTTTACAACTTTTTTACAACTTTGCCTTAATAAGAGGACGACAAAGAGTACCCACCCTCATTTAAATGGTTTTTTAATTTTGTAAGGATATGATAGTTTTAAAGTCCGGTTAATGAGTCTATAGTTTTTAGTTTTTCAGTTATGAGTACTCCGAGGGGGTCTAGAATCGCGTCTAAGGTGGCTGCTATACGTGAGTATTGGAAAAACGACTAGACACGTAATTATAACGTGTGACGTTGAGTCTTAAGGCGCTACGTAAAAGTTTTAGCGTCCCTGTTACTCCATATGTTAAAAAGCCCTCACTGCGAGTGGGACGGATTCGTGGAAAAGTAGCAAAAAGTCGGTTTTTATTAGTATAAAATGTACTAAGCTATTTTGTCAAAAAGATTTTCAAGGAGACTTTACAAATACATAATATCCACATTTTGAATGCAATTTCACAATGAAATAAGTTAGGATTTCAGAATTACAGGAAAAAATTAATCAATTTAGAGGTATTTTCGGAATAAAATTCTTTCGAGAAAATTTCATCCAATCGCGTTTTCCTTCAGTGAGAATCTTAATAAACATTTACGCAAAAATTAAATACGTAGATGACGTTATAGTGGAGTAAATGGATTCGAAAAAACACCATTTTCTTTTTGGTATCGCCTTAAGGGGCTTGGTATCTCCAAATTGGTACTTTCTAAAGCCTACTTCTCGTTTATGGCCGACCCAAAACTATTGAAAAAATTTATATGAATTATCAACTTTAATAATAATAATTTTTGACAAGTGTCAGCTGTAATAAAAATATGAATCTTATCATGGAAATAGATGGTATTTAGGACGAACTGTTTTTGAAGACTTAATTTTGGTTATCAAACAGACAATAAAAAAAAAATGTAATATGTAGATATAAAAGCTTGAAATCAACTTTCAAACAAAAAACAAATTTTAATAATGGAAATAGCTATTGAATAATATGAACTATGAACTCATAAATCTGTAAGAAAATTTCGGCAATTTCATATGTAATAAATGAACACCCGACTGAGATATGACAGATAAATGACAGATAAATGACTGAGTGTCTGATCTATCAACGCCCTAGAAACATGAAATTTGGACTGTAGTTTCCTTGTATGATGTTGACATCATACAACATCTCTAAACAAGAAAAAATGTGTTAAGCACATTCCATCCATCAGCTTACTTCGTCCACTGCTGGACATAAGCCTTTCCAGGACTTTGCCACACCCGGCGGTCATCCTGGAAGAATTGCCCATACTCACACACGCTGGGCAGGCAGGTTGGTGAGCGCGGTGCCGAAACCCTCGCACCAGTGACGCCGCTACCCGTCACAAATCTGTTCCAGATAAGGCCCGACTATTAGGGATGGATATACCGCCATCCATCGGTCCCAGGTATGGTGGGCCTCCTGGTTTTTGCCTGTGAGTTGTCCTCTTACTCTCCCCCGAGTTACTTCGAATTACTACCTATTAAAGTAATCGAACACCCTGAAGTGCGTTCATTAAATAGCCCTGGGCTGGGTAGGAACACTGGGGTTGTAACGCTAAGTTTTTGAACGGGTTTCGTCGTGTAGCGACACTCCAAACGTCAGTTGTCATTTTTGCATTATATTTAGTATAATAACGTTGAGAGGACCCCCTCTGTACGAAATTTAACGTAAATATATCAACTATAACGTTGAGAAGACCCCCTCGGTACAATAATTAACGTCATTTCATTTACGAAAATTTACGTGAATGTCAGGTGACGTTTGGAGCCTATACGAACCTTGCGAACCCTGCTCAGAGTTGATGTTGAAAAATTTGACACCAGTGTAGCGACACTGTCATTTTTGAACGGTCGGTGTTGAGACGCGAGTTCATTTTTGAACGGGTTAGTGTTGCGACCCGGGTAGGAAACCCAACTCGGTGTGAGTTTATGAACGACTATCTGACTGACTATAAACGGCTGGACCTAGGAACATGAAATTTGGACTGTAGGTTCCTTGTATGATGTAGATGTAGGGTTGCTAACCTTACTTTAAAATAAAGTATCTTACGTTATTTTGGGTCCCTGTACTTTATACTTTTGAATACCAATAAAGTACGTGAAAATACTTTATTTCAATATTTACATAAAATTAGACGTAAACTGAAAACAAAAACAGAGCCGTAAAGAAATCCAAGGCAAAATGTATGACTTCCTTCATTGTGGATGAAATTTTTATGTTGTGCGTTTGTGTTTATGCAAATAGCACAAAAAATACAGTTTCACAAAAGGATTTGAGGATGTTAGTATGGAGTCTGGCCTTCGTAGTTCATACCGCCCGACATTTTTTTCAAAAAATCTTTGAACTCCCTGGACTAAAGAATACTTTTTTCTAAAGGACCGTACTTTTTATTTACCTTCCCTGAAATCAGATATACTTTATTTTTTCTAAAAAAAGTTGGCAACCCTATGTAGATGTCACAGTCAAAAGTCATAACTGGTCAAAACTACTTTTGACTGCGAGAATGATTCAGTCAAAACTAGTTTTGACTAAGGACGTAGTGTTGACTGATATTCGCAGGCAAAATTAGTTTTTCGGATGTCCTGCAGCGCAGAAGAGAGCCGGTAGGTTAGGTTAGAAGGTTAGGTATGGCGGTATATAACTGCGTTCCGCGACCGCCATACCTGTCTTTCGTGGTTGTTTTTTTATGACAACCCAGAAAAACTTTTTAATCAAAATTTTCACAGATTTTTGCAGTCAAAACTACTTTTGACCGGCTATGAGTTTTGACTGCAACATAGACATCATACAAACATCGCTAAACAAGAAAAATTGCGAGATAAGAAGTAACATAGACGTTCGTCCATGGAAGTAATAAGAAAATTGAAGTATAAAGTGATATTTAAACTGTTTATACTGGATGCCTGGCAAGAAAGTTTGGAAAAGCGTAGCAAAACACGGATATGGTGAAATTGCGTTCTGTGAATAATTCTCAACGCCCGTGTTTCAACTTAACTTTCCTTAACTGTTTTTATATTTATTTATCGACGTAAGAAAATAAGAACAGCTTATTCAGAAAGTTTATAATTTAATTATTCTCTTGATTTTTTCGTAGAAAAGCTTGTTAATCAAAGTTGATAAAGAAAAATTTAAGGAAATTTCTAAGAAAACCCTTATTCCATTAGTAGATATTCTTAGAATTTGATTACATAATTTTTCTCCTTCTTTGAAATAATATAGAGAACTATAAGTAATTTAAGAGGTGATTCAGTATCGTTAATACATCACATTCCGCTGCAAAACACTTTTTTTTGCGCGAACTTTTTTTTCACTTCTCAGTACAAAGTGGTCCGATCAGCTGATTCAGTTTGTATGGACAAGTGAAGAAAAAGTTCGCGCAAAAAAAAGTACTTTACAGTGGAATGTGAATTGTGAAGTATTAACGATACTGAATCACCTCCTAAATTACTTTCCATTTAAATTGAAAGACCTTATATATACAAGATGACTTCTTGATTATTGTCCAAATTCATACAGGAGGCTTAGTAAGTGATTAGTATCATGAATTGATAAAAGTTTTTGTAAAATTCGTATAATGAAATTTCGGCTTCCCATAGTAGTTCACTCCCAGTCCTGAGTGAATCACTATATCACATTATTGCTTCATGATGCTGATCACTTACTAAGGCTCAAGTATAAATTTTGACGATGTTCAAAAATTCCCCTTATGTATATATTATATAAGAGAGCGGAGGCCCGACAGGGTTCATTGCGTGGATCCCGTTTCTCCTGCCCTCGTAAGAATTTCTCAAGGGGCAGCCCCTAAAATTCAGTCTTGCTCTAACGCTTTTGTTTTGAACTGTCTATGCTGCTCTAATAAGATGCCGCGCACGCAAAACTTCAGTTATTTTGAAATCGCGGCTTTATTAGGACATTAACTATAATTTCTTTATGTTATAAAGATGTTTTTTTCTAGTAAGTATCTGCGTGTATTGGTTTCGTTTCAATCGGTTTTAAAATATGGAAACTGAATCACTTTTTTCGTGAAATTCATGCTTTTTTTAGAAGTATTGTAATTGAAAGAAGATTGAAAGTATGTTTATTTATAAAGTGTAATTAATGATTGTCTTCAGTCAAAAAACTCGCCATATTTTTTTTCAAATTTTTGCTTTATACTTTGACGGAACTGAATCCAACGCAAAATTGATATTTAGCATTGTGGAGCCCCTTAAGATCCCTTTTTAGTGGATGTCTACGTCATACAAGGAACTCACAGTCCAAATTTTATGTTCCTAGGTCCAGCCGTTTGGTCTATGCGTTGATAGATCAGTCAGTCAGGGTATTCATCTATAGATATGTTGCAGGCAAATAGTAGAATTCGGCATTTTATAATTTGCCTCGACATATAGTAATTCTGTTAGAACTATTGAGGGTCAGCGACATCTACATAATAATAATAATAATAATCCTTTATTGGCCTCTGTTCAGGTAATCTTTTCTGTTATTATTTTTTTTGTTATGTGCTGTGGATTTCTGTTTGAATAATAAAATAAAATAAAATATTTATTTATTGTGTCAACCAATTTACAAAAAACAGTGTACGTATAAATATGCAGGTACAATAATTTTGGATGACAAAAACAAAAACAAAAACAAAAACCAAGTTGTAATTTAAATAAGCTAATGATTCTTAAATTGTGATAAAAATATAAAATAAAAATGTGCCGTTGGTAACTGTGGTAATATAAAATTGTAGTACAGTTACCAACGCCTTCCTATAGGCAGAGAATATAAAGTATTGTGTACAATAATTACAAAATTTGCGTATTATGAATTTATGAACTAGCGCCGTTACTTACGAAAGCTTTATAATTTCTGTGGTTCTTGAAATAAATAATGAAATAGTTTCGGAAGTTTTTTTTTGCAGGGCATAAAATACGACGAAGAAATAAATTCTTAGTGTTTTAGTCCAAGAAGGAACCGCCCGCGCACACCGACAACCAAAACAACAAAACCGTACCACTCTCATTAAATAAAATATTTTTTTAGAGGACTTTCTTTCGACTGGGTGAATCCCTGCTAGGATCCAGATTTGAATTTACATTTACTACGTTAAGGGGCAGGTAGTTGCCAACGAATTAGAGTTCACCTGTGTTGTTACAAATATCGACAGAAACTATAAAGAAATAACGTTTATATGAGCACGCACTGCATTTTGATGTCGCAGGGGCTCCGAATAGCGCAAAATAGGAGAAAATAATATTTTTCACAAGGACGCGATGGGAGGAAAAAAATTCCATATAAATTTTTCTAAGCAATATTTTCCTTGTATTTTAGTGCAAGAAACATGCAAATACCATTAGCGGTTTCAAAGAACCCATTGTTCTTAATTTTAGTCTAAAGCCAGCTTGACTTGGAACAACATTGTAATGCTCTTCTTTATACGCGAGAATAATTACCTTGAATAAAATTGTTTTTTTATAGTTTAACTAACAATACATATTTTTTCATAATATTTACTCATGACGCTGGGAAGTAGCGCCTTAAATATTGAAATCCGGTTCAGCTGAGATGAACGGCAAAAAACTCAGTTTGCATACCCCGAGAGTAACGCCTTTTTTCTATAGGATTTCTTTTTGCGTCATTGAAGAATTGTTAACCCTTCTACCCACGCGTTTCTGTAACCCTCAGCTCTAACCCGTCATCCAGACGGAGCGCACCAACGAACTAAAATTTCAGTTCGTTGGGGCGCACTTTAATTGCGTTCACCACAATTATGCCTTGTCAGTAGCATAATTAACGTGATGATTGGGTGGTCGAATTTGATTTACAGCCCATGATTGATTTTCTGTAGTCATGATGTAACTGTGAATAGAAGGACATGACCTAAAATCTAAAACGAAAACATATTTCTAATACTAAAATCAATTTAGGATCTAAATCAATGAAACTGATTATTAGAAAGATGACCTAAAAATCCTTATTACTTACTTGTTTTTGCCGAAATCGCGAAAGTACATATTGTCATGGGCCGACCCATCTTAAAATTACAGTACGGCCATTTTGAAAAATAAGTTTTATACGCTTTTCTTGTTTAGCTATACATACATATATATAAAATTGTAGATTGTACAACAAGGGGATAAAATGGGTTTTATGCCAGAGTTATACACTCTGCTTTTCACTTCGATTGTGAGGAAATGAAACAGTGATATTTCTAGCAAATGACATATTTAACATTTAGTAGGTAATATTTAATGCAAATTTAAATAAACAACTTAATATATGTACCTATTGAGAAATTGGGTCTTTCCCGCCACACCCGTTTTTTTTAATTTTCCCGCGGAGAAGTGGAAAGGCCAAGGGCACTTAGCCCATACAGCCATGTCTAAAGAACCTAAATAAAAACCAGACATGCATGTCTGTTTATTTATTTTATATATAACTCCCTTTAAAGTCACTGTATATAATATCATTCTTGACCATCATCTGAAGCTTCTGTCCTATCAGTCTGCGCTAATATGATAGAATCCTAGCGCGGACATTATTGAGTTTCAAAAAGTTCGTCTATGAAGTTGTACTGTGTACTGGCTGTATGGTCTATTGCCAATAGTTTTAAAAGAAAAATACTTTATGCCTAAGTAGATAAAATTCAATTTTATGCCGCTTATACCTAGCATAAACAAGAACTTTACGAGCATGAGAAGTGAATAAAATATTTTCTATTTTTGATAATAAAGTGGTTTTTCAAGGATAACGAATTCCTTCAGTGTTGTTTTAAACATTTAAAACAATAAAAAAAAACGTTAATAACCGTTATATAAAACTTGGAATTCAAACGGCTATTACCAACGTTAAATTTTGAAATTTCAGCTTCAACTTTCATTGAATTTTCAGTCAAACTGCTTCGGACAACTTCAAAAATGAGTAAATGTTTTTATCGGCACAATTTACCCCACCAAAAAGTGAAGTTGACATTTTAAATCGACAAAAATAAATAAAATTATTATATGCATTTACGATGAAAATAATACACATAGGTACATATAGGTAGGTAGAGAGGTAGATAGGTAGGCAAAGGAGATAAGTAACCAGACCCAGTGCAAACACTTTGATCCTAAGACCCACAGGTGAGTGATTGATGATGCATGTGTGTATGTGTATTGACCAAATACTTCAAATCTCACAGAAAAACTAGGTTTGAGTGACGTGAAAAGAAAATGAGTAGGTTGATTTTATACCCAACAAACGGTCACAGTATTTCATAAACAGAAGAAACTCGACCCAAAATAGGAGAATTAGGACAACATAATGAATTAAGTGACGAAAAACGGCCGCATTAATAAAATTGTGCTTTCTGCTCTACTTGTTGTGTTTTGGTAAGGTTAAAGGAAGTCTTAGGGTAATTTTTCATCATGCTCTGCTTTCATTTCATGCATACATATACTCACGCTTGTCTCCCACATGGGTAGGCAGAGACCACAGATTTCCACCTGCTACGACCATGACACACCTCTTTTGCTTCTTCCACATCCATCAATCTAGTCATACAAGCTCTTTTATTCCGGGTACTTTTGATTTTGCACATTTTTCTATATTGTAATGCACTAAAAAAATCTTCTTTGAAGTTGCAACGATCCCTTGTCAATTCTAATTTGAATTTCGTATCAACTATATGTATTTTTGTGTCAGGTACTCATCAAATTTAACAGAAAAATTAAGGTTTCATCCAAAATTGCAGGTGTATCAATTATTTACAAAATTAGGAGGCATCATGCAGATCTCATTGAAAAACCTGGATAAAGATAAACCGTGATAGAGTTCAAGCAACGCCTGAGATTTATTATTGTCAAATTATGTAATACAAAATAAATTAATTTAATTGTTAATATTTTGGAGTATATTGAAACCCCGAGGGAGTGTTAAAAGTGTTTCGAGTGTGAACTGTGAAATGCAAGTCACAGTCCATACTCAGTACACCCGCGTTTCACCGACGATTATTACGTCCCAACGTGATAGGTGGTGAGTGAGCCCTATCACCGTACTTCAGGCAAAAACACACGCTTTTTAGGGCATGCCGGTTTCCTCTCGATGTTTTCCTTCACATTTCAGCAAGTAGTAAGTAAGAACAAAAACTATGCACATAAATTCCGAAAAACTCATGCATGCCCGCCGGGGATCGAACCTGGATCTCAAGATTGACAAGCCAGCGTTTTACCCCTGAGCTACCGCCGCTTATTTTGAATTAAAAATAAAATTGTATTAAGAGTTTCCCGTTGATGAATTTCGCTGTAAATCATATAAAACATAGGTTAGTAAATATATTATATTGTGCTTATATATACTTTATTTATTTATTTTGTTTATTTATTAGTATGAAGGGTAGGTTGCGCCAAACATGCTCTCGCGTTTGGACAATTTAGCATATTAAAACAATTTTTTTTTAACAAATTAAATTTGTGTAAGTAAACTACATTATATTTTTTCAGATTTGACACAAGTATCACAATCATAGAGAAAAAAAATCGGAAAGATCACTAAAATCACGAAACACGTAATTCGGCGTTGCAAACAGATATAAAAAATGTTTTTGTTCCAAATTGAAATATTTTTTATTGCGTAAAGGGATCAAAGTACCTTATTCATATAATATTTTTATCTTTTAATTATTTAAAAATAAATACACCAACATTCAAATTCGTTTTGCGTTATTTTTCTGTACAGGAAAAATGTAGAATGTTTAAGTATTTCTTTTAAAATAACTAAAGGAAATAAAAAAATGAAAAAATCTGTAAAGGCTACTTTCATTTCTTTACTGTATAAAAAAAGATTTTATTTTCGTAGTTAAAGCAGTATAATTTTCATGAAATACACAGAAAATTATAATCAGTTTCTCGTATATGAATTTTGACTATATATATTATAATCTAGAGTTTTGTTTTTAGAAAACATGTTTGGATAAACTTTCCTCGATAGAAATTATTCTTGAAATGAGGTCTTCTAACACACTTTTTCTCCTCGTTTAAGGCGATATGTAAAAGTTTTAGCGTCCCTGTTACTCCATATGCTAAAAAACCCTCAGTGCGAGAGGGATGGATTCGTGGAAAATTAGCAAAAAGTCGGTTTTTTATTAATATAAAATTTACTAAAGTTGCTTTCAAAATTTCGTTTAAGCACATCCTAGATATTGTTAAAACCCATCTTATTAAATAAAATTGCAGTCTATATGTCATTCTGAATTGTCAAACCAGGAGAATTGGTGTCGAAAAAGACTTCATTTCAATAAATATTTCTATCGAGCCGAATTTCTTCCATTGCGTTTATGTTTTAACAGATCCCTAGAAAAAGATTCCAAAAATAATATACTATTTTATCAAAATAATACACTATTTACTGAAGTAGATATGCACGTTCTAAAAGTGTCGTTTTTTTTCTGTAGCGCCTTAACGAGTAGCAGCCATGTACAGAACTCAAACATATTTTGTTAGATGGGTTTCAAAATATCTTGATATTTAATTATGGAAATTTTACTATCTGGTTTAGTTTTTTTAATAAAATATAAAACCAACTTTTTTCCCTTTTGCCCTGAATCTGCCACTCACACACTGCGCGTCTGTTCCCTTGGAGTGACGGTGACAAAAATTAAATTATTAAAACAATTTACTCGATATATTTCGACCCTCCGTATGGGGCCGTCATCGTCATCGACTATTATGATTAAATAAAAGAAATATACATATATCATCTACTTGGATGTTCAAAAGCACTTATGTAAAATGGTCATTACGTCATATTTTTATGTGCTCACTTTATGTTATTTAAAAAAAAACAACAAAGAAGCATACAAAATATTGCCACGACCTGAATCCCGAAGGGGTGTCAGAGATGTTCCCAAGTGTAAACTGTGAAATTCAAGTCACGGTACACACTCGATACACCCGCATTATTACGTCCCAAACGTGATGGATGTGGATGATGAGCGCTATCGCCGTACTTCAGGCACAAATGGACCTGTTAAAGTGCTTAAGGGCCTTACTATTGCCAAATGGGTACTTTCTAAAGCCTACTCCTCGTTTATGGTCAAAACAAAAATAATGAAAAAATGTATTTTGAATAATCAACTCTTAGACAACATATGCAACAGTTTTCTTTTTCATACCACCAAAACTTCTACATGAATTATTTTTTTTACTGAATGGTGTTTTTTGACCTCAAATTCCCTACTGCTCCTGAGTTGCTTGGCCGATTGAATTCATCTACGCTTTGATAAATAGATAAACTTTATAGCTATAAACATAACATAAGATTATTCAATCGAGTAATCACGTCCAAGTGAAAAGTATAATTTTCCCCTATTTCGCTCTATCAAGGACGCAGCGAGCGTCGTAACAGCCACTATGCATTGCGCGCTGATATGAACGTTATTTCAATGTCGTTTCCGTTGATATTTGTAGTGATAAATATCGAGCTGCTAATTTGGCGATGGTAATCGCCTTAAGCAAAGGATATGGAGTCATCTTAATTTGAAACACTTTTCTTTACTGTTTAAAACAAGTGAGCAAAAATCGATTTTGCTCACTGTTTTTAAGCAACAAAGGCGCACTTTTCGAGCTAGTGAGGTGAAAACGATATTGAACTTTTTTTCTACACTTTAGTTACGAATCTTTATGAAATGAAAATTGTTATTGAATAATGTCTGCCCAGCTTATGTTATTACGTATGTTCTAGGTATAAGGTATAAGCAATTTCAACTCATATTATTCAGAACTTACATGCTATTATTAGACAATCAAATTACTTGGGAAAATACTCTTGGATATGTTTCTTGGAAATGGAAACTGTAATTATGTTCTGGACTCGACTAGTAGAACTTCAAAGGTTACTAAATTCTTAGTAATACCTTTAGTAAATTTACATAGTGAAATACCATAATTAAACATTAATAAAACATAACACGTAAGCAGGCAAGTAAGATTCTTTGTAATTTACTTAATATGTAATAACCTAGTATAATATTATCTGTGGAATAACTAACAAAGTGAACGCCACATTTGGGAAATGGAATTATTAATTCTGACAACCACACAGAGCGCCATCAAGAACTCCATTTCCCAAATATGGCGTTCCCCTTGTTAGAGGCCGTCCATTAATCACGTGATGTTTTTTAAGCAACTTTTTATATTTTATTGGTACAAAGTATATTAAAAAATTCAGAATATTATCTTTAAATTAATTTAATATATCTATGTATAAATATATCTTTAATTGCTTAGCAACGGCGAGTCAAAGTCACGCACCGTTTTTCGGTTTAAAAATTGCGCGTTCAAAGAAAAAATAAATACACATCTCACTACAACCCCCCCCCCCCCCCCCGACCTAGTGATATTTGATGATTTTTCCCTTCCCCCCCTTCAAGCCTCACGTGATTAATGGATGACCCCTTAGTGGTTCAATTATATACAAAACATGCAATTATTGGCACTAAATTTAAAACTCATGCTTTGTAAATATCACTTATACTGAACCATTAGCGTCAACTATGCCAAACCAAATGTAATGCCACATACCAAATGTTTTTCAATTTTTAACTTCACAAGAAAAGCACTTTGCGTACTACTTACTGACGGTGTTTATGTGTCAAAAGCATGTACTTATTTGCATGTATTGTATTTATTCGGTAATATTGGGGGAGGTGAGCATGTGTGTACCGGGCAAAAACGTGGGGTGCCGCCAACGATATTCCATGGAATTCCATGGAATATCGTTGGGTGCCGCGGCTAACGCGGGTGCCACGCTCGCGGCGCACCAACCTGCTGCCCGAGGCGCCACTGTCGCGCACACTTCACACTCGCAATTTCATCGCGGAATTGATCGATCTTTCTGTTGTGCTCTAAGTGATTTCACAAAGATATGTTTTATTGTGTGTTATAGACTTGCTATAGAGTACAAGTAAATAATTTAATATATTTAGTATAGGTTGTTTTGTAATCGCATTCTATTGAATTAGGTTTGAATCTGTTATGATAGATGTAAGTTGAAAATAAATAAGTAAATAAATAAATTAATTAATTTGTGCCCGAAGTACGGGGATAAGGCTCAATAAAGTTGAAACGTAAAAATCGTCGGTGAGAAGAGCGTGTATTGTTTGTTCTATTTACAGTCCACACTCGCTAACATCTCTGACATCCCCTCGGAGATGTATGTCGTGACGGTTATGTTAAAGTTTTTAATAATTTTAAATTTTAAAAAATTCACTTAATAGTTATTTAACTAAACCTTATCACCTATGTATTGTGACTGTATTGTATACACAATACATAGGTAATAAGGTTTTGTTGAATAACTATTGAGTGAATTTTTAATTTAAGTATTCTGTTTCGATTAATTCGAAAAAGGCGGCTTTTCACAATCCGGCCGCGAAACCGCTCATAACAGGGAATGGTTCGAATGATGATCATACTATAGTAACTGAACCCATGGGTGGACTGCGATTGATTTCAATTATAGTAGAACTTTGTGACCGAACCTTTGTCTCTTATGCGCGGTGAACTGCTGGATTTTATGCATTATTTATTTATTTAATATTTTACTAGTTTTTGGTTTGTTGAAAGTTTTATTCGGGGCAAAAATGTCTGATAGCAGTAATACTGAGCAACAAAAATGACGAAAAATGAAAACGAACCAGCAAAATCAAGAAAAGCTTACGTCAAGACAAGTGTTGCCAAGATCTTATGGATTAGTAAATAGGTACATAACAATACTTAATACCATAACAGGTACGTGCATGAGTGTAGATAAAGTAGTGTATGAAACTGCACATAACTAGGTATTAAAACACTCGTGTATACTATTAAACTCACACTTGTATTTTAATAACCTCTTTTTGTGCCAGTTTTATAAAATACAATAAAATAAGCGTGGGATTACGATGAGAATAACCCAAAACTAGGGTTGCCAACCGTACTTTAAAAAAGAGTATCTTACGTTATTTTGGGTCCCTGTACTTTATACTTTTGAATACCAATAAAGTACGTGAAAATACTTTATTTCAATCTTTACGTAAAATTAGACGTAAACTGAAAACAAAAATACAGCCGTAAAGAAATTCGAGGGAAAATGTTTGACTTGTGCGCGTTGTTCGTTTGTGTTTATGCAAAGAGCACAAAAAATACAGTTTCACAAAAGGATTTGAGGATGTTAGTATGGAGTCTGGCCTTCCTAGTTCCTACCGTCCACAGCTTTGATATTTTTTCATAAAAATCTTTAATCTCCCTTGAATAAAGGATATTTTGTTCTAAAGGACCGTACTTTTTATTTACCTTCCTTGAAATCAGATAAAATTTATTTCTTCTAAAAAAAAGTTAGCAACCCTACCTCTTTGATCGATTCTTGTTATCGGTGCTGAAACTCATTATTACAAGCTGAAGCTGTAATGGAAATGGTAGTTTAGGGAGGTATCACCGCATCCCGATGTACGAAGATTTACAACTTCTATTTCCTTAACGACTTCACTAGATTTTATTTAGACAAACACCAAAAATAATTCCACCTTATTGAAACGTGGCCACGGAGTATTTGTTGATTTATTTTATAGTTGTATTGCTTCTTGTATTTTTTATTTTTATTTATTACACTTTTCTATATTTTCATAAAAATATTAAACAAAGAAAAAAATTTAACTAAATCAAACATTGTCTGCAAGGCGGCAACCTTAAAGAGATAAAATAATGAAAAACCAGCGGTAGCTCAGCGGTAGAACGCTGGCCTCTCAATCTTGAGATCCACGTTCGATCCCCGGTCGGGGATGTACCAATGAGTTTTTCGGAATTCATGGACACAATATTTGTTCTTACTTGCCACTTGCTGAACGGTGAAAGAAAACATCGTAAGGAAACCCGCATGCCCTAAAAAAAGCGTGTATTTGTGCCCAAAGTACGGCGATAGGGCTCACCACCTATCACGTTTGGACGTAATAATCGTCGGTGAAACGCAGGTGTACCGAGTGTGGACTATAACTCGCATTTCACAGTTAACACTCGGAACACCTCTGACACCTCCTCGGAGATTTATGTCGTTACGATATATTTATATTTATAGTGTAAATGTTTTAAGAAGAGATTATAAATATGAATGTAAAAGTATTAACTATTATCGATATATAAGGTCTTTCAATTTAAATGGAAAGTAATTTAGGAGGTGATTCAGTAACGTTAATACACCACATTCCACTGTAAAGTACTTTTTTTTGCGCGAACTTTTTCTTCACTTGTCCATACAAACTGAGTCAGCTGATCGGACCACTTTGTACTGAGAAGTGAAAAAAAAGCTCGCGTAAAAAAAAGTGCTTTGCAGTGGAATGTGATGTGTTAACGATACTGAATCACCTACTGAATTACTTTCCATTTAAATTGAAAGACCTTATATATCAATAATAGTTAAGGCGATTACCGTCGCCAAATTAACAGCTCGATGTTTGTCTGTACGAATATCGACGGAAACGACATTGAAATTCAGCGTAACAGCCACTACGCATTGCGCGCTGATATGAAACGTTCATATCAGCGCGCAATGCGTAGTGGCTGTTACGACGCTCGCTGCGTCCTTGATAGGGCAAAATAGGGAAAAAAATACTTTTCACCTGGACGTGATTGTTCGATTGAATAATCCTATGTTATGTTTATAGCTATCAATTTTATCTATTTAAAGCATAATTGAATTAAATGGACCAAGTCGCTTAGGAGCAGTAGGGAATTCAAGTCAAAAAACACCATTCAGTTAAAACAATTTTTCATACAGAAGTTTTGGTGGTATGAAAAAGAAAAATGTTGCATATGTTGTCGTAGAGTTTGTTAGAATTAGGGGTTGCTGATGGAGAAACAATCTAATCTTCTAGAATCCACATTTATTTTATATTAACTTAATAGCAGACATGTTTCTTATTTGACAGAGAGCCATAGAGCACAACAAAAAGTTTGCATTCTTTCATTGCTATTCATTTAATACCCTTCCTCAATGAAAGCAAGTTACAAATACATAAACTTCTTAAACACAACTAAACAGACATTTAAACAATAAAATATTAAACTAAGAACAAGTCTTTTACTTTATACCAATCCCATTACATAATCTCTGAAATACAACCCTGCTTAAACCCTTAGTACATAAGTCTGCTAATTGCTTCTCAGTCGGTATATAAAACAAAACAACAATTTTAGCAAGCACCTTATCTCTTATAAAGTGGAATTTTAAATCAACATGTTTTAAACGCTTATGATGCTCTGGATTTTTAGAAATATGAATAGCTGACTGATTATCTTCATACAACAATATTTGATTACACCCTATGCCTATCTCCCTCAACATATTCCTAATCCAACATCCTTCTGCTACTCCCTTTCCTAAGGCAATGTATTCAGACTCTGTCGAAGACAGTGAGACACACTGCTGCTTACTTGAGCACCATGAAACTGTGCAACCAAAAACTTGCATAATATAGCCTGATGTAGACTTCCTATCATGCTTGTCACCTCCCCAGTCTGCGTCCGTAAAACCCATCAAAGTTCTGTCTTCTCCCTTCCTGAATATCAGTTTCATTCCTAAAGTTCCTCTTATGTAACGCAGGACTCTCTTCAAAGCCTTCCAAAGGTCTTCATTTGCACATACTTGGTAACGACTAAGGAAACACAATGTGAAACAAATATCTGGACGTGTTCCTAGCATTGCATACATTAGACTTCCAATCAATCTTCTACATCTATTGATTAGTTCCTTGTCTCGAGATGGCTCTTTTGACAACTGTAGTCCTACTTCTATAGGTGTCACCACCGGCTTGCAATTTTCCATTTTATATCTTCTTAAAATATCTTCTAGGTAATTCTGTTGATCCAGCTCTATTGTATCTTCTGTTTGGTTTATATTTATTCCCAAATATTTTGTAACTTTACCCATATCCTTCATTTCAAAATTTTTTCCTAATGACGTTTTCAGCCTGTCAATTTCTTCCTTGTTTTCTGATAGTAAAATCAAATCGTCTACATACAATAAAACATAGAACTTTTTCTCTCCTTCTTTGTAGTAAAGACAATAATCTGACTTGCTTCTGAGAAATCCTTCCTTTATCATAAAATTATTGAATTTATCGTTCCAGTTTTTTGGTGATTTCTTCAATCCATATAGGGATTTTTTTAATTTTAAAACCTTCCCATTATCTTTAAGTTCTTCTGGTATCTTTAAATATACCTCTTCTTCTATGTCGCCGTAGAGAAACGCACTTTTTACATCCATCTGGTTCATTGCTAAGTTGTATTTATTCGCAATTGCTAGTAGTATTCTTAGCGTTGGTAATTTTGCCACTGGAGCATAAATCTCTGAATGATCAAAGTAGTCTTCTTGTTGAAACCCTCTCGCTACTAGTCTGGCTTTATATTGTGGTTCTTCTTTTTCTCCTCTTTTGATTTTAAATACCCACTTGGTGTCAATAGTCTTCTTATTATCTGGTAAATCCGTTTCAATCCAAGTTTTATTTCTATTCAATGCATCCAGTTCGTTCTCTATAGCTTTTTGCCACTTCTTTGAGTCTGTACTCTCCATTACTTCTTTGTATGTCAAGTGTTCTTCATTTACTGCTGTAAAACTAGTGTCATAATCTTGTAGCCATGTTGGCTTTCTTATTTCTCTTCTAGGTCTTTCTTCGTTATAATTTCCTGATATGTTAATTGGTTCACTTTCCTCTCTGTTCATTTGATAACTCTGTTGTCCATTAATTTGTACACTTTCCACAGTGTCACTTGGTTCATTTTCCTGTCTGTCAATGTCATTTGTTTCATTTTCCTGTCTTTCAATTTCACCTGATTCATTTTCTTCTCTGTCTATTTGTACATTCTCCATGCTATCTGTTTGTTCATTCTGTTTTTCTTCATATAGTATGTCAGAAGTTGCTGATTTCTTGACATCATGTCTCACTTTTGTACTTTCCTTTATAAAAACAACATCCCTTCTGATAACCACATCTTCCTTTTCAGGTAAATAAATTCTATATCCTTTGGTAGTTTCACCATATCCAACGAATATACCAAAGTCCCATTTCAGTCTTTTTTGACTAGGTACATGAATCGCAACTTTTGAGCCAAAATTCTGCAAATTTGTTATGTCAAATAACTCCTTGTTAAACCATATTTCATAAGGAGTCCTATCTTTCACTCTACTTTTTCCAGTTCTGTTCAATATATACACCGCTGTGTTGACCGCTTCTGCCCATAAGTTTTTGTCCATTTTGTTTTCTAATAAAAGCGTTCGGGCTGCCTCAACTATGGTTCTCATTTCGCGTTCTGCACACCCATTTTGTTCTGGCGTATACACCACAGAAGTCTGGTGAATGATACCATAATCACATAATAGTATTTTCATTTCATTATTTATGAATTCTTTTCCATTGTCGCTTCTTATGACTTCAATCTTATGTCCTGGACTCACTTGTACTTCTTGTATGTATTGTTTTAGTTTTGTAACTGTTTCAGACTTACTCTCTAAAAAATATACTTTCCTGTATCTTGAATAATCATCTTTAATGAGTAAAAAATATCTTGCACCACCCAGAGAAGTTGTCTCCATGGTTCCACACAGATCTAAATGCAATATTTGTCCAGGTTTTTCACCTTTATTATTACTGGCTAGGTATGGCATTTTATGCTGTTTACCTTCAAGGCATGGTATACATGTCACTTCTGGTCCAGTCTCGTAATTTATATTACTTCTTTTAAGTATCTCCTTCACTTGCTCTATATTTTGGTGAGCCATTTTGTTATGCCACTCTGATAGCCCATCTTGACATCGTCCAATAACCGCAATTTCAGTTGATTCTCTGAACTTCATTATGTACATTTTAGATTCCCTCTCTGCTATAGCATATACGCTATCGTTTAGGATGAATTTACATGACCTGTTGTCAGACATCATTTTATAACCATTGTCCAATGCACTTCTCACAGAAAATAGGTTTATTTTGAGGTCAGGTACGTATAAAACTTTGTTCAAAGTTGTAGGAATCCAATCTTGGCCATCGAATGCCTTTTGTGTGATTTTTCCACACCCTATTGCTTGTATAATTGTACCATCTCCGATCATTATGTCTCTCTGTACTGAGAGCTCTTGATATTCCATGAAACTGTCTTTATTACAACACATATGTTGAGATGCACCGCTATCCATATACCATTCTTTATTTAATTCAGAATCACTCATTGCCATTAGTGCTGTCACTATGAATGCGTTTCGTTTTGCACTGTTTTTGTCCTTTTCTAACCAACATTGTTCTGTTTCATGTCCTTGTTTTTTACAACTTTTACAAAACTTTTCATTATAATTTCTTTTTACTTTACAGTCTTTGAACAAGTGTCCAGCCTGATGACACAGATGACACTTTCGTAACCTACAGTCCTTTTTAAAATGCCCACTCTTACCACATTCAAAGCATTTCTCACTTTTATTTGCACTTCTGTTTCCATATTTCTTTGCAATTAAAGCTGTTGATTCTTCTCTCCTAATGCCTGCTCGTTCTTCCTCAATCAACAACCTTGTGACCAGCTCCTTATATGATCTGTCAACTTCTGGTACTGACTCCCATGCAGACACGAAGTGTTTGTACTTTTCAGGCAGTGCCATAAGTAGTTTAGTCATTATCATGGATTCAGACAGCTCTTCTCCGAGCGACTTCAGTTTGTTGGATATCCCTTCTAATTTAGATATAAAACCCATCATCGGTTCTTCGAATTTTATGTTGAAAAATTGTTCTTGGATAAGATGAATACTGACTGTTGACTTCGGCTCATACAAGCAGTTCAGTTTCTCCCACATCTCAGCGCTACTTTTACACGACACTAGGTGTATCAAAATACTTTCTTCTACTTTTGTTACTAATATTTCTTGAGATTGACTATCTTTCTCGTCCCACTCCTTCTGGTATTTACCATCCTTGGTTTCCTTTACCGGTCTCTTCTCTTTTCCGTCAACAATCTCCAACAGCTTTTTAGCTCTAAGCACCACTGACAACTGAAACCTCCAGGCCTCCCAGTTCCTTCCATTGAGCACGAGAACCGCTGCTCCTGCTTTGGTGTCCATTGTAAAACCTCTGCAATGGCACCAACAACCGACAACAACTGACGCCGCGTGACACGAACGCCGTTGATATTTTTCTAAGAACTTCGCTTCCGCTATATTTCAGTTATTTCTTCATGTCTGGGCCCCATAACCTATTAGAATTAGGGGTTGCTGATGGAGAAACAATCTAATCTTCTAGAATCCACATTTATTTTATATTAACTTAATAGCAGACATGTTTCTTATTTGACAGAGAGCCATAGAGCACAACAAAAAGTTTGCATTCTTTCATTGCTATTCATTTAATACCCTTCCTCAATGAAAGCAAGTTACAAATACATAAACTTCTTAAACACAACTAAACATATAAATATCCAAAGCGGCCTTTTTAGAGGACCTGGGGATCTAAAAAGGCCGACTTGGGTGAATCATGAAATGATTTGAAAGTAGGATAGAGTCAGAGATTTTTCACGCGTGCAAAAGAGATGGCATTAGAACAAAATCATAATGTGATTCACGCAAAACGTTGTGTTTAGAGGACCTGTACATATAAAATAGTCTACTATCAATAGTTTTATGTATATTCTGCAAATGTATTTTAATAAATATATAAATAAATAAAATTCGTGTGCTACATTTTAAATAATAAATACCTAGGTATCTACTTATTTCCACCTAGACAAGACATTCTTAGTAAAATACGTAAACATATATGTATGTGCAAAAAAGTTCATGTTCTCTTACATAAATGATAATATCGTATGTAACCATCGAAATAATAAGGAAAGGAAGTATAATCTCGGTAGGAAACGCCATTAAAACATGACGCCACATTTTGAAGGTTGTGTGCTTTGTGGTGTACGACAGACGCTTAGCTCATTGGTCAGCGAAAATCACGTGATGTTATCTCCCCACCTCTGTATGCCTAGCAAAAAAGTTTTTTAAAGTAAACGTACATGTTACTACTTCGCAAATTTAAACTTTTTTTCATGGTTGTACACCTTCAACAGTGATTCCAAACCAATTAACAATCATCAAGTAAGCGACAGTATCGTGGTCCTCTATCAACACGCTGTGTGTGAACGAAACAAGACAACAAAGTCGAATGACGCTCTAACCAAAGCATCTCGAATAGGCCGGATTATCCGTCATGAAGATGGATATGTTTATGCAACATTGGGCAGTGATCAAGATTATTAACAAATTACACTGATCAACAAAGATAATTATACTTGTTTTTTGTTAATACTTGAAATATTTTAGATATTCTTGTAGAAATTTGTGTGCTGAATCTTATCGAAAAACTTTTACGTAGCAATAAGGATAATAAATAAAATACCAGTATTAAAGTAATAAAAAATATATAATACAATAACTACAGATTTATCCTTTACTTATGTACTACACTTAACTAAAAATATTTTTTCATTAGATGCTGGAATCAAAATACAGAAATGTTAAACAAGAAAAAATATTTTTTTAAAACGTTAGATACGCGGCTATAAAAAGGGTTGAGTGCGTGATGTATTTAAAAAAAAATCGTATTTCTATTTGAACTAATATTCATGTATTATATTTTATTATCAGAATTTGGGAAAATAATAATTTCACGTGATTTTATATTTCTCACTTGCATATTGTCTTAAATCACTTTAAGATTGCTCTAACCTATTCAGCCTCTTAGTTTCTTCATTTTTAGGGTTCCGTACCTCAAAATGAAAAACCGAATCCTTATAGGATCACTTTGTTATTCGTCCGTCTGTCTGTCCGTCCGTCTGTGCGTCCATCCGTCTGTCCGTCCGTCCTTTCGTCTGTCTGTCTGTCTGTCAAGACCCTTTTTCTCGGGCCCTGTACGAGATGTCAAATTGAAACTGATACCTTATACAGAATTCTACGGCCCCATGGTGTTAGAAAAGGAGGGTCGATTTGACACATAGGGCACTTCCAGTTGGCTTAGAAACTTGAAATTTCTTTTACGTTTAGGTCTTATAACATACACATAGAAAAAATATATTATAAATACATATGTTTAATTATTTTGGAAGAAATTAAGGCCAACTTAAATAGATACTTTAGGTACATAGAGTTTAATAGATTGTATGTGTCAAGTTAAGTTGGTCCTTCGTAACTGCAGTCTGCAAGTGGAATTATTTACCATCATGTTTCAAGGGGTCCGTACCCGTATGTTGCGGAACGGAATCCTAGTGCACGAGTCTGACTTTTTAGTTTGGGAAATACAAAAGAGCATAAATTATTTATTACCAGTTACATTTTTGAAAATATTTTTTTTTATATATAATTTTACTTCGCCTTGGAATTAATACGTACGTAAGATACAAGGCATTTGCAAGAAATGCAAAATAAAATTTTCCGCATTAATTGTTACTTCAATGGAATAGATCACTTAACGATACAAAATCACCAATTTAGTTATGTAACATTTTAAAATTGGGTTATATTTATATAATTGGAATCTGCATAGTACTTACGTATTTCAAAAACAATAAAATTAAAAAGTTTGTCAAGTCATCATTATTTGTTTTTGAATAATGAATTAAATTTTTGGTATCGGTCTATCTATCTGTGAGTTGCGAATAAGGGAATTAAAAGTAATATAAGCTATAATCCGTTATGTACCTCGAAAAATGGTTAGTTTGTTTAGCTTTTGTCTAGAAGATGCTCTATAAAGAATGCTCTTTCATGCATAACACCATCCAATTCTCGTGTACCACGTCTAGGGCGGCAGCTCAACGCAATTTAGACTCTTTTGTTATCTTTATTGTAACGTGATAGGGACTAAAATGCTACAACTGACTATAAACTTATGTGGTTAATTTTAAATTATTCATAGGTTATTTATTTTCGACTAATGTTTGAAAAATTATGTAAATTTTCATACTTACGCATAGAAACTTATACCATCACGCTTGGAATGTTTCGTAGAGTTGCTTAACCACCATTTCACAATGCAACTAGGCATATTGTGGCTTTTTTCAAATGTTTCATGTGTATACTCGACGACTTAGTTCACGCAAAGCTGTCACGAGACTGCTTGACGTGCGGCACTTATAACTAAGCACATGCCCACCATGGCAATTATTTAGTGGGGTCAATTTTCATGCGCGTTTATACTTCCATTCCTTATTATTTCGATGTATGTAACTGTTCCGAGACTATATAACATTTTTTTGAAAAAAATATGTGTGTATTTAAAAATGAGAACTGAAGGTGAAAATGTTAAACAATTTAGTAAAACGAAAACATTTTTTAGGAAAACGATTTTTTTGCATGTAGACCTTGGAAATGTAAGATTTAATAAATAAAACAGTACGTCTGTATGATATAAACATGGGTTCAGTAAATACAAGTGAATGAATCCCGAGTATCTTGTCCTAAATTAATATTTGTAGGCACAATGTAAGTAAATGTTCAATAGAATGCGAAGCGAACGAATCTTATAAATATTAAGAACACGCTCCAAATCTTCTTTATAAAGGTAATAACGTATACAATTTTGATACTCGTATTTGTTTTATTACATTTGATCACTACTTATAAAATATATTGAAGTAAAGTAATTCACTACGTATAATAGTAGTTTATGCTACTAGGGCGAAAAGGAATAAATTACGAGGACGATTTAAAACACGAGCGTAGCGAGTGTTTTAAACGTAATCGAGTAATTTATTGCTCTTACGCCCGTGTATCATACTACGTTTTTCAATGCATAGTGTGAGGAAATAAAACAAATATAATTTTGTGAACTTTAAATTGTAATTGGCTCAAAAAGACTGTATCCAGAGCCGTTAAACAGTGGAAAAAAAGTATGACATTTATGGTACACAGGAAAGGCTGCAGGTTAGCCAACCATTGTAAATAAATAAAAAAAAAAAATAATAATAAAGCCCTAGGGCAAAATAATCGACTTTCTGTTCGGTTTTGATGCATAAAAAGTGGGCCTTTACGAGCACATGCATTGAAAATATTGTTTTATAGCAGGGGTGGCCAAACTTTTGATCTGTGAGATCTACTTGTATTCAAAAATATTTCATGCGGTCGACTGCAAGGTAGCGTTTAAAAGGAAAAGTAAACAACTTTTGTCATAAGTTCGTGAAGTAAGTATGTGTTAATTGAAGTACAAAATTCGCATATTCACTCTGTCTTGCGTTTTTAAAATTTATAGCATTACTGCGACATGCCGTTACTGACTACAAAATTGTGACGCATGCTGCTTATTTAGCAATAAATAATTATATTACAGAATATTGTACAGTTTACGGAATCACTCTATTTCGGCAGTTGACCATTAACAACTTAACGTATGTGTTTCAATCATTACTCCAGACCACTACACTATACCATAGACGAACTAGTATTTCGTCCATGACTATACGTAGTAATACTTTATATTCTCTGACACTACAGACCCTTGGCTCTATTCCTGTCAGGGTTGGATTCAGACCCTCGGAAAATTATTGTCTATGGGAATTAAAAATATACTAGTTGGTTAAAATTATACTACGTTTCGTTTTTCGTCGATTTTTGTTTTGAATTGAAATAAAATAGCCTATTTGTTAGTGAAATTTTTAAAAAAATTACTAAAAATAGTCATAATTTAATAAAATTGAGGGAACTCGATCTTTATATCAGCCAATTCGTCGATCGGAACTTCGTCCTTGGCATTGACTCGACGTAACATGTCGTCAGACGGCATAAATTCGATGCAAATTCCCTATATTATAGGGTAAATGTTAAAAAACAAAACGTCTCAACCAATAAAACAAGTCGGTCGGCCTGAAGTTAAAATTAGGGTATTTTTACGTAGTATAGTTCCATTACGATACTACATACTACATGTCATGAAAATATGGTACAAATAGTATAATTATACTACGAAATCCAACCCTGATTCCTGTTATTTGAATATATAAGGTCTTTCAATTTAAATGGAAAGTAATTTAGGAGGTGATTCAGTATCGTTAATACATCACATTCCACTGCAAACTACTTTTTTTTGCGCGAACTTTTTCTTCACTTGTTCATAAAAACTGAGTCAGCTGATCGGACTACTTTGTACTGAGAAGTGAAAAAAAAGTTCGCTCAAAAAAAGTGCTTTGCAGTAGAATGTGATGTATGAACGATACTGAATCAACTCCTAAATTACTTTCCATTTAAATTGAAAGACCTTATATATGTTACAGGTAATGCTAAAAAAATTGGTAAAACTATATAGGTTTACCCAAGTAAACTAAGAATTACGCAAACTCCTTGGGTAAAGTCCAAAAACTCGGCGTTTATCCGGACATACCTAGGTCTACCCAACGCTGGTTGGGTAATGTTAGTATGACCTATTTTTTTTCATATTTTTCGGTCCACCAGTTTCAGAAATTAGTGCCCGTAAATATAGTTAATTAAAGTATGTGTCTCCAAAACTACAACGATAAATTTTTTCTATCTGCAATTCATAAACTAATTTTAGACAAAGAAATAAGTAAAACCTTTCAAAGCTGTCAGAATGAAATATATTGTCTGAGTCCCTAAGCCGTTAGGTCGTAAATAAATGAAAATAAAAAATAACTAGACAGTCGTAAAGGTCCATAAGTCGATGCCTGTACCTACTTTTACTGGATCCTGGACTAAACAAGTTTACTTAAATTTAAATACACCGTGTTTAAATGGAGAGGTGACTTCAAATTAATCTACTGATCATTTAACAACCTAAGAAAATGTAAAATATAACCTAAGAAAATGTAAAATTTGTTCACATTTACCTTACTTATTTAAAAATCTACTGTGTGTTTTGTGTGGGCAAGTATTGAGCCAATTCAGATTCATTTTGGATAACAATTGAACAATAGAGGCGCTACTGGTAAGTCACGACTCACGCTCACGCCTATCTATAAACTGTAAACAACAAATGTTGAGACTTCTAGTTCTTTAGAAGTAACTAAGAGAATTGTAAAACAGGCCCTCATTTTTACCCAATATTTACAACTGCCCCCACAGGGTTATGTACAAGACAGTAAAAGAGTATTAAATTTTTAAAAGATTCACTAATGGGTTCAAGTGTGATGAACACCAGTTGTACTCATTAGAATGTATCAAAACCTTTTACTCCATTTACATTTTTTGTGTGAGCAGGTGTTCTGATTTAATGTTCCTTTTATAACAAAAGAGATAAGCCGTCCATTAGTCAGCCCAAATTATATAGGTATTTCCTGTACTATATACATTTCTTTAATTATCTTGATTTTGAACACAAACACTTGTGCTATTTGTTTCATAACATAATTTTATATTTGTTGCACACTTCCCGTTGCACACTTCCCAACCGGTTTCGGAAATCAATCCATCTTCAGGGGATACGGAATAACTATTCTGTATAACTATTCTGTATTCCCTGAAGATGGATTGATTTCAGAAACCGGTTGGGAAGTGAGCAACGGGAAGTGTGCAACAAATATAATTATGTTATGAAACAAATAGCACAGTGAAATTCAAAATTAAAATTAAGATGCAAAATTAAGATGCTCTCTATGTTTCATCAAGTGCCGACAATCGCAAGTATAAATAATTTCTTTAATAATTTGCGTGGACATACTAGGGTGTGAGGGCAGACAACTAAATGTACAGCGGTTATCGCCCTGACTCGCCGAGCCGGGGTCACAAGTTCGTCTCTAACAAAATGTTGAAAAGATTACCTTTTTTCTGGCACACTTGTTAATATTGCAAGGACAAGAGAGGGTAAGTATTACTTTTTTTCGTTTCACAGGAAACTATATGAATAAAATAAAATCTCCCACACCAGGGCTGGATTATCCAACGGGCCCCGTGGCCTATGAGAAAAATAAGTCAAAATAGTTTAATTTGATCCTTTAAAAGGCAAAAGGAACTTTGTTCATACACTTATGTCATGCATGTTTGAGGTTTAAATTACTTATACCAATAAATGAGGTTTTATATTAAGAGCGGTTTCGCAGCAAGATTGTGAAAAACCCGCCTTTTTCTAATTTATCGAAACATGACCCTTAAATTCAAAATTCACTCAATAGTTATTCAACAAAACCTTATGACCTATGAATTGTGTATGCTGCCATCGCAAAATTTACATTGGTTTCTGTAAATTAGAATTTCATAATTTTTAATCAAAAAATTCTGTTTCAGTATATTAGAAAAAGTTGGGTTTTTTATAATCCGGCTGCGAAACCACTCTTAAATTGCTTTTATACCCGATCAACAACAATTACCAAGTTATGGTATGAGGTTAGGTTGTAAGGAGGTTTCAATTCAATTTATTTTCAGCTATTTACTCGTATTATCTGTAATAAGGCAGGTGGACTATTGCATTTTGGTTGGTTGGCGCCATAGAGGAAAATCTTCTTTATGGTTGGCGCCACTGGCACCATGGATGTTTACGGAGTCGTTTTACTTTAATATTATTAAAACTCGCGTGAGCTGACATACTAAATTAATATTACACGTCAACAATAATCACACGTGAGCCGCATGTAATAATAAATAAGTTTTACTTTGTTTTTCTCATTCAAAAGTTTAAAAAAATAAATATAATAAAAACTTTTTTCCCTTTTGCCCTGAATCCACCCCTCTTGCACTGCGCGATTTTTCGCTTGGAGTGACAGTGACAAAAATAAAATTAGCATAACCTATATGTGTAGTTTCATATACTACTTTATCTACATTCATGGAAAAACCTGTTCTCTACCTATTTCTAGTCCAAAATGATTTATGATACTGAGCTGTTTTTGATTTTTCTGGTGGTTCGCCCTTTTCGTCAATGTTTGCAGAATGTTAGGTGGAGTCAAATCATCATCTTTACTGCTGCTAGCCATTTATTTTTATTTAAGCCAAAAGTTTAAAAGTAAAAAACTAAACTAGCTAGCAAAATTTCCAAAATCTAAAATCTAGATATTGTTGAAACCCATCTAATAAAATATGTTTGAGTTCTGTACATGGCTGTGTGTTAGAAGACCTCATTTCAACAATTATTTCTGTCGAGGAAAGATTATCCAAACATGTTTTCTAAAATCAAATCCCTAGATTATATAGTCAAAATGCATATACTAGAAGCTGATTATAATTTACCGTGTATTTCATGAAATAAACAGAAAAGAAACAACCGTATTTTTTTCACATATTTCCTTAAATATGTGCTAGTTTCATAAACTACTATAAAAACAATATATATCGTCTTCGGAGAGACAAGAAGGCTATAATTACAATCGAACATCACTCACAGGTAAGCTTGTTTTATTGTACAATAATTACTTTGACTACAATGAAAGCTAAAATTAACGAATAACAAAAGTCAAAATACAAATGACAAGTCCCACGTTTGCGATTTGCAAAATAAATTATTATACTTCGACAGAAATTGAAATACTGGAAAGGGTCCTTAACCCTTACCCTAAAAAACTCAACACAATACAATAAAAAGGAAAGTCCATAGGACGAAAACAATTCATCTCGTCATAGCAGTACAATCAAGGCATAGGACAAGGGCAATAGAGGCTAGAAACTCAACAACGCCAGACTTTCCCAGTCCCAGTTTCGCCAGTTCTTTAGAAATTAGGTATCTCCTCGTTTTGAAAAAGGAATATTTGTTTTGTTGGTATTTTATTAAACGTATACGTACTGTTGAAAACTGTATTATTATATAAGTATATATACTTCAGTCTACAAAATATATATTTCTTACCTATTTTTTTTTCTGTTAGGGGATCGAAATGATTTTGACTATACTACAAAAATGAAGTGAATTGTCCAAAAAATATTACGTCGGCAATGTGACGAGTGACGAGCTACGCATCGAGCGCTCTTGAGAGAAGCGAGAAGCACCTATAGTTGCGTTTTGCAGGTATACCGCCGCATGAATTCCCATAGCTTAGTTTCTCAAAGTTTTTTTTTCTGAGAATATAAGTAATTTTAGGACATAGTTTTCATTATTTTGGTACATCAATTAACCGTAATTTTTTAATGATTTTTTAAAGAATTGTCTGATATGACGTCGCTTGAGAATTTTAGACAGTATACTGATTGTGATGTGTGATTGCTTATAAAAAAAGTGTTCTGTCTCTATCTGTCTACTCATCTGTCATCCAGTTGTCAAATCAGTTGGAAGCAAATTATTATAAATTTATCTTGATAGCAAAGGACCCATTTCTAAACAGTTATTTCTCAAGTGACGTCACACGAAGGCAAATGGAAGTTGCAGCTTTTTCGGAAAAATATTCATCATGATGAGATTTTTAGATCACAAGTTCTAAAATGCGGCTTAATAAGAGGCTATGCGAATTTAATTTTCGTCACTGTCACTCCAAGCGAAAACACGCTCAGTGCGAGAGAGGCGGATTCAAGGCGAAAGAGAAAAATGTTAGTTTTATAATTTTTATAAGAAAACTAAAATAGCTAGCAAAATTTCAAATATCAAATCTCTAGATATTTTTGAAACACACTTAATAAAATATGTTTGAGTTCTGTATATGGTTCCTATTCGTCAAACGAGGAGAAAAAGTGTGTTTGAAGACCTCATTTCAACAATTATTTCTATCGAGGAAAATTTATCCAAACATGTTTTCCAATTTCAAAACCCCAAATATGATTATATGGTCAAATGCATATATCAGAAGTTTATTAAAATTTTCCGTGTATTTCATGAAATACACAAAAAAGAAGCACCTCTATTTTTTTACATATCGCCTAACTCACCTAAATCTCGAAATGGTTTTCAAATTAACACACCTTAACACAATTTAATCTATGCGAATTGTGACGTGAAGAGTGTAGCGATGAGTGAGGCAAGTGGAGCAGTGTGTGGCTGGGTAGGGCAACATGGCGGTAACGCGAAGAGCAACACGAGCAGCAGCGCGAAGGGCAACGTGTGGCTGATTGGTTAAAACTAAAGGGGTCGCCGCGCTCCGCTTTTCATGATCACTAGCAACTAGTAGCAACCTAACACGCTCTTCCTCAATTTGCTCGCTGACCCACTATTTTTGTATTTTTGTTGAATTATTTCATAATATATTTCATATATATATAATTTTACGCAGACGCCTGCTAAATAAGGCTTTTAATCCCTCATTTACACTCTCGCAATGCTCTCGCCATGAAGGATACTAAGTTATATGAGTAAAACGAAATGCAATAGAGTCTATCTCCCTTACTCATATAAAGTCTGTTCACTTACATAGCTCCGCTTTTTGAACAATGCCACCCGCTGATTGGTCGCGCGCCACCAAATGAGATCAAAGGATAGTGACACCGGCGTACACACGTACGTCATCATCATCACATCAGTGCGTTACGGTGAAAGGTATTTTGTTTTTACATTTTACGCATCGAAAAATGCTACAAGAGAGACTCGAGGCTTTATCAATATTGAATATAGAGGCAGATAATTATGCAAAAAGAACTACGACACTATCATTCAAATAAATAATCGTTTAAATAAGGAAAAAATTGTATGCTTTGGTCTTTATTATATAAACACTTCTCTTTCGTACATATTCTAAGAAAAGTATAAGAAAAGTACTCATTGTACGTAATGGTCGATCTCTTTTTAATAAATACGTAATAAATGTAATAAAGAACGACGCTGGTCTACCAGTGGATAGGGGGCCCATAGGCGTGGACTGCTTAGGGCATCAAGTAGTCTTAATTCGGCACTGATGATCTCTAATGGAGGTGCTGAAAAAGATGCTTTTTACACCACCTGCTCGACAATGTCCAATTACATATCATGCAACCTCAACGTAAAGTAACGCATTAAATCTCAAGGTATATAAATTTATATGAAAATCCCTAGGGATTAAAGTGATTAAAATTTGGAACGTCAAATTCGTGCGGAAACTCGTGGAAAACAAATGCCCATATGGGATTGTAAAGAGGTTTGTTCGAAAATCGAACTGGCCACCATAAGCAGAATTCAACAAAAAGAAAAAAAGCGTTTACAAAGAATGTGAAACAAAAGACGGTGTTCGATGCTGTGATTGTCAGTGAATTTTATTTAATTATTAATGTTGATAATAAATGTCGAGCTTTTTATTGTCTCGCAGAAGGTGTGAAAAGTAGAGTATGCTCCTCTGGAATAAAGCCTGTCTTTGTCTTGGGCAGCTTGAACCCCTCGCTTTACTCAGGACTCTATATAACTCCCTCGCTACGCTCAGGAGTTAACTCTAGAGTCCCTCGTTACGCTCAGGGTTCAATATGCCGCCCGTGACGTAAGACACTGCTTTATTCCCTTAGTGCATAATCTACTATTATTTTATACCCCACATGCACATATAATATACCTATAATTTCCAGAGCCCAATAAAGTTCTGCACGTAGCAAACAGCTGTCGGTCCGGCTGTTTTTAAGAAACAGACTCACTGACAGACTCTAAAGCTTCTCTGTTAGGGTTTTCCTTGTTTGACGGAATCGTAAAGTCATGCTGACCGAATATAGATCTTGATAGGGACTCAATATTTGTTTCCAAAGGAAATTATTTTCGCCTTTTGAACAAATATCTCTGAACGAACGATGCCTCCGAGCCATACATCAATGTGGTTGTGCGTAGTGTGATGTCATCACTATTTGTTCTTGTATGATTGATTGAGAATATGTCTTATATTTATTGTTAAGAAAAATATGTGAGGCTACATTATATTACAAAGAATTAAAACTTACAAATGTTTGTTAATACCTATTTATGCAGCAAAATTCATACTGAAAACTCGTTAAGTGTTCAGTATCAAGGTTCAATGACCATTTTTGTGAAATTGGTAAATAATTTTCTTTATTCTTTATTCTTTAATGTACACAGAAAAGCAGTTAAAACATATAATTAAAAGATATGTACACAGGCGAGCTTATCTCTAAAAAGAGATTTCTTCCAGCAAACCTAAGCGGGAAAGGGAAATTTTATTAAAACAAGTAATCATACATACGTGTACTACAAAAGATATATCCTAAATAATATATTTATATATATATATATAAACAAAATATACATACATAATTATAATATACTTACTTACACTTACTTAATTATAATATACTTACTTATACATATAAAGTATACATAAACTTACCTATTTACGATGACAGTGAGAGGTAGTGCTCTTTTAGCTTTTTCTTGAAAAGGCTCTTGGTGGGACAGTTACGAATACTGTGCGGTAATGAGTTCCACAGTCCAATCGCTGTAACATTATATGATTTGCTGTAAGCCCCAGTGTTGTGTACAGGAGTTTTTAACAAGAACATGTTAGAAGGACGTTGGGGCTTGTCTTGAGAATACAGGTATTGAAAGCGATCACGTAAATAAGAAGGGGACAGTGGGCTCTTAATAATATTATAAAGGCGAGAGAGGATATTATAATTGCGACGAAGGCGAATAGGGAGCCATTTTAACTCAGAGCGAAAGTGGGACACGTGATCGAATTTGCGCAAACCATAGATGAAGCGGATACCCAAGTTTTGAAGTCGTTCGAGTTTGTTTAAGAGTTCCTCGGTGATATCAACGAAACAGACATCAGCATAGTCAATAAGAGGAAGAAGAAGGGATTGAGCGAGAGTGATTTTAGTTTTAAAGGGTAGAAAATTCTGGAGTTGCTTTAGGGAGTGGAATGCACCGTGTACTCTACGGCTAATCTCATTGATATGAGCAGCCCAAGAGAAGTTGCTATCAAATATAACCCCTAAATTTTTTGCTTTTTCAGTAAATATTAAAGGGATACCATTATAGCACACAGGAGGTACCGACATATTATTAAGCACGTTAAGCATATATCTACTGCCAATAAACATGATTTGTGACTTATTTGGGTTGACAAGCAGACCATATGATTTTGCCCAATTAAATATATTAGAGAGGTCATGGTTTAACTCTAGTAAGGCTGTTTCCACCTGATTTACTGGAAAATGACTATATATTTGCAAATCGTCTGCATAGAGATGGTAGGAAGAAGATAACGTTTCAGTGATGGAGTTAATAAAAATTGAAAACAGGAGAGGTGAAAGGACGCCACCTTGCGGTACACCAGCAGTAAGCTCGCACCATTCTGATGTAACATCATCGGAACGAATACACTGCTGACGACTGCGCAAATACGAATCAAACCATTCCGTTACTAGAGGAGATACGTTAAGAGAGAGCAGGACTCCCAGGAGTATATCAAAGTCGACACAGTTAAAAGCGCTACTGAAGTCTAACAGGGTTAGCACAGTTACTTGTTTATTATCAGTAGCAAACCTGATGTCGTCAGTAACCTTGAGAAGTGCAGTGACAGTACTATGTCCAGGACGGAAACCGGATTGAAAACGATTAAATAGGTTATTTTGGGCCAAGTACAAGGACAGTTGTTTGGAAACAATGGCTTCTAGGACTTTGGACAGGATAGGTAGGATGGAGATGGGTCTAAATTCAGAAAAGGAACAGGGGTTAGAAGTTTTGGGTAAAGGAATGACATGGGCCATTTTCCACGCTGTAGGAAAGGAACTGGTTACAAGGGAGTGATTAAGAATATGAGAAACGGTAGGAACAAGTTCTTCGAGGATAGAAAGAAGCATCTGTGAACAAATCTGGTCATCACCTACTGCTTTTGAAGAAATGGACAGAATAGCTTTCTTAACGTCACTCATAGTAACAGTTTTAAATGAGAATGGAACGCAATTGGGCATAGGTTTGTTGGCTAAGTTGTGAAGGGTTGTGTTTTTAATGTGGTCTTCTAAGGAGACAGGAGTAGATGAGAAGTGCTTATTAAGTGCATTAAAATCAATATGAAGATTAGCAGAAGAATTAGGAGATTTGCCAATCCCAAGCGTTTTCAAAAATTTCCAAACTTGAGCTGGGCTAAAGTTATCAATTGAATCATGAATGTGGCGTCTCTTTGCAATTTTGTTGGTGTTTCCTACAAACACAAGCCCAGGCTCTGTGTTAAGGCTTCAATAAGCGTGGATTTGATAAAATTGCGTATATTTAGCTCGATTTGTAGGCCAAACTGGCTACTAGAAAATTCTGGGAAATATATATGTACTTAATCATGTTTTTCTGACGAATTAAGCCTTTATAGATTATCGAAATTTTATATCTTTACTCAAATAAATACATATCTGTAGGTACCTAATGTCATTCTGTACATTCAATTCGCTCGGACACGGAATATGCGTTTGAAATGAATCTTTCACACAATAAAAAATCTCATTATTATCTACAAAAAAGCCTTACTACTTTATTTTTGTATGTCCTAATGGAGCCACGATTTCAAAATAACTGAAGTTTTGCGTGCGCGGCAACTGATTAGAGCAGGATAGAGAGTTAAAAAACAAACGCGTTAGAGTGGGACAGAATCTTAGCATAGTGGAGCCCCTTAATTACTATGGGAGGTAAATTTTAATTTTGCGATATTATCAAAAAGTGCTGTTATCGATCCGTGATGCAGATCACTTACCAAGCCTCCAGTATGAAATTCATACTACATTGCTCTATGGGCTAAGCGGAGTGAGTATGTATTCATACTGTGAATACTCCGCTTAGGCCATAGAGTTTGAGCAATTCAATAAAGAACTCTTTCCATACATTAAGACGAGGGCCGATAAAATTTCTTAATCAGGCAGGACCATCGTTGTCTGATCCAAGATTCTATACAATTATTGTTTTTACTTTGCCTATAGGCAATTATGTTATACTGTTATTTACTAACATGTGTTAGATTATTACATATTTATCTATTTAATTTTATAGTATTTCCGTCTGGATACCAAATTTTAAATTGTAATGTCGAATTTAGTGTTTCCGTTTCCATTTTTATATTTAATTTGCAACATCCTGTTTTGGTATTTTCTGGTTCGATTTAATAAAATATTGTGTTACTTCGGTTAGAATAATTTTGTAAGACATCTGGAATGGATCAAGTCAAATTTTAAATAATAACGATTTTAGTGTTTCAGTTTCCACTTTCAAATTTAATTTGTAACTTTCTGTGTTGATGTTTCCGGTTTGATTTAATTAAATATTGTGCTAGTTCCGTAAGAATAACTTTGTAACTTTGCTCCATTTTCATGGTAAATAATTTTTTTTAATTCAAAATTCAGTTTTGGGTCAACATTTTACACAACATATAAAAATTGCAGGTTTCTATCTCATTCCGTCTAAGAGTTAGAACCCCGTGACAAACGGACAGACAGACGGACAGTGGAGTGACATTAATAGGGCTCCGTTTCGCCTTTTTGGTACGGAACCCTAAAATGAATTTGTTTCCAACGTCTATCATAGCAACACGTCACATGTTTATAAAGGAAACTTCGTAGTTTCGAACATTGTAGAATCAGCTGTTTTACAAAACCGCTAGTTGTCTTACAAAATAGCTACGTTATATAAAACACCTAAATTAGGTTCAGCTGGATTTTCATTGCGTTATGTTCGACAATACCCACGTTTAGACGTAATGTAAAAAGCCTTTCCAAAAAGTCAAAATTAGGTGCAACGACGAGAGGAGCGGAGAGGAGCGTGTTAGGTTTAAATGTAAGATAAAATAATGGAGCTGAGCTAAGCGGAGCGAAGTGAGGCGACTCTTGTAGTTTTTACCAAAATTTAGAATACAATGTCTAATTGGACGCTGTTTTGCAAAAATGCCAAAATGTTTTATAAAATCAATAAACGTTGACCCGCTGTGTTTCTAAATGTTTCTAAAACAGCTGATTGTTGTTTAGCTGTTTTATATAACGGAGTTACTTTGTAAAACAACTAGTGGTTTTATAAAACAGTGTATTTTACCATGTCTCTCTGACATGAATATGACATCAAATGATCATACATCCTCTAGATCTGATGTTTCGAGCTAGCTTCTTCCTGTTACAAGACTATTAACATAAAATTAAAGCGCTACGGGAAAAAAATTTACCCTTTTAGAACTTGCATATCTGCTTGAGTAAAGAATGTATTATTTTGATAAAATAGTCTATTATTTTTGGAATATTTTTCTAGGGATTTGGTAAACAGAAACGCGATTGGAGAAATTCGGCTCGATAAAATATTTATTGAAATGAGGTCTTTTTAGATACCAATTGTCCTGGTTTGACATTTTGGAAAGACACATGGACAGCAATTATACAGGTTTTAACAGTATCTAAGACTTAGTTAAACAAAATTTTGATAGCAAATTCAGTACATTTTATATTAATACAAAACTGATTTTTTGCTACTTTCTCTCGAATCCGTCCCTCTCGCACTGAGGGTTTTTTCGCATATGGAGTAACAGGGACGCTAAAACTTTTACATATTGCTTTAACGATAAATAAGCAATACTGATCTATTGTAACTTATATGTCACAACGCGTAAGAAAAATAATATCCCTAAAACATAATACTTTTATTATGCCACTCAACTAGGGAATTGGAAATGTGCCAATAAAATCGTGCTTAGACTATACAAAGAAAATCTTAGTCTTATACAAAAGTAAGATGAAAAGAAAGTAAAGTACTATCGGAGAAATTTACGTGAACCCACTTATCATCTTTACTGTAAAGGTAAAAAGAGTAAAACGTGGGTCAACTGAACTTTCACCGTCGGTACACATACAACTGAAGTAGATAATATGGGATTATGTCCTGAGATTTGTGTCACTTATTGGAGCGTGAAGAATCGTACAGCCGCTGAAAAAGTGGATTATTTTCTCCTCAGTGGAAATAAAAATGTACTTACATACGAATATAGTCAGTTTGAGTCATTGTATACTAAAATAAATCGCCAAGAAAGTTTCGAGTTTGCTGAGGGTTTCATAAACTATTCATATATGTTAATGTTGATGTATGTAGACCACAGAGAAATTTAGAAAAGTAGTTGCCGATAGTTCTTTTCTCCAGGGAAAATTGAGTGACACTGCGTGGGGTGGGAGGCAGAGGTACGGGCAACTGAAGACAATAAAGCCGATTTTGAAGGCTTTAAATTTAGTGTTAGTGCTGCCAAAACTTAAATTTTTCCAAAGTAATTTAGCTTCTATTCCTAACACTTATGAACTGTTTTGCAATGAAGAAAATTTAGTTTTTACAGCACTAAAACTAAAATTAAAGTCTTCAGAATCGGCTTTAATGTTATTTTACGTAGGAATAAAAAGACTAAACGAATTATAAAGAGATTTTGCGGATTGATTTTCGTCAGTCGGTTGGAAATTCCAATTTTAGTTACCGGCTCATTTACATACCTAAAGAGCCATTCACTTTTCGTAATATTTTTTTACTCTGTGAAGAGAAGGGTTTGTTTTGGTATGTTTCTTTAAACATCAAAAATCACAGCTTATTCCGCCCAGATCCATTCCAAGTTCGCCATTAAAATCGACTAACATAAAATTACTGAAAATAGGACGTTTTCAGACGAGCCACCGTGCGGTGAAGAATCTGGGCGCCATACATTTTGTATGAATAATATTATGTCGTGCTATGCGGTATCGTTGCGTGCGTGACTAAACGCCACTTTGTAAGACCCATGCATGTTCTTAACTCGACTTTAACTCAGGTTAAGTCAAAAAATGGAGGGGGAAGAAAAAACTCTCTTGCACCAATAAAAATCTCGGGTTAAACTAAAAGAAAATCATCAGAATTTAACCCGACTCTCGCCTCGAGTTAAACTCGGGTTAGCGAAGTAATGTTACCTTTCCAATGACAACCTCGTGGGTTGCAACTAGTTACTTTATGGTAACATTAAAATGTCAAACAATCGCTTAGCTCGGGTTTACTAACCCGCTTCGATATTATCATGGTGCAATTTATAGGACTAATGAAATGTCGGGTTAGTTAACTCTTCCCTTGGGTTAGCTAACCCGAGGGTTAGGGATTTTTCTCGATCATGCTGCAAGTGGGCCTTTTTGTTGTGTGCTAGAATGTGCAACAAATCCCATCCCAACAACAATCAAACAGGTTAATTTGATGATGCCATCAAATTTTTATTTATAACTACTGTAAGTTGAATGCATAATTAACTATTTAAAAAACCGGCCAAGTGCAAGGCGGGCCTCACTCTTTTAGGGTTTCGTACATATGGCCAATTATTTCAAACTAGATATTTATTTAATTTTTATGATTCTGTCAAACATTAAAACTGCAAAATTAAGTTGGTTGAGTATTTGGGGACGTAACCCTAAAACTACATTATAAATCGGCGTTTTTAGTATTTGTCGTTTAAATACAGCATATGCTACATAAATAAATAAATAAATGAAGTAAAAAAAATAAACAGAAAATAATTTAAAGATAATATACAGAAATTTAAAACTCTTAACTGCTTTGGCCCTTGAGATAGACCCCGTAACAAAAATGCTCTAAAAATGGCAATAAAGAATTCGAAACATGTCGCGTACCGCGAGATAATTCATGTAAGTCTATACGTTTTTAAATCATAAATGATGCCATCAAAACTTTGTAAGTGGTATTTTCCCTCATAAAATTGCAAGAAGTAAAAAAATACAAATTTAAACAATATTAGGACATACCAGCGTTAAATTTGGTTTCACATGCTCAGCTCCTTTTCCGGATCCTGTGAACAAAGAATATATAGCATCATGAATAAATAAAAGAGACAATCTTTACGAAAGAGAGAAGTTGATAGGTACAAAATTCTACGTGCCCAAGATATTTTAGGCTATCATTGAGGATAGGCTTCGCAAAAACATCAAAGTTCCCTTATTTATTCTTCGTTGTTTGAGGAATCTAGCAATATCATGAGTGAAAAAAAATATATATTTCTGCCTAGAATATAATGCACACACTTAGCGAAACAGAATCATCTGACATCATTCCAGTAATAAGAAAAAAAACAACAAAGATTGCTCTTAAAAAAGTTGTCATGTCGAGGTTTAAGATTACTTGAGTAAAATTCCATACATATTAATTATGTATTAAAACCTGTATAAACTTTATTATACTTTGAAATGAACAGATTTTTCCTAAAACGTTTAGCTTTTTTCTTAAATAATAAAGCTTGTGAATAAAATTCCTCCTTGTGAAACCTCTACTTAGCGTGGTTGTACAGTGTTATGTCAAATTGGTCTTTATCTGCTCAAGCGACGGTTGAGTCTCCGATCTCCACTACCCACGGTTTATTGCGGCCGCGGGCTCTAACTCAATGATTCCCTTAACGGGACACCTGACGCTAGAACATAAACAACGCCAGGTTTTTAAGGGTTCGTTGGAAGAAACTAGGTCTCTCCTCATATTGAAGAAAATATATTTGATTTATTGATATTTTATCTAGAGATTCTACTTATAAACAATGTATTAAGATTTATTCTTTTGTAAAAAAAAATCAAGAGCGATAGCAATTGAAAAAAAATTAAGAACGCGGTAAAGAGATCAACTTGATTTTTTTTTCATAAAATAGGTAATAAAAATATTAAGGGATTCTACTTAAATCCGATTTTTTTCCCTACAAAATATTTCAGTATTAGCTAAAAACATACCAATTTGTTGCTACGATGCGTGATCACTAGTATTACGCGTCCAAGAAAAAGAGGCCAATGAGCCAACATATAACCGCCTCTATGAAAAACAAAAAAGGTCTTTGCCATTGGACTCATTGTGCTGGACGGGACGGGACTTTTCACGACTTAAGTTATTACTCCTATTTCATTATCAACCAGTTTACTATAGTCGTAACATAAAATTAATAGCGAAATCTGTAAGTCTACTCCAAGCCCACATACAACTCAAATGGTCAACTCCACTATATTTCCTGTGACAGAATATTTTTGACGAAATTCGGATTTTACGGCCACATCCGAGCTCATGCCAGAAAACAATAGAGGTCGCCTTCAAGGACGACGTCATCATCATTATTGTGAATATTTGAAGTAGTCAAGAAAAAAGAATAAAGAAAACATTTTTAACACTAACCAGAATTTTTTACAGCACATTATACATATGAAAATATATCAAACGGGATGCTCATAAGCGGTTGCATAGAATTTTATGAGATGTTTAAGAGTCATATTACATAACATTACGGATCGCGAAGAGGCAGAGAAAAAATATTTTTGTCGGATATACGAATGTATATTCATTATTTTTATGTTTTGTAGTAAAATGTAACAACAAAAAGCCTCAAAAAGGCAGATTTGGACATTGAATAAAGCAAGAAGGCCTTTAAATGTTTCAAAAAGCTTTCAACAATATTTTTTACGATAATGAAGTATTCCAAAGGAAATGTGTTTCGGTCGTTTCTGTCCTATTTATGTAAGTAACAATAGAAGGGTCTTTGATGCTTAGCAAGTTAATTTAAGTTAATGTAAGTAATTCCCAAAGGAGACTACTTGAATAAAAACATCATTACGACATATATTTCGGGGTGTCAGTGGTGTTTTTGAGTGTGGAAAGAGAATAAATAATAAATTAATCAAAGGCGTGGGGACGCTATATGGGGTAAGGCTATTATTCCCGCACAATTACATGCTTTTTGTGGCATTCAAGTTTACCTCACAGTGTTTTCCTTCATCGGTCAGCAGGTATACAAATATACCTTAAACATATCCATCCATCCATCCATCAGCCTTTTTTTTTTTCGTCCCCTGTTGGTCATAGGCCTTTCCAAGATTTTGCCACTCTTGGCGGTCCTCTTGGAAGTAATGCCCATACTCACACACGCTGGGCAGACGGGTTGGTGAGCCTGGTGCCGCAACCCTCGCACCCGTGACGCCGCTGACCGTCACCAGTCTGTTTTGTATAAGGCCCGGCTGTTGTGAATGGATATACCGCCATCAATCGGTCCCAGGCATGGTGGGCCACCTGGTTTTATGCGTTCGTGAGCTGAACTCTTACTCTCCCCCGAATAACTTCGAGAGGGTCTCCAAGTAAGATGGTGATACCTCCACGGTCGAGCCCGGTATCAGCTCTACCACCTATATCTCATTAGAGTATTGGGTAGGTGCTATTCTACTTTACCGGTCACCACAAGGCTTATATCTTATACATAAATTCCAAAAAAATCATTAGTGCATGCTTCACCAACAGGATTCGAAACCAAATCTCAAGAGTCCGGTGTTCTACACTTCTACCTACTTTTTTTTCGCAAGTATATTTCTTTGGGTAAGTAGTTCTGTACGGTTAGTAGACTTCTCTGTTAAAGATACCAGAATTTTTATGCCCAGTATACATAATCAGTACAACAGCAGTCATTCTGACATTAGCGGGTATTCCAGTACTCATATAGTAGGCAGTTAGAGAGCGAATTAGGGTCGCGAACTGCGCGGTGGATCGTAATCGTAAAGCGTCTCTCTACACCCCGAAAGATAGTGGTACAGTTATGGAATTGTGTTAGAAACGTACGATTTTAATAGTCAAACTGGTAGTTCAAATAGCAGCTTAAAATTGAAACCGAACGTTTTAAGCTGTCAAATTAATACGATTTTCTTACACAACTGCACCCTTGAATTAATCACTGGAATTCAACGGAAAAATATTTTTTATTAGAAATTGTGGTTCCTTTCGTAAACCGCTAAGGACGCTGCTGTACAATTTCTCATATAAATATTTTACGCAGTCGCTATCGTGTATCGACTGCAAAACTCATGGTAGGCGTACAGATTATTCGCACGGAAATGTTTGAGCGGCAAATTGATCAGAAACTGTTAAAAGTTGAAGAAATTGCCGCAGACTAACTTTTCGCTCTTATTCCATTGTTATACGGCTGAAAAGTGGATCTGCGGATTTTTCCTCGATAGTACCTACCAATATACCAAGACGGTGCAAACATCCTACTGAAAATGCGACAACTTTTCTAAAGAAAAATGTATATTTCATCAACACATCTTAGAAATGGGCATTATTATGGTCTGCCTAAGCATATCTTGAATTCTGCTAAAACTACAGAGGTTGCCACGCTCCGCTCCGCTTCGCTCGGCTCCGCTTCGCTCGGCTCCCCTTTTTACTTGTAAACCTAACACGTTCCTAGCTTAGCTTTGCTTCGTTCGTCATTGCACTTATTTTTGATTTTTTCTTGAAAGACTTACATAATTGTTCTAATCTCGCTTTTTCACGAAAAAGCGAAATAATTTCATAAAAGGTTAAATAATATTAGTTGGCGAAACTCAAAACATAGATTTTACTAGTCTATATGAACAACTGTTTGTATGGGAGCTAAGCGAAATTCGTAAAATTTGTTTTCACCTTTCCATACTGGACCAGTCAGCTGATCGGGGCAATTTGTATGAGAGGAAGAGAAAAAAAGTTTCGAATTTTGATTAGCTCCCATACAAACAGTTGTTCATATAGACTAGTACTACCTATGTTTTGAGTTTCGCCAACTAATATTATTTAACCTCATATGGTCGCGTAATCGGCCTTTACACCATAATTCGGTTTTTCATGAAAATTTCAATATAAAATTATTTCCCAATAGAATTGTAATAAGGACGATATTGCCTTATTTACAGAGAATAATATGTGGTATATAATCTACATCCCTTCGTGGACTCGTTACAAAGCAAATTGCGGGGACAAAGTCGGTTTAGTTGGGACAAAAGTTGGTCAATTTTATTTAACGAAGGATCGTTTGAGTTTCTGATGTTTCAAATAGTCAAGTTACGTTTATACCGGGTATTTTTAGGGTTCCGTAGTGCCTAAAAGGTACAAAAGGAACTTTATGGTGAGACTTCGTTGTCCGTCCGTATTTCACAGCCTCATAACTTTAGAACCGTTAAAGATAAATACATGAAATTTGGCACAAAATATCATTAATTTGTCCACATATTAGGGTAGATAAAAATATAAAAATTTGAAATTGGTCAAAATATTTCCAAAACAAAAGTGACAAAAATAAAAAATAATAGCCGAATAATACAATACGGGTATCAAATTATAGATATTAAAAAGTTGATTCTAAAAATATATACTTTTAATATATTTACTTACACTGGTTTAGAGAAATCTTTAAAAAACTCCAAAAATATGTATGTCCCTCCCCCTTATCTCCGAAACTGGTAAGCCGAAAAATATGAAAAAAATCATGGTTATATGTGTTTACGTAACGATTACAGGAAAAATAAATTGGTTGAGAAATTCACGAAAAAAAATGACAAAATTAAATTTATCATCTACAATACGGAACCCTAGGTACGCGAGTCTGACTCGCACTTGGCTGGTTTTTCTTTACAGAGAGTTAGGCTTACACTTTTAAATGAAAAAAAAAATCACCACTCCTTACTTATTTTACATGTTTATTATGATGGCATGAATTACCCATATACATGAATGGGTATCATTAGAATTTCTATACCATCCGGATTGGCACTGGGTATAAAAGAATTAAATAAAAATATATAATAAAAAATATTAAAAACACGACTGCTATAATTTCAAAATGAACTTAGTAACGACACCCAGTGCAGTCGGGAGACATACAAAACAACACGTATCCAATGCAGAGCTGTTCCCTGTCGTTACTAAATTCATTTTGAAATTATGGCAGTCGTGTTTTTAATATTTTTTGTTATTTATTTTTATTCTCATAGTCTGACAATTGGAATGTTTCAACAATATTTTATTGGATTTTAACAACATCTAAACTATGCTAGTTTGAAATCTGTATCTTGTTTTAATTTAAAACGGTAATTTTTCATTTATTCTGGATTCTATCCCTCTCACACTGCGGGTCTTTCCGCATGGAGTAAGTAAGTAACAGTGACCGTTGCAAGCGTGACATACTTATCTTCATAAATCTTAACTAAATAATAAATAAAACTAACAATTATAGGTCAGTCAAGTTAAATACTGCCTACCGGCTCAGATTTATACTTGATATGTATCTTCTACTCTCAGCAATAATTTACCATATCCGTCTATTAAGGCGTATGACCACGCTAAATAAGCAACTCGATGTGTGTCGGTACAAACATCAACGGAAACGACATTGAAATAATGTTCATTTCAGCGTGCCTTGAAAAGTGGCTGTTAACCACTGCGTCTCCGGCTAGCGCAAAATAGGAGAATATAATACTTTTCACATGGACGCCATAACCGAAAAAAAAATTTTTAACTTAAATTTTTTAGTTCTACAAATTTCCTATAATATGGTGAAATAATAATTAAAATCGCTATAGGCGTTTGGAATGAGTAAGAGAATTCTTGTGTTAATCATGTGAAACTTTCGATGACTTTCGATTTTTTTTGTCAAAACTTACAATAGAAAAACAGTTTATGAAACTTAAAATATATTTTTGACTTTATAATGCCTATCATATATTTTTATGAAAGTTTTTGGACCACCCGTGTGGGAATAGTAGGCCTTCAAAGACAGGTCCAAATGGCAGTTGGCGAATCTATTCGCCTTAAAAACAGGCTGTGACAAACAACTATACTTCGTTTAGCTAGACGATGCAAGGCGGGTATTCCCCTGACTGACACCTGCCGCGCCGTGTTAAAGGAAATGCCGCTGTCTCGACTCTCGAAACTAAACAAAACCAGCCTCTGACTGCTGCTGACCTGACCCTCGTACCATGATCATGTATGATTGCATTTTATAACAGAAGCCATACATGTCGGAAGTATCGTTTTCTAACTTTAAGTACGAGTATCATTATAATGCTGAGAGGTGGATGGACCGCTTTGCATCGTCTCGCTGAATACAGTATAGACAGACAAATGGATCAATTATGGAGACCTAAAAAAACTGTTTTATTGTGAAATGCAGTATGCTCTTAATTATATTTTTCCTGTACAATACACAATCAACACGTCGAGCGCTCGCGGTTAAGTTGGCTGTGATTGGTCAGCGAGCTGTCAAAACCCAGTGCTCGATGTTCTGCAAGTTCGTTGGACGTAACAATTAAATGCACAGTTGCAACTAGCCCAATTTACAATCAATCTCTAAATTTGTAACGAACTCGATTTGGGAAATGGTATTTACCCCAGTATCCGGTCCACGTTAAACCAAACGGATAATATCCAAGGTGAATTAGTGAACATCGTCCATATTGTTGTTCTAATTTAAATCTAAAACTTGAAAATTAAACAAGCCTATAAATGTTCACATAAATAGTGTAAAGTAAAAGGGAGCTTTTTCTGCCTACAAACTATTATGTAGTTTGGTAGAATTATACACAAATATGTATGAATATTCATGTGAAATAAACGTTTATGTGGGTGCCGAATAGGTTTTTGGTAAAAGGAGATGGGAGTACCTTAGCGAGTATCCTTCGATGCTTCGATAGTCCAGTTGGGTCAGCACACCACAAAGCACTTAAAAAGTTAGATTTTCACACAACACAATGCATTCCTTAAATGCACGCAGGATAGGTATTTTTATTTGAGTCTATATAGTTATTTTGAATATTTAATTGATTTTATTTAGAGCGCTCGCGCAAGCCGGCAATTCGGATATTTTTCGGAAGAAGATTAGTTCTTGTTTTTCACGTGGTGGCGTAGTTGTCGCTTCTTGCGTCCTTTTTCTTTATTCAGCGAAGAGAAGGATGGGTATAGGAATATAGTAAAAATGAATAGTTTTTCGTTGTATGAGTGATTTGTGTGAGAGTGTGTGTGCACTTATTAAATGTAAAGTAATAAATATCAAATTAAGTAACGCGGCGCGTACAACTTCCCCCGGCCTGGAGGTTTCCTCCAAAAAAAAACGCGTAAAAACATTAAAGTATTAAAGAAAACTAAAACTAATATTGACTCTTTCAAAGTAAAAAAAAAGTCAAGAGTATGCGTGTACAATAAAAATAAGCTATTGTAGAGGAAGTGGACAGAGACGCACGACAGGTCGCACGTAGCTCCCATTTATGGTTTTTACCTTTGCGGCTCTCACAATACTGTCCTTACCAGGATATACTTCTTCTACTATTCCCAGCGGCCAACACATTGGATGAGCTTTCATGTCTTTAATTACTACGAGGGTTCCTATTTTAATAGGATTAGCGGGTGTTAACCACTTTTCTCTCTGCTGGAGAGAAGTCAGATATTCTTGGCTCCAACGACGCCAGAAAGAATGCATTATTTTATTTAATAGTTGATAACGAGTTAAGCGGTTACCCAACTGGTCAGTGTAATCCTCAGCTGGTAAATATTTAAGGGGCGTTACGTTTAAAAAGTGACAAGGAGTAAGCGCGGAGAGATCTGACGGATCAGAGCTGAGAACGCATAGAGGGCGGCTATTTAACAGACCTTCTATCTGAACCAAGACGGTTGAAAATTCTTCATAAGTGAGTACTTGTGAGCCTATAACTTTGAATAAATGAGTCTTTACAGAACGGACATTAATTTCTACGAGACCGTTAAAATGGGGCCCAAAGGGGGGGCTATGCTTAAACTGAATGCGAAATTCGGCTAATTGTTGAGTTAAGTATGTATTATGAGCATCAGATTGTAAGAGGGCGTACATTTCATCTAGTTTGCGTTTCGCACCAATAAAATTGGTACCTCCGTCGCTATAGATCATAGAGACAGGGCCTCTTCGACAAATGAAGCGTTTAAAAGCGGCGAGGAAGAGATCGGAACTTAAGTCAGAGACCAACTCCAAGTGGAGAGCCTTTGTTGTAAGACAAACAAATAGGCATATGTAGGCCTTATGACTTTTAATGCCACGGCGGCGAATGTGCGTAATATAGAAAGGGCCACAATAGTCGACTGAGGAATAAACAAAGCTCTTAGCTTCTGAGACACGGAATGAGGGTAAATCTCCCATGAGTGGGTATGTAGATTTCGGGTTGAGTTTGAAACATATATTGCATTTGTGAACTCTCTGGCGAATAAGGTTCCTGGCTGCGAGAATCCAGAATTTCTGCCTTATAAGCGAGAGCAAGAGAGCAGGACCAGTGTGTAGATTGATATAATGAAAATGATCAACAATTAGTTGCGTTATACGGTCTTTAGCGGGGAGTAATATAGGGTGTTTTTGCCCATAATCTAAGTCTGAATTCTTGAGTCGACCTCCTACTCTAAGAATTCCACCGTCCAGGAACGGATTTAATTTAAGTAAAGCGAGACTACAGCGTTTATTTATATGAAGCGCTGAAATATCTTGGGCGAAATGCTTATTTTGTAAATAGCGTATGATGTAAATTTCTGCAAAATCCAAATCTGATACGGTTATCAGACCGCGAGAGGCTAAGCGTTTGGAAAAGCGTAAGACGTAGACCATGGAGTGTAATAACTTCTTCCAGGTGGAGACACGATCAGCTAATTCCTGTATAGGGTTTAGTAAACCAGACTGTGAGACTTCAACTTTAAGCGCGATAGTCTTGGCTTCGAGATGTTGTTTGTTGGGCAAGAAAGGTTTAATAGGCCACTCAGCGAGAGGAGATGTGGTCCACGCAGGAGAGTGAAACCAAAGAGCATTAGATATGAGAGATTTAGGAGTCACTGGACGAGTTATAACGTCAGCGGGGTTTTCCTGTCCACTGATGTGAAACCAATGTTTTGCGGGAGTTTTAGCATTTATTTCTGAAATGCGGTTTGCGACAAATATATGAAATCTAAAAGCGGGTGAGTGTATCCACGTCAGTGCGACAGTGGATTCTGAAAATGCAAATATTTTGTTTATATGAATACGTTTGTCTATAATTTCACATAGAGCCGACAATTGTAAATTGGATAAGAGGAGACTTGCACAAAGCTCAAGACGAGGAAGAGACAACTTTTTGAGCGGTGCTATTCTTGACTTTGATGCGAGGAGCGCGACTGTACCTCCAAGATTCTCAGCGGAACCTACTCTGATATAGACGACAGCACCGTAACACTCCTCACTTGCGTCAGCGAAGCCTATGAGCGTGACATGAGTGCCTGCGGTTACGCCGTTGTGGCGCGGAATCTTTATCTGCTGAAGAATGTGAAGTTCAGAGTGGAATTGGTGCCACTTTGAGAGGATAGTTTTATTGAGTATGGGTGTGTCCCAGTCAATACCGAGTTTGCAACACTCTTGGAATAAGAGTTTCATAAAAGCGACAACAGGACTTATAAGACCCAAGGGATCGAAGAGGCGGGCGGTTACAGAGAGAACGGTGCGTTTTGTACATTCTTCATTCTCTACTTTAATTTTGAAAAAGAAAATATCTTCAATAGGTTTCCATTTCATGCCTACTATTTTAGCGTTAGCGTTAGCGTCAAATTCAACAGCTTCTGTGTTTTTCTGTGTAGAGGGAATTTTATTCATCATTTCCGTATTATTAGAGATCCACTTGATAAGTCTAAAACCCCCGGCCGTGAACAGGTCGACCATTTGACTATAAGTCTGTTCGGCTACGTGTAGGCCATCGACAGAATTAACATAGTCATCCATGTACATGTGGTTTTCGGCTTCATGTGAGGCGAGCGGATAGCGTTCGCGTTCATCAGCGGCGAGCTGCCGTACGACTCTCATGGCAAGGTAAGGGGAGCTGGATACTCCAAAAGAGACTCTATTAAACTCATATGTATCAATTTTTGCGGTTGGATCGAAGCGAAATAGAATGCGTTGATACTTATGGTGCGAAGGAGTGAGACAGACGCGGAAGAACATTTTTTCTATGTCTGCCGAGAGAGCGACAGAGAACAAGCGTAGGTTTACCAAAAGCTCGAATATTGTATTTTGTAAGTTCGGCCCTGTATAAAGCAGGTTGTTTAAAGAGTTACCGGAAGTGGTAGCGGAACTAGCGTTCAGAACAATCCTTATTTTAGATGAAGTCTTGTCAGGGCGATAAACAGCTCTATGCGGGATGTAGTAACCTTCAGTAGAAGGATTGTCTACTTTCGAGAGGTAACCTTTATTTATATAATCTTTAAGCGTTTCGTTGTAACCTTCTCTGATTTCAGAGTTAGAGTCTAAACTCTTTTCTAGTTTGATTAAGCGGCATTTTGCGATAGCGTATGAATTTCCTAGCTCGGTAGGCTCATGTTTAAATGGTAGGTGCACGGTATATTCACCAGTGTCACTGCGGGTTGTCGTTGACTGAAATATCTCTTCGCATATCTCATCATCTCGGCTTATATGTTTCTTAGACGGGACATGTTCAAGTTCCCAAAAAGACTGCGTGAGTGTTTCTAAAGAAGGCTGCACGAAGGCACAGAAAGCGTCATCAACGGAAGATGTATAATTTTCTTGTAAGCAATTGGCTTTACCCATGGCGACATAGCCTAAGGTTGTCTCAATAGTGACAAGAGAAGAATTAGGGGACATAATTTTGCCACTTCCTAATAAAAGCGGGAATAATTAATTGCCTATAAGACAATCAATTTCAGCGGGTGAGTTAAAGCTTTCATCAGCCATTTGTAAGTTGCGTAAATGCGTTAAATCAGAGGTGTCAATCAGCGTGTTTGGTAAATGATCAGTAATTGTATCTATTACGCGAGCATTGACATTGTATTGACAACGCAGATCAAAGCGAGACTGCATGGTAAAACGAGTGAAACCGAGTGAAGAACTCTGTGAACATCCTATTCCTTTAATTGTAGAAGGCGCGTGATTTATTTTCAAATTTAATCGTTCACAACATTTTCGTGAAATAAAATGACTCATCGCACCGGTGTCCAAGAAAATCCGAACTTTAATTGGTTTTCCAGCGTTATTATTTACGTACACGGTAGCGGTAGGCAACAAAACCGTGGTGTTGTTAAAATTATTTGCACTAGGAGTGACAACTGACAACGCCGTGTCATTTGTATTTACGCGTGAAGCTTGCTCAACGTGGTTGGGCTGTGACAAAGCAGGCGAGTGCGGTTGTGGTGCGGAGAGCGCGGGGGGTGCGCGTGAGGTGACCTGTTGCGGCGTCTGTGCGGGAGTCGAGCGAGCGGAAGGTGCGATCGGCGGCGGGCCGGCGGCGACGCAGGAGCCCCTATGGCTCGGTGCGTGATGCGAAGAGGTTGCGGGTTCGATTCTCGGTTGAAAATTTGAATTCTCAATATGTAACTGAGTATGATGTCTGCGTCTGCAAACACCACAGCGATTTAGCGATTTACAATTTTGCGTAGCGTGGAAACCTAGACAGTTAGTGCAAAAATTATAATTTCTGACAGCGTGATTTTTATCATAAGCGTTGAGATTAATAAAATATGAACATTTGTATAGCGGGTGGACTTCACCTTTACACAAAACACAGGCGCGAGGTTGATTATGGTTTGGTTGAAAGTCTGAGTTTACAAGAAAAGTTTTAGTTTTACTAGAAGCGGGCAAATTGTAACTTTTAGCGGGAGCGGGTGAATTGTAGTTTTTATTAGCGTTTTGAAAGGGTTTCGAAACGGATGACGGGCGTAGTAAGTGAAGTTTACTTTGTTCCTTAACAAACTGAACAACGTCTGCGAATTTAGGGATAGATACGTCGCGGTTCTTTTGTTCAAAGAGCGCTACAGTTTCGCGGTCGAGTTTTGAGAGGGCCAGATGCGTTATCATGAAGTCTGACAAATCTTTGATTTTTAATTGTTGGAGTGCGGCCTCAGCAGCGCAGAACTGCTCAAGAAAGTGATCTAATGATCCAGCGGAAGCGTTAAGATTGGGTTTATAGTGCAGCATTTGTTCGACATAAGTAGAAGCTTGGATTCTTTTATCGTAATATTTCTCGATAAGTGCGTTCCAAATGATGGGGTAGTTATCACCAGTAGGTGGTAAGCCAGAGCAAACAGTGAGAGCCTTACCACTCAATTTGCCTATTAGGTATTGTACTTTCTCAGCGTTAGCTAACCTAGCGTTGTTGTGAATGAGATTACGAAAGTTTTCGTAAAACTGTAACCACTTAGTCGGGTTTCCATCGAATGAAACCAAGTCTAGCGGGGGTAATTTTTTGTTTAAAAAATCATTGCTTGCGAGATTTGACTCGAGTGAACTTTGCACTGATTTTATAGAACAGTAAAGTCCATCAAATGCGTGTAGGACTTTAAAGTCGGGAGTAGCGTCTTCATCGACTTCCAAGATCGCAATGTTGAGCTGGTCTATTATAGCGGAGAACTCAGTTCTAGTTTTCTCTAATGACTGACATCTGCTTAAAAACTGAGTCCTTAATTGCGGTGTGGAAACGTCCAGGCTTAGATCGTAAATGCTTTGAACTAGCTCAAATAAATTTTCTTTTTTAGCTTCTAAAAATTTGCATTTAGATGTAAGTTTCGGCGTTTCATCCTTCTTGGGAGGCATTTTTTCAAGCTAATAAGAATGAGAAGGTAGGTGCGAAATAAAGTTAGCGCTTAAGAGAAACCGCGAATTAATCGGTTGGTATCTGTACCAAATATTATGTATTTATTTACTAGCGTGAATTCGTGATATTCAATAAAGAATTCGATACATAGATAAAGGAGAAAATATCAAATAAGAGTAGGCAGGGTACCTTCCTAGTGCGTTGTGTGTGAGTGAGTTTAAATGTAAGCGTATTAAAGGCGAGAGTTGCGTGTACGGTAACGCGTGCCTTGAACGATGCAGGCAGCGCAGGCGGCACTATTTTGTGCAAGCGGTGACAAATAAACAAAAAGATGGCGGGCTACTTACGTGTACTAGGTTATGGAAATTAAGAACAAATACCTAGTCTACTTAATTTCCTTATGGAGGGAAGCGTGGAGGAGCGTTTTAAGCGTAAAATAGAAGCGGAGGCGTTAATAATATCAGGTGATATCGGTATAAAAATGGCGGAGCCGCGTGGTTTGTATTTCGAGAATTTTGCGTATTTTGTTGAGTATGGTGAGTAAAGAGTAGTTGTAGGATCGGGGAGAAGGACCAAAGACTTGTGGGTGCCGAATAGGTTTTTGGTAAAAGGAGATGGGAGTACCTTAGCGAGTATCCTTCGATGCTTCGATAGTCCAGTTGGGTCAGCACACCACAAAGCACTTAAAAAGTTTGATTTTCACACAACACAATGCATTCCTTAAATGCACGCAGGATAGGTATTTTTATTTGAGTCTATATAGTTATTTTGAATATTTAATTGATTTTATTTAGAGCGCTCGCGCAAGCCGGCAATTCGGATATTTTTCGGAAGAAGATTAGTTCTTGTTTTTCACGTGGTGGCGTAGTTGTCGCTTCTTGCGTCCTTTTTCTTTATTCAGCGAAGAGAAGGATGGGTATAGGAATATAGTAAAAATGAATAGTTTTTCGTTGTATGAGTGATTTGTGTGAGAGTGTGTGTGCACTTATTAAATGTAAAGTAATAAATATCAAATTAAGTAACGCGGCGCGTACAGTTTATTTATTATTTTTTTTATTTTTTTATTTTATACTTGAGCCTTGGTAAGTGATCAGCATCATGAACCAATAACGATTTTTGTAAAAATCATAAAATAAAATTTGGACTCAGGACTGGCTGGGAGTGAATTATGAATTTCATAAAGATTGTTATCGATCGATTTCTGATCTAATCACTTACTGAGCCTCCAGTATGAATTTATCTAAATGTCAACTTGTCAACTACGGCTATTGACCCATCACGTTGGGACGTAATAACGTCAGCGAAAAACGGGTGTACCAAGTGTGAACTGTGACTGTGATTTGCATTTTACATTTCACATTTGGGAACACCTCTGCGGCCCCCTCGGGGATTCATGTCGTGACGAGATGGTTTTTGGATGAAACAAAGCTTTTATTTGAAACTATTCGAACGTAAATCGTTTTCTGATCAAGCTCTCGTTTGTGTGTCCAAGGAAATTGTCATTTTGTTAGCACAAAGACGAGAACACTATGAAAACATAGTTTGAAAACAGACAAGACAAAGGTAAGAACGGTCCAATGTTCCTGGAAGTCCAACAGTTTCCAATTAAGGCCCCAGACTCTCTTTGCAACATTTCGCTTTCATCTTACCTGATGCTTTAGAAGTGGCGCTCCCCCCGCTGCATTAAGATGTTAGAGACCGCACCTGAATGTTGCTCTACTTCATTAAATGAGTGTACGATTACTTAAAATTTGACATGTGAAGATTTTTAATTATTCAAGTAACGGTAATTTACAAAGTTTGGTTTGTTTATCGGAACAAACAAAATGAATTTGCAAAAGCAAAATAAACAAAAGTAAATCTACCTGTAATAGATGGCTTATTGGTAGCAGTAAGAGTGATTAGTATTTAGACACAATACATTTTATAGGTCATGCAATTATTTGCAGATTTTTACCGAAGGGGTGTCAAGAGGTGTTCCGAGTGTGAACTGTGAGATGCAAGTCATAAGTCCACCCATACGTGTACCTATAAGTACACCCGCGTTTCTCTGACGATTATTACGTCTCAACGTGATGAGCCCTATCGCTCTAAGGAAACCTGCATGCCCTAAAAAGCGTGTAGTTGTGCCCGAAAATTTCTTTATTCATCAATATTTTCATTTAACTAATGCCTGACATGAAAAATACCTTTATAAAATTTGGAAATGTAGAAAATTAATAATCAAATCGTAACAATGAAAACATTTAAAATTATGTATTCCTAATACTCACACACATATTACAATCAGTTCTTTAAGTAATATAATATCAAAAATAGAAACTCTTACGGTAATTAAGTGTCTGTCAGTTTGTGTGTCCATGATTATGACTAAGGTGCAATAAAAAAGGTAAAAAAAATTAGTTTTAGAAATGTGATGTTTTAATGATAAGAACCGCAGCTGCGTACGTTCTTTTGTTTTGATGCATTATTGTCTAGCACGTTGTTATCTCGACTGTTGGTTTTGGTGACTTCGATAGCTTTTTAAGATATTTTAAATAAAAGTAAGTAAAGTAATAAAAAGGATGTAGCTTCGGCTTTAGTTATTCCAAAAAGTGGCGACAGCGGTGCTGGTATAAAATTTGTGTCACGCCATCCCCGTGGGTTTTTTAGACCACAACTTCTAAAATACGGCTTTACGTGTTTTAGAATTAACACACATCACCATAACTTAATCTAAGCGAATTAGGGCATGCAATTATTCGCAGATTTTTACTATCCGGATAACGGATAATGTATTATCCGGATAACCGGATACTTATGGTAAAAATTAAGGGTAGTAATAAAAGCTCCGAAAACTAAATAAAAACCGCCCAGAAAAACGGCCTACGGCAAACATCTTGAAAAAAAAACCGGCCAAGTGTGAGTCAGACTCTAGTCAAAACCTAGGGTTCCGTATTGTGAATGATAAATTTAGTTTTATCTTTTTTTTTTTCGTGAATTTCTCAACCGCTTTATTTTTTCTGTAATTCTTACGTAAACGCATATTACCATGATTTTTTTCATATTTTTCGTTCCACCAGTTTTGGAGATAAGAGGGGGGACATACATTTTTTTATAGATTTTCAAGGATTTCTCGAAATAGATGCAATTAAATATAGCCAAACTATATATTATTACAATAAGCTTTTTAATACCTACAATGTGATACCCATATTGTATTTTTATATATTTTTTTTATTTATTTTACTTTTTTTCATATTTTTAAATCACTTTCGTTTTCCCGGTTATTGGTCGGTTATGATCTATAATGGGCATTTTTTTCATATTTTTTGGTCTACCAGTTTCGGACATACACATTATTGTGTTTTTTTTAAAGATTTCACAAAACCAGTGCCAGTAAATATAGTAAAAGTATATATTTTTACAATCACCTTTTTAGTGTCTACAGTTTGATACCCATATTGTATTTTTAGGATATTTTTTATTTTTCTCACTTTTGTTTTAAAATATTTTAAAAAATTTAAAATTTTTCATATTTTTTTTACAGTGTAATATGTAGGCAAATTAATGCTATTTTTGTGCCAAATTTCATGTCTTTATGTTTATGGTGCTAAAGTTATGATGCTGTGAAATACGGACGGACGTAGATTAGACTTTATCTTATCGAAACAGGGATTTCTTAAAATATTCAAAAAATATTTTATCCATAGTTGTTTACTTATTAAATGATAAGTGCAATATTCAAGTAGAGCAACTTTAATGATACAGTTCGCCTCTCCATAAGAATCTACGCGAGGGAAAGGGAGCAACCGTGCGAGCGGGAGGTAAAATGACGTCGAGCTACACAACACACGTCTGAACGCTGCGATGTCCCAGCGAAACTGAGGGAAATATCGACGCGTTTTGTGTTTTAAACTCTCGATAAGTTTCGATTTGATAAATGTTCCTAAAATAATTTTTTAAATACCGTTTTTTGTTATTTCACTTATTAATAGTTCTATTCTACGTGTTTTAAATTTGACTACGCTAAACGATAGTTTTCTAGTAGAAAAAAAATATTTTATCAGTGGTTGAATTCATAAAATCACAACTACTTAAAGCACTCGAAATAAGAAAACTAAAGTATTATCCAAAAAAGTAACCAGGTAAGATTATTATTGAAGATATGTGAATAAATGTTACCTGAATAAATTTCTTGTTTTTGTCATAACTTTTACGTGACGTGTGCATGAATGAGACTCTCAACGCGTAGAACATAAATAAAGGTATGTTTAAAGCCTAAAAAACCTATTAAAAGTAGCATTAAAGTAAGTGAAAAAATGTGTTTTGGAATCTTCAAATTCCACACTATAAATTAACGTAAAATGTATTTTATTTATTGCTTTCTTACTAACTAAAATAAAATCTTTCTTTTCTGATAATTCTGCAAGAATACTGATTTTTAGGGGACTGGAGCCTTAAGTACGAGGATCAGGACTTTCAAATTCCTTATTGTTAAAAAACCGGCCAAGTGCGAAGGGTTCCGTATCATTATCTATAAAAACAGCAAAAAAACATGTCAGTTGTATGGGATCCCCCTTAAATATTTATTTTATTCTATTTTTCAGTATTTGTTGTTATAGTGGCAACATAAATACCTCATATGTGAAAATTTCAACTGTCTGACTATCACGGTTCATGGTTACAGACGGACAGACAGACGGACAGCGGAGTCTTAGTAATAGGGTCCAATTGGTTACCCTTTGGGTATGAAACCCTAAAAACTATACAACTTTCTTTGACTGTTTCTGTGACTTTCTCGGCTTCTAACCCAGATGTCGTGGGTTCAATCCCCGCAGTGCACAATAATCTGTATTCGGTCTGCGTACTTTGGAACGTCTTGTTGGTCCTTTGCGCATTACGGCGGTAGGGCTCACCAACCATCTCGTTTGGGACGTAAAAGTCGTCGGTGAAAAGCGGTAGTACCAAGTGATTTACATTTGTTATGTAGTACTCGTATCATACTGCAAAGGAGCGTTAAAACGTTAACATGGAGCCAACTGAAAGAACCAGTTAAAAAAAAAAATAAAGTAGAATTTTACTGTTTTTGCAACTGTTTTTTTTTTTGTTTCTTGTTGACCGCTGCTATTTGAAGCGCCACTTTTTGCCTGTGTCAAGTTAGAGTTAGATTATTTTAAATTAGTCTTTCATACGCCGCCGTTTATTCAACACGCACGGTACAATTAAAAAAAGGTAAAAAAAAAAAAACTTTGTTATATTTTAAGGTTATTTGATAGGAAAATAATTCTTTTAGTAGGATTAGATAAAAAATATGACAACGGGCAGGAAGGCATTAGATTCAATTAGACTGGGATAGATAGGAGAACGATTCACATAAAGGGACAATTGAAAAATATATGGACCAAAGAGCCGTCTTCGAGACTGCAGTCACAGAGAGGGGAACCTCTCAGTTTGAATTTATACATCCGAATAGGAGTACCAACCAATTCTCATTCTAATGAGCACACTTGTCACTCTCTTGTCAAATTTCCTCAATTTGAAGAACCACTGGCGGGAAGGGGGATTTGGCTGCTACTTACTTATTGTTTTATTCGTGGTCGTAACAATGAGCGTTTTTCTCGTTGTTTTTTTTTCTTAGTTCTTAGGTTTCCTCGAGATGGTGCTGTCCAAGTCACCATAGATAAAATGTGTTTCGTAGCAATCAACGTCAAAGTTTGTTTGGAATCGGTGCAATTATGTCTTTGATTCTGTTGCTAAAAAATACGACAGTGCCATCTAGGAATCTTATTTAACACAAAATTTGACATAAGGAACAACGCTCATTATAGACTAGGAGTGTATAGTCTATGAATCGAGTAACAATATGGGACCAAATTGTAGTTGTGTGCCTACGTAGAAAAAAAACTATGTCAAAATAATATGATTGGCTCGGCGCAACCTGGATTGCGCAATCGATTTTCATATATTTATGCAAGAAGTTGTCACGTAATAATCGTCGGTGAAACGCGGGTGTACAGAGTATTAACCAGGACTTTACATTTCTCAGTTCACACTTGGAACACCTCTGACACCCCGTCGAGGATTCATGTCGTGACGATTTTTCAAGTATTTTTGTATTTTATTATGAAATTAGCTGTGAGTTTTCTAAACAAAATAAAATAGAAATAAGTAATTTTGATAACATGCGAATTGTATATGGAAGAAGTAAAATATTTACGGTGCCCCTTTTTGTGAAGAACGGTATTCTATGCAGTGGTAATTTTGTGCCAATTACGCTGACATCACACCGAAATTCTACAAGAGCACAGTCAGTATTTTTTTTGATGTGTGATTAGTATTTTTTATACAAAACTGTAGCAGCATTTTTAGTATTTTCTGTTGTGTGTTGAAATACAACCCAAAATATAATAATATCTACTTCTGACAATAATACGTATAATTATTTAACTTACTGTTTTCTATAAGGTCTCTCAATTTAAATGGAAAGTAATTTAGGATGTGATTCAGTATCGTTAATACATCGAACTTTTTCTTGACTTGTCCATAAAAACTGAGTCAGCTGATCGGACCACTTTGTACCGAGAAGTGAAAAAAAAGTTCGCGCAAAAAAAAGTGCTTTGCAGTGGAATGTGATGTATTAATAATACTGAATTACCTTCTAAATTACTTTCCATTTAAATTGAAAGACCTTATATAACCTCATCATTTTGTTAGAGTATGGTTCACAATCATTTTATTTAAACGAGCGAATTTAAATTCAAAATTAAGTTATCAAAAATACTGAAATACTAAGTGGGCGAAAGACTGCGCAAATAAAAATATTGAAAACGGCGACTTGAAAACACAGATTTGAGTTGAGTTGAATAATTCTCAGGCGAACTATTTTCTATTTTAGTGACCATTTAATTTTAAGTAATAAAAGTAGGGACGTCGCCTCGCTCCGCTCCGCTTCACTTGGCTCCTTATTTTATCTTACATGCTAACCTAACACGCTCCTCCTCGCTTCGCTCGTCGTTGCACCTATTTTTTGACTTTTGGTGAAATATTTACGATTTCATACTTTAAATTCACCCACTCAGTATTTTTAGTCGCACGCTTTGGTATTTATTCCGGACACTTGAACTCGCCAATTTTATTTTATTCGCCCGATTAATAATTTCCCATATTGAAATGAGGCTTAACAAAATCAACGTGAATGTTCCGCACTAACAAACTTCGCGCCACGCACTACTGCCTTTAGCCAAAAACTTTAAGGCGCTCTTATCCCAAAATCAGTAATTTCAAAGTCAAATAGAACTTTCAAATATCGTCTTAAACCTTAAAAAAAATACGCAATGTAGTTCGAACCTTTATCTAGGTCTTCCACGCATGTGTTACACGATCAGATAAACTTTGCTCGATAGAAATAATTTACGAAGACAATAAAGCCGATTCTGAAGGCTTTAACTTTAGTTTTAGTGCTGTCAATACTTAAATTTTTCCAAAGTAATTTAGCTTCTGTTCTTCACACTTATTTAATGCTATATATATTTTGCAACGATGAAAATTTAGTTTTGACAGTACTAAAACTAAAGTTAAAGCCTTCAGAATCGGCTACAGTATGTAATAAGACCTTTTAAATCACGCCATTTCCATAATTCCACTCTTTTATTAACGAAACATATCTGGTAATATTGCTCTTTAAATTTTCTAGGTTGACCGCGTAAGTGGGTTTTAATAAACATATCCCTTATTTTTAAACAATTTAAAAACCGATAAAAACAACGAAAAAGTACAAAAGTGTGGTTATTTTCTTTACGACTTACACGTAAAGAAAAAGACAGAGAGTCACTCTTCTGGGATAAGAGCGCCTTAATGTTTCCAAAGTTTTGAGTTCTGCGTTCTAAACGCACCATAATTAAGCGAATCGAGTATTCCTGTTATATTGCTATACGTAGCGAAGTGTTCAGAACTTGACAATATTTCTTGAAAATTGAAAACTAATTTAATTACGAGAACTCTCATGCATGTTTGGAGGAATATCTGAGGAATACGTCTTCACCGCTTTATTGCCCGCTGACAACTGCGGATAAGTTTTTGGCTTTTGCAAAGGAATATTTTTGCCGTATCCTAACTTCAAATTTGCTTTACGTATGCATAATAAAAATAAATACCTGCTGACGTCAATGGAAAACATAATATTGAAGCTTATTCGGTATCAATCCGACTTTTCGTAAGCCCGCGGCAAATCACGAGTAGCTAGATCGACTTTACTAATGTTGATATGTAGATAGAAAATTGCACTACAAGACCACAAATTTATAACCATAATTTCTTTAAATAGGTACTGTCTGGGCGAACTTAAAAGGTACTGTCTGGGCGAACTTAATAGGTACTGTCTGGGCGAACTTAATAGGTACTGTCTGGGCAAACTAAATAGGTACTGTCTGGGCGAACTTAATAGGTACTGTCTGGACAAACTAAATAGGTACTGTCTGGGCGAACTTAATAGGTACTGTCTGGGCGAACTTAATAAGTACTGTCTGGGCAAACTAAATAGGTACTGTCTGGGCGAACTTAATAGGTACTGTCTGGGCAAACTAAATAGGTACTGTCTGGGCGAACTTAATAGGTACTGTCTGGGCGAACTAAATAGGTACTGTCTGGGCGAACTAAATAGGTACTGTCTGGGCGAACTAAATAGGTACTGTCTGGGCGAACTAAATAGGTACTGTCTGGGCGAACTAAATAGGTACTGTCTGGGCGAACTTAATAGGTACTGTCTGGGCAAACTAAATAGGTACTGTCTGGGCGAACTAAATAGGTACTGTCTGGGCGAACTTAATAGGTACTGTCTGGGCGAACTTAATAGGTACTGTCTGGGCGAACTTAATAGGTACTGTCTGGGCAAACTAAATAGGTACTGTCTGGGCGAACTAAATAGGTACTGTCTGGGCGAACTAAATAGGTACTGTCTGGGCGAACTAAATGGGCACTGTCTGGGCGAACTAAATAGGTACTGTCTGGGCAAACTAAATAGGTACTGTCTGGGCAAACTAAATAGGTACTGTCTGGGCGAACTAAATAGGTACTGTCTGGGCGAACTAAATAGGTACTGTCTGGGCGAACTAAATAGGTACTGTCTGGGCGAACGAAGTAGGTACTGTCTGGGCGAACTAAATAGGTACTGTCTGGGCGAACTAAATAGGTACTGTCTGGGTGAACTAAATAGGTACTGTCTGGGCGAACTAAATAGGTACTGTCTGGGCGAACTAAATAGGTACTGTCTAGGCGAACTAAATAGGTACTGTCTGGGTGAACTAAATAGGTACTGTCTGGGCGAACTAAATAGGTACTGTCTGGGCAAAATTAAAAGATACTGTCCGGGCGAACTAAAAAGATAATGTCTGGGCGAACTAAAAAGATACTGTCTGGGCAAAATTAAAAGATACTGTCCGGGCGAACTAAAAAGATAATGTCTGGGCGAACTAAAAAGATACTGTCCGGGCGAACTAAAAAGATAATGTCTGGGCGAACTAAAAAGATACTGTCTGGGCGAACTAAAAAGATAATGTCTGGGCGAACTAAAAAGATACTGTCTGGGCGAACTAAAAAGATACTGTCTGGGCGAAATAAAAAGATACTATCTGGGTGAACTAAATAGGTGCTGCCTGGGCGATCTAAAAATATACTGTCTGGGCGAACCAAAAAGATACTGTCTGGGCGAACTAAAAATATACTGTCTGAGCGAAATACAAAGATACTGTCTGGGCGAACCAAAAAGATACTGTCTGGGCGAACTAAAAAGATACTGTCTGGGCGAAATAAAAAGATACTGTCTGGGCGAACTAAAAAGATACTGTCTGGGCGAAATAAAAAGATACTGTCTGGGCGAACTAAAAAGATACTGTCTGGGCGAACTAAAAAGATACTGTCTGGGCGAAATAAAAAGATACTGTCTGGGCGAACTAAAAAGATACTGTCTGGGCGAAATAAAAAGATACTGTCTGGGCGAACTAAAAAGATACTGTCTGGGCGAAATAAAAAGATACTGTCTGGGTGAACTAAATAGGTGCTGTCTGGGCGATCTAAAAATATACTGTCTAGGCGAACCAAAAAGATACTGTCTGGGCGAACTAAAAATATACTGTCTGAGCGAAATACCAAGATACTGTCTGGGCGAACTAAATAGGTGCTGTCTGGGCGAACTAAAAATATACTGTCTGGGCGAACCAAAAAGATACTGTCTGGGCGAACTAAAAAGATACTGTCGGAGCGAACGAAATAGGTACTGTCTGGGCGAACTAAATAGATACTGTCTGGGCAAACGCGCTTCATCCTAGGTCTTGTCGACGCTGTCCATCTGGCGAGATAGCGGCCATGTGACAGGTGATTCTGAAGTTTTAATTTTATTTTTATTAATATTTTATATTACTATTACGCTAACTTTTGCCCGCGGCTTCGGTCGTCCTACAATCAATGTTTTTTCAGGGACACATAAATTGCATCAAAGTACTGAATGACATGAAGTGCTGAAAAAATATTTTTTTTAATTCTCCAGTTAAATAAATATATACATCCATAGTTTGTATATTCACAATATATAGCTATATTTTAGCTTGATGCAGTTTATGTGTCCGGGATTTTATATTTTATTTGGGCGTAAGATAAAAACTATTATAGACAGTTTTCAGTTTGGCGGTTATTTTATGAACACTCCTTATAGCCTATATGTTGACCAGGGTTACTGCAATGATAATAAATAGAACGGTTCTCGAGTTAAAACGGAACAGACAAACGGACAAACAAAATACAAATTGTAATTTTGGCCTCCAAACAATATTAACTTTGCTAACGTTTCTCTGAATTTAAGTAAAATAATAAGAAATAATTATAACAGCCAAAATACAAATTTTAGCTAAGAAAACTTATTGTTAAAAGTTTGCTATATGCATAAACATATTTTTAATGCTATTACTATAGCTATAAAACAATTGTCTTTTAAAATTTGGTATAACTGTAAATTCCTAAAATGATCTAATATCACGCTTATGAAAAATCCAATTATTTTGAAGCTACCATAATATCATTAAAAATATGTTTAAGCATGTAGCTAACTTTTAACACTAAGTTTTTTTAGCCAAAAGTTGTATTTTGGCCGTTATATAATTAATCTTAATATTTTGTTAAAAATCCGAAGAAACATCCGGTTTAATCAATGTACAGACACAACTTTTTTAGGGTTCCGTACCCAAAGGGCAAATCGGAACCCTATTAATGTCACTCCGCTGTCCGTCTGTTTGTCTATCCTTATGTCATGGGTGTCTAGCTCTTAAACGGAATGAGATAGAAACCTGTCATTTTTATATGTTGTGTAAAATGTTGACCTGAAACAGAATTTTGAATTTAAAATGTAATTTAATTATTTTTCAGGGGGGGCGCACATATATAAAATAGAGATGAAAATTGTTATTTTTTTTCTTATCCTAGCAAGAGGTGTGTCATTGTCTAGAACTAATTAAGTAGAGTATAAATATATTTTTTTATTTTTTTTATCTTAAGAAATAATGAAATAGAGGCTGCTCATCAAAGCTGCCATTTTTAAACCATTTTTGTTACGGGGTCTATCTCAAAGGCCAAATTAGTTAGGATATTGAAATTTCTGTGTATTATGTACCTTAAGCTGTATTTAAACAACAAATACTAAAACGCTGATTTATAATTAATTTTAGGTTTAAGTCCCCGAATACTCAACCAACATAATTTTGCAGTTTTTATGTCTGACAGAATCAGAGCATTACAGAAATTCAATAAATGTCTAGTTTGATATGTTGGTCATATGTACGGAACCCTAAAAGAGCGAAGCCCGGCACTTGGCCGGTTTTTTTTTACTAATTTATTATTAGTAGATCATGTGGTGTGTCAAATAAAGTAGCAAGTAAATTATACAAATGACACGAGCGCTGGAGCCGACCACATCGACATTTCGACATTTCTCGTATGTCACTGTTCCCTAAGTGAGTTCTCACGAGCAGCATTATGTAATTTGTTATCTATAAATATATATATAGTACTGTTACCTGTGCTTCTTGTTGTTATTGTCGTGTTATGAAATTGTACCTGAATTTGTTGTATTGTTGTACTTTGTTGTATTGTGTGTTTGTAATGTAGTGATTTGTATGCATATATTGTAAGTATGTTGAATATTCACTATTGTATTGGCTTTGCTGTAAGGATAGTGTTAAATAAATAAATGTTTCAGCAGATTTTTTTTTTCGTGATTCGAGGTTTGGCTCCACAGTAAAAGTTGTTCGTATAGACGAGTACTATCACCAGTTCAGTTTCCGGCTTCCGCAACGTGTGTATATATCATTGTTTATATAAAGTTTTCTATGGAATAGCAAAACACTTTTTATTAATTTCATATAAAATTATGGAAGAAAAAAATAATCAAAACTGTAAAATTTTCAGAAAGAAGTGCAACAGTAATTGTTGTTTTTGGCTATACTGAGCCATATTTCAGTAAAATTAAAGTTACTATTATAAACTTGAGTTTAAGTGCATTCCCATATAAAAAATAACGCAGAAAAAAGTTTACTCAAAAACGCTTACAATGTGATCATTATTTTGAGAACCTTCTTTGAGCAAGCAATGTCGACCTTTCCGCGCTACTTAAGTTGTATGGAATTTCATTGCTGGTGAGTTTTAGCTACTTCGAGTTTTGTTCCAGCATTGTGGTTTCTTTCTTCACACTTCATATAGAAATATGCACATACATTCCAAAATCACCGCTCTCGTAACATGTAACTAAAATTTATTGCCACCAATGTGAAAGGAAAACTACAAACTTGAAGGTTGTCAAAATAATGACCACATACAAGCATTTTTGAGTTAAGCACTAATACAAGCCTTGGTCTGCAATGACTGCGTTGCTGGGTATGCTATGATGGCCTCAAGCTAAACTTAGCTACGCACTCAGTCTTCAAGCTTGGTCATCATTGCAGCCCTTGCTGTCCGCGCTATAAAGGCCTTGACCTTCGGTGTTTTTTCAGCTTGTCCATCAAGGGCTGCAATGCTGACCGCGCTGTGTAGGCCTGGAGCTGCGCTTTCAGCCATCATAAACGCTGCCCACAAAGCAGTAATTACAGACCGCGGCAGTAATGTACTATTAATTATTCGTCCAAAGCGCTGGCCAACGTATAAAGATCATACAAGCCATAATATGTATAACCATATTAAGGTGGACCCTTCCATTCAACTGGCCTAGAAAAAGCCTTAGGTTTTTGTGACATCTTGATGGTTTTAATCTCGATAAAACTTTACATATAGTAAGATAAGATACACATGAAACTGTATTCTACAGTACATCACAGTCAAAATTAGGACTCATTTAATGATTCTTTGTGTATGTTTTTCTTTTTTGAAAAGGTGACATCATACGGACGTATGCATAAGGATCAGCCTTTCAGCTTTTTCTATGAGCGATGAGTTTAGTTCCGCGTACAGGTTGCTCTTAACAATACCTTGTGATGATTTTCTGAAACATAATTTTCATCAACATTTTACCAAAAGCCCTTTGTGTCCTCATAGCAAGACGTCATGAGTGTTTAAAAATATTTTCTAGAGCGTTTGTGTTTGAACCAAACCATGACGTTATAAAGATTAGCTTGATAAAAATGAAGTGCTAATTCGGTTAAGGTTATTATGTTCAGTATATATTTACTCAATTATTTAGACTTCTTATTACAAGTGTAAATATTTGAGCTCATTTACGTACATAATATACTCGTATGTAAATAAAAACACTTTTGATAGTTTGCGGAAAATGTATTTTCTGATTCATTTTCTAATTTATGATGCGCTCTACAACGTATAACAGAAAGGTGTAACCATATTTGAAGAGCTTATTCAGTCAATGGTATAGAACAACTTTTACTATGGATTAAACCCTAAAATCTCAAAAAAATATTCTTCTATTCCATACATTTCGGCCAAGTGGCATTGCAACAGTTGATTTTTTTCAAGATACAGGGTTTGTTCGATAGTAAAAGTTGTTCTATACCGTTGACTGAATAAGCTCTTCAAATATGGTTACACCCTTGTGCTACACATTGTATATTCTTACTAGTGCTTGTTACCGGCCAAACCTGATTTTAGGACAAACTAGTTTGACCTAGGCCAAAGTGGCGCAGATGAAAAAAAAGGACAGACATTAACGCTTCACTATTACGGCTTTCTGTTTTTGGCTGAACTCTAAAAAACATGTTCGTAGATACTTTATGTTTTTCTCTAAAGGAAGCAATGTAGCAAACAGGTTGGAAACGTCGGATAACGTTTATCGACCAATGATGGAGACAGTTTCAGATCGACGACACTGTAATGGGGTGGAAATAAAATGTTTGTTTTTTTTTATATACCTTACGAATATATAAAACCTCTATCTTGTCAATTAAGACTGTTGTAGTCCTGTTAGAAAATAATTGGTCAAGTGCGTGTGCGTAAAAAGCATCTTATTGAGGTCAAACTGTACTAATTGGTGAACAAACAACCAAGCGTGTACCGTTTAGTTGCTTACAGTGAACTAATATAACGACGATACAGTCCTGACCACTTACCGTGTCTCCTGTATGAATTTGGCTTTATAAACACAAAAGTCACTTCATATTGTTTCCCGAGAAAAACCACGATAAACCATTTTTTATTCTGATTTGAAACAAACGAAATATGCATATTTTCTTGAACCCTTCATTATAACAACCTGTTTAAATTATTATTACATACGGCTTGAACACTCACGTGTGACTGTTGTTGACTTTATGCCAACCAACGGGCACGGGCAACAAAAAACGGGCACCGTTTGATAACGACGGTGAACGCCGCGTCGCCGTCCTAAGAACGACACTCGCCTTGATAATGTCGAAATTGTATCGCTGAAACGGTTGGCATATAGTCAACAACAATCGCAATTGTCGAAACTTGGTGAAACTTGGATAAAAACATAATGAATAGATGCACTTGCACTCGTTTCACAGTTAAAAACTAATTTAACCCGACCGGTTTTGGTTTTACACCTCATCAAGGGTTTAGATAAGCTACTTTGGAAATTAAGTGCATCTATTCATCATGTAATCACACGTGAGTGCTCAAGTTGTATATAATAATAATTTAGTATGTCAGCTCACGCGAGTTTTCAAAATATTATAATATGTTTAATTTATTAACACAGCCAAAACAAGGCCTTTTCTGCCACCACAAACACCGCAATATCTAAATAAGGCCACCGTGACCCTGACCACATTCCAAGATTCCTAATCCAACTTGATTACAAAATGCTAATTAGGCCTCAACTTAATTGAAGAGATAAGGCCCAAATATAGAGAATTGGCACCATTTGAAAGTAGGCTACCACTTAACCTAAAACTGGAGTTTGCATGCTCAGGTCCTTTTTCATTTACTGCAGTAATCACTTTCAGCATTTTAGCAAATTCTAAAATTACCCGCTCTTCACTTGTTAATGTATGTTGTGTTAAGAGCGGTTCGCAGCCGGATAGTGAAAAACCCGCCTTTTTCTAATTAATCGAAACAGAACAATTAAATTAAAAATTTACTCAATAGATATTCAACAAAACCTTATTACCTTTGTATTGTGTATGTTGCCACCGCAAAGTTACCATTGGTTTCTGAAAATTAGAATTTCAAACATTTTGAATTCAAAAATCCTGAGGAGACCTGGGAATTTACCTTAGAACCTGGGAGTCGTCCTACATCTGGTCACTTGGTGCCCACTACAACCATGGTCTGAGCAGAAAACACTAACTGACAGACAAACTAAACCACCCTCTCATCACTTCCATCACCCTCTTACACACATACCCTGATTACCCCACCGACTCACCACACTACAGACAAATCACTGTCCCTTTCAGGCAACACATATGCCAGAATTGGGATGGCATGAGAAGAGTTGATGGTGGTGATTGTTGGCACTTGAAGGGTGCTTGTACTTGTCCACAAACTTTTATTATTTGATATAAGAATTTGTGGACGTGTACAAGTACCTTTTAAATCATAATACATAAGAGCATATAGGTTAATTAAGAAAAATATTGTCTTTTTTATTTAATTTTTTTTTATTTTATATGTATTGATATTTTATTATTGTCCTACCATAAATAAATAAACATCAGATCCATATATTTGTGTAATCTGTTGTCTCTACCTACCCCTCTGGGAGGCAGGCGTGAGTATGTGTATGTATGTAATGTATGTATATAAGGTCTTTCAATTTAAATGGAAAGTAATTTAGGAGGTGATTCAGTATCGTTAATACATCACATTCCACTGCAAAGCAGTTTTTTTTGCGCAAACTTTTTTTTTACTTCCCAGTACAAAGTGGTCCGATCAGCTGACTCAGTTTGTATGGACAAGTGAAGAAAAAGTTCGCGCAAAAAAAAATACTTTGCAGTGGAATGTGATGTATTAACGATACTGAATCACCTCCTAAATTACTTTCCATTTAAATTGAAAGACCTTATATATGTGCATAAACTCCAAAATTGGTTCTATGTATTCAGTTTACACTTTTATAAATGCTGTCCAAAATTTGGTTTCACGCGAGTTGGGTGTTCTTAAATCAGATCATCCATTCGTTCTCAAACTTTAACTACCATCGACAAGTCAGCAAGTAGAAGTTAGTAGTATTTCGGTACGGATAACCATGATAATAAGACCTCTGTTTCAAACCAAAACCATCTTTATCCTTAGTTACTAAGAGCTTTGCCAGCAGGTGATACATTGTGGTTCACACAATTTCTCGTAAAGCGTCGACACGTTTATAGCAAGTTCGGAAACTAATATTTCCCCGTTCATGTTCTGCATTTACTGCACATAAAGTGTGTATTAGTATAAGTAAAATACAGTCAGTCTGTGACATATTTGATTTATACCAGCGAACTAAAAAGACTTAGAAGTCTCATTAGCCCTGAAAAATGATCCCATGAAAACTGTGTCTAGCACAGTTTGTATGGCGTCGCGTCGGCTCAAATGGCGTTCACTGTCACTGTCAATCGACCAATCGCGGTTGGCCCAGTGTCACGTGACTGGCATGACACACAGTACGTACCAATAATCAACCTTTTACCCTTTTGGGTGTCTGGTACCATTTTCTAATAAAAAATTGTTAGAAATAGACCTGTATGTCACAGGTCTCTAGCTCTTAGAAGGAATGAGATACAGACCTGACATTTTGATATGTTGTGTTAAATGTTAACCCAAAACCGAGTATTGAATTAAAAATGTAATTAAATTATTTTTCAGGGGCGGCCGCACACATGAAAATTGAGTCAACAAAAATATTTTTCTTAACCTATCTTATGGGGTGTCATTGTCTAAAACTAATTGAGTACGGTATAAATATATGAAGAATGAATGTTTTTATCTTCAAAAGGGCTATCAAAGTTGTCACTTTTAGACCATTTTTGTTACGGGGTCTATCTCAAACACCAAAGTAATTAGTTTGTAATTTATGTATGATACGTACCATATAAAATGAATACTGAAATGGCCCGTTTATAATGTAGTATACCTCATGGGTAACGTCCCCGAATACCCAACCAACTCAATTTTGCAGTTTTGTTTCAAAAATTTTATAGGTACATAAGTAAAAGTTTGTAATTTCTGTTTAAATTGTTAAAGTATATTAACTTATTTAAATGGTAGAGAACCCTCAGGGCACTAGTCTTACACGCACTTGGCCGGTTTTTCTTTTTGAGGAGTGTCAGAGGTGTTCCCAAGTATGAACTGTGAAATTCACGTCACAGTCCACACTTGGTACACCCGCGACTATTTCGTCCCAATAGTGACTGGTGGTGTCTGTGGGTGAACCCTATCGCCATTCTGCGAGCTTTTCTAATTAAATATTTTTCAAATCTACAAATGGCAAACGAATCGATCAATCGTATCGTAACTGACGAACGTTTTAATTTCCTGTAAATAAGGTAACTTATTGCCGAATCTGTAAACCAGAAATTCTTCTCCTGTCATCGAAAAGCATAAAAAGGAGATAAGATAAGCATCAAAACCGTTAATATCCCTGAACCTGACGTGTACGGGTATTAAAAAATATAGGTTAAAGTATCCATTTTACGACATGATATATAATGACGTCATAAACTTTATATTGGATCGCTCGTTGTTTATTTGAAATTTGTACTAACGTATGAGTGCAAGGTATTTTAATTATGAGTTAAAGATAGATAAAAACGAGCAAAACAAGAGTACCCGATTACTCTAGTCAATCTAAGAATGTTTCTAAGGACTAGGTTGAATTAAATGTACACTGGGTGAAGATTGGGAATAAATAAATAAATAAAAATTACTTTATTCTAAATATTATTAGAGTGCATTACAAACTAGAAAAGATCAATCAGAAACAAATAGAAAGACAAGAATTTGAAAAAATTCCCCGGGCCAGGATTATTGACCAAAAAGTTACTAATAATAAGTCGCAGAGTCAAGTTAAGATTTGACTAGAATGTCCGGACGCCAACGCCATCTAGTAGCGCGGGGCAGTCGACCAAACGAGAAAACTTGACTTCCTGTTTCCGGAGGTAGAAAAAGAAAATGGAAGCACGTGCGCGCGCGCTTCCCGCGCTCGATGATGGACGGCGCGAGAGCGAGCGGTGCGACGACCCGTCATTAATTTACTGATTTTAGACACAGACAGAAAGGTGTGTGCATGCCGTGCACCTTATATTCAGATTTCGTCATTGTTTTATATCGCCTTTTATTTTGTACATTGATATCAACACAGACATTGTGAACTATGTGTGCTGTTTGTTATTTGTTGCTATGGCATCTTTATTGTTGTTATTTACTTTTAGGGTTCCGTACCCGTATTGTATTGTATCTTTACCGGTTTTATATTTTATTTTTACTACTTGCTCTATTTTCGGAGATAAAGGTGGACATCACAGAACTATTAATAATGTGGACATACATTTTTTTACAGTTTTTATTTAGTGTCACGACTCAGACTCACGAGGTAGAATTTGTCGGGGTCAATGTCTTTAAAGCAAAGCAGCATAACAACAACGCCATCTAGTGTCATGCACATTTATAGATGCAGCTGGAAACATACACTTTGCATATACTTTTTACGGAAACATTAAATTACCAACCGCAAACAACAATTTTGTATTATTTTGTTGCAATGTATTGATAGATATGTCACTCAGTCAGTCAGTCAGTGACAAAATAAGGGAACTTTGACTTGAGATATTTCGTAATCAAATATAGGTACACACTTGTTATTTGGGGGTAGAAGTAGGTTCAGTAAGTACTCTTGGTAAATGAAATTTCAGACTTCTTGCTTAACCCACCACGAAGATACAGGGGCTTGAAAGTGCCGTGAGTTGCTTCGAGAAAATGATGCTACGGCCGTTCCGCGTTTTTGTTTTGCGAGACTTGGCGAGACACAGCAGTGCCCCCAGAAAAGTAGAGTACATAACTCGTGAAAAAAAAATTCCATCTCGGCCAGCTTTATGCCTCGAAGGGAATTCTTAGCTTTTCCACTTCTTATGTATTCTACTATGTATTGCGTATCTACTTTTAAGTTTGTCGTTTCGGCGAGTTATCAATCAGCCTAGGTACAGAAAAGTAAAATTTAAATTTCCTGCAACTCCGCGCTGGTGAAGCCGCAGATAATACACAATATGGAATAAGGATTCGCTCAGTCTTGGTTATAATCACGGATTTAAAACAATTATAGTACGTGGATGTATACGTTGCTGAAGTGTGCGTGAGCGCGCTTCCACTCACACGTGCACACAAGAACCCATACTTTTAATCAAGCGAAAATTTATAGAGTATCTTCAGGTTTATCGTTAACTGTATAAAAGCAAGTTAAGCTCATAGTAAATCAAGATGCTTAAGATAGCGCCATTACTAACTTTTATTATGTTTGTTTCTCATTTTCTAGGCCATAAATTTCAAGGGACACATTTAAATTTACTTTAAATTTATGGCAATAACAATAAAAAAGACACTACAAAAAAAAATACAGCTATACATAAATATAATTAAGCGTTCGCACTATAAAGTAGTCGTTTCTACAGATTATTTGAAAGACTTTAAAAATTATGCTCTCCAAAACAAAATTAATATTTTGCACTACAATCGAACCAACCAAAAACAATATCTTTAGCTTGTTTTACGGCTTTGGATACCAGTCCATTCAGCAAAATCGATATCTCTGACGAGCGTCTCTAGACAATAATCTAAAGCAGCAGAAAGCTGATAGAAAGAGACCAAACATGGAAATAAGGAAGAGGGAATGATAAAAGGTTTTATTTTGTGATGGTAAGATGATGATAGTTTTTTTTTATCTTACATGTAAACTTGACACGGTCTACCTCGCTTCGCTCATCGTCGCACCTATTATTAACTTTTGGTGAAAGATTTTCGTAAATTTCCTAATGCCGATAAATAAAGAGTACCTATCTATTTAAACATAATTAATGGAATAAGCAATTATCAGTTTAAAGTTAAATAATGCACTACAATACTAATACTTGATTATTGTACAAAGTTATTTTTAAGGAAGAGAAATTTTAAAGCTGAAATTATTAATATTATACTGCAAACAATAATTTTCAAAGGAGACAAATTTTTAAGCTAGAATTATTAATATTATTGTCCAAAGTATTAATTTCAAAGAACCATTTTTTTAAAGCCTTTCTTTAGCTTCATTATTACTATTATTATGTAGGTACACTTTTCAGTTACGAGCCCATAGGGCATTCATTTTATTTGAAAGGTATTCATGGAGCCAAACCAACAGTGAAGAGGCCTTTGGTACTATTTAATTTAAATGTGAGATGGCTGCATCCATGGAGGCCACTCCCTCAATGTTTCATTGAGATACACTAACGGACAGTCCCCCACAGTTGCCAAGCTATTGCCAGGAAGAAATCGACATGGAGAGGACTATGAGGATGGGATGCTAAATGGACCGGATAACAGGGATAAAGAGTGAGATTTAAGTATGGCAGATAGTGACTTGCTGCTTGATAACTACCCAGCCGGATAGCCGTTGTGGGCCCCCTATCTAGCCACAATGGGATGGCCAGGGGGCAACACTATGTAAGCAGCTTAGGTTGTCGAGAGGTGTGTCTCGGGGCGCAAGATCCTTATACAGTCAAGTGTACCCAGCGTTATGACATTTTACACTTCCATCCTGGAGCATAGGTTGCGCTCTTGCATCTCCACTCTGGCCGGCTGGTTAAGGCAAGCGCAGAGGCGGCGGCTGTGTTGCGCATGTGTGATAGTGTCCCCTGGAGGTAGGGTCCGTGGCTTAGAGTATACATGTAAGATATAATACTCTAAGGTTCATGGTGTCGCCACTCATCATCGACCCGCCACGAGCCGCCCTGCGGTAACTGATTACACTGGAAGTACTGGACATACCAGAGGGCTCGTCCATGGGGTCGTCACATCCCTACGCCTTGTTATTATAGTGTATATTATTCATTATTATTAATGTTATTTATACATATTCCAAATTTTTATGGTGGAAAGGTTTCTATAATTGAGATTAAAGTGAGGTTTTCTATTGTTTTCAAGCATTTTTCAGTGTATGCCCTCACGAACGGCTGGGCCGATAGCGCGGCATTTAGGCAGGTTTAGCATTATCGAAACCCGGGGTAAAATTTAATAATGAAGGTGATCGATAAAAATACAATTTGAAAATTCACGAGAGGACTTTATCGACGGATTACACCAAAATGTTTCCCCAATTTTTTAATTTTCAGTCTTTAGTTAATTTGTTTTAGTCGGGGAGACAGGTCTCATATTATCGGTGCGTCGCGTTTGTTTCAAACTTGGCTAACACACTCCCGTGTGTACATACATACCTACACAAATATACTCACGCCTGTCTCCCAGAAGGATAGGCGGAGACTACAGATTTACATCTGCTACGATCCTGACACACCTCTTTCGCTTATTTCATCTATCAATCTAGTAATACAAGCTCTTCTACCTACAATCTATGAATAAACAAGTGACCTTCATTCCTATGAAATATATATATTTATGTAATGTAGGTATATCAGATACACAGAGAACTAATTAATTTTAGGTTAACTCAAATATAATAAATAATATTATAAATATATGCAATACATACAATAAATATATGCCTATCTCCGCCCATTCGATTAGTCTTCTTCTTCGCTTCTTTGTAATCGGATTCCAAATGCAACAGCAATGTTTAGGGCTATAAGATTCAGTTGCTTTTAGGAACACAAGGACAGGCGAAGATGTTTATTTGATTCTAGTTTTTATCTGCAGAAGCCATAATTTTCGTAATTTGGACAGGAGCTGTCAAAATAACGACCCTCTGATCTAGAGCAGACAGATCAAAATAACATTTACCGAGTAATGAGCATCGTGTTTGATATACAGACGATAAAGCACACTTCAATCAAAATTTACGTGCGTGTGACAGAAAAGAAAATTCAGTGCGACCTATATTTCTTGTTTGTCGCAAAGATAATAAGATTTCACTCAGTTTGCGCGGATTCCTGCAGCAAATAATTCAGTTATGTAAAGATAACAAATGTTTATTTAACAGGTGTTTTCATTGGAGTGTATCCAGTTTTTAATAGGTTATATAAGGTCTTTCAATTTAAATGGAAAGTAATTTAGGTGGTGATTCAGTATCGTTAGTACATCACATTCCACTGCAAAGTACTTTTTTTGCGCGAACTTTTTCTTCACTTGTCCATACAAACTGAGTCAGCTGATCGGACCACTTTGTACTGAGAAGTGAAAAAAAAAGTTCGCGCAAAAAAAAGTGTTTTGCAGTGGAATGTGATGTATTAACGATACTAAATCAGCTCCTAAATTACTTTCCATTTAAATTGAAAGACCTTGTATAGAATGTGTACCTAACGAGAAAAAAACCTATAGTTTTATTGACGAGCTGTTCTATAAGTTATCATTTATAGCGCTCAGAACTTTGTTTGTTTTATTTATTACACTTAATGTACAAAAAAGTATTAAACAAAACATAAAAAGATTGATATTGTGCAAAGGCGGCACTTATTGCTAATAGCAATATCTACCGGGCAACCTTTGGGTGAAAGAGAAAGTGAGAAAAAAGGGAGCATGTAAATGTTAAATAGAATAAATTACATAAAGTTATTTACGATTAATAACTAACGATATTAATAAACGAGTACATAAATTTACACAAAAAATAAAGTATTGTAAAATAAATTAGCATAATATATATAATAAATCACCGATAATTTTGTAAGAAATGCACATTAATAAATAATGGATATGTTAGGGGTTATAGTAAAATAGTGAGCTTTAAGTTTAATTTTGTTTTTTTTTTTAAATACGACACATTTAAACGGATTCAGGTAGGCGATTCCATAACCGAGTATAGTACGTTTCAAATACCAAGGCCCCATTGCACTTTAGACGGTCATTAGGCGTTAACAATAGGGTTAGTGATAATAAAAGATGAAGTACGTTTCAAATACCAAGGCCCTATTGCACTAGAAACTTAACAATGGGGCTCATAATGTTTGCCTTTTGTTATCTAATGTGGAGCATTTGGCACGCGTATCTGGCCAGGTATCTTTTGTTATCACTATCCTATTGTTAACGCCTAATGACCGTCTAAAGTGCAATGGGGCCTTTGAAACGTACTATACCATGCACGGAGTAAAAACCATTTTTATGTGTAGGCATACGCAAGTTTTTGTGGTTGACAGGGCGTTGCAGTCTGCCTCGATCAGAATAGAAACTAAAACGTTCCTGTAGATAGTTAGGTGCAGAAGCATTGTTGAGGACAGTGAAGAGAACAGAGAGGATATGAGTATTTCTACGAAAACGAATGGTGAGCCATTTTAGCTGTGTGCGAAATTCATAAACATGGTCAGTTCTGAAGGCGCTCAGCTTGTTAACAATCTCTACGGTGATATCAAGGAAGCAAGAGTGAGCATAATCGAGAATTGGAGGAAGGAAGGATTTTGCTAACATAATTTTGGTTTGAATGGGCAGGAAGTTCTGCAAACGTCTAAGTGAGTAGAAGGTTCCAAACATCTTTCTGCTAAGTGATTCAATAGGAAATGCCCAAGACAGTGTATTGTCAAATATAACACCCAAGTTTTTTACAGTATATGAAGTGATAGAAAGTATAGATATTGTCAAGAATTACGAGAAACGTTTCTAAAAGTACGAGCAGGAGCTGTATTTTTGAATCACTCGCCGTAAATCGTATATACACGCACGAAAAAAATCACGTGCGAAATTCAATTCGATTGGTCACGATTTTACGTATTTTTGAATCAGTAGAAATCAATGTAAACGGTTTTCGTTTCACGCAGAAAAAATTTAAACCGGAAAGCAATATATAATCCGTTGATTTTAAAAACCGGTAATGAATGTAATGAACGGAACGTAAATTAAAAAGTTATAATGTCACGTCAGTCTCATCGATGCATCGACATCGACATTTTCTTCTTGTCATTCTTGCATAGTTTCTAGTAGAAATCAGAAAACGAGTGGGTCAGATCACTCGTTGCAGAATTCACGGAGAGAATTTTCAAAAATACTGATTTCAAGTTTTCGTATGCGAATCATGCGGATTCATATCCAAATTGAAATTCGAATGATTCAAAAATACAGCTCCTGATCATAAAAATAAAACACAAAGTTAGTCAGTAAAATGTGTGCTAATTGATAGTTTCGTGTATGTTTCAGAAATAGGGCGGTCGATGACTTACATATTTACTTTTACCGCATTAGTATTGCTTTCCAGGACGGCAATTCTGGCACATGCGACAATTTGCGAGGGCTGAAGGCGGGCGATTTTGAGAAGCTCTTTGTACAGAAACGTAACAAGATTTTGAAATAAAAACCTTTTGCGCGGATTCATAACATGTGTTTACATGTCTTTTAAGGAATTTTACTTCGTAGAAATATCATCACACAGCATTTATTACGTATGAAACACATAGCGCGTTAAAAATGTTGCGAGAATAACCGCCCTGGACGGCGATACTGGCGCGTGCGCAAAAATTGCGAAAGCAGAAAAATCACGGATATCTATAAAAAAAATCATTAATTTCCGTAGAAAATCCATTGTAAAATCACACGAAATCTACCGCAGCTTGCTAGAATCACCGTCCTGGTTTTAGGGTCGTGCGTCGAATTAAAAAATGTCGTGAAAATGTACAGGTTCCATCAATGCAAATGTACTTTGCTAAGAAATACTTTTTTCTACTACCTTTATGAAAAAGTTCCAATTAATACTCGAAATTAGTTTTGAAAATTGAACTTGCCGGGCCCCGTTCCGGAATGACTATCAGGTCAGTTTGAAATATCGTATTGAAATTTCATTTATTGCAAAATTAGGTTCTTTTTGACGTTTGTCTTCATTTCATGCTAAATTAAGTTCTTTTTGACGTCCTTAGTTTGTCTTTACAATCGAAATTCCCTGCGTTCCGATTCATAACATAATTGATTGTATCGCGTCTGACACTCTTTTTTCGCAAAATGATACTGGCCATAAATAAAAGCCGCCGGCCGAAACCTGGAAAAAAAAGGTAAAAACTGTGCCGCACTTTGGAAAGATAGATAGATAGATAGATATAGATAGATATAATCTTTATTTACTCAGCACTATCAACAAATTAATTCAAACACATTTTAGATATAAAACAAAATGAAGTTTCAAACATATTTTAGATACAAAACAAAATGAATTGCTGGGTAAAAAGGCCCTGACTCAGCATGTGTTGCAGCCAGTAAGTAGACTACAACGCTGTTATTATGCCAGAACCATTGTTTTGTCACGCATACTTCCGACATTTTAATGCATACTTACATAGATACAAATAGTTACAGTATAATACATACTACTATTTTAATTATATAACATTAGTAATCAACAATAATGGTGTACAATAAACATACATAGATAATAAGCGAGTAAGTGAGTAATCAAAGTTATAAAATACATTAAATTTAAAAGGGAAAATTAAATATTTAAATGCATAAATCAGGTAGTAGAAAAAGTATCGTTCGCAACGAGTAAAAATGGCTTTTCTTACCCTCGAAATGTAAGAAAATCCGCCATTTTATACTCGTCACGAAATATACTATTTATTTGAAACACCCCATAAATTAATATATTAAATATATTTTCTCTTAGTCCAAATAAAACTTTCTCAAACTATTTTTTAGGGTTCCGTACCTGAAGGGTACCAAATGGGAAATGATTGCTAAACTTCCGCTGTCCGTCCGTCCGTCTATCAGGGTCTACAGCTTCAGTGTTATAAGCTTCATTGAAATTTTCACACAATACTATGGCCACTATAACGGCAAACAAAAAAAACTCAAGGGTGGTGGGTCCCTATAAGAAAATTTCCTAAAAGTAGCATTTTCTAAAGTTTCATGTTTCTAAGATGACCGAAAAATATGAAAACACATTGTAATAGGTGATTTGAATACGTAAAGATTAAAGTTAATCATAGCGGTTATGATATTAGAGTTCCGTACACATTTTAGTAGTTTATGCTACAAGGGCGAAAAGGAATAAATTACGAGCGTAGCGAGTGTTTTAAACGTAACCGAGCAATTTATTGCTCTTACGTCCGTGTATCAGACTACGTTTTTCAATGCATAGTGTGAGGAAATAAAACAAATATAATCTTGTGAATTTTCAGTTATGTTGGCTCAAAAGGACTGTATCCAGAGCCGTTAAACAGTGGGAAAAAAAGTATAACATTTATGGTACACAGGAAAGGTTGCAGGTTAGCCAACTTCTCGTATATTCCTGTTCGGTTTTATTGCATAAAAAGTGGGCCTTTACGAGCACTTGCATTGAAAAAACATTTAAGCTCTTATGCTCTATGTTTCAATTGTGCAGGTCCTTAATAATACATTCCTACATACAATATGTAGTATGAAAATATAAAAGTAGATTTCTAAGATTTAGTATAATTCGGTCGAGGATTTTTCTCAAAATTCAATGTTTGATATGTCAGAAGGGTTCCACATCCAATAAATCCAATTACGTTATCTTAAAAGTGGTTCGTTTGTAATACAGAATAAATTACATTCATTCAATAAAGCTCAGATTTGTTTCATTTTTTACGTATAGATTAGCAAAATATCGGCTTTTCAAAAGCGAAGTAGAATTTTAGTTGCTTGTTTGTGTCGCCTTAGTGTTGCTATGACATATATATTGTTACATATCCGTATTGTGTACTGGTACGGAACTCTCGGACTCGCAATTGGCCAAAGTTTTGTAGTACGTCGGGAACTGGGAAATCTTTTGGAATATTAAGGTAACTCCGTCGGAAAAATTAGCAACTCGATTCATGGTGGTTTAAATTTCGATGTAAACCATAATAAAATAAAGTTAAAATCAGCTCGCACCGCAACGTGGTTGTTACGCCAGTCGCTGCGGCTGATAAGTGCGGAAATAGTGTGTCTTTTATTATTTTTATGTAAAATAAAATGAATTTCCAAAAATTGAGAAAACCTTATCATTTTATATTGTTTTGTCTAGTAGTTTGTAAATTTTCATACTGTTTCGATCAAAACTGCAGCAGTTATCTTGTTACAAGTGGACAAAAAATCGAGAAATAAGGGTAAACTTAGAATTTTTTTGCTTCACTCATGGAATATTAAAATTAAATTCAGAAAAAACCACATCACTATTTGTATCATGTAGATTACAATTTATTTTTCTTCTATTAAAAAATGCTATAAATACCGTATAAAATGGTTACAAAGTTACTCAGTTCAAGGTCGTTCCCATTGGGAGAAGCCTTAAGGCGATTACCGTCGCCAAATTAGCAGCTCGATCGAATATCGACGGAAACGACGTTGAAATAAACTTAATATCTGCGCGCAATGCATAGAGGTAGTTACAACGCACGCTGCGTCCTTGATAGGGCGAAAAATAATACTTTTTACAAGGACATAGTTGTTTAGTTGAATAATACTTTATTTACTTTATAATAGTTTTTATAGTTATCAAGTTTATCTATTTATCAAAGCATAAATGAATTAATTCGACCAAGCCACTTAGAAGCAGTAGGGAATTCAAGTCAAAAAACATCTTCCGCTTAATTTTTTTTATATAGAAGTTTTGGTGGTATGAAAAAGAAAAATTTTGCATAGAGTTGATGTTGTCTTAGAATTGGTAATTTATAATACATTTTTTTCATTTCTTTTTGGTTTGGCCATAAACGAGGAGTAGGCTTTAGAAAGTAACAATTTCGCGATACTAATCCCTTTAATAAGTAGCATGTTTGTGATACAAAATTTATTGCAATTCGATTTAAAAAATAAACAACATTTCAGATTTATGTTTTTTAAATGACGGAACCCAGATTTAAACTGTCAAATTGCCACTTGACCGTGTATTTTAAGAGATACTTAGCAAATGTAATATGAGACAGAAAAAGGTCGGTACGGTAATCGCTTTACGAGTTTTTGTAATTCATTCGAAAGTACTTAAAAATTAAAAATATTCGCAAAAAGAATTTAAAGCAGTCCGTTGTACGGGGTGTGATGGTTCCGTTAATGTACTTGTAATAAAATTAAAATAAAATAACGTCACTTTATTGCATTTGAAAATCATCAAATCTTCGCGATACACCAAGAGCTGCCAGAAGTTTTTCGAAAGTCAGTCAACTGCACAGACCGACACTCCTTCATACAATCACTACGAACTGTCAACTCTAAAGGTACAGCTAAAAATATTTGAAAGAAAGTAATTTCTGGGTCACTAGTACAGTTTATTTTTTAAATACTTTACTGTACGTGATTAAGGAACCCCGGGCTGACTGCCAAACGTCGTCGGGCGACATGACTTCCCAAAACAACTCACCATGTTATGAAACAATAATAATGATCCTTATTTTCTCTGTATAAAGTTCGTTTTCTTGTTCACGAGATTCTATTTCAGGTGGTACGTTAGGGTTGTGCTTTAATTGGTTTTGTCTCCGTTCACACGCTCGCTACATGTGTTCCATATTCGAACGAAGAGCGCGTCTTTTGTTTGTATTTTTATTGTCTTTTACGGCTGCGTTGACATTGATATGTGACGCTGCTGAAGATGATAATAAGAGATACAATATACATACATATTGCTTTTTGAGACTGTAATTTTCTTGTGAGCGAGGGTTGGGCTAGGTAGAGTTTTGACGTGAATTCCATGAACGCATTCCAGAAATCCTTCGACATCAAAAACATCAACTTTTGAAAGCTTAAGACCCGATTTCACCAAACTATTCTTAATGAGCCATTAACAAATCTTCCGTTAAAATTAACGTAGACGTCAAAAAGGTTTCCGTTCTATGGAGCGATCTTAACAAGGCGTTGCTAAATCAAACATCAATCAGATGTTATCTGTGATCGAGTGCACAAAAACGACCGCTCCGACTTCCGTTTATAGGCAACCAAAATAAAATGTCATGGCGTCTAAGCAAAACGTTCTCCAAACATAACTCACTGGAACTAGCCGTATAATAATATAATGTCACTGACTTGAAATGTCATAGTTTGTGTTAAAATCGAAAGAGCGACGGAGTGTTTTTATATTAGTCGTGTTAAACGTCAACATTTTTCGGTTTTCGCGCTTTCGGATTTTGTTTTGTTTGGTCGTCTTATGGTGATTTTTAATTCCTATACCTTAGGAAAGCGTGCTATGTTGTAAAATTTTAGTTGTTCTGTTCTTATTTCGTCTTCTGATACAGGAAATTTTATAAACTGGCGGCCGAGTGACGCTATAGCTGCAGTAACTCTGTGTATTATTCTGTGAGAAGTGGACTTGCTCATTCCACAGTAATCGCCCATAGTTATTTGTTGTGAACCAGTGGCATAATACCTCAGCGTTAGAAGAAGTTGGTTTATTGGCGAAATCGAGTTGTTTCTGTAAGCAAACAAAATTTTAGGTTACCTTCATCCATGACATACCTACGTATTCAGGTAAGTACTTACGCAGATGTACGTAAAATAACAAAAAAGTATAATTCACATAATAAGACAATGTTAAGGTACTCACCGATTTGATGGATATTCAAGTTTATCTTCAATCATTTGCAAAACACCCATACAAGATTCTTTCGATAAACGAAACCTTGTCCTAAAATCTACATCGTCATATTCTTCAAAATAGTGACGTCGCTCTTTATACGTTTTAGGACGTCGAACAATATTATCCAAAAGTTCTAAGTTTTCTAAAATATCATCATTGTCGTGGTCAAAAATTAAATTATACGCCGCCTCCATTTTATTTGACCAACTGACTGACAATGACAAGACAAGACAAGTGACAACCAATTAACGGTCTGTTACAAGCATTAACGGACCTTTGGGGCAGTGATTAAGTTTAACGCCTTGTTATGAGAATTAACCATTCGTTAGTACATGGTGAAACAGTCACTAGGCCTAACGGGCCGTTATCTATTTAATTGGCCGTTAAAACTAACTAACAGAGTATGGTGAAACCAGGTCTAATTCTCCTTAACCCGTAAGCTCTGGACGATTTTACTTTTTTCCCGCCAGTTTTGGTTTTGGGTATATCTCCTAAAGTAGTTGTCAGAATCTAATGCGGTTTTTGGTTACGGGAGAAAGTATATAGAAAGAAAGTTTTGGTTATATATATATATATATATATACAGTGGTGGTCACATAATTACAGACACTTAAAGCATATTAAAATAACTAAGCTATTCCTCTCTATATTTTTATCAGACTACCATTGGAACTTGCTACACAATTTCAAAATATTTGTGTAGGTATTGTGTAGTGTTAAAACGAAATATTATCAACAAAATTTGTCTGTTCCTAATCTTTTATTTGGTTTATCCTAATTGCAAGCAGTATAAACTTAACAAAGATATGGCCATATAATTAAAGACACTCCATTTGCTTAGAAAAAATAAAAAAAATATTGTTGTTATTGAAATTATCTTTATTACACAAAATCCCCAACAAATTTATAAAACATTCCGGTACGTATCAATATTTGGTCGCATGTCCTTTGGCAGAAATTACAGCACGACATCTCTTGGGCATGGAAGCGATCAATTTTGTACAAGCTCCTACCAGAATTTGCTCCCATGCTTCTGTAAAGTCTGTGTAAAGTTGATCGACGTTCGATGTCCGCTTTGTCGCCACTATCTTCTTCACCTGGTACCACAAATTTTCTATGGGATTTAAATCTGGGCTGTACGGGGGCCAATCCAAAACTGTCACGGACTGGTTCCTTAAGAAGTCTTTTACTATTTTTGCAGCGTGTTTAGGATCATTATCCTGCTGGAAAGTCCAAATGACCGGTAAATTTTGCTCGGCGTAGGGCAGCATGGCTTGTTCTAAAATATTCTTGTACTGGAATTTATCCATGTTGCCTTCTATTTTCCTGACAGGTCCTACACCAAGTCCTGAACAGCAGCCCCACACTTTGATATTTCCGCCCCATGTTTGACTACTTTCTTGGTATACTTTGGATCCATTTCTTTGTTTGGGGGGCGTCTAACATATTGTTTTCCATCAGAATTAATCATATATATTTTTGTTTCATCAGAAAAGAGCACTTATTTCCACTCTCGTTCAGTCCAGTGTTGATATTTTTTAGCAAACGTTAATCTTGCCTTAACATTTTGCTTTTTCAAAAGTGGCACTTTTCGAGACACTCTTCCGTACAAGTTTGTTTAACATAGTCTCCGTCTAATTGTTCTTGCAGACACATCTTTCGACCCTCCTGCACCAAACAACTCCGAACGTATCAGTTCTGATCCCTTGAACGGATCTTTTTTTGCCAACATCTCCATCTTAGAGTCTTCCCGCACAGTAGTTTTCCTTGGTCTCGGTTTTCTAGGTACGTTTTCGGTCGTGTTAAACTTCTTGGTATGTTTTATAGCATTCATAACCATTTAACCATGTCCTTAGAACAGTTCAAGTGGTTTCCTATTTTTCTGTACGACCAGCCTTTGGTACGAAAGTTCAAAATAATCTTCTTAGTGGTCGAATCGCAACTCTTGTTTTTTCCCATATTGATTGGTTTAAAACGTATTAATTTGAATGATAAAAGTTGAGTTTTTTTAGTAATATCGACATTTCATGAAAATACGCGGCAAAACAAAGAAAAAGAGATTTAGTTCTTTTTTTCTTTTTTTAAATTCAGAACACAGCTTTTATTGTCTTTAATTAGCTGGCCAGCTACAAGTAAGTTAAAAAAGTTTGTGTTACTTTCCCAGAGTGCGCAGTGGCTAAACTACTAACAAACACATCTATTTTTTTGTCCCACATTTTAATAATATAATGTCACGTGTAGTTTAATACCAATTACTCTACATTAAATACCTATTTAAGCAAATGGTAGAACCATAACTAAGTTTTTTGTGGTCAATTAGGAGGTGTTTTAAATTATGTGACCACCACTGTATATATACATATATATGTATAAATATACAGGGTGTAATCGTTAAGTGTGACCAGGCGATTATTCCGTAACTATTACAGATATCAAAAAAAAAAATTAAACTGATATCAAAAGTAAGTTACCTAACCAGTAAAATGACATCAATAACTTTTTGAAAATCAAACGAGAAGTATCCAAAATTTTGAGATCAAACATTCCCATACATTTAGTATGAGATTAGTAGAAAGGTTTTAGTTTTCTTATTTTAAAAGGTTATTTTAGTTTAGTACAGATATTAAAGGAAACTGTTTATTAACCTTACAATGTAATAAAACTATCTTTTAATTGAATAATATTTATTTCTTAGTAAATACAAAATTTTGTATTCAAAGCAGATGTTCGAAGTGACAACAAGGATGTTGTGCGATACAATGTATGGGAATGTTTAATATCAAAATTTTGAATACTTCTCGTTTGATTTTCAAAAAGTTATTGATGTTTTTTTACTGATTAGGTAACGTACTTTCGATATCAGTTTAAATTTCTTTGATATCTGTAATAGTTACGGAATCATCGCCTGGTCACACTTAACGATTACACCCTGTATATCTATATAGTATTTATGATATAGATATAATATAATAATATAGATATCTGAGAGGTGTATAGAACGATCGCAATTTTATTCCCAAGGTCTCTTTTTAGGTTGAATTTCAATTAAAATTATTTTAGCTAGCCAAGCTAATATGATTTCTTTTCCACCAAAAAACCAGTTCTACAGCCAAACATAAACTCTCGTTAAGACAATTTAACACTTTAGCATATTTAGCATTCGTTTAAGGATAAAAGCCCCTCGTTAAGGCACATGCGACACGCATTAACACAATTAGACGTGTTACAGGTTGTATACTAATTCGAGGGTGGCTTCAAAATAAGGTTAAGCATGTAATTATAAATTGAGTTGGGAAGTTAGGTTGAAATAAAGTTACATAAAAGTTAGGTTGAAATGAGGTTACATAAAAGTTAGGTTGAAATGAGGTTACGTAAAAGTTAGGTCGAAATAAGGTTACATAAAAGTTACACCTAGTTTAACCCCCAAGAAAAGCCCTATGCCGTCATTTTTCTTTGTAGGGTCCGTAGTACCTAAGAGTAAAAAGGAACCATTATGGTGAGATAACGTTTTCCATCCGTCCGTATGTCACAGCCTAATAACTTTTGTACTGTTAAAGATCAGGACTTGAAAGGCGCAACAAAGATATTTCACCTAAAAATACAAAATATATAATTGTTCAATAATTACTTGTAAGAAATTGGATTCCCTATTTCCGAAACGAGAGTACCAAAAAATATGAAATGTGTTCAAGAAATATATTTTTTCATATTGAAATGTGTGATGATGACGTCACTGAAGGTCGAATGAAAGACATCACTTTCTTTCATTTAATAAAGGATTTATTAATATGTCTTTCATTCGACCTTCAGTGACGTCGTCATCACACACAAAATATGAAAATTATAATTACAGGTATATTATTGGACAGTTTCAGTAAAACTTAAGCAACTTGAAAAAAATAAACACAAATAAGAAGATAAGATAAAATATTAAAATAAAATAAAAATGTGTTTTTTTTTTAAATAAAGTTTGGTTACCAAATTGTAGGAATTAAAAAGCTGATTGTAAAGATATATCACTTAGTTATATTTACTAGTACACTGATTTAAAAAATCTTTGAAAAACCACAAAAAAAAATTGTCATCCTGAAACTAGAGGTGGAGAAAAACATCATATTAATAAGTGATCACGAGAAGATTAGATAAAAAATATGTCCGTATAGAAAATTACGAAAACAAACGAAATAAAAATAAAAATAGCCTTGCTAAATGTAACCACGATATACTTATACCTTCTTTTTCCAATTATTTGATAAAATCAATTCTTTTTTTGTTATAATAAACAGATATGGGCAAGTTTACAAATACCATTTTCCTGAATTTCCTCAAATCCATGCACGTCATATTCTTTCAATTAGTTAATTTATTAGAATGAGGTTAAAATTACTATACTCACGTCTGTTTTCAAGAGGGGAAATTTTTCTTTTCCGTTCTCATGGCTTGGCCCTTTTTAGGGTTCCGTACACCAGAAGGGTGCCAAAAAGGACTCTATTACAAAGCCTCCGCTGTCTGTCCGTTAGTCTGGCGCAGGGGTATTCAGCTTCTAATAATAATAGGCCTCTCTTACGGTAAATAAAACGTGTTCCACATATAAAAGTCTCGAAAAAGTAGCATTTTTAAACGTCATTTGTTTCGTAGTCATACCATGGACGAAATACCGTCCATGGTCATACCTAGTACATATAAGTTTCAAATTAGATGGTCACATTGTACCTATAGTACATAATTTAAAGTAAAACAAACAATGATAAATTTACTCAACTGATGCCGGGTCCAGGTCGGACCCGAAATATATCAGTATATTTATCAGTATATTTATATCTTAAAAAAAAAGAAAGATAAATTTAGGGTTACGTACTCACAGGGTATGTTACTATGACATCTATATTGTTGTTAGTTACTGTAATGTTTTTAGGGGTTCATACCCGTGTGTTACGGTGGTACGAAACCCTTCGTGCACTGGTCCGACTCACGCTTGGTGTGTTATTCAGTATGTCGTGAATTATGCACCATACATTAATTTTGTCATTTCTCTTTCATCCATCCTCTCTATATGCCCAAAACACCTAAGCATTCCTTTTTCTATTCTAGGTTGAGTATGAGGTTTTCCTAGATTTAATGAAATATATAGTAAACTGGTTCAAATTCAAAGCTGATGAAGACCCATCTAATTTTAGACCTATATTGCTAGTTCTGAGAAATGTTTTTGAAAAGGTCTGCTATCATACTTTACCCAGAACATAAGCTCCTCCACAATAAACAATTTGGACTTTCTACAAAGACAAAGAGACAAAGATTGTTTATTTGCTTGTGAATAGGTACAAAAGTATTGTAAATAAAAGTAATTCTTGGTAACTGTTCCACTATTTTTTTATTAGACTAGCGACCGAATTCGTTAAATGAACATCTTCAGGGTATGGGTACGAATCATAAGATGGAACATTTCGTCTCTGTTGACATTTGTGATATAAACAAAGACGAAATATTTCATCTTATGATTTGTACATTTGTGATGTAAGCAAAGACGAAATATTCCATCGTATGATTCGTATCCATATCATAGCCTGAACGTGTTATTTTAAAGAAACCGGTCACTAGTCTAATAAAACAATATAAAAAAACAATGGAACAGTTACCAAGAATTAGTCTTACTTACAATATGTTGCAAATTGAATGTTCCATCAAGAACCAACAACGACAACTATCAATTTCAAGGTGCAAAAGTAGTAAAGAATAAGTAGCCAATTGACCAATTTTTTTAAATTGGAATAGAATGTTGTCGACAATATTTTTGAAAAAGCTAGCGAAGTTCTCCGAGTCTACAGTCTACAGTCTACAGTCTACAGTCAGTTTGTATTGTATGTAATTTATGTATGTACGTATGTATTATTCATTTTAATGCTCATCGCAAAGCAATTTTAGTAAATAAAGCAGTTATTGGTACATTTTCCAAAGCTAAATGCTCTCCCCTTTTTATGTTTCGAGGGTAATCTCTTTTGTTGTGTTTTAAAGAATTCGGGATTGTGTTCAACAAACTTAGCAACATCAAAAATGTATAATCACGATTATACATGACAAGATTCAAATATATTTAAATAAATGCATGTATCGGTTGGTATAGCACCAAATATAGCCCGAATGCACTTCTTTTGACAAATGAACGCTCTTTTGAAATCTGTGCTGTATCCCACAAAATTATGCCCTAGAGGGAGGTCTGCCATTGATCCAGCATCATGTGTTTGTTTTTAACAGTCCAACAGACTTTCTAAACATAATTGTTTATTTATTACATACATTCAGTTTTGTTGCCTTCTCGGGCCGTTGATGTAAGCAATATTACCAGTCATTTCCCCAAAAGAGACGTTAAACTTATCCAAGTATTCACTTATGGCAAAAAAAACTAAATAAACAACTATATTGTGTCACAAAAACTCGCTTTATTAGAGTTGTTTTACGTGTTTTCCCTCAGAAAACAATTTTGGGATGACAAAACTTTGAAGGCTTGGCAACCAAGGGACAATCTCTCATGCAAATGTAGGGCCAACTTCTAACTTTGTAATTTTTTGGGAAACATTCGTGCCCTAGAACTGTCTCTGTCTTGCATACATTTTCTGTTATCTGATTCAGTGGTCGGAGTAGGTAGATTGATTAGGGTCAATGATCTCAAACTAATATGTTAAGAGTATGGCCTACCCTAAACAACTTTTTTATTACCCGTCCAGCATAAAAATTCCAATGGCAAAGACTTTATTAGTGAATATGACTCATTGGCCATTTGTCTTCAACGGGTAATACTAATAAACACGTAGCGAAACAACAAATCGGAAGGTTTTTAGCTAATACTGAAAAATTTTGTAGGCAAAAAAATATTGATCTCAAGTATATTTCCATTACCTACCTATTTTATGGAAAAAAAACAAGTCGATCTGCGGAACGTTTAAAAACCAAAAAAAAATTGGTTCGAAATATATTTCTTTTAGACGAAAGACATCGCTTATACTTATATAAATAAAACAACTTGATTTAATAAAAGATCAACAGATCATATACAACGTGTAACAGAAAGGTGTAACCATATTTGAAGAGCTTATTCAGTCAATGGTATATAGCAACTTTTGCTATTGAACAAGCCCTGTATATCGAAAAAAAAATTTACTGTTTCATAGAAAAATGCAATGCCGCTCGGCTGAAATGTATGGAAGGGCAGATTTTTTTTTTTGAGATTTCAGGGTTGGCTCCATAGTAAAAGTTGTTCTGTACCATTCACTGAATAAGCTCTTCAAATATGGTTTCAACTTTATGTTACACCTTGTATATACATATATATTTTAACTTGAAGGCTGAGATAAGTTGAGCTCGAGGCCATCATAGTGTACCCAGCAACGCAGTCATTGCAGATCAAAGCTTGTATTAGTGCTTTACTCAAAAATGCTTGTATGTGGTCATTATTTTGACAACCTTCAAGTTTGTATTTTTCCTTTGACTTCGGTGGCAATAAATGTTAGTTACATGTTTCAAGAGCGGTAGTTTTGGAATGTTTAAAGTATATGCATAGTATTTCTATACTTACCAATTTCTTAACGGTGAAGGTAAACCCTATCACGTTATGGAACACTAGATGGCGCTACTTGTATGTTAAATCATGATACCATTTTTTCTTTCTCAAAAAAGGCTTGTGCACCTGAGTATGTTGCGCCACTAGAGGATTGTGAAAAGACCTCAATGCTGGGACAACATTCGACAATAATAGGCTTCTAAATTAAATTTCTGGTGGCTAAAACTCACCAGCAATGAAATTCCTCCATACAACTTTGCTGGCGCCTATTCAAGTAGCGCGCGGAAAGGTCGACAAAATAATAAAGAAAGTTGTCAAAATAATATTGACCACATTATAAGCATTTTTCAGTAAGTTAATTTAATTTAATTTTAAAAATGTGACGATGACATTGAAAGAAAGAGTGAACGCGGGAAATAAAGCGAATGGAGCCCTATACTCCTTTATGGGCAGCCAAAATGGGCACGGTTAGCGGTTCATAATGGAGTGTTGGCTTCTACACTTATGTGTGGTAGTGAATATTGGGTATGGCAAGATAAACATCAAAGTAGAGTGAATGCAGTGGAAATGCGTTGTCTTTGCCTATACTTCTGTGAGTTTTTTTGTTTTCTCGTTTTATTTAGGCAGCCTCCGTATTTAAGGAATAAAAAAAAATTTGTCTTCGTTAAACGCACGTTTTTGAGAAATAAATGTAATATCGATCTACCTATCTATCTATCTATCACATAATATTGTGTAGATAGGCCCATAACCGCACATGGCAAGTGAAATATCCTTCGCAATTTTCCACAGTACGGCCTCTATTTAAGGATTTTCATAACCCATGCAGGGTTTACCCTCATAAATGTAAACAATGTAGCTGGACAGAAAGCCGTTTTAAAATCCAGAGCAAATAAGGCCCACGGGAACGTGGGAGAGAGAGAGAGAGAGGGTACGGCATAAATTACTACCTACGTGTGTAGTGTTGCCATCTGTACAATGTTAAACCAGGACAAGAAGTCGGTCTTTTTTTAGGGTTCCGTAGTACCTAAAAGGTACAAAAGGAACCTTTATGGTGAGACTCCGTTGTCCGTCCGTCCTTATGTTACTGCCTCATAACTTTAGCACCGTTAAAGATAAAGACATGAAGTTTGGCACAAAAATAGCAATAACATGCAATATGGATATCAAATTTTAGGAATAAAAAGCCAATTGTAAAAATATCTAGTTTGCCTATAATTAATTGCATCTTTTTCAAGAAATCCTTGAATAACGATAAAAAATGTATGTCCCCCCCCCCTTATCTCCAAAACTGTTGGACCGAAAAGTATGAAAAAAATCATGGTAATATATGTTTACGTAAAGATTACAGGAAAAATAAAGCGGTTAAGAAATTCACGAAAAAAATTACAAAATTAAATTTATCATCCACTATACGGAACCGTACGGAACCAGAACGCGAGTCTGACTTGCAAATAAAATAAAATAAGTAATTTGCATATTTCCATAAACTGACGGAAAATAAAATCATATCGCAGAGGTTTTTCTCAAACAAAGACTTAACTTCAGCTAATTTTTCATGAGAATCCAAGTCCATAAAATAAATCTTGTAAAACCACGAGCTCCATATCTACCATTGACCTATGAACTAGTGAACTTGAGCTCACTTGTCCTAGCGATAAATAAAGTCCTCTTAACTTTTAACAAAATTCAATATTTTAAATCAATCGGCTTAGCCGTTCTTGAATTATGCAGAACAGACAGATTGCAGACAGACAGACCAAAAAACAGGCACTGAAGCTGCACTACGTACTGTAACATATAGCTAGGCAATATGTTAAATTTAGGTAAGGCTAGGTTTTATAGGTAGGTTAAAGGACTATTTGTTCGTGTTTCGTTGGCAATCGATAACCTTTATGGATCGACATACGTCGCATTGACTGATTTATTTCGTGTTTTCCAAAAATAAATACAGATCCAGTATAAAAGATCTTTCAGACAAAACACGAGCAAGATTCCTTAGAGAGTCCCATCGGAGTGAAGGTGGCTCTCCATAAAGAAGATTCCTTAGAGAGTCGTATCGGTGTGAAGGTGGTTCTCCATCTATAAATATTCCTTCTAGAGTTTTGACGAAATACGATGAGCGAGTGCTCTACGAGATTCAGAGCTCCCCTCCCTTAATGCATGTGTGAAAATTAGGAAGAAAATAGAAAAAAAAAATACAAGAAGTCAAAGTAAAAACAAAGTGGTATAATTCAGCAAAATCCCTACCAGATCCCGAGTAGACTGTGTGCATATTACAGTAGGTTTCCATTTTGTGAGGGAACTCCAATATAATGTAAACGAAAAATCAGCAAATTACAGTTTTGCCTAAACCCAAAATCCTTGGCGGGTTAATAATTTATTTTGCCAAAAATTTGTGATAAAAGATTTTCGCCGAAGCCGCCATAAGCCTCGCCATCATTTTTCACCGGTAATTTGCACAGTCCGTTTTACGCAGATTTATCACCAGGATGGAGCGTTTAGGCCCGAGGACCTAAATAGGTCGTCCCACTTCTCTTGTGCCCGAACTCAAAACAATACTGACCTGTATTTCAAAAGGTTATGTAATGTCGTAGCGTATGTAATGACGTTTTTACAGGGAACATCTATTTATAGGTATATAAGGTCTTTCAATTTAAATGGAAACTAATTTAGGTGGTGATTCAGTATCGTTAATACATCACATTCCACTGCAAAGCACTTTTTTTGCGCGAACTTTTTTTCACTTCTCAGTCAGTACAAAGTGGTCCGATCAGCTGGCTCAGTTGGTATGGACAAGTGAAGAAAAAGTTCGCGCAAAAAAAAGTACATTTCAGTGGAATGTGATGTATTAACGATACTGAATCGCCTATTAAATTACTTTCCATTTAAATTGAAATACCTTATATACTGGCTGTTAAGAAACTGGTGATAGTACTCGTCCATACGAACAACTTTTACCACCAAAGGGAGCCAACCCTCAAAGTAGTGGCAATTGTTTTTTTTTTTTTTTTACAAAGTTGTTCGTAGAAATGTCGTTCATATGGACGAGTACTATCGTCAGTTTCCGGCTTCCGCAACTTACATAGAATCTGCGACGTGTAAAAATCTTCTTTGTAATTTTTTTTCTTATTTTAGTATTGATTTCCAGTTCGTGATGGCATTTTTTTTACATAAAAATACATACAAAGTTCAGTTTTTTGTATTGATTGGTAAAATTTATTTTAAAAAAGGTTTTTTTTGCATTCAAATTCTTATATTTTTATTAACATCCAGTATGCAAATCGAAGGAAGCGTATAAAATTATTACAACTTTAAGTAATTTATTGGGTTCAAAAAACGTAGGTAATAAAAGTAAGGATACGCGTGAATTTGTAAAAAAAGTAATTTTCTCAGATATGGTAAAAGTTTTCTTAATAGTCTTATGGGCCAGCCAAAATGTCAATATAATTTGGAGGCAAAGTATTTATTATTTTGGTACATAAATTTAACCATTATTTTTTAAAGAATTGTCCGATCTGACATCACTTGAGAATTTTAAACATTATACTGATTGTGATGTGTGATTGCTTATAAAAAAGTGGTATGTCTACTCATCTGTGATCCATCTGTCAAATCTTGACAACAAAGGACACATTTCTAAACAGCCATTTCTCAAGTGACGTCACACAAAGGTAATTGAAGTAAAAATATTAAAAATATTCATCATCATGAGGTTTTTTAGACCACAAGTTCTAAAATACGGCTTATTAAACCTAAATCTCAAAATGGTTTTCGAATTAACACACCTTAACATAATTTAATCTAAGTAGCTAGCATTCCATTGAAATTAGGTTTTCTTGTTTCTTGGACAAATACCTCATTCATTGCAGGCGAAAACTCAGTAGATTTTTACCTGAAACAGAAAGAAATTTAATAAAAATACAAATAAATTAAGGTTTATGATTTAATATGTTTTAATCTGTCTTTACTAATAATAAAGTACTTAAATAGTCGCGTCTGTATATTTTTTCAATGCAAGTACTCGTAAAGGCCCACTTTTTATGAATCAAAATCGAACAGAAAGTCGATTATTTTGCCCTAGGGCTTTATTTTTAATTTATTTACGAGAAGTTAGCTAACCTGCAACCTTTCTTGTGTACCATAAATGTTATACTTTTTTTTCCACTGTTTAACGGCTCGGGATACAGTCCTTTTGAGCTTAATTTATTATTAACTTGCAAAATTGTAACAATGTAACTTTCAAGTTTAATAATTAAATTGTTTTCTTTGATTATATTTGTGTTATTTCTTCACACTGTGCATTGAAAAACGTAGTATGATACACAGGCGTAAGAGCAATAAATTACTCGGTTATATTTAAAACACTCGCTACGCTCGTGTTTTAAATCGTCCTCTTAATTTATTCCTTTTCGCCCTTGTTGCATAAACTACTATTTTGAAATTCAAAATTTTTACAATGTTTCTCTGTCTGTCAGTAGGTACATTCCGTTTTTACTCAAGAACCACTCAACGGATTTAGATGCAGTTTTTTTATAATCATCGTAGTGACCCTGGTCAACAGATAGACGGGTTGTTGATAAAATAACCACCAGGTCAAAAACTCTTGATAATTGAAAGACACTTCCAAAAAATAAAATAAATTATATGTGTTCTGTTTCACAACAAACTTTTTAAGACACCTTAGGTAAGCCGATATTTACAGTCGATTAGCTAAAAGAGATTTCATTGTTCGACGAAAAGAGTACAAATCCGCGTCAAGTATGAAAAATCTGACTAAGAGATTATGAAGCTATTGTAAAATATATTCGAGTACATACATATATTATAATTGCACAGATAAGTAACCAGGCACAGCGCAAACACTTTGATAATAAGACCCACAGGTGAGCGACAGATGATATGTGAAATACTTTGCAATATATGCACTATCAGGGTCGGTGGATATTCGCTCCGCTGAATTCGTCCCGTTTTCTATTTTTGGGAAAATTCGACCCGCTTACCTCGACCAGAGTAAATTCGTCCCGCAACCCATAAGATACATAACCGTTATGTTCTTGGATTAAAAAGTAAACCAATTGTTAGCCCAGATATAATTGTTAAACTTACCAATTGTCATACCATCAGTGTATTTTTTGTAAAGAGCGGCGGGCCGCACACCAGTGACTTTCCAGAATCCTGACTCAAACAAAGGACTCTGATGCCAATGACAAGTTAATAATGGGAGCGAGCTGATTTTACACATACTTTAATATTTCATGTTAATAGTCTCTCCCTACTACATGATCATTAAACTTTAAAAAAATAATATTCCTTTTAAATTTTAAGAGTGATAGTACTCTTATATAAAATAAATAGAAATTTAGGTATAAGATCCATTGTCAAGACGAAGGGAACGAATCAACACCCAAAAAGAAGACAAATTTTCACTTACTGAATATATTTTCTGAAGCGGAACGAATTTACACCAAAAATAAATACTTTTCGGGACGAATTTTCTCGGGACGAATTTCTGGGGAGCGAATAGCCACCGACCCCACTATCATCTATTACTATCTGTGGGTCTCAGGATCAAAGTGTTTGCACTAGGCCTGGTTTCTCTTCTCTTTTGCTGTCTGTACATGCCTCTTTGTTTTGTTTTAAATTATTTTACATTTATATGAATCCCAGAAGCAAAAGCATATTTACGAACTCTCTTTCACTTCTCAGAACTTACCAATCCAAGCGACCCAAACAGTTGCAAACCTTGAAAAAAGATTGAAAAGAACTGTGAGATAGACATAATGCTCACATTTCCATGAATTCGTCTTGTTAACTAAACGAGCTGGCAGTTTTTGTGGTTTTCCACAAAAAGGAAAAGAGTAATTTTTGTTAAGAGGCTATGCGAATTTTATTTTTGTCACTGTCACTCCAAGCGAAAAATCAGGTTCAGGAAAAGGCAGGTTCAGGGCAAAAGGAAAAAAAGTTGGTTTTATATTTTTATTAAAAAAATAAAATAGCTAGCAAAATTTCAAATATGAAATCTCTGGATATTGTTAAAACACACCTAATAAAATACGTTTGAGTTCTGTATATGGTTCCTATTTGTCAAACGAGGAGAAAAGGTGTGTTTGAAGACCTCATTTCAACAATTATTTCTTTCGAGGAAACTTTATCCAAACATGTTTTCCAATTTCAAAACCCTAGATTATATAGTCAAAATGCATATACCAGAAACTGATTATAATTTTCCGTGTATTTCATGAAATACACAGAAAAGAAACACCTTATTTTTTTCGCATATCGCCTTAAAAATATAATGTTTCGCAAATCAGCTGCACAACAATCTACTAACACGCAGATTTACTGCTTTTTCGTTTTTTTCTGGAAACGGTACTTACTTATCATACTGAACTAAATACCGCGGAAATTAAAAATATTATCCCCTTTTTCGTTTCGAAATTAGTAACTGAAAATGTTGTTTTTCAATTTTTATTTTTACTCCAGATCCTGCCGAGGGAAAAGCGCTGTGACTTTATTAACAAGCCTTCAAAATAGCGTAGTAATTATAACAGGTAATTTGAGATAATAAATATTTTCTTTATTAATTTTTTTTGTGCCAACTTAAAACAAAACAGTTGTATTGGTATGATCGTACAGTCATTGATTTATTTTGTCCGCGTATTTTGAGACTATAATAAAGGGTGATCCAGCCAAAACGCACGGTGTTAATTTTAAATAAAACAAAAAGTTTTCAGAGAATTATCTTATTTTGTATTATGATAGAAGGATCTATGACAATTATGTGTGAAACTAAATATCGGCCAAATGCTCGCATTGGCTTCGGTGGCATACCTCTATCCGATGGTCGATATTTTCAATGACTTTAAGACATAATTGAGGTTCAATGTCGTTAATGTGCCGAATTATTGATATCCTTCTATCATAGTGAAAAATATTAAGATAATTCTCTGAACACTTTTTGTTTTATTTATGTTGCATTATGGTTGGACCACCCTTTATTATCATAGCGACGCGCAAACATAAAACTAATAATAATAACAATAAAATTCTTTATTGCACAGAATAAAATTATTGTACAAAGGCGAGCTTAATACTAATTAGTATTTTCTACCAACTAACCTTTGGCAATGAGGAAATTGTTGAGGGTAGTGCCATACTATTTAAAAGGGATAATATTGAAAATAGTACTTAAATAATAAATAACTAGACTACATCCTAATAAACATTTAAAGCAAAGTTATAGTATATAATGAAATACATAAACTACATAAACAGTTTACACAAATATATAAATGTATATTGATGAAAATTCATTAATTACTCATAACATAACATATTATATAATATAAGAATCAAAAGAAATCAAGTAATATTCTGCAACTCAAGAAAGTATTGTTTAATTTTGTTCTTGAAGACTGATATTGACGTCGCTTCACGGATGTGTAACGGCAAGCTGTTCCATAAGCGTATTGCACTCACAGTGAAAGAATTAGGGTGCATATGCATGTGTTATGCTCAGGAGTGCGAAGAAGTGGATCGTTGAAGACGATCGAGGGACAAGAGATATTGTGGGGAATTGGGATTATGGAGAATACCGTATAAGAAAGTAAGAACGTGGGAATCTCTCCGGTAACTGATGTTAAGCCAATTGAGTTTGGCACGGAATTCAGAGATGTGATCATACTTACGCAGCCCGAATACGAGTATATAGCGAATGGATAAGTTGAGAGGACGGTCAAGCTTATTCAGAAGTTCCTCAGTGAGGTCGGGATAGCAGACATCTGCATAATCCAGAATGGGTAGCAACAAGGAATTGACAAGAGTAACTTTGAAAGAGTATGGCAGGAACTTTTGCAAGCGTTTAAGCGCATGCATAGATGCAAATATTTTCTACTTATTTTTACATATTATTTATTTTTCTACTAATAACCTTGAGCTGTACTGTAATGTATCTAACACAAACCCATATTTTGATACAGTTTCTAAACGGTACAGATTTACCAAAGAACATAAATAGTTCCTGACCCCAATTCCGGTGTTTTATTGGAGTTTTAAAGCTCTAGTTTTGTTTACTACCAAGAAAACAGTTTTACACGTTACGGTCGTGATACCAAAAAGGGTAAGAAGCTAACACTATAAAGTAGTCCATTTGTGTTTTTTTATTGAGCCACCGTATTTATTATTATTATTTATTATATTCTTTACGAACTAAAATTGAAAAAGAGTTTTCGACTCGTTAACTTTTGTTTTGGCTGACTATTCTTAGGTTGAGAAAACTTTTCAGTGAAAATTCTTTCTTTTAGAAAGAAGTTTAATTTTAGGGTAAATTCCGGGCAAAAAATATTTTGAGAGCTGCTATTCCAAAGTTAAGAGGATTTAGAAGTTACACTGCGTTTAAAGACGTTTTTGAATCGCTTAAAACTTTCTATATTTCTATATGAGTATTTTAAAAAAAAAATTACATTATAAATTCTTCGTTCTTCATTCTTTTTTGCACACACCCGTAGAAACATGGATATACGTTATATTTAATTCGAAACAATATGCACATTGGCGTGCTTAACTCTGATTTCTTCCAGAAAAACCAAGAGAAAATAACAAAAAAAAAATCTACATCCAGTAATCATGCAAGTGCACAAAGAGATTGACATAAATAAATGCCTTTCAAATGCTTCAAAAACGAATAAAGTGCTTCAACTTTTTAAATTTAAAACAGACTTTGTAAAATCTTAAACACACACACCAATCATAAAACACATGAATCAAATTAGTTCATTCATAGTAGTTTCCATAAGTAATTTTCAATCAATAAATCTCTTGTTGTTTTATGTAAATACTTTCTTTGATTATTGTTACAATTTCCTTATATCTTTGTCATGTATACATTCGCTAAGATATGCCATCACTTTAGTTATAATGCAATTATAACTTAAGTGATGGTATATCTTACAATGCAATTATAACTAAAGTGGATGGCATACCATCTCTGTGTATCAGTTTCGTAGATACCTAATTAGTGTATAAATAGAATACATATCACAGCTAATCAATTTATTCTGTTGTCAGTACAATACGACAAAACTCGGAGTTGCCATCGTCTTAGTTCGTCAAACCGAACTTTACCGAATTAACAGCGACTACAACCAATTTATACCAACACAATCACAAAAACAACTGATGCGCTCGCAGCGGCCATGAATAGACGCTGGCGGGAAATGCGTTTATTTCTATTTCTATTAGTTGATCGAGCAGGTACATCGTTCGAAATTCGAGTCCTGTTTCCGTCATACTGTTCATCTTCAATGTTTCATGTCACAACAGAATGTAAAGGATCATGAAAAGAGATCTGCATAAAGTATACAATACAAGTATCAGCTTAATCGGAGAAAATGTTTTAGGGTTCTGTGCCAAAGGGCAAATCGGAGCCCTATTAATGTCACTCCGATGTCCGTCTATCTGTCCGTATGTCACGGGTCTCTAGCTCTTAGACGGAATGAGATAGAAACCTGAAATTTTGATGTGTTGTGTGAATTGATGACCCAAAATCAAATTTTGAATTTAAAATGTAATTAAATTATTTTTCAGGGAGGGGCGCATACATGAAAATGGAGCCGAAAAAAAATTATTTTTCTTCTCCTAGCATGTGGGGTGTCATTGTCTAGAGCTCATTAAGTAAAGTATAAATATATTTTTATCTCGAAAAATAAAGTATTAGGGGGCTATCATAGTTGCCATTTTTAGACCATTTTTGTTACGGGATCTATCTCAAAGGCCAAAGCTTTAGAAGTATGAAACTCCTATATATTATTTGTTTAAATATGCTGTATTACACTATCCTTTCACTCAAGATTCTTTACAGCTTTAGTTAAAAAATCCTCTACCTAAGTGTAACAGTTTGCAAAGGCTGTTCACTAAATGTCTGGAAACGTTTCTACGAAGGAGAACTTATAATTCAATTTTGTCACCCGGCACTTTTGTGTACAGGTCATCAATTCTACTAACACAAAACAGAATTCAAGAAATCTATCGGATGTTCTACTATTTTTTGGCTAAGCGGAGACGAAATTCGAAACCCAGACGAAAATCTGATTTACTCAGACATCCATATATCCATATCTTCATGTAGCACACCACTCACGACCTCTTCGCACCAAATAAATAAATTCACGAGAAATTATTTGGGCAACACATAAAATTGACAAACTGCCCATAAAAGTTCTAGCATTCTCGCAGCCACCCATCATCTTCGAGAGGAAACCTCGTCGGAATTCTAGCAATGTTCTAATGGACCGATTAATATAATTTCGTGCCGTATGAACTTAAATAACACTAAAGCACTTTAGCTGTTGTGTAGTCCTTGGCGATTTGTGGGCTCTGTTCCCTTCCGTTGTTTGTTTGTTTGTTTGTTGCTTGCTTGTTATATTTCTAAGTTATGAATGCTGATATTCTGATGCATATTTATTATCAATGTATTTATGCATACATAAATATGTATATTAAATGTATTTATACAACACAAATAACAACAATATTGGAATCATATACCTATCACCCGATACATATTTACAACCATACTTAATGTATATACAAACAAACGCAAAGCCACACACACACCTCACGCACACAACCTCCCTAACACTTAAACACACACACACACCCTCACAGAGACATAGACACCTCCACTCACACAATAAGACACTAACTGTAATACTTGTTTAACTCTAACTTTAAGCTATGGATTTGAAGGAGCGAGGTCTTCTGGAACAAGTATTTCTATACTTAAAAGAAGGCCTCAGCATTGTAATTTAATGTATTACTGGTTATTGAATAAACATTTTTTCATTTCATTTTCATTTCATTTAATTTTACCTGAAATTCACGTGGTGGCTAGGCTAACACGGAAAGCACTTTTGTTTAAAAATTGTGATTTCTTGTTTGACAAATTTCGTGTCCTGACAATAGAATCAAACGCATATTTACCTAAAGTTCAAGTTGTTGGCTGATATGGAATGCATCTTTGTATCACAAAAATTCCTTATTATTTCTTCAATTCACGTTTTGAAATCTCAGAATGCAATTTTATCAACAGTTAGCGCGCGAGATGAATGCAGATCTAAAGGATTCAATACTCAGCTGTTATCTCTACGCACACAGCACTGCAGGCGTGCGAGGGAGGTGTGCAGTCGGCGGGGAGAGGTGCTCCCGCCCTCAGCCCCTGACTGCATTTAACTCACGTGCACATTGATTTGGTACTTTAATAAAAAAAAAAAACGTGAAACGATATTAAATATATATAAGCGACCGATTTCTTTCACTGAAATTATCACTGCTCATTTCCATAAAGTGACAGAGTAACGACACATTCCCTAAAACCACCCTGACATACAAATCATGTGGAAGTTTATTTTTTTTTATTTTCCGTGATATATGCCATAGTAATACGTTTCCTGTGAACATTTAAACTAGCTACTTGTAACGGCTGAAGCTGTAGACCACTGTGACAGACGGACAAATGGACGGACAGACGGACAGCGCAGTAATAGGGTACCGTTTGGCACCCTTCGGGTACGGAACCCTAAAGATTTATTAAGATAACTATATGAGGCAGTTATCCTGAGTGGCCTATATTTTCTAGATGGAGTCTGTTTTCTATTGTGTTTAGAAAAGATGGGCTACTAGACCGCCTCACTCATGTGTAATTTTGCGAAATTTAAAGAAGGTTAAACGATAATCATTGTAGTAAAACAATTCGTACAATTTGCTTACAGCAAATCATATAATGTTACAGCAATTGGACTGTGGAACTCATTACCGCACAAATGTAATTTGCAGTAATTTTGCGAAATTTAAAGAAGGTTAAACGATAATCATTGTAGTAAAACAATTCGTACAATTTGCTTACAGCAAATCATATAATGTTACAGCAATTGGACTGTGGAACTCATTACCGCACAAATGTAATTTGCAGTAATTTTGCGAAATTTAAAGAAGGTTAAACGATAATCATTGTAGTAAAACAATTCGTACAATTTGCTTACAGCAAATCATATAATGTTACAGCAATTGGACTGTGGAACTCATTACCGCACAAATGTAATTTGCAGTAATTTTGCGAAGTTTAAAGAAGGTTAAACGATAATCATTGTAGTAAAACAATTCGTACAATTTGCTTACAGCAAATCATATAATGTTACAGCAATTCTACTGTGGAACTCATTACCGCACAAATGTAATTTGCAGTCTCAGAACAATAATACATCAATGTTTGCATTACAGCATAATAAGACCGTATGATTATTTTATTAGATTTTAAGAGATGCAAACATACATACAAACAATAGACAGTACGTCCTTTTTCGAAGTCGGTTATAAGAAACAGCATTACTCGTAAAGCCTTATAAATCTCTTCAGCCGGAAAAGATTTTCTACTCAGTTCAGGAAGAAATATAGTAAATTTGCGGATTGTAGCTAGATTTGTAAACAGCAAAATGTTTTGTGCCAGTCTTTGTTATTTTCCGACATATGTTACGCAAGATAAAGTTGTAGTATTTATTTAATTCAGGACTTTCTTTTGAACCACATAATGTACAGTGACAGTATATCAGTGACGTGGTACAAAACAAAGGTATTCGGAGAAATCGGTCCTGCTCCAACGCTTTCATTTTAGACTTTTCCATCTCGCTCAGTAGTAGCGGTCCGATCAGAAAACTCGTGATTTCAAGGCGTTTTTATTTAAATGGGTTAATATAACGGCTGTTTTATATCTTATGTTGGTATAAGTTTTATTGTCAAAAACCTAACATAACTTAAATGAAATGATATTTAGATGATAGTTCAGACATAGCTTTGCGATTTTATCGCGGATCGAACGGCCAAAATATTAAGATCAAAAAGTAAAATATGACATATATTTTTTTTAAATTTATATATCGCAATTACACGATTTAAAATGAAAGAGTCAAAATCGGGAGAACCCCGCCTTAAACAAATTATTGATAATACGGAACAACTTTCTATCTACAAATTTTAAATTTAAGGGGCTGCACAGTGCTAAAATTCAGTCCTGCTCTAACGCTTTTGTTTTTTAACTGTCTATCCTGCTCTAATTAAATGCCGCGCACGCAAAACTTCAGTTATTTTGAAATCGTGGCTACATTAGGACATTAACTATAATTTCTTAACGTAATAAAGATGTTTCTGCGTGTGTTGGTTTCGTTTCAATCGGTTTTGCAATATGGAATCTGAATCTTTTTTTCGTGAAATTCGTGCTTTTTTAAAAGTATCATAATGAAAAGAAGATTGAAAGTATGTTTATTTATAAAGTGTAATCAATAATTGCCTGAAGTCAAAAAAACACGCCATATTTTTTTCACGTTTTTACCATCTGCATTGGAACTGAATCCAATGCAAAACTGATGTTTAGCATTATGGAGCCCCTTATCAAATTCATACAAAATTTAACTCGTATATACATATTTACAGACCATTTTGTATGACATATAAAAATTATATTTTCGCTTTACGAGTATTTTGAATAAACACATGAAAGTACAGTGAAATAAGTGGTTTCGGTTTAGTAAGAGTGAAAAGTTGACCTGTGCTGCTTTCTTCGATAGTACGGACGCCAACAAGACAATTGATAGTTCTTATTGCGGAGTCGTAGCTGTTATAATCGATTACGAATAGGGCGCTTGAACTGCCAGCGTCTGTACATACGAACTGAGCATAGTCTATGAGCTAAATAAATTAGGCTACAGCCAATTAGCTACACAAGAAACACAGCTTCCATTTTGTTACAGTAATCGAATAGGCTGTTAAAAGGGTAACATGGTAGTTCTAATTACGAACCAATTACGAAGTATCTAGTTTACATACATACATACAAATACTCACGCCTGTCTCTCAGAGGGGCATGTTCTTCCACGTACATCAATCTAGTCATACTAGCTCTTCTAGTCCGGGTACTTTTGACATGGCCCTTCTTCAGTATGTCGCCAATTTGGTCAGCATACGTCCTTCTAGGGCGACCTGCCCCTCTATTCTGTATCTTTAGTTGCCAACTGAACTAGGTGCCTAACATCAAAAACATAGCTAAAAAGGAACTTTTAAAATTGCTATTAGTGGGTATTGAACTATTTACGAACTGTGTCCTCACTTCAAGTCCGAACATATCCTTAGACAATCGGAATTCGATAGTATATCTATGTTTTTGGTGATAGGCACCCAGTTCAAATGGCAACTAAAGATACATAATAGGCCCTCTGGTCGAGCTGTACCTTCCACTTGCGCACCATATATTTCTTTCTTCACTCTACTTTCATTCATCCTCTCTACTTGTATCAACCACCGAAGCATTCTTTCGGTCCCAAGGCTGCAACGATCCGTATGTTCATATTTTTCACTCTGTCATTCAATGTTAAACCACACATACTACGTATGGAACGCATTTCCACTACATTCATTCTACTTTGATGTTTATCTTACCATACCCAACATTCACTACCATACATAAGTGTAGGAGCCAACACTCCATTATGAACCGCTAACCAAAATTTGCAGTCACATTTTGGCTGCCCATAAAGGAATGTAGGGTTCAATTTATTTCCCACATTCACTCTTCTTTCAATTTCATCGTCACATTTTCCATCGCGCGTAAATGGACAACTCAGATTGTATCCTCTATAAAGGCCGCTTTGGATGAATCATATTATGATTCCGTTCTAATGCCGTCTCTTTTGCACGCGTGAAAAATCTCTGACTCCATCCTAATTCACCCAAGTCGGCCTTTTTAGATCCCCTTGTCTCCGATCAGTCACCGATTCATCCCTCTCTCATGTTGTAATTACCTTATTAGAGTATGAGAGTAGATAAAAGTTACTAAACAGGGGTACTAGCATGAACTTGGTATCGACTCGACATCGATTCGATAAACAAAAATGTAACTCTTATTTCATTGCAATAAACCTATCGTTTAGAGTGTATCGATTATATCTGTCAAATTTATCTAATCGACGCGTACGTGCTCGCATAGCTGGGGCGTTAAGGCGCTACGGAAAAAAAATCAACACTTTCACAACTTGCATGTCTACTTGAGTAAAGAAGGTATTATTTTGATAAAATTTATATATTTTTGTTAACCTTTTTCTAGGGAACTATTAAACAGAAACGCGATTGGAGAAATTTGGCTAGATAAAAATATTTATTTAAATGAGGTCCATGTCAACACCATGTTTCCTGGTTTGACAATTGGAATGGCATATGGACTTCGATTATACTGTATTGGATGGGTTTTAACAGTACCTAGAACCTGCCCCCCTATTCTGTATCTTTAGTTGCCAACTGCACGAGGTGCCTATCATCAAAAACATAGCTAAAAACTGAAATTTCAAAATTGCCTTTAGTGGGTATTGAACTATTAACAATCTGTGTCGTCACTTCAAGTGCGAAAATATCCTTAGGACATCGGAATTCGATAGTATATCTATGTTTTTGATGATAGACACCCAGTCCAGAAGGCAACTAGAGATACACAATAGGCCCGCTGGTCAAACGAAATTTTGATAGCAACTTGAGTACATTTCATAATAATAAAAACCGTAATTTTTTCGCATATAGAGTAACAGGGACGCTAAAACATTTACATATCGCCTTAAGTATTCAATAATAAGCATCTAACCTTAAAAGTACACTGTACAACTTCTGAGTGTTACGTTTTATTTACACTTTAGATTATCCATTTAGAAAGCCAGCCGCAGACTGAATACATCAGAACTAACCGCATTACATCATTACATTAGAAAGCAAGTTATGAATGAATAATCATTGAAAAACAAGGACTATTTTCAACTTTATCACTGTGCATTAAGAACTACTGTTGGCAAGAAAATAATATTCAACTCTTTGAATAACCATCGGGTAAAAGCTTTTTTTCAGTACTATCTTGGTCTACATGTGCTTTAGGCTATATTTTCTTCCATTGATGGATCGAGGATTAGTATTTTTAGTATAGTTATTTTGCATATGTTATCGTATTTATGATTTCAGTCCACTATTATACATACATATTATAGCATTCAGTTGTTTCTTCAAGGCTACACAGTCTTGCGAAAAACTATTTTTGGACTTTTTTTTTTAAAGTTTACACCATAGATTATTCGTCTATGGTTTACACGCACCAACAAAATAAATATATATTTGGTATTAAAAGAAAGGATTGCTAATGAAGAACAGTTTTTATTATTTTCACGACTTAGTTTTGTAATTTACTTAAGGCGCAGTATAAAGCAAAATGCAGTTTTCGCAGACAACTTTATAGGCATTAAAAAGTATTCAAAGGTATTGAAAAATTTCAAAAAAATATATGTAATTTTCAAGGATATGCTTTAGTGTTCTGACGGGCCAAAAACGCAATTACGATAACTTTGTTTGATAGAACAAAATCACAAAAAAGGGTCTCAAAACTATGGAAAAACAGCTTAATGGGCTGTTTTTCTGAGGATAGCGCCACGGAATTTTTCGTAAATATTTGTTTCACAAACCTTCAATATTGTGACAAGAAATGTTTTTAATGACAAGTCCTAATGTAGCCGCAAATCCAAAATAAATGTAATTTTGCGTGCACGGAAGTTTATTAGGGCAGGATAGACAAATCAAATACAAAAGCATTGGTGCAGAACGGAAGTTTAGCTTGATACTGGCTCTTAAGAGGATGGCATACCCTAGCAACTTTTTTTATTACCCGTCTAGCAAAATAAGTCTAATGGCAAAGACCTTATTCACTTTTCATAGAGGCGATTATATGTTGGCTCTTTGGCCTCTTGCTCTGGACGCGTAATACTAGTGATCACGCAGCGAAACAACAAATTGGTGTGTTTTTAGCTAATACTGAAATATTTTGTAGGGAAAATATATTGGATTTAGGTAACATCCCTTTATATTTATATTGCCAATTTTATTTAAAAAAAAAAATTGATCTCTTAACCGCGTTTTTGAAACGAACGTTTGAAAACCAAAAAAAGAGGGTGGAAAACATTTTTGTTTTTTGACAAAGGTATAAATTTTAATGCATTGTTTATAGGTGGAATCTCTAGATAAAAGATCGATAAATCAAATATATTTTCTTCAATACGAGGAGAGACCTAGTTTCTTCCAATGAACCCTTGAAAACCTGGTGTTGTTGATTTTCTAGCGTCAGGTGTCCCGTTAACTAAAACAAGCACAAACATGTGTCATTGTTTTGATTTTTATATACGGTGACTGTTGTTTCAACACTTTGTACGCGAAACCTATTAAAATTTGTGCATGTAAACAATTTTTCTGAACTTGCTCTTCCCTTCAACTAGTTTCATGCAATGTCAATAACTCGTATAATCTGTAGTCTGCTCCGCGCATCGGTTCTATTTTTAAATTTAGGTCCGTTGCCGTTATCGACTAATCTTCGTGTGAGATCGCTGTCTGTGGTAGGAACTCTTCCTTTTTGCTGTGCGGTGGATGCCACACACAGCATCCACTCATCACACGTGTTTAAAAAAAACAAATATATTATTATCGACGTAAGTTTTGATAGGTCATTAAATTTTATGATTTAAAAATGTATTTGTGTTATAATTATAAATCTTGTTTTAAGGGTTAGTAGATATTTTTATGAGTACTAGACGTTTGGAGTGCTGGCAATAATTATTTACGATTGTTTTTTTTATCTAATTTCCTTGCGGTGCTACATGATTGCCTCGGTGGAATGAGGTAACCAATTCCTCAATATAAATCTTGTGATAACTGTAATGGATATATAAAAGTCATATAATATGATGAGATTAGTTACTTGTTAGTACAGTTATTGCATTGTTTTAATAAAAAAATTACTTGCATTGAATTTTTCTTCCCACATTTCAATTCCCGTGGATTAATTTTTAAAAACTACTTTTTTTTATTTTTTTTTCAGGGAGTATACGCCATTTATGGACATAGTTTTTATTATTTTGGTATATAAATTAACCATTTTTTTTTTTATAGAATTGTCCCATGACCATGTTATGATGTGTGATTGCTTATAAAAAAAGTGGTCTGTCTCTGTCTGTCTACTCATCTGTCATCTAGCTGTCAAATTAGTCTGAAGCAAATTATTATAAATTTATTTTGATAGCAAAGGACACATTTCTAAACAGCCTCAAGTGACGTCACACGAGGGCAAATGTAAGTTGCAGCCTTTTCGTAGAAATATTCATCATCATGAGGTTTTTTAGACCAAAACTTCGAAAATACGGCTTATTAAACCTAAATCTCGAAATGGTTTTCGAATTAACACACCTTAACATAATTTAATCAATGACAATTGAAATAAAACAACTATGCATCAGTTTCAAATTAACCGTTTACAAATCGTGAAAATATTTGATTGATGAACCAATGAGGTTTTCTTTAGTATCATATAATATCATTGGACAGAACTGAAAGCTTGAAAGCAATTCGCACCATTTTCTTTACTCTGTGATACTGATATGATAAGATAAAGTTACTCGCCACGGTCTATAAAGAAGAGCAAATGAGACCAACATTATTTTCTCCTCCATAATCCTACAATAACAAAGGCACAAATGACAACGACTGATGAAATACAATCAACTTGCAAATTAAACGAAGTAAATAAAAGATCAACGCTGTAGGTATTTATTTACAAGGATAATAAACCTCAATGAATGTCTCTGATATTATTTTCTTTTATCCTCTGTATTCTCGTTTGCAACCCTTATCGGTTTCGAAACGATTTGTTTTTGCAATTACAGTTTTGCACAGAAACCTTTTCTTACGGGGTGACAATTTTTTAAATTTTTTTATGAAATGATTTATGAAGCGTTTTTAAAGTTGCTGTGCTTATTCATTTACAACATTATGCATAAAATAACAAAATGTTGCCGAAAATTGACATTAAGAAGGTATATCGTCAATATCGACACTTTTTGAAGTTATTTATCTGTTGTTCAAAAGTAGTCCCAAGTTAAATAAATTTGTGTAACAATTTTAGGACCTTTTTCAAGATCTTGGACTATCAGAAACGCGATTGGAAGAACTTTAATCGATAGAAAAAATTATTGAAATGAGGTCTAAAATTACACTTTTTTTGATACTCTGCCAAATTGGGATAGTATACAGACATCGAAAATATTTATTTAGATGGTTTTTAACAATTCCCAAATTACTGGAACTGGATATTTTCATAGCTATTTTAGTTATTTTTGTATTAATTTAAAACCGACATTTTGTCAATTTTTCCCGATTCCGTCCCTCTCGCACTGCGGGTCTTTCCGCCCGGTGTAACGGCGACCTTTGCACGGACGATATACACCTTGAACTATGATCGCAGGTGGTAGAGCTGATGCCAAACTCGACTGTGGAGGTACCACCATCTTTTCGCAAACCCACCCGAAGTTATTCAGGGGAGAGTAAGAGGACAGCTCTCAGGCACAACCAGGAGGCCTACCATGCCTGTGACCGATTGATGGTGGTATATCCATCCCCTGGTGACGGGAAGCAGCGACAGGCGTGCGAGGGTTTCGGCACCGCGCTCACCAACCCGCCTGCCCAGCGTGTGTGAATATGGGCATTTCTTCTAGGAGGACCGCCAACAATGGCGAAATCTTGAAAAGGCTTATGTCCAGCAGTAGATGATGGACAGGCTGATGGATGGATGAAGTAAGTAAGTAAGTAAGTAAATCGTTTATTTGTGAGAACTACAACTATAAAATATATGCCAATTAAATAAAAACAAATGTCACAGTAGAATATGCAAAAAAAAAAACTTGAAGTTGGAACGAAACAATCTTAGAAATATCAAACTAGTTACCATGAAAAAATGTCTGTGAAAATGTATTTATATTATAAATGATATAATCAAATAATATTTTTATTCATTCGTATCCTAGGTATTCCTTGACCGTGTAAAAACATTCATCTAATAAAAAGTCTTTATGCTTTCTATGGAATGAGGGATATGGCAACATTTTAATATCTTTTGGCAATTTGCAAATTTAATTTTACACACATATACATAACATTATTGCTAAAAATAGTTAATTTAGATGTAGGTACTTTTCTATGTTTTCTAATGATATATTATCACGTTTGTACTCAAACCAATATTTTACTTCTTTTTTCTTTTTAATTGGAAATGATAGAAATTGGCCTGAATTGTGATCAGAAAGAGATAATTCCTTTACTGAGCCCGAGGCATTTCTCATATTGCTCACAATTAAACCTAAGCATGATTTTTTCGGGTTGGTTCTTATATCTATTTTCATATTACATTTCCTATGAATAGACTTTAATTTCTGGCTAGCTTTATTATTTTTCAAAGTATTAATATTCCAATCGCCGCAGAGTATAATTTTTAGGGTTGCGTACCTAAAAGGTACAAAAGGAACCTTTATGGTGAGACTCCGTTGTCCGTAGTTGTTATACCGCAACTCTCAACAATTGATGAATATGACCGCAAAATGCCATAAATTACATTAATTTAATATCTTTAATTAAAAAATAAGAAGAAAAATCTTACTTTGTGCGTTTCGTAGCGGACACGAAACGATCTCCCTTAATACCAATTTTCTGGTTCATATTATGTGACAGGACTTACAAATCAAGTTAGAAATTTTAAGAATTTAATAAATGTACGAGTACCTTATTTTAATTTCTTTTCATGTTTTTTTTTGTAATATTATATACGTAATATACGTTAATTTCGAAATTAGAGAGAAAAATACAAAAAGAGAGGAGATATAAAAAAAAATTGAGCTATTAAAAATGTATAATACAAACTGTAGCTGGCCAAACCAGCCAGGCTTTACTATAATAATAACGAAAAATCCTAAAATCACAACTATAAAGTCATTGTAATAAATATTATAATAAATATTCAATTTGCGTTTAAAGTTGCGTTGCATGATGTTGCGTTTCGCAAACCCAAAACAGTATGGACGGCCGTTTAGACATTCCATCACGCCATACAGATCTAACGTTTCTGAAACGCGGAAATTTGATTTCATAATTTCATAATTCTTTAATTGAAGACTGTTTTGGAAAAACAACTAAAGTCAAAATTTTTCGAATTTGTTTTTTTTTTTGCTCTTATAGATTCTCTAATGTTCATATGATAATATGGTATTATTAAAATCAGCAAAAACAACCAAAATATATTCAAAATGTAGCTACAAAAACAGAGTGCTTACGGAAAAACCACCAACGTCAGTCAGTAACGTTTCTATGAAGAATCGCCAATAAATGAACAACAATTTTTTAACTTTTTATTTACAAAATTAAGTATTTTCATATATCCAAGATTAATAAAAAAGCAAAAATAAGCATTTTTCCATGTTACTAATTTTGTAAGGTTTTATTTACCTACGCCCAACAGTGGGTAGATGTGGGCTGATTGATCTTGATATTTACTTCTTGAAAAATGTCAGAAAAGTGACAATGGTCGTTATTCTAAAACACTCTTCAATTATAAAGCGATCACGTATCCAAACCCATATTATTTATACCGTTCGTCATTGTCACAATCCAAGGAATCGAATAACATTTTTTTTTCGTGATTTTGGAGTTTGTGTGAGTGATACGCGCACACAAAGGTGTTTAGAGCGCCATCTCACCTTTTCCCATGAATTTTGTCCCTTTCTAGCTTTTTGATTTTATAATAATAGATGCTAACCAGCGAACATTATACAAAACATCAGAAACAAAATACGACAAACAAATTACTTCCTATTCTCGTCAATGACGTTAACTGAATATGATTACGGTTAACAAAAAAAAAAAAACAATTTAACAAACACAAAAGAGAACAAGATAAACGATCATAGCAAAAGTATTCTGACGTCAAAACTGAAATGTAAAGTGGTAAACAATTGAAGTTCAATAACAAATTAATTAATCCCGATTTTGACTCTTTTCAAATTCATTTGAAACGATTTAAACCTTGACATTAAAGCCAATTCTGAAGGCTTTAACTTAAGTTTTAGTGCTGTCAAAGCTTAAAATTTTCCAAAGAAATTTAGCTGTTAATCCTAACTCTTAAGGACAATTTTTTATCGAAGAAAATTTAGTTTTGACAGCAATAAAACTAAAATTAAAGCCTTTAGAATTTGCTTTATTATGCTATTATATTTTAAGTCTGGAAAAAATCTGTTTTTTAGACACAACCATTCTGCGTATTTTTATGGGTCAATACGCAATAGGTTAATACTTTGTTAGACAGAAAAAAAACCGAAACGTAATTTTCAAGTGAAACACGCATTTTTTGAGTGAAACACGCGTTTTTTGAGCGAAACATGCGTTTTTTAATTGCGCGCGATGTTTTAGTTGTTGTAACAGCCACAGCTTAGGGCCTGTAGCATAGTGTTTAATCAAGCACGACGCGACGCCACTAGTTGAATCACAAATGCAAGGAGCGTAACGTACTGTTTAATCGCAAAAACATCGTGTCACGTTTCTCGCACTTGTGATACAACTAAGTCGCATCGCGCATGATTAAACATTTTAAACAATAACTAGTTTGTGTTCCTGTTCGTCTGTATGCTCGCGATTCAAGTGAAAACCACTAACTTTGCATTAACTCAACATTTCCGTAATACTTGCTTACCAAAGTATGTTTTGCTTAAACATATCAAAAAAATTAAAAAATTAGTTTTTGTTAAAAGACTTTCGATTTCAGCTTTTCAGAAAATGTTTAAGGACGGTACCCTAAAAACCGACTCTAATGACTTAGCTACAACGATATTATCGTTGCTCACCTATGTAAAAAGAACGCCTTCCATTGGGCTCAATGCAAAGATTTCAAAAGTTTAGATGCGCCCTTGCACGTAAAATCTATTGCATTGATTTTGAATGTGTGCGTTAACATAATGCTGACGCGCGCACACTTATGAGTGCGCAATCTGTCTACCTACGGTTAGCAAACTGATCAGACTACTAAAGTTGTTAAAATTATTAATTTTAAGTGCACTTAAGGCGTCCAACTATCACTGTGTTCAGATGAGCACTGATTCCAAACGTGTGAGCGTCACCCATTTAAAGGTGGAAACATTTTGGTGCTGTCATATTACGGTAAGGGCTTATCTTTACTTTTAAAATCTTTGCTTTCATTGGGCTCAATGTTGCCGTATTTGAGTTGAATTTTTGAATGCTGTATAAAGCCGAACTTACGAATGGATAAACATTAACGCTTCGAAAAAAGATACCGTATTTGGACCGGGCCCAAAAAATCAAGCGAAAAAGTATTAAGGATTCTTTAATCTTATAAATCTTGACGAAAAATATTTCATATTTTCATATAAAAATCTTTTTTCTTTTCATAGCATGCAAATACATCATGCTAAGTCAAACACGTTTATAATGTTTTACTGTTAAAATATTTAGAGTTATATGAATATTTAAATGTGATGACATATTTTATTAAGGACACTTTCTTTAAAGCATAGAGACAAGGTTTGTCTGGATGAGATCGCTTTAAGCGATAAGGCCGCCTGTTTGTGCTTACATAATTAGTTAGATTTTAAGTGTTTAGATTTTTGTTTCCTTTTTTTATGGTGTACAAATAAAGCTGTTGTTATTGGGAGAAAAAAAAATTGTCTATGGTTGGTAGGTATGTTAAAGTAAGAGAAAAACGACCTAAATATCGGCTAACGACCTAAAACAACACCATCGTGTATCGCTCGCAGTTGGGTAAATACCTCGCTATTCAAATAACATTAAATTTGTTGCGGCCTTTTTTCAGATGATACAATGTTTTTTCGTTACCTACTGATACAAATCGCTTATTTACTATGAAAGGCTGTAAATAAATAGTACTTTATGAAATTGGCATATAAAGAGGTTATTAAAACACGAGTCTGAGTTTAAAAAACAAGCTTATTATAGTATAAAAGAGTGTTTTAATACCTAGTTGTGTGTAGTTTCATATACACTACTTTATATTGTAAATTAAACAAATTTTTGGTACCTGTTCCACTTTTTATGTATTCTACACTAGCGACCGGTTTCGTTATAATAACATTGTCAGGCTTTTAGATATCTCTACGAATCATGAGGTGGAATATTTCGTCTTTGTTTAGATGTGATGATGAAAATAGTGACGAAAAGAAAGTTATATTTACCAGAAAAATAAAAACACCTTAACGTTATCCATATGTTTTGAACTGGTCAAAACTATTAAAGTCCACTTATATATAAAATACTTTTTTTTGTCGCAACATAAATGTTTCTATTAATTATTACAAGGCACATTATAATAAATACGAGAATTCAGAATATACTAGATTTATCAAGTACCTGCTACTCACTTACAATAAATATTACTAGTTCTTCAAAGAATGAGTACAATTTAACATTAGTACCTTTAACCTTTTAATTATGTAATAAAGGGAACTAGATATTCTAGTTATGGTTGCTATGTAGCATAAAGAAGACACTAGAATTTTAGTTTGAGGGACTAGAACATAGTAAGTTAGTATTGCATTAACATTATATTACAAATAAGAATGATGATTCTAGTAAACTCTACTAATTCAAATGTTCTTAGAACCAGAAGTTTGTTTATGGGTAAAATTATGGTTATGTGAACTACAAAGCCTTAAGTCTGCATTAAAATACAAACGTGTTACAAAAACCGATTTTTTTTCTTAATTCGTAACACTTAAAGCGTTGCAAAAACAAAAAACGTAATTCTTGTTTGAACAATAATTGTAATCTCATGTCATTTCTTTTTGCCGCACGTGCTCTGCTTGCTCGAGTTTGATTGTTGGAAAATAAATGTATAAGTGCATTCTGCAACATTTGTCCCGCCAATCAAAAACATTTCTTTTGTATCTTTTGGATAAGGGCTTTCGTAGTCTCCTAACGCAAGAAGACTTGCAAAATATATAGCAACGTTTGAATGTTGGTAAAAAAAAGTGGCGACAATCGCATGTACAAATTTTGATAAAAACAAAACTTCGAGGTTTTCTGGTTGGCCAATCCAGCTAAGTTTGTTTTACCCCCGGTTTCTGAAAGGCCAATCAATGTTAACAGTAGATTCAAAAATAATTATCTGCGGATTAAGCCAGAAAAAGTGGGAATTTTACATTGAAATCAAATATTAACTAAGCTAATTATTGATTCATCACTAACTATTCAGACTTCATATATGCTTTATTTTCACCGTTATTTGCGGTTAAAGTTTTTTTAATCTACTGTTAACTTTGATTGGCCTTTCAGAAACCGGGGTTAGTGTCTTTTGATACATTTTGTTAAAAGAGGTTGGAGATGGAGGACACTCTTTGAAGTCCCGGACTGCACCTCAACACTCTAATTAGCCAAGAACCTAATTAAGGGTTATGCTAGGTACCACCTTTGGTACCTAGATCTATACATCTGTCATTCATTAAGAGAAAAGTTCAAAGAAATCAATATACTAACTGTTCCTTGTGAATATATTTACCAGGTCCTTAGATATGTTAGAAAAAATGTTGAGTCTCTCCCGAGGCTTGGTGAGCAACATTGTAAGGAAACCAGAAATAAGTATAAACTGGCTTTTCCAAAAATCAGACTCGCCAAAGTGAGTACCTCTTTCGTAGGACATGGTATAAGATTTTACAATAAACTTCCAAAAGAGGTCCTTACTTTGTCAGAGAATAAGTTTAAACAGTATATTAAGCAGGGCCTACTGAAAAAGGCATATTATAAAATAAATGAATATTTGGATGATGGTGAAGCATGGTGTGATACTGATTTTGATGATAGTAGGTAATAATTTAATTAGTTAATATAATTTCCTAACTTTTGATTCCTCTTAAGAGTTAACATTAATTAATTACAGACTGTAAAAGGAAATAGACTGTATGAGACAGGTAGGCAAAGATATATATGTTTTTCTTTTTTCATTAACCTGAATTCCTGCTGTCTTGTATTTTCTTATCCCTTGGTTAAAGTAGATATAAGTAATTCAATGTATAGTTTAAGTTTATGTTAAAAAAAAGACATGATCTTGCCAAGTTTCTTGCCCGTTCTTCTTAGCAAGACTAATCGAATGGGCGGAGGTAGGCATGTATTTATATACGTAACCTATTACTATGTAGTATATAGGATGGGATTTGGTCGGCCGCCTGGATTCGTGCTGGGGGCTCGGTTGGTGATCATTGAACCTTGTTCCTGGTCCCTGGCCGGGTCTCCGGTATGGGTTCGGGCGGTTGATTGGATTTCACCTTGTATAATAATATTTTACCTATAATTTTAATTGTATATATATTGCTACATAAATTAAATAAACATTTAATCTAAGTAGTTCATGTACATTTATTATTTTATTACATATATTTTTATAAGATTAAAATTTGACTTGTGAAACGTGTATTATATATACCTACTTTGCAAAATAAACTTTTTGAATTTTGAATTTGAATTTTGAATTGTCAGCTAAATAATAAAGTTTTCACTTTTTTAACTGGATTTACTCCTATACTTATACTTTATTCTAAAAATTTCACAAATATCACTTGACACATCGAAGGTTCGCTTAGTAGTTTGGTCCATTACATTAAATTTGTTTTAAATCATATCGAGCTTCTGTTTTGATTAGGTATCATAAAAAATAAAAATAAAACTGTATGTAAAACATTGTATTTGAACATGAAAAATGTAGGCTGAAAATAGCAGGTTTCTGGTATTTTAATACAATATTATATGGTTTATTACAATTATTACAGATTGTGAAAAATATGATGAGGAGTATTTTGGCTTGTTACGGCCTTTGCCAATCAGTTAGTTGCCAGACTCATAATAGCAAAAGGAATAGTTGGAAGTCACCCAAGGCGGAAATTTATGATGTACCACTACCGCTAATGTCTCGAGAGCAATGGATCTAGAAGACACTACAGAAAAACACCGTGAGAAATAAATTTTCTTAACTAAATTTAACGTTTTAACCAATATAATTAATATTTTGTAAATACTATAAAACACCTACTTCAGTTAAATAATAAACTCAACAGCAACACTTTTTGTCAAACATAAAATTATGGTAGAGAAAAACAAATAATGATATTAAAATAAAAGATTTGATTTCTCAGCAATTAGACGAACGGTAGCTTTACATACAACGTGTAACAGAAAGGTGTAACCATATTTGAAGAGCTCATTCAGTTAATGGTATAGAACAACTTTTACTATGGAGCTAACCCTGAAATTTCGAAAAAAAAAATCTGCTCTTCCATACATTTCGGCCGAGCGGCATTGCATTTTTCTATGAAACAGTAAATATTTTTTTGAGATACAGGGTTTTTCCATAGTAAAAGTTGTTCTATACCATTGACTGAATAAGCTCTTCAAATATGTAATAAAATATAATGTTACCATTCGGCTTTTCTTTATAAATATTGATATAATAGTGTTTTTTTGTAAATTATATAAGCAAGATATATTTCGAGTCCTTTTGGACACGGCATCAGTTGCATTGACAAAAGACATGACATTATAAATATAAAAGACAAATATGGTTACACCATTCTGTTACACTTGTAGATTTAACTTGTTCAGAATTGTTGTGACTGTATCAAACAAAATTGCGAACAAAATTATTTCTTAACCTCTCGTTTGATCCCCATGTGTAGTGTCTTTGGCGAGACCGAAGGTCGAGCCGCGTTTTCGAACGAAACTATTAAGAAATAGATCCGAATAGATCTCCTGCTAAATTATTTTTGGCGAGGCCGAAGGCTGGACCGCGTTTCCGAACGAATTTATTTCTTGATCTCGAATTTGATTCCCAGGTAAAGTGTCTTTGGCGAGGCTGAAGGTCGAGCTGCGTTTCCAAACGAACAATATCCTGATCTCTTATAAGATTCTCAGTTTGGCCTCGCTGCGTTTCCCAACGAAATATATTTTTTTGACCTTGTTGTAAATTTTCAGATAAAGCGTCCTTGGCGAGGCTGAAGGCCGAGCCGCGTTTTTGAACGGAATTATTTCTTGATCTCGTATTTGATTTGCAGGTAATGTGTCTTTGGCGGGGCTGAAAGTTAAGCCGCGTTTCCGACCGAAACTATAGCTTGATCTTTTATATGATTCTCAGGTAAAGTGTCTTTAGATAGGCCGAAATAATTTACTGATCTCGTATTTGTTTCCCAGGTAAAGTGTCTTTGGCGAGACTGAAGACCGAGCCGCGTTTCCGAACGAAACTATTTGTTCTTCGCTGAATTGACTCCCCGCTAAAGTGTATTTGGCGAGGCCGAAGGCCGAGCCGCATTTCCGGACGAAATTATTTCTTGATCTCGTATTTGATACCCAGGTAAATCCCAGGTATCTGAGCCACGTTTCCGAACGAAACTTATTCGGAATAGTTAGAACATAAGTTTGTAGGTATATGTTACTTAATGTAATGTCTTGCAGTGTCAGATCAGATTACTCATGTTTGATGTTATGAAAATTACCTGTGAATTCACTCGTGTTTTTGAGACAAAGAAAAAGAAAATTGTGATTAGGCAAACATATAGATATTTTGTGCTAACTTATGGATTCTTTCAAAAGTCCTCTCAATGTCAATGAAAGTCTCGCAAAAATCTAAGTTATCATATCACCAAACCAAAACTTTTGAAAATACGTCCAATACTTTTGCGTGATGCGTTCACAGACAGACAGAAATTTGTGTTTTGATATCTAAATGGATAATCATTTACACAATTACAATTTTAAAAACAAATTCCATATACAGACACGGTCTCGTTTAGTATATTTCCTTCTACGTTTTGCCCGCGGCTTCGCCCGCGTTGTAAGTTTTTGTGTCGTATCGAATCTGTAAATATTTTGCAGACCATTCATTTTTCAGTACGTAGTTGAGCTGATTTTGATTTGGAGTATTTGGGGTATTTTTGGTTGTCATCATCTCTAATTTCATCCCCATGTAAAGCGTCTTTGGCGAGGCCGAAGACCAAGACGCGTGTTCGACTTTGGCGAAACCGAAGGCCGAGCCACTTTTCTTATCGACATTATTTTTTGTTTTTTAAATGAATACAGTTACTCTGCTAATGTGTCTTTGGCGGTCTTTGATAACTGATGTTTAGCGAGGCAAAAGGCCGAGCTGCGTCTTTGAATGACACTATTTCTTGTTCCCATGGAAACTGATTTATGGAATAAAAAGTAGCCTATATCCTATTCCAGGTCGAGGAATACAATTATGCAAAGCTTCTGCCCAATCGTTTCAGTAGGTACGGAGTGAAGGAGTAACATTACATCACTTTTCTATAGGAACTTGAAATCCCATTGCCATCCCACGGGACCTGATTTATGGGATAAAAAGTAGCCTATGTCCTATTTCAGGTTTAGAACTACATTTGTTCAAAGATTCAGCCCAATCAGTTAAGTAGTTACGGCGTGAAGGAGTAACAAAGATCCATCCATCCGTCCACACTTTCGCATTTATAATATTATATTATTATAGAGAGAGGTATACCTTGAGGATATAGAGAGGAATAATTTTTTGATCCACCAGTTTCGGAGATAAGGGGACATACATTTTTTGTGGGTTTTCGAGAATTTCTCGAAATACGTGCAACTAAATATAACAAAACTGTATATTTTTACAGTAAGCTTTTTAATACCTACAAATTTTTTTTACGCCATGTAATGTGGGCAAATTAATGCTATTTTTGTGCAAAATTCTAAGTTTTTGTCTTTAACGGTGCTAAAGTTATGAGGCTGTGACATACGGACGGATGGACAACGGAATCTCACCGTTAAGGTTCCAAAAATGTCAAAATTAAATTTTCTATTCGCAAAACTGTTGAATTACGGACGAAATCGGCCACGAGAGTCTGACTTGCAAGTCTGACTCGCACTTGACCGTTTTTCTTTTTATTTGTTACAATTTTTTTGTACTTTGTGCTTGTGCAAATTTAAAGGAGCTTGTGCTTGAGCTTGTGTAAAGGAGCAACACTTCACTTTTCTAAAGAAATTTGTCACCCCGTTGCCATCCCATGGGAACTGATTTATGGGATAAAAAGTAGCCTAAGTCCTATTTCAGGTGTAGAACTACATTTGTGCCAATTTTCAGCCCAATCAGTAAGTAAGGGGCGTGAAGGAGCAAAACATCACTTTTCTTAAGAAATTTGACACCCCATTGCCATCCCATGGGAACTGATTTATGGGATAAAAAGTAGCCTTTGTCCTATTTTAGGTCTAGAACTACATTTGTGCCAATTTTCAGCCCAATCAGTAGGTACGGGGCGTGAAGGAGCAAAACATCACTTTTGTTAAGAAATTTGACACCCCATTGCCATCTTATGGGAACTGATTTATGGGATAAAAAGTAGCCTATGTCCTATTTTAGGTCTAAAACTGCACTTGTTCAAAGTTTTAGCCCAATCGGTGCAGTAGGTACGGCTTGAAGAAGTAACTTTTCTAATAAAATTTGACACTACACTGTCATCCCATAGGAAATGATTTATGGGATAAAAAGTAGCCTATGTGCTATTCCAGGTCTAGAACTACATTTGTGCAAAGTTTCAGACCAATCGGTTCGGTAGTTACGGCGTGAAGGAGTAACAAACATCCATCCATACATCCATACATCTATACATCCATCCAAACTTTCGCATTTATAATATTAGTGGGATAGTGGGATTAGTGGGATTAGTGGGATGGGATGGGATGGTGGGATAGTGGGATGGGATTTAGCTTTCACTAACAAGTTTATTGCGTCTACTAAACATATCAGTGATGTGTATTCTAGTTATTGTGGCATAGTTGTGGTATGTTAATAAAATCAAAAATACTTAGTACATTGTCCCACAAATCTATAGTTTTTTTAGGTTTGCAACCGGTTTCATCGTCTTACGAAATCTTCAGGCACTCGTATAAATTTTCCAAAAAAATAACAAATTTTGTTTTCTTCACATTAATGATATAAGTGTTTGAAGATCTCGTAAAACGATGAAACCTGTTACACACCTAAAAAAAAACTACATATTTGTGGAGTATTTACTAATTACCAAGTATTTTTATAGGTTACAGATACATTTTACAGATATTGAAGATACAGCTTAACTCACAAAATATCAATAAGACCAATAATAAAACTCATTCCATTCCACAAGCCATATTCATTCGGAATCATAGCCTGGTCACAAAGTGTTTAGCTTCCGGACTGTGAAAAACCCGCCATTTTCTAATTAATCGAAACGGAACACTTAAATTCAAAATTCACTCAATAGTTATTCAACAAAACCATTATACATATGTATTACATGTATGCTCCCATCGGAAAGTTTCCATTGGTTCCTGTCCATTAGAACTTCAAAAATGTTGATGAAATTCTAATTTAATACCAGCCGAACGAAACATCGCAAACAAGACGAGGGTTGTCATTATTGTACATTAACTTCATAAGCAGTTCGTCACATTCAGACATTTCTTCCAAAACCGGCAGCCCTAATTTACACAACATAATCTACATTTGCACTAATATTATAAAGAGAAAAGATTTGTATTTTTGTTTGTTTGTAACAGATACACTCAAAACTACTGGACCGATTTCAAAAATGATTTCTCTATTAGAATGCTACATTGTCCCTGAGTAACATTGTCTATATTTATTAAGGAATCCCTATTAAAACTTCAATAATGTAACATAAAGTGTAAAAAATTTGCCATAAAATGTCTTTCATCGCATGCGCTGCGGAAACTTGCAAAATGATAGAACAAAAAAATGTTTTACAATATTAAAGAACATATCACGCGATACCATATGTCCAACTATTGTAGTCAACAACTTATGTCCTGCATAAAGATACATTTACTCTACGTTTATCTCAAATAGTTTAAAAAATAAATGTCCACCTGTGCGAAGCCGGGACAGGCCGCAAGTAGCAGATAAAATATGTGGCTGTTAATTTTGGTCGTATAATATTTGTCTTCTAACTAAATGGCTGAAACAGACACACAAAACAGAGCAACGAAACCTAATTCACTAATAAACCACACAATGAAACTGCTGGCAAGATAATCAAAGAACAAAAGTTGAGAACGCAAAGATTTTCTTCAGCCTAATGAAGTCGTCGAACGCATGATCGCAATTAAGAAGGTGATTTGTTTCCTGAAACTGAAATGTTCTTAAGAAGATGGCATACCCTAGCAACTTTTTTTATTACCCGTCCAGCACAATAGCTCCTACGGCAAAGACTTTATTTGCTTGTCATAGAGGCGATTATATGTTGGCTCTTTGGCCTCTTTTTCTTGAACGCGTAATACTAGTGATCACGCAGCGAAACAACAAAATTGGTGTGTTTTTAGCTAATACTGAAAAATTTTGTAGGGAAAAAAATATTGAATTTAGGTGATATACCTTCATATTTCTATTACCTATTTTATGAAAAAAAAATCAAGTTGATCTCTTAACCGCGTTCTTGAAGCGAACGTTTGATAACCAAAAAAGAGAGGGTGCAAAACATTTTTTTTTGACAAAAGTATAAATCTTAGTACATTGTTTATACGTAACATCCCTAGAGAAAAGATTAATAAACCAAATATATTTTTTTCAATACAAGGAGAGTCCGAATTTCTTCAAACGAATCCTAGATAGACTGGAGTTGGTCATGCTCTAGGCTCAGGTACAGGCTTAATAGCAATACAGGTCCGGAAAGGTTTAAAATAATAATAGTTTGATGCCATCGACACGCTAAGAAGAAGAATAGCAATACAGCAGCAAGTTTTCCCAAACATGCAAAATCAAGCATTTTTAAGGTTCCGTACCTTAAAATGAAAAAACGGACCCCTTAAAGGATCACTTTGTTGTCCGTCTGTCTGTCAAGACCCTTTTGCTCGGCCCCCGTATGAAAGTACCTTTCATTTTAAGACACATTTACACCTGGTACCTTTCGTTTTAAGACATATTTAGACCTAGTATCTTACATTTTATGACACATTTACCCCTGGTACCTTACATTATATGACACATTTACATTTGGTACCTTTAATTTTAAGACACATTTACAGCTGGTAGCCCTCATAGGTATTAAGACACGTTTACGTCAAAAGTACGAGGAATAGAAGAGCCTGTATGATTGTTAGATGTGGAAGAGACGAAAGAGGTGTGTCAGGATGGAAATATGTAGTCCTTGTCGAGGTAGAACAGAGCGTGAGTATGTATGTATGTTACACCTAGTATGTACTTGCATATGATGCCATAAGAAAAATACGTCGAAAATTAAATTCATACTACACATGTGAGTCAGTATACATATGTATAACAAGGTAAATACCTTGGAAATACAGTCTCCTTTCAAGGACCTTTCAGGGTCCTTGTCTCCCATCTGAGATCGTAGGTATCCGCAAAATTCCATCAATTGAATTTGTAACTGAAATTCAGGGCTGCGTCAGAATTCCTATTACAGAATTTATACCTTTTCATTTCACTTCGGAACAAATTAATATTTGATATTGTAATAAGTTGTTGGCTGGGCAACGGGGGAGTTTATATTGTTCAAAATGTATTTACATTTCCCGTTTCTAATATTGGACATTGCTTTTTATGCTTAAAAGGTTTTTAAACGGTTATTAATTCTTGTGGGACTGTTAAAATAACAAAAGTAAAAATGTAAGAGATGAGACATGGTTATTAAATACTTAGATAAAGGAAACCAATATAAATTCTAAAAGGATGCAAAACAAAAAGACTTTCAAGGCAAAAATAAAATAATACCGACTTACGATAAAGTATGTACGTATATATAACTGTTATGTTAATATTTATTATTTAATATTTATTATTTAATATAAGTTTATATATTGGTAAAAATATATACATATATATCCAAATTTTATATCCAAGATTAATATTTTATTCTATTACAATAATGTTTTATTATTTTTCTGTTTTAATATTTTAACTATACGCTGATTTTATTGAATATGTTTAGGTTAAAGTAAATAGTAAGTTAATTAAGTATGTTTTTTTTTCTTTTAATGGTGGTGGCAGAATAACAGCGTTCCTAATGCCGGTCACCGTCCTTTTTAACAGTGCCATACAACTTTACGTTTAAGAACATTGTACTGCTTTATCCATAATTGTGTGTTAAATAAATGTCTTTTTATTTTATTTTATTTATTCTTCTGGTGCCATATCCTAACGGATGTCGGCGATCATTTTGGCAAATAAATTTCTATTCTGTGCCAGTCTCTTGAGTGTGGCGGGGTCCTTTGTTCCGGTCCATGTCTTTATGTTTTCATACCAGGATGTCCTTGGTCTTCCTCTGCCTCTTTTGCTTTCAATTTTGCCCTCTACAATGTTTTGAATAATATTATATTTAGAATTTCTGTAGATGTGTCCAAAATATGCAATTTTTCGTTTCCTAACTGTAGTTACTAATTCAATTCTTTTGTACATTCTCTAACATTATTTTAAATTTTTTAACATTTATTTCTTTAGCATTTAACATGAGACATTTAGGTATTATCCCATAATCGTCGGTCTTGCGACCGAGCATGGACTGTGACTTTCATTTCACAGTTCACACTTGGTGTTCTGACACCCTCTTGGGGATTCATGTCGTGATGATTTATTTTTTTATTATAAGATAGTAATAACTTGACCATCTAAAAAATACTAAATGAGCATCTAAATTACTAAGTTGGCTTCAACTAGGTTAGGTTTGGTTTCAACTAATTATTTTTGATGCCAACTTGGTAATTTTGAAGGTGATTTTTGTATTTTTGATGGTCAGTTAATTACAACCTTTTATTTATTACATATCCCATCCGTGTCGTAAGGATAAATTAATAACTACTTGTAGAACAACATTTTGGTACTCCTTACAAAAGGGTTGGCGGTTCGTGGAAATAAGTCCTGCTCGAACCCTTTTATTTTGTAACTGTCTATCTTGCTCTAATCAACAGCTGCGCATGGAAAACCTCAGTTATGTTGAAATTTTTGCAACATTTTTGTGTAGTGTGGAAAAATTATAATACGTAGCTGAAAACTGTTTTTTTATAATGCTGTTATAAAAATTTACAGCAAAATAGTTTTAATGATATTATTCTTCATTTTAGAAAGACGCACGTGGTATTTATTTGGTTTAGAAATGTTAATATTTACTATCATCTAAAGTGATAATGCCGCACCCTGTTGTGGCCCTATTCCCGAACTCCGAACCTTGTTGCCTGAGTACAAAAAACGGTCAATATATTGTTGTTTTCTTTTATTGTACGATTACACGGGGATAATTAAAACTGCTACGTCATCCCGGGACGTTTTGGCCACTCCCCAATATAAAGGCTTCAAACTTAGAGCATAATCTATATCTATACTAAACTATACTATATATCTATATCTTCTTTACTAATAATAAAGTATTAAAAAAGTCGTGTCTGTGTCTGTACAATGAATATTTTCGCAAAATTTTACATGAAATGGGTTATTGGTATTGTACTGAGGCAAAAACTATTTTTTTTTTAATTTTGTCTGTTTGTCTGTCTCTATGTATATTCCGTTTTAACTCGAGAACCACTCAACGGATTTGGATGCGGTTTTCTTTATTATCATCATAGTGACCCTGGTCAACAGGCTATAAGGCGTGTTTATAAAATAAGGGCCAAGACGAAAACGGGGCAATAATGCAATAAACGCGGGCTAGTTTAGTTGTATTAGAAACTTTAGTAAGTATAATACAAGATCTTATATGATTAATACTTGCGATTGTCGGCACTTGGTGAAACTTGAATAAAAACATGATGAATAGATACACTTGCACTCGTTTCACAGTTACGAACTAATATAACCTTCAAGCGGGCGCGCGGTCATTTGTAACGGTAGCGGGCGCGCGTAACCGAAAAGACCTATGGGATGAATAAGAGAAATAAAGCACTAATTATTCAATAATTATTTATTTATTTGTGCTCAGATATATTATCATTGTCTTAAAAGTCTAATTTGTTTAAAAAGTAATAAAAATTATGAAAAATAAACAATTATTAAATTAAATAACGTAACTCAAATATTCTTTGGATCAAAACGAAAATTAGGAACCCAAAACCCTTTTACATATCTCAGACTAATTTGTATATCTAGTCTAATAATAAAAATTACAAAATAAGAATAAAAATTAATTAACTTTGGTTTAGTTTTCATCAGAATCAGTTTTGCAACGATGTGGTCGCAAGTTTCAGAGCCTTGGTTGCTGAGCTCTGATTCACTCTCTTCTTCGTCTTCTCTTGGTAATTTCTCGAGTACTGCACTTTGTGATAACCGTCCACGACTCATTTGATATAAAAAAACCCAAGCTGAATTTGATAGTATTGAATGATTGCCGAAGAACTACTACGAGCGTGAATGAGGGTATGTCGCGTTGAGCGTCGCGCGTAACCTTTTCGACGACAGGCGCGTGTAGTCTTTTCGACGACTGCACCGGGATTAAAACAATTGCGATCTGTGAAGTGGGGAGAGCGCCCCGAGCGACGGTATATTCTTTATTTTACTCCCAATGACATAGCGACAGGTTACTAGAAATGAGAAATACATGTGATGGGTAATAATAATAATATGAACGAAAATGTACTAAGCGCGGTCGATTCGACTACGCGCGCCCGCTTGAAGGTTAACCCGACCGTTCGGTTTTACACCATCATCAAGGGTTTAGATAAGCTTCTAAACCCTTGATGAAGGGTTTAGATAACTTCCAAAGTAGCTTATCTATCCCTTGATGATAGTGTAAAACCGAAACCGGTCGGGTTAAATTAGTTTGTAACTGTAAAACGAGTGCAAGTGTATCTATTCATCATGTTAATACAAGATCATTGATTATAAATTATATGTATATCGTAGGTTATGAGTACAGTGATGGTGTAATAATGAAGGTTCGACTCTGTAACTTCCAATAACATTATTATTTACCCAACTATGCCCAGACAAGTGTGTCGTTTCAACAAAAACTCTACATCAATTCTAAAGAGACCCTAACTGAACAGGAATAGAGTCCATAATGTCATGACACAAATACATAAACATGAGGCCGGTATTTCTTGTTATTCATCTAAGCATATTATGGTTGAAGACTTACTGCCGTGGCTTGGTTTGCACGATATTCAATATAGTAATCACAACTTCAATTTACGGTACTCCCAAAGTAATAATGCGCATACAAATCTTCGCCACTGTTCGGCAAAGTTCGTATTTCCTTACATTTTCTATACAATCAACAAGGTCACGTGGTACGTCTGGTCGCTGGCTATAGATTTGTATGCGCATTATTACTTTGGGAGCACTGTATCTACGTGTCACCGTCATACCGTAGAATTCGACATTTTGCAATTTGCCTCGGCATGTCGTAATGAGAGGTTTTTTTTTGAGTATTAAAAAAAACATAGTTTCCAAGAACTCTGTAGATGGCGTTGAACTGACTACGTTACTAGGTGCCAAAGCCAAAACGATTGGAAAAAAAACATTGCGTCACGTCACGTCACATACGCTCGTTGGTTGACTGACATGTGTGCTGAGCATATATTATATGCGAATGCTTTGTTATGGTCCGTCCAGGCTTAAAATGTACGATGGCTTGTACTCATTGCGACTTTCATCTTTAGGAAAAAGATGTATGCCTCCATTTTTACACAAATCCTCAAGGCAAAGACTTCTCTTCTTTTTCTCTTGGGACATTTTCTTTCTGGCGTAGAAAACTCATAAAAAGACTGCTAAATATTTTTTTTCTTTTTCCTTGTTGTTATTATTTATTTATTTTCAAAATGTCATTGTGATGTGATGTGACAATGACATTAATTACTTTTTTATGTACGTTTCGTTTTACGATCTCAAATTGAAAGTGAAATAATCAAAAAATTATGTGACGTTCCGTTCCTTGCAGTAACTTACCAAGTTCAGCGCCATCTATCCAGCGACTTGGGAAAAGTAAAAAAAAAAAGAAAATCCCTGAGGGTCTCCTCACTCCGCTCCATTATTTTAACAAGAGCTATGTTATTTGTTCTCGCGATTAGTAATTGGACCAAATTATTGATAAAGTAGAATTCGGCGTTTTATTAGTAATTTTCCTCGACATATAGTAATTCTGTTAGAACTACTGAGGGACACATCGCTCCACTCCGCTTCGCTCATCTCCCAATATGTACTTACACTTAAACCTAACACGCTCTTCCTCACTCTGCTCGTAGTCGCACCTATTTGTTCCTTTTTTGTGAGTTTATTTTATTAATTTACAAAAGAAAACTTTCGATTTCGCCTTTTTAGAAAATGACAAAACCATTTTACAATATGCCGAACGACAAATTACAAAACAGCGGGCGTTTAGAAACTGACGACACTGCTCCGCTTGTCAAATACCGAATTTTACTATTTGCCTGTAACAATATATATGTTCAAATAAAGATTCAATACATTCTGGTCTTCTAATTCTCGTCCTTTCTTTTGTCAGAGAACCTTCGTAACCCGTATAGCATAGTTTCCTTTGTGGGCTTTATTCAGCTATATACTATGTGTATGATACTATGTATGTGTTTTGTTGTTATTTACTAGAGTCCATTGGTCCGTCGACCAAGTGAACATTGAATAAATTAATGCTACTGAGAAAAACAAACCTTTGAAGGCTCTCGTTTTATGATTCTTCCCTTGGTAAGGTTTATACATGATACATATTCATACGATTTGAAATATTGGTGAAGAGAATTTATGTTTAACGAGTTATTATATATAAATAAAGTATACAAAAGCGAAATGCTACTATAGTTCCTACAAACTTTAAAGTAAGCAGAAAGGTTCCTTATACAATGCACGCATCTGCTAAGTAAGGATTTTATGGCATTTAGATATAAAAGTTTGATACATGTTGTTAAGAGCGGTATCGCAGCCGGATTTTGAAATACCAGTCTTTTTCTAATTAATCGAAACAGAACACTTAGGTGATATATCGTCCGTGCAAAGGTCCCCGTTACTCCAGGCGGAAAGAACCGCAGTGCGAGAGGGACGGAATCGGGAAAAATTGACAAAAAGTCGGTTTTAAATTAACACTAAATTAACTAAAATAGCTATGAAAATTTCCATAACCAGTAATTTAGGCATTGTTAAAACCCATGTAAATAAATATTTCTCAAGTCTGTATGCTATCCCAATTTGTCAGAATATCAAAAATAGTGTAAGTTTAGAGCTCATTTCAATAATTATTTCTATCGAGTGAAATTTCTCCAATCGCGTTTCTGATAGTCCAAAATCTAGAAAAACGTTCCAAAATTGTTATACTAATTTATTTAACTTGGGACTTCTTTTGAACAGCAGATAAATAACTTCAAAAAGTGTCCATTTTGACGGTATAGCCCCTTAAATTCAAAATTCACTCAATACTTATTCAATGAAACCTTATTATCTATGTATTGTGTATTCTGCGTTCGCAAAGTTTCCATTGGTTTCGGTAAAGTAGAATTTCGAATTTTTTTCAATTCAAAATGTTTTAAATTCTTATTTGCGGAAAGCAAAGCAAAGCGTGGACCCCGCTTTTTGTCGATCCCGTAGGAATTTCCTAAAATCCGTTCTTCCGGATGTCTACGTCATACAAGGAGCCTGTTAGTCCAATTTTTATGTTCCTAGGTCCAGCCGTTTGTCAGCGTATTATATTATTGTATAATTTCTTTGTTGTTACAACATGTAAAATTATACATATTAAATGTAAATATTTTCTAGTTTTGTTATGTTATTTTAAGTTGTATTATATTATTTAACTTTTTGTTTAAGATACGTAGGTTTAGTTTATACTAACATATCTTATTTATTTTTTATACAATAGAAAAACAGTTTAAATTAACTCAACAAACAAGCACAAAAGAAGTAGGAACAGCAGCAATAATGAACTTGATTTTCATTCGCAGTTGAAAATTTTCTAGAGAACAATTTATCCAATCATCGTTTTTCAAGAACTGCTTTTAATTTGCATTTTAAAAGACAAATGGGTACTGTTAGTCAGACAAAGAGATATTAGATTTCAAGAAATTCAACATCCATATTGATTTTAATTCAATATAACCGTGAATACTTGATTTCATTAGACTTATTTGATTTTATTGGTAAGAGAAAGTTCGTTACTGATCGAAGGAAATCGAGATCGACTCAATGATAAGATTTTTCTTTTTCTTTTCTCGAACGTATTTTCGGGATCTTTTTCCTCTTTTGTGCAAAATGTATTTTCTTTGAGACCTATCAAAGCGTATTTCGTTTCAAGTTGGAAATTAGTAAGTATTCACGGACGATAGCTTTCCTACCTTTCTTCGATCTTTGTAGCATGGTTTACACCTGTATTTGGTACGTTTTAGAATATTTTTTTTTACTAGCCTTTTGTCTAGATCTCCGCCTGTGCTGAGGAAGTGACTGAACTCTGAACCAAATGAACTCTGTTCTAAATCCGTGAACTGAACTCAACTGTTTATATAAGGGTTTAAGATTCTTTATTTCTCATAAGAACATTTACATATTCACTTAAAATGAGAACTTAATCATTTCTTATTAAATATATTACACGACCAATGGGTCCAGTGCAAGATTGACATATTATAGTGCTCAAACACAACAGTTATCACATCAGATATGTATCCTAAAGAATAAAACTATTAAAACAAGTAAATAGTTATAAGCTAAACTAAGCTACTTGGCCCACCAATATAAAAATATCTATTAATTATGTTTTATCTATTTTATTTCTTTTTATCTATTTAAAATTGGTAGTGACGTAATTTTTCAATTGTTTTTTAAATTTGGGCAAAGATTTTGATACTTTTATTGTTTTTGGCAGCTTATCATATAATAATGATGTTATTATGTAAGATTGTTTCGAGTCACGATCTATAGCTAAGTGCGAGTTGCCTAGAACATAATATCGATTAACTCCTGCGCATGTTTAGCTCTACACACTACCCCTAAAGGAGTGAAACGGGGTGTAAACTTCTGTACAGAAAATGCGTTCCTAACTGGTACAACAGAATGAACGCGAATATATTCCAAATTATATCCTGAATAAGCGGCGCGGTAGCTCAGAGGTAGAATACTGGCCTCTCAATCTTGAGATCCAGGTTCGATCCCCGGTCGAGCATTCACCAATGAGATTTTCGGAATTTATGTGCATAGTATTTGTTCCAACAGAACATTTTGTACCTAATACGTTATTATTAAATTTTATCAAGAATATTTGCCCATAAGGCCTTTATTATTTTTTTTAAATACACCACAGAAAAGTACTCGATTTAGAGAAAACATCGGTAAAGGGCGGGAGCACCTACCCCCGAAGCACCGTCCGCTGTCCCTGTCGTATCAAACTTTGGGTATCGTTCGATCGGAATCGGCAATACCTGGTTTTGCAAAACATAATTATTGTAAAACCAAATACCTACCGTATTTTAGTTATAACAACAATACCTTCCTGTAGTTACAGAAACCATGTGCTGTTTGTAATAACGCCCACTACTAAATCAAGTAAAACAATTAACATATCAGGTTTTCAAAGATGTTGTGCAATACTCGTATAACGCTGTTTTGAGATCAATATTTTATTGTAAGTTTTACAATAAATTATTGTAATTTTTTTACATTTAATTAATTTTACAATAATTTATTGTAAGTGTCCTTGCGACAAAATAATTAACTTCAACGGGTGGATTTCTATTTTAGCCATACAAAGTATCACCGTGGCCACCCGACGAGATATCCGTTCCGACCACAGAACTACTCCCGACGAACTACGAAATGGCCCGACAAATAATTTTACAGCCCGACTTACAGAACACGGGGCGGTGAATCGCGACTGCAGAGATGTGGGATTCTTGCTTAGTCTCTCTACACACATTTATTTTATCTATGGCTTGGAAGTCGACACCACCGCGGAAAAAAGTTTATTATAACATGAGTTTTTTAAAGAATTTTATTTATAGTTTGTTAGAGGCAATCGACAATTGAAATTTGTGAAAGTGAAATTTTTTGATAAAAATAAAATAAAAAAAACCGGCCAAGTGCGAGTCAGAGTCGCGTACCTAGGGTTCCGTATTGTGGGTGATAAATTTAATTTTGTAATTTTTTTTTCGTGAATTTCTCGACCGCTTTATGTTTTTCCTGTAATCTTTACGTAAACACATATTACCATGATATTTTTCATATTTTTAGTCCACCAGTTTTTGAGATAAGAGGGGGAGGGGAACATACATGTTTTTGGGGTTATTTAAAGATTTCTCGAAACTACTGTCAGTAAATATATTAAAAGTATATATTTTTAGAATCAACTTTTTATTACCTACAATTTGATACCCATATTGTATGTTTAGGCTAATATTTTTTATTTTTCTCACTTTTGTTTTGGAAATATTTTGAACAATTTCAAATTTTTCATGTTTTTTTTTTACACTATAATATGTGGGCAATATAATGCTATTTTTGTGACAAATTTCATGTCTTTATCTTTAACGATGCTAAAGTTATGAGGCTGTGACATACGGACGGACGGAGAACGGAGTCTCACCATAAAGTTCCTTTGTAGTTTTTAGGCACTACGAACCCTAAAAAGAATATTTGTATCTCACACTTACTGATTATTAATATTTTACAAATTTAAATATTTCCCTGACGGGGTCCCGGGAAAATATAGCAACCCTGTCCTAAGGGAGATGTAAGTGAAACATTCCTAAGATAAAAACAGATTATTTTCAGACCAAGATCTTCTTCGTGATTTGCTTCGCATGAAAACAGGTTTTTGATACGTCCCTAACCTAGTTAGTTAAACTAGATACCCAGCCCCGGATCTACAAATTTTTACAGGGGGTATGTGTATACACAGTGGCGTGCACAGAACTTTTTGCTGGAAAAGCAAACAATGAGGGCTACTATCGACGTCAGGTGACGCCACTGAGGCGACAGGTATAGAGAAACGTCAAATGCCCGCGAAACGGCGAAAGCTATGGCTTTTTATTAGTTATTTGTGTATTAGCCGAGATAAATTCATAGTTTCAGGTTTATTATTCAAGGTACAGTGCAATGAAAGTAAATGAATTAAGATTAGAGCTAAAGAAAAGAGGGGCTAAAACAAAACATAAGTCCTCCTTTCGTTTTCGAACATAACGGAACTGCACATCATTGCGGCATTGTTTATTCGCATTTAAGAAAGAAAAAAAAAAAATAATATTATATGGATAAGCAAAACAAAAAAATCGAACTTCTATGTAAATCTAACCTAACAAACCTTTGACATATACCTTACGTGCCAGTGGCGCCAATTGGTGGCCTTTATAAAAGTAGACCCCATTGGTCAAGAACAACAAAAAAAAAAATATGAAAAAATGTCTACAATGTCTACCCTAGAGTGAAAATTTCCTATACAAACCTTTTTTTTCAAAGTGATATTTAAATTTTTGATATTTTTTTTATTGTTGTTCTTGGCCAGTTGTTTGCTTTTCCAGCAAAAAGTTCTGTGCACGCCACTGTGTATTTGTATAGTCACAATTCACTTTATATTAAAAAAAAACCGGCCAAGTGCGAGTCAGACTTGCGTACTCAGGGTTCCGTATTGTGGATAAAAAAATAACTTTCTTATAACTTTGTTATTTTTTTTCATGAATTTCTCAACCGCTTTATTTTTCCTGTAATCTTTACACATATGACCATGATCTTTTTCATATTTTTTGGTCCACCAGTTTTGGAGACAAGATGGGATAGATATAGATTTGATACCCATATTCTATTTTTAGGATAATGTTTTTATTTTTCTCGCTTTTGTTTTGGAAATATTTGAATAATTTTAAATTTTTCATTTTTTTACACCGCAATATGTAGGCAAATTAATGCTATTTTTTGTGCCAAATTTCATGTCTTTATCTTTAACGGTGCTAAAGTTATGACATACGGACGGACGGACGGACAACGGAGTCTCACCATAAAAGTTCCTTTTGTACCTTTTAGGTACGGAACCCTAAAAATCAATACGTAGGATCTGAATGTCAGCAATTATTGCTCCCGCTACTTGAAATAGTCCCAGTCATATTGAAGGCATATTGACGGCAAAACTTATAGGAGCGTAGAGGGCCTCTAGTGACCAGCGAAGTCACGATTTTGCCGCCCCTGGCATTGCCGCCCGCCCGGTGCAAGTGCACCTTCCCGCCCTCCTCTAGATCTGGGCCTGTTAACTACCTACAGTACTCCCAAAGATATAATGCGCATAGAAATCAATAGCCAAGTGACCGGACGTACCACGTGAGCTTATTGATTGTATAGAAAGTGTAAGGAAATACGAACTTTGCCGAACAGTGGCGAAGATTTGTATGCGCTTGGGAGTTCTGTTCTCCTAAACATATCCTACGTATCCTAAACTAAAACCAATAAAAATACATCTCAAGCTTAGCCTTAGACTTTCTATGTTCCCCTAATAGAAATTAAAATGCCAAAAACCTTTTTCTGAACATCTGTAAGTCTAGACCAAAACAAGAGCATCGATTGTACAGAGTGCTCTCACAAAGTTTAGGCTCGACAAATCCCTTTGCTACTGTTTTGGGAATTGATTTAAGATCGTGGCCTTATTCTGTAAGTGGTGTAAAATAATGAAGTTGAAATAAGTTTATATTTCTACGCATATATTGCTATTTGTGCAGCTATAAGCAATAACTGCCACATGTGTTGACCAGGTATGTTGCATATTTAAAAAAAATACTTTAATAAAAAATTAAAACAGATATTAGAACAATGATAATGTGTCTTCCTGCATGTAAGATGTCTGATATGTAAAAGTTTTAGCGTCCCTGTTACTCCATATGCGAAAAAACCCTCAGTGCGAGAGGGACGGATTCGTGGAAAAATAGCAAAAATTCGGTTTTTTATTAATATAAAATGTAATAAAGTTGCTATCAAAATTTCGTTTAACCAGGTCCTAGATATTGTTAAAACCCATCTAATAAAATATAATTGCTGACCATATTTATGTCATTCTTAATTGTCAAACCAGGAGAAATGGTGTCGAAAAAGACCTCATTTCAATGAATATTTCTATCAAGCCGAATTTCTCTAATCACAATTCTGTTTTAACAGATCCCTAGAATAAGATTCCAAAAATATTATACTATTTTATCAAAATAATACATTATTTACTGATCTCTACATATGCAAGTTCTCAAAGTGTCGATTTTTTTTCCGTAGCGCCTTAACTGCTTTCGTTTATAAAAATTAGACATCTATCATTTTATAGGTAGAAATAGCAAATATTTTCGCTGGGCCAATAATAATTGCTTTGATTAGTATGAAAACAAAACAAAATCCTTTCATTTTCATTTTTTATAATCTCGCATATATTCTATCTACTCTAGGATGCATAAGCGGTACTCTCTACTATCCTATCCACATCCAGAAGGAACGGTCTTCCCTACCATAACGGTGCCCCCTGGTCTACTCTTGGATATGTAATGGTTCCCGTAGTCCCATAAAACATGGGGCTTCAGGGGTAGTGTAAATCCTTCGGTTAATTCGTTAATCGGTGCATTTAATTCATTCATTCATTCAAAAATCCATTTTCTCGTAGCTAAGGTTGTGATAGTGACGTGCACAGATAAGCGCGTTTTGTGGCGTTGCGCGTGATAGAAGAAAGGATATTAAATAAAATGCGTCGGTGGGTACTCAAGGCTTCACTGGCTGGACTATTTTAATGTCTACGTCACAAATTGTTCCTTAGCTCATATTATACCCGATATATTTTTAGGGTTCCGTATCTAAAAGGTACAAAAGGAACCTTTATGGTGAGACTGTTGTCCGTCCGTCCGTCCGTATGTCATAGCCTCATAACTTTAGCACCGTTAAAGATAAAGACATGAAATTTGGCACAAAAATAGCATTAATTTGCCCACATATCACGGTGTAAAAAGAAGTATGAATAATTTCAAATATTTAAAAAAATTTCCAAAACAAAAGTGAGAAAAATAAGAAATATTAACCTAAAAATACAATATGTGTATCAAATTTTACTTATTAAAAAGCTAATTGTAAAAATATGTACTTTTACTGTATTTACTGGCACTGGTTTCGAGAAATCTTTAAAAAATCACAAAAATATGTACGTCCCCCCTCCCCATATCTTCAAAACTAGTTGACCGAAAAATATGAAAAATATCATGATAAATAATTTGTGTTTACGTAAATATTACAGGAAAAATAAAGTGGTTGATAAATGCACAAAAAAATTATAAAATTAAATTTATCATCCACAATACGGAACCCTAGGTACGCGAGTCTGACTCGCACTTGGCCGAGCAATGGCTAAAACGCGCTTTCTAGCGCTCCCGAGATTACGCACACAAGAAAAAGTGTGTACGCACTACTATCATAACCGAACGGACTTCATAAGATAGAATATCTGTAACGTTTTTCTTGCGTCTGACTGAAACAGAATAGCACATCAGATCAGTATTCAGCGAATGTAGAGAAACAATATGGGCTTTTTGTTTGTTCCAGTATTCGTTTAATATAAGCCCGCATCATAATTAGGAAAGTTCGATAGAAGTTTTAAAGTGGGCTCTTTATTAAAGGGATTCGGGTTAATTTTGAGGAAATCAGCCATGGAAATGGATATATCTAACTTTTAACAAAACAAAGTGGAATATGGAGCTTGGCCGCGGCCGGCTATTTAAGTATATAGAAGAATAATTTAAGAACTTTTCAACCAACATACCGGAGATCGCGGGTTAAAATCCCGCAGGGCACATTTGTGTTAAGTCTGTGTCCATATTCATTTTTGTGGCCAAATCACAGCGATAGGGCTCACCACCCATCAAGCTGGGATGTAATAATCGTCAGTGAAACGTTGACTCCCATTTCACTGGTCATACTCGGAAGACCCCTGACACGGCTGACACCCCCTCGGGGATTCATGTCGTTATTTTTGTAACACCGAAAATTACCGAACATAAGAGCTTGTATAACTCGATTTATGTATGTGCTCGTCTTTCCGTACCCCTCTAAGAGATAGTCGTAAGTATATGTCTATAAAAAAGTATTTCTTTTTTCTTTTTCAGAACATATAGGATGGCATCTCTTCACATACAGTTTAAAGAAACCCAGTCAAACATTTAAATTTTCAAAGGACCATGGTTCCTTTTGTATGGACTCTGCACCTAGTTTTCAACAGTGAAGAAACCCATGTCTTATAGTGAAGCTTTTTATATACACCACATAATGGCACTTCGATCAAATCAATAGCGAAAATTCACCCTTTTTCTTCCTCCTTTCCTGCCGCTCTACAGCCGCTCTAGGGAATAGAATAGCATTTATTGCAGCAAAACACAATTTTTCACTTGATTTGAACAAAGTTGCCATAGCGATACAGGATTTCATGACTACTGAAGGCTTGTATTTTTTTTGTCTTTAACCAAATTGTTGTCTCTCCCACCTTCCGTTACAGCTTCTTTTTTCTAAACCATTGGACCTATGACCTAAAAGGTACTCTTAGGTGATAGATTTTATGGAAAAAAGGCAATAAATGCTAACAATAAACTGTCAAATGTCGTATTTCCTCTAGAAATGTTATTTTATTACACAGGATGTTGATTTGGTCAGCAACTTCCATAACAGGGTAGGTTATAGGTATTCACGATACTGACGATGAAAATATATTAGAAAAAAAAATTTTTTTTTCGAAAATTTATTTTCGTTATTTTGGGCGACAAAAAAGCACTGGCGGAGCGGCGGCGGGGTGGGAAGGTGCACCGCGTAGATAAGTACTAATAGCGCTCCACCCCGTGCCGCTGTTATCTTGATTTTCGATAAGATCAATAAATAAATTCAACCGCAATAGTTCAATATTAGTAACTAGTTTTGATTTCTAACCACACAGCTTTGTAATAAGTAAAATTATTAGCCTCGCAATCCAACGGGGTAACGCCACAGCCTGCTGGGGACCCTCTTCTACGGCAGCGAAGTAGGTAATATTTTTTAATTAATTTAATCTGTTTCTTATTATATTATCGTTGTAGTTGATCTATATTTTTAAGTATTTTTTTTTATTTTACGTTTATTAAGTTTCTTGTTAATAACATTATTTCCATTTTATAATAATAAACGTAATTAGAAGTAAATTAAATCTTAATAGAAACTTTAATTTTGTTTTTCTTTCTGTGAATAAAAATCACTTGGAGCATTAAATTGAATACTAAAGCACATCCTCTCACTCAGCCTTTAAAATGTCTGAAATGACCCGTTTATTTGCTAAATTTTAATATTTTCTCCCGCAGCCAAGATATTTTGCTTAAAGTGCGATTGGATTGCTGATTTCATAAAACTCTGTCTGACTCTGGATATCAATTTCCGATAGTTCATTAACTCCTAAAAGTTTTGGGTGTCTCTGACAGTCGATTCAGGATCCCGCCGATGCAAAATATAAAGTTTTTTCGACTTCTTCGCCTTTCAAATACACCCAATCTCTCTTCTTCACGACAGGCAGGGATGTCAATACCTTCGGGTGAAATGTTTTTATTGAATTGTAAATTTTCTTAAACATTGAAATGTAAAAATCCTGGAAAACTGTTTTGCCGTTTCTTTTCTATTTATTAAAAAGTTTTGAAGCTTTTGTTGTTTTCAAATATTATTTTTCTCTTTATTATATTGCTGCACAAAAAATTATGATATTACAATATTTCTTTTTATTTATATTTATGACACTTATTGTACATCAACACAAATTAAAATATAGACAAAAGCACTCGAACGTAGTGTACAAAGACGGAACATATAGCAATATCTTCCAGATCGCTTGTGGATGAGAAGGGAAAGATAGTTGACAAAATGACGTAGGTAATGGAAGTTGTAAACAGATAGAATGATCTAGAAAAGGTACGTATTGCCCCGCTTCCTTTGGCGCGTCTTGGCGGGGGCACTATCGTGCTCCCAGATATTTTCATTGAAAAACACCGATATAAAGCGTTTCATAGCTTTTTGATTGATATGTTTCGTTAAAAACAACGTTGTGAAGTATCGAAACGAAAGATAAAGTCCTAATAATTTTCAATAAATGTGTTTTGGTTGCAGACCTATAACGTAATTAAAAAACACCGGTATAAAGTATTTCACAGCTTTTTGATTGATTTGTTTCGATGAAAACAACGTTATGAAGTATCGAAATGAAAGATATATAAATAAAAAGCGATCAATAAGAATATTTCATGTGCATTTGGCATGAAATTAAGTTATATCGATATAAGTAACATGTTTGTATTTTATTAAGTTAGAAACGCCATCATTTTCTATCACGTAAATAAAATAAGGGTATATTTCTAAGAACACGTTTGAATCTGTTGGTTTTTTTGCCCGGTTGGTTTATTCAAATCTTAACTCGGAGATCGTACTGAGCGTACAAAAAGTGATCGTGTACACGTCCGATACATGTATTTCTATTTCCATCATAGTCCGTGGCATCCACCTGTTGTCTAATTACGGAACCCTAATTTATCGTTCTATTATTATTTCCACTCAATACTTTTGGGTACGGGCTTAGTCTTTACACGTTTTTGTTCTTATTGATTTTTGTTGTTGTTCTTTTTTATGATAACAAAAAAGCGAAGCAAACGTCTAAACATAACAAAGTAAAAAAACATAATATTTAGAAGATCAGGTAGAAAATGTTTATAGACTATAATAATGTATCTGGTATACACCCTATATTTGGAACATAAATTAAAAATTCTTAGCATACTGCCCGAAGGGCCATGTCAAAAGTAACCGGAATAGAAGAGCTTGTATGACTAGATTGATGGATTTGGAAGAGGCGAGAGAGGTGTGTCTGGATCGTAGCAGATGGGAATTTGTACTAATATGTAGTCCCTGCCTACTCCTCCGGGAGAGAGGCGTGAGTGTATGAAGTTGTAGCATACTGTCCGTCCGAGAAAATTTATTCAGAAATGATTTCGTCCCAAATCAGAATGGACACGTCTTCTTTAGTCTCACATTAGTATATTTTTTATAGTAAGTGATTAATTAGGTATAGCATACCACACATTTTTTTTCAATTCAAGTGCTCGTAAAGGCCCACTTTTTATGCATCAAAACCGAACAGAAAGTCGATTATTTTTCCCTAGGGTTTTTTTTTTGTAATTTATTTACGAGAAGTTGGCTAACCTGCAACCTTTCCTGTGTACCATAAATGTTATACTTTTTTTACAGTCCTTTTGAGCCAATCATAATTTAAAGTTCACAAAATTATATTTATTTTATTTCCTCACACTATGCATTGAAAAACGTAGTATGATACCCGGGGTAAGAGCAATAAATTACTCGGTTAAGTTTAAAACACTCGCTAAGCTCGTGTTTTAAATCGTCCTCGTAATTAATTCCTTTTCGCCCTTGTAGCATAAACTACTATTATTTAGTATTGAATTTGTGTTACTCTTTTGTTATTTAAGGATTATCGAATAATAAATAATGAAGTAGAAAAAAAAAATATTTATTATTTTATTTCAATTTAGTCAACAGATACTCCGAAGTCTTAATAAAAAGAACGGTTAATTTCAACAAAACGTTGTAGTACACAATACAGTCAATACACCCAGTGTATAGTCATAGGCAGGAAGAAATAAAGTCTTTATCCCGATGGAACTTTTATAGTCTACCAGTTTGTTGTCTTGACACTTTTCAGTTCCAAAACTGACACGGAAGTGCATAAAGCATGTTTTACAGCCGGCCATAAAGTACAAGTAGCTGGATTATAAATACACCTACTAGGTATGTTTTAGTGTTTTAGTTACCCTATAAAAGTCAACCACTTCAAACATGCTTCAACTTCAAACTAACTGTTTTCTGAGTTCCCGATATCTTAAGGCGCTACGGAAAAAAAATAGACACTTTTAGAACTCGCATAATGTCTACTTCAGTAAATGATGTATTATTTTGATAAAATAGTATATTATTTTTGGAATCTTTTTATAGGGATCTGTTAAACAGAAACGCAATTGGAGAAATTCGGCTCGGTACAAATATTTATTGAAATGAGGTCTTTTTCGACACCAATTCTCCTGGTTTGACAATTTCTAATAACAAATGGACTGCAATTATATTTTATGAGATGGATTTCAGCAGTATTAGGAACTGGTTTAACAAAATTTTGATAGCAAATTTAGTACATTTTATAACCGATCATTTTAAAACTCACTTTTTACTACTTTATCACGAATCCGTCCCTCTCGCACTGAGAGTTTTTTCGCATATAAGGTAACAGGGACGCTAAAACATTTCGCCTTAAGGGTCGGTTCCGCCAAACATGACAATTTAGCATATTAAATCAAAATATTTTTAAAATAAAATTCTGTGTAATTAGTTAAGAAGTTTAATTCACATTTCATTTCTCAGAAATCACATTTAAACCCCCTAAGGATTTACGTGATTTTTTTTATAAGATAAAAATATGTACAAAACATGTTAATTAAATAAATAAAAAATAAAAAAATTACATTTATAGCTACCAAGTATTTTTCATACTCAAGTATTACAATGATCAAAAAAAAATTCTGAAAGATCACCAAAAACACGAAAAACCTAATTTGGCGTGCAACTAGAAACAAAAAAGATTTTTTTTACCTTTTAAGTACCTTATTCATTTATTATTTTAAGATTATTTTTTTCCTTTCGTTATGTTAAGAGAAATACGTACAAGAAATACATTAAAATATAACATAAATTTAAATTTTCTGTACAAGAAAAATGTTGAATGTTTGAGTATTTCTTTTAAAATAACGAAAGGAAATAAAAAACAATTGATAAAAATCTGAAAAAGCTACTTTTATTTCTTTACTCTATAAAAATTAATTTTATAGCACACCGTGCGTAAAATGCCCACTTTACGCACGCTGCGCGTGCGTAAAGTCGGCATTTTCCGCACTTGTACTATAAAAAATTATACGAAACTCGTGCGAGAAACTTTTTCTCGACTCGTGTGATTGCAGAAAACACACTCGTCAGAAAACGTTTCATCGCTCTCGTATCGTAATGTACTATTATTTTGTAGTTAGATCAGTAGACAAATGTTTTCCGTGATTATAGTGATATTTCCAATTATTTGCTCGATGATGGTGATACTAGTGACATATCTGAAAAACAATGTAGTTCAACTTCTATCGCCTTCAAAGGGTGCCGTGTTATACTAACAATAGATGATCAAGTTAGACAATAAGGCCTCTGATAACTATTACTATTGTAATAATATAAAACCGAGCACTTTCTTTATTTCATCGTCGCATAGGTATTTAAGAGTAAAGCTCTTGTCGGTGTAGCTGTCTTCTTTGAGTTTTGTTCATTGCCAATTCCTTCATTTCCTTTTATTTTGGTCTTCCTCTTTTTCTGGATATTTCTATTTTTCCCTCTACTATGTTTGTTATGTGGAGGTCTGAGTATGTGTCCGAACATATTTAAACAATTCAAATTATATATACAACGTGTAACAGAAAGGTGTAACCATATTTGAAGAGCTTATCCAGTCAATGGTATAGAACAACTTTTACTATAGAGTCAACCAAGAAATCTCAAAAAAAATAATCTGCCCTTCCATACATTTCAGCCGAGTGGCATTGCATTTTTCTATGAGAAGGTTAATTTTTTTTTTTTTCGAGATACGGTGTTTGTTCCATTGTAAAAGTTGTTCTATACCCTTGACTGAATAAGCTCTTCAAATATGGTTACACCTTTCTGTTAATTAGAAATCTCCTAAATCGTGCCATGCAATACAACATTCGACTTCAATCGATGTTCGATAAAATAGTTTTAGTTCTCATCTCGGAGTTTAGGCACGTCGTCGCCTTAATAACAACTATATGACGTAACACAGCACATGGCATAACAATAGACTCCGCAAGTGATACTCAAACATTTGATGTCATGTCAATCAATATAAGCTTTTGTCTCCTTGGACTAAGAGCTATTATGGATAGAGCATGCTGTGCTTACTGCACAAAGATAATTGTTCTTCCATATAGCTCCGCTGCTCCAGATTCAAAACGAAATTTTGGCAAATTCTAAAGGAGATCAAATTTTTAGTTCAATGCAATTGTCTGATAAACGGTAAATAATTTGCATGATGAAAAGTTTCAGTTGTGTTCAGGAGCTGTATTTTTGAATCACTCGCCATGAATCATAACATTCACGCACGAAAAAAATTCACGTGCGAAATTCAATTCGATTGGTCACGATTTTACGTATTTTTGATTCAGTAGAAATCAATGTAAACGGTTTTCGTTTCACGCAGAAACAGTTAAAACCGGAAAGCAATATTTCCTTGATTTTAAAAACCGGTAATGAATGGAAGTGAACGGAACGTAAATTAAAAAGTTATAATGTCATGTCAGTCTCATCGATGCATCGACATCGTCATTTTCTTCTTGTCATTCTTGCATAGTTTCTTCTAGTAGAAATCGGAAAACGAGTGGGTCAAGACCACTCGTTGCAGAATTCACGGAGAGAATTTTCAAAAATACTGATTTCAAGTTTTCGTATGCGAATTATGCGGATTCATATGCAAATTGAAATTCGAATGATTCAAAAATAGTTTAGTTAGTCTTCGTACCTTATTTTTTTTAGTTTGTCTTTTTGTTTTTCTGTTCTGCATTAAAAAAACTGGCCATGTGCTCAGACTCGCACACAAAAGGTTCCGTACCACTACACAATACGGGTACGGAACCCTACAAACATGGTTAGTTGTAATTATAGAGGATCAATTTAACTTGACACTTACGATCTATTAAACGATCTAGTAAGTAAATAATAACTTAATAAATAATTAGATATTTGTATATTTCAGATTTTTTCCTTTGTGTGTATAGGTTTTGATTCCCTTGCGAGTGTCAAAAATTTGTATGAAATTGATTACGTAAAATTTAATAACTTTTTTTTGCATCGAGTTAGAGACCTGATTTTTTTACAGCACCATGGGCCTGTAGACTTCTGTAGAAGGTTTTAGTTTCAACTTGATATCTCGTACGGGGCCCGAGCAAAAAGGTCGTGACAGACAGACAGACGGAAAACAAAGTGATCCTATAAGGGTTCCGTTTTTTCATTTTGAGATACGGAACCCTAAAAAGTAGTGCTGCAGACAGACGGAAAACAAAGTGATCCTATAAGGGTTCCTTTTTTTTTCATTTTGAAATACGGAACCCTAAATAGTAGTGCTGCTGAGTTTAAAAAAAAATCTAATTTCGTTAGCTAAATTCTAAATTCATATAAGTATAGAATATAAAGGTGCCAACACAGAACATATTCATAAGGAAGTACAGGTACAGGTATAAATTGTAATTTACCTACACTGAAACATAATATAAATATAAACTTTAATATACCTACAATGAAACATAATATATATATGAATTGTAGTATACCTACAAAGAAACAATACAAAACATTTCAAGAAAGATACTTTCGTTTTACGGAACTTGCAATAAATCATCAAGTGAGATTGATTGATATGTCCTGCAGAGAGTACAGTCGCCGTAAAAAATGTTGACAGCATCGGGTTCCCACTCCTAAAACGCGATGCTAAATCACAATCAATCAATTACGTTTTAACAAACAACACGAGTACTTCTAGATAGGTAAAAATGTTTTTTTTTTTTAACTGAAAACTTCTTTAGGCTCAAAAGCGATTATTGGTAGAGGAAAATCTTATGAGTTCGCGTCCCCCATCACTGATATCCTTTTTAGTATTCCGTACCTAAAAGGTACAAAAGGAACCTTTGTGGTGAGACTCCATTGTCCGTCCGTCCGTCCATATATCACAGCCTCATAACTTTAGCACCGTTAAAGATAAAGGCATGAAATTTGGAACAAAATAGCATTAATTTGCCCACATATCACAGTGTAAAAAAAATATGAAAAGTTTGAAATTATTCTAAATATTTCTAAAACAAAAGTGAGAAAAATAAAAAATATTCTCCTGAAAATACGATGTGGATATCAAATTGTAGTATATTAAAAAGCTGATCGTAAAAATATATACTTTTGCTATATTTACTGGCATTGGTTTCTAGAAATCTTTAAATAACCACAAAAATAACTATGTGCCCCCCCTTATCTCCGAAACTGGGAGACCGAAAAATATGAAAAAAAAATTGCGATTATAGATCAATTACAGGAAAACTGTAGCGATTTAAAAAAATCGAGCACAAATGAGAATTATAAAAAAAATTAAAAGAATTATGGTAATATTTGTTTACGTAAAGATTACAGGAAAAATAAAGCGGTTGAGAAATTCACGAAAAAAAAATTACGAAATTAAATTTATCTTCCACATTACGGAACCCTAGGTACGCGAGTCTAACTCGCACTTGGCTGTTTTTTTTTTACTTAGCCTTTCATTCGATCCAATGAGTTATTTTCGAATATATAAGGGAACTAAGTACATTTTTATACGACATCAATGTCAATATATGTATAATAATAAAAAGCTTACGTAAGACAGGTTGTTGTTTTAATTAATTTAATTAGTGCCTTTGTCCACGGTCCGGTAAATAACGGCTTCGATAAACTACCGTCAAATGCCGGAGCCGGGGGACGGAGCATTGCCGGAGCATTGTCGGAAGCAATTATCTGTCCACTGGTCCCGATTCAGCTCCGATATCGAAAGCTCAATTTACCAACATTGCTCGCGCGTGCGGTTTCGTCGTGGATTATTTAGATCGAAGCCAACTCCTTGCTTTATTGCTATACAGTGTGTCCCTCGTAAAAGTGCACATTCGAAAAGGGGTGAAACTAGACCTTATTTTATCGACAAAAAAATGTTTTTTTTTTTTTTAGAAAAACTTTGTTTTGTAAATTTACGTTTTAAAATTTTTTTTGCCTACCGTGGAGACTATGTATAAAATATGTCATGACTTTTGATCTAGCGCGAGTAATGCAATGAAATAAAACTGTTATAATCCTTAAAAAATAGACGTCCCATACCAAATCAAAAACAAAACATAATCAACTACCATTACCATAAAAATAATATCCTAAAAGATTATTTCTTTAATTTTTCCGTCTTTTTTTTCAATAATAGTCAATTTTTTCAAAATAATGTCCCCGTTTCACTGTACTTTTATTCCTATTTATCATTGCCTATTCCATTATCTTTCTAACAAAAAAAAATACAACATTCTATCATATATACAATATTTTCTACGAGCGGTTAACCAAAGGCACTGCGCTCGCGTCCCATACAATGATACCCAGGTGGAGTATTTTTTCAAGATAAAAACGAAAGTTAAAAAAAAAAAAATTACTTTGTTTTTGTCGATATATTTAGATCTAGTTTCACCCACTTTCGGATGTGCACTTTTACGAGGGACACACTGTATATACGACGACGCAGAAGATCAAGGCATTTCTCAGGAGAGATATCTTGAAGGCACATTTTATGTTCTTTACGACAAGTTGACGCTACATGAGAATAGTTTTTTTACTTCTACTTTCACTTTGAGTTCAATAAAGTCTGGCTCGAAAAAACTGTAAATTTCACACCAAGCGTTATTTTTTAATATCCTATCCTTGTCGTCACTTGTCCCATACTCATGGGTAGCTTTCTATAAACTCTATAAACGTTTGAATATCATATTCGAATTTTTTGTTCATTTTTATTTGGTACAAATTTTATTTGGTCTCCGGTCAAGCACAATTATCGGAGGCGATTTTACCGGAGGTTTTCCGGACGTCGGACGCCGGAGGTCGCGTGGACAGAAATACATAGGCCGCTACTTCGGTCCGGAATTTGTCGGATGATTATCGGAGGCAATGCACCGGACCGTGAACAAAGGCACACAGTGTTGCGTAAAAACACTGCTTTCATCGTCAAAGTTTCAATCATATTTCATTAAAGTTTCTCCTTTCAATAGTTTAAAAGCGTACTTCATCGCGTTATTCGTTCAATGTACTTAAAATTTAGCAATCATGTCACTACAGCATTCCACGTGGGCCTGCTTCTGAGCAGCGGTGAGGTTGTGCAGCATCGGCTGTTTTTCCATTTAACGGTTTTCCGACGGCACGGCAACGGCGACGGCGACGGCACGGCGAAGGTGGAGGCAAAAATGTATGAATTTATATGCACGCCTTTTCCACTTAACGGCAAGGCACCGGCAACGGCGATGCTTCGACGGCGCGCCGTCGCGGCTTTCCCACCACGTGCTGGGTGGTAAAGGTAAACGCGCACTTGTCCGCACCGCCGGACCCACAGTCCCTAGTCGCCGCGTTTGAATTCTTAGTATGAAGTTCTATTCGACACCCATTCGAGCTGTAGTATCCGAAGCCGTAGCTGATAACAGCAGCAGCATCGATGCACACGGCATTGTTCTGATTAAGTCATTTGCAGTTTTACGATGAACACTAAATGAAATGGTGGATGCCATGCAATGCAGTCGATGTAGAAGATCCAGATAGGTGCACGATACCATTTATTGATGACTGCAGTGCATGCGGTTAATGCGGTGCGGATAAGTGCGCGTTCACCTTAAAACTGCACATGTATTGCGTAATTACATAACCTAAGGCAGTGTGCGTGAGCGGGGGCGATGCGGTGTGGGGGGTTCCCGCCGTTGCCGTCACCGGCGACAGCAAGCTTCTCACTGCTTTGCCGGTGGTGTTGCCACCTTCCCCCAAAAAGGTGCTAGATTTGGGAAAATGCATTGTAGGTAGTAAAGTGGCTAGAATGAAATAAAATATAAAATTTACATTTTGAACGTTATTAATTTTAATAATGAATCATAAAACAGGTATTTGCAAGGTAGGTGCAATTTTAAAGTTAAATTAATGTTCGAAGTGATCATGACAGACGCCCTCTCGAATTAACCAGTTGTTTTATTATTCTGTGAACGATTTCATAAGAATCGCCTACTAAACTCGTGCTAAAAGGGCAAGTTATGATGGTAATTAATTTTATAAAAAGTGGCTAGAACAAGTAGCTAAAATATTTAGCCCCCGAATATTTTGTTGTAGCTATAAACTTCAAAAATATTGCTAAGTCTAGCCAAGAAATTTCTAAAGTGGGAAACTGCACATTGTGTGTTACGTAATAATAATTACCATGTAGTTTATCTTTATACAAAGGTACATTGCGCGGCTGATATGTATGGGTGCTAGTACGCACGAACTAAATCACGCACACAACAGCAATATCTTAGCAAGGTACAAGATATGGTTAAAATGGCAAAGATTTTTTAATTATAGTCTAGGCTAGGAGACAAGTTTGATTGGTTACTTAAATTTTATTATGTGTTTTAATTAATTTTAAGGCTAAGCGGTCACTTTTATTTTTATTGTTATCCTATGTATCCCACAAACAACTGCATTTATCATATATTTAGTAACTACCAAAATACAATTTATTTGCAAATTTAGAAAAAGAAAGTCGTTAATTTTAGAAAACCCTATTTTTGATATTTTAAGTTTAAAACACAAGATTTTCGAGTAATTGGCTGTAATTTTTACACAAATTGTGTAACCAAAATGTAGTTTGGGCAATAGATAAAGTTATTTTAAGTTTTATACGATTTCATGCACTAGCGTACAAATGAGACTCTAATTCTAATATGTATAAGGTGCTATCAAAATATCTGCCACGGCTGCAATGGGAGACAGTATTGTGTAAATAGATTACAATTAGTGAAGATAATTTATTGATCTTATACAAAAAAATGTGCGTATATTAACAAAGCAATTCATTATAGCAATTCACAAAGCTTAAAAAAAAAATTTTTTTTCATGTAATGTACGCCGTTTTGGGACATAGTTTTCATTATATTAGTATACAAATTAGCCATTATTTTTTTATGATTTTGTAAAAAACTGTCGGTTATGACGTCCCTTGATAAATTTTAGACTTGTACTGATTGTGATGTGTGATTGCTTATAAAAAAAGTATTCTGTCTATGTCTGTCTACTCATCTGTCAAATCTGTCGGAAGCAAATTACTATAAATATATCTTGATAGCAGGGGACACATTTCTAAACAGCCATTTGTCATGTGCGTCATACATTTGTCATGTCCGTCTGTCACCAGGCTGTATCTTAATAATAATAGGAAATACTAAAAAACAGCGTATATTAACAAAGCAATTCATTATAGCAATTCACAAAGCTTAAAAAAAAAATTTTTTTTCATGTAATGTACGCCGTTTTGGGACATAGTTTTCATTATATTAGTATACAAATTAGCCATTATTTTTTTATGATTTTGTAAAAAACTGTCGGTTATGACGTCCCTTGATAAATTTTAGACTTGTACTGATTGTGATGTGTGATTGCTTATAAAAAAAGTATTCTGTCTATGTCTGTCTACTCATCTGTCAAATCTGTCGGAAGCAAATTACTATAAATATATCTTGATAGCAGGGGACACATTTCTAAACAGCCATTTGTCATGTGCGTCATACATTTGTCATGTCCGTCTGTCACCAGGCTGTATCTTAATAATAATAGGAAATACTAAAAAACAGAATAAAATAAATATTTAAGGGGCTCCCATACAACAAACAAGATTTTTTTGCTCGTTTTTGCTCGGTATTGATAACGACAACAGGTAGACGCTTGAAATATTCACAGAATATTAAGTTATATATTCACTTTAAAAATAAATAATTATATTAAAATAAAATAAATATTTAAGGGGGGCTCCCATACAAAAGACATGATTTTTTTGCTGATAGATAATGGTACGGAACCCTTTGTGCGCGAGACCGACTCGCACTTGGCCTATTTTATTATATACCGACTAATTGCTAATCAAAGTTTATTAAAATATGTATTTTTAAATGAAACTATTTTGTTTAATTCATAACGTCAGAATTAACGTTATTAAAAAAAATAAAAATATATATATTAAAAAAGAAGATATAATTAAGGGACTCCATAGAAAAAAATCGCAAAGTACGCTCCTCAAATTGCAAATAAATGTGTTTTTATTTATTTCTAAATACTTTTTCGGAAATTCCAGAAATACCTCGCAAATTCACTGATTATGCGCGTCCACAGCGCACGAAGCGAGCGTTCTAATGTAGACTTTCTAACAATATAATTGAATTCAAAATCACTTAAGGCCTGGGCCATGGGGCTCAGCAATCCTATTGAGTGATTTTGAACTTAATTATATTGTCAGAAAGTCTACATTGGAACGCTCGCTTCGTACGCTGCCAGCACGCGTAATCAGTGAATTTTCGAGGTTTTCCTGGATTTTCCGAAAAAGTATTTGTTCTAGGAAATTTTTGTCCTTACAACGAAAAAAAAAACCAGTCAAGTGCGAGTCAGACTCGCGTACCTAGGGTTCCGTATCGTAGATGAAAAAACTAATTTAGTCATGTCTTTTTCGTGATTTTTTCTACGGCTTTATTTTTCCTGTAATCTTTACGTAATCACATATTACCATGATTTTTTTTTATATTTTTCGGTCGACCAGTTTTGGAGATAAGGGGGACATGCATTTTTTTGGGGTTTTTCAAGGATTTCTCGATATAGATACAAGTAATTATATCCAAACTATATATTTTTGCAATGAACTTTTTAATACCTACAATTTGATACCAATATTGTATTTAAAAATATATATATTTTTTTTACTTTTTACATATTTGTCATTTGTGTTCAACTTATTTTAAATCGCTATAGTTTTCCTGTAATTGGCCAGTTATGATCTATAATCGTCATTTTTTTCGGTATACCAGTTTCGGAGATAAGGGGGGAGCATAAGTTTTTATGGTTTTTTAAAAATATCTCGAGATCAGTGCCAGTAAATATGGTAAAAGTATATATTTTTACAATCAGCTCTTTATTATCTACAATTTGATACCCATATTGTATTTTGAGGATAATATTTTTTATTTTTCTCTCTTTTGTTGTGGAAATATATTCAACAATTTTAAATTTATCAAAATTTTTTTAAGTTTTTTTATGTGGGCAAATGAATTTTTTTTTTGTGCCAAATTTCAAGTCTTCATCTTTAACGGTGCTAGAGTTATGAGACTGTGACTTACGGACGGACGGACGGACGGACGGACGGACTGACGGACAACGGAGTCTCACCATAAAGGTTCCTTTGTACCTTTTAGGTACTACGGAACCCTAAAAAACCATGTTATTGTTCAGGCATAAAACTCAAGCCGCTTAGACATAATACCTACGTATTAATATCTTTTCAATGCATGTGCTCGTAAAGGCCCACTTTTTATGCATCAAAACCGAACAAAAAGTCGATTATTTTGCCCTAGGGCTTTATTATTATTTATTTTTTTAATTTGCTTACAATGGTTGGCTACACAAATTTTGGCTAACCTGCAGCCTTTCCTGTGTACCATAGACGTTATACTTTTTTTTCCACTGTTTAACGGCTCTGCATACAGTCCTTTTGAGCCAATTATAATTTAAAGTTTACAAGATTATATTTGTTTCCATTTCCTCACACGATGCATTGAAAAATGTAGTATGATACACGGGCGTAAAAGCAATAAATTACTCGGTTACGTTTAAAACACTCGCTACGCTCGTGTTTTAAATCGTCCTCGTAATTTATTTCTTTGCGCCCTTGTAGCATAAACTACTATAAAAGTCACCATTTTCATAAATAAATTCTATCGAGTGAAATGTTTCCAATTGGGTAAATTACTTTACAACGGAAAGATAAAGGTCTGAAAAACCATATTTGTGAATTTAACATTGATCAGATAAGTAGCTGACTCAGCATATTTAAGCAAAAACCCTTAAGAGGCCGGTGCGGTAATCCTATTTCATACAAACGAAATAACAAAACCATTTGTAAGTCATAGATATTCTTATAGGTGGTGTGTATTTATCCCGATTGCATTACATAATATCTAGGTTCCCAAATATATATTAAATAAGAACGCTGATTTAAACATGAAATATGAGAGAAATGAGCTTTCTATGGAAATTTTAAATAGATAATAGTGTCGTCTTTAAATTAGTGTCCTTTAATTTAGGAACCTAGATATTCTGATATCCAATCGGAATAAACACACACTATCCTAAGAATATCTATGATTTACAAATGATTTTGGTATTTCGTTTGTATGAACAAGGATTACTGCGCCGGCCTCTTAAAATACCAAAGTCATGAATGCCCTTGAGCGTTTGACCTCTAACCAACATAAAACGAGAAGAACGCCATCTAGCAAAATTCTCATGTATATGACAACCAAATGTCTACAGATGCGATATCGGAAGAAATGCAACAGAGTTTTTACCTAACAATGCCTAACCTAAATGTGTCTCTCAGAGTCAGTTTCAACTAATATTCTACTTGTGAGTTGTTATAAATAAGAGTTATATTAGAACTGACGATTCAGTGTGTTAATAAAATGACTGTCAACCCAAAAATGGGATTGTTAATAATATACATTGACATGGTAGTTTAGTCGGAAGGAGTGTTCTGACATGATAGTGATGTATGGGTGTCATGTCAGGAATTTAATTCTGACTGGTGAACAACTTTGACATTTGACATTTTTTAGACATTTGAAATGACTTTTGACAGTTTTTCAAAATGGTAGAATGTACGGGAATTTGTATGGTACTTAAGCGAGCCATACGAATAAGATTACGAGCACGAAGCGCGAGCGTGCGCAGTTCGTGCCAGTGTGTCCCATCACTAGGGTCGTACTTTGAATTTTTTTTTTTTTACTTTGACACTAGGGATGTCCCCCGCCACTAGGGGTGTACTCTGACATTTTTTTTACTTTGACACTAGGGATGGGAAAAACTGACATTATAGCGCTTCGCGCTCGCGTGCGCAGTTCCTAGGGATGTACTTTTTGACTTTGACACTAGACATGTCCCGAAAAATGTTTTTGTTTCGGCCCTTTGGAACGGAAGGTGGTACAGCCCTAGCGGTTGGACGATAGGGTGTCAAAAATATATCATTTTCTTTAATTCTTCTTTTACGTCTTGAAAAAAAAATTTTTTCAGCCATATCTTCGGAATGTACGGTGGTACAACCCTAGTAGCCCCCCTAGATCTACCCCCCCCCCCAGTGGTAAAACGGACCGTATCTCCCAAACGGCTGAAGCTGGAGCCATGTTAATGGTACTCTAAGAAAAGTGCTCGACAAGATCTGAGTGAAAATTAAATAAAAAAGTCGAAAGTAAATAAAAATTACCATAAATATATCTTCCATATCTTCTGAACCGCTGGTCCTAGCGAGTTTGGGTTTGAACTACAGTGATCGGTTTACACTACCGCAAAAAAATTGACATTTCACAGGTTCTAAAAAGGGCTCCGATTCGCATGACAGATGGACGTACGACGGACAAACAGACAGGCAGACGGACGGACGGATAGACAGCAGAGTGACATTAATAGAACTCCGTCATAAAACACTAATAATATGGTAAAATTTAAACTTTTTTTTGTAATAATCGAATAAATTGTCTTTGCGCTAATAAAATATTCAATTGCACCTAATTACCGTAAATCACAACTAATAAATAAGAAAATAAAACAATTAAATGTATGTACTAAATTGATACAGTGTATTTTGAAACTATGGTACGAATATCTTCACAAATTGTCAGTATATTTCTAATTTTGCTCGTTGGCGCAGCCAGCATAGTCTTCTCGTCGCAAAGCGTCGAACACAAATTATAGAGGGATAGCGTCGAAGCAGACTAAATTTGATGGCCACGCATAGGTTGCAGGTGGTCGACTGCGTTCGGCAAAGAGGGGAGTCGACAAATTATAATGAAAATATACTAATTCAGTAAGGCTTTTTTTGTAGATAATAATGAGAACTTTTATTGTGTGAAAGGTTCATTTCAAACGCATATTCCCACAAAGATGTCCACCCGTGTCAGCTGCTTCTCAAGCACTGCCCGAAAAGCCGTCGCAAAGCCGTCGCCGTCGCCGGTGGAAAACCGGTAAATGGAAAAACGTTGCTCGGTTTTGTGCCGTGCCGTCGCCGTGCCGTCGCCGTCGCCGTTGCCGTGCCGTCGGAAAACCGTTAAATGGAAAAACAGCCGACCAGCGCGACACTATCCTCCACGCGTGAAGGTGATCTTGTAGAATCTCGTGAATGCTTCCCGATCCAATCTGCAATATGTGCTGAATCTCTTTTTATATAATTCACCTATTTTCTTCAATAAAATTTTTCAGTGCTGCTAGTTTTTTTTCTGTAACAGCCGTCAAAAGGCGCTTCTTTCTTCATCCCTCAAAGTTGGTCGACCGCGCTTAAATTCGTTATATCAGCGGTACAGTTGCCTTAGAAGGGCTTTTATCCATAAATGCCATTTGAAGTCTATTATATGATGTAAAAAATCATCGCGCGGAGATGTTCCCGATGCAGATCCACTTTTCAATGAGACAAGTTGAATTTAGCTCGTTATAAAATGTGTAGTGAAATTTTGAAGTTGGAAGGTTCGTATTTTTACTTTTAAATAATTGTATTTTCAAAACGAATTTTAACTGGCCAGTGTCTATACATAATTTTTTTTCGGCAGAACATATTGTGTGGCCTAGTATAAGGCTTTATTCAGTTTTAAAATTCAGACAATAGTGCTGTTGCACTTTACTGAGTTAGGACAATTATCTTGGACGGATATACCAGAATAAACCAGTTATACATTATGTATAAACTTTATTAAACTCTAAAGTTTATACAGATTTTAATCCATAATTAATTTGTATGGAATTTTCCTGAAGTAATGTCAAACCTCGACAAGACAATTATTTTAAGTGCAATTTTTGTTGTTTTTTTTTTCTTATTACTGGAATGATTTCAGATGACTCTTTCGCTTAGTGTATGCATTATATTCTAGGCCAGCGTTTCTTAACCTTTTTTGTCCACAGACCCCTTAGGAAATTAAACACAATTTTAAGGACACCCTTAAAAAAAGCAGCAATAAATTTCAGACCATTTATTTTAGTTGTACACATCACAAAAAAATATACTTTTTCATATAAAATACGTTAATGAGAAGATTTTTTGGTGGCATTTATTTATGATTGTTAAATGGTCCATAGATTAAGTTGCGGACCCCCATACATATGCTCGGGGACCCCCAGGGGTCCGCGGACCACAGGTTAAGAAACGCTGGTCTAGGCTGAAATACCTTTTTTTTCTCAATTATAGTATCGTTAGATTCTTAAAACCAGGAAGAATAAACTTTGATGTTTTTGCGGGGCCTATCCTTAATGATAGCCTTGACTATAAAGGATAATTTTGGAAATTCAAATTATAAAGGTGTGATACAAAGTATAGAATTCCAGCACGTTGGATAGTTCTACATAAACGCTTATTCTTTGTACTATTCGAAATAAGAAATTTGATGCTTCAGCAGGGAAGTTGAATGTTGTGATTGTCGGCGCTTGGTGCAATTTATCAATATTGAAGTTATAATATCAACTACCCTTTCGCCACCTGCTAGGCTCCACCTGCGTTTATTCAATCCTTGCCCCGTTTTCGACTTGTTGGTCATTTTATCAAAATTTCTCATAGCCAATATGTTGACCAGGGTTACCACAATGTTCTCGAGTTAAAACGGAACATACGTACAAACAAACAGACAGACAGAAAAAAATCTAAAAAATTTTGTTTTGGCCAACTGGACTGGATTTTTGAGTGATAACACAATTTTCTGTCTCTACGGGTTAAAATTTTGAAGAAAAACTCTTGTACACAGTTTCACTATTATTCTTTATTTCCCAACACAATACCCAACCGGTTTCGAAAATTAATTAATTTTCACAGGCTTTTTAGGTCTTAAAAACGAAAAATACGTGCTATAAACAGATAATGCTGTTTACGGAGAGTTCACCAAGTGCTGACAATTGGCATAGATTAAATTATGTTAAGGTGTGTTAATTCGAAAACCATTTCGAGATTTAAGTTGAATAGGCCGTATTTTCGAACTTTTGGTCTGAAAAACCTCTAGATGATGAATATTTTTACGAAAAAGCTCCAACTTCCATTTAGCTTCGTGTGACTACACTTGAGAAATGGCTGTTTAGAAATGGGTCCTTGGCTATCAAGATAAATTTATAATAATTTGCTTCCGACTGATTTGACAGGTGGATGACAGATGAGTAGACAGATAGAGACAGACCACAATTTTTTTATATACTCATCACAATCCATAAAATGTCTCAAGTTCTCAAGTGATATTATATCGGACGATTCTTTAAAAAATCATAAAAATATAATGGTTAATTTATATACCAAAATAATGAAAACTATGTCCAAAAATGGCTTTATATTCTTTGAAAAAAAATAAAAAAAAATCTTTTAGAAATTAAGCTATGGGAATTGCAAGTATAAATTATATCTAGCGGTTAAGATATATTAGGGTTCCGTACACAGCGCAGAGCCGCGACACAGTATTTGTTTATACTTACTGTGGCCGCGAATTGTATTTGTCAGGCGCTACCATTTTAACGGCTTGTTTGTATCGCCTTAATGTTGCTATGACATTCATATTGTTGTAATTTATCATCTTTTTAGGGTTTTGTGTGTCAACGGGTGTTGGTACGGAACCCTTTGTTAGCGAGTCCGATTTCTCACTTAGCCATATTGTTTAATATTCTTAAACCAAATTAAAACCATATAATCTATAGTAATTTAACAATATAAAAACATTATCATTGTTTACGTTGCTTGCCTGGAGTCAGTGAAATATTTTAATTAACATCTTCCCTTGAAAATGGAGTAAAATCCGAAACCAGTTGGGAGAAAACATAAATAAAGTGAAAATACAAGTGCTTTTAACTCGAGATGTGTTTCAAGTTTCACCAAGTGCCGACAATTGCAAGTATACATTTTTAACAATATAAAACGATCTTTTAATTATTATTTTTGTCGCTACATAAAATGTTTCAAGAAAATATAATCTCGAAATTCAATGTCCTGGAAATACAATTAGTATGTACGTAAGTTACCGTACCCGTTTAACCTACAGGTCCATATACCAAGCAGGGTTGCCAACTCGACACTACAGTTGAAATGACGTCAGTGCTAGATTGCATTGAATTTCCAAAAATAGTGCTAAATTGGTCATTAAATCAAATATTTTATGAAATAAATAAAATTGTAAACGATTTATAGCAAAAACCATGGCTTTGGATAATCTAAACATTATTTAGAGTGCATTACAAAGTAGAAAACATAAATTAGAAATAAATTTCAAGTAAAGACAAATATTTTGACAAAGATAATGTACTTAAGTATCTTATTTCCCTATTTTTTTAAGAATATTTTAGGGAATTTCGTACGTGAGGCATGTCTTGCATGACTGCTAGTACTAGATGCTGCTGTAATTTTCAGTTTGTAATTTTTCAGTGCAAATTATATGAAAATAATACCAAATCCAGCACCGAAAGTGCCAAATTGGCAACCCTGATACCAAGTCTCGTGTGCGTTTGATTGGAGGGAGAATCTAACATTTTCATGACAACAGTCTCCTTAACTTGCATGAAAAGGTACCGCATACATTAACTAGAATTAATCCATGGACCAGCCAGCAAGTTGCTACAATTTGGGTAACAAATTTTCCTTTTCACCGTAGTTAGAGGCTTGTTAGGATGTCAAAAAGATATGATAGCCTTTCAAAATGATAGCTAACAGAAATTATGACGTCATCATGGCCCATGGACTAAATAGAAACAGTTTATGTTACGGCTAAGCCAAACACACATACAAATTCATAATCAAACATAAACGGGAAAGCAGGAAACTCGCGTCTCACCGAATCGTGCCATTGATCATAACATAATTCACATGAAATCGTTACACAGAAGAAAACAAATAGAAAAGAAAGTTACCGTTTAGAAGAGATCGACGTCAGTATTTCCAACGCTGATCGATTATGTAGTCAGATTTCGTTCACCACCGGTATCTGTGACGCATCGTCGCCGGAAACCGCCAGTCAAAACATAAAATAAACGCACAGCGTTGCACTTCCACATCCATGTCCAGAAGTAATTGTTTCAAAACATGTGCGTTCACGTCTTGTATTTTGCTTTATTCTCGCTTATGTTTATGTCGTATTTTCACACGGGCCAAGTCGTCTGCTAAACGTTTTCGCCAAGTAATTGAGAGAACATTTTGCGAGCATGTTTATTTACGATAATCCTCGTGAGTGATTGATTACCGGTAAACGGTACCGAAATTCTTCAGTTTCCTAGTTTTTATTTAATGAGCACATTTTGCGGTTTACTAAGCGTCTTTGTCACTCTGACAAGCGTCAATTACTTTTTGAAGAAAATACTTTGCTTATTATAAAAAAATTTAAAAAAACCAAGTTACGTGAACATTTTTAAAAAGCAAATTTCGCAATAGTTTTCAAACACCATTAAAATCTCGAGAGCGAAAATTGAATTTCCGGCGAAATTTTTTCGTATCGATATTATTTACGCGACGGAAGGCAATCGCAAAGACAACTAACAAAAACGTCTTTCCGAGACAACGGCTAGACGCCGACTGGCAGTTTCAGAGAGAGAACTGCTGTAAAATAAAAGCACATGGTATGTAGAAGCTGGCTCCAGGCGGACGAGGGGCAAAGGGCGAGGGGTTGTTGTGAAACGCACCCCCTCTGGGGTCAATCAACTTAGAAGAGGCTTCCGTGGCTAGATCTCAAAGCACTTAAAGGATCCACTGGCCCACAAATTATATAGTTATCTACAGAGCTACAGATGCCTAGTTGATGTCAAATCAATTAACTTACAGCGAAGTAAAATTGGAAAATTTCGAGCCAACATTTCGAGCACCCGTCTGTTTTAAATAGTGTCGGAAATAAATCACGTCCAGAGATTGTTGTTGTAGAGGCGGTCCACAAAATTATCCTTTTTATATGGCGTGCCCCTCTGGTTTACAATTTTCTTTGAATTTATTGTAATGTTTATGTTTTATTTCGGTCTACTTAAATGAAGTGATTAAAATTACTGACTTTGACAGACTATAGGTCATTCTGAAATGAAATGTTGAATGCGATTATGCTTTATTCAAAACAAAAATCGTGGTAAATTGGCGACAAAATTTACGGTTTCTTTTTTCACAAATTTTGTTTTGAAACATACTTATTCCGTTACATTATGTGACAACAAATTTATATGTCTGATGTTTTGGCAATATTTTTTAACAACTTTTTTTAACAATGTGATGATTAGTTTTCCGTAAACAAGGTATTGTGGGAGATTAATCAATACAATAAATACAAAGTAATTAATATCTGTAGTACATTAACTGTCAGTAGGAAAGATTGGTCTATGTTTATCTATTTATCAGGTATTCAACAGCTTAAGTCTTTCTAAAATTGATAAATCAGGCGCTTGAAATTTTAGATTTCTCGCTAAGTGTGAAATTGAAGAATTACAAATATTTGCCGATGACATATATTTATTATATTGTTTATTCAGGACATCAACAGCAATACAATTTTAATATAAAACAATAAACAAAGATACAACACATAGAGCCAATAATAGATAACCACAAAATATACAAATTTAACAAAGAACCTACAGAAATGAAGATAAAACAGACTTAAATTAATATTATTTAATTCTCTCGTTTAACAACCAAGGAAATTGGATCAAATGGTAATACATACTCGTACTGAGATTTATTTTTTACTAAATTATTTTGTCACCCTATTATGTAAGGGTTATCCTTTAAAAGGGTACGAGATATAAAACTGCTTTTAAAGATTTTTAATAAATTACCTGTGCTCTTACTGGACAAATGTGCAAAAAACAGCCGTGTTTTTAATGGTAGCGGTCAAAAGGGTCAATCATAAGGATTGATTTCTTTCAAGTAACTGACTATCTAAAATTAAGGGAACATAATTTGACATGAATTTATTTGCTAAAAAATGTATTTGATAAATTAAAAACTTTATAGTAACTAATCTAGATAGTTACTTAACCTGGTTAGATCTGGAGATCTCGCAGCCCATTTAACGGATTTTTTGGTACATATTCGTACCAAAATTTAAAAAAAAATTGTTTAGTGGAAATTCTATAACTATCCTCAATTAATGTTTTAGAGTCCCATAACAAAGCAGATTTAGAAGACTGTAATTGCAGTTAAAGTGCAGTCAAAACTAAATTCTCTTGCAAACTTAACTACTTTGGTTACAGTAGTTTTGACAGCACTAAAACTAAAACTAAAGCCTTTAGAATCTGCTTTATTGGGGTAATAAATTTAAGTTAAATTTAATGGTGTCTCCTTAATTTAAGATACTATGTTCTTTAGAAGAAATCGATTTACTTATAAGATTAATCCTTTCGATCGGTATCATAAAAATACAGTATGTTGTTTTTTTTTCACAATACACCACCGGTTCAAGTCCTGGTATAAGCGAGTAATTCATCAAAAATCTTTAAATTAAGTTTTGACTATTTTTGAAAATAAAGAAATGTTTCCTTTTTTTAAATTTGCTATAATCAATATTTAGGGTACTTTCCCTCCAACCACGGTCTTTTTTCCCATACTGTATGTGTAAATATACCATCAAGTTTTGTTTATTTATTTACCAAAAAAACATAGCATGTTTTCTTTCTAATATTGAAGCCAAACTAACTGCACAGCTGTTATTCTACCTCGGAATATTATATCTAAGTAGAATCCGTTTCGAAACGTGTGAGCATCGTGCGAAATTTCAGTCGTTTAGACGAAAGAGACATAGCTATACATACCAGAAAGAAAAAGAAAAATCTGGATTTGAAACGCTTGAGAAGGATCGCCGTGAAACGTCAAAGTGAAATTAACCTCAAATGAAATTCAAGGGCGGGAAACCGAAGATGCTTTTTCTAGTCGCTTGGAAAGGAAAATAAGTGCTTTAAACTACAAATATGACAATACGACCCTACAGAAATGTTGGATATATTTTTTTCAATTTTCACCTACCAGGCGAATTTTAACGGTACCCAGGCAGCGTTAGAAGTCGCACATGTCAGTGCGTTTCAAAATACTTTCGCGCAACTATCAGGTAAAACTTCGTTTACCCTCGGTTTCACTCGTGTCGAGTTTTGAAAGCTGTAGGGAAAAAATCGCATAACTCCGAGTTATAATCGGTCGTTTTGAAACGAAACCTTACATTGCAAAGTTTCACTGTGCTATTGAACTTGGCAAAAGATTACATCTTTTTACATACATGAAACAGTGTCGTGAAAATGTAAGGTTTAATGTATTAAAAAATGGAAGATTATATGTTATGTGACATTAATTTAGTAGTCGCTCTAACATAATTAGAAGTGCAAGAAAGTTCAAACGCCCAACAAAAATTCTCCGAAAAATTACGTTATGGGAATTTTTTTTTAATACAATAACTATAAGTACTATAACAATAAAACATATATATATATATACTGGATGTTAAGATGAAGTTGCGGAACCTGGAAACTGGCGATAATACTCGATACGAACAACTTTTACTATAAAACAAACCCACGAAACGTAAAAAAAAACCTAATGTTCCATAAAAAAGTTACATAGTTACCCGACCAAAATGTATGAAACAACTGTTTTTCTTTTCTCGACTTTCCCAATTTTTTTTACGAAATGTTTCCGGCTTCCGCAACTTCATCTAAACAGCCTGTATATTTACATATTTTATATAAAGCTATTTTGTGTAAATTTTCTTTGATCTTAGTATAGTGAGACCATTGTATTCCTGCTTATCACAATCCGACAAAAATACAAGGTATTTTTTATTTGTATTTTACTTTGTATTTTTGTCAGATTGTGATTAAGGTATAAAGACGATGGCTCCATGAAATATGTATAAAAACAAGCGATGTCTGCTAATTTACCTAAGTTCTGCCAAAATTATATTAGGTCAATTTCAATATTAAAATACAGGTACATTTTACTAGAAGTATGTTTATAAAATAGGTAGACATGCTGACTGCTGTTATTCTTAGTGGAACTATGATGTGAATAATTTTCTATATTACAAACACTTTGCGATCTACCCTTCACAAGGAGATACTCGTACAAATTAACATTTTAACATTGCCGTATAGAAACGCAGTAGAAAAGTAAATCAGAGAATTCCCAGGTTCGAAACCTGGTTCAAAAATCCTCACATCCAGATTTACAATATGTTAATAAAATATTTTTCAATGCATGTGCTCGTAAAGGCCCACTTTTTATGCATCAAAACCGAACAGAAAGTCGATTATTTTGCCCTAGGGCTTTATTATTATTTTTTTTTTTATTTGTTTGCAATGGTTGGCTAACCTGCAGCCTTTCTTGTGTACCATAGATGTTATACCTTTTTTTCCACTGTTTAACGGCTCTGGATACAATCCTTTTGAGCCAATCATAATTTAAAGTTCACAAGATTATATTTGTTTTCATTTCCTCACACTATGCATTGAAAAACGTAGTATGATACACGGGCGTAAAAGCAATAAATTACTCGGTTACGTTTAAAACACTCGCTACGCTCGTGTTTTAAATCGTCCTCGTAATTTATTCCTTTGCGCCCTAGTAGCATAAACTACTATTTTATAAAATACCGTTTAAAGGCCTTTTTATTTTGTATATGTTATATTGCACATAAATATAATGTTTTTAGTCGCTATATTTCGATCCCTCAGTGGGGTCGTCATCAGGCGAATAGAAAAATATTAAATTTGTATTTTAAGTTAGAAAACCGCTGACATCTATTGGTATAAAAATATAAAAACGTATATTTTATATCAACAGATGTAATATAATATTTTTCTATTAGCCTGATGACGACCCCACTGAGGGGTAGAAATATAGCGCTTAAACCATTAATTAAGTATTTATATTTATGTGGAATATAACATCCAGATTTACAATGATGAACATTATTGCACCACGTCATTTATGACAGTGGGGACAGACAGGCGCATATCTCCTACGGTTTTAAATGAGGCCCAGGGCGATCAGTCGGAGAGGAGTTACGGCCGGCGACTGAATTGCCTCCCTTCTAACCTGCTAGGGGAAAATTTTGCCCGGGGCACCGAATTTTCAAAAACGCCATTGCTAGTGTTTGATTGAAGAGAAGGATGTGTTTTGATTTATTCTTAATATAAAGCAAACATAACCCTTGTAGTGTTTGTGACACCCTTGTGGTGTGTTTGTGACACCCTTGTGTTGTGTTTGTCACGCCCTTGTGGTTTGTTTGTAACACCCTTGTGGTGTGTTTGTGACACCCTTGTGTTGTGTTTGTAACACCCTTGTGGTGTGTTTGTCACACCCTTGTGGTTTGTTTGTAACACCCTTGTGGTGTGTTTGTGACACCCTTGTGTTGTGTTTGTCACACCCTTGTGGTTTGTTTGTAACACCCTTGTGGTGTGTTCGTCACACCCTTGTGGTGTGTTTGTGACACCCTTGTGTTGTGTTTGTCACACCCTTGTGGTTTGTTTGAGACACCCTTGTGGTGTGTTTGTCACAGCTACGTTTCAAAAAAGTTAAAGGTTAGGTTAGGAATTATTCAGATTATCAAACAACTCACTTTTGTACACAATCTCAACAACAATCTCCCAAAAATATAATTTCTCAATTTACAGCGAATCAAAGGAGAAAGCGAGAAAATGAAATTAATTTTCATTTTACGGACGCACTTTTGTTCACGTTTGAAATCGTAACTTTAGTACCAAAACATCTGCGTCTATTGGTTGTTATTTATTGTCAAAAGACGAGATACTTACAAAATAACAAATCATTTCAAATATATACCTTCGCAACGAAACGGGTCAGGCAGGGGTGAAATGTGGAAACATAGAGAAACCATACAATACCTAGAGGAATATATATTTCGAAATGTCAAGTGTCAAAAATTTTCTAACTCCCCATCTAATTGAAAAAGCAAAACCTGCGTCTAGATTATGTTCATTTTAATCTGTTGCCAACTGGTTGCCAATTATCAAAAACAGACATACGATCGAATTCCGATTGTTTTAGGATACGTTCGCACTTGAAGTAACGTCACAGTTCATAAAATTTCAATTTCACATTTTTATAGTCCAGTTTTTGGTGGCAAGCAATTGGCAAGCGATGCAAAGATGCATAGTAGGCCCGGTGGAAATTCAAAAATTAGATTGTCTCCAATGTTTTTATCATACATACAATGTTCAATGCACTTATGACAAGAAATACATAACCACCATATATTGTACATAATGTGCGTCATTATAAACCACGTGTAAACCATTCATGACAGTTCTTACTGCTACCAGAGGGCCTATTACGTATCTTTAGTTGCCGTTTGAACTGGGTGCCTATCATCAAAAACAAAGATATACTATCGAATTCCGATTGTCTAAGGATATGTTCGCACTTGAGGTGACGACACAGTTCGTAAATAGTTCAATACCCACTAATAGCAATTTTGAAAGTTCCGTTTTTAGCTATGTTTTTGATGATAGGCACCTAGTCCAGTTGGCAATTAAAGATACAGAATAGGGGGGCTGATAACCAGTGTCGGACTGACCATAGAGTCAGAGAGGCGTTTGCCAGCCGGGCCATAGCCTGCGCGGGCCCCTCAGTCTCACTATACTACCGATATGAAAAAATTTTAATAAACATATTATACTTTGCTTTTATAAGCTTTATTTATTTCTTTTGTTTATTAATTATTATTAAAACAATTTAAAAATATATTGTTTTATATATTTCGATCCTCAGTATGGGGCTGTCATCATTTGAATCAAACAAAAGTTCATTATCTTCGTCTAATGATTCTGAAAAATTATTCTTACCTATTTCATAATTTTTCTAAATAGACACAGCATATTTTTCGAAATATCAGAGGGAAAAGCAGGAATTTTTTGCAATAGATATTCATTGCAGGTAATAAAGATTTGCATATTTATCATCTAGGCTCGTTATGTTCTGAATAATGAAAAAAAAAACGTTAATCCTCCGGCCGTTTTATTAATTTATATTAGAACAATTGAAAAAATTATTGTTCGATATATTTCGACCCTCGGTATATCATGAATCAAAAAAAGTTCATTATCTTCGTCTAATGATTCTGAAAAACTATACTTACCTATTTCATAGCTAGTCTGGGAAATAAAAAATTAAAAAATATTGCCACCCGGGCCCCTTAGGCCCAATCCGACGCTGCTGATAACCTTAAGAAAAGGTTTACCACAGTACGTAATACTTTGGTATCACGGTCAATGTGTCCATGTCTGTCTGGTATTGTGATGTTATCTCTATGGTAAACATTAGATAACGCTCCAGTTGTACGGATTCGCTCGTTTTTATGTCACAACAATTTACAAAATAACAGGACATAACAGGAATAACATTAGCCCGCTCTAATTGGAGGCGTGACGTCCATTTCTTTTATTGTTTTTTTCCTAAATGCACAAGTAGACTGCGTAAATAGAACGTTTTATTTTTATCTAGTTGTATAAGGTAACTTTAAACTTAACTTTAACTTTAAACGGTAACTTTTAACGTTTCGTACACATTATAATATAATATATACATATATATATAATCGGGTCTACCGCGATCAATTTTTACCTTTTTACGAAAAGGGGGACACCCGACGTTTCGAGACAGTTTTCGTACTGAATAAGGTCTTCAAATATGGTTACACCTTTCTGTTAGGTAATTAATTAGAAATAATTTTAGTAAAAAAGAGCAGTCGTAGGCCTAGGAACCGGCCATGCATTTTTTAGGGTTCCGTACAAGAACGATGCCAACGGGACCCCGCTATCTGTCTGTCTGTTTTGTCTGTCTGTCTGTCGTTATAAGTAGCCAGTTGAAATTTTTACAGAATACGCATTACTAAAGAATGGGGTTATGATAATGATCTTTCTCATAATAATAGTTAGTATAATTTCCTAACTTAGGTTATGATTCCTCTAGAATTAACTTCAGATGAAATGACTGTAAAAGCAGATGGACTATATGGGACAGGTAGACAAAAGTATTATTAATTTTTTTTTGCTTTCATGACTTAATTTTCTCCTATCTCGTATTTTTTATCTCTTTATTCAATTAAACTATACATTTTTGGTCTAACTGTCCAGGTTTCGCCAAGCATAATATATACTGCGTATTAAGAGCGGTTTCGCAACCGGATTGTGAAAAACTCGCCTTTTTCTAACTAAACAAATCAGTCCACTTAAGGCGCTCTTATCCCAGAAGAGTGACTCTCTGTCTTTTTCTTTACGTGTAAGGAGTAAAGAAAATAACCACACTTTTGTACTTTTTCGTTGATTTTATCGTTTTTTTTTTTTTTTTAATAAGGTATATATTTATTAAAACCCACTTACGTGATCGACCTAGAAAATTTAAAGAGCAATATTACCAGATATGTTTCGTTAATAAAAGAGTGGAATATGGAAATGGCATGATTTGAAAGGTGTTACATGTTGTGTTCGTGAATTATTTCTATCGAGCAAAGTTTATCTGATCGTGTAAGACATGCGTGGAAGACCTAGATAAAGGTTCGAACTATATTGCCTATTTTTTTTTTTTGGTAGTTTTAGACGATATTTGAAAGTTCTATTTGACTTTGAAATTACTGATTTTGGGATAAGAGCGCCTTAAATTCAAAATTCACTCAATAGTTATTCAACAAAACCTTATTACCTATGTTTTGTGTATGCTGCCATCGCAAAGTTTCCATTGGTTTCTGTAAATTAGAATTTAAAAACTTATGAATTTCAAATATTTTGTAAATGCTAAATTACAGAAACCAATGGAATCTTTGCGATGGCAGCGTACACAATACATGCAGTATTGTAGAATAAGTTCCGTTCCGTACAAACTAGTATACGTATCGTGGGCAGATCGTAGAATTGGGCAGATCGTAAAATATGAAATCGAAATACTTTCACCAAAAGTCAAAAATAGGTGCGACGACGAGAGCGTCATGTTTTATAATTAAGACTGTACCTGAGCCTAGAGCATGACCAACACCAGTCTATCTAGGATTCGTTTGAAGAAATTCGAACTCTCCTTGTATTGAAAAAAATATATTTGGTTTATTAATCTTTTCTTTAGGGATCTTACGTATAAAAAAATTTACTAAGATTTATACTTTTGTCAAAAAAAAATGTTTTGCACTCTCTCTTTTTTTGGTTTTCAAACGTTCGCTTGAAGAACGCGGATAAGAGATCAACTTGATTTTATTTTCATAAAATAGGTAACAGAAATATGAAGGTATATCATCTAAATTCAATATTTTTTTCCCTACAAAATATTTCAGTATTAGCTAAAAACACACCAATTTGTTGTTTCGCTGCGTGATCACTAGTATTACGCGTCTAAGAAAAAGAGGCCAAAGAGCCAACATATAATCGCCTCTATGGAAAGCAAATAAAGTCTTTGCCATTAGACTTATTGTGCTGGACGGGTAATAAAAAAAGTTGCTAGAGTATGCCATCTTCTTAAGGCGTATGACCACGCTAAATAAGCAACTCGATGTGTGTCGGTACAAATATCAACGGAAACAACATTGAACTAATGTTCATTTTAGCGTGCCTTGAAAAGTGGCTGTTACGACAACCACTGCGTCTCCGGCTAGCGCAAAATAGGAGAAAATGATACTTTTCATATGGACGCCATGTACGGAAAAAAAAATTTGAATTGAAATTTTTTAGATCTAAAAATTTGCTATAATTTTGTGAAATTATAATTAAAATCGCTTTAGGCGTTTGGAAGGAGTAAGAGAATTCTTGTGTTAATCATGTGAAACTTTCGATGACTTTCGATTTCTTTTTGTCAAAACTTACAATAGAAAAACAGTTTATGAAATTAAGAATTTATTTTTGACTCTATAATGCCTATTATATATTTTTATGAAAGTTTTTGGACCACCCGTGTGGGAGGAGTAGGCCTTCAAAGACAGGTCCAAACTGCAGTTGGCGTATTCATTCGCCTTAACAAAAATATGATATTATGCTCAATTCTACGATGTGCCGAATACATACATATTCGTGCATATTTGTACCTACACTACTTTTTTGGCCAGTACTTAAATTTTTATAGGGGGGCCAAGACCCCCTAGACAAAAATGCTGGTTACGCCAATGTGTAAACTTCTTTATTTGCAACTAAGAACTACTCTGAAACTCCCTAAGAGGTCAAAGTTGTCCCAATATGCAATATATTTAATATAAACTAAAAGGAGTCACTATTTCAATGATGTATTTTCCAATCTGTCTTCCCTCCACATTTCTCAAAGCTACTGGGTCGTAAGTAGGTAATTTTCGGATCAAAAGAGCCTTTAATTTTCTCCCGGTTGAAGAATTAGTTTTATTACAGGATACGTGAGCCGTACTCGAAGTGTCACGTTACATTAATTTCCTTATAAGTAGGTATGTAAGGAATGAAAATGACACATTACAAAAATATATAGTATAGTGACCCAACTAAGGGTAGTTGGCGCATCGTCGATCCGGCCATGAAAATCAGAGATGGGCCGGATCCTGGTTTTGCCGGGTAACGGGTAACGGGTACCCGGCATAATAATTTCCGGATCTGCAGATTCTGATTCTGATCAAAATAAGAGGGTTCAGCGGTGCGGGGTGGGGCAGAGAGGGGAGAGATTGCGCAAATTTGTTTCCTTTCATCCATTGCACAAAAAACGCAAATTATTCACATAAATACAAGTAATCAATACAAAATTTAAGACACCAAGCCACAAAACATCCTCTGCTGTCTGCAATAAATACACACACGGAACCGCTCGGCGCGGCGGGACCTAAATTAAAATGAGGTTTTACTTTTATGATTGTTTGATTTGATACTGGATTGTTTTTTTTTTGTCAATAAAATATATTTATTATATTACATTCAAACCGACAAGTGACAAGTTATTACTATTGTTTATTAAAATTAAAAACCAATTTAATTACAAAGTAGATTTTTTTGATTTAATAAACATTTCCCCAGCATTATCCTGAGAAAATGCCGAAACTACCGGGTACCGGATCTTAGCCGGGTACACGGTGCATTCCTTGAAAATTTGTCATTTCTGTACATTGTTATGGTTTTTACGTAGTCGGTGTCTTCTATACAAAGAAACGTCATTAGCCAACCAAGAATTGCTTCTATCAAAAGCTAATAAAGTCTTATAAAAACAAATCAGACCTCTAACTGGCCAAAACTCTACCAATATACAATATTAAATAAAACTCCTTGGTACTCGGTTCCACAAATATATTAATGTTTAATTACCTTTTAAGTTGCTACCGGTTTCGTCGTTTTACGACATCATCAGGCACTGTATTTGAGGTGTTAATAATACATTTATTTAAAAACCACAAATTTTATGTGTTTTATGTGGAAATCCTGTTTATGTAAACACATGAAATTCGTGGTTTTTAAAAAATGTATTCTAAAATTTATTATTAACACCTCAAATACAGTGCCTGATGATGTCGTAAAACGATGAAACCGGTAGCAACTTAAAAGGTAATTAAACATTATTATATTTGTGGAACCGAGTACCAAGGAGTTTTATTTAATATTGCAAGATGTCATTCCATCAAGAAGCAACAACATTCACCGTCAACTATCTACCAATATAGTCTATAGAGTTATATTTTAACTTGATACAGTATTTAAAAAAAAAAAAGGCCATGTGAGAGTCGTACTCACTCGTCATACCCAATACCCTGTTTAATTTCCTGCCCATTTCCGAGGAATATGCCCGTTTTGTAAACGCAATATATTATTTTTATTAAACTGATTGACCAAGGTACGCAATATGAAATATGGTAATTTGATTTGATGCATTGTATTTTTTGCATTTGACATTATACGGACCTGTCACATTTGTAATATTGTAATCAGCTTACAACATACGTGCATTATCGTGTGATTGGTACAAAACAAGCCTCTCCAAACGACCCACTATCATAACAATTTGCCAGCTAACTGTATTTGCCATTTCCTTTGCCGAGTACCAAAGGAAATTTGAAGTTCCTTCTACGTGGTTCGCCTTTTAATGTAGAATCTGCTTGCTTCTTGCTTTTAACTTGATATTCTGAGAGCGCTCAGCTAACGGCCCTTTTATGAACCGATTGGTAACGCCTAGCGCATTTGTTAATACTAATTCTGGATACAGATTAGAGAAAATAAATAGTGAATTTCATAAATCATCTTGAAAATCTAAGAAAGTAAACTAAAATTGTAGTAAACGGGCAAAATAGGTCACAAATTAAGCATTGATAAATTTAAACTGTGATAAATAAACGTCAGTGAAACGTGGGTTTACAAGTGTTTGATTGATCACTTTGAACACTTGTAAAACTTTGTTAAGAATATATTATATATACATATATACGAAAACAATTATAGGTAGTAAAATATATTTCGACCACTAGTTGTGGTCGGCATCAGTTACACAATTATTATACCTATATAGATATAAAAGTAAAAAATTAATATTTATAAATTATGGGTATGATATTGAATATTCAATAATAAATATTATAGGTATGATATTGAATGTTCCTATAATTTACAAATATTAATTTTTAACTTTTATATCTATATAAATGTGTAACTGATGCCGACCACAACTAGTGGTCGAAATATATTTTACTACCTATAATTGTTTTCGTATATATGTATATATAATATATTTAATCAGATATAAGACAAGAAAAGTCAATTATCATTTTATGTTCTTTCTTAAGAATACATATCATGGACTAAATGTTTTTAAAAATATGTCAAGGAATTAAAAATGTACTCTCTCAAACGATGTAAAATTCTTTCGAAATATGGATACCTATTCTAAATTACTTATCATCCGTGCGGTATTTATTCAGCAGTTTTTTGTTCTAGAGAAAACAAGCAGAATTATTGATGACACGACGTCCCTTTTGTGACAAATAGTAGATTATGCACTAAGGGAATAAAGCAGTGTCTTACGTCACGGGCGGCATATTGAACCCTTAGCGTAACGAGGGACTTTGAGTTAGCGGCCGCGGCCGCGATAGGTACAGATCGTTCACAGTTATTTTACCTCTAGGCTGATCGAAAATGTTTCTTAAGTATTGGACATAGAAAAGCTGTCAGAGGTAAAATAAGTGTGAACAGTCTGTATTTGAAAAAATCTATGGCCGTCTTATTCCCGCTGCGCGGCAAGCGAGTCGCCCCGCGCGCTTCCCGCAACCTTATTCTGTGAGGCGTCCGTATTCTGGTAATGTAAAGAGGTGCGATTGTGTAAGGTTGGTCATAGATGATAAATCTATACCATTCTCAAGGATCGTGTAGGGCAAATTCGAAATGTGTAAAACTGTCCATAAAATGAAGACCGAAAAGTTACCGAAGGTTTAGAAATGACCGATGGTTTAAAAAATGCGAAATGAAATTGCGTTTTATTGTGTACTACCTACGTAAAATGAAATTTGATAATTTATTTACTTTAAAATGATGTCAAACACAAAAATAATAGATTTTTTTGATTACATTTTTTAAATCCACCACAAAAATTAATTTTTATATTGTTTTAAAAAAACACTTGTACTTATCCACATATTACGTACAACTTTATTATGCCCGACCGGTTTCGCTGTAAAGCATTTTCTAGGGCTTTTTACACATCCTAACTAACAAATAATGTTTCATTTATTGCACGTCATTTTAGACATGATTGTAGTTTATAAGATTTATTTGTTAGTTAGGATGTGTAAAAAGCCCTAGAAAATGCTTTACAGCGAAACCGGTCGGGCATAATAAAGTTGTACGTAATATGTGGATAAGTACAAGTGTTTTTTTAAAACAATGTTTTATAAACTCCACCAAGTGCCAACAATCACTAGCATCTACTATGTTAATTTTTATAATTTAAAACATAGAATTCAATCGAAAATTATCTCCATGCAACTCGTATAACCAAACGCAACAATTGAAGGAAAACCGAGTTTCAGCTGCTCGACCCCAGGTGGTGGCATAAGTTTACTACTACTCAACAGTAGATGTAGTTGAAGAGCTTGACACGGGATTACTTTTTTTACTAGATGTGATTTCTGAAAGAGACAGCGCTATATCTTATCGTATTATTTGTCTTCGTCCGAGTTTTGTAGTTATAATAACGCGTCATAGTTTCGAATCAATTCAAGTGTCAAGTCAACTGCAACTGCAAAATATTTTTGAATCGGTCGGTGTTTTATTTTATAGTATGTTTATTTATTATATTAGTATGACGAAATAGCAACCGAACCAAAATACAAAAACCGGCCAAGTGCGAGTCAGACTCGCGCACGAAGGGTTCCGTACCATTATATGTAAAATCGTCAAAAAAACATGTCTGTTGTATGGGAGCCCCCTTAAATATTTATTTTATTCTGTTTTTTAGTATTTGTTGTTATTTTGCGGCAACAGAAATACATCATCTGTGAAAATTTCAACTGTCTTACTACTCGTATCACGGTTCATGAGATACAGCCTGTTGACAGACGGACAGACAGACGGACAGCGGAGTCTAAGTAATAGGGTCCCGTTGGTTACCCTTTGGGTACGGAACCCTAAAAAGTAAGAAAAAATATTTTAATCTGTGGCCGAACTACCCTAAACCTTTTCATAATATCTTTCCTACAAAAATATAACCCCAAACTGTGTTCATATAAAAAACAATTCTTATTTCTGTGCCAAAGCCAAGGGTTTTGACTAAAAAGCACCACAATTTTAATTAATTGAACATCATTTATTGATTTTAATGGTAGAATAAAAATTGTTTTACCTAATTTTATTCCAAAATAATCAAAAACACTTACCGTTAAACGATTGTCATAGATAACAAGTCGCCGCAATCATTTGACATTAGCGATGAACTAAAAAATCTTAGACAATTCGAATTATCTGTCAATCTTAACAAATCATTCACTCATTGTCTAAAATAATAACACAAATCGTAAAGCATCTATGAATACCATAGACAATTCGAATTGGCCGTTTGACAAGTGAAATGATTAGTTTTAAGCTATCAAATGAATACGATTTCATGACTATTTTCTTACACAATCGCACCTCTGATTTTCATGTTTAGTTTATGAGTTTAGCGAAAGAATCATTAATTAGAGTAAAATAATAATACATGTTATATACGTTAATAAATCCAAAATTTGGGTTGATTGGTTTTTTAGTAAGACTAATTGAACGGGCAAAGTTAGGCAGATATTTAAATTTATTTGTAGCGTATTTGGATATTTATTTGTAGCTCTTCTGGAAGGATGGGTTTTTTGTGCGAAACGTCCTGACAAAATCAATATGTTGTCCTGCTTGCAGTACGTATTTTGTATGAAAATTTGACTTGTCCTTCTGGCAGTACAATGACCTTGACCCTGAACGGCATAACGTTATCTTGTCCACTCAGTATGACATTAATGTTTTCTTTGTCAGGATGGTCGTTACTGACACTCAATTTTCTTTAAAAGCTAAAAAACAAAAAGAAAATTCTAAATAATCATTAAAGCCTCTAACGTTTCAATAGTTTTGTTATCAAGCATTGATTTATATTTTACTGAATGAAGATTCAGCAGCTAGATACTTAGGTACTCCCTCATTACCCTTTCTTGATTTCAATTATCTTGTCCTCTCAGTAGGACATATATATTTTCTTTGTCAGAATGTTCATTCATTACTGACACCTAAATTTCTATGAAAGATATAATATTTTAATAATATACATATAAAATATTAACTTAAGAATTTGTATTTCTTTTACTTCGAATTCATATACTTTTTTATCATTGACGTAAAGATTATATTTTATGCTCTGTGCCTATTTGAGACCGAGGAGTCGTCGACCTTTATTTTGGTAAACTCGCTTGGCTTTACCAGAACCGTATTACTTTATTATTCTTTTATTACCCATTATTTACCATTTATTATTGTCTTCTACAATGTTAATTTATTTAATAAATGATACAGCAAACTAACCTAACCTATACATTACACTTACACTTATTGCACAAAAACAAAACAAAAGGGAATATTTACATTACTATACACAACACACCACTAGTTCACAATATTATACAAAATCGGAATCGTCAAATGCACTACACTACCACAAAAACACCTGATATTAGCCAAAATTTTCTTTCCACTTTCTATGTGTTTTTCATTGCCCGAAATAAAGACATTTTATTTTTTTATTTTTGCGTGACGGGAGCATGTCGTTTGACTCTAAGTGCCTGATTAATTTTAAAAGCAATAATCAAAATCGTTAGATCTTGTTTTGGTATTTTTTTTTGCAGGCGCTATTAAATATTTTCAAGCTTTTTCCTTCTAAAACAAATTGAATAAAAAAAGAATCTCATAGGAATCTTTACTTCTTTGAACCATACCTGAATATGTGATGTCTTCTGCATTTTAGCCCGTATTTGGTGAGAAACTGATGGTAAACAGTTTCTTATTTTTATGACTTTGTAGTAACGCGTGAAGCTTATTATAGCTTTAAATGATAAATTATGTAAAAACGAATTCCAAGGGGTCTTATAATAAGGATCAACGTATGTTTATGCAGAGCTGCAATTTCCTAAAGCGACAGGATGCAGCGTCTTCGAAATTCTAAAATGTCGAATTTAGCGAGGGAGTTATATAGAGTCCTCAGTAAAGCGAGGGGTTCAAGCTGCCCAAGACAAAGACAGGCTTTATTCCAGAGGAGCATACTCTGCCTTTCACACCTTCTGCGAGACAATAAAAAGCTCGACATTTTTTATCAACATTAATAATTCAATAAAATTCACTGACAATCACAGCACCAAACACCGTCTTTTGTTTCACATTCTTTGTAAACGCTTTTTTTCTTTTTGTTGAATTCTGCTTATGGTGGCCAGTTCGATTTTCGAACAAACCTCATTACAATCCCATACGGGCATTTGTTTTCCACGAGTTTCCACACGAATTTGACGTTCCAAATTTAAATCACTTTAATCCCTATTGATTTTCATATAACTTTATATCCCTTGAGATATAATGCGTTACTTTACGTTGAGGTTGCATGATATGTAATTGGACATTGTCGAGCAGTGGTGTGAAATAGTAGATTATTAACCAAGGGCTGTATGACATCAATTGCATACGAGGTTTTTGGCGCCTGAGCGAAGCGAAGGCGCTAATTAACCCGAGTATGCAATTGATGCTTACGCCCGAGATAAATACTCTGCTTTACATATCGATTGTGAGGTAAGTAAACAACAAGACAGCAGGTTTCAATGAACATTTATTAAGAAGAAAAAAATGTGTATTTAATTAAAATTAATAGTAAAATTATTACAATTTGTAAGAGATATGGTCACGTTCTTTTTAGGAATATTTATAGTTTGAGTATGAGTTTGTGATGATAAGACTTGAGTTTGAGTGACTTGAGGTTCTTGCATCGTAAATGGCGGCAGTTGACTGGTACTATTTTCTTCATTAAAAAATGGCTCAGATGATGTGCTTTGACGTGGTGATTTCAAGTTTATATTTTCTGTTATTTTAGAAGTAATTTTGCTTTTGTTTGCCACCGAATCTTCGATATAACCTTCGGCCACTTTGCTGGACTTCCAGCCGCCGTGCCTTTTTAACAGAGTGAGGTTGGCTCCCGAATCAGCCAATAGAGTCGCTGATGTTCTGCGAAAGCAGTGCCCGGTGTATAACTCTACGTTACTCAGTTTTAAATATGTGGCTGTTTGCTTTGGCATGCCTGTAAATTTGTTTTTTCCTATTACTTGTCTGTGGCATTTTCCTTTACTGTAATTAAGAAAAAAAACGATTTGTATCCACGTTTTCAGGCCGAAGAGCTTGATATTTTTCAACATAATTTGCAAATTCTTCATGCACAACAAATGACCGGTCAATTTTAGTTTTCGTGTTAGGCAGTTTTATGAGTAGTAATTTGTTATGTTTTTCTACATTTTCTATTGTCAAGTTTGTCAATTCCACGGTTCTGCAGGCTCCCGATATCCCAAAAATTAGAACAACCTGTAAAAAAGACATAAGTTGTATTAAAGGCACCAAATTCGCATAGTATTTTTGTGAAATATTTTGGTAACTTATTAAAAAGGGCAAGTAAATACGTAGGTACCTTTATTGCTAAATAAATTTCATCCGGAGCTTCATTTAAGAACTTCTGTACTTCTTCTGCAGTAAATACCTTCGATTTCTTGCTTTTAAAGCCGTCAGACTGCCTTTTCAAGAAAGCAGTAAGTTTAGAAAAATCTTTCAAATTCACGTCATGTTTTGTCATCATTGTAGATTTTAGCATGGAATAAAAGCACCATAAACTGGAAGGTTGTAGCCTCTTAGATAATTCATCAAAATATGATATAAAAACACTTTCAGAAAGAGATTTCACTTTTTTTTCTGACCGCCATTTCATAAATTCGTCGTATGCCTTTACATATCTTTCTTTCGAGTTCGGCGGTAATATATTTTCGACAACTGTTTTTGCCCTTTCTTTAATAAAATCGGGCGTTAGATCTATGTCTTCGTCACTAGACATGTTTAAAACTTTTGAAAAAGAACTCAAACAAGAAAATTAATTACTTTCGCGATGCTTTCGCGCCTACTAGTAGACGGCCTTTTTTTTTTTCACGCACGCAAGCGCGTCAAATCTTGCTGGCCAGTTTGATTTTTAAATCGATTCCATCTAACATACGATGTGGAAACAAATAGTTCCATATTTAAAATAAAATCTTTATAAAATCAATTGTCTAGATTCCGATTCGAGTAATTAATCGATACCGAGAAAAAAAATATTAACTTTTTAAAAATATTCTTCGTGCAGTATGAGTATGACAGTTCTTTTTTCAAATTCCAAAACCTATGCTGTAATGATAGTCATACACCCCGGCATTCAGGGGTGTAAGGGTGTACTTACAGAGCAAGAGATATGTAAAATACTTTTTCAATGCATGTGCTCGTAAAGGCCCACTTTTTATGCATCAAAACCGAACAGAAAGTCGATTATTTTGCTCTAGGGCTTTATTACTATTTTTTTTTTATTTGTTTGCAATGGTTGGCTAACCTGCAGCTTTTCATGTGTACCATAGATGTTATACTTTTTTTTCCACTGTTTAACGGCTCTGGATACAATTCTTTTGAGCCAATCATAATTTAAAGTTCACAAGATTATATTTGTTTTCATTTCCTCACACTATGCATTGAAAAATGTAGTATGATACACGGGCGTAAAAGCAATAAATTACTCGGTTACGTTTAAAACACTCGCTACGCTCGTGTTTTAAATCGTCCTCGTAATTTATTCCTTTTGGCCCTTGTAGCATAAACTACTATTTTCATCAGAGACCTGAATGATCAACTAAATGGTTGCCTACTCTATATCACTGGTTATTGGAATGCTAATATTCGACTCCTCTTTGTCTGGTTAAGGTGGGGCATCCCGCTCAGCTGCCATATAAATGGTTTAGGTGTTTGTGACATCTTGATGGCTTCGATCTCAATGAAACTTTGCAGACATATTTATACAAGGTGTAACAGAAAGCTGTAACCATATTTGAAGAGCTTATTCAGTCAATGGTATAGAACAACTTTTACTATGAAGCCAACCCTGAAATCTCAAAAAAAAATCTGTCCTTCCATACATTTCACTCGAGCGGCATTGCATTTTTTCTATGAGAAAGTTGATTTTTTTTCGAGATACAGGGTTTGTTCCATAGTAAAAGTTGTTCTATACCATTGACTGAATAAGCTCTTCAAATATGGTTACACCTTTCTGTTACACGTTGTATATGTTTCCCTTTTCCCCCACACCGCACTCTAACCCATCTCTCATCAAGAGGTGCAAGATGACGCGATATTCAAAAAGCGCCGAATTAGTGAAATAGTTTTAGATAAAAACTGTTTTCCATGAAACGGTAACTGTTTATTTATAGAAAAGTGTGTATACATAGTCTTCTTTACATGAACGTCTGTATTTCTCTTTTTTTTATTTTCAGTTTAGAAAAAAGTTTACTAATATAAACTTTGCGTAAAAACGAGACAATATTCACGGTATCCTGACAGCCTGTCATCAAATTTTGCTTTTTGGCCTGTACAGAGATGTAGTTAGATATCACTGAATCATATTTATAAAAAAATATGAAGAAATTAAACTGTTGACTTCACAGTTTTACCTTTTGTATGAATCTTTGTAAAAATTCAGGCGTATAGAGGCCTCTTAAGTACTCGAATTTGCAATTTTATTCCTTAACTTTCCGCTTATTAGGGTTCCTTAAAATGAAAAAACGGAACCCTTATAGAATTACTTTGTAATCTGTCTCTCTTTCTGTTTGTCTGTCAAGACCCTTTAGCTCGGGCCCAAAGCAAATTAAAATAAAAGAATAATAAAAAAAAATGATTTTATGACATTAAATACAAACAAGTAAATTTTGCATTTTTTGGTAGTTAACTAGAATTCAAAGGACTAAAGACAAACTATTAAGAAAAAAATACTTTTTACTATTTTTTAATTTAACTAAACTATCATACGTGTTATCATTTCTTCTTCTTCTTCTTGTACCATGCCCTAACGGTCATTGGCTACCATCTTTTTAAACTTCGTCCTACCTTTATTGAGTCTGCAGATCTCTGTTATCGTTTGACCTCTACAAAATTATTTGATACATATTTAATTACGAACATAATGTTTAGGTATGTACCTTACAAACTTTGTATAGTTACGTGTTAGGATTTGATAAAGGAGAACGCACTTGCTGTTATTGAAAACAGACTAAACTATCTGTCTATATTGTCAATGCTTACGTCCGTTTCTCTCTGCCTCTTAAAGGAACAAGAAGCGTCTTATTAAACCATACTACTATTCAGCGCGCTCCCGTGTTGAACAGCAGGATGTTTTACTAAACGCTTTTGCAAAGTTTAGCTCCGTAAACAATACTCTATTTGTGCGTTGAACGCGAGGATGATTTCCGAGCGCTTATTATTTAAAATGTCTTACGAAAACATCCTACGGCTCAACATGCTTACGTATTCAAAGACTTGAACTGACTTACTGAAATATTTCATACAATCTTATGCACAATTCTGTAAATCATTATATAGCGTTATATGCTATTGGCATAGGGATAATTAAAATGCATTGAGAATCAATGAACTGATATAATGTGTCTGAAAAGAAAAATCACAAACAAATGCAGCTGGGACGAATCAACCAATTAATTAAATCTTTATTACTTAGCGTTAGGCACATTATTAGAAATATTTTGAGAAAGATCGTGTTTTCTTTTCTTACTGACTATTTTCTCCCTTACTGTTGGACGGCCAGCCTGAACTCTATTTTTGTTTTAGTAATTCTGCGATCTAGTCTGCGGCTTACGGCAGTTGGTTGCACTTTAATTGTGTTTGTTCGTTTGTTTTAAATAATTAATATTTTCAATTAAACATTTTTTCTATACGAGGTTATGTTTATAAAAACCAACGGTCGCATAACTACTAGTTTCATTCAAATAAACCGCAATGACCCGTGAGGGCCATTCAAATACAACGTAAGCACTACAGAGGGGCGGGGGGGTCTTTGCTTTGCTTATTTTTGATGACATGGGGGATGACACTTCCGTCTGGATGGTGATTACGTCAGCAGTATTTATTTTTTTACTCTTTCGGATTTTCTACAATTTTGGGGGTTGGTTAATAATGGCAAAAGTCTGGTTACGTAATACTTGAACAGCCCCCGATCAGTTGTTCTTAAAAAGTGACGGCCATTATACTTTTCGCTACGCTACCGAAAGAGACAGAATATGAGGTATATGCAACAGGCATTGCCCAGCGTTGGCGTCGAGGATGATTTCCGAATTTGCAATATTTTATACGTCTATTGAATCCATCCTAGCGTTCAACTTTAGTAGCGATTCCGGACGTGCAAATTGAAATACATCAGATGAAACCATACTGCATTTTAGTGTTGACACGTAGTATGGATTCCGTAACACAGCGTCGCGAAAGCGTTTTGTAAAACATCCTGCTGTCCAACACAGGACCGCGTTGAGCCGTAGTATGATTTCATAAGACGCGAACAAGAAAATGTCTTGTGGGCCTATTATGTATCTCTAGTTGCTTTCTGGACTGGGTGCCTATCATCAAAAACATAGATATACTATCGAATTCCGTTTCCTAAGGATATGTTTGCACTTGAAGTGACGACACAGATTGTTAATAGTTCAAAACCCGCTAAAGGCAATTTTGAAATTTCAGTTTTCATCTATTTTTTTGATGATACGCACCCAGTTCAGTTGGCAACCAAAGATACAGAATAGGGGGGCTGATTTGAAATGTGCCGTATCCACTGCAGTATTTAATATTCGTCAACCCATCAAGATATAAACATATTATTACTTACTTTATTTAGTTTATAGCTTTCATGTTATTTACATACTTAACTTCTGTCTGCTGTTTGTGTTTAGTTATAACTACTATTGAAGTTACGTAATGTTTGACTCCTCAAAACAATAGAAAATCGGTAGACCGGAGGCCAGGGAGGTAATTCAATTTAGCCTTCTTGACCGTAAAGACCTGTTTTATCTGTCAAACCCTGTACAATTTTAGCTCGAGTTTTGGTAATCTCCCTTCCACTGTTTCATGTCGTATTTTAGGCCTATCTTTGCGATTATATTGGATGCAGGGAAATGCAAGTAATTGTGTATCGAATATCTGAAATATTGAGATTAAAGAGTGAAATGGACAATTAGGATATAACGAGTAATTTGACGCATGTTTTACAAAAATCCCTTTGGAGCCTTTGAATCAGGTTGCGTATGTAATGGTGTAGTATAATTTTACGATTCATACGTTTTTTTTTTTTCTAAAACTTATTGTGTGGGGTACCCACAATAAGTTTCAGAAAAAAACAGTTCCACTTTGAGTTGGCCGTCATAATGATAGTTTACTCCCAAATTACAACATATTCATAAATTTGGCTTCTGCGAGCAAACATTTTGAATTCGAAGGTGATGGAGATGGCTTTCGACTTTATATGACAAAAAATCCAAATTAACACAACACAAACTTTATTGTTACGTTTCTCTAAATCTTTAAAGATTTTTTGTTATTTTTGCCTGTTTCCTTCCATTGGGGTTTCTCTGTGAATTTTAGATAAGCAGCATAATATAAAAGGAGTTTGTTCGTTGCCACAGAATAGAACTTAAAGTCAACTCTTATTTTTTCATATGGAAAATATGCAGTTGGAAGTAGTTTTTCTGGATCAAATATCAAATCACTGACTTCAAAGTAACCCTGTAAAAAAATAATCTTTGTCAGTACATGCATGATAATTTCTTTAGGAAATATAATTTTCACTTATGAATGAGACTGCTTATCTAATGTGTTATAAATTTATAATAGATTCATTCAACCAGAACACATGTTTTCACAAAAATTTTAATGGAGTAAAACGTCTTGATAGATTCTAATGAGTACGATGTTGATCACACATCAATGTTTTCAAAATTTAATACACTTTTACTATTTTGTATATTGTGTAACCCTTTTTTGGGTAGTTGTAAATAAAAATGTTGGGTAAGTATATAAGTAACTCTTTTTCTTACAATTCTCTTAGTTACTTCTAGAGAACTAAAAGTATCAATATTAGCTGTTCACACGTTATGGATAGTCGTAACCGTGAATCGTGACTTACCGATCACGTGCCCCTATTGCTCAATTATTATCTAAAGTTAATCCGATGTTCCGAATGGGTGCAAATTATATTTCCTCAACTACAATACCTACCATTCTTCCTTTTTTCAGTAATAGTACCTCATGAGCTTTTCAGCTTACAGTCTTTCTTATAATCCTACCTTACCTTCTGGTGAAACTTTGGGCAATACATCGACTTGGCATGAATCCCCGAGGGGGTGTCAGAAGTGTTCCCGAGTATGAACTGTGAAATGCAAGTCACAGTCCACACTGGATACACTCGCGTTTCACCGACGATCTATATTTACTTATATAGTGGTAGGATAGGTAGGTGGTAGAGCTGATGCCGGGCTCGACTGTGGAAGTACCACCATCTTACTCGCAATCTCCCCCAAAGTTATTCAAGGATACAGCTCTCAAACAGGTACAATCAGTTGGCTCACCATGCCTGGGACCGATTAATGGTGGTATGTCCATCCCCAATTGCTGACTTTTTTATAAAACAGACTGGCGACGGACAGCTGCATCACTGGTGCGAGGGTTTCGACACCGCGCTCACCAACCCGCCTATCCAGCTTGTGTTAGTATGGAAATATCTTCCAGGAGGACCACCAACAGTGGCGAAATCTTGGAATGTCCAGCAGTGGACGAAGGCAGGCTGATGAATAGATATTTACTTACTTTAAGCGGACAAGTCACAGGATGCGTTAGAAATCTTTTTATATATCCGAAAACGATGTCATCTTTCTCCCACCAATCACAGAAAGGATGTTTTATGTTCAGACCTGTTGGCTTGTACTCGGAATTCAGTTTCGAATAAACAGCCAAGTTCGCCTGCAAAATAAAACGGTGTAGTTGTTTTGAGGATATTTTGACTTCAAATATAAAAAATAATACTTCTGGCTCATGATATGAACATTTTACTGAAACCACGTACTCTACTGATGAATTATTTTCAAATAATTTAAAATTTTCCCCTGTTACAAACAAACAATAAAAGAAACGTTTAATTGCTTTTTGCCGTTTATTGTCATGTTAAGTATGTGGTTTCATAAAGTTATTTTTAAAATTGGTTATTTTGTTGCTAATCTTTATTAATATAGTTAGGGAGCCAGCATACAAATTGCTGATTTATTTGACGAATTTTGGTGGGAAAAATGTTACTTGACGAATGCTGAAACTTAAAATATGAGGGAAAGATTCATAATAAAAGTACAACATCCAGTCAGCTGGACGACGCGACGGTTGATGGATTATGCGTTATCTGATCGGCTGTAAGGCTCAAAAATCATAAAAAATTAAAACAATTTGACGAACTTTAATATTTAAATATATTTATTGTGATAACATTTTTCCTAAGATTGACGATAAACGCAGTCAGCTGAATGTATGTGGGTGAAAAAGCTTAAAGGACTTTTCCACCTTTAAGACGACTTTTCCACCCCCATACTTGCAGCTAACTCTGTTTATCGTTAATATTGGTATAAATATTAGATATCATTATATCCAAAGGAGACGGTCAGAATCGGCCTTAACCAAAGCTTTGTAGGGCTCTGTGCTACACCACACAATGAATTCTGGTGAAATAAGTGCAGACTTCAGTCCTAAATCACTTTACAACTCAAAGCGTACTAAGCGCAAAAGAACTAAAGAACGCTTTAAGTCGTCGGTTTACAAATAAAAAATAAAACATTACGTGCTATAGCACACCACATGAGGAGTACAAGGCTAAAGCGATCTTTTCCTTTTTTTTTTCGTGTCAATGGCTAGAACGATGAATGTCACGTTTGCAACATTTCGAGACAATTGAGTTTAAATTTAAATCTTGTCTCATAGGAGTTGTATGGAACAGGAATATTTCTTTTTGGCATATCTCTTGACTGACAACGTTCTAGTCTATGATACTTAGACGAAATTATTGAGATTCAAAAATGGTATCCAAAAAAAATTTTTGTACATTCATCGTTCTTGGAAGAGCTGATGCCGGGCTCGACTGTGTAGTTACCACCGTCTTACTTGGAGACCCCCTTGAAGTAATTCAGGGGAGAGTAAGAGGACAGCTCACAGGTAAAAAACCAGGAGGCCTACAATGCGTGGGACCGATGGATGGCGGTATATCCATCCCTAATAGCCGGGCCCTATATGGAACAGACTGGTGACGGGCAGCGGCGTCACTGGTGCGAGGGTTCCGGCACCGCGCTCACCAACCCGCCTGCCCAGCGAGTGTGAGTATGGGCAATACTTCCAGTATGACCGCCGGGAGTGGCAAAGTCCTGGAAAAGCTTATGTCCAGCAGTGGACGAACTAGGCTGATGGATGGATGGATCGTTCTAGCGTTGTACCCTTCACGTTGTTTTTAAAAGACGCTACCCGATTAGAACAAAATTCTAAGGTACTTTTTCGGCCTAGCTCTCTTTCGCCACGTGCCTGGATTCGATAAGAACTTTGTTCCAAAAACAAAATTAAATACTATTTATTATACGTATTTATTGATGTAAAATATGATATGATGTAAATACGTAGTTGAAATCAACTTTCAAGCAAAAACAAATAAGAGAAATTTGCTATTGAATTACAGGAGTTATAAACTCACGAATTTGTAAGAAAATTTCGACAATTTCGTAGTTAAGCATCCAATATATTTAAACATCATTGAAGAATTAGATCTGACAGTCAAATTTTCTTGGCTAGGACTTTTGTAAATAGGACAACAAACAACACAACAAATTTGAAAAATAAACGGGATGATTTAAATTTTTCACGCTTTGAGCGTTTTTCCTTACGTCATATTTAGTGTTAAACAAGATTCCTAGATGGCACTGTCGTATACTTTAGCAACATAATCAAAGACAAAATATGCACCGATTCGAAACATACGAAAAATCACTTTGACATTGATTCCTACGAAACACATTTTGTCTATGGTGACATAAACAGCGCCATCTGGAGAAAAGCTAAGAACTAAGAAAAAAATACAACGAAAAAACGCTCATTATTTTTTTCTCACCAAGTTCTGAATGTCAGTCGCATGGATGTATACCTATAGGTCCATGGTCAGTCGTTATCCAACCTGAGTCGGAGGGTTGACCTTACCGTGACATTGTTTCCAGCAGGAAAGGGGCTATAAAAGTATCCAGAAACGGCATAAGGTGAACGCCGAGATTTCCTAAGAACGAACAAGGTCCAATTGCTGATGTATGTGGCATCGCTGCTGACTAGCTCTAGACGTTCGATTGTTATGTCATACTTCTGTAAAAAAAAAGATATAGTTACAGGAGGCACAAAATAACCACTGACAGACATGTTTACTCCGCATAACTAGCGAAAACAGGCGCACACACACATAGGTGCGTACGTACGACGACGATCTCGGAGATATAGTGTGCGCCAATCTTTTAGTCGCCTCTGATTGAGTTACGAGTGCAAGCTTGCGCAGGTACAGTCAAGGAAACAATAATATCAACGGTTGATTTATTAAATGTTTACTATAAGTGGGAAGGTGTACTTGTTGTACCTACCTAATTAATTATATATCTATTATTTTAGTGCAATCTTAACTGTATAAATAAAACAAATTAATATAAACACTATTTTCCTACATTGTCGCCTTAAATCGCTATAACGATCGCGAGGCATAACAACAACAATAAACTTTAACAAACTAAATCAACAAAACAACAAATAAAGGCAACACAAACCAATTCAACGATAAACTTAACTAATCATGGAATTTTTTCCACGAAGGTACTTTTCATGCAACGCGCGCGTGTGTACTAACGCATAGCGTTGACACCTGCTAATTGGCGAGTGGGGGGGTGTGTGCGGCACGCAGGCGGGTGTGATCCGCGTCCTCGCTTCTGTAACGTCCCCCTGACACCGTAAAACGGCTATTGCGTCGCCTCTTGCGGCTATCTTCAGAGGCGACTAAAAGATTGGCGCGCACTGTACTCGGGTGAATGCCAATACGAAATTCTGCCGAGATCATCATACGTACGCGTCTATGCATGTGTGCGTCTGTTTTCGCTCCGTCGTCGAGTCGGCCTTCTGGTAGTATCTATTTTGTGCAGGATGGCTGACAGTGAAGACCCTTTTAATAGACATGACTTATAAATTATGACAGATGGCACGGTTCGGGCTAGAAGGCGGTAGAGGAAATTATTTCCTCTATGTCGGTACAGAATGTTGACAGGAATTATGTAATTTTTACATATGATGTATTTATTTTAGTCCTTTTTTTTTTATTTTATGTTATTTAAGTTAATTGTTGTTATCAAATAAATTTCATTTTTACATGTATATTCAAAAAAATGCTCAAAGTGATCTGCAAACGATTGACCGCACAACTTCCGTATTATTCCGGGTTGCAATGTTATTCTGCACTTACTAGCAACATTTTTATATAGCCATACCAAACTTATTTACAGACAGACACTAAGAGTGTTTTTATCGGATTTTCAAGCTACAGGTTTTCTTTTGGTTGAGCCATTTTATTAAACTTTTACAATTTTAATTGTATGCGTATACAATTATTATTCCAGACAACCTTTGGATGGAAGAACTCCTAAAAAAGAAATATACCTATATATAGGCGGTGCACAAAATAAATTACATAGTTTAAAACATAATAATGGGCGCTGGAAGAGTTATTTTCAGGGGGTTACATCTACCTACACATTATGTGATATAATATCTATTAATTTAGGAATAAATACAAGATAATACTTTTAGGCATTTACGTCACATCAAGGCACGCTCTGTTATAAAAAAAATATTTATAAAAAATATACGAAAATAAAAATTATTTTTTATATTCGTCTATTTTTCTCCAAGTGCACCCCCATATTCATGGGTAGAACACCCCGTTTGAAGGAAACAGGTTATCAAATTAACACCCGGTTTAATATAATAATAATAAAAATAGAAGTAAGTTTCACAAAATAATAATTTTAAATATTTACACAAATTTACCTTGGCTATATTCAAAGGAGACAAGAAAACAATTACTGTGGCTATTGAAAACTGCAAAAAGGGAATGAACTGTTTCATGTTTGAAAGCAAAAATAGTTATGATATGACATTAGTCTGTACAGTGTACGAAACAATTTATTAATTATAATAAAATGACAGAGATTGATAAAAATGTGATGCAAAATATGAAGTCAAGTCTACATAGTAGACAATATTATTGTCTACAGTGTAGACTTGACTTAAAAAGGCAATTCTCTCTTTTTAATTTGTTTAGTTCCTAAGATTTCCAAATTGTTTGTCCTTATGAGCTATGAGCTAAGCCTCAATAAAAAATATGTTATAAAATATAAGTGAATGTCGGAAGACGCTGGTATCTATTGTACAGTGCTACACACTAGCATAGATGCCAACGGCTATCCTTATTAGTTAGGACATACCTTTGTAATTATTTTTTTTAGTCTATATAAGGATAATTTGTTATATGCTTTATGTAATAAAGAAATGCTTTTGTAAAAAATAATTATTTGTTTACTTTATATTCAACTGAGAAAACAACAAAAATATAAATATTCTGTCGTGAGACATAATATTCCCTGGAAGTCAGAGGAGTTCCCGAGTGTATGGGCTGGTATTGGAACAGTATACACTTGTTTTTCACTGACGATGTTTACGTTCCAACGTGATGGGGGTGAGCTTTATTACCGTTCTAGCCTTTTGCCCGCGTTTATTCAATCTTTGCCCGTTTTTGGCTTGGCGGTTAATTTATCAACACCACTTATAGCCTAAATGCTGCCTAGGGTCACTAAGATGATAATAAAAAACGCATCTAAATCCGTTGAGTGGTTCTCGAGTTAAAACGGAACAGACAAACAGACTGGCAAAAATTCTAATTATTGTAGTTTTGGCCTCACTACAATATCAATTACCCATTTCATTTAAAATTTCGCGAAAATATTCAATGTATACACGACTTTTCACTAGTTTATTATAAGTAAAGGTACAGATAATGAAAAAATAAAAATATATCGTTACGACTAGAATCCCCGAGGGGGTGTCAGCAGTGGCGTGCACAGAACTTTTTGCTGGAAGAGCAAGCAATTGGTCAAGAACAACAATAAAAAAAATATGAAAAAATTTAAATATGACTTTGAAAAAAGAAATTTTGTATGACACCAGGGTAAACAATGTCTACCCAGCTACCCTAGAGTGAAAATTTCCAATACAAACTTTTTTTTTTCAAGTGGTATTAAATTTTTTTCATATTTTTTTTATTGTTGTTCTGGACCAATTGCTTGCTTTTCCAGCAAAAAGTTCTGTGCACGCCACTGGGTGTCAGAGGTGTTCCGAGAGTGAACTGTGAAATGCAAGTCACAGTTCATACACAGACACAAGTCACAATCCACACTCGCGTTTCACCGACGATTATTACGTCCCAACGTGATGGGTGGTCAGTCCTATCGCCGTATTTCCGGCACACATAATATCGATCCATAAAGATTATCGATCGCCAAGTTTTACTGAGCCAAATAGTTCATCAACCTAACTATAACACCTTACCTTACCTAGCCCTATACATATTTCTCTTCTGCCAGCAAACCAAGGGTGATAGGGATCATCCATCAGCCTAGTTCGTCCACTGCTGGACATAAGCCTTTCCAGGACTTTGCCACTCCCGGCGGTCATCCTGGAAGAATTGCCCATACTCACACACGCTGGGCATGCGGGTTAGTGAGCGCGGTGCCGGAACCCTCACACCAGTGACGCCGCTCCCTGTCACTAGTCTGTTCTATATAAGGCCCGGCTATTAGGGATGGATATACCGTCATCTATCGGTCCCAGGCTTGGTGGGCCTCCGATTTTTTGCCTGTGAGCTATCCTCTTACTCTCCCCCGAATTACCTCCTGCGGGTCTCCAAGTAAAATAGTGGTACCTCCACAGTCGAGCACGGCTCACCTGGTACATAAATTCTGAAAAACTCATTGGTGCAGGATTCGAACCTGGGTCTCACGATTGAGTCTGGTGTCCTACCGAATGAACTGCTCAAAGAAAAATTCAAGCAAGACATCCAAAGTCTAAAACTGCCCTTATATCTATCTATATCTATATTAATAACAAAGCAGTAAATTGTGTCTGTACATTTTAAATGAAATGGGTTATTAGTTGTACTGAAGCCAAAATTTTTGTCTGCCTGTTTGTTTGTCTGTCCCGTTTTAACTCTAGAACCACTCAACAGTTTTAGATGCGGTTTTCTTTATTATCCTCGTAGTAACCCTGGTCACTATAAAGGCTATAAAATGTGCTAATTAAATAACACCCCAACCCGAAAACGGGGAAGAGATTGAATAAAGGCGAGCAGAGCCACGTGCGAAAAGCTAGTCCATAATATAATGGCTAATATAAGTATTCGTAGTTTTCCAAATTTAGTTATTAAAAGCCGATCAATGGTTGTACCGAGTTTCCTTCCATTATTTAGTATTTAGGAGTTTATATTTGAGGCAGTTAAATAGCATATAATTATTTTGTATAGGAAGATAGCAAATTCATATAATGTGTGTATTAATTTCACGATTCAGTAAGTTTACTGTGCTGTATTTTTTATCTGACATCACGCTTATTATTTAAATCAAAGCTTAAGAGGCTATGCGAATTTTATTTTTGTGACTGTCACTCCAAGCGAAAAACCGCGCAGTTTGAGAGGGGTGGATTCAGGACAAAAGGGGAAAAAGTTGGTTTTCTATTTTTATTAAAAAAACTAAAATAGCTAGCAAAATTTCAAATATCAAATCTCTAGATATTGTTGAAACACACCTAATAAAATATGTTATTTACATATTTTTTAGATGGGTTTCAACAATATCTAGATTTTCGACTTTATTTTGTTAGCTATTTCGTTTTTTTACAAAAATACAAAACTAACTTTTTTCCCTTTCGCTCTGGGTTTTCGCTTGGAGTGACAGTGACAAAATAAAATTTGCATAGCCTCTTAATTGGATGGATTCGAATCACATACACCCTATGCCTCAGATAACAGAATGTTGAGCAGTAGCCGCGATGGATTGCACTCAAAAGAAATTATCTTCCATGTGGACAAGTAAGACTATCCCAGGAGGTATGGAACTCACGTGTGTGCCACTTTCTCATTCCGCTTTATATTTTGGTGTATGCAAAAAACCTCATTTGTGGCCGACACCTAATTTACTTTTTGCCTCCTCGCAATAATTGTACACAGAGTTAATTTAGGTATCTTTTTATTACTAAGAAAATGTCTGTTAAAAACTGAGCATAAAAAAGATTTGTGTTTGCGAACAGACCCATTTTTGTCGCAGAAAACAATTTATGTGGCCATTTTTGCTTCCATTCAGAGCTCTATGAATTCATTTTGTCCTGACATTTACATAAAATGTTAAGTCTCGCAGTATTTTTCTCGATCTTACTTGCTGGTGAAGAAATTAGATTTTGCAATAACTGTACAGTCGCCTGAAGTTTCTCTATGCATGCAGTACAAGCTCCCTATTTGTAAATGATTTTAACAACCAATGATATAGTATCAAAAAGTGTAGATAGGTCACAATAAACAAGAATCAAATTCACGAACGGTACACATCATAAGTAACCTCAGTAAATTACGTAGTCACATTGCAACGTCGCATAGACGAGTAGAAGTCATAACTATCGAAAGCGAAAAAGAGATTTTTTGCTGTGCATCGTCCGTCGTGCGTCGATGCGTGGCACTGAGTCCAGGCAGGTTAGCCATTTAGCCAAGTTTTAACGTGCTACTCTCGGATCGCTTATAACCTATCTACCCTTTTTTCTCAAATATCATTGTTAACACCTATGACGCCGTAATGAGAACAGCCAAGAGGTAGCTTGTCATGCTGGCGTCCGTGCATTGTTCTACTTTATTTTGACATCATTTTAAAATAGCATTGTATTCACCTTCCTTTTCATTTAGCGTTTAAAATAACAATAAACATAGTCAAAAATAAAATTTTCGGACACAACTAATATGAAAATATACATTTTCACGATATTTTGTTAGAAATCTGATGGGAAACTTTCTTGTAGATTTGGCTTAGATCGATGAGATTTGGTATATTCATAATTCAGTGTGGTCCATCGTAAGGTTTCTTTTTTGGTAAATGAAACGGAATAAAAAAAGCCTGTAAAAAAGAGCGTACACAACATATGGGTTCTGTCATACGGACATTCTTTACATTCAATATAAAATACCTATACATAACGATCCTGATCTATCATGTTTTAAAACGATAATAGAGTAAAGCCAAACTCATGACCTTTGAGGCTCCTTGGTGACCTTTTTTAGCTCCTTATTTCCTCCTATTAATTAAAGGTGACCTGTAGTGACCCGTGGTAAAATCGAGAATTATTGTTTTTAAAAAGCACCAACCTTCAATTTAAATGTAAATAAGACAATACTATTTGTATACCTCGTATAATCCTTACCCTTTCACAGGCCCAATCCTCTGACATAAATTTGTAATTTTTCGAATTGTTTCCTTTGTTGGCTTCGATGCCTCGCTCGGCTGAAGTTCCGAAATTCTAACAACACTTACCAATAACAAAGTAATTTTACCAAAGAGAATGTACATTTGCAAAATAATAAGTTTCCGACGAAACGCCGCGCCTGTTTTCGCATTTTGTTAATTAAATCTTAAAGATTAATATTGAATCTGAAATCTGTTCCGCGTTTGCATAACTTTGAATATTATGCTAGTAAAAACCGGAGGTAGTGAGTACAAAGTTACTTTGTTTTCAGTACAGATAGTAATCTTCAAAGGAGAAAATTTTCTGTTAGTTTACTATTCAAATGAGGTAAAGAAAAGTACTCATAATACCTCAACAGAGTTCTAGAAGAACTTCTTAGGTAACGTTACAACTTCACACTCTGTTACCTAAAAAGGGGGAATCGTAACTTCACACAAAGGAGGGGGAATGTAACTTCCTCAGAATAAAAATATCTTATTCTGAGGTCACTTCATGAATTCTGTAACTGATGTGATGAGTGATGGATGACTAAACTTTTTGTGCTCGTTGAATGGCAGGATAAATTGTAACCCTCATGCTTGAGACTTTCATCCTAATGATGTTGTCATAAATGATTTTTGTTGAATCAACAATTGTTGATCAAAGGTTAGCTCCTACACTTATGTATGATAGTAAATGTTACAAATGGCAAGATAAACATCAAAGTAGAGTGAAGGCAATGGAAATTTGTTCCTTACGGAGTATGCGTGGTTTAACACTGAAGACAAAGTGAAAAATATCGACAAACGGGATCGCTGCGGCCTGAAAGAAGATGTAGTGACTAAAATAGAAAAAGGAATGCTTCGGTGGCTTGGACGTGTAGAGGATGAACAAAAGTAGAGTGACGAAAGAAATGTATGGTGCGCAAGTGGAAGGTACAGCTCGACCAGGCCGCCCTAGAAGAACGTATGCTGACCAAATTGGCGACAAACTGAAGAAGGGCCATGTCAAAAGTACCTGGTATAGAAGAGCTTGTATGACTAGATTGATGGATGTGGAAGAGGCTAAAGATGTGTGTCAGGATCGTAGCAGATGGAAATCTGTAGTTTTTGCCAACCCCTCTAGGAGATCGGCGTGAGTATATGTATGTTTATTGTTATAACGGCTACTTACCTACCTTTACTGATCTTGAAATTGCTTAAGGGGGGCTATTCTCCCAATATTGTCTCTTTTCAAACTGATTTTAAACAGTGAAATAAATATTATAAAATTTTGTTTGGGACATCGATGTAAATATTTTGAGGGATGATCAAGAAAGTGATTTTGAACATTTCTGACTGAATTTACTATTATGCAAAGTTTTGCAGTTTTCGAGATACTTATAGACATTTTTCAGTTTTGTCTACTTAAAATTAGGTAACTGCATTAAAAAAGAACAAAACACTATTGATGGCTAAAAATATTTTTAAACTTTTACTGAAATTTACAAAAAAACTGTTTCTACGTAAAGTATTTAGCTTTATGTTTATTTTCACTTCTTTTTGAATACATTTATATTGTTTCTTTGTTTAATTGAAGTGTATTTAGAAATAATTTAAAATAACATCATATTTTTAGCCATAAATAGTATTTTATTCAAATTTTAAGTAGAAAAAACTGAAAAATGCCTATAACTCAAGAAATAATAAACTTTGCATAATAGTATAGTCAGTCAGAAATATTCAAAATCATTTTCCTTAACATCCCTGAAAATATTCACATCGATGTCCCAAACATCTTGTATATGTCATATTTTACTCTCAGATTTTTATATTTCAGCCATTTGATACGCGATTACTTGCATTTCCTTGCATCCAATAAAATCGCAAAGATATGCCTAAACTGTGATCTAAATATCGTTTCATTTGAGTTTTATTAAATTTTGGACAATAAAGCTTATAAATACCTAAATAAACATCGTACAAAATCTCACTCCCACTAATATTATAAATGCGAAAGTTTGTGTTTGTGTGTATGTTGGCGAGTTAGTATATTTGTTACATCCATCCATCCATCATAAAGGACATAAGCCTTTCCAGAACTTTGCCACTCCCGGCGGTCATCCTGGAAAAATTGCCCATACTCTCACACGCTATGCAGGCAGGTTGGTGAGCGCAATCCCGGAACTCTCACACCAGTGACGCCGCCGTCACCGGTCTGTTCCATATAAGGCCCGGCTATTAGGGATGGATATACCGCCATCCATCGGTCCCAGGCATGGTGGGCATCCTGGTTTTTTGCCTGTGAGCTGTCCTCTTACTCTCCCCCGAATTACTTCGAGGGGGTCTCCAAGTAAGATGGTGGTACCTCCACAGTCGAGTCCGGCATCAGCTTTACCACCTTTTACATATTGTAATACTGTGACATATATATTGTTACATTTTACATATTGTACATATTGTTACATATATATTGTTACATTTTACATATTGTACATATCGTAGTTTTTTTGTAAATTATACACATTAATTAATAAGAGCAAGATATATTTCGAATCCTTTTGGACTCGGCATCAGTTGCATTGACAATAGATATGGGTATCGCCGTAAAAATGTGTACTTTAACATTCGTGAACCAGTAACACACGGTGGCCATAAGTAACATTCAAGATAACGTAACAATCGTGAGTTTAATTAAGGTCTGTTTAAAATGAAAGTCAAAATGGTGCCCTTATGTTTTTTAATTATAGTTAGTAAATCTTAAATTTATTGAAATCTTCGTCAAATTGTAGTACTCCGCGACGATTTTGAATTGGATTATTTTTTGGTTTTCGGAATTAGTTAGCGGCATCTGAAAACAAGAATACCAATGATTACCTGCCTAAGAGCAAGGTTGATTAGATAGTTTTTGTTTAATTTTTTTATAACTTAGAGAGGCACACAAACGGACGGCCCACCTAATGGTAGGTGGTCACCGCCTTCCAGGCCATCTGCAACGTAGGGGGAGCAGATACGGTGCCGGCCTTTATCAATTACGTAAATGATGTAATTAGTTAGTCAACTATAAATCTGCGCCAATATGAATACGTCCTAATTTCACGAATGTTACGTAACACATCCATAACACATGGTAACACACGGTAACGATCGTGAATAAAAAACACGCGCGACATAACCTTAAAATGTTCTCCTTTGGAAATTAATAATGCCAGCGACGATAAAAACACATAATTGTTACAAGCATTAATAGATATAGGCACAAAATATACAACTAACATAGTATTTGAATATTTACCTTATTAATTCCAAGCTAAATCCCATTCAAAACACTCACGACAAATTCACGACTGAGACGTCGACCCACTCAGAAGAAAAAGGAGATGGCGGATTAGTTTGTTGTGTTGTCCATATTGTATCAACGAGTTGCCATACGCAAAAAAATACTTAGAGATGTCAGATTTTTGACGGTTTTCGATAAAATTGGTAACACACCAAAAATAACATTCGTGAACCAAAAAAGGAGACAAACCATTAGCAACAAATATTTTGTGTGTATAAATAAATATTCTTATGACTAGTACAGAAAGCAAAAGGTACGTTATTTAGGTATATGCAAAAATACTCAACTTTATAAACATTTGACTCTTTTGACCGCATCCTGTTATATAATGGTCGTAAAGGGATTGGCGACATGTTACATTTATTAGACAATGGAAAAAATGTGATGTCCATTTATTATGTAAATATCGTCACTTCATGTTTGTTTGCAGTAATTTCTTGTATTTCAATACGTCTTCTAATATACTTTACTATACTTAATCTAGAATGCAATAGAGATCATCAGTTTTTATGGAAAAACTGAAACTCATCAGGCGACACACACAGAAGAAAAAAAGTACAATTTTTTACGGCGATACCCATATATGACATTATAAATATAAAAGACATTTTTTTTTTTTTTGTTTTATTGTTGTTTGTTAAGGCCTGGTCCAAAGTGGGCACCAAGCGACCAGATGAATGAGGATTCCCACGTGCGAAGCTGAATATCTGTGAGTGCCGGGTGAAATGACTTAATGATGCGAACTGTGAAACAATGGTTGAAAGGCGAATTGTGAGTGCGTGTGTGTGTTGGCACTGGTAGAGTGTTGTTGTTCATAGAGTCACATGTGTGGCGATGTTGATTGATGCGTATGTGGAGTGCGT